>JBBGZY010000438.1:17477500-19877500 GCA_037952925.1 Lithobates clamitans
CTTCTTAACAGAAGCACTTTTTGAATATCTACCTCATGGAATACTACCTATGATTCCTAAAGCTTTGGCTACGGTTTTTACACAGTTTACTGACTCATTACTGCTTTGCACATTTGCAGAGAGGGGTTTCTACCTCTATCAAAAAATTTTTGATTCTACTAAAGGATACATAAATTCTATATCCTTCTGTGGCCATATAAGATGGGAACCTTTGGTGTGAGAGACCTAGTTGATGTTTCTGTATTACTGATGCTACTTAGCAAGCAATTTTTATCCAATACAATTTGTCTTCAATTTGTGGCAGCCTGAGTATACCACAATCTATGCCAAAACTCCTGAGGAAGCTCCAAATGAGCGAAACATGTTGAGTGGTATTGAACTAAGTGTTTTTTTCTACTGTCTGCTCACTACGGGATGTGGATATTGAGATACACATATTGTTTTTTTAAAAATAGTGTCATTTTATAATAAAATCTGTTTTAATTGTAATTAATAATAAAAACTATTTTTTATGGATAAGTTGTACATGTTTCTCTACTCTACTTACCTTGAAATTGAAGCACCTTAAAAGTCCCCGGGTTGTTCTCAACCCTTTTTTCCCCTTCTTCCTCCTAATTTTCATAAGAAAAACTTATTTTTTTTCAACATTTTCAGTCTTTTTTTTTTTTAGGAAAAAATAAAAAACCCAGAAGTGATTAAATACCACCAAAAGAAAGCTCTATTTGTGTGAAGAAAATGATAAAAATTTTACATGGTTACAGTGTAGTATGACCGCGCAATTGTCATTCAAAGTGTGACAGCGCTGAAAGCTGAAAAATGGCTTGGGCAGGAAGGGGGTGCAAGTGCACAACATTGAAGTAGTTAACCAAGGGACGTTTACTATGTGGAATGCCACATACATATTGTTACACTTTTATTCTCCCCTCTCCAAATCCTCTACTTTATTGTAGGATACTTCGCTTTTGGAGACAAGAGCATTTTTGTCATTTTACTTGGCCCATGAGGACAGGACAGGGCCTATTTTTTAGGGGTGGGTGGATGTAGCACCCTCCTAGCATAGGATAGGTCTGATCTGTTCAGGGTTTTACAGTCTGGGAGTTTTGATTTCTTCTCCCTGCCTCTAGAAGAAGTTTCTAGAGCTTAGGGAGGGAGAATTCCAATAACCAGCCTGATTATTGATTAGGGCCTAGCCAACCCCTAGTTGAGGTGTGCCCAGACATGGGCAGCGGAAACTGATAAATAGTCTGAAGCTCTGGAGAGATTGTTTATCCCCAGGGAGGAGAGTCCCCAGCCTCAAGGAACTATTGCCCCTGAGGCAGCCTGTGGACTTGGTTGCTGTTCTATAAGGTCTCAGTGGTGGCAGAGCTGGGACATAGAAGTGATTTGGAACTGACTGCAGGACTTCACCAAAGGGATCTGGTCTACAAAAGTACTGTGCCACTCACTGGATTATGCCCGGAGGAAGCTTGAAGGTGGCAGCTGCCCTAGGGACTTGTGAGTAATGATCCTGAATTGATTCCTAGTGACTGTGTGTTTTTGGGATATAAGTGCCAGAGGTAGCTTAAATTGAGACAGCTCTCATAGGTTCCAGATACTGGTCTTTCCCCATCCTCGGTAGTGTCCTGTACTGTGCAGTGTTCCTGAGATTGCACTGGGTACCAATAGCTGTGCAGTGGTGCAGGGTAACCAGATGCCAAAAAGACTTGCCTCATGGTCCCCAACTGTGAGGCCTTAGACTATCCCATATTCCCAGTTGCTTAAGGAGAAGACTGTCCTCTAATTGCTAAGTACAAACCGTTTTGGAGTATTCCAACCCCTCTCCTGTTAGTTTTTTGTAAGTTTTATCACCAATAAATCACAAAAAAGAAACCCCTAGACCAGGGGTAGGCAAACTTTGAGATGTGGAGATCTACCTGTACAACATGAAAGTGATCAAAGATCACCGGGATTGGGGGGCCTTTTTTTTTTTTTTAACAAATTAAAGTAGTGTTAGTGTAAAACCATGCTTCTAAATACCTTATCTCCGATCTTTTCTGGCCAGTCACGTGACTTCCAGCCGCTCTCCTCCCTCAATCTAAAGGCTACAGCGGGAGGGGCCAAGATCCCCTCTGACGTCAGCTGGGGAAATCACGTGACTGCTCTGCTGTCTGCTCAGCCCCTCCCACTGTAGCCTTTAGATTGAAGGAGGAAAACGGACTTGGTCATGTAACTGGCCAGAACAGATTGGAGATAAGGTATTTAGAGGCATCGTTTTACACTAACACTTACACAGTGTAGGATGGCTTAATAAAAGAGAGGGGCTGGCAGTAATATTTATTTAACTTTACTTTACTATTAATAGCAGTAGGAGGAGAGGGGAGGGGCGGCTCACACACACACACAGGAGCTGACAGGCAGGGAGGGAGAGAGGAGAGGAGCAGGATAACAGAGGCATGTAAACTGACCACAGTAATCAGGGATCAGCAGCCATGATTACCGTGATCAGTTTAAATAGAGGGAGACAGGAACAGGCAGGATCAACCAGGTTTTTTACAGTTTAGAGAGGGACAGGTTAGACAGAACAATCAGTGCTGTTTAACCGGTTATAAGAGAACACTATCTTTTTTCTTCTTCTTTTTTTTTTTTTTTTTTAGGGTTAAAACCACTTTAACTAGCAAGGCCTAACTAAATAGTAAGGAAATTTAGAAAACTATATTAAAACAAATGTCACTGTAAAAATAGAAACTTAACCTACCTTAAAGTGGATGTAAACCCTCACATATACCCAGTGAAGTGAACAGCCTAAAATGATACACAGGGATGAAACAAATATCTGTACATAAGTTGTACATGTATATGTGCTGTCTTAAGCTTTATATATTCTTTAGAAAGTGCACAGATGTTCTGTTCCTGGTTATCACTGGGAGTGGATTATTGGCATGCAGCCAAGAAATCTGATTTGAGGAAAGGCTAACCCCCCCCCCCCACATAGGCAAATGAAGGAAGTAATGTGCAGAGCTGTGCTCTGACAAGTCAAGCTCTCTGCTAATCTAATCTAATCAACCTCCCGCGACCAAAATTTCAGGCTGCTTTTATCTCCCAAGATAAAGAAAAAGAAAGAATACCCGCGCAATGGATTGCGTACTATAGAGATTAGGAAAAAATAAATAAATATATATATATATATATATATATAGATGGAACTGCTGCCTCTAAAGAAGTAGATATGGCACCGTTCCAGAACTGATGTATTCAGGTGTATACTACTCCCTTGAATGGGAGGAAGGTATATTAAGATGGGGGGGGGGGGAGGAAATTGATGTAGGTAATTCTTGTTTGAATGGGTGTCTTCTAACCAAAAACAAAACACAGTGAAACCAAAAATGAGTGTAAATGAGTGTAAATGAGTGTCAGGTTATATGCCTGACCAAATATAAAGTGCAATGTGTAAAACAACCTAACTTGTTTTATATATAAATAGATAAATAAAGATATAAAAAATGAAAATAATATAATTGCTCTTAATCGTTAATGTGCATGTACAATGACCATATATACAATATATACAAAGTAAAATCAACGGTGCAAATATAAAGTGCTGGTGTGAATATACAGGTGAGCATATGACTGATATATGCAATTAAGTTATAGGTGCTATGGTGCCAGTGAAGGGATCCGTTTAGACTCTGGTGAGCTTTCCAATGGGTAAACACTCGGTGCGTGCCTTAATCATGCTCCTATAGTGACTGCACTCACCAGATCCTTCACCCCCTCTTGGGGTCTCACACATCCACAGTATGTGCCACTGTGTAGCAATGCAGGATAATTCCGTCCTTAATGTTGAACAGCATCGGTGAGAAACGAGCATGTAAAGCAAGGATGTCCGTGGTCTCTATGGGGTCACTGTGAAATCTGGAGCTATATCGTAGGGCGTCCCAGCGGGCTGCAGCAGGTGAACCTACAATATAGCTCACTGCACATGGAAGCTCCCATCCGCTCTAGCACTCTGCAAGTCCCCCAACATTTTTCACGCACGTTTTTAGTGTTGTTTTATACTTATATACTGAATAAATTCCTAAGCTGTTTAAAGGATTAGCTTGATGATTCTCGCTCCTCCTTTTGCTTTCCTTTTGTTTACAGTGCTCGGGTTCCCCAGCCTGTACTTGAAGCAGCCTTGCTCCCTTTACAGCTTCCATTTAGAGAATTTTTTAGAGACTAATTTTTAGGGGTTCATCCCCCAGAACTTTCAATCCACTCACCATTCACATGGTTGCACCTTCATGTATCAGCATGCAGATGCATGCCTTTTCATTTAATTTCAAACTTTTTCATTAAATGGTTTAGCGCTGAACATTATACCAATATTTTGTATGTGTTTGCTCCTAAAGAGATTCTCCAGTCCCTCTCTCTGCTGCCTCAGCTGCACTGGACAGCGAATGAATAAGAAGTACTCTGTGCTGAGCGGCTTCCTGTCCCTTCACAAACTGAAGCATATTAAACACAGTTTACTATACTTCAGTTATGAATGAACACAGAGAGTGATCTCTAACTGCGTACATTCAGAAAAGGAAGAGGACAGAAAATGTCATATTTATCAACCACTTCCCCCCGCTCTCCATCCTGAAATATCCTCCGCAGCAGCCGGTGGGAGGAGGAGAGAAGGGAGGCCTCCAGCGGTGCGTGGGGGGTTATTGGGTTAGGGCCAAGGGAGCACACAGGGGGGCCGGGCAATAGAAGAAAGAGGAACCTGGAGAGGAGGAGCGGCGATTAGTGGAACCAATCTGCTGTATTTTCCTTACTGCAGCAGCTGAATGCCAGTGAGAGGGAGAGGAGGAGAAGCATGCATTCAGCTGCTGCAGGTAAGAAAATACAGCTGATCGTTTCCACTAACTGCTGCCCCCCGCTACCCCTCCTCTCCGGGCTCTGGCAACCAAGGGATGGGATCTACCTGTCACCTGCCCACGATCAACCAGCTGCCGAAGCCTGCACTAGACTGTTCAATGGAGCCAGAGTGAATGGACTACTGTGTGGGTGGCTGGTGTACTGTTTTGGGGAGAACCAGTTAAATCCAGCTGCCGCTGCAGGGTAATTTAAATATATGGTCAAAATAAAATGTATTAACTCACAAGCCACTGATTTGTTCCATTTATAGGGGTTGATTTACTAAAGGCAAATAGGCTGTTCACTTTGCAAAGGAATTTTTACTTTGCTTAGTGTATGTGGGGACAAATAACTTTGCTAACAATACCCAAGCACGCGTTTTACGTCACCGCGTTTAGAACGATCGGATTTTCCGACAACTTTGTGCGACCGTGTGTAGACAAAACAAGTTTGAGCCAACATCCGTCTGAAAAAATCCTAGGATTTTGTTGTCGGAATGTCCGAACAAAGTCCGACCGTGTGTACGCCCTATTAGTCTGTTTGTCTGATGTATGCTATGGCATTTCCTTTTGGAGCCTTTTCTTTCCAATACAAGTAGTTTGCATAATGGGGCTGTGAATTGGGTCTACTCCGTCTGTTTAATTACATTTCCTCAAGAGACCTCATTCTACATCAGTTTTTTCTAAGCTCCCTCTACTCTTTTTATTTGTTGGGTCAAAATTGAAAGAGACGATAAACTATGCAGTTGCTTAAAGTTTTTGGCAGGGAGAGAATAGATTTCCTACGGAGGGTGAGGGAGGATAGGAGAAAGACATTCAGAACAGTTATGTAGAAGTTATGTAGAAGATGCTTATCATCACAAATACAATTTATCTTTAGTTCTTTAGAAGCCTTTGACAACAGAAAGAGAGGTTTTTACTTACCTTTAGACATCCAAGTCTTGTTCTTAGCTCATCGCATTCCATCTGCAGCAGACGAACCTCTACTTCTCTTTCAGATTCTTTACTTGGACAAGGTATGTGAGCGGGCCCTCCATTGACTGAACGCATTGTCTCTTTTGTTGAGGGCTTCTTGGTCACTGCTGTAGAAACTTTTGTCTTATCCTAAAATGGGTTTAAAAATAACATATTAACAAAGAGTAATGGTAAGACAGAAACAAATCAGAAAAAACTGAAATGGGAGAGAGCAAAGGCAAGAAGAGGATCCATATAACACAAAGGGGTCCCCAATGTGGTCAATACTTACCCCATTGGCCAATATGACTCTCCTAGGGGTTGATAAAATGGTTGGGGGAAAAAAAGGGGATAAGTAGGTGGTCAACTGAGTTCAAATAATCTTTGGAGGTTTCTGTAGAGCTTCATACTAGTCCCTAGCCTTGAGGGTAAGGGTGCTAGTGGTAGGACAGTGTTACCCAAGGTTGGTCAGTCACCAGTATGAGCACCTCTCAGCTGTGTGTTGTTATTGGTCTTGTCTACCAGCCTGTTTTGAGTTGTGTGCCTATAACCTTCCATCCTACCCCTCTGAGAAGGATATACACTATAATACCAAAAGTATTGGGACACCTACCTTTACACTCACATGAACTTTAATGGCATCCCAGTCTCAGTCCGTAGGGTTCAATACTGAGTTGGCCCACCCTTTGCAGCTATAACAGCTTCAACTCTTCTGGGAAGGCTGTCCACAAGGTTCAGAAGTGTGTCTACGGGAATGTTTTTCCATTCTTCCAGAAGCGCATTTGTGAGGTTAGGCACTGATGTGGATGAGAACGCCTTGCTTGCAGTCTCCACTCTAATTCATCCCAAAGGTGTGCTATTGGGTTGAGGTCAGGACTCTGTGCAGGCCAGTCAAGTTCCTCCACCCCAAACATGCACATCAATGTTTTTATGGACCTTGCTTTCTGCACTAGTGCACAGTCATGTTGGAACAGGAAGGGGTGCTGTCCCAAATTGTTCCCACAAAGTTAGGAGCATGAAATTGTCCAAAATGTTTCGGTATACAGATGCCTTAAGAGTTCCCTGCACTGGCCAAGCCCAACCCACGAAAAACAACCCCACACCATAATCTCCCTTCAACGAATGATTTGGACCAGTGCACACAGCAAGGTCCATAAAGACATGGATGAGTGCACATGCACAGAGTCCTGACCTCAACCTGATAGAACACATTTGGGATGAATTATAGCGGAGACTGCTAGCCAGGCCTTCTTTTCCAACATCAGTACCTGACCTCACCAATGTGCTTCTGGAAGAATGGTCAAACATTCCCATTGACACACTCCTAAACCTTGTGGACAGCCTTCCCTGAAGAGTTGAAGCTGTTATAGCTGCAAAGGGTGGGCCAACTCAATATTGGGCCCTATAGACTAAGACTGGGATGCCATTAAAGTTCATGTGCGTGTAAAGGCAGGCGTTCCAATACTTTTGGTAATATAGTGTATGTACATGTTCACTTCCTATACTGAGCATACATCCTCACCTCAGACTCTGTTGGAGAGCCAGTATAGTACCACTATAGTAATACTGATTGCTGTGCATTTACAAAAAGTCAGCAATGTAACAACAACAATGGTAGCTGCTGATACTAAAAGGAAGTATTGTCAGTATGCACAAGAGTATTTAAAATTTGGCTTTATAGGTTTGTTGGACCAATGCCTGTGTGCCTGTTTAAAAAGATTCTCTGTAATGATGCCATGAAACCTTTGGTATAACCCTTCAATTTCTATATAATAACTGTTTAGAGGTCAGTGAACAATCTGAAACTCTATGAATGCGTTGATGAGCTGAGGAGTTTATGGACCTCTAATATAATATATGAGAGCCTAAGTGAATTTGTCAGACAAAACATGCATATCAAGAACAGGAATACCACTAAAGGAAAACGACAATCAAGAGCAATGACAGAGCAGAAAAGGACTCTCCATGCTGTTATAGCAGTGAGACCCCATGGGAAAGGAGCATATAATAAGAACATGAAGAAATATGGTAAATGGTTACATTTTAAAACATTAAAAAAAAAATTTCAGTTGTGCTTTGAATAGGCATTTTATATGCTGGTTACTTATAATGGTAAATATACTAGAATAAACTAGCCAAAGTAGATGATGGATTTTCCTTTAGGAAAGCTGTTTTTGTTTTGTCCTTTTTTGCGATCAATTGAATGTGAACCTGCAGATCAACCATGTTTCAGCAATGTATGTATGCATCAATAAGTAAACACATCTACAAAATACTCCCATACACACGTACATATCTTTAGCAATCAATAATCATTAATTTATGTTGCTCAGTATATCACTGGACTGATCAATGACCATTTGTAACAATTTACGCCGTAATAGACAGAAAAATAACTTTTACAACCTTAATTAAACTTGACTAAGCTGTTACAAGCCCCAAGGCTATGTAGAGAAAATGAAAACACTGTCATTGTCCCCAATTGTAGTACTACCTTTAAAAGCAAAGATATAATCTGTACATGTTAACTCTGTGTGACTTCAGTGCCCATGCAGTTAACTAGTTGGATGCAAAATTGTATTCGTTTACAGATTAAGTCACCCCACTCTGATTTTTTTATTTTTATTTTTTTATAGCTATTAGATCTATTCTGGTTTCTTATATCAATCTCTTAGGTCCTACAGCAGCCAGTAGTCTTCTCCTCTATCAAAAAACAAACGTAGAGCCAGCAATGTGCCTGACCGCTCCTAAAGCCACGTACACACGGGCGGACTTTTCGACCAGACTGGTCTGATAGTCCGTGGTATTGATGGAGGAGACACTATAGAGAGGAGCAGCCCAGACAGATCGTACAGGTTACATTATATATTCGTTAAATAGTTCCGGTTTTCAGGCGTTTCCAAGAATCTATCAGTCAGCTCGGGTCCAGTCCGTCAGGACGTATCCACGGCGTTCCTGTCAGGAGTTCGTTTGGTGCTCTATTACATCTGCCCACCTTGTTAGGATATCTGGTAAGCAGGATTTCCCTAAGGTTCGCTGCAGTTTTGTACCCTGTGTTTCTACATATGGTGATAAGGTTTGCTCACATCGGTTTGCCATCTGGTAAGCAGTTTGTACTTGTGGCTTGCTGCACCTAGAGGGATCCCTTTTCGTGCCTCTTATCTGGGTGATTGTTATATGCTCACTTTCCATCTATATCTGGTAAGCAGATTCTGGGTATTATCCACATTCTATCTTTTTCAATATACTCACTAGAAAATCTTTTTGCATGATTGCATGACACTCACTTTACAATCCTAGTTGTTGTTACGGACACTGGATGTTTTATGATTTTTCATGATTTTGGTTCTGTGGTGAGTGTTGCACTTATTATTTGTTTTGGAGTGCTTTATGTTATCAGTATTACGCTATGTTTTTGCCATATATTTTCGGATAAATCTCTGTGGATTGGATATACGGGACGAGTGCATCTTATCCTGTCTCACCTGGATTGTTCTTCTAAAGGCCCAGGCTGGGTTTAAGCCACTCGCCCTTTTTTGGCTTACTTCTGGTAAGCATATTACCATATAGATGTGTTCCAGTTAAAAGTCATCTCACCACTTATTAATTATGGATGAATTTCACGTTATTCACCTATGACTGTTTCACCTTCTTTTTGTTTTGGACTTTATCATATGGGACTACACAATTTTCATATGGGACTATATTTTTTCATATTTTTTCATTTTTGTTTATAACACTTTATAGCGCGTTTTTTTGTTTTAATACAATACAATACTTTCAACGGCGCTTTTGACAGACTTCCGACTGACTTTTTAATGAACGGACTTGCCTACACACGATCACAGCAAAGTCCGACGGATTCATACGTGATGACGTACACCGGACTAAAATAAGGAAGTTGATAGCCAGTAGCCAATAGCTGCCCTAGCGTCGGTTTTTGTCCATTGGACTAGCATACAGACGAGCGGATTTCTGGGTCCGGCGGAGTTACGACATAAAGATTTGAAGCATGTTCCAAATCTAAAGTCCGTCAGATTTTCGACTGGAAAAGTCTGCTGAAGGTCCGATGAAGCCCACACAGGATCGGATTGTCCGCTGGACTCGGTCCGTTGGACCAGTTCGGTCGAAAAGTCCGACCGTGTGTACGCTGCATAAGTTTTGAAGGGATATAAAGACCTGCTGGCATCCAAAGCTAAAATGTCTATATTGGGCTGACCTTTATAACCATACTAAACCATTATAACTGATTGGCTCTATAAGTAAACACATCACAACCAATGATGCACCAAGCTACTCCAATGACACCACCAAGCTATTAATTCAATCCATTTTGATCTCTCAGCTAGGACAAGCCTTTTTTTCAACCAGGGTGCCCAGGCACACTGGGGTGCCTTGAGGCTTCTTCAGGGGTTCCTTGGCAAAATGCCGTGAAATTGATCAAAAAGTGCATACAAGCCAGCAGGTGGATGAAGCCTGCCTTTTAGTTACACAAAAGCCACAGGGTTTCATTATGCACCATTACAACTTTATAGACATAAGGGAGATGTCTGTCGCCTCCACAGCATCATTGTTTGACCGTCTTCTGCCCCTTTCCCTTAGCAATGGGTTCACATTAGCTGACTGATGGAGAAAAATTGAGAGAAACATTGGAATACTAGTCAGTACCAGTGTACAAAAGTGTATTTGCTTTGGAAGAAAAAATCACTTCTAAAGTTGGGTGTCCTACATGTGTGGATGTTACTGCATTATGTAAAACTATTCTAATAGTTTTTTACATTTTAGAATGGAGTGCCTCAAGACTGTCCATAATTTTAAAGGGTGCCTTGCCTGAAAAAGGGTTGAGAAACACTGGCTACTGCAACCCCCTCCTTGTTTGCCTGCCTCTACACAGGCTATCCACCGTTCAGTCTAACATGAATGTTGCTGCCAGACTCATCCACTTTACCAACCGTTCAATGTCTGCCTGTCCCCTCTGTCAATTCCTCCGCTAACTTCCACTTTTTCAATTAACCTCTTGCTTACTGGGCACTTAAACCCTCCTCCTGCCCAGACCAATTTTCAGCTTTCAGCGCTGATGCACTTTGAATGACAATTGCAAATCATACAACACTGTACCCAAATGAAATTTTTATCACTTTTTTTCCCACAAATAGAGCTTTCTTTTGGTGGTATTTGATCACCTCTGTGGTTTTTATTTTTTCTTAAAAAAATTTAAAAAGATCATTTTTAAAAAACAAAAAAGTATATATTTTTATATTTTGTTATAAAATTTTGCAAACAGATAATTTTCCTCCTTCATTGATGTACTCTGATGAGTCTGCACTGATGGGCACCGATGGGCTGCATTGATGGCCACTGATAAGGCGGCACTGGTGGGCACTGGTAGGCAGGCACTGATAGGTGGCACTGGTGTGCACTGAGAGGTGACACTGAGAGGTGGCACTGATGGGTGGCACTGAAGGGCATTGATAGGTGGCACTGGTGGGCACTGAGAAGTGGCACTAATAGGTGGCACTGATAGGTGGCAGTGATGGGCACTGATGGGTGGCAGTGATGGGCGGCAATAATGGGCACTGATGGGTTACACTGATAGGCAGCACTGCTGGGTAGCAATGATGAGGCACTGATTGGCACCACTGGTGGGCATTGATAGGTGGCACTCATGGGCATTGATAGGTGGCACTGGTGGGTACTGTGGGCACTGGTAGGTGGCACTGGCGGGTGCCACTGGCAGGCGGTAATTGTGGGCACAGATGAGGCAGATGTGCCTCCTTCCTCTTTGGGACCGATGTCCCTTGCACATAAGCCGGTGATTGGCTTTTTTTTTCCTCAGGCTGTCACCGTGAGGAGAAAAGAAAAAACTATTACCGAGCTTTTGTTTACATCACATGATCAGCTGTCATTGGCTGACAGCTGATCACATGGTAAGGGGCCAGGCTTGGCCCCTTACTCAGATCTGTGATCACCCGAGTCTCAGTGACTCGGTGTTCACAACGCGCGCCGCGCGTACCCTGATGTAAGGGGGGGCTCTCTGGGGACCCTGATGTAAGGGGGGCTCTCTGGGGACCCTGATGTAAGTGGGGGGCTCTCTGGGGATATACATACACACACAAACGTATATTACTGTATATTCATGTGTATGCCTGCCCAAGCATATGACTTTCTTTACTATGCTGCTGTGGGCTCTAGCCCCAGATCTTTTTTAGACCTAGCAACGTCCCTGCCTGACATTAAAGCAAAGGCTAAAGTCTGGAGATTATAATTTGAAGGGTAAACGTTCATCAGCGGTATATACTGTACCTATTGGAGCGGGGTATGTTGGAGAGCCTGCTTCAAGCATTTCCTTTGTCAATCACCTGTATGAATGACAGCAACACTGATGGCATAATCTACATGCAAATGTTACAGTATATACAGTATATATATATATATAACTAAAATGTAAGCAATAAAGAAACTAATTTTGCAACTGTGATTTAGTCATTTACAATCATGAAAGCAAAGATTATATAGAAAATGAAACAGAATAAGGGGGTTTGCTTTTATCGCTATGAATTTTTAAAAATACGATTGATTTCACTTTGTCTGGGCAAATACAACTGAAATCCATATAAACTGAATCTGCTAGTTTTAGCGTGTGTATTGTCATGTAGTATTGATTCCTGATCCTGTCCAGGAAGCATGTAAAGGGGAGGCCGTCATATGATGGCTTCCCGGAAATTCATGTCCGCTCTGTGGCCGTCATTTGGCTATAGCACGGACGCCAAGTGGTTAATAAAATTTAAAAATACAAACATACAAAGCCATCCACAACCTTGCCCAAGCTACATCAGCAAACCTCATCTCAAAATAGCACCCAGACTGTCCTCTTCACTCCTCCCAGACTGTCCTCTTCACTCCTCCCAGACTGTCCTCTTCACTCCTCCCAGACTGTCCTCTTCACTCCTCCCAGACTGTCCTCTCCACTCCTCCTGATCTTTAGCTCCCTAGTCACCTCCTCTCATGCTCTCCTCCAGAACTTCTTCAGAGCCTCACCAAACATTTCAAATGCCCTACTACTTCCTTTAGGTGATCCCTGAAAATTTATCTCTTAAAGGAAGCCTATGCCAATTGAACCTAAAAACTGAAATTTGACTTTCCCCAGCAACTCATTCATTCACAATCATTTATTTTGTATCACTTACCTCTCACTTTTTGTGGTGCATTCTCACAAGCAGGACTTTTTAACCCTCTTGAATTGTTTTGTAACTGTACTATCACCCTTTATTTTGTAAAGCACTGCACAAAGTGCTGGGGCTATGTAAATCCTGTTTTAATTGCAGCTATGTGCACTGCACTCTTAAATGAATCCTTTAAATTCATACAAGTCTCTGTAGGTACTGTAGTGATCACACAGCCTGCTAGAGAGAGCTATGGGAGGAGAAGGTGGATATGAATTGAACTCAGCTGGAATGACAATTATGGCACTTGCTGAAAGCAACTCATCTAAGAAATAACAATCATGATATTTTACAGGGAGTGGACAGGATCAGGAATCAATACTACATGACAATACACACGCTAAAACTAGCAGATTCAGTTTATATGGATTTCAGTTGTATTTGCCCAGACAAAGTGAAATCAATCGTATTTTTAAAAATTCATAGCGATAAAAGCAAACCCCCTTATTCTGTTTCATTTTCTATATAATCTTTGCTTTCATGATTGTAAATGACTAAATCACAGTTGCAAAATTAGTTTCTTTATTGCTTACATTTTAGTTATATATATATATATACTGTATATACTGTAACATTTGCATGTAGATTATGCCATCAGTGTTGCTGTCATTCATACAGGTGATTGACAAAGGAAATGCTTGAAGCAGGCTCTCCAACATACCCCGCTCCAATAGGTACAGTATATACCGCTGATGAACGTTTACCCTTCAAATTATAATCTCCAGACTTTAGCCTTTGCTTTAATGTCAGGCAGGGACGTTGCTAGGTCTAAAAAAGATCTGGGGCTAGAGCCCACAGCAGCATAGTAAAGAAAGTCATATGCTTGGGCAGGCATACACATGAATATACAGTAATATACGTTTGTGTGTGTATGTATATCCCCAGAGAGCCCCCCACTTACATCAGGGTCCCCAGAGAGCCCCCCTTACATCAGGGTCCCCAGAGAGCCCCCCCTTACATCAGGGTCCCCAGAGAGCCTCCTCCTTATATCAGAGTCCCCAGAGAGCCTCCCTCTTACATCAGGGTCCCCAGAGAGCCCCCCACTTACATCAGGGTTCCCAGAGAGCCCCCCTTACATTAGGGTCCACAGAGAGCCTCCCCCTTAAATCAGAGTCCCCAGAGAGCCTCCCCCTTAAAATCAGGGTCCCCAGAGAGCCTCCTCCTTGCATCAGGGTCCCCAGAGAGCCCCCACTTATATCAGGGTCCCCAGAGAACCTCCCCTCCCCTTGGTGACCCCTGCAGAGACTCGGGGCTATGGGCCCCAGATTTGGGGCTAGAGCCCCCTAGCAACGCCTCTGATGTCAGGTAAGTGTAATCTATAAATTAGAGAGATGAGCGGGAGGAGAGAGTTTGTTACCTTCATGCATTCTGCATGCAGCCCTCTCAGCCCCCCCCCCCCCAATATTTACCTCAGCCCCATCCCGATTAAGCGATGTGCACAAGAGTCTCAGCTCTCCGGGGGTTCTCAGTCCTCATTGGCTGAGGCAGGAGCCATTGGCTGCGGCTCGGCAGCGAGCCTGCTTGCTTGCTTGCCCCCAGAGCAAGCAGCTTGCAGGAGAGAGGGGGGTCAGGAGCATCAGCGAAGGACCCGAAAAGAGGAGGATCCGGGCTGCTCTGTGCAACACCACTGCACAGAGCAGGAAATTATAACATGCTTGTTATTTAAAAAATAAAAACTTTAATATCACTTTAAAGGTTAAGTTTACCTTTTCTTTTTCTTAAATTCCAGCTTTCCTATGTACCAATATACCAGTATTGTACCTCTGTTGCAGAAAAGAAAAAAGTGTCACTATATTCTAGGGCAGGCCTTAATTTAGCCTCCAGTTCCTCCTGTAGAAAACTCCTTCATGAATTCCTGATATTCGTCCTTAGGACATGAAAACCATTACAAGGAAGTACTTCACCAGCTCTCCTCGATAACACACACCCTTCACCTGCCCTCCCCTCCAGGAGATTGCTCCTGGCCACCTCTGTATTTACAGGCTTTTTTAATGCAGACATTGTCAGTGAGCGCTGTTCTCCATGAGCGCCATTTTTCCCTGAACATTCAGCCAGTGTCTTCCTCTACTGATCAATCGTTTTGTACCTTACCTTCTTATAAAAAGCGTTCATTTGGCAAAGTGTGCATGAGCTCGGGGATCACATTACAGCCTATGTGGAGCAGAGATGTAGTAATAAAAACAGGAGAAGTGCATCCCTGGAAGTCTGTAATACTCGCATACACTATACAATCTGATTGTACGATCTCCTTTAGAACTACCATCAACTATGTAGTGCAAGGGCCTGCCTGATTGGATACAGAGTGATTGGATATATGTGTGTGTCCTATTATATAGTTTTGGTATACCTAAAGGAGATGGTAAAGAAACTGTACAATCAGATTGTATAGTGTATGGCCATCTTATACACCTAAAATGAACTAGTCACACTTTCGGTGCCATTAATGTTTAATGGCAGTCCAAACATTGAAGCAAGTGCACATTTTGCTGCATGAAAAACTGCACCAAATGTCCCATGAGTTACTTTGCCGCGTGTAGGGTAACCATTGAAATCAATGGGCTGCCCTATGCATGTCTCAAGAAAAACAGGGCAAAAACATGCACTTCCACTACGCTAGTTGTGAATAGGGCGTGAAAGTGAAATCGGTGTGTTTACACAAGAACCATGACAGCTCATCCCATGTACTTGTATAAAGCTGGCTATATACTGTGCAATCTGATTGTACAATCTCTGTACAATTTCCTTTAGATTTATCAAAACTATGTTATAGGAGGACCGACCTGAACAATTAATTTAATTTGTATCAAGCCCTTGCACTTCATAGCTGGTGGTCATAGCTCCCAACTGTCCCTGATTTCGAGGGACTGTCCCTGATTTGGAGCCTCTGTCCCTCTTTCCCCCTCGTTTGTCCCTCATTTTGGTCTGATCCATATAGTTGTATAAAAAATAAAAAAAAAACGCACTAAAAAAGTCTTTAGAAATTTGCACAAAATGCCTGCTGCTTTTTTTATGCAAAAAAGTCATAGTCATTCAGTGGAAATCAACTGATCCTCCGAAACACAATTACTACGAGGCATGTGGTTGTTCAAGTAAATTTGACAAGATATGGTCTTGCCTTCCCTCTGTGATGTTAGAAACTGGAGGATTTTGTCAATTCCGGTTTCGGTTTGATGTTTACAAGCCGGCATCAGAATAAACTGCCCTTGATCAGGTGCTTTGGAGGCCAGAGGAGAGATATGGGGCCTAATAGACCCCAGATCTCTCCATAGAGAGGACCTATCACTCTATTACAAGGGATAATCTATTACAAGGGATGTTGTTCATCCCTTGTGATTTCAATAAAGTTCAATAAAAAAAAAAAATTAAAGATACAGTGTTACAAAAAAAGTCAATAAAAAATTCAATAAATATATTTTTTTAAAGCGCCCCCGTTCCCCCATGCAAATATGAACAAGCTGTTAGGTCACACCACTCGAACGTCAGAGTGAGAGCAGTAATTCCAGCACCAGTAACTCTAAACTGTAACTCTAGACTGATAACCTGTAAAGACTTTTACCACTTGAGGACCGCCCACCGCATATTTACTGCGGCAGGGCAGCCCTACTGCGCGAAACAACATACCTGTACGTCGTTTCGTGCACGAGACACTGTGGACGCGTATGCGTTGCACAGCAGGGGAGCCGATGTGCGGGTCCGGCGGCTGTGATGTCCACCGGCCATCCACGATCGCTCCTCAAAGAGGCAGAACGGGGATCTGCCAATGTAAACAAAGCATATCTCCGTTCTGAAAGCAGAGTACAGTGAGATAGCCTGTTCCTGTTCCTAGTGATCAGGAACAGCAATCTCTGTGTACTCCCAGTCAGTCCACTCCCCCCACAATTAGAAACACCTCCCTAGCACATAATTAACATCTTGATCACCCCCTAGTGTTAACCCCTTCCCTGCCAGTGTCATTTATACAGTGATCAGTGGATATTTGTAGCTCTGATCACTGTAATAATTTCACTGGCCCCAAAAAAGTGTCAAAAGTGTCCGATCTGACTGCCGCAATATCGCAGTCCCGCTAAAAATCACTGATCACTGGCATTACTAGTAAAAAAAAAATAATAAAAATGCCATAAATCTATTCCCTATTTTGTAGACGCTATAACTTTTGCACAAACCAATCAATATAACCTTTTCTTGTGATTTTTTTTTTACCAAAAATATGTAGAAGAATACATATTGGCCTAAACTGATAAATATTTTTTTTTAAAATTTTTATTGGATATGTATTATAGCAAAAAGTAAGAAATATTGTTTTTTTTCAAAATTGTCGCTTTTTTTGTTTATAGGGCAAAAAATAAAAACCGCAAAGGTGATCAAATACCACCAAAAGAAAGCTCTATTTGTGGAAAAAAAAAGGACACCAATTTTGTTTGGGTACAGTGCCACACGACCAGGCAATTGTCAGTTAAAGCGTTGCAGTGCCGTATCGCAAAAAATGGCCTGGTCATTAAGGGGTAAATCCTTCCAGGGCTGAAGTGGTTAAAGAATCGCCTATGGAGATTTTAATGTACTGTAGTTTGTTGCTGCTCCACGGGTGTATGCAATTTTAAAGCGTGATATGTTAGGTATCTATTTACTGGGCGTAACATCATCTTTTATGTTTTACCAAAAAATTGGGTATTATATTGGGTTTGTGTGCGCTAAACTTCATTTAGATGTATTATTCCAGAAAATGTGCGTTTGTTAAAGCTTTGCGCAACTATCATACAAAATAAAAAAGATTGCAATGACAACCATTTTATTCTCCAGGGTCTCTGCTTAAAAAAAATATATGTTTGGGGGCTCTAAGTAATTTTATAGCAAACAAAATGCTGATTAATTCATGTATGAGATTAATATCAGTATTCACCCAGACTGGAAGTAGTTATAAAGAAAGCCAGGGACAGGAGACATTAAAGTGGGCGTGAAGCTTTATTTTTTTAAATTAAAATAGTAAACATGGTATACTTACCTGCCCTATGCAATGCTTTTGCACAGGGTGGCACCAAACCTCCTATTCTGGGGTCCCCCGCCAGTGCTCTCAGCTCCTCCTCCCTTATGAGTGCCCCCATAGCAAGCTGTTTGCTATGGGGGCACTTGTACTGGCTCTATTCCAAGTTGGGCAGTGTGTGTCTAGTGACACATACAGCATGTCGAGAGAGAGAGAGAGAGAGAGAGAAGCGCTGCTGTTCGCGGTCACAGTTCTGGATCGAGATAGGACTCAAAGTATTTAGGGGGGCTGGGGGAGGGGGGAGATGAACATGGAGGGTTTTTAACCTTAAAGCAGAGAATGCATTAGGGTGAAAAAATCTCCTGAGAACACCAGAGATTGGCAATATACTCCCTCCTTAGTGGTGGCACAGGCTTTGCAGGGGCAAAGTTTTTAAATTGCTTGCAGGCAAGAGCTCTTCGTTAGGATAGTATTCATAATATTTCTACAGCAGATTAGCTCCGTAATACCACCTCCAGAATACAGAGCATGACACAGTTCCCATCATGCCCCCCCACTTTGCAGTTCAGACTGCTCTCTACTCTTCGAATGCAATGCAGTGACACTGGATTCAGACATACTGGTGAGGTGCAGAAATAGCAACCAAACACTGCTGGTGGCCCGTGGGGACAAGCACGAAGCTTACTGCTGGAGCTAGCTTGCTTCTTTCTAGGACCTCTTCGATACCTGCATTGCTCCACCTTGGTTGGTTGAATCCTGTCAGGCAAAGATTGGCTCTTATGTGCCATGGAGTGTTTCCTCAAAAAAAAAGCAAAAAGAACACACTTTTTTCAATAGAATCAGGTTTTCTAAAGCGCTCCACACACCATGTCATTTTATCTTCTGTTCAGTGTATGATATAATCTGTCAACTTTTGTGACAGTGCTCAATGAACCTAGGGGGTGATTCAATAAAAGATGTTTAAGCGTCAATGTGGTTTTTACTGACTGCCAACATATTGTGAGTGCTATCAACTCAGCATAACTGAGTCTACAGAAAATGTAAAATTCACCATATAGCTCTCTAGCAACAGTTTTTTTTTTCAAGATTATCATACATGCCAGGGGATACCTGGATTTTTCACAAATTTGTGGGCGGGTTGCCCTGTATAGATTAACACATGAGGGCACGTGCATCAGGGTACCCCACCTACTGTACAGAGCATCAGCTCCCTCTGTGTCCAGCACACTCTCTGCACCAGCCAGTGACTTCTTGTGGTTCGGGTTAATGCTCACAAAATCAGTCTGAATACATGGGGGCCCAACGTCACCTGACATATGCAACCTGTGGGAGTCATCTCTCATCGTCAGGAAAGTGACTATGTTCTTTTAACCACCACCGACCAGGTTTGCAGGAAATATTTCACCTAGACACGACTCTACTTTTAACTGAATTTTAACTCTCCACCTCCAATATCGCAGTATTTCACTTTACTGGGAACAGTAGCAATGCTGGCACTTTCTTGCTTTAAAGAGTTTGTTAACGCAAAAAAAAAAAAACAACACAGATTCTGTTCCTTTAAAGCATGTTACACAGCACAGTGCTTGTGCTGTGTAATTTGGTACCCAGTAACACCTGTAATACTAATAATGTAATTTTACAAAAAAAAAAGGAAATTTTGAAATTGATGGCAGCAACACGTCTCAAAACAGTTGGGACAGGGCAACAAACAAGGGCAAAGTAAGTGGTACTAACAAAGAAGAACATTTTCCAATGAATTAGGTCAATTGGCAACAGGTCAGTAACATGATTGGGTATAAAAAGGGCATCTTAGAGAGTCAGAGTGTCTCAGAAGTAAAGATGGGCAGAGGTTCACCAATCTATGAAAAGCTGCATCTAAAAATTGTCGAATAATTTGAGAATAATGTTCCTCTACATAAAATTGCAAAGACTTTAAATAAATCATAACTACAGTACATAATATCATCAAACGATTCCAAGAAAC
Organism: Lithobates clamitans; assembly: GCA_037952925.1. Classification (NCBI taxonomy): domain Eukaryota; kingdom Metazoa; phylum Chordata; class Amphibia; order Anura; family Ranidae; genus Lithobates; species Lithobates clamitans. Next base: position 17,497,499 of record JBBGZY010000438.1, read on the forward strand.
TGAAGAAATCTCTGTGTGGCAAAACTGAAACGCAATACTGGATGCTCCTGATCTTTGGGCCCTCAGACAGCATTAAAAACAGGCATGATTCTGTGATGGACATCACTGCATGGGGTCAGGAATACTTCCAAAAATCACTGTGAATATGATCCAGAAACACCGCCGTCTTCTCTGGGTCAAAGCACATTTAAAATGGTCTGTCATAAAGTGGAAAACTGTTCTGTGGTCAGATGAATCTATGACAACAGCATGGCTTCATAGTAGAAAAGTCCAGGTACTTAACTTGCCTGCCTGCAGTCCAGATCTTTCACTAATTGAAAACAGTTAAAATCCTATATCAGGCAAGAATGGGGCAACATTCCTCTCCCCAAACTCCGGCAACTGATCTCCTTAGTTCCCTAAGCGTTGTTAAAAGAAGAGGAGATGCTACACTGTGGAAACATGGCCCTGTCCCAACATTTTTGTGATGTGCTGCTGCCATCAATTTCAAAATGACCTTATTTTTTTCTTAAAATGTTACATTTTCTCAGTTTAAACATTTGATATCTTTTCTATTTTCTATCAAGAATAAAAAATGATTTTTATGAGATTTGCAAATCAATGCATTCTGTTTTTATGTAGATTTTTCACAGCGTCCCAAACATTTTGGAATTGGGGTTATATTTCCATGCTGCTTATCCAGTAATATATACAGCCAATGCATCTGCAAAAGAGAGAGGGGTCCTTATTGGATTTAAGAGAAGTCCCTTTAATCTTAGAGCACTCAATCTCTGACCCTGAAGGGAGATGTCACCTCCTCAAGGGACATCTTAATGATGTACAGCTTACTATAACCACATATTATGCCCCCGTGACAAATAGCTGTCCTTTTTTACATACTTGTTCGATCATTCACGACCCGAATTACATTCATTATACAGGGAACTCCAACATCACCCTAGCACCCCACCTTGACAAAAAAACATTTAACGGATATGGCTTCCTCTCCACACCCAGATTCATCTCCCTGAGCTCTCTTTGCACTCCTCTCTTACTTGTTAACTGATGTCTGGAGAGAGTTGCACCTAACTAAACATGATTTGGGTTCTTCAACGTACCCATGTCTTTAAACAAAGCAGCTGTCCAGCCTTCTTGCTGTCCCTGGACATTAAGAAGGCCTCTGATAAGTCTTATGGCCATATCTATCCATGTCAGTTTTGGCCCTAACTTTCCTAATGCGTAAATTCTCTTTAAAGGGCCCTAGGGAATTCCTACTTGTTCAATATCTGGGGTTTTGCTCACTTCTCTTTGAAATAGGTAGAGGGAATGGGCAGGGGTGCCTGTTATCCTCTGTGTTATGTGCCTTGGGGCAAAAACCATCCGTTATAATCTGAACATCAAAAAACATAGACCATCCAGCATTATATGGACATAAACTAAGCCTCTTCGCAGATGATATCCTCATGTTTCATACCAACCCAATGACCTCTCTGTCTAGCTTTGCAGAACTAGGAAAATTCCAACAAATATCAGGGCTCCAGATTAACAATACCAAGTACAGATCCCTCAAGAGATCATTTTTCAACTACAAATATTGATATTTTTTATCCTGGGAACCCGGTCATTTCTCATATCTAGGTATTTTCTCACTTCCTCCTATGATACACATTATTCAGCCAATTACCCTTGTCTACTATGACAACTTTACCTTCTCCTTGAATCATTAAAGGGATATCAAATTTCTTAGCTTGAACCCATAGGAGCAGTCAAAATGTCTTTACTTCTGAAGTTACTTTGTCCTTTTTCGCATGTTCCTAGTTAAGGTACCAAGTGATAGGTGTCCCGGGAGCTGCACATCAAGTCACAGCCTGCTGTGTGATAATGAATGGCAGTCTCAGCCTGGACCCCCACCAGGCCACACCCCACATATAACACTCTGCCCACCGGAGCCTACTCATGGTGGTGTGGTCTGGTGGGGATCCAGACTGAGACTGATATTCACTATCACACAGCAGGGTTTAACCTGATGTGCCGCCCCCAGGACACCTATCATTTTCTACAATTGCCTGCAGCATAGTCAAACTTCCTTCCCAGCCAGAGTGGGCATAGGACTTCATTCCCATAACAGCCTGAGCAGCTGACACACATATCTTGGTTCACACCTAGTTAAGGTACCTCCATATACTTTGTGAAGTCCAGAATCAACTGCTCTTTTTTGCCTGGTGCAAACACAGACACTATGTAAACCAGAAGACCCTTTCCCAACCAAAACATTGTGGGAGCTTATCTGTCCCAAATTTGGTCAATATTATTTTGCAGCATAGATTGCCCAACTCATGGCTTATCATAACATTTTTGGTTTCCCCTTTTGGGTCACCATAGAGCCACTGAAAATCAGCCCCATGTCCGTGGAGACTCTACTGTGGACCCCCCCAACAAACGTGGGAATAGATTCTCGATCCAGTTATCCCCCACTCAGGTATGGGACAATGTAAACTCAGGTCTCATTATGTCGCTCTTGCGACTTTCCTATGCGACCCCATGTTTCGCCCACGATGCCTGGAACCATCATCCTTTAAATAGTGTGTATCATATACTGGATCTTGGTGGCAGGTAATAAAGATATGATTAATGTTCCCCTGGCCATTGATATAATTTAAACTTAAATGTCACTATTGGATCCTTTATGTAAATCTGGAAAGTCATCTAGCCCCCCTGAAGCATTACAGTCTCCATGAATAAAAGGAGACATCATTTTCCTATAGTTAAATATTAATAATAATAAAAAAAACATTAGTTGGTACAGTGTCAATTGACCTAATTCAGTTTTCTTTTTTGTTCTTTAAATAAAGAAGTAATTCTACTGGCTAAAAAAAAAAAAATGTCACCAAAGAGCTTGGGATGTATATCAATCTATATGTTTCCATCATTTCTGACTTGCGGCAAAGACCTGACAAGCTTTAGGAAATTTAGTTTTCCTAGAGAGATGTTGGTAATATCAGTGGATAAAAAAGTTGTATAACAAATCGCTGCCCGTGAGACAAGCTAATCTGATTTATTTATAGCTCTATCTTCCCTGAACTTTTCTGCACTTTGATCTAAAATCACTGCTATTTATATTTCTATTCACATTATTTCTTAAAGCAGAACCCCACTCCCCACACACAAAAAGCTATGATAAACTACAATAAAAATTTAGGACAAACTAGTTAGGATCATGGTTAACACTAACAGGAGAAAGGGATCTGCTATAAGGTCACATTACACTGCATAAAATTGCTTTTCTACAAGTCACACAAGAAATGATACTGTTGAATAAACGTTTTAGAATTGCTATCAAACAAAAAAAAAAAACTAAGTGGAACATATTTTTATCAGCTGAGCAGCACATCTAAAATACCCGAGCTGGGTAAATAACTAGCCTATACCATATCAAATATGAATGTTCTATTTTAGTCATGTAGCCCGGTACTTGGCTATGATGAACAAGTTATGACAGGTTACAGCGGCTCTTTACACTGTTACTAAACTGATATGCTGATTCATCTCAGCAGGGAGAGCCAGGAAGTCAAGGAGCTCCATAGACTTCAATGTTGGCCGCAGTGGAATGTGGGAAATTAAGTTCAGGTTGGGAGCCATATTGTGAACTTCTATTGATCATTAAACTGCACTTCCCAGAGAGAGATTGCCAGGAGAGGAAAAAGGTGCATTTTTTCACAGGACACAGCTTCCTCTTGCTATGAGGGAACCCGGAGAGTGCACATCGCTGCCCTCTGTGCACAACAACTGCTGCATAACGGCGGTCTGAGCAGGTTCCAAAGTGCTGAGTCCACATTTACCAACAGCGTCACCTGGGTGCAGAGCAGAGAGTGGACTAATCGCTGTGTGTAGCTGGATGGTGAGTTGCAATATCACCGGGGCTGGTGATCTCTGCTGCTAGAGAAACTAAGCCCTTAAGGAACTGACCACACAGCCATCTAGTAGCTATATTGCTGCCTGCAGGCTTAATTGGACTATTCTCAGGTACACCAATGGTACAACTGGGCCCCACCACTAGCCGGCTGAAGAGTTAGGACTAAAGCCTGTCCCTTTACAGCTGATACACTGAGACCTTCAACAATTTGCTTATGCTAAGAGGTGCCTCTTAGGGGAGAATGTACCATATCATAGCCATTCTCCTTGACTAGTTATAGTATTATTATTCACATTGCAGATAATGCTTATTTGCACTGTTTATTGCTAATTTATCAGTTAATCTCAGTCTAATGGTACAGAACTCTATTCTAAGTTACCTCAGCATAGTGATTATACCATATAGCTGGGTCTGAAACTACCTTTTGTGTATTAATTTATGCTCAAACCACCATTTATTCTATACCATACCAATGCATTAAGTCCATTTACCACTAAACGGTATTGTGCCTATTTCCTTGTGCTAATTCACAACCGAGTTAAAAGGTATCTATACTAATGTTCCTATAATTGCCTCCAGTAACTTTCATTCAACCAGGTGCGTCAGAGCGTCTGAAAGTGTTCTTTGAGTTGAGGCACAGAACAGAGAACCTAAATCATCAAGCATATAAGTGTTGGAAATGTGATAGCGCTGCTAAGAGTTGAAAATCCTGAATACCAGAAACGCTGTGGGATATTAAAGTGTCAGTGTCATTAAATACACATATAAAGGTAAAGCAAATATGTTAGATGAATGATCAAAATATTAAGTCCAAATCACCAAGCAGCTATTATGGGGGTAGCGATACACTTATGAGTTTTCATATGAAGAACATTCTTACCCAAATTTTTTATTATATGATTGTATTTGTTTAGCATAGGTATTAAAGTACACATTCATTTTTTTGCACATTAGTCCACCCTACTTGCCCCCTTAACTTAAACTAACCCAGCTTCTTATTCCCCTCACCAGTGGAGCATTGGCCTTCTTCACTGTTAACTTCTCCAATCTTCTGTGCCATGAGGCCTCACTGACTTGTGAAAAGCTACACTTAGTAATGAGATTTGGGCTTGAAGCAACCTTGAGTTTGCCAATTCAATAGACCTAATTATTTTTACACCACTATGAACTGCAAGATCTGTGAACTGTGGCCAGTAGGTTAAGAAGGGTCAATAAGGGGCTTTCAGATAAATCACCACCCTCACTTAAAAGGGGGACACAGAGCAGCCATAGTGTCAGTGGCTTGAAGCTGCTGTAGTGAAATGATAGGGAAAACTGACAAACTGAATAGGGGGAGATATAGTTCAATTAAGAAAGTTTTTTGTGCATTTATTCTGGTTGCTAGTTTCTGGGCAAAGACTTCATTTAAACCTTTTTTTACTTGTATTGTGAACTTTTTTGTTTTTTTTTGCTGTTGGTCCATACATAGAAAACTGCTATTTTTACTACTGCAAGACTTCCCTTTAGGAAAACAGTGGGCTTTTGTTTCAGAGGGGTTGTATTTTGGGGTCTGAAAATACCTGTCTGTGCTCTGTGTGTCTCTGGTACATTTCAGCCTCAATTTGCTCATTAAAAATGTCCTGCTGCTGGTCAATTATACACTGCTTTATAATCTGCAGCTTTTAAACCCAGACACCTCAAGTCTCCCGCAAATCGCGGTAGACTCCTGTATTTGGATGCTGGCTCACGGACACCCGGGAGCGCCAGGCGATCTCCCGGCTGAGCCTGTCACTCAGAAAGGCAGAGCAGCCCGAGCGGCAGAATGTTACTGAGCTGACACGCTGCCGCTTCCCTTCCCAGTGTTGTATATGCAGGTGAATTGGAATGTGATTTTAGAGCATCTCCAGTTTGCTCTATCAGAGGCTGACTGTTCCTCATGTCCTACCTACACCTTAGGTATGCCACTGTTTGCTAATATATATTGCAAATAGAAGTTTTCAGTAGATTATGCCAAAAGTCTTTATAATATTTGATGTTACAATGGCAGTCCTAGCAGATTCCTCTGTGAAGAGCTGATTGCTGGGGATATGGCAGGAGAACTTGCTATAATATGACATTATACATTTTATTGCAAATTTAACTTGAAGCTTCCATGTTCCAGCACTTAGTTTTACACTCCCCCTTTTCTCTGATGCAGACAGTACTCATTCAAAAAACATTTAGTGTGCTTTCACACTGAGGTGTTGGGGGCGTCGAGGTAAAGCGCTGCGGTGCTTTTTTAGCGGTGCTTTACCGTTGTTTTAGCGGGGCTATTCGGCCACTAGCGGGGTGCTTTTAACTCTTGCTAGCAGCCGAAAAAGGGTTAAAACTGCCCACAAAGCGCCGCTGCAGCCTAGTCTTGCTCATTAAAACTGCCCTGGCAAATTTTTTACACTATAGTGTATAGATAAAACCACAAAGCGCTGTGAAGGTTATTAAAGATAAAAACTAAACTCCAAAAAAATATAAAAAAAAACAAATAAAATAAGTGAGGCTGCTATCAATAAAGAGTGCTCAGAATCACCACAAATCAATAAATAAATTAAAAAAAAAGATTGAAGCGCTTCACTGCGTGGTCAGTGAAAAATAAATAAGTATTATAACCCACATACAGAATCACATAAAAAATCCAACTAGTGTGCAATGAGAATGCAGCTAAAATAAGTAACCACACGTGTTAAAACTAATAAATACCTAGTGTCACAATGTAAGTTGTTAAAAATAAATATATAGTGAGATGTTAAACCCGATAATTGGCCATAAATATATAATAATTCATTATCCAATGATTAAAAAATAGCCACACTGATGATATAATATAAATATGTGAAAGCACAAGATAGCCAATTCAAATGGAGAATAAAATGTAGTCCCAGTGTTAAAAGTTCTGAGATTGCTTAATTGGAGTACTCGCTTGTTAATCCTGAACGATGGTGTCATTCAGCTCCAACCTCATAAGATGTGGTTTTCAGCGCCAGCAATCATATATAAAGCAAATAAAAAGAGAAATTTCATTGCGCAATGCTCTGTAGATATAGTACACCAGCAAACATGCTATGAGATCCACTCACGTGCGCCCCATATTAGGAAAGGCATATGCAGATGTGAATAGCAGTCAGCCGCCAAAGGACGAGAGCAGGATCGCTGCAGTACACAGCCAATACTGACAGACTGCACAGTGCGTCCTAGGCTCCTCCCATGCGTTGCGTCACCATCACATGACTTTCTCAAGGATACACTCGAGACATCACGGTCTCAGTCTTATAGCATAATGGCATAGCGGTTGCCATGGCTACAACGTGATTCACTCGAGTCATCATCCTGCTTTCTGCATATCATCATCTGTTACTTCTAAATCTACTTTTATTATTCTTACAATTAAAAGGTAATAACAAAGTACACATATTGGTAAATAAAACCGCTACATTAATTTTAAGGAATTTTTAAATATTTTTTTAAAATTTTAACTTTATATTAATTTTGAGGTCCACTTCATGCATATACATATGTAATTATGTCTAGAATATACATTTAGTATGCTATAATCAGTCTTCGTTCTTAATATATGCTTATCCATAGGGGGCGCTATAGATTAAGTAATCAGAATAGGGATAATTTTTGTGGAGTGAATTTGTCCCGTGATATGTACCAGAACCTTGCTGGTACATATCACGTGGCCATTCATGACCGTCAGTATGAAAATTGTAATGGTGCAATAATGTTTTACACCACTGGAGGGCGCAAAACAATGGTTGTAAATACTCAGTGTGTAATTTTAATTTATCATATGTTTATGTAGCGGTTTTATTTACCAATATGTGTAATTTGTTATTACCTTTTAATTGTATGAATAATAAAAGTAGATTTAGAAGTAACAAATGATGATATGCAGAAAGCAGGATGATGACTCGAGTGAATCACGTTGTAGCCATGGCAACCGCTATGCCATCATGCTATAAGACTGAGACCGTGATGTCTCGAGTGTATCCTTGAGAAAGTCACGAGACGGTGACGCAACGCGTGGGAGGAGCCTAGGACGCACTGTGCAGTCTGTCAGCGATCCTGCACTTGTCCTTTGGCGGCTGACTGCTATTCACATCTGCATATGCCTTTCCTAATATGGGGCGCACGTGAGTGGATCTCATAGCATGTTTGCTGGTGTACTATATCTACAGAGCATTGCGCAATGAAATTTCTCTTTTTATTTGCTTTATATATGATTGCTGGCGCTGAAAACCACATCTTATGAGGTTGGAGCTGAATGACACCATCGTTCAGGATTAACAAGCGAGTACTCCAATTAAGCAATCTCAGAACTTTTAACACTGGGACTACATTTTATTCTCCATTTGAATTGGCTATCTTGTGCTTTCACATATTTATATTATATCATCAGTGTGGCTATTTTTTAATCATTGGATAATGAATTATTATATATTTATGGCCAATTATCGGGTTTAACATCTCACTATATATTTATTTTTAACAACTTACATTGTGACACTAGGTATTTATTAGTTTTAACACGTGTGGTTACTTATTTTAGCTGCATTCTCATTGCACACTAGTTGGATTTTTTATGTGATTCTGTATGTGGGTTATAATACTTATTTATTTTTCACTGACCACGCAGTGAAGCGCTTCAATCTTTTTTATTTATTTATTTATCAATTTTTTACACTGCTTTATTATCTGCTGTCTCTAAATTCTTCATGAGAGTTTGATAGAAATTGGCCAGTGGCAGGACAGTTTTGCATTAGGAAGAACAGGCACAGCCTTAGTGAACCATAGGCCGATTTTTATCTGCTGGTGAAAGCCAAGCTTGTACCACTTGATGAAAAAGCATGTTTGGCTGCTAAAACTAGCTGAAAAAAGTATTTTTTAATGCAATTAATCAGATTCTGGTACTGCTACTGTATGGAAGACAAGCTAATTGTAAAAGAAATGAATTAAATCCACAGCCAAATATTCACTGCCAGACTACGCTGACACTGTGACTGTCTGTAAAAAAAATCATCCTGTACACTACAGTAATATAGCTTTAAGGCATCCCGGAAGCACGCTATTTAAAGGATTTGTGTATTTTCAATGTCGCTCTCTAACCAGCATGAAAAGGACCCCTCCCCTGCTGTATGATATTTCATTTTTTTTCTTTTTGGATTGGTAAATGTCTCCTTTTGGCAGTGACGATTTTTACATGCTTTTTTAATAATAGCTTGCTATTAGCCCTTAAATTGGTGAGAATTTTGAAACAGGATTAGCCCCCAATAGACTTCACTGGGAATTGCCAGCATGATTAAATTTCAAACAGGATTCATCCAACCCTCTGCAAATCTAATCCGGACAGATTCATGCCGCATACACACGGTCGGACTTGCCAACGGGACAAGCTCCGTCTGCATTTCCGACGGAAAAATTTAGAGCATGTTTTCTAAGTCCGTCGGAAATGTCGACAGAAAAAGTCCGGACTTTTTTTTTTCAAATATGATTTTATTAAATTTTTTTCAAGAATGAATTGCATATACATACTATAACAGTGTTTATAGAATGGGAGATCATAGTCTAAAATAATAAGCATATATTACAAAAGAAACTTAACATATATTAAATTTATACATACAAAAACTCAAAAATCTAAGTATCCCCTTATCTCACTGCTACAGTAATCTAAGTTCCTGTTTCTTATCACCTTATGTGACAAAGCACCTCTGCTTCATTCCCTGTACTTTAACTTAAAAAACAAATCTAAATAGAGGACAAGAGGAGATTTAACATAACATTAAAAAAAAAAAAGGGGGGGGGGAGGGAAGAGGGAAGGGAAGTTTTAGATAGGAGGGAAGGGGAAAAAATAAATAAATAGGGAAAGGATTCCGAAAATGGCGCTTAGTATTGCATCTGATGTCTCTTTGATCGCACATCCATCATATCTCTTAACTCAGACTCATATCCGCGTTTCACAGCCCTAAGAGAGAGCTACCCATCTTCTGAATTAATAAATAAATTCCAAGAGGTCCATGTCTGTTTATATATCTCCTGTCTATCAGTTGCTGTCATTATCAGGTCCTCCATCTTTCTAATGTCTTCCACCTTCCTCAGCCATAATGCTGTGGTCGGTGGATTCTGCTGTTTCCACATCAAAGGTATACAGGATTTAGCTGCATTTAGTAAATGACATAGGACAGATTTCTTATATGTTTTCGTTGGTATAGTGGTAATATGTACTAAAAAAAAAAAAACGCTGGGTCATTCGGGATTTGAAAATTAGTAAATTTCTGGGCAATCGTTTGAACCATTGCCCAGTAAGAAGTCAACTTAGGGCACGTCCAAAATATATGCAGAATCGTCCCTTTATGTGCACCACATCGCCAGCAATGCTCTGACGCATCTGGAAAGATAGCATGAAATCGACTTGGTGTCATATACCATCTTGTAAATATCTTATAATTGGTTTCCTGTATTTTGGTACAGATTGAAGATTTATAGGAAAGCTCAATCATTTTTTGAATTTGTAAATCAGTAAATGTGTGATGCAAATCTGTACTCCATTTTAACACACAGGCCAGTTTTGGTTGCTCCCTAGGGGAGTTAAGTAACGTATACATCTCCGAGAGGTGGTGAGACAACGGTTCTGTTCCGGAGCAATGCTCCTCAAATTTAGTTAGTTGTCTAATATATGCCTGCGGGTCTGGTAAAGGCTGAAGAAAATAATATAATTGAGCTGCATTCCAGAACGCAAGTTGGTAGGGGCCACCGGGGTCAGTCAGCTCCTCCATATTAGGCCATCTATCTCCCATCACAAACTGTGATGCAATAGTTCACTCAGTCTCCCTTAGAGTCAAAAATTGCGTGGTTGAAAGGCCTGGTATAAATTTGGGGTTCACAATTATCGGGGTCAATGGAGATGCCATTGTCGTTTGTTCCGCGTATGTAATAGCGTGTAGGCATTGTTTCAAAGTATTCCCTATCAAGGGATGAGATTTTAGATCTGGCGGCACAAAATCCCAGCACCACAGTGCACTCCTCAAAGGTATTGGGGATTGGCACTGTTCTACTTGCACCCACAACTTCAAGTCACTATGGCGTTGCCAATCAATTACTCTACCAAGTTGAACTGCTTTATAATATCTCCTGACATCTGGACATCTTGGCAACGCCAAGCCATATTGTTTTGGTAAGGTTAATAAGGTACGTGAAAGACGTGGTTTCTTATGCGCCCAGACAAACCTTGTAAATAATGCCTGCACCTGCTTAAAATAAGAAAGGGGTATCTGTATCGGTAGGGCCTGAAATAAGTATAAAAATTTTGGCAGAATGCACATCTTTATTAAATTACACCTACTGATCCAAGAATGTAAATTAGCGTGCCACTTATCTAATAGCAGTCTGGACTCTGTAAGTAATGGTGGAAAATTAAGCTCATAAGTACGGGTTAAATCTGCTGGCATTTTTGTGCCTAAATAATTCAAGGCAAGTGTAGTCCACTTAAAGTGGAAGCCTCCTCGGACTTGTATAAAAGTTCATGCTGGCAGTGCAACCCCCATCGCCTCTGATTTAAAAAAATTGATTTTCAAGTTTGATAAGGCACCATATAAATCAAATTGTTTAAGGAGATTTGGTAAGGATACTGCTGGATTCGTTAAAGAAAATAATAGGTCATCGGCATAAGCCAAGACCTTATGTTGTGTATTACCCACTGTCACTCCTTGTATATTCTGATTTAGCCTGATCATGGAAAGAAAAGGCTCCACGGTAAGAGCATATAAAAGAGGGGACAGTGGGCATCCCTGCCTGGTACCATTCCTAATTATAAAAGACTCTGAGAGCACCCCATTCACCTTAACCTGTGCGGTCGGATTTAAATATATCTTGGCTATCCGGTTCTTCATCACCTCCCCAAGTTCAATATGTCTGAGTATGGAGAGCATAAATGGCCAACTTACTCAGTCAAATGCTTTCTCAGCATCTTTAAATGTATTTAAAAAGACACATGGAGTTTTCGTGGACTTGGTCACGTGAAGTAGGTTCAGCACTTTAGAAGTGCTGCCCCTCGCTTCACGTGTCGGGATAAATCCAACCTGATCTAAGTGGATTAATTTTTGGAAATGGTTTGACAGCCGGGTAGCTAAGGGTTTTAGTATAGAGCTTAAGGTCTACATTCAAAAGTGAGATAGGCCTATAGCTACCGCACAAGGTAGGGTCCTTGCCTTCTTTATATATCACAGCAATGTGGGCTCCTAGAGTATCCCTAGCAAATGAAGATCCAGAGTCGATCAAACCAAATAGATTAATCAAGCGTGGGCCTAATATTTCAAATAGTCTTTTATAGTATTGTACAGTAAACACATCCGGACTCGGGGCCTTCCCTGATTTCATGGACCCTAACGCTTGCTGAAGTTCCAACAATGTTATTGGGGCATCTAGTTCCATACATATCTCATGGGCTAAGGACGGCATTTGAGATGATTGAATATATTCATCTATAGCAGATCGAGGCGGTATAGGTAATGCTGGATCATATAGGTGTGAATAAAATTCTTTAAATTCCTGGGAGATATGCGTTAGTAAATCTACTCTTTGGCCATTCCCATTGACAACTTGGGGGATATATGTTGACAGTTTATGTTCTCTCACTTTTCTTGCCAATACTTTCCCACATTTATCACCCGAGTCGTAGTTCACCTTACGGCAAAACTGTAACGCTGCTTTAGCCTTGTATTGAAGCAAGTCGGTAATTTGCTTCCTCAGTACCACCAAGTCTGTTTCTAGAGTCTTATTAGGAGCATGTTTATGACTAGATTCCGCAATCGCTAATTTACTAAGTAATTCAGTAAGCTGTTTTGTTCGTTCTCGTTTAACACGAGCCCCATGCTTAATAAAAACACCTGTAAGAACTGACTTATGTGCTTCCCATAAAATTCCTGGGTCACAATTTGGTAGGCCATTCATCTGAAAGTACAATGTCAACTCTTTAGTCACGTCCTCTAAGACTTCTGGTATCTGTAAAAGACTTTTGTCTAGATGTCTGAGCTCCTGTCAGATCAGTCAGGAATACAGGGGCATGGTCTGACCATGTAATATTTCCTATGGATGTAGCCCGGACTGCATGTAAACAGGTATGGGGAATCAAAAAATAATCTATCCTGGTATAGATTTTATGTGGGGGTGAATAAAACGAGTAATCTCGTTCCCCAGAGTGTTCATGCATCAATCAATTGAGCTTTATGAAATAATTTTGCAGGACGCTTCAGTTGGCTAGGAGGAATGGATGATATCCCCGTGGAGGTATCTGTCGATGGTATCAAAGGTATATTAAAATCTCCTCCTAGTATCAACTGCTCCTCTGCAAAATCTAGAAGCTTCTCTAATGCCTCATCTGAGAAAGAGGCTTGATTTTCATTGGGAGTATAGATTGTTGCCAGTGTCATCTGCTTGTTCCCCAGGAGGCCCTTTATATAAATATATCATCCCGTAGGATCTGTCAATGATATTTGATGGCGCCAAGGTATTTTGCTAGAAATTATTATCGAGACCCCTTTTGATTTAGCCATCGAATTAGTAGCATGGTATGTCAACGGGTAAAATCTGTTTCTTGAATAAAAGCTATATCAACACGGAAATGTTTCAGATCGTGTAGTAGCATACGTTGTTTCTCGGGTATGTTAAGACCCTTAGCATTCAGAGACATCACTACTATACTATCCAGTGCCGTTTTAGGAAAAGGGGAAGGGAGAGAAAGGGAAAAAAATATAATTTAACATATGAGGGTCAACACACCTCTAAATAAAGACTTCTTCCACTTCCTCCATTTCTTCTTCTTTGGTCTATCAATGGGGGTTTTCTCATATCTTTATCTCTACTTAAAGACCCAACCTCTCTGCCCTATATATCTACTTCCACACACATGTGAGATTGTCCTGGGGGGTAAAAAAAAGAGCTTTTGTAATAGAAAAAAATAGGGGGAGGTTTGTAGTTACCTACAACTACTCCTTTAACCTCTGTGTCATATTGTATTGTATCTTATTTCATGCTTTAATAAAGAGTGACTTTTTGTCTATGTGATATTCTCACCACCATATCCTACCCCCTGTCTTAGGGGGAAAACCTTGAATCTTTGAATTTTACTTTACTCATATAATCATAAATGACATATAGTGATCAAAGACAGAACAAATAAATAAATAACTAAAATTTAGTAATTCCTTGCCACCTTAAACCACTAAGTGATAATAGTCTTAATACATTTAAATAATCTTCTCACACTATGGAAAATAAAACCCTTGTCCCCAATCTCACACAAAAAAAAAGAAGAAGAAAACCCTAGAAAAATGGGAGGAAAAAAAACTACAACTAAAACACTCACAGCAATCCTAATACCTCCCCCTTCTCCCATTTCCAATCCCACTTTTGTTCTGTTTGAGTACTTGTGGGTCTCACAATCAGCGGAGAAAAAGGGTAGTGAAGCCAATCCTAACCAGATCTGGTATCTTGTTCCCCCATAGATTAAAAAAAAAAGAGGGGGGGGGGGGGGACCAAAAGAGAGGGAGAAAAAAAAAAGAAAGAAAAAAAATGAAAATAGGAGCCCCTTTTATCCATATGGATCTATATTTCCTAATAATCTACCAAAAAAAACAGGGGGGGGGGGGGTAATATTTTGGCCAAAAAAAATATTTCCCTTTCCTTTCCCTTCCCCTCCCCCTCCCTCCAATTCTATGGTTTCCTCACAGTCCTTCCATATTTCTCTTCCATTTTTAGCTTTCTACCAGAGTCTCTTGTTGATTTCTTTGCTCTTTTAATCCTTGAGATTCTGAGTCTAGCCTCCTTAGCCTTCGTCCTATTTGTCCCGGGATTGCTTTTAGCCAATTGGGAATGGGAAATGCCTCTGTCTCCAGAAAGAAAAACAGCCCAGGTAAGTCTGCTGGGCTAGACAAGAAAAAAGATGAGTGGCCTTTCCTTATGATTAACGAGATGGGGTACCCCCACCGATATGTACCTCCTAGTTGCCTAATCTTGTCTAGTAATGGAGGTAGCAATGCTCTCCTTTGCAAAGTATTCCTCGATATATCTGCTAATATTTTTATAGGGTATCCATTGAAAATAATCTCTCTCAGCTCCCACGCCTTGCGTAGAATGATCTCTCTGTGTGTATAGCAAAGCATACAGCATACAATGTCTCTAGGTCTTTTTAAATCTGTGGAGCGGGGACCCAGCGCTCTATGAACCCTCTCAAACTTGAGGTCCTGGGGGGCCACCGGGAGTGGCAGTTGTTGGCATATTTTCAATACTATTGATTGTAAAATCTCCTCACCTGTATCTTCCGGGACCCCCCTCAGCCGTAGATTGTTACGACGACTCTGGTCCTCAAGCTGTTCCAGGTGCAGCTGTAGTGCAAGAGCCTGTACAGCTTGCTGATCCTACATACTACATCCTCCAACTGAGCCACTCTCCTCTCCAACAGGGCTGATGCTGTTTCTCCAGTAGAGACCCTTTCCACCAATGATTGTACCTCTACCTGAATAGTTTGAAAGTTTTTACGATGCGTCTCCTCCACGCGAAGGATCAGTGTCTCCATATCAGCACAGGTAGGTAATGCCTGGAGGAGAGCTTTAAGGGCCTTGATTTCTCCCGCCACGGTAGGTATCCATGCACCAACTTGCTGTTTCTGCTCCTGTGTAGTCTGCTGTATGCTAGAAGCACAGATAGTTTCTGTGGCCACTACGGGAGTTGACGCTAGTAAAGCAGCCATTACAGCTTCCGAATAGGAGGCAGACTGAGCCCCCGTCGTACAGTTCCGTAGGCTGGCGGATCTTGTCCCTGGAAAGTAGCTCTGTATCTCTGGTTGAAGTGTCGCTGCTGCTGCTGCTGCTGTACGCTTCTCTTTTTCCTTCCCCCTTCTTGTGGTACTCATACTGAAAGGGCAGTTATTTTACCGGCTAGTTTGATGGAGGACATCAGGAGCTCTGATAGCACAGGTCCTCACTCCTCTTTCATCTCCTGACCACACCCCGCCTCATGATTTTCAGCTTTTTGTGTGTGACCAGCACTTGGATGTTTTCCCCATCAGACTTTTTCTGTCAGAAATTCCGACCGCGTGTACGCGGCATAACTCTTCTTTAGCTGCACTTTGAGTCTACAGTAGAAACCCTTGAATTATGACCCACTCAAGTTTTCTTAAACTTTCTTTCCATCTATCAAAACATGGTAATATAACTAACAAGGTCTAATAATTTCATCCTCACAAACTTCAGCTGTTTTTGTTCAGCATAATACAGCACTAATCTGAATTTTCAATTCGCTACTGCAGATTGTGCCTTACTCTCTGTACAATAAATAGATTGTGGTTATTTTGAAGGAGAGGAAATGTGCACACTTATACATCAAGAACAGATCTGAAACATCTTTAATTCAGTACAAAGCAGTTACCATGGCAACCAATTATGCGGCAAAATGCAGACCCATGTGTAATGGAAGAACACTGGGAATACACTGACTGTACAAAGACAAAATATACAAGTGCAAATTTCCCTTATAATCTGTTTTCGGGTAATCCCTGGGAAGGGCAATCTGCATTGGGGTTTCCCTGCTCTAATATGAATTTATATGTGATTGTAAGCTTGGAACTAATTTAAACTATAGGTCATCCTGATATTTTGTATACAATATACACTAGTGGTCCCCACACAGTGGCTTATGAAGCTTTCAGTTAGCTTCTGTGTTCACAGCTGTTTCTCACTACCTACAGTAAATACCTGCTGTATTATACAATTCTCAAAAAAAAAAGCCATGCCATGGTTGCCTAATTTGTATACTCTGATCCAGTCAAAACGGCAGTTACATAGTTACATAGTTGGTGAGGTTGAAAAAAGAAACCATTCCATCCAGTTCAACCTATGATATCTGTGTGTGTGTATGCGTTAAGGTTAAACCTTTTCTCTTCCAATCTTAGTGAATGGCTGTGTGTCTTTTTAACCACTTCAGCCCCGGAAGGACTTGCCCCCTTCCTGACCAGGCCATTTTTATTGGTATTTCATCACCTCTGTGGTTTTTATTTTTTGCGCTATAAACAAAAAAAAGCAACAATTTTGAAAAAAACACAATATTTTGTACTTTTTGCTATAATAAATATCCAAAAAAAAATTCTTCATCAGTTTAGGCCAATATGTATTCTTCTACATATTTTTGGTAAAAAAAAATCGCAATAAGCGTATATTGCTTGATTTGCACAAAATTTAGAGTCCACAAAATAGGGGATAGATTTATGTCATTTTTATTGTTATTATTTTTTTACTAGTAATGGTGTCGATCTGCGATTTTTATCGGGACTGTGACATTGCACCAGACAGATCAGCCCCATTGACACTTTTTTGGGACCATCGGCATTTATACATGGATCAGAGCTAAAAATAGTCTCTGATTACTGTATAAATGTCACTGTCAGGGAAGGGGTTAACACTAGGGGGCGATCAAGGGCTTAAATGCATTCCCTCACTGTGTGTTCTAACTGTGGGGGGATGGGAGTGACTAGAGGAGGAGACAAATCGTGTTTTCCTACTTAGTAGGAACACACGATCTGTCTCCTCTCCCCTGAAGGTTTTCACATGCTGTGTACAAGTTATTGCCCTGCTTAACTTTGTATCATCCACAAATACTGAGATTAAGCTGTTTATCCCATACTCTAGATCATTTATGAATAAATTAAACAGGATTGGTACCAAGACAGATCCTTGGGGGACCCCACTTTCAACACCAGACCATTCCGAGTACTTGCCATTTATCACCACCTAGGTACTTACTCTATGGTCCATGCCTACATAATTGGTGCAGTAAACGTTTGTGAGGAACTGTATCAAATGCCTTTGCAAAATCCAGATACACCACATCTACAGGCTCACTTCTTCATAGAAGGTTATTAGATTGGTCTGGCAAGAACGATTCTTCATGAATCCATGCTGATTACTACTAATGAAACTGTTTTGATTACTAAAATCTTGTATATAGTCCCTAATCATCCCCTCCAATAGCTTGCAGACTATTGATGTTAGGCTAACTGGCCTATAGTTCCCAGGGATATATCTTGGCCCTTTTTTAAATATTGGTGCCACGTTGGCTTTTCTCCAATCAGCTGGTACCATTCCAGTCAGTAAACTGTCCATAAAAATTAGGAACAATGGTTTGGCTATCACCTGACTGAGTTCCTTGAGAACCCTTGGGTGTAAGCCATCTGGTCCTGGTCACTTATTTATGTTTTTCAAGTCTATTTCTGATTCTGTCTTTTGTTAGCCATTAAGGCTGCTTTCTTTGATGTGTTATTAATATTAACATTACAGTCTGGTTATGGTATCCCCCCGTTTCCTTTGTGAAGACTGAGAAGAAGAATATATTCAAAACCTTTGCCTTCTCTCTGTCATTTGCAGCCAAATTCCCTTCATCATCCTTTATGGGGCCACTTTGCTCTGGCCTCACTTTCTTACTATTTATTGAGCTTACAGAAGAAGCGAGGCATGCAGTGGGTTTTGTAATTCTACTTCAACTGTCACTTTGGATTCTTTGCTATATAACATGCAAACAAAATGAAGCAACCCAAAGCATCAACTGGAAATGTAAAGGCCTGTATTGATGGCTTCGGTTTTACAGTTTCTGAGACAATTCAAAAATTATTGACAGATCCATTTGATCTGCATTTGACTTCCTTCTGATCTGATTCATGTGTGTTTTGCATTCTCATGGACTTGTATGGGAGAGGTAAATGTTAAGCAGAGGTACTCACCTGAGCGAATAGTTGGGGAATTTGGAAGTAGCCTGGACTGCAGAAAAAACTGGGTGTGGCTAAACTGTTTAAGGGTTGTGACTTGAGTCTTCTGGCCTTTTTCTTCCCAAATACCCTTAAGTCCTAAAAATTTTTCATATAGAGCTTTAGTTTAGTAGCAAGTTTGGATACACATATGGATCCCTCTTGTCTTAAATAGAGGCTACTGGTTAAATGTGGCTTTGCTGGGTGGTAAGTAACCCAGATGATTTGTCATTTATTTGATCATTTGTTTCCCCTACATCCAGTGTAGTTGTAGTTTGTCCCTTTTGACAGTGGGTGTCACTAGTACCTCTGGCAATAGTATGATGAGCAACAGTATACCTGGTTTATGAATATTTATACTTCTCTTAGCCAACTAGTAGGGGTTTCAGGTCATGGGTGCATGCTGGGAGGTAGTATAAATATGCAGGGAGGCCAGGTGATTGCTCTCTTCCACCCAGGCTCTGGCCTGGTGTGAGTGTGTGAGGAGCAACTGTGTGACTAGGTCTGAAGCCTGAGACTAAACCATGTGCTCAGGGCTCTGTGATTTGGAGCCCGTGAAAGGACAGACCTGAGATGAAGTACCAGAGGTTACTGTGCCATAAAGGGAAACTGTGGAGAGCCTGGAAAAGTGTCAAGATGAACTCATCCAGTCAATTTCTGCATTCTTTTCTGTACTGCTGTCTGTTTTTTGTCAGAGTCTGCTAGCTCCTGTTTGCTTGTTCCGTGTGTCCTGAGTCCTTACCTCTCTCTCTCTGAAATTTCCTTCAAGTAAGCAATAAACTGTCTTTTTTTGTTCTAAAAGTGACTGTCTTTCCACACCTGTTCACATCCCACGCTAGGTGCTTGGGCGACCCCATTCTGTTACTGGGAGTGAGGTACGCTGAACTGTTGGAGTGGGCTCAGCAGGTCCCTCTTAATTTAACATACAGGTTATGGTGTGTAGTGATAAGGGATAGAGGAACTCTGTATTTTTGTTTTATTGCTGCACACAGTGTGAAAACTAATTTTTAAGTCAGGGAATTGCCTTACTGTTTGTTTCTTCACATGGCCGCAGTCTCTGCCTGGTCCCGGGCATTGATAAGCGGTGCCCCCGTGTGCACAGGCAAAGATGACCCTGCTAACAACAAATTGGTGTAGTCGTCATGATAAACCTACTACTTGCACCGAAAGACCACCCCTAAACAGACCATGGCTGTTCAGTTTCTAGAACTTGCCCAGAGACCTGGAACGTGACTGCCGTGTTGTGCTTTGGATTGGCTCTTGAGTCAGGCACTGTCCCCAGATTGGCTGGAAGCCGACCCCGTGTTGGACACAGGCCTAGTGTATTGACCGATTGTGGGATGTGCCCACTGCATGGTGTGAGGAAGAGGCGAACTATGAGTCATATGCCCATCTTGCCATCCTCGGTGCATGGAATATACCTCTTAGGCTACTTGCTCTGTTTGCGGTTCACTTTTATACTACCGCTTGGAGGGAACTGAAGAACTCTGACATTGGTCAGGATGCATCTGGGTTGGCCTCCCTCAAGGAACCCGGGGGTTGAGCTGCCAACTGATCCACCCGCTACAGGAGAACTGCCAGTTCTGGATGCGGAAAAGTCTACCACCTGTCCACAGGACTCTGCCAGCCCTTCTGACGCTGCCCTGTTGGCAATGCCTTCCTAGCCACACCCAGGTGTCACCAGCACTGTGATCATGCCGAACGCTGAAGAAGTTCCGTTCCCGCTACTCCCAGAAGCTTCTCCTGCTACTACTTCTCCTAAGCAACACTGCCTTCACCTACTCACCAAAAGTTTGTTAAGGTGTCCTGGAGCACTCTTATGTTTGATAGTAACTAGGAGGAATGTCCCTTCTCCCCTGAGGCTGTCATGTCCCTGCCATAGGTCCTGGAGGAGGCTGCAGCTCCAGCTCCAGCACCACCTGTTCCTCCCTCACAGAGTGACTGGCCTCCCAAAAGTCCACACTGCACTGCAGATCTCCTGCAAGGGCTGGTTCCTCTGACAGAAATTCACCAAGTTGTCTCAGCTCCCAGTTCCCAGCACGGGTGTGATTTCCAGTGCGTGTGGCGTGCCAGTAGGATTAATGGCACCCGTGTGCATCCAGCGTGTTTTATTGTGCGGGTGCTTGCGGCCTGTTCAATCAGATGGGTGCTGGCACCCGTCCAGCATGAAGACCCCCTTCTTTATTGCGCTTGCATCTGCCCCACGCTGCATGTAGGCAGCCTGTAGAGGTGAATGCAGATGCAGTGGCTGCACAGACACAGCCGCATTTCAAAATTTGACATGTGGGCAGAAGCAAGTGCATGGATCTGACTGCATAAGTTTTCTTAGATCTACTCCGACATGGCTCCTGTCTCGATAGAGAGTGAGTAGACATGAGCTCAGGGCAGGGAAGATCTTTGTAGGAGATAGATAGGACAGTCGTAGTGATGATGAGAGGGAAGGTGGTCTAGAGCTTTTTTGCAAAAATTATCCCGAAAGAATAGATGTGGCCGAGGAAGCATTAGAGTGGTGGTAGTTCCTGGCCAATGGTACAGAAGATTGAGGTAGCACCTTGGGAAGACAAGTCTGGTGGTAGTGAGCCCACCAAGACAACATCTGACCAAAGTTTGTGTCAATATAGGGCTAATCTCTTTGCAATAAGGGCAGTTAGAGAGTCATGGAACTGGTGGACTTTAATGCCCCGTACACACGGTCGGACATTGATCGGACATTCCGACAACAAAATCCTAGGATTTTTTCAGACGGATGTTGGCTCAAACTTGTCTTGCATACACACGGTCACACAAAGTTGTCGGAAAATCCGATCATTCTGAATGCGGTGACGTAAAACACGTACGTCGGGACTATAAACGGGGCAGTAGCCAATAGCTTTCATCTCTTTATTTATTCTGAGCATGCGTGGCACTTTGTGCGTCGGATTTGTGTACACACGATCGGAAATTCCAACAACGGATTTTGTTGTTGGAAAATTTTATAGCCTGTTCTCAAACTTTGTGTGTCGGGAAATCCGATGGAAAATGTGTGATGGAGCCTACACATGGTCTGAATTTCCGACAACAAGGTCCTATCACACATTTTCCGTCGGAAAATCCGACCGTGTGTATGGGGCATAAGAACTAGAAAGGAGATTTTCTCATGATGTAGAACTCGAATGTGCATAGATTCAAAGGATATTTGGAACCAAAGAGGGCCTAAAGAAATCACAAGAGAGAAAGAATGGACGCCCAACTCGGAAGCTAGGGATTGGTAATGGAGTTCCGGCTTAGAGTCCGCAGAAACTTGATATAAGAGTCCAGCGGATGGAATTGGACAAGGTGAAACGAGATAAAGTTACGAACGCAGAGTCAAATCTAGATCAACTCCCTCTGGGTATACTAGACCTGGGAATTTCCCAGACAGACTGCACAAGTCCTCAATAGGTGGCCATCGTCCCCAAAGTTGAGGCAAAACCCAAGATTTCATCGACTAGTATGTTCCTTAGGGGTGAGGTTTGTGCCCTTATTGCATGGGTTCCTCCAAGGCTTGCATGCAGGGGCGTATCTTCCACGAGGCAAACAAAGCACTTGCCTTGGGTGGCATTTTTCAGGGGGGCAGCGCCGTCCCCAGGCAGAGGAAATTAGATATACTTGCTGTGTGTCAGGAACCATGAATCAGACTGAGACAGAAGTGCAGTAAACATCACACTGTTTAATAATAATAATAATAATAATAATGGTAAAAGGTAAACAGAGCAAACTTGGTCAAAACATAGCCAGAGTTCAGTAACCGGAATAGATAGTCAGACAAGCCAGGATGTCAGGAAGCCAGGGATCAGCGTACTTCAGAATAGGCTAGGAAATAAGGAAACCAGAGAATCAGCATAGTGAAACAGCAAGCAGGATCAGGAACCAGAAGGGACATCAGCCAAGCAAGTCTTAACAGGAACACAGGAGAGAGTCTCTTGATATGTTAACCAAGGCAAAGGCAGAGAGGATCTGAACTGAGCAGCTTAAGTAGCCAGCAGGATTAACGAGCAGGATATCATCACCAGGTGAGTCACCGTGGAAAGAGCTGGCAATTAACCGACAGCTGAGCAGGCTGCTCTGAGAAGGAAGGGCTGAGCCCAGCCCTGACAGTACCCCCTTCTCAATGACCCCTCCCCCTCAGAGGACCACCAGTTTTGAGGGGAATAGGTCTATGGAAAGCATGGAGGAGGACAGGGACATATACGCCTGAGGATGAGACCCCAGAGCGTTCCTCCGGACCGTACCCTTTCCAATGAACCAGTTACTGTATGCGCTCACGAGACCTACGGGAGTCAACAATGGACTGTACTTCATACTGCTCATGGTTCTCAACCTGTACTGGGTGAGGACGTGGCACCGAGGTGGTGAAGCGATTGCAGACCAAAGGTTTTAATAAGGAGGTATGAAATACATTTGAGATAAGCATATTCAAAGGAAGGTCTGAAGTGTAAGCCACTGGGTTAATCCTGCAGAGAATACAGAAAGGCCCAATAAACCGAGGTGCCAACTTTAGTGAGGGAACATGGAATAGGAGGTTGCGAGATGACAGCCAGACCCTGTGTCCAACCTGGTAGGAAGGAGCAGGCAGGCATCTGCGGTCAGCATGGAGTCTGTACCTATTGTTGGCAGGTCGCAAGGACTCCTGGACTTGTATCCAAGTGGAATGAAGACCACGGAGATGCTCTTCTAATGCAGGAATGCTCTGAGGAGCAAATGAGTCAGGCAACATGGAAGGTTGGAAACCATAGTTTGCCATAAACAGGGACAATCGGGAAGCAGAATTCATGGCACTATTGTGAGCAAACTCTGCCCAAGGTAAGAGGTCTGACCAGTTGTTATGGTCAGAAATATAGCAACTTAGAAACTGCTCCAAGGACTGGTTGGCTTGTTCAGCAGTTCCATTAGACTGCGGGTAATAGGCAGAGGAGAAAGAAAGCTGAATTCCAAACTGTGCACAAAAGGCTTGCCAGAATCGGGACACAAACTGACTAACACCTTGCGTAGCCCATGCAAGCGAAAGATCTCCCGAGCAAAAATGGAAGTCAGTTCCCTAGACTTCTTAAGTGGAATACAAAGAGACATTTTCGAGAACCGGTCAACCAACATAAGGATAACTATGTTTCCCTGAAAGTTGGGTAACTCCACAATGAAATCCATAGACAGGTGGGTCCAAGGCCTCTCTGCACTGGGTATGGTTTGTAGGAGGCCCACTGGAAGGTATCGCGGTGTCTTACTCTGAGCACTCACGGAACAAGCAGCTACGGAACAAGTTGATTCTTCCCTGGGTGGCCAGCAGCCTTGGGAGAATGGTAAGTCTGGTGCATGGCAGTACGGAGACTCTCAGGGACAAAGCAGCGGTCACAAGGTTTCGCAGGAGGAGCATGGATCTGAGCGGCAAGAATTTTATCACCCAAAGGAGAAGTGAGACTGGTGCGAACTGAAGCCAGAATACGATTGGGAGGAATCACAGGAACAGCAACTGATTCCATCTTGGAAGTGGAGGAAAACTGTTGCGACAAAGCATCAGCCCTTACATTCTTAGTACCGGGTAAAAATGAGACTATGTAATTGAAACTTGACAAGAAAAGAGCCCATCTCGCCCTTCTGGGAGAGAGACATTTAGCCTCAGAGAAGAATGTGAGATTCTTATGGTCAGTCAGAATGAGAACCGGCACAGTGGTACCTTCGAGGAGATGCCTCTATTCTTTAAGGGCTAAAATGATCACTAACAAATTTCTGTCCCCAATCTTGTAATTGCATTCCACAGGTGACAATTTCTTGGAAAAGTAGCCACAAGGATGCATAATACTCTCAGAGGTAGGACGTTGAGACAGAAGGGCACCAACTCCCATCTCAGAAGCATCAACCTCAAGGATAAAGGGTAAGGTAGGATCACGATGTGCCAACACAGGAGCCGAAACAAAGGCAGCCTTGAGACTCTCAAAGGCCTTAATGGATTCCGGAGATCAACTCAGTCAGGGGCTTGACCAGAGACGAGAAGTTACAAATAAACTTCCGATAATAATTGGCAAAGCCAAGAAAACGCAGAGGGCGTAAACCCATGGGTCAGGGCCACTGTAGAACAGCAGAAAGTTTCTCTGGGTCCATCAAAAAACCAGCAGTGGAAATGACATAACCCAGGTATTTAACCTGTTCAGGATGGAACTTTTCCATTCATCGCCCTCCTTGATCCTCACGAGATTGTAGGCCCTTCTCAAATTAAGCTTTGGGAAAACCGTTGCTCCTTTGAGGCGGTCAAATAACTCCATAATCAACAGAACTGGATAAGCATATTTAATTGTGAAATTATTAAGACCCCTATAATAAATACAACGCCTCAGTTCACCACTCTTCTTCTTCACAAAGAAGAACCCAGCACCAGCAGGAGATGAGGATTTGTGGATTAATCCTCGAGAAAATGCATCTGCAACATACTCCTCAACGGCCTTGTCCTTCGAGAGCGACAAAGGGTAAACCCGGCCATGAGGGGGTATGGCACCAGGTTGAAGGTTAATTGCGCAATCATACTACGATCGGTGTGGAGGCAAACTTCCGGCTTGACCTTTGTCAAAGACATCACTAAACTCCTCCGGTAGGGAGGAAGGCGAAGAGGTGCACAGGACCTTAGCACATTCTGAAAACATGTCTTGTCTTGAAAACATGTCTAGCTGCATTGTGGCGACCAGGAAAGAACCTCAGCATGAAGCCAATCAAAAGAGGGGTTATGCCTCTGTAACCAAGGATAACCAATAACCAGCGGAAACTTAGGTGAGGAAATGACTTGGAATTGGATTATCTCATGGTGAAGAGCCCCTACTCCCATGGACAACAGAGCAGTCTCATGAGTCTCATGGGCAGGCTGTAGATGTGTCCCGTCAAGAGCCTCAATGGCAAGTGGAGTGTCACGAAGCTGCAGCAGGATCGGGTGCTTAGATACAAGGCAGCATCAATGAACAGGCCCGCAGCAGACCCAGAGTCGATTAGAGCCTGTATCTCACCGGACAACTCAGACCAAGAAAGGGTAACAGGAACCAGGGGCTTACGTCACCTACATCACCTATGGTATTTCCCCTACAGGACCTCAAGGTTTGGGCATTCCCTGGACAGGTAGGACAAAACTTCAAAGAGTGACCTGCCTGGCCACAATAAAGGCACAATCTCTCCCTCCTACTAAGGGTTCTCTCATCCGCAGAGAGACATGTTAACCCCAACTGCATGGGTTCCATTTCACTTACCAACTTACCAGAAGGCATGGGAGGTGGGGGAGGCAAGGGTGGGATTGCAAAGCTTGGAGACAAATGTACAGGAGGCTTCTGCAAGTGCTCCTTAAAAGAGAGTCTTTCTCTGAGTCTGGAGTCTGGAGTCAATGAGGATGGCAAACGTGATCAACTTCTCCAGCTCAGTAAGTATATCTTGGACTGCTATCTCATCTTTGATGGTATCCGAAAGACCATGAGAAAAGGCAGCTATGAGGGCCTCTTTGTTCCAAGCAACCCTCTGCTGTAAAAGTAGGGAAGTCAATGGCGTAATCAGCAACAGTTCTAGTACTCTGTTTGATGGACATGAGGCTCTTGGCAGCAGAAGCGGAGCGTGTGGGAGTGTCAAATACCCTTTTGAAGGAAGCCACAAATTCTGGGTAACTCAGGACAACAGGTTTTTGCATCTCCCATAGAGGGTTTGCTCAGGCAAAGGCTCTCTCAGAAAGCAAAGATATGACAAAACCTACTTTGCAGTGATCCTGCTCATCCAATCTGGAAAAAATATTACCAACAAGTGGATTGACTGCATCTTCTGAATTCATGGCCTTTGCCTACTGTCAGGAACCATGAATCAGACTGAGACAGAAGTGCAGTAAAAATCACACTGTTCAATAATAATAAAGGTAAAAGGTAAACAGAGCAAACGTGGTCAAAATATAGCCAGAGATCGGTAACCGAAACGGATAGTCAGACAAGCCAGGACGTCAGGGACCAAACACAAAAAAAAAACTGAGCAATGACCCCACAAACAACTCTCAAATGTTCACGGTCTATATAGAAAAGGTTCTCTTGCTCTAGGTGCTGCAGCTCACTCAAAGATCCACTGGGTGGCGGACTTAATCTGAAATATACAAGGAAAAGAGAGCGCACGGCTGACCTAGTGTAATACCGTTTTAATGATACAAATGCAAAATCAAATAATAGAGGATTGCACTCACAAACATGGGACTTGAATCGCATGTACAGCAGGATGTATGTCTCCCTTCCTGGCCTGTATGACTGGATTGGCTCCCAAAAACGAGTGATAATGATGTGGGATGTCACTGCAGACTCTGCTTCCTTATCTGGTCAGGCTGTGTTTGCTGTGGGGCATGTGCACGGTCCAGCCAGCGCTGTGTAACGTCACTCGCGGCCGGAGAGGAAAGACAAGGTGAGTGAAGTGTCTCCTCTTTCGCACGGCCTCCTTCTTCAGGTCATGCCCTTACCACCTCTAGCCTGTCTTTATATGAACCCTCCAGCCCCTCCCCGGGACAGCCAAAGCCAGGAGCACGGAGTTCACAACAGGAAATATATTCAGAGAGGGGAGGGCCTGATATTTAGCAACAGCGTTCTAAGAAAAGTTTTAAACAGATGTATATACATTGATTATACAGTGGGGACGGAAAGTATTCAGACCCCCTCAAATTTTTCACTCTTTGTTATATAGCAGCCATTTGCTAAAATCATTTAAGTTCATGTTTTTTCCTCATTAATGTACACCCCATATTGACAGAAAAACACAGAATTGTTGACATTTTTGCAGATTTATTAAAAAAGAAAAACTGAAATATCACATGGTCCTAAGTATTCAGACCCTTTGCTGTGACACTCATATATTTAACTCAGGTGCTGTCCATTTCTTCTAATCATCCTTGAGATGGTTCTACACCTTCATTTGAGTCCAGCTGTGTTTGATTATACTGATTGGACTTGATTAGGAAAGCCACACACCTGTCTATATAAGACCTTACAGCTCACAGTGCATGTCAGAGCAAATGAGAATCATGAGGTCAAGGGAACTGCCTGAAGAGCTCAGAGACAGAATTGTGGCAAGGCACAGATCTGGCCAAGGTTACAAAAAAATTTCTGCTGCACTTAAGGTTCCTAAGAGCACAGTGGCCTCCATAATCCTTAAATGGAAGACGTTTGGGACGACCAGAACCCTTCCTAGAGCTGGCCGTCCGGCCAAACTGAGCTATCGGGGGAGAAGAGCCTTGGTGAGAGAGGTAAAGAAGAACCCAAAGATCACTGTGGCTGAGCTCCAGAGATGCAGTCGGGAGATGGGAGAAAGTTGTAGAAAGTCAACCATCACTGCAGCCCTCCACCAGTCGGGGCTTTATGGCAGAGTGGCCCGACGGAAGCCTCTCCTCAGTGCAAGACACATGAAAGCCCACATGGAGTTTGCTAAAAGACACCTGAAAGACTCCAATATGGTGAGAAATAAGATTCTTTGGTCTGATGAGACCAAGATAGAACTTTTTGGCTTTAATTCTAAGCGGTATGTGTGGAGAAAACCAGGCACTGCTCATTACCTTTTCAATACAGTCCCAACAGTGAAGCATGGTGGTGGCAGCATCATACTATGGGGGGGGGTTTAGCTGCAGGGACAGGACGACTGGTTGCAATCGAGGGAAAGATGAATGCAGCCAAGTACAGGGATATCCTGGACGAAAACCTTCTCCAGAGTGCTCAGGACCTCAGACTGGGCCGAAGGTTTACCTTCCAAAAAGACAATGACCCTAAGCACACAGCTAAAATAACGAAGGAGTGGAGTGACTGTTCTTGAATGGCACAGCCAGAGCCCTGATTTAAACCCAATTGAGCATCTCTGGAGAGACCTAAAAATGGCTGTCCCCCAACGTTTACCATCCAACCTGACAGAACTGGAGAGGATCTGCAAGGAGGAATGGCAGAGGATCCATAAATCCAGGTGTGAAAAACTTGTTGCATCTTTCCCAAAAAGACTCATGGCTGTACTAGATCAAAAGGGCGCTTCTACTAAATACTGAGCAAAGGGCTTGAATACTTAGGACCATGTGATATTTCTTTTTTTTTTTTTTAATAAATCTGCAAAAAATGGCAACAATTCTGTGTTTTTCTGTCAATATGGAGTGCTGTGTGTACATTAATGAGGAAAAAATGAACTTAAATGATTTCAGCAAATGGCTGCAATATAACAAAGAGTGAAGAATTTAAGGGGGTCTGAATACTTTCCGTCCCCACTGTATTTACTTTGATAAAATTTAATTAAAAAATAGAAATAGTGTTTACCTATACTATTTAAAATATAAAATGTGATATATTAAAAATATATATATATGTGTGTGTATATATATATATATATATATATATATATATATATATAAAATCAGATTCTCATTATTACCATTAACAGAAAACATACTTTGAGAACATTAACAAGTGTCATATTTTTACTGAAATTCATCATTAGTCTATTAAAATCATCATTTTAGTCTAAATGTAATCTATCGTCTTCAATAAAAAAAGGGGGGGGGGGTATATATAGATACATTATATCAATAAGAATGTATAAGAATAAGATATATATAAAAATAAAATGAATAAAATGTGGTCGGTCAATGAATATGCAATTAATTAAATAATTAACATCTAAAAAAGGGACTAAGAGGGTTTCAACCATAAATATAGAGAACAACATACTATTTAGCAATATAGTAATAATTCATATCAGAGTACCTATCTCAAGTTCCTCATTTAACCCCTCAGGTGTCATACTATTTAAGGAAAATGTCCAAAAAGATTCTCGTTTGCATAAATGGGCAAATCTTTCACCTTCCAGGATGGACATGGATATGGACTCGATGCCAAACAGTTCCAAGCCTTCAGTGCTGCCCCCATGTTTGTGATTAAAGTGGCGTGGGACACTGTGCTTCTCAATTTTCTCCTCTATAAGCCTACTGTGTTCACCAAAACGTGTCCGCATGGCATGCACCGTCCTACCTACATAAAAGAACCCACATTGGCAACTCAGTCCATATATGACAAACTGGGTGCTGCAACAAATGAACTGTTTAATGTAGAAAGTACGTCCATCTTTACCACAAAAAGATTTTTGACCATGTGAGATAAATCTACAGGCTTTACACTTGATAACTTTACAATTGTAATATCCTGTGATATTAAAAATTGGATGATATTAGCCATCCTGAGACTCTGTTTTCTTTACGACGACTGGGGGCAATAAGGCTTTTGACGTTTGTTGCACATCGAAAGACCACCTGGGGTTTACTTGGGAGGACTTTCCCAAGTGCTTTATCTTGCCCCCCTCGCTTTTTAATGGCCCAATGTTGGTTATTGAATCTTGTAATAAAGAGGGTGCCATACTGGTCTTTACCACATTTTGTCTCTCATAGTTGAGGTATACCTATGATGACAATTACAGGCCTCTCTCATCTTTTTAGGTGGGAGAACTTGCACAATTGGTGGCTGACTAAATACTTTTTTGCCCCACTGTAAAGGCGTATCCCTAATTGTAGTACCTCCTCTGTATCGGTCAACTGCCCTCTGGATGTGTTGGGGTTCATATCCTTTTTCTAGGAATTTTGTGGTTACTATAATGGCCTGATCCTTATAATTCTTAATATTGCTGCAGTTTCTGCGTAACCGGCAAAACTGAATGTAAAGTATGTTCTCTTTCCATTTTGGATGATGGCAACTCTTTTGATGGAGATAAGAGTTTCCAGCTGTTTCTTTGAAATGGGTTTTAGATGTGATGTTACCATCAACATCACTACCCAGTTCAAGGTCCAAAAAGACCAAAACGTTTGGGTCCACTACATGAGTAAAGTAAATGCCAAACTTGTTGGTATTACAATAGGAGACATTGGTCCACAGTATCAAGAGGACCATCCCATATGATAATAACATTATCTCTATACCTCCCATAGTATACCAGATGTTTGGCAAAAGGATTCTGGGACCAAATATGGGATTTCTCCTAATGCCCCATAAACAGGTTGGCATGGCAGGGTGCAAAATGTGCACCCATGGCAGTGCCAGATACCTGTCTATAGAACTGACCCTGGAAAGAAAAATAATTCCTCTCCAGGGTGAATTGAGTACATTGACAAATGAACTCGGATTGAATGTGATTAATATTACCTGATTCTGATAGAAAATATTCAACTGCCCGTGGTCCACCGTCATGGGGAATTGATGTGTAGAGTGAACTCACGTCTAAGTATAACCACAGATTTCCTGGCTCCCACTTATAATGTTGTATGGTAACCAGGACATGTGCAGAATCCTTAATATAAGCAGGGAGAGAAGTGGTTGGAGAAAAGCATCCACATACTGACACACCCGACTGGTAATTCCATCTATACTCGCCACTATGGGTCTACCTGGTGGGCATAATGGGTTTATTATCCTGAACAACTATACCTCCTCCTTTGACCACTATGTGGGTAACTAGATCATGATTCTCTTTAAAGGCAAGTAAGGCCTCTTTTTCCCTTATCGAAAGATTATGCATGTTGACCTTCCCCTGTGGTGACTCACATAGTTTTCAAAAGTCAGCATACACCATAGCATAAAAGGTTTTAATAAATTCATGTTTAATATGATATGGCTAAAACGTGGACTTCGGAATGTGGAATGTATCATCCCGTTAAAGAATGGTGTAGATATGGGGATTTCTGGACGTCAGGGAGCCAGGGATCAGCATACTTCAGAACAAGCCAGGAAATCAGAAAACCGGAGAATCAGCGTAGTGGAACAGCAAGCAGGATCAGGAACCAGAAGGGACATCAGCCAAGCAAGTCTTAACAGGAACACAGAAGAGAGTCTCTTGATATGTTGACCAAGGCGAAGGCTGAGAGGATCTGAACTGAGCAGCTTAAGTAGCCAGCAGGACTAATGAGCAGGATATCATCACCAGGTGAGTCACTGTGCAAATGTTAGAGCTGGCAATTAACCGACAGCTGAGCGGGCTGTTCTGAGAAGGAAGGGCTAAGCACAGCCCCGACACTGTACCAAGGCCGGACTGTATACAGCTTGCCGCCGGCCACTGCTACAGTACAATAGTGGCAGAGCTGCCTGTAGCAGTGCCAATGTGCTCCTGCACTCAGCACAAGTCAAAGACCAACACATAGCTGAACAGAACAAAAAAAATCCCAAGAAATTCTTTAGGTATATAAATAGTAAAAAAAGGGGGGAACAGACCATATTGGCCCCATAAAGAATGAGGAAGGACATCTGGTTACAATGGATGGGGAGATGGCGAAGGTATTGAATTTATTCTTCTCCTCAGTCATCACAAGGGAATCGGGGGGGCTTCTGTAACCAAAACTGCAGTGTTTGTCCTCATGACACATCACAGGAAGTATCCTCATGGCTAACAGAGGGCAGAATTAGAAATAGACTGGGGAAACTTAACATTAATAAATCACCGGGACCAGATGGCTTGCATCCAAGGGTATTTAGGGAACTCAGTCAAGTAATTGCCAGACTATTGTTCCTAATTTTTACTGACAGTCTTCTGACTGGAATGATACCAGCTGATTGGAGAAAAGCCAATGTAGCACCAATATTTAAAAAAGGGCCAATCAAGCTATCAAGTTGGGAGGTAGCTTATCACAGTCTTATTCTCTGTCAAGGGGTACTCGACAGGGCTGCCCCCTCTCTCCAGCCCTGTTCGCCATAGCGATAGAACCGCTGGCGGAGGCTCTCCGTACTTCCCTTCATGTGAAGGGATTGTGTGTTGGCTGGCTGGAGGAAAGGGTCGCTCTGTATGCGGACGACCTACTCCTCTTTCTTAATGATGCAGGACCATCACTTAAAGGGGCCCTACAGGTCCTCAATTCCTTCTCCGCAGTAACAGGCCTTAGAGTAAACTTGGAAAAGTCACTTCTATTTCCTATAGACTCTGCGTCTCGTGCCACTGCCGATACGGATACCCCCTAAGATGGGTGGAGCATTTTAAATATCTAGGGGTGGTGGTTTCCAGACAGGTTTCAGACTATATATCCCTAAATTTAACACCTGTGATCCAAGAGACTCAACAACGGCTGAAGGCATGGGAGTCATTACCCCTTTCATTGTTAGGGCACATAAATTTAATAAAAATGAATGTATTACCTAAATTTACATATTTATTTCAACACTCTCCCCAGTGGATCCCTAAATCTTTCTTTGCAAGGCTACATCGTATTCGCTCAGCATTCATATGGAGATCAAAGCCCCCTAGGTATAGCTGGGCGACGTTGATACGCCCGACCTCCCAAGGTGGCCTGGCATGTCCAGATTTCCATAAATATTACTTGGCTTCTCAGCTAGTAACTACGGCCTGGTGGCTTAACCCAGATACCTCAAATTCCGCTACTCAGGTAGAAGCAGCAGTGCTGAAATTTTTGATCTTTCGGGGCCCTCGTGCCACATATTCATTGACACCATCTATGCTTACCATGCTACGTGTATGGGGAGAGGGCCTCAAAATTTAACGATATTCCCTACAGGCAATATCACCTAATGCTCCCCGATGGTTAAATCCCATTCTGGAGCATTTCTATTCACTATCCGACCCCTATGCTTGGACTAATTTTAAGATAAAAACAGTGACACAGATCATTTTGGATAAATCTTTGATTTCTTTTTCCCAACTAATCTCCGACTTCAATATTCCTCAGTCGTATTCTTTTTGTTTCCTTCAACTCTCCCATGCCTTCAGCTGTCAATTCTCTGGCTCTCTAGTTCAATCTGCCTTAGAGAAGCTTTTTAGGTTGGATTGTACAAAGAATGCTGCATCTAAATTGTATCTTCACTTAACAACTGCCTCTCTCCCTGATTTAGAGAAACTAAGATCAAAATGGTCTAAGGATATCCCTGAACTTAATGAGGATGATTGGGATAATATATGGGACTCTCCCTTCAACTCTCTCGTCTCCTTGAGAGACAGACTTATTCAGTTTAAGATAGTCCACAGGGCATATTACACCCCCCATATATTAAATAAAATTAATTCAGACTCTGCTCCTGGTTGTTGGCAATGTGGGGAGATTCCTGGAGACTTTACCCATATATTCTGGACTTGTCCAGCTATCGTAAGGTATTGGGAAGAAATACTAGCTTTTATATTTAAAAAAACATATATCCCACTACAACGAGCAATGCCAATATGTATTATAAGTCTGATAGAGCAATTTATTCCTATGACAGCAGGGCGTACTTTGATGGGGCTGCTTTTGTTCTATGCTCGTAAAGCTATAACTCTCAGCTGGAAGAAAACCACCCCCCCATCGCTGACTTTGTGGAAACAACTCATTAATAATAGCTTACCATTATACAAAGAAACATATATAAATAGGGGTTGTCTCCTCAAATATGAAAAGGTTTGGTCCAAATGTCTACGGACCCCTCTACAGCCTCAATAGCCTCCTAGAGGAATATGACTCTTGGCAATCTCTCCATTAGTTATTGGGCAAGGACTCATCATTATGTGAAAAGTCTAGGTGTACATATGTAACACGGGATAACACCTTTCTTTAATATTAAACTGGCATTGGGACCAGGTATGACCAATGTATGTATGTATGTATGTATGTATGCGGGGTTATTTTTTTTTTTTTGTGTATTTTGTTTTTTATGTACCGGTATATAGTTTCTTTAATTACTGAAAGTATTTATTTTTGTTTGTTGTCTGTTTCTTGAAAATCAATAAAAGCGTATATTTTAAAAAAAAAGGGCCAAAATACATCCCTGGGAATTACAGACCAGTTAGGCTAACATCAATAGTATGCCAGCTCTTGGAGGGGGTGATAAGGGACTATATACAAGATTTTAGTAATGAAAACAGTATCATTAGCAGTAATCAGCATGAATTCATGAAGAATCGTTCTTGCCAAACTAATCTATTAACCTTCTATGAGGGGGTGAGCTACCATATAGATAAAGGAAGGCCCGTAGACATGGTGTATCTGGATTTTGCAAAAGCATTTGACACAGTTCCCCATAAACATTTACTGTACAAAGTAAGGTCCGTTGGCATGGACCATAGGGTGAGTACATGGATTCAAAAAATGGCTACAAGGGTGAGTTCAGAGGGTGGTGATAAATGTGGAATACTCAGAATGGTCAGGAGTGGAAAGTGGGGTCCCCTGAGGTCCTGTTTAATCCCGTTTAATTTGTTCATAAACGACCTGGAGAATGGGGCAAACAGATCAATCTCTGTATTTGCGGACAACACTAAGCTAAGCAGGGCTATAAAACTTCTCTGCAGGATGTGGAAACCTTGCAAGAAGATCTGAACAAATTAATGGGATGGGCAACTACATGGCAAATGAGGTTTAATGTAGAAAAATGTAAAATAATGCATTTGGGTGGCAAAAATATGAATGCAATCTACTCACTAGGGGGTGAACCTCTGTGGGAATCTAGGATGGAAAAGGACCTGGGGGGTCCTAGTAGATGGTAGACTCAGCAATGGCATGCAATGCCAAGCTGCTGTTAACATAGCAAACAGAATATTGGCATGCATTAAAAAGGGGATTAACTCCAGGGATAAAGCGATGATTATCCCACTCTACAAGACTTTGGTCCAACCTCACCTGGCGTATGCTGTCCAGTTATGGGCACCAGTCCTCAGGAAAGATGTACTGGAAATGGAGCGAGTACAAAGAAGGGCAACAAATGGAATAAAGGGACTGGAGGATATTAGTTATGAAGAAAGGTTGCAAGCACTGAACTTATTCTCTCTGGAGAAGAGACGCTTGAGAGGGGATATGATTTCAATTTTCAAATACCATACTGGTGACCCCACAAAAGGGGTTAAACTTTTTTGCAGAAGGGAGTTTAATAAGACATGTGGCCACTCACTAAAATGAAAGGAAAAGAGGTTTAACCTTAAACTTCGTAGAGGGTTCTTTACTGTAATGCCCTGTACACATGGTCGGATTTTCCGACTGAAAAAGTGCGATCAGATTGTGTTGTCGGAAATTCCGATCGTGTGTGGGCTCCATCTGACTTTTTCCGTCGGAATTTCCGACACACAAAGTTTGAGAGCAGGATATAAAATTTTCCGCCAACAAAATCCGATCGGTTAAATTCCGATCGTGTGTACACAAACCCAATGCACAAAGTGCCACGCATGCTCAGAATAAATTAAGAGACGAAAGCTATTGGCTACTGCCCCGTTGATAGTCCAGATATACGTGTTTTACGTCACCGCGTTCAAAACGATCGGATTTTCCGACAACTTTGTGCGACCGTGTGTATGCAAGACAAGTTTGAGCCAACATCCTTCAGAAAAAATCCATGGATTTTGTTGTCGGAATGTCCGATCAATGTCTGATCGTGTGTACAGGGCATAAGAGCGTCAAGGATGTGGAATTCCCTTCCACAGGCGGTGGTTTCAGTGGGGGGTATCGATAGTCTCAAAAAGCTATTAGAAAAGCACCTGAATAACCGCAACATACAGGGATATACAATGTAATACTGACATATAATCACACACATAGGTTGGACTTAATGGACTTGTGTCTTTTTTCAACCTCACCTACTATGTAACCAACGCATTCTGTGTCAGGCAGAGCCACGGAGCGCTCTCCGCCTAACAGGCGCTTCCTAGCCCTGGCTCGGTGTGACATCATTCAGAGGCCAGGAGACGGGACTGGAGTGGAGAGGAGAGTGCTGTCGGCGCTGCAACCTGACAGGAAAGAATGTGCAAGTGAATGGACAAAACAATCAATTTACGTAAGGCACTGGGCTGGCAGATGAGGACTTACTATCTTGCGTCACAGTGTCAGTGTGATGTGACAGAAGTGGTTAACTCTTGGAGGGGGTGTGCTGGGAGTTAGGGGAGGTGAAATTAACTAAGCTATTTGTAATATGCAGCATGAAGGGGTTAACGCACTGCCACTGGTCACTTATGTATTAGTATCCAGTGTCAGTGTTAATTAACCCCTTTGTGCTGCAGCATAAAGGGGTTTATATACACTGGTGTCACTAAATGAAAATGTTGGAGTCCAAGGTTGAAGGGACAACCAAATTACCCTGAGATCCAGGATGTAGATGAAAGACGGCCAATGACCAAGTCCCCTGCAGCAAGAGGACTCCTTCAAAGCCTGATAAGCAAATATCTGTTGTGAGAACCTTTCACGTCTTTGGGGCTGAGGGTTTCCCTGAATCAGGACAGCACCCAGGTTGAAAATCCACACCACACCAGGGAGACTCTGACCTTGCAGGTCAGACACAAGCGGTAGTCCAAGGAACAAGTTTTTTTGTCCCAAGCTGCCAGAAAGTTGAGATGCAATGGTCTGAAAAGAAACTAGGTGTAGCAGGAGGACAGGAGATCAGCACACCTAGAAGTATTGTTTCTGGAGAAATTTCCACTAAGATTTCCCTATCAGAGCACTGTTTGCCAGCACAGGCTTCAAGCAAGGTAAGCGTTGTGTTTCTTCTTTTCAGGGAATATATATATATATATATATATATATATATATATATATATATGTATATATTTTTGTCAACAAGATATGTGGATTAAAGTTAGAGTCAGAAAAAGCAATTCTGTCTATAATGTTACATTCCTTTTCACCAAGTGCAGATGATATTGAGACTGTTATGCCCTGTACACACGACCGGTTTTGCCATCGGAATAAACTCCAAAGGCTTCTCCGATGGAACTCCGATGGAATTTCATTCAAGCGGTCTTGCCTACACACGGTCAAACCGAAGTCCGACCAAAGTCCG
This sequence comes from Lithobates clamitans, assembly GCA_037952925.1. Lineage (NCBI taxonomy): Eukaryota > Metazoa > Chordata > Amphibia > Anura > Ranidae > Lithobates > Lithobates clamitans. Next base: position 17,534,949 of record JBBGZY010000438.1, read on the forward strand.
ACCGCCCAGAATGCGGTGACGTACAGCACGTACGACGGGACTAGAAAACGGAAGTTCAATAGCCAGTAGCCAATAGCTTCCGTCTCGTTCTTGCTTCGGAGCATGCGTCATTTTTGGTCCGTCCGAACAGCATACGGATGAGTGGTTTTCCCGATAGGAATTGGTTCCGTCGGAAATATTTAGAACATGTTCTATTTGTAGGTCCGTCAGAATTTTCGAAAAAAAAAAGTCTGATGAGGCACACACAATATCGGAATATACGATGAAAAGCTTCCATTGGACTTTTTCTGTCAGACATTTCACTTGTGTGTACGCGGCTTAAGACTGTGAAGGAAACATTTAATCAAGATGGGAGTCTTGACAGTCGAACAGAATTCAAGCCAGACCAAGTATGTGCCTTGCTGGACCTTTGATTTAACACCACCAATTTCAAGTGCAGGAATAATTTTGATAGAAACATGGCTGTGCTATGGCGGGGTCACCTATACATATTTCTCATTGTAGCTAAGATGAACATGGAGAAGGTGGAGACAAGAACCTTAAAGTCTTTCAGGGGAATAATGCTGGCCATTGGTTCAGGTATGTTAATGATACATGGGTCAAGATTAGAACATCAGAAATACAAGAACTGTATGAACACATCATTTCCGTTGACAAATACATCAAATTTACACAGTAATGCCACATACACACGATCGGACTTTACGGCATACTTGGTCCGGCATACCGCATTCCGTCGGACAATACGATCGTGTGTTGTCTCCAGCGGACTTTGTTTTCTCAAAAGTTTGACGGGCTTAAATTTGAAACATGTTTCAAATCTATCCGAAAAGTCTGCTCGTCTGTATGCTAGTCTGACGGACAAAAACCAACGCTAGGGCAGCTATTGGCTACTGGCTATGAACTTCCTTGTTTTAGTCCGGTCTTACGTCATCACGTACATATCCATCGGACTTTGGTTGATCGTGTGTAGGCAAGTCCGTTCATTCGGAAAGTCCGTTGAAAAGTTCGCCGGGCAAAGTATGCCATAAAGTCCGGTCGTGTGTACGCGGCATAAGGGGCACCGAAATAACAAATTGCTCTTTCTGGACTGTGTTACATGTCAGTCAAGGAGGGGAGGTGAATTGGACAATGAGATCTAAAGGAAATCTTACAACACAGACCAGTATGTGCTTTTTAACCAGCCACTGGAACACAAACTGGGGGTTATTATGACTTTGCAATATAGGGCTGAAATGGTAAGAACAAACAGAGTCTAAAGACAATGACTACAGACATCTTAAAAGCATTCTGTTTGTGGCTACCCAGACAGGTCTTTTGTTAAAGAGGTAGAAAATACGGCTTGGTCACTGATGTTGACAATGTTTTCAGTCAGTGATGTCACCTGAAGCATGCGCAATGTGCTCTAAGGTGAGGTCACAATGAATCTGCTGGATTGATAGCAATGCATCTGCTATCAATCCAGAGTGCTGTGCTACGATTGTGACTCCTGTGTTCATGTGCGAGAGTGATGTCATCACAGCTCGGCCACAAACCTGGAAGCAAGACCAGGTGAAGATGCAAGCCCAGTCAGCGGTGGCAGCACACTACTGGAGGGATATCTTTCATAGATAATTCAGTCATAATGTGCTAGTATGCTAACACATTCTAATGCCCCGTACATACGGTCGGATTTTCCGACGGAAAATGTGTGATAGGACCTTGTTGTCGGAAATTCCGACCGTGTGTAGGCTCCATTACACATTTTCCATCGGATTTTCCGACACACAAAGTTTGAGAGCAGGATATAAAATTTTCCGACAACAAAATCCGTTGTTGGAAATTCCAATCGTGTGTACACAAATCCGAAGGACAAAGTTCCACGCATGCTCAGAATAAATAAAGATATGAAAGCTATTGGCCACTGCCCCGTTTATAGTCCCGACGTACGTGTTTTATGTCACCGCGTTTAGAACGATCGGATTTTCCGGCAACTTTGTGTGACCATGTGTATGCAAGACAAGTTTGAGCCAACATCCGTCGGAAAAAATCCTAGAATTTTGTTGTCGGAATGTCCGAACAAAGTCCGACCATGTGTACGGGGCATAACACATTCTGCCCTGTACTTTTCTAAGGACTTAACTACATCTTTAAACATCCACAAGGTCAAGCAAAAATGCAGGACCATTCAACAGAGGGGAGAAGCAGAACACATGAAGTAAACTAATTATATTTTATGTATGTAGTTTGAGTGTCGGAAAAACTGTGATGGATCTTTAACAAACATCACATCCCTTTTTCCGATTAGCTCATTAATACACTGAGACAAAAGCGTGTACATCCTAAAGACCCAACATCCAAAAACAAGAAAAGTACAGCGTAGTGAGGACTGCAAAGATCTGTACACTGGGGAGACAAATCAACCTCTCAACAAAATGAATGGCCCAACATAGGAGGGCAAATTCTATAGACCAAGACTTAGCAGTCTTTCTTCAATTCATGAAAAAGGGACATTCTTTTGAGGACCGTGAAGTGCATGTTTTGGACAGAGAGGATTATTTACTAAACCTGGACGGTGCAAAATCTGATACATCTCTGCACAGTAAACCAATTAGCTTCCAGGTTTTATTGTCAAAACCTAATTGAACAAGCTGAAGTTTGAAACTGATTAGCAACCATGCAGAGCTGTACCAGATTCTAAGCGCACCAGCTTTAGTAAATCTCCCTCACAGGTTCTGATTCACATCAGTTTTAAAACCTCCAACCTAGAAATCTCGCAATTCGTCTATGGGGGCAACTGGCAAGTAACGTCTATGGAGCTTCCTGACACCAGCATGGTATTATGTAACAAGACCCACAAATTTCACACCTCCTATTCTGTTCTTGAACATTCAACATGTACACATTCCATGGTGATTGGATTAGGGGGGGGGTTAGGTGTGGATATAAATGCTGGGGTATCTTCCCGACACTCATTGGAAATGAAGAAGCTATAAAACATGTTTAACAACTTCAGCTCATTGGATGTAGGTAGTGAAGGCTGAGAATGGTGAGCGAAGGGTCAAGCACAAAGCTCATGACTGCAGTTTTAAGACTTGACATGACTGGTATCTATTTGCTTGATGCAACCCTGTCTTTTACATTTTACCATAAAATAAGCATTATATTGTGTGTGTTTGCACTAAAATTAATTCTATTTTATTTATTTTTTCTGAAAAATATGCATTTGATTAACAGTTGCACAAATATCATGCAAAATAAAAAAAGGAATTACTATCCTTTTATTGTGCAGGGCCTCTTTTTTAGAAAACATATGTTTGAGGGGTTTGTAGCAATTGTATAGCCAATAATGCAGATTCTTACATGTGTGTAAAAAATAAAAAATAAATGCTCTAGAAGTACAACTGGACTACTAGTAGCTATATGTTTATTTGCAGTTTAAGTTTGGTGACAGGGTTGCTTTAGGCAGAAACAAGAAGAGGCTGGAAACTTAGCACTGAGAATATCTATCAACAGTACATGGATCTCAGAAGAGTACTTGTTGGTACAAGAAAGGTTGAGGGTTAACACTACAAAAGTGCATAAACTATTTACAAAGAACATTTTGGCCTTTACCACAAGTTTTTGCCCGAGTGACTCTTACAGGCTCACTTTACAGACAGACTTGCACTTATCTTCAATACACATGTGTGCACAAACACAGTCTTAGAAAATACAGAAATAGAAAACTGATCAAAAACAAAAACAGCAAGGACAAGGACAAATTCAACGCAGATGGCCGAGTGATTGGATTGAAAACTAGATCCACTGTACGTATACTACAAAGTCTCACTGGTAAGGCATCTGTCATCATATTTCTGAATTAAGTTTAGGTATTAGCCACAATAATAAGTCACTGCTATGAAGTATCAGTCAATCGATGTACAGTACATCAATGACTTGCATAATGCTGCCACCTGGTGCTATTTTGAGGAATTGCATGTAGACTGCTTTTACCTACAGACCTTTACAAGTTGCACTAATAAACAGCTCTAGAAATAAATCAGTGACCAACTGCTTAGTCTAACACAAACTAATTTAATAAGGCTGTACAGATCTAAAAGATCATCATAGGCCTTAAATATGTTTAGAAGCATATCTTCTAAGTTCATTACTAAAATCCTGCTTCCCTCTACAGTTAAAAAATGGGGGGGATTACGTGTTTTTGGCATAGAAGGGTGGATAGATCAAGATAATGAATATCATAAAGACCCTTCTTCTTCTTCTCATCCCTAATAATTTAAATAATTGATCCTGCTTACAGTTTGATCCCACTTGGGGTAGGCGGTAGTAGGTTATCAAAATTCAGATAATGTGCATTACCATTATAACTTCTTATTATTCATTTATTAATATTTGTTATATATTGATCTATGCAACATGAAAAGCAATACTAAATAATTGTAATCATTTTTTTTTTAACTATTCAGTCAAAAACCTAATAAAAATTTAAAGTTAAAAAAAAATGGGGAAAAAGTAGGTTTAAGTCTAAACTCCATGAACTGCAGTGCAAAAAAAAAAAAAAAATACTATTTGTGGGAAATGTGTTCTCCAACCAATAAAAATAATGTATTATGCAAGAAAAAGAAACTGTGTATTGTGGCAATGTGCAGAAAATGTACCCGTTTTATTTGTGACCATATACTAAAATAAAGCTTTTAGAAATAGATACAGTAGTGCAGGAACTGCCATTATAACCATCACAATTGGACTGTCAAGTTGTACTGTTCACAAAAAAACTAGCAATTATTACTAGTAACATATCTCACAGAAGTGAACTAGCACCATTTAAAACAATGGCTAACCACTGACATGCCTTAAAACGCATAGCTGTGAATAGGTCCATCATACATGGTCTGTATTATCACAACATAAAGCACAAGGAACCAGAAATGACCATATCAATTCATCACCAAACCCGAAGGACCACTTAGCTGTTTACTCACAATTCATAGAGAGGCTTGCAGGCACCCTGTACACTTTGCTGAGGATCCCACTTATCAGACCTCTGGAGCTGGGCCATTGTCCTCTGTCATTGACCTCAGGGTCATTTGGACCATTTTAACCAGTTCTCTACTTTATTATTATCACTCCACAAGCCAAAGAGTAAATCTTTGGCTTGTATAGTGAATAACGGAGCCTGGTTTGCTGAATCATCAGCACCTCTCTGCTTAACGCACTGGGTAGGTGCAGCAAAGGGAGGGGGAATGATCAAAAACTAGAATCCCTTAATTACTTTCCCTTTGTGGGAAAATGTTAAACAAAATTAACATAAGATTAGCTACCATGGATTAATGCACGTTGTACATCATCATTGTATTTGCATTACCATCAGCTTCATAGTTGGTATGGGATACAGCACTTTGCTTTACTCCCAGTCAGCTTTACAGTTTAGTATTCTTAAAAAAAAAAAAATGGATTAGAAATCCTGTCCAGGTAATGCTGCTATGTGGGGCTCCATTGGTGACAACAGTTTTGTAAGAGAGGAAGTGAGGAAAAATCTACAAAGACAGTACAGGCAGAACCCCAATCAGCTTTTTATTACCGTCTGTCCTCCTGTTGCAGATCTCCCACACTTCCTGTCTGAATAAACAGTTTGTGCCATTACAGTAAATAAGTGTGAATGCTTCTATTCAAACATCAGAAAGCAGTACAAAGTTAACAGGAACCAAAATTAAAATATTAAACCCTTCTGCATTCTAAAATCACTAAATGACGAGAAATATATTTTAAACATCAACCCCTAAAGTACAAGAGAAGCTACACCCAAAAGGGGAAGTTCTGTTTTAAGGCCTCCTCCCCCCTTCCTCTTCTCATAATGGCACTTTTTTTGGGGAGGGAGAGCGGGTACCTGGCTTTGACAGGTATCCCCCACCACTTCCGCTCAGATCACCTATGCAATTTGACCAGAGGTTCTCCTCTCCCCCTCTCTCCTCGCAGTCATCTGGGACATGTCACAGGTCCTAGAAGACTGCGGGACCATTTACAATAAGTAGCATGGCTGCATGCTGTTACAGCTGGGTGCCCACAGCTGAGATGCCAGCATTGGGGAGAGAAAATGGAGGGAAAGGATGGCTCGGATGAGCACATCGCTGGATCCTGGGACAGGAGAGTGTGTGTTTATTCAAAGTCAGCAGCTACAGTTTTTAACTCTTTCAGATCCGGGCTATAGCTGAATGACGGCTACAGCATGGATTTACTTTGCTGGCAGGCCGTCAATAGACGTCCTCCTCTTTGCACGCTCCCCACGCGCCTCCTGCACGTCCTCCCCTTTGCACGATCCCGGCCCCTTACCACGTGATCAGCTGTCAGCCAATGACAGCTGATCACGTGTTGTAAACAGAAGATCCGTAATTGTTTTTTCTTTCATCTCACGCTGACAGCGTGAGGAGAAAAAAAAGCCGATCACAGATTCAGTGCAAGGGACATCGTTCCCAAAGAGAAGGAGGCGAAGCCGCCTCATCTGTGCCCACCAATACCGCCTTCCAGTGCCACCTGCCAGTGCCCACACAGTGCCATAAATCAGTGCATAAGTGCCAGCAATCAGTGCCACCTAACAATGCCCACGAGTGCCACCTATCAATGCCCACCAGTGGTGCCAATCAGTGCCTCATCAGTACCACCCAGCAGTGCTGCCTATCAGTGTCACCTACCAGTGCCCATCACTGCCACCCATCTGTGTTGCTATGGCTATTTGTATAGTGACTTTATTGCAATAATATAGTTAGGTTTAGTAACAGCATATATGTTTACAGAGGCCCCCTCCTCCATTGATATGTAAATAACTGAGACAGGATGTTCTTCGCAGGAAGTTGGTGTATGCAGGAAATGGGTGGGAGGGGCTTGGGGAGAGGTGGAAGAAGAAACATGTGTTTGGGACAGAGAGGTTTTGGGAGGACAAAGAGGAAGACATGGATGCGAGGAGCTCGATAACTGTGGAGACGCTTTTGTGAGTTGGACTCTGAGCAAGTAACTATGAAGGACACCTTGACCCCTAAGTTGAGTAACTGTTTAGTTTACTTAATGTGTACATATTGTACATGCTTATATTTGTAGGCATATTTTGTAAGCTAGAAGTTGTGTTGTATTGTGCATCCTACAGTTTGTATGTGCAGATTTTTCCCTGTTTAGTAAAGCATTGATACACTTCAGAAGTCTAAGCTTCCTTGGTTTTACCACAAGAACTTAATAGATAGATGGTAAGCATTACACCATCAGTGCCATCACTGCCACCTATCAGTGCCAGCTATCAGTGCCACCTATCAATACCCTTCAGTGCTGCCCATCAGTGCCACCTCTCAGTGCCCACCAATGCCACCTATCAGTACCCACCAGTGCCACCTCATCAGTGCCCATCAGTACTGCCTTATCAGTGCCCATCAGTAGCCCTTCAGGACTGGTATGGATATTAAGGGGAACCCCGCGCCAAAATTTAAAAAGAAAATGGCGTGGGGTCCCCCTCAAAATCCATACCAGACCCTTCATGTCCTCCCCATGTACCAGGCCACATGCCCTCAACATGGGGAGGATGTCCCCATGTTGATGGGGACAAGGGCCTCATCCCCACAACCCTTGCCCGGTGGTTGTGGGGGTCTGCGGGCGGGGGGCTTAGCGGAATCTGGAAGCCCCCTTTAACAAGGGGACCCCCAGATCCCACCCCCCTGTGTGAATTAGTAATGGGGTACAAATGTACCCCTACCATTTCACAAAAAAGTGTCAAAAATGTTAAAAAAGACAATAGCCGGTTTTTGATTTATTAATGTCTTCTTTCCCGCTTCTTCTTCCATCCTCTTCAGGTCTTCCTTCGGTTTTCTTCTTCTTCTTCCATCTTGTTCTTCCCTCGCTTCTTCCTTTACCTTCCTCTGCTTCATCCTCTGTTCTTCTCCTCCGGCATCTTCCTCCGGCTTCTTCTTCCCCGCATCGTCCTCCGGACAATCTGCCTCACTGGGAGCCTCCCACTGTGTGACGCTTCTGTTCTTGTGACAGTTCTTTTATAACTGAGGGCGGGGCCACACCATGACGTTCCCGGGTGACTTCGCCCCCCTCTGACGCACGGGGACATCCCTTTGGCTTTAAAAAAAATTTTGGCACGGGGTTCCCCTTAATATCCATACCAGACCTGAAGAGCCTGGTATGAAATTTGGGGGGACCCCCACGCAATATTTTTTTAAAATTTTGGTTTGGGGTTCCCCCTAATATTCATACCAGACCCAAAGGACCTGGTAATGGACTGTGGGGGAATCCAATGCTGTTTTTTTCAATGACTTTTATGTGTATTGCCGGGACCGACAATTCATATACCCGCGAGTACTTTTAAATGACTTTTTTTCCTTTAGAAATGTCATTTTGCTCTCGGACTGTTCTAAACACCGGAAACATGCGCTACTTTACAGGCATACTATAGACAACCCCCAGGTACGAAATTTAAAGGCATATTTCACTTTTATTGTTTCACTTTAAGCATTATTAAAATCCCTGCTCCTGAAAAACGTCCGTTTTAAAAACGTTTTTTTTTGCATTGATACAGTCAGGTCAATAAATATTGGGACATCGACACAATTCTAATCTTTTTGGCTCTATACACCACCACAATGGATTTGAAATGAAACAAACAAGATGTGCTTTAACTGCAGACTTTCAGCTTTAATTTGAGTGTATTTACATCCAAATCAGGTGAACGTTGTAGAAATTACAAGTTTGTTTATGTGCCTCCCACTTTTTAAGGAACCAAAAGTAATGGGACAATTGGCTGCTCAGCTGTTCCATGGCCAGGTGTGTGTTATTCCCTCATTATCCCATTTACAAGGAGCAGATAAAAGGTCCAGAGTTCATTTCAAGTGTGCTATTTGCATTTGGAATCTGTTGCTGTCAACTCTCAATATGAGATCCAAAGAGCTGTCACTATCAGTGAAGCAAGCTGAAAAAACAAAACAAACCCATCAGAGAGATAGCAAAAACATTAGGTGTGGCCAAATCAACATCCTTAAAAAGAAAGAGGGCACCGGTGAGCTCAGCAACACCAAAAGACCCGGAAGACCATGGAAAACAACTGTGGTGGATGACCGAAGAATTCTTTCCCTGGTGAAGAAAACACCCTTCACAACAGTTGGCCAGATCAAGAACACTCTCCAGGAGGTAGGTGTATGTGTGTCAAAGTCAACAATCAAGAGAAGACTTCACCAGAGTGAATACAGAGGGTTCACCACAAGATGTAAAACATTGGTGAGCCTCAAAAACAGGAAGGCAGGATTAGAGTTTGCCAAACAACATCTAAAAAAGCCTTCACAGTTCTGGAACAACATCCTATGGACAGATGAGACCAAGATCAACTTGTACCAGAGTGATGGGAAGAGGGGAAGAGAAGAGTATGGAGAAGGAAAGGAACTGCTCATGATCCAAAGCATACCACCTCATCTGTGAAGCATGGTGGTGGTAGTGTCATGGCGTGGGCATGTATGGCTGCCAATGGAACTGATTCTCTTATATTTATTGATGATGTGACTGCTGGCAAAAGCAGCAGGATGAATTTTGAAGTGTTTTGGGCAATATTATCTGCTCATATTCAGCAAAATGCTTCAGAACTCATTGGACGGCGCTTCACAGTGCAGATGGACAATGACCCGAAGCCAGTGCGTCTTTGAAAATGCGCTACTGCTACTTCAGCGCTATTTCAAAGCTGCAGATCAGTGAGATTTGTACCTTCAATTTACCTGCAGCTTGCAACTTCATTTAACAGAAGACAAACCAAGTCGCTTTGAAATCGGCAAAAAAGCAGTGCAAGAACTTTTACAAAGTCACTGCGACATGAGTCGCGGCAATTTGAACTGTTCCTTTGCCAACAATGGGGTGTGACTAGTCATGCACATGATAAATAGCACCACTGTGAACCAGGGCTAAGCATTCCATTTGAACATTGTTTTTTTTTTTTACATCTTTCCGAACATTTGAGCCCACACTATACTGAGGTGGGCACTTTGCTGTGGTTTTCACTTATGCACTTGTTTTTAAACACAAGACTGAATATTGTTCATGTGTATAACTTTATTTTATGTTTGAAAATTGTAACATTGTGTGCATTTGTTATTAGATTGTGTTTGTGTCAGTATTTAGAGCTGTACCTGTTGCAGATGTATAGCTTTCACTATATTGATAGATTGACACAAATTCAACAGGTGGTTTAATTCTTTCCCACTCCATCAAAAACTAAGAAAAAAAACTTTTGGCTGGACATACACTTTAAGCTGGCTGCTGGAGCAAGAGCTGGTTAGTGGATAATGAGATGAGTATTGGAGGCCCCCCTATAGCAGTGTTTCCCAACCAGGGTGACATGGCACAATTTACCTGGGCAACAGTTTATCCTGGATCAGTGTCATGAGTTGCCATGGTGCCAGCGGTCCGTCCTCCAGAATCATAACAAACAATAACATTCTAGGGTCAGAGCACAGGGTGTCATTTGTTACTATTCTAAGCTTACCCGCACAATAGCAATGCATGACTCTGATCTCTAGGGCAGGTGGCATGCTGGGCCACCCCAAGCATTTTAGAAGTAGAAGGAAGTTCAAAACCTCCTCCACCTCCCACCTTCTGCCATGCTGCTGTAGCCAAAAAGTAGTGCTCTAATTTGAAGAAAGGACTGTGGTGATGGGGGGGGGGGGGGGGGCATCAGAAGACAGGAGCTTCTGATGTGATAGGGGGACCTCCGATGTGAAGTTAATTTTATCAAGGCGGTTGTTTGCATGGTCCCAGGTTCAGATTTCCCATCGAAAAGTAACATTTACATTTTTCACATTTTAGACTAGAGTGCCTCCAGATTTTGCATAATTTTAAAGAGTGCCGTGAGTGAAAAAAGGCTGAGAAACACTGTCCTACAGGATGGATATGAAGATCACCAACTGTAAACTGTCATGCTACAGTTGTGTTCCTCCTGTTGTGCCAAACATCCTCCAAAGAATGGCATAAATATCCAAGTTAAACTCTAAACCAAACCTCTTTTTTAGTCTTGATTGAATTGGGGAAACTGCCAGTTTTCTTCCTGCTGTTGTTGCTAACCCCATCATTTGTCCTAGGGACCATTATTACCAGGGAAGAGAATACAATATTTTATGGCTGTAAACAAAACAGTTGTAGAGGGAACATCTTCCAAAGGGACACTTCTGGTGACAACTGTCCCTCATTTTGTGGAGATTTCCACTTATTTCCTGTTTTGCCTCTGGGGACAGGAATTACAAGGGAATCTTCCCTATGGATATACAAACAGAAATAAAAAAATGAATGCAGGTCCCAATCTTTACCCACTCCCCCCAAAACTTTGGCCTGGAGTTACCCTTTAAGTGTGGGAACATAGTGTCATGCTGTCACTTTATGTTATGCAGTTAAAAACTGTCACTATCACTGACATTTGAGATTACTTAGTATATATACTTAGTCACTGCTCCACACAGTTGACATTCAGTTGAGGCTGAACTCCAGGAAAACAGCTAAATATGCCATTTAAATACATGTATGAGAGCTCTTTTACCTGGTTTTGTATTTCTATTAGTGGCGGCCCGTCCATACGGGTCATGCGCCCAGCCCCTAATCTACATGCAGGGCGCCGGAAGCATGGATTCCAATGGGTTTTTTTTTTTAATTTTTAGAAGGACGTGATTAGAGCCAGAGGCTCTAATTGGCCTCAATAAAGGGTGGGCACTGTGCCCTGAGCCCACCCAGTTGTGTGACAATAGCAAATTAATATTCAATGTTGTCTTCCTGATTCTCCCCCCAGCCAATAAAGAAGCAGGTCCTGAGACCTGATTGGCCTGAGAGGAGAAGCGATTCTATTGGCTGCTGATGGGGAGGAGGAGACGCAGGGGAAGCCGCCGTGAAGCCGAGCAGGAGATGCAAGGTGAAGCCGCCGTCTGCCATCCAGAGGAAGCGCTGCCTGTGACCTAGAAAGGGTAAGTGCGGGTGTGTGGTGGCGCGGCTGATCTGACCGACCAGTCCTTAAATTTACACAGCTCTGTCACAAAAGTCCGCTCTCTGCTGACGTTACCAATGTCAGTCCAGGCGCTGCCTCATACCGAATATGAAGTCTGGATCCGCCAGTTGTCTGGACTGACACCCGTCTTAGCCGCTCAGTGAGCCGCTGAGAGCCTGAGACGGCCGCTCCCTGCCCCTCCACAGCTCAGCGCTCCAGTGAACGAGAAGGGAGAAGAGCAGAGAGCTGTGACTGACAGTCTACAGCTCTCTGCTCATGGAGCTCTAAAAACCGTGTGAACGATGATGTTCGATCACTCGGTTCTCAGTGTAGAGGCGCCGGGGGGACAGATGCAGCATCGGACCAATGCTGCATCCACCTAGGTAAGTATGACTGGGGGGGGATCCTTTACTTCTCTTTTAAGCAACAGAGCTAGGCGACCTCCCTCCCACCAGTCTGTGACTGGACAGTGAAGCAGCAGCAGACTATTGAGGTCATCTTTCTGTTCTATCCTTCTGTCAGCATGTTCCTTATCAGCGCATGTAAATGCAGGACACATGATTGGTTCCTAGAGTATACCCTCTCTTTTCCAATGTAAGAGTTCAGGAAATTACAAGAGCCTGAAATCAAGTGTAATTTAGGTATTCATGCTAGTTATATTTTAATTGAACGGCTATAAAAGCAAATATTTGTATTCCTGCTTGTGAGGTCTGTATTAAAGTTAGATTCATCATGTTCCTTGTGTCTGCTGTCAGAGAAAATGGGACACCAATAGATTTATGAACAGTTTTCACAGAGGCTTAGCTATCTGTGAGTAGACACACTTTGTTTTTTTGTGCTGCATAATTGTTGTATAGTAACTATTCAGTATATTTTGTTAAATTATTCAGAATTATAGTCAATCAATGTCCAAGCCTGGCCATATCTTACACCTGAGACTGCAAGGGCAGATTTCACATGCACCAACACAACATTACATACCATCAGCCATGTATTTTCTAGAACTGGGCATTATACAGTATTCAGAAGCTGTGAATGTTACTCTATAGTACTGTAAATGTTATTCAGAAATATAATTCATAATAATTATAATAAAACATCACAAACGAAACAGAATCACAGCGGGTTCATTTTCACAAGGGAGTTATTTTGCCGAAGCCACTCAATCTACATTTTATTTTATTATACTGCAACAGAAGAATGGATGCTGTGGCAATTGAAAATTATTTTTCTTTCACACACTTTGATAAGTAATGCCCTAGTGGCATGTACAAAGTGCCTTGCTAGATTTTTTTTAATGTATGCACATATGTAATACAAAAACAACTAAACCCAGCAACATTACAATTAGTAAACTCCAAATAATAAAAACTGTCAACAAACAGATTACATTGCGCAGTATTTGTTAGATTCAACTACAAAACTACATGCAACTGGAATAAAATAAGAAACCTGGTATTGGTTACAGTTTTCAGAATTCTCTATCTATAGCACCCACAGATGGTCAATGAATGGGCTGAAGAGGAAAATGGCTGGGCAGTGACATAAGCCCTCCCTCTATCCCTGCCTGTTATCTCACAGATGTGCCGCAAGGGTAAAAACCCATTATCAAACCACCTCAAAAACCAGGGAGGTGGTGCAAAACAATCTTGTGTCATGACTGGAATTGGGTTCTGGTGCCCTTAGCATCTTCAGCCTAAATGCAAGCTCCTCAAAACAGTAGCCGATTACAGGTGTAGGGACCCTTTCCTCATGGGAAGTGTATTTTTGGAGCTTACAGGAAACATTTAGGCTGAAGCCAGCTTTAATTTTCCATTTATTTCCAAATATGCCCAAACTCACATTAGTAACTGCTTATCCCCCAAAGATTCACTTTGGAACTTGTCCCAGAGGTGTCAGCTAGGAAAGTGATAAATATTTGGAACCTATCCTGGGCTGAAGCCCAGAGGGGTTGTATGGTAAGAGATCTCCCCCTCTGTGAGAGTTCTACTACAGTGCTCAAACTACTGAGAGTTTTAAAAATGACTTCAACCTTAAGGAAGCACCCGTGGCCCCCTCGCTGGGAGAAACCCACACTTGCATCTTCTCAGCTTTCCTACCTTAGGAAATTAAGACAAAGATAACACTAGAACCTTGATCAGTTAGGAGCTGAACTCTACAGAACGTGCTGCTAGGCAGCATAAACCATGAGTGCACAGAGGAGCTTCCACAAAGGAGCAGTAACCAGGCCTATATTGGAAACATTGTGTAATTTGGGTATTCTGGGTTCTATAATCTTTCATCCTATATTCTGCAGCTTTACTAAATAAATACTTGTTGAAGTTAAGCAAAGTGACTGGCACTCAAGAAATAACCTGTCAAATACAGCCCCGAGGCAGATGTGTCTAAGAACTTTGCAAAATAAGTTGACTTGAGCATCCCTAATGTGACCTGACATGCCATCTGAAGGTCATTTCTTATTATATCAGGGTAATAACATTACACAGACTTGCCTTTCTGTTATTTTTCATGTCTCCTTAAAGCTAAACTCAAGTAATGAAAATTATTTACCCTTGTAATGGTCCACCTCCCCACTACAAGGGTTAACTGTTTGTTTTGCCTAGGGCGGTTTTTCAACCAGGGCTCCATGGAACCCTAGGGTTTCTCCAGAGGTTGCAAGGGGTTTCTTGAGCAAGGAGCAATTTTTGCCTCTTAGATAAGTTTCCACTGATAAGAGAAAAAAGTGGAAACATAAAACAGAACTTAAAGTGGTTGTAAAGGCAGAAGTTTTTTTATCTCAATGCATTTTATGAGGTCCCTCTCTGTCCATGAGTGTCTCAGCAGTCCGAGATTCTCCTTCCTTCTTGGCTGCGGCACAATTGGCTCCCACTGCTGTCAAACAATGTTAGCTAGCCAATTGGGGAAGAGAGAGGGCGGGGCCGGGGCTCCGTGTCTGAATGGTTACAGGGAGCTATGACTCAGCTTGGGTGCCCCATAGCAAGCTGCTTGCTGTGGGGGCACTGAGCAGGAGGGAGGGGCCAGGAGCACAGAAGAGGGACCCGAGAAGAGGAGGATCGGGGCTGATCTGTGGAAATCCACAGTACCAGAGCAGGTACGTAAAACATGTTTATTATTTTTATAGGAAAAAAAATGAGCCTTTACAATCACTTTAATTTAAGTTCTCTCCCTCTTTTTTTTTTCTCCTATTCTGTCTTGAGGACACATTTCAAAAATCTTCTTCTCTCCAATTCCAACTGATACCATTGATCTTTTTTCCACAACAAAAGTTTTCATTAGCAAGATCATACATAATATGTATACAGTATTGATACACGTATTTCCAATCATACAGGAGTTATTGCATGTAATAAGGTCACATTACATATAAAGGAATAGCATTTATTAATTTAGTTTAGATAACTATGATACCCGTGTCCTGCCTATGTTCATACATATAAAGTATTGAGATAAGCGTTATTTATGTGCAAGTTGTGGATTCTTGTAACCATCGATCCCATATTTTGTTGTACTTAGTTGGGCACCCTCTATTGATATAGAGGAATTTTTTGTATGGAAGGGTCATATTTATGTCCCTTTTCCAATCCACCATATAAGGGGGTTCTGGTCTCATCCATTTTCTGGCGATAACTTTCCTAGCCGAGAATAGAGTCTCCTGAAGGAATATTAGCGTGAACCTATCCAGTACATCTGGAAGAATTCCTAAAAGGCATTGTTTTGGGTCGAGAGTTAATGGAGACCCCATGTCATCGTGCAGGAAAGTGACTATTTGTTTCCAATATTTCCCATACAAGTTTCTCCTAAGGATAACAGCCTGTATAGAGTCACAAAACTTTGTATAAGGGAGGATATAGTAGTTCCCAGTACCTGCGGTGTACCTTTCCTTTTGCGGTGTGAAGGATAGGACCCTTCAAACATTTGGAATAGAATAGTTGCATAGTTTCAGGATAAGAGCAGCCTGGGCTCGGGCAGGTTCTTTGAATATCAGTGTCCAAATGACCGAACAAAGGAGGGGTAAAGGATTAAATTCGATCATGGTTCTCTATACAGCATAGCATAGGACATCTTGTACAGTACAATATGGGTTGATATATAGGGTACTCATGGCATGGTCAGTCCGCCTTTGCAGTGGTTATGCGGCGCTCAAGCCAGGCAATAAGCTCTCCAGGGTCTTCAAAGAATGATACTCTTCCATCATGTTCCACCCTGAGTTTGGCGGGAAACATCTCTACCTTCACTTCTTCAATTTGAGCCGTTAGGGATGTACGGCAGAATGTGATGGCTTCTAGGAGCTTGTCAGTGTCTCCCGTCGTTCTCTCCTCTCCAGACTGTGCCGCGCCGCCATCTTCCTCCATCTCCTCGCCGTTCTGTCGGTGGTATTGTGCGAGTTTTGCAGCGGCGGATTTCTGCGCTTTTTGCGGGGACATGCTGGCCAGAGTCTGGGGCACCCGATCAGGTGAATGAGGCGTTTAGATGCCTTCTGTGGGCTACAGGATGTTCCGGATTGCAGGATCAATGGACGGAGCTCCCCGACACACGTCCTACTCCATGTAGCGTCAGGCCACGCCCCCCGATACCATTGATCTTTTAAGCTATCTGTAAGGGGGTAATTCTTTCCAATGACCACAAGTGTAAGGAGCATTCTTCCAACTGACCATCACACGAATGTAGGGACGGGGCCGAACACCCCCCGGTTCGGTTCGCATCCAGAACATGTGAACGGACCGAAAGTTTGCACAAACATTCGAACAACGTTAAAGTCTATGGGACTCGAACGTGAGAAATCAAAAGTGCAAATTTTAAAGGCTAATATGCAAGTTATTGTCCTAAAAAGGGTTTGGGGACCCGGAGACATGTATCAATAGAAAAGAAAGTTTTAAAAAAGGACGTTTTTTCGGGAGCAGTGATTTTAATGAGGCTTAAAGTGAAAAAATAAAAGTGAAATATTCCTTTAAATATCATACCTGGGGGGGTGTCAATGCCTTAAAGTGGCGCGTGTTTCCTGTGCTTAGAGCAGTCCCTGCACAAAATGACATTTCTAAAGGAATAAAAGTCATTTAAAACCGCTTGAGGCTTTAATGTAATGTCCGGTCCTAGCAATATGGATGAAAATCAGTGAGAGAAATGGCATGGGTACCCCCCAAGCCCATTACCAGGCCCTTTGGGTCTTGTATGGATATTAAGGGGAACCCCACACCCAAATTAAAAAAAGAAAAGGCGCTGGGCCCCCAGGCCCCCAGGCCCTATATACTCTGAACAGCAGTATACAGGCGGTGAAAACAAGACGGGGACTGTAGGTTTGTTCTTATGTAGAATCTGTTTGTAATTTGGAACAGGTACATTTTGAAAGTGTAGCTCCAGCCAAAAAATCTATTTTAAAGCTTTTTGGAAAACATAGGGAAGGGTTAACACCCCTGTAACATTTGTTTTGCTGTCTGTGCCCCTGTTCAGAAGATTTCACCTCACTTTCTGTCCCAATGACAATTGGATTTTGAAAATTTGGGTTTTTTAAGGGAAACAAGGATTGGTGATTTATCAGTGGAGGAGACACCTTTTTTTTTTTAACTCTTACAGGAGAGAATTTCCCTTCCTAGGAGTAGATTTACTCTCACTTCCTGTTGTCTCCCTCCGTTTGTAAGTAGGAGTCGTTTGTAAATCGGATTTTTGAAAATAGGGGACCGCCTGTATATACTATACGGCCTGCCCTATACACTCTGCGGAAAATTGGGCCTTAGGTGTTGGTGGTACTAGAACACTGTAAGCCCTCACAGTTATTCTTGCTGGGCGCTGGAACGGGCCCTGCTGTGAAATATTATATCAGGAATTGTAATTACATGCGCCTGTTAAACAGGGGCAGAAAAATTGGGCTTTAGGCGGTGGTGGTGGTGGCACAACACTGTAAAGCCTCACAGATACTTTTGTTGAGCGCAGGAACAGGCGCTGCTGTGAAATTTTAGATCAAAAATTGTAATTACACGCCCCTGTTAAACAGGGGCAGAAAAATTGGGCCTTAGGCAGTGGTGGTGGTGCCGCAACACTGCAAACCCTCACAGATACTATTGTTGAGCGCAGGAACAGGCCCTCCTGTGAAATATTATATCAAGAATTATAATTACATGCCCCCGTTAAACAAGGGCAGAAAAATTGGGCCTTAGCCACTGATGGTGGTGCCCAGAACCAAAAATGTTCTTAGAAGCTATCAATATGAACATTGAGGAAGAATAGGATAGTCACTCAACATAACAGGATAGTCACTCAGCATCAGCATAGGCAGTCTTCAAGGGATCTCACATTCATAAAAAAATGAGTCGATTACATCAGCATCAGGTGCTTGGTAGCTGGTGATCCAAGGCCGATTCATTTTTATGAAGGTTTGCTGAGGCATTCGGTCCAGATTCCTCTGGGTCACTAAGGATGACCTGATCCGCAGCCACCTCCTGCCAGCCACGAACAAGTCCATGGGTTTCTGGGGCCTGAAAACGATCCCTTGAAGACTGTTGCTGATGCTGACTGCCAGGCTCCACCTCCATGCTGACACAATCCTCCTCCTCCTTTTCCTGTGTGATAGGCGGGCCTGCAGGAATACTGTCTGGATAAAGGGGGCCTTGAGAGGTAAGGAAGTCCTCCTCTTCCTCCCTCTGTTCTGCCTCAAGTGCCCTGTCCCTTATTCCAAGCAGCGTGTGCTCCAACAGGTAGACAAGAGGGACAGTATCACTGATGCATGCACTGTCACTGCTCACCATCCTCGTGGCCTCCTTAAATGGTGACAGGACAGTGCATGCATCCTTGATCATGAGCCACTGGCATGGCGAAAAAAAGCCAAGCTCCCCTGACCCTGTCCCGGTGCCATACTTGCACAGGTAGTCATTGATGGCCCTCTGCTGTGTGTGCAGTCGCTGCAGCATTGCCAACGTTGAGTTCCACCTGGTGGGCATGTCACAGATTAGGCGGTTCTTGGGCAGGTTGCATTCCCTTTGGAGGTCAGCCAGCCGAGCACTGGCATTATATGACTGGCAAAAATGCCCACAGACTTTCCTGGCCTGCCTCAGGAGATCCTGTAAGCCCAGGTACCTGCACAAGAACTGCTGAACCACCAAATTAAGGATGTGAGCCAAACAGGGAACATGGGTGAAGTGTCCCTGTCGGAGGGCAAGGAGGAGGTTGGTGCCATTGTCGCAAACCACCATTCCTGACTGAAGCTGGCATGGCGTCAACCACCTCTGAGCCTGCCCCTGCAGAGCTGCCAGAATCTCTGCCCCAGTGTGGCTCCAGTCCCCTAAGCAGACCAACTCAAGCACTGCATGGCATCTTTTTGCCTGAGTGCTTGCGTAGCCCCTAGAACGCCTATGGAGCACCGCTGGTTCCGAGGACAAACCTGCACAGGAAGAGGCCATAGAGGAAGAAGAAGAGGAGGGGGTGGAGGAGAGAGGTGTGGCAGAATCACCACTACCAGCATTTTGCCGGCGTGGTGGCGGAACAAGCTCCAACAATACTGCACCCTGTCCTGCATCCTTCCCAGCTGCCAGCAGGGTTACCCAGTGCGCCGTGAAAGAAAGGTAAATTCCCTGTCCATGCCTGCTGGACCATGAGTCAGCGGTAATATGCACCTACAACAAAGAACTTTTGGAAAAACGCATGGAGCCAGCAGCGCCCTGCGCATGCGGAGCTCTGCGGTGTGATGCAGTCGGTTGTCTGCCCTTAAGCTGGCCCCTGGAGGGCATCCTGCCTCGTTGGAGATGTGCCTCCTCCTCCTCCTCCTCCTCTCTTCTATCTAGCACCCATGTAGAGTCAGTGACCTCATCATCCCCTCCCTCCTCACCACTGGAGCAAACCTGGCAGTATGCTGCAGCTGGGGGAACATGACTGCCAGTTTCTTGTCCTTCTTGGGCACCCCCTCTCTCTGGGCTCACATTACTGTCTTCATCCTCAACCTGGGTACCATCATCAGAGCCTTCAAAACACTGTGCATCCTCCAGCAGCATGTATCCTATACTGTGGTCGAACAGTTCAGGGGACTCCTCAGGGCATTTTAGTGGGGCAAAGGAAGGAGTGACTGATGACATTGAGCCGATGGAAGAGTCCGCTTTGGCAGCTGCATTGGCAGACAAAGTACCCTGAGCCTGGGTGACAGAGGATGAGGAGGATGAGGAGGATGAGGACGGCTTGATCATCCACTCTACCCTCTCTTCTGCATGTTGTGGCTTAACACGGCTAGCTACCGAAAAAAAGGACAAGCGTGCCCCACGGCCACGTGCTGAGGATGCACCGTGTCCACGACCAGCACTGTTGGCTGTAGACACAGAGCCTGCTTGCCCTCTTTTAGAGGCCTATGAGCATCTGCCTCTTCTCGGTGGCCTTCCAGACATACTGTACAAATAGATTAGCAAAACAACGCTAAAAACAGTACACCAGAAATGGTTTACAGTCAGGTATAGGCTTGGCTAGACTATATATATATATATATATATACAAGCCTGTATTTATATATATATAAATAATATAATAAATAATATATATAAATATGAAATACACTGCAGCTTACTGAATCAACTGCCTGCCTGAAGTAGATTAGAAATAGTACAGCAGGAACGGTCTGCAGTGAGATCTAGCTAAACTGGATCAACTGCCTGCCTGAAGTAGATTAGAAATAGTACAGCAGGAACGGTCTGCAGTGAGATCTAGCTAAACTGGATCAACTGCCTGCCTGAAGTAGATTAGAAACAGTACAGCATGAACGGTCTGCAGTGAGATCTAGCTAAACTGGATCAACTGCCTGCATGAAGTAGATTAGAAATAGTACAGCAGGAACAGTCTGCAGTGAGATCTAGCTAAACTGGATCAACTGCCTGCCTGAAGTAGATTAGAAACAGTACAGCATGAACGGTCTGCAGTGAGATCTAGCTAAACTGGATCAACTGCCTGCATGAAGTAGATTAGAAATAGCACAGCAGGAACGGTCTGCAGTGAGATCTAGCTATAACGCCAGCAACACACTACACAGGGCCGACGTGCAGGTGGCCTTATATAGTGTGGGGCGTGTACTTAACCCCCTGAGCCATAATTGGCCAAAGGCAATAATTACAAAAAGATAAAAACCACTGGAATCCACCTATATTAAAGTGTAAAAAATTATGATAATTATGATTGATTAGCCAATACGTCTGTATGACAGGGTGTCTCCCTTGTAGCAGAATAATAATCTAGTGGATCCATTGATTGCACTCCTTTGGTCCCAACCCCCCTTTTTCTTTCATTGGCCAAAGGCACCCTGCCTTTGGCCAATTATGGCTCTGTTTGCTTACGGCGCTGTGATTGGCCAAAGCATGCAGGTCATAGTGCATGCTTGGCCAATCATCAGCCAGCAAACCACTGTGATGACGCAGTGCATTATGGGCCGTGACGCGCCGCTCGAATTTGGCGCAAATGGCCCATAATGTTCGATCTTCATCGAATAGCCGATGTTCAAGTCGAACTCATGTTCGACTCGAACAGTCAGCCCATCCCTACACGAATGTAACATGAGTTGTAGATATAGTAATTTTTAGCAGGGGTCCCCTGAGACCAGAAAGTTAATTCAAGGGTTTCTCTGTGTTAAAAACGTTGAGAAAGGCTGGTCTAGGGGATGATGCATGTGTTGATATATTTACCTTTTTTCTCGAGCCTTGGCAGTCAGCACTCTGCTTTCTTTGGGTTGTGGGTGGGCCCCTGGCATCAACCCTTACAATGCAGGAATGCTGGTCTCAACCAACTAGGCAGTGAAGGGAAGAGGCTCCTGGGAACTGGTCACCTGAAGAAGAGAAAGCCTATGGTAGTGAGGAATAGGGTAAGTATATCACCCTAATTATCATTCCATAGGCAAAGCAAGCAGGTAATCCATTCAGCGTGGAGGGCAACCCACTAGAAAGTGTAAAGCTTTAAATGGTTAAAAAAATACTGCACTCTGCTAAGGCACTTTTTAATTTTGATTTTTACACAAAAACTTAGCTAATCACATTAAATAATGTCTGTCATGCAGGGGCAAAAAGATGGGCTCATGAAGAGAAATTAACAATCATCACCCATATAAACTTGCCTTTTTTTCTTCACTTACAGATGGTACTCTCAGTTTCACTTGAAGGATAAAGAATCTGCCTAAGAATATGGGTGCCATGGAAACAACATTTACTATCTGAAATACTCTCAACCAATGGTACAAGTGGAGATGAGAGTACTTAAGACAAATTCAAGTGGCAGTTCTGTTTTTACCAATGTATGTTGTAATTATAAAAGCAGTTTAGTTTATGACAATAATAAATATTATAATTTTACATAATATTAAATCTAGACATGTGCACTGCTGAAAAATGTGTTTGTTTTTGTTTCATTCGGGGTTTTTTTCCGGGTCATTCGTTATGATCGCAATTCGTAAATTAGAAAATACGAAAATTTGAAGAATAACTAACTAACTAATAATAACTAACTATTAAATTACAGGTATTGAAATTTCCTTTCAAATTTGGTTGTTAGTGAACGTACCAAAAAACGAATGCTGCATCCAAACAAATGGAACGGAATTAATTAATAATAAATAATAATAACGTTTTTATTATTATTGGTATTTATTATTAGTAATTTGTTATGTTCCATTTGTTTAGATATGCATTACATAGTTACATATAGTTACATAGTAGGTGAGGTTGAAAAAAGACAGTCCATCAAGTCCAACCTATGTGTGTGATTATATGTCAGTATTACATTGTATATCCCTGTATGTTGCGGTCGTTCAGGTGCTTATCTGATAGTTTCTTGAAACTATCGATGCCCCCGCTGAGACCACCGCCAGTGGAAGGGAATTCCACATCCTTGCCGCTCTTAAAGTAAAGATCCCTCTACGTAGTTTAGGGTAAACCTCTTTTCTTCTAATTTTAATGAGTGGCCACTAGTCTTGTTAAACTCTCTTCTGCAAAAATGTTTTATCCCTATTGTGGGGTCACCAGTATGGTATTTGTATATTGAAATCATATCCCCTCTCAAGCGTCTTTTCTCCAGTGAGAAGAAGTTCAGTGCTCGCAACCTTTCTTCATAACTAATATCCTCCTGACCCTTTTTTAGCTTTGTTGCCCTTCTTTGCACTTGCTCCATTTCCAGTACATCCTTACTGAGGTGCCCAGAACTGGACAGCATAGTCTAAGTGCGGCCGGACCAGAGTCTTGTAGAGCGGGAGAATTATCATTTTATCTCTGGATTTAATCCCCTTTTTAATGCATGCTAATATTCTGTTTGCTTTGTTAGCAGCAGCTTGGCATTGCATGCCATTGCTGAGCCTATCATCTACTAGGACCCCCAAGTCCTTTTCCATCCTAGATTCCCCCAGAGGCTCTCCCCCTAGTGTATAGATTGCATTCATATTTTTGCCACCCAAATGCATTATTTTACATTTTTCTACATTGAACCTCATTTGCCATGTACTTGCCCACCCCATTAATTTGTTTAGATCTTTTTGCAAGGTTTCCACATCCTGCGGAGAAGTTATTGCCCTGCCTAGCTTAGTATCATCCTCATATACAGAGATTTAACTGTTTACCCCATCCTCTAGGTCGTTTATGAACAAATTAAACAGGATTGGTCCCAGCACAGAACCCTGGGGGACCCAACCACCCATCCCTGACCATTCCGAGTACTCCCCATTTATCACCACCCTCTGAACTCGCCCTTGTAGTCAGTTTTCAATCCATGTACTCACCTTATGGTCCATGCCAATGGACCTTATTGTGTACAGTAAACGTTTATGGGGAACTGTGTCAAATGCTTTTGCAAAATCCAGATACACCACATCTACGGGCCTTCCTTTATCTAGATGGCAACTCACCTCCTCATAGTTTAAGGTTAATAGATTGGTTTGGCAAGAATGATTCTTCATGAATCCATGCTGATTACTGCTAATGATACTATTCTCATTACTAAAATCTTGTATATAGTCCCTTATCATTCCCTCCAAGAGCTGGCATACTATTTTTGTTAGGCTAACTGGTCTGTAATTCCCAGAGATGTATTTTGGGCCCTTTTTTAAATATTGGTGCTACATTGGCTTTTCTCCAATCAGCTGGTACCATTCCAGTCAGTAGACTGTCAGTAAAAATTACGAACAATGGTCTGGCAATTACTTGACTAAGTTCCCTAAGTACCCTCGGATGCAAGCCATCTGGTCCTGGTGATTTATTAATGTTAAGTTTTCCAAGTCTAATTTTAATTCTGTCCTCTGTTAACCATGGAGGTGCTTCCTGTGATGTGTCATGAGGATAAACACTGCAGTTTTGGTTACTGAAGCCCCCCGATTCCTATGTGAAGACTGAGGAGAAGAATAAATTCAATAACTTCCCCATCCTTTGTAACCCGATGTCCTTCCTCATTCTTTATGGGGCCAATATGGTCTGTCCTCCCTTTTTTACTGTTTACATACTTAAAGAATTTCTTGGGCTTTTTTTTGTTCTCCTCCGCTATGTGTCTTTCATGTTCCATCTCAGCCGTCCTTATTGCACCCTTACATTTCTTGTTGCATTCTTTATAAAGTCTGAATGCTGATGATGATCCCTCAACCTTGTATTTTTTGAAGGCATTCACCTTTGCTTTTATATGCATTTTTCCATTGGAGTTAAGCCATCCAAAATGTTTGTTCGCTCTTTTAAATTTATTACAAAATGGGATGCATTGGCTAATGCCCTGATTTAATATGCTCTTAAAGCAAACCCATCTCTCCTCCGTGTTTTTTGTTCCTAAGATTTTATCCCAATTTATGCCTTCTAGCAAGGATTCGTTATTTTGAATAATTCGTAACTTTGGATAAATTCATATTCGTTACGTTCACTAACAGCTAAATTTGATTGGAGATTCCAATACCTATTGGAATTTACAAATATTCGGAAAAATTCGCTAAACGGGTTTTCGTTAATTTGGATATTTCCGTAAATTATTAAAAAACGAATTTGGAACGAAACGAATTGCACATGTCTAATTAAATCCCATTTAACCATAATAGTTTTGGGGTGTTGACAATTGCCCATCTACACATTTTATGGGCTACAAAAATAAACTGATTTACTTCAGGAGGTACTAGTAAATTAGGTTTGCTGTTATAAAGATGAGCGATTTAGATAAAGGTCATCATATGTGTTACAATCTGATTTTATATTCATTCTACAATCAATTTTAGACATTACCAAAACTATGTATTATGAGGATCTACCTAAATTTTCCAATTATTCTGTATTTAACCAGGAAGGCCTTTGTACTACATAGCTGTTAGTAGATCTAAAAGTGATTGTGCAGTCAGATTGTAACATGTAGTGAACTTAACATCGAGTCTCATCTTTCTAAAGATGACCATACATTATACAATGCTTTTGTAAAATCTTTGAAATCCCCTTTCCCCCTTTAAGATTTAACCAGGGAGGACACAATCCTCCCTGGTTAAATGGGATCATTAATTATGTAGTGTTGTAGATGTATATTTTCTTTGCATTTTTGTTTTGCTTTTGTCAAATGTTTCCTCACAGTGTCCATCGCTAAGCGGGAATCCTGAATAAGCTATTATAGCCAAAACGCGTTGATTTATCACGCTTACAATAGCTTCATACTGACTGTTCAATACTCTAGTGGTTTTATAAAACATGATTTCATCTGGATGGATGGCACTTTATTTTTTAATGTGATACAATAAAGTAGTTATTTTATATAATTTAAGTTTCGGTTCTTCCCTCATTTATTGGCACAATTATAGTCCCCTTCTCTGTGGATGGCAACCCCCACCCCCCCCCTTCTCTCCTGTGGGGGGTTGTACTCCCTCTTACAGGGGTAATTTTGTTATTTGACATGCATTTCCATGGGATGGTGCCATTATGAGGATTAGAAAATATTTATTTTATCACCTTTTCATTTACACTAATTACATGTCTAGGAGATGCCTTTAAGCTTTATGTGGTGTTATGGAACAGTACAATACCCAAAGAAAGGGTCCGTGACACTATATTCTGGCATCATATATTTTTCTGGTTCAATATTTTACTTTATTAAAGCTTTACAGAGATTGCATTAACAAAGTGAGTTTAATCAAGTATACAATAGGATCTTCTAAAAAGTTTTGCTACAAGGTGCAAATAACAAGGCAAAAATAACCAACATATGTAATCAATGTGAGTAAATCCAGAAGCTAAACGCGAAGTATGGTGCATTGTCAAGCCTCCCCAGGCACCCCGTCTGGGACCAATCTGTGCAGCGGGGGGAGACAACGTGCCCAACTATCAGGGTACTTATTCATAAAAGGTGTGAGAGAGTTGAACAGTAGTTTTCAGAGAAAATGTGCACGTTATAACATAGGATTATTATGTGCGAAGCAGGTACAATATGTTAGTGGATAAAATTCAGTAGAGAATCTTTGGGGCCAAGTGGTGAAAATAAAACAGAAATGGGGGAAAGAGAGGAAAAAAAAGAGGGGGGAGAGAAGAGGGAGGGTTAGGGGTGAGGTAGCTGGCTCAGAGGGTAGGTCAAAAGAAGCAAGTTGCTTCGGTTACGGGCACAAAAAGGTCTCATCAAAACCAGGGGGTAAGAAGTGGGTCACCCAAGGGTTCCAGAGCCTCTTGAATTTTGGGATGTTGTCCAGCAATGTTGCCTCTATCTTAGCGTGGATCACAGACTGGGTAATTCTATTTTGTGCCGCTTGTACACTCAAGTTGGGAGTTTTCCAAGCTTCCGCTATGGTCTGCTTGGCAGCAGTAGTGATATATAGCAGTAGTTTAAATTGGCGATGAGTGAAAGTCATGGGTTTGTTGTTCAGGAGAGCCACTGTTGGTTCAGGTGGTAGGGAGGTGGCAAATAGTTTTGTCAGGATTGAGAAAATCTCTGACCAGAAGGCTTGTACTATGGGACAGTCCCACCATATGTGGAGGTACATACTTGTCTCGTTACAGCCGCAGAAGTAGTGTGGCGGATATTGCGGAAGGAATTTGTGTATCCTTGAGGGGACCAGGTACCACCTGGTGAGCACCTTGTAGTTAGTTTCTAGGGTGGCGATGTTTGGGGATGAAGATTTAGTCGTCTGCCAGACAGATGACCAGTCAGCCTGGTCAAACGTGTGGTTGAGGTCTCTTTCCCATCTGCTTACATATTCAGGAGTTTTGCTGTTTCTGGGGCAATTAGGAGGGTATAAAGCTCAGAAATTAGCCCTTGCCTGTGTGGGTCAGACTTACACACCCTTTCGAATGATGTAAATCCCGAGTCTGATGGATCATATGGGGTAAAAGGTGTGAGAAAATGTTTGACCTGTAAAAAACGGAAGGGTTCAGAGGAGGGAATGTCATGGGATTCACAAAGAGTCTGGAAGGTTTTCAAGGCGGTGGACGTAAACAATTGATAAGCTCTGATTACCCCAGCTATCGACCAGGCTGAGAATGAGGTTGGGGAGGACCAGGCTGGATAGAATGATGGGTTGCGGAGGAAAGAGAGTAGGGGATTATGAGGGGACTGGAGGCAAAATCAGGTCTTTAGTCTATCCCAGATAGTGAGGCTATGTTTTGTAACCGGGTTGGTGATGGATCTACGTAAGGCAGGGGCCAACCAAAAGAGATTGGCTGTGGGGATCACAGTCCACTGATTATATGGCTACCCACAGTGGGGTTTCTGCTGTGGCATGGTATTTTGGAAGTTGGGCCACTTGCGCAGCGTAATAATACTTCTGAGAGTTTGGAACACCTAGGCCTCCTCTAATTCTGGAGGTATATAGAATAGGATTAGGTAGTCAGAGTGTCTGCTTGTTCCAGATAAAGGAGGATGCGCCAGGAGAGTGTATCAAAGGCCTTGCATATGTCTAATGAGACAAAACAAGATTTGATGCGCCGCATGCAAGCAGTGTAAGTCAGGAGATTTGCACGACGGACGTCATCGCCGGCTTGACGAGAGGGGATGAACCCTACCTGGTCTTTGTGTATTGACCTCTTCCTGACCGGCTCCTGTATATATACAGTGGCAGAATGGCACTGCTGCGCGAATCGCCATATATATACTGTAGCTCCTTTAAGAGACATAGCAGGCGCACGTGGCCACCCACAATTGCGGGCACAAGAGCAGGAACGGGGATTTGTGTGTGTAAACACACAAATCCCTGTCCTGTCAGGGGAGGAGAAACAGATTGTGTGTTTCTATTAAGTAGGAACAAAGATAAGTCTCCCCCCCAGTCAGTCCAATCCCCTCACAGTTAGAACACACCTAGGGAACACACATTTAACCCCTTGAGCGCGCCCTAATGTTAACCCCTTCCCTGCCAGTGACATTTATACAGTAATCAGTGGCCATTTCTAGCTCTGATCGCTGTATAAATGGCAATGGTCCCAAAAAAGTGTCAAAAGTGTCCGATCTGTCCGCCGCAATGTCGCAGTCCCGATAAAAATCGCTGATCACCGCCATTACTAGTAAAAAAATAAAAATAAATAAAAATGACATAAACCTATCCACTATTTTGTAGACGCTATAACTTTTGCGCAAACCACTCAATATACGCATATTGTGATTTTTTTTACCAAAAATATGTAGGAAAATACATATCGGCCTAAACTGATGAAAAAATGTAATTGTTTTTTTTAAATCTGGGATATTTATTATAGCAAAAAGTAAAAGATATTGGGGGTGATTTACTAAGACGAATGCGCTGTGTCGGTTCACACTGTAATTGTTGCGCCGGAAAAATCATTGATTGAACGTACGAACCGGTGCACGCAGACGTGCAACATGATAATAAATATGTAAACTGCAACTGGTGCTAGGGTAACTGTGGTTTTCTCATTGATAATAGCACACGCCAAATACATTTGGTTAATTTCATCTCATTGGATGTGTCTTGTTAGGCAATTAGTAGGTGTTCTCAGGTAATTAACCCTTTTAATGCTAATCTCATTCCTATTACTTCTAATATATCTTTGAAATGTGTTTTTTTCTATTTTTACCCAAATCTTTCAATATATTACAAAGAACAGGGAAGTTTTTCTAAACCCAATAAATTAATAAATATTTTAAAATCTTGATCTTTAAAGGTGACCATACACTGCAATCAGTTAGATCTTAAAAAAATAGATTTAGTGCAAGAGCCTGTTTGATTTCCTATAATTTGAATTCATTGTGCAAGTGCGTCTTCCTATTACCTATTTTGCCTAAATATCGAGTTGTACAGAGATTGGCCAATCAGATTGCATAGTGCATGACAATCTTAAGTGCCAAATTTGGAATGTAAATGTGCCATGACCCACTTGTATTTTCCTATTGATATTTCTTGAGCATTATACAAGGCACATGAAAAACCACCTTTTTTCAAGACATGCTAGAGTGATCAGGAATGTTCAAACTACGGCTCTCCAGCTGTTGCGGAACTACACATCTCATGAGGCATTGTAGTGACATGACTAGGCATGATGGGAATTGTAGTTCCTGAACAACTGGAGGGCCCTAGTTTGAAGACTCCTGTGCTAGACCATTATTATGCCTCCAGAATTGGGAGTGTGGCATCTACCCAACTTCTCTCTGCTGCTGGACACAAGAACCCACATCTAAAGATATATATTTTTGGGCAGCATCACAGTGATGTAGTTGTCAGCACTTTCACCTAGCAGCAAAAAGGGTTGCTGGTTCGAATCCCACCTGCGACACCATCTGCCTGGAGTTTACATGTTCTCCCTGTGCCTGCGTGTATTTCCTCCAGGTACTCCGGTTTCCTCCCACACTCTAAAAACATAACATAACATAACATAACAAAAACAAATGGCCCTAATATGTGTGAATGTGTGTTAGGGACCCACACCAACATCAACCCATGTTAAAAAAAAAATAATAATTAGTTTCTTAATTTGCAAGTAAGGATCATCTCTTCCTCAGAGAACAGTGAGTGGGCCATGGTGGTGGGAAGAAATTAGCAGCAGTACAAGCGACTTCATGTAGGGGCGTGATGTCATTCCTGTGTGTTGTCCGCCGCTTCCAGGAACCAGATTATGTGCCATGGGCATGTAGCTATGTGCACACAGCACTCGTGCATCTTGCATAGACAGCGGTCGCGCATCTAAATGCATTTAACTGCAGGAATCTATATTTTGATGTAAATTAATAGTAAAGCAGATGCAGATTTCCAGGACTGGACTAACAAATGTTTATAGTGAAAGGCAACTGGTGTTTTATAATAAACAAGGTCTAAATGGGCCATTGGCATGTATCACAGTTGAACTTAGGAATGTGTCTTCGCAAAGTTAAACTAAATGAAATCCTTTCTTATTTTTGCTTGGGGATAGAGTGCAGAGGGATTAGAAGTCTTGTCAGTTTTTGGAGATGTCTGTACCCCTGATAGGGTGAAGACACCTCCCAAATTTTGCCACTTTCTCCTTCAAATTTATTCACTTTCTGTCACATAGCCAAATAGGAAGTGAGGGTAAAACCCTACCAATGTCTTTCCTTGGGGACACACTATTAACCAGGGAACATCACTTTTATCAGTAAAATTCAAAACTTCTTTAAGTACCTCCGATGAATATGGGGGTGGTATATATACATTAGCCAACACATAAGACTTTCTATATATTGTACAATATAGGACAATGTAAAGACCTCTAGTGTTAGTTTGTACCTGCCTGCAGGAAGAGTCAACATCATTCGCTATCAATACAATTACACCTCTGGAATATGTAGTATACTGTAAGTACAATGGTATTGTCTATTATATTGTGCATGCTTCAGACAGTTCAACTTGTATATATTTAAATGAGTCTAGATGGAATGAACTGTTTTAATGTAGTAAACATTGCTTGTCTCTTCACTGGGTCGCCAAGCCCCCCAAGATACCAAAACTTGCATCAAAGCTGGTATTTTGTAATAATTTCAAGTTTACATCAAAAATCCTCAAATAGCCCTTATAGTTAAAAAATGTGTTATTAAAGAAGGTCCCGTTTATAAGAGATACCCACTTATATCAAATATATCACCAAGCAAAAGCCCCTTAAAGATCTTTGTGACAAAAAGGTTTCTATATTCATCATAATTATCTAGTGTGCATATTTAGCAAATCTATAAACATAAAAAAATACAGCAACAACAACAACAACAAAAAAGAAAAATCCAAAGACTTGTACAAAACTCACATAAAACATAAAAAATTCACAATTCCCCTCAGTAGCCGTTGTACAGGAGGTCCTATATATAGATATATATATCTATATATAGAGAGATATATATATATATATATATATATATATATATATATCTATCTATATATATATATATATATATATAGATATACATATATATAGACATCACCATATTTATTATTTGAATAACAATGAACAATTCTTGTTGGAACAATAGAATCTTCACAGAAATGAATAAATGAATATAATGTGTTATGCACTCAGTAAGCCCATCAATATCCATTCCATGTGGTTTACAGAGTGCATTCCAATCTGTTGCCTCGAAACAGCCCCGCAATAACTCAAAGGACTCCTCAGACCATCTCTTCACTAATCTGGTGGTCACAGGTTGTCTCCTAACCATGGGCACATAACAAGGATTGAGGTAGACCAAATTATGATCTGATCTGCCCAAAGGTGGAAGAGGAGAAGAGCTGTATGCATTCTCCACATTGGCATACAGCAGATCCAGGGTCCTATTTTCTCTAGTTGGGCAGCTCACAAATTGTGTGCAGTTAGTCAAGGTTATCCCCATGGTGACATGATTACAATCACCAGAGATTATGATAAGGGCATTGGGATGCTTGGTTTGAAGTTTTTCAATAACACCGTGGATGACATCACTTGCCAACGTTGGGTTGGCAGAAGGTGGAATATACACCGCCACAACAATAACATGTGGAATCTCCCTAGGCAAGTAATAAGGCCGAAGCCCTATAACCAACATCAACAAATATTTTTATTAAATAAGCCTGCTTGGGATACAATGGTAAATAAAATTCTTGCAAGATTTTGATCACCTCTGGGTAGCAACAAAGCCATTGCCAAAATTAATAGAAACATTATTTACACATAAAAAACATAGGATACCAATAACTACACACCCCTTAGTTGACTGGCCATATACTGTAGATTGAAATTAATCTTGGTTAAAGGCAAGATTCATATTTAAATTCCTTCCCATCACACAATGGGCCACGATAAATTACAGAGTATCAATTATATGTCATTCACAGGTCAGGGAATTGCAGTCTTGCTAATATTTGGATGTTCTGCATACAGAGCTGAGAAAACCAGATCAAAAGGGTAATGTGGTTTATTTCATAATGGCAAACACGGATGATATGCTAAACACACAAATTGCAGAAATCAAGGCTGACTGATGTTAAATTGCTTTAAAGCTTTTACAAACTGCATAGGATTAAACATTAATTGTCATTGCTTCTTTTAAAGAAATGATGGCAAATTGCAGCACAGAAAAGGCACTACATTGTCAGAGGCTAGAAACCAGTAATTAAAAAAAAAAGCTAATCAAACGATATTCACATCCATATATTGGTCCAAAATAATTCTTATATTTATTATGCACGTTGGTAGATAGTGTAGAGGCAGAAGTCATTATCCACTTTGGCTTTTAGGTTCTTAAAAGGTAGGGCTACCAAAAATTGATTAATCTTTAAGTGGCTTTAAACCTCAGACATGAACTATGAACAACAACCTCTGCTATCAGCATGAATGGCTTCTGCTTCAAGTTTTCCTGACACCAAGAGAAAAAAGGTGACAGGGGAGGGAGCTCCAGCTGATTGACAGCCTCGGCTCTGTTCCTGTGTTTTGTGTAAAGGGGGGGGGGGGTGTTCCTTCCCTCCAATCAGCTCTCAGACCTCTCCTCGCTGAGATCTGCAGAGTGTTTTGCACTTTAAATGGATGTAGGGAAGTGATCGGAGCAGATAAACAGGTACAACTTATGTAGGAGGCTTTGTTTCATCTCTGTGTATCACCTGAGGCCAGTCACTTCACTGGGTATATGTAAGGGTTTACAACCACTTTAAGTCTCAATGACACCTGCATACCAGCTGTGCTACCTAGGTTTTTTTATACCAATATTGGTGATCTAATCAAGGAAAAGTATAAACATTCCAATTAGTTATACAAGCATTAAAAACTGCACTATGAAATCCTGCAATGCTTATAGGACCCAGTTCTAGTTATATAATAATTTGCGTACATTTGCGACAGGAGGCAGAGCTGTAGACAGAAGAGGATGGTAAACTAGCAGGCATGCAAATGCAATCCAGCCATTCTTTGATTATTCCGGTCACAATTTTAGGCACAACCACTATGTTACAGGTTGCAAAACTAACTGAAGAGAAGAGAAACGCGTAGATAGAAAACAGCAGCTCCAGCTTTCCTTAGGCTGGGGAACAGTAACAATATGACTAGTTTTATCCAAGCTCTTCCCCTTAAGAAGTGTGGTCTGGACAAAAACAAGGAACAATTGACAGTTGCCATACATATATGAGGGTATTCAGTTGTTCAGGCACAAGCTGAATTCCCAAAGATATGTCTACTGGCTGCCAGTTCTTAAGACATGCACATTCACCTGAGGGTACATAAGTGAATGGAGGGGGGAAGAGTGGACAAAGAGTAGCATATCTCAGGGTGTGTGTGTAGGGGGGGAGGCACAGTGACAATAATGCAACATTTTCAAACAAATCCAGCCTGTCTTTTTCCAAACCATAGACATATGATCTATCATAAAATGGCTATCGTTCCATATTTAAGGTCAGATTTATTTAATCAATAAAAGTATATGATGATTCACTGCCTTTTAAGCAGCATACTGTGAATCTATGCAAAATAAGTAGAGACTACACCTGTATAGTACTTTGCTGTAAGAACTGTTAAAATGTACAGGCTCTAGTTGACTCAAAAAATATCCAGATGTATTTCTAAAAGCAAAAAATACATACAGCTACTAAAATTTGATTACTTTCTGCTGAAGGAAACTGGACCATGCTGTATTAGGGATTATTTCCTTGTTCAGCAGGGGCGGCCCATCCATTAAGGGTGCATGGGCGCCACCCCCTCTGTCATGCCCTCCCCTATATGAAAAATAGATAAATTCATGCATTGCATTGCATTGCATGAATCTATCCATGGCCGCCCCTGCCAGACTCTCTTCAGGCATCCGGCCCCTTTTCGAACACCGGGCGCCTGAATTCCAGCGGCAAGGGTGTTTTTTTTTTTTTA
The DNA here is from genome assembly GCA_037952925.1 of Lithobates clamitans. NCBI lineage: Eukaryota > Metazoa > Chordata > Amphibia > Anura > Ranidae > Lithobates > Lithobates clamitans. The sequence goes on from JBBGZY010000438.1 coordinate 17,569,137, forward strand.
AGCACCTGATTAGAGCCACAGGCTCTAAAAGGTTTAAAAAAGGTGGACTTTGAGTGCAGAGCGTTGTGCTCGCAGTCCACCCAGGCGTGTTAGAAAAGCAAATTAATATTTGCTTTTCTAACACTGAACCGCCTCTCCGCCAATCAGGAGGCGTGGGTCTAATACCAGTCACTTGATTGGCTGAAGGCACAGGCAATCACATTGGCTAGCTAGCAGAAGTGAAGAAGAGACGCATAGAGAACACAGATGCGATCGCCTAACCCGCGCTACCTGTCCCACAGCTCACCGCCATCACCCGCTGCCTGACCCATCACCAAGATGGGGCAAGTGACGGTCAGACAGCGAGCAGGTGGGCAGGGGCACAGTGGTTGCATATGATGGGCACAGAGGCTGCAATTGATGGGGCACAGTGGCTGCATATGATGGGCACAGAGGCTGCAATTGATGGGGCACAGAGGCTGCATTTCATGGGCACAGAGGCTGCATATGATGGGGCACAGAGGCTGTATTTCATGGGCACAGTGGCTGCATATGATGGGCACAGAGGCTGCAATTGATGGGTCATAGAGGCTGCATTTCATGGGCACAGTAAGTGGTTGCATATGATGGGCACAGAGGCTGCGAATGATGGGGCACAGAGGCTGCATTTCATGGGCACAGTGGCTGCATATGATGGGCACAGAGGCTGTAATTGTTGGGGCACAGAGGCTGCATTTCATGGGCACAGAGACTGCAAATGATGGGCATAGTATCTGCAATTGATGGGCACAGAGGCTGCATTTCATTGGCACAGTGGCTGCATATGATGGGCACAGAGGCTGCAATTGTTGGGGCACAGAGGCTGCATTTCATGGGCACAGAGACTGCATATGATGGGCATAGTAGCTGCCATTGATGGTCACAGTGGCTGCAATTGATGGGCACAGAGGCTGCATTTCATGGGCACAGTGACTGCATATGATGGGCACAGAGGCTGCATATGATGGGCACAGTGGCTGCATTTCATGGGCACAGTGGCTGCATTTCATGGGCACAGTGGCTGCATTTCATGGGCACAGTGGTTGCATTTGATGGGCCACAGTGGTTGCATTTAATGGGACACAGTGGCTGCATTTGATGGGGCACAGTGGCTGCATATGATGGGCACATTGGCTGCATATTATGGGCACAGTGGCTGCATTTGATGTTTTTGTTTCAGTATTTTTCAGTTTGTTTGCGCCCCCCCAAAAATTTTAAGCACCAGCCGACACTGTTGTTCGGGATTAACTTCAGGTTGGGGTTAAAAATGTCTTTCAACCTGTCTGGGTGAACAACTGGGTGGAAAGGACACAGAAAACTGACTTAAAATATGATGGAGAGAAAACCATCTTTTGTGACCTGTTGCCAAATCATAGTGCAAACAATTCTGGTATACCTCTTATATGGTCTCTGTAAGGGGCAATGTCCTGGAGGAAAGTCAATGTATACTTTAAATTTAAAAAAAGTAAAAACCTTTTTAGTTTAAAATAAAAACAACAAAAAACAAAGGTAGTATAGCTTGTCAGATCCATGCACCTTATTCACTATAGCTATATCATTGCTGATTACAAGCACGTTAGTATCATATACAAACACGTTAGTATCATATGTGTGTAAAATATATTGTGCTATACATGTTGAGAAGCAGTTGTATACAGTTCTAGAATGAGCCACATACCTACCAATACTGTGCTACCTACGCTACTCCACTAAACTCCAAGAATCTTTAACTCAATAATTTATATAGCCTATATGTCTCTGGCGGTGTTAGAGCAGAACAGATTGCAGTTTTTTTTTTGGCAAAGCATGTTATAGCAATATGCCATGCACTAAAAAAAGCAGGAGCTACCCATTTCAGTGTATGCAACCTGCTTGAAAGGAGTACTTCAAAATGCATCCAAATTACACAAACACACGTGTCAATACACATTTGCATACGTATTTGCCAAGAAAGGTAGCGTGCACAAGCCTTCACTCTCAATACCAAATGGCTTCTGACTTTTTTTTTATTATTGTAGGCATTATAAGTTTTGTGTCTTGGCTGTTCACATAATAAGGTCTTCTATCTAGAGAAAACCTACCTTGTTCTTTGTGAATTTGGCTACATTTGGCTTTTCAGATTCCTTGCTGGTTGTTTTCTGGTTTGGTTGCTTTGCGGTACAGCCTACTTTACTGATGTCAGGTTTCTGCTGTAAAATAAAACAAATAAATAAAACACATTCAATGGAAGCTATAATGTTTCAGTTGAATTTTACTGATTTAAAGAACCCTAGGGAAAAAAAAAATTACAACAGAATTTATGTAAGAAAATTGTATAAGCCTAGGTTCACATTGGAGCGATTTGTCATGCGATTTGAGAGATCAAATGGCATGACAAGTCGCAGCCTATTGGAGGCAATGGCACTGTTCCAATCGGAGCGACACCGATTTTGAGCCGCTGCACCGATTTGCAAAAGTAGTTCCTGCACTACTTTTGCCGATTTCAGGTGCGACTTCAATGTGTTATCAAGTAACGCCTGAAATTGCGCTGACCTTGCTACTTTGCAATCATGCTACTTCAAGTGAAATAGCGCGATTTCAAAGTAGCATCAATGTGAACCAGGGCTAAAGGGAAGTATGTGGCCAAACATACTGAAAAGTAGTACTTGAGTTTCAGAATATTCATCTGAAACATTTCATATTTACCTTACTAAAAATATTCTTCTTCGGTACAGGGCACTTTCACCCTCTTTCTGCCAGGCCAATTTTCAGCTTTCAGCGCTGTCGCACTTTGAATGACAATCGAATGACAACTGTGCGGGCATGCACTATCCAAATGAAATTTTTATCATTGTTTTTAGACAAATAGAGCTTTCTTTTATTTTATTTGATCACCACTGGGTTTTTTTTATTTTTTGATAAACAAATGAAAAAAAGACTGAAAATTTTGAAAAAAAACCCTTTTTCTTAGTATCTGTTATAAAATTTTGCAAATAAGTCATTTTTCTTTTTCACTGATATGCACAGATGAGGCTGCACTGATAGGCACTGTTAACCTGCACTGATGGGCACTGATGGGGCTGCACTGATGATCATGAACAATGTACTCACTGTGTTTTCTTTCCTCACACAGAGACAGAGTGTCTGCCAACAACAGGCAAGTCTGTTACATGTGACCAGCTGTGGATGAACACAGCTTAACACATGGTAAAGGGCCACTGTGATTGGCCCTTTACCAACAATCTGTGACAGATTTACCACGTTCAGTCACAGAGTGTGCCCAATGTGTGCCTCACAGGAGGCGTGCGTGTGGGAGGACGTCCACGGACGCCCCCCCACAACTTGAGACAATTGAGATATTTGCCAGCACACCACAGATCTTCACGTTGAGTCCAAATGATTTTTGTTTGTGATGTAATTATGGTTCAATAATAAAAGTTTAGACTCAACTTGAAGACCCGTGGTGTGCTGGCAAATATCTCCATTGTGACATTTATGATCCAGTCTCCAGCTGATGGTTGCTGTAGCACCTAGTATTCTAGAACCTTTTCCAGGAACTTGTACGATGGGAATATGCATGGTTACCTAAAACTGGAGAGTCACATGGTAGGGAAGTGATTAAAACGTTTTTTTTTTTTAGTCAGTCCTTTAAATAAGGAAAATTTATACAAACTGTGCACTCTGTCAGCTCAAATAGAGAGAAATGGATGATTAATCTTCTCTTTATAGTGGGGAGTCAATGCATGAGAATTCAAATGCAGCAATAGGTGTGTAGATGGTCACAGATGGGCTGACTCTGGATGGCTGCCGACTCATAACAAGCTAGAAGGGTAAAAAACAAAGAAGAGAGTGCCATCTAAGTGCAGCATGATAAAAACATTTTAATATAGGACAGACGATTTTAAACTCACAAAAATGTAGAGATTACAGCGCATGTTAAATGGTATAGGAAGTTCATCCACTCCTGGGGGAAGGCGGTCAGCTCGCAGGTGGAGAGGCAGCTGATGTTCCCGGCTGCGCTGGTGGCTCCCAAAGCTTCCTGGTTTTCAGAGTCGGCTCAGGGGCGGCTGGACATGTCACTTCCGGATGGAATCTCCCATTTCAGCTGCTTCCAGATCATAGAATTTAAATTCTTTCTTGTTATATATAAAAAATATTTTATCAACCCCCCCCCCCCCTTCTTTTTTACCCCTGCATTATCTCCATTGCTATGTAAAAAAAATTTCATCTTTGTTCACATGAGCTTGATCAGTCCAATCCAGCCTGACACACCAGTGCCCGTTCTGTAATCAGAAGCCCTTCCCACGAGCGGTTGCCATGGCACCATATCAACATCCCCTGGCTGAATGGATCATAAAAACCTCTCCAAACATGGCCACAACTATTGTCTGATGAAGGAGCACGCATGCTCCAAACACGTGCTCCTCCCCACTCTCTCACCATCCAGAAGTGACATGTTCAGCCGCCCCTGAGCCAAATCTGAGAACCAGGAAGCATTGGGAGCCACCAGCGCAGCCGGGAACATCAGCTGCCCCTCCACCTGGGAGCCGACCGCCTTTCCCCAGGAGTGGATGAACTTCCTATACCATTTCACATGCATTGTAATCTCTACAATCTTTTGAGTTTAAAATTGTCTGTCCTATATTAAAATGTTTTTATCACGCTGCACTTAGATGGCACTGCTCTCTTCTTTGTTTTTTAAAATATACACATACATACTATATAAATCGAGTGGCAACAGCAATGGATAAAGTCAATTAAGCCTCGTACACACATTCGGATTGTTGACCAACATAGCGTCAGACTTTTGTCTGAAGGGTGTGTGCCATGAACTTGTCTAGCATACAAACGGTACACAATTGTCAGTCCGCAAACACGAACGTAGTGACGTACTACGTGGAATTTTCAGCTCTTGAGCGCCACCCTTTGGGCACCTTCTGCTAATGTCGTGTTTGGTGAGCATTGATTCCGAGCATGCATGTTTGTACTTTGGACTTTTATGTGACGGACTTGTGTACACACGATAGGAAAATCTAACAACAGACCGTTGTCCGCCAAAAATGTATTAGGCTGCTAACCAACATTTGTTGGCAGAAAGTTGAACAATTGTCTGATGGAGCGTACTAACGGTCAGATTTTAGGCAAACAGTCTGTCATCACACAATTCCTGGACTAAAATCCAAACTTGTGTACAAGGCTTTAGACCCATTTTTTTGTATGTTTGGCATCATGCCTCACTGTATAAAGTTCCTTAGGAAAAAATTTTTTGTGAATTTTCTGCTACATGGAGATCCTGCCAGTAAGGCCCCATCCTCATGGGGTATATGATTTTCTGTAGGATCTTGCTGGCAAGAAAGTAGGTGATCATAAAAAGGAGAAAGAATAAAGATGCAATGGTGTATGATTAATGTATTTCGGTAGCTAGAACAACTGCTAGTGGCACTATGGTCCCAGGACTCGAATTGCGTAAGTCCAATGTCCACCAACAGGCCTGTCCTTGCAGCCAACTGGTGCCAGAGATTGGTCTCATCACCACCTGATGCTGGCTGCTGGGAACCTATTTAACCCCAGCTCAGGATTCACACAGTGCCCCAGTATTTGATATGTATCCCCTTTCCTGCTTGTATCCTGAATCTTCCCGACCTTATATTTTATCTTATAATCCATCCTGACCATCTGGTCCCACCAGTCAACAGATAATGGACTACTGGTTTCCTGATAGGTTGTGGACAGTGGATAGAGGAAGCTAAGCACGATCTGATCATAAACCATTGAGAAAATAGATACTGTATAATGGGCTTGAGTATAGTGGGAGAATAAAGGGGAAGGTAACTGTGGATAGGAGAGAGATAGAGGTGCACAAGCTGATTGTGGGCAGGGCAGAAGGTAGGGATAGTGATAACTAATGGTTGCTGAGGAATGCAGTAAGAACAGTATCAGATGTTATAGCTCCAGTAAGAAAGGATGCAGAACTGGTCATTGACTGAAGAGTGAAGAAAAATATGGCAGAGGGGGAGATAATCATGTAGAGAGGCATAGAGGAATTGATTTACTTAAACTGGAGAGTGCAAAATCTGGTGCAGCTCTGCATAGAAGCCAATCAGCATCCAGGTTTTATTGTCAAAACTTAATTTAACCGCTTCTGGACCAGCTGCTGCAGGTATACTGTGGCAGGTTGGCTCCCCTGTGTGAGCCGTAGTAGCTGTACGTCTGCTCTTTAAGACGCCTCCGGCCCGAAGCGTTTCCCCTGAGCCGATGGGAGTGCCCAGCGGGCGCGATGACCGCCGGGCACCCGCGATCGCTTGTGACAGAACGAGAACAGGGATGTGTGTATGTAAACACACAAATCACGGTTCTCTCAGGAAAGAGGAGAGAGATTGTGTGTTCATACTAAGTATGAACACCGATCTCTCTCCTCCCCTAGTCAGTCCCATCCCCCCTACAGTTAGAACACACCTAGGGAACACAGTTAACACCTTGATCACCCCCTAGTGTTAACCCCTTCCTTGCCAGTGTCATTTATACAGTAATCAGTGCATTTTATAGCACTTATCGCTGTATAAGTGTCACTGGTCCCAAAAATGTGTCAAAACTGTCTGATTTGTCCGCCGCAATATCACAGTCCTGATAAAATTCGCTGATCACCACCATTACAAGTAAAAAAAATAATAATAAAAATGCCATAAATCTATCCCCTATTTTGTAGACGCTATAACTTTTGCACAAACCAATCACTATACGCTTATTGTGATTTTTTTTACCAAAAGTATGTAGAAGAATACATAGCGGCTTAAACTGAGGAAAAAAATTTGTTTTTTTTTTAAATGTGGGATATTTATTATAGCAAAAAGTAAAACATATTGTGTTTTTTTCAAAACTCTTCTTTTGTTTATAGCGCAAAAAATAAAAACCGCAGAGGTGATCAAATACCACCAAAAGAAAGCTCTATTTGTGGGGAAAAAAAAGATGTACATTTTTTTGGGTATAGCATCGCACGACCGCGTAATTGTCAGTTAAAGCAATGCAGTGCCGTATCTCGAAAAATGGCCTGGTCATTGAGCAGCCAAATCTTTCGGGGCAGAAGTAGTTAGCAAGCTGAAGTTAGAAGCTGATTGGCTACCATGCACAGCTGCACCCGATTTTGCACTCTTTGGTTTTGGTAATTCTTTTACAAAATATTTTATTAGTAGAAAAATAAATTCAACAGTAGTATGACAGTGTGATGGTTACATCAAACATAACATAAAGAAAAAGGATCCCAACAGAGGGATGCAATAAGCATGGTACATTATTCTTCATTGCAAAAGAAAACATCTTCTGTAAACTGCCAATTAGAGCATTTGGTGCCCCTAATTATACTGTACGATGAGCAAAAACTTGGAAGCCCCAAGCGATAAAAGGAAAGGGCATATATATATGTATTAGCTGTATATTAGTTATGTAACCATCTTCGCTAAACCAACTCCTGGAAATCAGGTGTGTTGGAGAGAGAATCGTACAGAAAAAGAAAAGTGTTGAATCAGGAAGTGAAAAGCAAGAGGGAAAGAAGGGAAAAAAAGTAAAGGGGAGAGAGAGCCTATGGGGGTGGGGTTTGTGCGCCGAGATGCCATTAAACTGAAAGAAGTATGTTGTTAAACCTGTAGGGTTGGTTGCATGTAACCCATGGCTGCCAAAACCTAAGAAATTTATAGTGAGTTTCAGAGGCTAGGGCCTCCAGTTTCTCGTTAGTCATAATGTCATTCATATGGTTTTTAACTGCTTCAAAACTAAGCACAGGAGTTTTCCATGCCCTCGCAAAAGTCAACCTAGTTGCACTAAAAAGGTGTAGAGCCAATTGGCGTTCTGAACGAAGGAGTTCTGGAATAGGTTTACTAAGAAGGGCTTTATAGGGGTCTCTTTTAAGATGGGAATGAAACATATTATGAAGAAGGGTATAAACCCTGACCCATAGTCTACAGACTTTAGGACATGTCGACCAAATGTGTGCTATGGTTCCTTCCTGCGAGCAACCCCTAAAGCAAAGAGGGGAATAGGATGGGATGAAACTAGGTAATTTAGCTGGCATGTAGTACCATCTATAGAACAATTTGTAGGCATTATCCAGAATGAGAACATTCCTAGAACTCTTGGTAAGTGCTATAGTCATGACTTGCCTGTCCTCTGGATCCAGCTGTTTTCCTAAGTCCCTCTCTCACTGAAGATGATATGGTTTCACTGTGTTTTTTTTTTTGGAGGAGATGATTGATGAATAAAGCAAAGATATTAATCCCGGGGAATGAGGTTTTGACCTGCAGAGGCTTTCAAAGGGGGTCAATGTGTATGGGGTAGATCGGGCCCGCCGAGATTTTAACCAAGTCCCACAGGCAGAGAGAGTGTGTCAGACACGGCCCGAACCCAGTCGGACAATGTGTGGGGGGGAGCCAGGGTAGAGAGGGAATAGGATGGGATTCGGCCAGGTCAATAGTGGCCCACAGTGGCATAATGGGGCTATGTTTGCTGCAGTGTAATATGCTTGGAGGTTTCCTAAATTTCCAAAAGAGAGGGGGGAAGTTTGCCTGGTATAACCCATCATACTTATGAGTCATATACCTAAATAAGGCAACGAGGGGGGCCATTGAAATGGGAAATTTGTTTTCAGGGACACCAGTTCCTAAGGGGGAAGAATTACAGACATCGCCTTAGACTTAGTAGGATTAACATGCAGGCCCGCTAGAGAAGCAAAACCCTCCAGGAGGGAGAATAAATTAGGTAACGAAATTCTAGGCAGAGTCAGAGTCAGTAGGATGTCATCTGCAAACAGTGATATTCTATGATCAGAACCCGCAACCTCAATACCTTTTATATCTGGATGTGAATGGATTGCCTCCGCCAGGGGTTCCATAGCCAAGACGAACAAAAGAGGCGAAAGTGGACAGCCCTGTCAAGTGTCCCTCCGAATAGGAAAAATTGAGGATTCAAAACCATAATATTTGATTTTATCCTGAGGGGCATCATACAGTGCTGTCAACCAGCTCAAAAACACAATACCAAAGCCATAATGGCGGAGTATAGTCATGGACCAAGACAGGGTGTCAAAGGCCTTGTTCACATCCAGCGATAAAAACATTGTTTCAAGGGAGCAGCTATGGGCAAGATGTTGCAATTGTATTATTCTCCTAATGGCATCCCCTGCCTGTCTCTGTGGTACAAAACCAACTTGTTCTCTTCTAATTAAATGGGGAAGGAATGAATTTGAATGGTTAGCCAATATTTTGGTAAGGATTTTCATATCAATATTAAAAAGGGATATAGGTCGGAAGTTGGCCCAAGAGGAATGATCACGGTCAGGTTTAGGCAACATTACTATATTAGCTGTCAGAAGGTCAGGAGAAAAATTATGGCTATTATGGCTGAGGTATACATAGCCGTTAAAGGAGAGGCTAACACATCAACTAGTTTTCTATAATAAAGTGCAGTAAAGCCATCCGGTCCCAGCTTCTTGCCCACTTTCAGGTTTTTGATACATTGGCGGACTTCAGATTCTTGGATATCACGGTCCATAAGGTCCATGTGTACCAGGGATATGGTTGGCAGCGAGGTGTGCTGCAAAAAATCTTTTATATCCTGGTCGTTTGTGAGGTTATGGGCTGAATATAAAGTAATAAGTGTATGACGAAACTTGTCCAATATCTGGACCGGATTACTGGTAAGAATATTGAGACGGGTGCGTAAAGTAAAAGGAGTAGGTTTAGGATCAAATGTACCTAATTTTTTGGCTAGCATCGCTTATTTACCTATGTGTACCAATGTTGGCGAGACCAGCACAGAGCGCGTTCCGCCTGATCAGTGAGACATAAGTCCAGTTCCGTGCGAGTCTGGTCCAAAAGTTTATGATTAGCAGGCATGGGGGTTTGTTTAAAAGTAGTGGAAATAGATTCCAACCGGGATTCAAAATTTTGTTGTAGCTGTTGGCATTCCCTCTCGCATTTTGTTGCCAGCTGAATGATATGTCCCCTGGGTACAGCTTTATATGTTCGCTGTGGATGACGCAGCCACTCGTTCCGAGGAGTATTTATCCAAAACAGGGTCCAGGGCCACGTTAGAGTCTCCTGCCAGGAGCAAGGTACCTTTTTGATGAGATATCAAAAGGTAGCAAATATGGGACAAGAAGGGTCCTGGATTGGAATTAGGGGCATAATAAGTTAGTATAATGACCTCCACGTCTTGAACAGTACCCTGAAGCAGGAGGGTCTGCTATCTGTCTAGTGCAACTGAAAGGTACCGATTTACGAAAAGCTATCAGAACCCCCCTCTGTTTGGTTGGGCCATTAGCCAAGAACACCTGAGGGTATTGGGCATCAAAATACTTGGGGCTGGAGACAGAGGAGAAATGAGTCTCCTGTAAACAGGCTATGTCTATGCATTGTTTGTTAAGGTACTTAAAAACTTTCACTCTCTTTTGTAGCGAGTTCATACCCTGAACGTTTAATGACAGCCAATTTAATGTCATGGGGAAAAGGAAGTTAAGGGATCACCCATGTCTCCGGATGCAAACCCTGCAAACTCAATGGGGGATGAAAAGAAGAGAAGTCGCAAAGAAATAAGAGAAAGGTAGTGAGAAAAGGGAAGAAAAAAAAGCACAATAGGGCCGAAAAAACCTCAGAAGATAAAATGCTAATAAAGCAAAAATCCAACTGTATGTGGGTTCAGGGACCCACCAAAAGGTCGGTAGTTGGTCAGGACCATGGTCCTAAGCAGGTGCTGATACTGTGAGATCACAGTGGTCCACTGGACCCCCTCGGCGTACTAAATAATTCTAAACAATAAACATACAAAAAATGAGAACTTAATAAAAACGTAGTATATTAGACACAAACTATTAGAAGAAAAAATTACTGGCTTAAATGATAAATTAGGTGAAACCAGTCCCTGGTCTCCTGGGATAAACCAGGGAAGGCCAGGGAGAGGAAAACAGCCAATAGGTAAACAACACTAATGCAGGTGCCAGAATCCCATTATGTAACAGTCAATGGGATATACTATATTACTAGTCCAAAATGTACAATATCATGTGAATCAGATAACTTCTCTGATAACCATAAGGGACAAAGTCACAGTCCATGCCCGATAATAGGCATTAAGCAGACCTAAATCCCCCATAAGCATCAGCTGGCAGAAAACAAAATTCAGGTATCAGCCAGCTCCTCAGCTGCGGGTAACCCTCCCCGAGGACCACCATCCATCAAATTGGGCAACCCAGGGTGGCATACCCGCAGCGGATAGAGCCAGCCACAGGTAAATGTAAATAACAAAAACACACACAACAATCAGGTATGCATCTAAAGTATAACCAAAAAAAAAAAAAAATATATAGATATGATGCCAGTAGTGGGACTCTAAAGAGCCTCTCGGTAACTGAGTGGACAGAATCAATCCCAGGAGACGTGGCCCAATCAGGCTAGAAGTATGCAGGAAGCCTGAGGCAAAACTCAGGCTCATGTTAAAGAGAAAACCCAGAGTTTCAGGTAGTTCCTCAACCATTAGGGGCATCCTGGAAGCGTTGAGCTTGAAGAGAACAGAGGGCCTTGTTGAGATGCCTGTGACGGTTTGCGGGGAGGCTGAGACTGCCTTGGGTGGAGAGACGAGGTGGATGGTTCCTCTTGAGATGACGGAAGGTCAAGTCGTAATTCCTGGAAGTGATGTCTCAAATCTGGCAGGGAAGATGCTTGGAATTGACAACCTTGATGAGAAAATTAAAGCCTAAAGGGGAACCCCCACCTGTATTTTATACCGTGGGTTTGAAAGATTTGTAGATATGGCTTTAGGTTTCTTCTCTTTTTCAATTGTAACTGGGGACAGATCAGCAAACAGCTGAAGAGAGTGGTTTTGGATGGAGAGGTCAGGACGTTCCCTCGCCGCTTGTAAAAGCCGCTCTTTGGTGCGGTAAAAGAGAAACTTTATAACATCCCTGGTAGGGCCGTCTCAGTAGGTTTAGGTGCAAGGGATCTGTGAATACGGTCAAATTCCAAGTGTTCTAACCAGTAGTGGCTGGTGCTCAAAATTTTTTTGGGGGTGCAAACAAACTTAATAATTTGGAAAAAAACCCCTAAAAGTAAAGAATTGTAGAGAGGAAGGAACATAGTGCAGATCTGGGGGATGGCTGCAAGTGAATGCGATTGCAGTAGTTGATGCCAGGGAATAAAGAAGGGAGTATAGGGAGAGGAGCCATAAATTGTGATGTGGTAGTATAGATGCAAGATCAGGCATCACAGCCCTGGAGTGGGTCGCACTGCCAAATAAGTTTGCCGTAGATATGTCTGCAGATATGGTGCACATCCTTGGGTCCTTGCAAATTACAGCAAAAAGCTCCTGGGGCCCAAAACTGTTTGGTGGTTTAGTTCCACTTTAATTCACTTTAGAGCTGTAATTTAATAAACATTCTGATTAAACCTTTCAACTTTTAATCTGCACTAGAAACTTACAAATGAGAAGCTGTGCAATATACTTGATGTCTTATTAATGAGCATGTCTTCTTGCTGCTATGAAACAACTGCCAACAGATCCTAATTTCTGGAGATAGTCAAGGCTGTTTAAATTTGTGCTTTATTTTCGTACCTAATTCAGTTCTTTTGTTTGCATGATTTTATTGCTGTTTATTTTAACATGTATTGCACATAAAAGATCCAGCCCAAATGCAGCATAGGTATACTGTATGTATTCCAATGTAATGCTCGCTATAATTGGTTACATTATTCAATGTCTTCTAATTCAGTATAATACCGATAAACCTAGATGCACTAGTTCTTTGCTGACATTTTTAAAGGTAATGTATAGTGCAGTGATGGTCAACTTACTATATACAGTATATGGAGCCTCAGCTGGGGCCCCTAACATCCACTGTTGATATTAGGGGCTTGGAGATGCAATATGCTGCAGGAGACTGTTAAAAACTGGGGATATGTTTCATGAGACTGCTAGAGATCACTACCAGTACAGCCCCCTTACAAATTCATGCTCCCAATGGCTGCTAAGACCTGAGGGCTGCATTACAAGTACCATGCACCAGCGGTCCCCCCCAAGAGAAGACACTATAGCAGCCGCTAGCGATAATCGCAAGAGAATATAGAAGGCTGGTTGTACCCAAGTTGATTGATCAATCCACTTGGTACATTTAGCCTGTCCATTAACGGTTCCAATCTCAGCTGGTTCCGAAGGTGGATTTTCACAGTTAGTGTCATTCTGGGAGCATGTGAATGCAGTATGTGTTATTTTATCTTTACTTAATGAAGAAGTTTATTGCATGACTACTAGGGCATGTGTTTCTCTGATCTGTTGTTTGTTTAGATTGTCCACAGTCCATGTTTTGGCAATTCAAGGGATGGCTGCAAAGACCCTGATATAGTGATGGCTGCAACACTGGTTCAGAACTTTTTTGGCTGGTCACATCTGAGGCAGGGGCGGACTGACCATTAGGGCTCTCGGCACTGCCTGAGGGCCCGGGGCCAGTAGGGGGCCCCATGAGAGTACCTGAGTCCTAAGGCATCTGTGTATATCCTGGAGCCCAGTGCTGGAATAAGTTCCAGCACTGAGCTCCCATAACTGGCCTGATAGGGGCACTCAGAACACCTTCCCTGCATCTCCTCCGAGGTGCCCGGGCTGCTTCACGCAGTGATCGCCCCTCTGTGGCAGCCAACACACTGGCTTCTCTCTCCCCCATGAGCCTGCACAGCACAGACCTCACTGAGGATCCTCCTCCTAGGCTCCGATGTATACAGACAGGAGGGGGAAGAGCCGAGGAGGAGAGATCTCACACTGAGCCGCGCTGATTGATCTGGTATCTGAGGTCTGTGCATCGTTTACGGATATTAGAGGAGGGGGATGCAGTAACCAGGAAGGGGGTGCAGGTAACAGGGATGCACACATGGAGAAGTGATGGGGCCCCTGCTTTTGGAGGGTAGAGGACTTGTGCTAGTGCTAGTAGGGGGAGGGATTTTAGATCTGACACCCCCCACTAGCACAAGTCCTCTACCCTCCAAAAGCACCCCCCAGCACATATCCTCTTGCCCCCCCTCCTCCAATTCGAAGAGATGCCACCTTCCACTATCTGCTCTCCTCCCAGGGCCCACTCTCTGGCCTCATCCCAGGACCCCCCTCTGTCCACATCCGAGTGTCCCCCTCTCTCCCCTTATCCCAGGGCCCCCCCCTCTGTCTTCATCTCAGGGCCACCCCTTCGTCCTAAACCCAGGGGTCCCACTCTCAATCCTCATCTCAAGATCCCCTCTCTGCCCTCATCCCAGGGCCACTCCTCGTCCTCATCCCATGGGTCACTCTCTGCCCTCATCACAGGGGTCCCCTATAAAGCAACTGGGGCTTGTTTATATTCACAGTTTGGGGGTGTTAAAACCTCATAGTTTAGCCCTGTTTTTACCCCCACCCCAACCACACTCCCTTTACTGCAGAGGCTAGGGGTGTACACATGTTGCAGCCGCGGCAGGAATTACACACCCTGACACGCTTAGCAGGTGTAGTGCCTGCTAAGCGTGACCCATTCAAATGAATAGGGCTGTTCTGCAAAGGCCATGCCTTGTGCAGTACAGCGACCAGGTGGTTAAAGCAAGCGATAAGGAGGCATTGTATTGCCTCCTCATCACCTGCTTTAACCCCTTGGATCCCACACTAGCATGCTGCAACTCCGGACATTGCACACGGTTTTAGGGTGTTTGTAGAGTGGCCCTATTCACTTGAATGGGTTGCAATCACCCACCAAGAGCAACAGGGGGTATAATTCCTGCCTCAGCAAGTGTACATCCTCTGCATCTAAAGGTAGTAGGGACGAACATATATAAAAGAAAAATCTTGCGAGCCACAATAATCCAATGCCTTATGAAGAACCAACTAAAGTCAAATACCCAGCTGCAAACGCAGATCACGAATTCATGCCGTGCAATAAACATAAATATAAAATTGCGCTGCGCTTAGGTGTGTTTCATATGTGTCCGTTCACCATAGTGATACCATATACAATAAATTTGTCTATATCTATACTTCTAAAGTGCAATGTGCAAATGATACGGATCTATAATTAACTCTGCATACATAAATTAAATAAATAAATAAATATATCAGAGAAGTGCAACAAACGCCTATTGATCAATAAGGGATAAATCTATGAAAAATAGGAAAAAACGTGCACTAAAAAGCAGTATATAGCATAAATGTCACATGCAAAACTCAAATATAACCATATGAGTGACAGGTGATGTTTATATCAAATATAACCATATGAGTGACAGGTGATGTTTGAAACAACAGTTGTCCTTATTTGTGAAAATCCTCCAACACAACTTCACATAACAGTGTTCAGTAAAAAGTTAAAAAAAAAAAAAAAAAAAAACTTTGGTGCATAAAGTGTTCAAAGGAAAAATAAATATCCAGTTGCTGAGTCAAAGTGCCAAAACCATGCCGTGATGTGCCTCGGTGACCCCCAAAAGTGGTTGCGCTCACCTTAGAGCGTGTGACACAGTGTTCAGCTGTGTCAAAACACGCTGTGGAGCCACCTCTGGGCTCAGTAGTTAGTAACAGATGATCTCCAATCAGGCTCTCTATGGCTCCATAGGCATCATACCAAAAAGATAAAAGGACTATATAGTGTGATATCGCCAAATACTTTTATTAAAAATACACCCAATCCCCACACTGGGGTACTCACATTTTTCAGGTGCTACTGTGCACCATACAATTCAGGTCCAATAAAACGCTAATCGGTGTACTGCGGGGTATAGGATATTCACAACCCAGCTCTGTGCTGTACGCTCCGTCCTGGCCCCTCCCCTACGCGTCTTCGACACAGGGAATCACGTGTCTTCATCAGGGGGATATGATTGGACGGATGCTCTGCAGTTTAAATACACTAACGGCGGCCATTTTTCCTGAGATCGCAAACCAATATGTATTGGGCTACACTCCTCTATTCACAGCACAGCAACTAACTCAAACATAGAACGTTGTGCCATTACAACCATTCTAATTCTGTTATTTCCTAGGGGAAAAAAGGATTTTGTATACACCCACATCCAGGACGGAGCTCGGAAGGGAAGCCTAATACCGCACTGCACTCCTATAGCAAACATTAAAAAACATTAAAAACAATCCCATATATATTGCATAATGATGATCATCACTCACATCAATTATATTTAAAAAAAATTATAAATCAATTCTACATAAAAACTATGTTAAAAAATCTACAGTTTATTCTTATTCTCCTACATATTAACCCACTAAGACCAATAGTGCATAATGGGAGCAATAAACTATCTTGCTTTATTATGACTATAAGCGATACACATGTGAAGTCCTCCATTAAACCATGTGTCTCCCCTATTGGTGAAGTGAGTGGCGTGTACAGGTATGTATAATAAATACATACCTATACCCTAAACTACACACATCTTTTTCTATGTAGGAAAAAACATTTTTTAAATAAATAAAAAAGGACGCATATATGGAAACCTTTAAATAATCATTGTGCACTAATCTATCGCGTAAACAGGGTGCTCTCTTATAGATGATCCTAGGTTTGTCAGGTAATAAACCCTCAAATGACAATCTTGCTTCAATACATTCCAATATTTTTTTTAAATTCTCTCTACCTCTTTACTTTGTAAACAATAATCCAAGACTATACACCTACCATCATACTCATCATTGCCCACAGTTGTACTTTTATCCTTCAGCAAATCATCCCTCTTCAAATTCTTCACCAAACTTTTTTCTTTTTCTAAAAACTCTTCCTGGTAACCTTTATCTAAAAACATTTTCTTTAATATGTGTCAACTGTACACGGGAGGATGATTTCGAATCCCAGTCGGATAAATTAAAGAAAATGTTTTTAGAACAGAGTAGAAAAGATTAGAATAGAATAGAAAATAATATAACAGAATAACATAAAAAAACAATAGAACAGAGTAGAATAATATATATATATATATACACACATATATACAACCACAGGGGCAACCTGTGGTTGCAGAAAAGAAATTTGCTCCGCGCATGGCCGACCTTAAGTGTGATGAAGTGCTGTCCAAAAATTGCAGGTCCGATGTCATTTCGAATGGGCTGCCTAATGCAGTGCACATTACCACCTGAAAAAACATTTCTGACTTAAAGCAGTAGTAAACCTCTGCTGAGAGGGTTCACATCTTCCCCTGGCCTTTTTTCTGGGTTTGCGGACACTGTGAGTGGCTGGAGCTGTGATAATGTCAATCCAGCGCATTCGCATGGGAGCCCTTGGTTCAGGCAAGCAGCCCTGAAGGTCCGGCACGGTATGCTGGACCTTCAGAGCGCATACGCCGCTGACATCAGCAGCTGCATGTAGGGTGAATATCTGCTAAACAGTGCACGTTTAGGAGATATTCATTTTACCTACAGGTAAGCCTTATTATAGGCTTACCTATAGTTAAAAATCACAAAGCTGGGTTTTCAACTGCTTTAATGCACTGCACCCCAGCAGTTAGGTGTGAATCTGGCCTAAAACTGCACTACTGGCAAACCACAGGTCAATTCTTGTCCCTTAGGCTCGATTCACATCAAAAAACGCATTAGTGTGAATAGAGCCTTAGGGTGGTTAGATTGTGTCATCCGTCCTTCCCTCAGTAACAGCCCGCTAAGTTTTGCTAGTATAAAGCGACCCTTTCCTCTGCCAATGCAGGGCAATGTAAAAGGGCTACTTAACCCCTCACCCCTATCTGACCTCTACAACAGTACTCATCTTTTAGATCCCATCAAACAGAGTATGAGAACTGTTGCCAATTATGCCATTGAATTCCGTACTCTGGCAGCAGAGGTTGCTTGGAACAATGGGGCCCTTATGGCTGCTTTTTCTCATGGTCTCTCGAATACCGTCAAGGATGAGATAGCAGCCCAAGATATACCCACTGAGCTGGAGAAGTTAATCACGTTTGCCATTATCATTGACTCCAGACTCAGAGAAAGACTCTCTTTTAAGGAGCGCTTGCGGAAGCCTCCTGTACATTTGTCTCTGAGCTTTGCAGTCCCACCCTTGCCTCCCGGTACCGAGTTGGTCTGTGAAGATGAACCCATGCACTTGGGCTTCACACGTCTCTCTGCGGATGAGAGAACCCTTAGGAGGAGGGAGAGATTGTGCCTTTATTGTGGCCAGGCAGGTCACTTTTTGAAGTCTTGTCCTACCCGTACAGGGAATGCCCAAACCTTGAGGTCCTGTCACAGACAGACCTTAGGTGGCGTTGTTTTGTTCCCAGTTATCCAGAAGGATAAGCCCCTGGTTTTGGTTACCCTTTCTTGGGCTGAGATGTCCATCGAGATACAGGCTCTAATCGACTCTGGGGCTGCAGGCTTGTTCATTGATGCTGCCTTTGTATCAAAGCACTCGATTCCGCTGCAGCTGCGTGACACTTCACTTGCCATTGAGGCTCTTGACAGGAGGCCTCTACAGCCTGCCCATGTCACTCATGAGACTGTTCCATTGTCCATGGCCGTAGGGGCTCTTCATTATGAGATAATCCAATTCCAAGTTATTTCCTCACCTAAGTTTCCGCTGGTTATTGGTTATCCTTGGTTACAGAGGCATAACCCCTCTTTTGATTGGCTCTGTTCTGAGGTTCTCTCCTGGTCGCCACAATGCAGTAAGATATACTTTCAAAAGATAGCCAAGGTCCTGTGCACCTCTTCACTCTCCTCCCTGCCGGAGAAGTACCGCGATTTTAGTGATGTCTTTGACAAAGCTCAAGCCGGTACTTTGCCTCCACACCGGTCGTATGATTGTGCAATTGACCTTTAACCTAGTGCCATACCCCCTCGTGGCCAGGTTTACCCTTTTTCGGTCTTGGAGGATAAGGCCATGCAGGAGTATGTTGCAGACGTACTTTCTTGAGGTTTCATCTGCTAATCCTAGTCTCCTGCTGGTGCTGGTTTCTTCTTTGTGAAGAAGATGAGTGGTGAACTAAGACCTTGTATTGATTATATGAGTCTCAATCGTTTCACGATTAAGAATGCCTATCCGATTCCGTTGATTACGGACTTATTTGACTGCCTCAAGGGAGCAACGGTTTTCACAAAGCTTGATTTGAGGGGGCATACAATCTCATGAGGATTAAGCAGGGCAACGAGCGGAAAACCGCGTTTAATACCAGAACAGGCCATTATGAGTACCTAGAAATGCCTTTTGGCCTTTGTAACGCCCCGGTAGTTTTCCAGGAATTTATTAATGATGTCCTCCGAGATTTGTTGCAGTTATGTGTGGTGGTTTATCTCGATGATAGCCTCATATTTTCCAAGTCCCTGGAGAGCCACCACACAGATGTCTGTCATGTGCTTCAGAAACTAAGAGAGGACAATCTCGATTGTAAATTGGAGAAGTGCGAATTCCATCGTGAACAGGTTAAATTCCTGGGTTATGCTGGTTTTTCGATGGACCCAGAGAAACTTTCTGCAGTCCTACAGTGGCCCCGACCCGTGGGTTTACGTCCTCTGCAGCGTTTTCTTGGCTTTGCCAACTATTATCGGAAGTTTATTCATAACTTCTTGTCTCTGGTCAAGTCCCTGACAAATGTGACCAGAAAGGACGGTAACCCACAGAGTTAGTCTCCGGAGTCCATTAAGGCCTTTGAGAGTCTCCAGGCTGCCTTTGTTTGTTGGCACATCCTGATCCTACGTTACCTTTTATCCTTGAGGTTGATGATTCTGAGACTGGAGCTGGCGCCCTTCCGTCTCAATGTCCTACTTTTAAGAGCGCTATGCTTCCTTGTGGCTACTTTTCTAAGAAATTTTCACCTGCGGAGTGCAATTAGGAGATTAGTGATAGAGAGCTGTTAGCGATCATTTTAGCCTTGAAAGAATGGAGACATCTCCTTGAAGGTGCCACTGTGCCGGTTCTAATTCTTACTGACCCTGAGATTCACACATTTTTGTCTGAGGCTAAACGCCTCTCTCCCAGAAGGGCGTGATGGGCTCTTTTCTTGTCTAGTTTCAATTACATTGTCTCATTCTTACCCGGTACTAAGAATGTAAGGGTTGACACTCTGTCACAACAATTTTCCTCCACTTCCAAGATGGAGTCGGTTCCGGTTCTCGTGATTCCTCCTGATGATATTCTGGCTACAGTTCGCACCAGTCTCACTTCTCCTTTGGGTGACAAAATTCTGCTGCTCAGGTCCATGCTCCTCCTGAGAAACCTTGAGAAACCTGAGAAACTGCTGCTTTGTCCCAGAGAGTCTCCGTACTGCCGTACTCCAGACTT
This sequence comes from Lithobates clamitans, assembly GCA_037952925.1. Classification (NCBI taxonomy): domain Eukaryota; kingdom Metazoa; phylum Chordata; class Amphibia; order Anura; family Ranidae; genus Lithobates; species Lithobates clamitans. The sequence continues at coordinate 17,589,391 of JBBGZY010000438.1, forward strand.
GCCATTCTCCCAAGGCTGCTGGCCACCCTGGGAAGAATCAACTCTTTTGGGCCATTTCCCAACAATTCTGGTGGCCTAGTCTACGTCCTGATGTAACCGCCTTCATAGCTGCCTGTTCCGTGTGTGCTCAGAGTAAGGCTCCACGACACCTTCCAGTGGGCCTCCTACAACCCATACCCAATGGAGTGAGGCCCTGGACCAACCTGTCTATGGATTTCATTGTGGAGTTGCCCAACTCCCAGGGCAACAAAGTTATCTTTATGGAGGTTGACTGGTTCTCGAAAATGTCTCATTGCATTCCACTTAGGAAGTTGCCCACTTCTAAGGAACTGGCTTCCATTTTTGCTCGGGAGATCTTTCGCTTACATGGACTACCCAAAGTGAATGTCTCGGACAGGGGTAGTCAGTTTATATCCCGGTTCTGGCGAGTCTTTTGTGCACAGTTGGGAATTCAGCTTGCTTTCTCCTCTACGTATCACCCGCAGTCTAATGGGGCCGCAGAACGAGCCAATCAGTCCTTGGAGCAATTCCTACATTGCTATATTTCTGACCATCACAACCACTGGTCAGACCTCTTATGGTGGGCTGAGTTTGCTTACAATAGTGCCTTGAATTCTGCTTCCCGATTGTTCCCATTTATGGTGAACTATGGTTTCTAACCTTCTCATTTGCTCCGCAGATTATTCCTGCATTAGAGGAGCATCTCTGTGGTCTTAGTTCCACTTTGGGACAAGTCCAGGAGGCTTACTTCTCTGAGCTGGCCGCTCAGCTGTTGGCTAATTGCTAGCTCCTATCTCTCCACAGTGATTCACCTGTTGATGATATCCTGCTCGTCAGTCCTGTCTACTTAAGCCGTCCAGCCCGGGTGATCTCTGCCTTCGCCTTGGTCAACATCACAGAGACTATCTCCTGCGTTCCTGTTAAAGACTTGCTTGGCTGACATTCCTACTGGCTCCAGATCCTGCTTGCTGTTCCACTACGCTGTTCCCTGGCTTCCTGACTTTCTGGTTTGTCTGACTATCCGTTCCGGTTACTGAACTTTGGCTATGTTTTGACTACATTTATTCTATTTACCTTCATTATTAAACAAGTGTGATTTAACTGTACTTCTGTCTTGGTCTGATTCATGGTTTCTGACACTGAGCCACTGAGAGTAGGACACCAAGTGTGCCCAATCCATGCTGCACTCTATACTGTACTTATTCCATACCTAGACTGCACCTGTACCAACCCTATATTGCATTATATGGAACCTTTATATTTAAATAATAACCTTTATACTATACCATACCTATCCTATAATTATACTGAACTGGGACTGTCGTCAAGTGCAAAGATACTCTTAAAGGGCCCCAATGATAGCTGACAGAAAAACATCTCAAAGGACTGCCCCTCCTGTAATAATTATTCTGCAAGTCCCCTTTGTTCCCCTGCCCCTTCCAATACCATCCTTTTTTTTCTTTTGTTGTAGTTCCAACACTTGGTAGAATAAACTTTACTACTGCTCACTGCTGCACTTGAGGTGGCATTGCTATTGTTTATGCTGATCTGGATGCCAAATGTCATCTTATGCCTAGTCCTTACTGTTAATAACTTTGTATGCTAAATTGTGTTATTACCATTGTTAATCCATTTTATGCTTACCTAGTTACCATAGGGAATGTGGCATGGTATGGTTCAGAAGGGGGGGGGGCACTTGCTCGTCCCCCCCTCTCCTGGTCTGTCAGGCTGCATGGCCTGATAAGTGTCTGGTATGGATTTTGGGGGGACCCCACACCGTTTTTTTTTTTAATAAATTGGTGCGGGGTTCCCCTTATAGTCCATTCCAGACCCATTGCAGCTCTTAGTGGGGAAGCCCGTTAACAGCTGATGAGTAGGGATGTTCGCACCAGAACTTGCGAACAGGCAAAAAATTTGTTCGAACACGCGAACACCGTTAAAGTCTATGAGACATGAACATGAATAATCAAAAGTGCTAATTTTAAAGGCTTATATGCAAGTTAATGTCATAAAAAGTGTTTGGGGACCTGGGTCCTGCCCCAGGGGACCAGGATCAATGCAAAAAAAAGTTTTAAAAACGGCCGTTTTTTCAGGAGCAGTGATTTTAATAATGCTTAAAGTGAAACAATAAAAGTCTAATATCCCTTTAAATTTCGTACCTGGGGGTGTCTATAGTATGCCTGTAAAGGGGCGCATGTTTCCCGTTTTTAGAACAGTCTGACAGCAAAATTACATTTCAAAGGAAAAAAAGTAATTTTAAACTACTTGCGGCTATTAATGAATTGCCGGTCCGACAATACACATAAAAGTTCATTGATAAAAACGGCATGGGAATTCCCCACAGGGGTACCCCGAACCAAAATGAAAAAAAAAGACGTGGGGGTCCCCCTAAATTCCATACCAGGCCCTTCAGGTCTGGTATGGATATTAAGGGGAACCCCGGCCAAATTTTTTTTTTTAAATGGCGTGAGGTCCCCCTCAAAATCTATACCAGATCCTTATCCGAGCACGCAACCTGGCAGGCTGCAGGAAAAGAGGGGGGATGAGAGAGCGCCCCCCCCCCTCCTGAACCGTACCAGGCCACATGCCCTCAACATTGGGAGGGTGCTTTGGGGTAGCCCCCCAAAACACCTTGTCCCCATGTTGATGAGGACAAGGGCCTCATCCCCACAACCCTTGGCCAGTGGTTGTGGGGGTCTGCGGGCGGGGGGCTTATCGGAATCTGGGAGCCCCCTTTAACAAGGAGACCCCCAGATCCGGCCCTCCCCCCGGTGTGAAATGGTAAGGGGGTACAAAATTACCCCTACCATTTCACAAAAAAACTGTCAAAAATGTTAAAAATGACAAGAGACAGTTTTTGACAATTCCTTTATTTAAATGCTTCTTCTTCCTTCTATCTTCCTTTGGTTTCTTCCTCCATCTTCTCCTTCTTCTTCTTCTGGTTCTCCCTCCGATGTTCTCGTCCAGCATCTTCCTCCGCGGCGTCGGCGTCTTCTTCCCTTCTTCTCCTTGGGCTGCTCCGCATCCATGATGGCATGGAGGGAGGCTCCCGCTGTGTGACGCTTCTCCTCTTCTGACGGTTCTTAAATAACGGGGGGCGGAGCCACCCAGTGACTCCGCCCCCTCTGACGCACGGGGACTTGACGGGACTTCCCTGAGACGTCAGAGGGGGGCAGGGTCACCCGTTACGTAACCCCGCCCCCTTCTGACGTCACGGGGAATGCCACAGGGAAGTCCCCGTCAAGTCCCTGTGCGTCAGAGGGGGCGGGGTCACCGGGTGGCTCTGCCCCCCCATTATTTAAGAACCGTCAGAAGAGGAGAAGCGTCACACAGCGGGAGCCTCCCTCCATGCCATCATGAATGCGGAGCGGCCCGAAAAGAAGATGAAGACAAGAAGATGAAGACAAGAAGATGAAGAGAAAAAGATGAAGAGAGAAGCATCAAACAGCGGGAGCCTCCCTCCATGCCATCATGGATGTGGAGCGCCCCGAGGAGAAGAAGGGAAGAAGACGCCGACGCCGCAGAGGAAGATGCCTGACGAGAACACCGGAGGAAGAACCAGAAGAACCAGAAGAAGAAGGAGAAGATGGAGGAAGAAACCAAAGGAAGATAGAAGAAAGAAGAAAGAAGATAGAAGAAAGAAGAAGCATTTAAATAAAGGAATTGTCAAAAACTGTCTTATGTCATTTTTAACATTTTTGACAGTTTTTTTGTGAAATGGTAGGGGTACTTTTGTACCCCCTTACCATTTCACACAGGGGGGAGGACTGGGATCTGGGGGTCCCCTTGGTAAAGGGGGCTTCCAGATTCCAATAAGCCCCCCGCCCGCAGACCCCCACAACCACCGGCCAAGGGTTGTGGGGATGAGGCCCTTGTCCCCATCAACATGGGGACAAGGTGTTTTGGGGGGCTACCCCAAAGCACCCCCCCAATGTTGAGGGCATGTGGCCTGGTACAGTTCAGGAGGGGGGCCGCTCTCTCGTCCCCCCTCTTTTCCTGCGGCCTGCCAGGTTGCGTGCTCGGATAAGGGTCTGGTATGGATTTTCGGGGAGACCCCACGTTGTTTTTTTTTAACTTTGGCGCGGGGTTCCCCTTAAAATCCATACCAGACCTGAAGGGTCTGGTATAGATTTTGAGGGGGACCCCACGCCATTTTTTTTTACATTTTGGCCGGGCTTCCACTAAATATCCATACCAGACCTGAAGGGCCAGGTATGGAATTTAGGGGGACCCCCACGTCAAAATTTTTAAAAAAACGGCGTGGGGTCCCCCCAAAAATCCATACCAGACCCTTATCCGAGCACGCAACCTGGCAGGCCGCAGGAAAACCGTACCGTATCAATGAACTTATATGTGTATTGTCGGACCGGCAATTCATTAATAGCCGCGAGTAGTTTTAAATGACTTTTTTTTCCTTTGAAATGTCATTTTGCTGTCTGTCCCCTTTACAGGCATACTATAGACACCCCCCAGGTACAAAATTTAAAGGGATATTACACTTTTAAATGTCATTTTGCTGTCAGACTGTTCTAAACACGGGAAACATGCGCCCCTTTACAGGCATACTATAGACACCCCCCAGGTACGAAATTTAAAGGAATATTACACTTTTATTGTTTCACTTTAAGCAATATTAAAATCACTGCTCCCGAAAAAACGGCCGTTTTTAAAACTTTTTTTTGCATTGATCTAAGTCCCCTGGGGCAGGACTCAGGTCCCCAAACACTTTTTATGACAATACCATGAATATAAGCCTTTAAAATTAGCACTTTTGATTTCTCCCATAGGCTTATAAAGGGTGTTCCCCGGCATTCGAATTCACCACGAACACCCCAAATTGTTGGCTGTTCGGCGAACTGGCGAACAGCCAATGTTCGAGTCGAACATGAGTTCGACTCGAACTCGAAGCTCATCCCTACTGTTGAGTCATCAGTTGTTAAGGACGCGGCTGGCTTCCCAGGCCAATCCTTAACAAACAGCTATTCTTCACATAGAATCCCAATCAGTTGACCATTTTTCAACTGATCTGAACTTGAATCGTTCCGAAAACTTGAAACTAAACGTATTTTGGAATGAATTAACGAAACTAAATTAGTAACATAACAAATCTATCCGAAACTAAACAAATTTTCCATCCTGCACGTCTAGCACCAAAGGAGCCGCTAGACTTCAAGCCTATTTGCCCCTCACAGCACCCACAGCCAGGCAAAAGGAATTTTCCGCACTCTCTTCGATGACTTAAGAAACAGACTAGGAGTTTTGAGTTTTAGCATTTATTTTGGGAACGTAGACCTTGAATTGGAAATGGGGGTACATGCGATGTCCAGTTCTAAAGAATTTAGCAGGTCCTCAACCATTTGTTTGGAGTTTGTAAAGTCTCTGGCTACTCTAATCCAACTGAACTTGTGCCGCATAACAGTGTGAGTAACAGCGCAGCTGAAACAGAGAATAAAAGTCTCAAAATGTATGTTGAAGACAAGCACCTGGCTGTATTGCACAGCACCTGGCTGCTCTAGGCCCAAAGTTGGAAGTGTTAGGGTGCTCCTGGCTGTCTTGCACTGCACTTAAGCTACCCAAACATATGAGGTATTTCACTCCACTGTCCTCTCTTTCCTTTGGGTGTGATGGCTGATTTGTATTCACTCAGTCCCTTTAAGTAACTCCTAGAATCCAGAAGGCTGCTGAGCTGGCTTTCTTGTTGAATAAGCTGCTTTTGGCTTGGCTTAAAGTCTGTAGCTAGGCCTAGATTGTAGCTGAGTGATTTCCTGGGGCTTCCTTTCTCTCTCTTACTCCTCTGCTCTCCTCTGCTCTTTCTCTTCTGCCCCAGTGGGCAAAGCCCCCAGCACAGGGGTCACCTCCAGATGGCTGGACCCTGGGCTGCTTCTAAACTGCCAGGCTCCAGAATATTTATGGGCTGCTTTCCCACCTTCTAGGCCCCCCCTCCCAGGGATTGGTGAAAGCTCCATGAATATTCAGGCTCTGCAGCCTCTGACCCTCAGCCCACTATGTTCTTTAAACAGCCAGTGAGTTCCAGAAGACAGGGGGAGGTAATAGAGCCACAGCCTGTGAAGCACTGCCCAGTCTCCTAAACACAAGTAACACATGCTCCTTTGCTTAAAGGGAGCCAAACTAAATTTACTTACACACTAGCAACAGTGGGGGTACTATACTGCTGATATACAGCAAACCACCAAAAAGAAGCAGTTGCTGGCTTCTTCTAAGATCCCACTGTTTAAATCTCTTTGCCATAGTTCCTGGCTTTGTTCTGTTCACCTGTGAGTTTTAAGTGTTTGTCTCCTTTTGGGTGACCTCACTTCTCATGGTACATTCTCTATATTATGAAATAATGTACAAATCCAGACAGAAGGATCATTTTATAATGTCATTGCTGCTTTATTGACGCATGGCTGAAGTGCAAAAGTCTCACTGGTGGAGCCCCCAACACTCTGTGTTTCTCTGCATTTCTCTAGACTAGCAGGATATCTCTACTCATGAATTGTACAATGTTGTATATGTGTTTCTTTATTTTATGTATTTTTTTTGCTATTCTTGTCTAAGTATGATTGTATTGTCCTTTTACTATATTTGTAATAAAGATTGGCATTTGCTTTTTACATATTTGTAACTCTGATTCTGCCTAAAAAGTCCCATGGGGGGGCCTTTTCCATTTTCTAACTCTCAAAATAAATAACCCAATATCTACCAAAGCATGAATTGTCAGTTCTGGGTAAAATGGCATAAAAAATAATGTACATCTTCTTGCATTACCTCTATAGAAACAACTTAAAGACAAGCCGTCTTGTCTTCATATTAGAAGTGTGCTATTTTTGTGCTTGGTAAACATTATCTGGACAATACAGGGAAAATCACTATATAAGCAAATCTGCTAGCACACACTAAAATTGTCAGCACAAGCACAGAGCTTAGAAGAAACATGTTAGAAATATGGCTAACAATGCTGACACCGCAATCCACAGATAGAAAGCTTGACCATTCACTAGCAGTATCTGACCATACTCTAAACAATAATTTGAGAACCTTTAAAGGACGACTGTACATTTGGTACATGTTGTGGGCACTCCCCTGAGTGCAGCCCACCTGGTCCAACTCTTACCTCCCATTTCCAAAGCTCACTGTGCAGTCCTGTTTAGAGCCACACAGCCGTTCCTCCAATCCACTGGGTCATCTTCGTCCTCAAGGCAGAGCTGTACAGTAAAGATCTCTAAAACAAGGACAGAGGTACATTTTGGAACAAGTGGATAGGTGGGAGCATGCCTCAAAGGACAACTTGTACCAAAAAGAGTTGTTCTTTATAGCAACATTGCATCCAGGGATGATCAGTAGTAAATCACCTGCTAGTCATTCCATTGAGGTGGCTACAGAGTCTTGTGTTAGTGGTGTTTTTAGAAAGTCCTGTCAGCTGGCAAACCATGATAAGCTTGTCATAAGTGGGTTGGACCTTGCTTTGACAAAACAAGGGGACAATATACTGTAAGGGTTATTAGCCAGTTCTAAAGCAGGCTTTTTGTCTGGATTGAAGCCCCAGGCTAAACAGTCCTGCCTATTCTATCAGCTGGCAAACCCCTAATAAGCTTGTCATCAGTGGATTGGAGCTTGTTTTGACAAAACAGGGAGACAATGTTCTGTAAGGGTTCTTAGCCAGCCTTAAAGCAGACTTTGTGGGATTAAAGCCTGTCAGAAATCATGAATCAGACCGAGACAGAAGTACAGTTAATCACACTTGTTTAATAATAATAAATGGGTAAACAGAGTAAGCGTAGGCAATACATAGCCAGAGTTCAGTAACCAGATCGGGTAGTCAGCCAATGCCAATGTCATACAGTCAGAGATCAACATAGTAGTACAGCAAGCAGGATGAGGAGCCAGAAGAGACGTCAGCCGAGCAAGTCTTCAACAAGAACGCAGGAGAAAGTCTCAGAGATGTGACCAAAGGTGAAGGCAGAGCTGAAGTGAGCTGGACGGCTTTAAGTAGGCAGGACTGACGAGCAGATCATCAACAGCTGAGTCACTGTGGAGAGAAAGGAGCTGGCAATTATCAGACAGCTGAGCGGCCAGCTCAGAGAAGGAAGGGCTGAGCCCAGCCCTGACAGTACCCCCTCCTCAATGACCCCTCCTCCTCCGAGGACCACCGGGCTTGAGGGGAAAACGTCTATGAAAATCACGGAGGAGGACAGGGGCATGTATGTCCGAGGATGAGACCCAGAAGCGTTCCTCCGGACCGTACCCCTTCCAATGCACCAGGTACTGTATGCGCCCACGGAACCTACGGGAGTCAACAATGGATTGTACTTAGGGATGAGCCGAACACCCCCCTCTTCGGTTCGCACCAGAACATGCGAACAGGCAAAAAATTTGTTTGAACACCGTTAAAGTCTATGGGACTCGAACATGAATAATCAAAAGAGCTAATTTTAAAGGCTTATATGCAAGTTATTGTCATAAAAAGTGTTTGGGGACCTGGGTCCTGGCCTAGGGGACATGGATCAACGCAAAAAAAAGTTTTAAAAACGGCCGTTTTTTCGGGAGCAGTGATTTTAATAATGCTTAAAGTGAAACAATAAAAGTGTAATATTCCTTTAAATTTCGTACCTGGGGGGTGTCTATAGTATGCCTGTAAAGGGGCGCATGTTTCCCGTGTTTAGAACAGTCTGACAGCAAAATGACATTTCAAAGGAAAAAAAGTCATTTAAAACTACTCGCGGCTATTAATGAATTGTCGGTCCGGCAATACACATAAAAGTTCATTGATAAAAACGGCATAGGAATTCCCCACAGGGAAACCCCGAACCAAATTTTTTTTAAAAATGGTGTGGGGGATCCCCCTAAATTCCATACCAGGCCCTTCAGGTCTGGTATGGATATTAAGGGGAACCCCGCGCCAATTTTTTTTAAAAAAATGGCGTGGGGTCCCCCCAAAAATCCATACCAGACCCTTATCCGAGCACGCCACCTGGCAGGCCGCAGGAAAAGAGGGGGGACAAGAGAGCGGCGTAACGGGTGACACCGCCCCCCTCTGACATCATGGGGAATGCCACAGGGAAGTCCATGTCAAGTCCCCGTGCGTCAGAGGGGGAGTTGTCACCAGCTGGCCCCGCCCTCCATTATTTAAAAACCGTCAGAAGATTCCTACTTAAATGGGGACAAACGGGAAGCTGAATTCAAGGCACTATTGTGAACAAACTCCACCCACGGTAAAAGGTCTGACCAGTTGTTATGATGGTCAGAAATATAGCAACGTAGGAATTGCTCCAAGGACTGATTGGCTCGATCTGCGGCCCCATTAGACTGTGGGTGATACGCAAAGGAGAAAGAAAGCTGAATATCCAACTGTGCACAAAAAGCTTGCCAAAACCGGGACACAAACTCACTACCCCTGTCTGAGACAATCACCTTGGGTAGCCCATTTAAGCGGAAGATCTCCCGAGCAAAAATAGAAGCCAGTTCCTTAGAAGTAGGCAACTTCTTGAGTGGAATACAATGCAACATTTTCGAGAACCGGACAACCACCATAAGGATAACTGTGTTGCCCTGGGAGTTGGGTAACCCCACAGTGAAATCCATAGACAGGTGGGTTCAGGGCCTCTCTCCATTGGGTATGGGTTGTAGGAGGCCCACTGGAAGGTGTTGTGGAGTCTTACTCTGAGCACACACGGAACAGGCAGCTACGAAGGCGGTTACATCAGCATGTAGACTAGGCCACCAGAATTGTTGGGAAATGACCCTAAAGAGTTGATTCTTCCCAAGGTGGCCAGCAGCCTTGGGAGAATGGTAAGTCTGGAGCACGGCAGTATGGAGACTCTCGAGAACAAAGCAGCGGTCACAAGGTTTCTCAGGAGGAGCATCGACCTGAGCAGCAAGAATTTTGTCACCCAAAGGAGAAGTAAGAATGGTGCGAACCGAACTCAGAATATGATCAGGAGGAATCACCGGAACCGACTCCATCTTGGAAGTGGAGGAAAACTGTCGTGACAAGGCGTCAAGGTGTCGTGACAATGTAATTAAAATTCAACAAGAAAAGAGCCCATCGCGCCCTTCTGGGAGAGAGGCACTTAGCCTCAAACAAGAATGTGAGATTCTCATGGTCAGTAAGAATGAGAACCGGAACAGTGGTACCTTCAAGGAGATGTCTCCATTCTTTCAGGGCTAAAATGTTTGCCAACAAACTCGTAATTGCACTCTGCCGGTGACAATTTCTTGGAAAAGTAGCCATACGGATGCATAGCGCACTCAGAGTTAGGACGTTGAGACAGAAGGGTAGCATCAACTTCTAGGATAAAAGGCAATGTAGGATCAGGGTGTGCCAACACAGGAGCAGAAACAAAGGCAACCTTGAGACTCTCAAAGGCCTTAATGAACTCCAGAGATCAACTCTGTGGGTTGCCATCTTTCCTGGTCATATCAGTCAGGGGCTTTACCAGAGACGAGAAGTTACGAACAAACTTCCGATAATAGTTGTCAAAGCCAAGAAAACGCTGCAGAGGATGTGAACCCACTGATCGAGGCCACTGTAGGACCGCTGAAAGTTTCTCTGGGTCCATCGAAAAACCAGCAGTGGAAATGACAGGAATTTCACCTGTTCACAATGGAATTCGCACTTCTCCAATTTACAATACAAATTGTTCTCTCGTAGTCTCTGAAGCACACGACTTACGTCTGTGTGGTGGCTCTCCAAGGACTTGGAAAATATGAGGATATTGTTGAGATAAACCACCAGACATAACTGCAACAAATCTCGGAGGACATCGTTAATGAACTCCTGGAAAACTACCGGAGCGTTTCAAAGGCCATAAGGCATTACAATATACTCATAATGACCCGATCTGGTATTAAACGCATTTTTCCACTCATCGCCCTCCTTAATCCTGACGAGATTGTATGCCCCTCTCAAATCAAGCTTCGTGTAAACCGTTGCTCCCTTGAGGCGGTCAAATAACTCCGTAATCAATGAAATGGGATAGGCATTCTTAATCGTGAAACGATTGAGACCCCTATAATCGATACAAGGTGTCATAAACTGGGTTTGACCAGAACTATGTGACTGCGACAGAGTAAACTAAACATAAGTAGGTGAAAGTAAGTGATTTTATTAAGACAAATGCATATAATGTGAATACACCAGCAATACCAAACAGAATGAGAAAACTAAATAACAGTGACAACAAACCAACCAGTATATATAACAAAGGGGATGCCAGAATCGTAGTCAAGCCAGGCCAGGGTCATAAACAGGAGGTCAGCAGATGGGGTGACAAGGAGAAAGGGATCAGGTTGCAGGACAAGGTTTCAGGGATGCAGGAATAGACAGGATCAGGTACAACAGGTTCCGGATACAGGAATCAAGGTTCAGGATCAGGATAACAGGTGACAGGATGCAGGTCAGGGCTCAAGGACAAAACCAAGGCAAACATGTGAGTGTTTGCCGGGTATTTATAGGCCTGTGATTGGCCTCAAGTGACACCTGATTGCAGGAGGTGCTGTCTGCTCCACACTGCCAGGATCTATCCGCTGGTGGACTCCAGTACTGCGGCCCAAAGATGACATAACATCAGCAGAAAAAAGCTCTCCTGACAGTTCCAAACTGCCAGTAGACACCTGCTGGTGGACCCCAGTACTGCACGCCAAAAGACAGATATTACCAGCGGATGGAACATTTCCTGACACAAGGTCTCAGTTCACCACTCTTCTTCAGAAAAAAGAAACCAGCACCAGCAGGTGATGAGGATTTGCGGATGAAACCACGAGAAAGTGCGTCTGCAACATACTCCTCCATGGCCTTATCCTCCAAGAACGACAAAGGGTAAACCTGGCCACGAGGGGGTATGGCACCAGGTTGAAGGTCAATTGCGCAATCATACGACCGGTGTGGAGGCAAAGTACCGGCTTGACTTTTGTCAAAGACATCGCTAAAATCGCGGTACTCCTCCGGCAGGGTGGAGAGTAAAGAGGTGCACAGGACCTTGGCTACCTTCTGGAAGCATCTCTCACTGCACTGTGGTGACCAGGACAGAACCTCAGCAGGGAGCCAAAAGAAGGGTTGTGCCTCTGTAACCAAGGATAACCAATAACCAGAGGAAACTTAGGTGAGGAAATAACTTGGAATTGGATTATCTCGTGGTGAAGGGCCCCTACAGCCATGGACAACGGGACAGTCTCATGAGTCACATGGGCAGGCTGTAGAGGTCTCCTGAATATTTGTTAGAGGGCAGGGACAGTTAACCCATTAGCACCACATCCCTGGTAATTAAATACAAAAGAAAAAAAAGGGGGGGTTGGGGTAAGAATACCCCTGGGATTTTTAAGGTGCTTTTTAAACTTGTTGGAACAGTCAGTAGAGAAGTATATTGACCTCAAAGGAAAGAAAAAGATCACTGTATGCAAATTGCCAAACTGACTAATAGATTTCTTGATTAATATCTTTAATAATTAAGAGTAATAACAAAACACATCATCTAAGAAAAGTGCACAAATTTGAACAAACATGATCAAGTAATGACATAATTAAAATTTGAAACCACTTTGCGATACCAATCTCAACATGTTTCGCTCAATATCTGAGCTTCATCAGGAGTTTTTTGGTACAGGTGTGGCATACCAAGCCAAAACAGATTTAAAGGTGAATAGTAGACACATAAGTGGTAAACGTATATACAGTGCCGTGACTCAAAAGCCAATCAAGAGGATGCGTCTCACCCGTCTAAGGCCTCCCAAACCGTTTAAATGGTCCACAGAGGGGCCCAAGCATAGAGTAACTTCTAGGTTGAATCAAAGGTACATGTTCGAGGCTAAAAAAGCCATATGAACAAAGGCATAAAGGAGGACAATGCTCCAGTTTCACCACACGGTGGCAGTCAAAAAGGACAACCCTTGAGAGCCAGATCAGAAGATCCAAGTGTATGCTGCCCCATTGGACTGAGAAGTAGAGTGGATGTGTATGGAAGGGGAGAACGGCATAAACCTCCCCTTGCAGCCTCAGCGCCACTGTCACTCTGACAGTGGCGCTGAGGCTGCAAGGGGAGGTTTATGCCGTTCTCCCCTTCCATACACATCCACTCTACTTCTCAGTCCAATGGGGCAGCATACACTTGGATCTTCTGATCTGGCTCTCAAGGGTTGTCCTTTTTGACTGCCACCGTGTGGTGAAACTGGAGCATTGTCCTCCTTTATGCCTTTGTTCATATGGCTTTTTTAGCCTCGAACATGTACCTTTGATTCAACCTAGAAGTTACTCTATGCTTGGGCCCCTCTGTGGACCATTTAAACGGTTTGGGAGGCCTTAGACGGGTGAGACGCATCCTCTTGATTGGCTTTTGAGTCACGGCACTGTATATACGTTTACCACTTATGTGTCTACTATTCACCTTTAAATCTGTTTTGGCTTGGTATGCCACACCTGTACCAAAAAACTCCTGATGAAGCTCAGATATTGAGCGAAACATGTTGAGATTGGTATCGCAAAGTGGTTTCAAATTTTAATTATGTCATTACTTGATCATGTTTGTTCAAATTTGTGCACTTTTCTTAGATGATGTGTTTTGTTATTACTCTTAATTATTAAAGATATTAATCAAGAAATCTATTAGTCAGTTTGGCAATTTGCATACAGTGATCTTTTTCTTTCCTTTGAGGTCAATATACTTCTCTACTGACTGTTCCAACAAGTTTAAAAAGCACCTTAAAAATCCCAGGGGTATTCTTACCCCAACCCCCCCTTTTTTTTTCTTCTGTAGAGGTCTCCTGTCAAGAGCCTCAATGGCAAGTGGAGTGTCACACAGCTGCAGCGGAATTGAGTGCTTCGATAAAAAGGCAGCATCAATGAATAGCCTGCAGCTGTCGATTACAGCCTGTATCTCGACAGATGACTCAGCCCAATACAGGGTAAATGAAACCAGGGGCATATCTTTCTGGGAAACTGGAGACGAAACAACGCCACCTAAGGTCTGTCCGTGACAGGACCTCAAGGTTCGGGCGTTCCCTGGACGGGTAGGACAAGACTTCAAAAAGTGACCTGCCTGGCCACAATAAAGGCACAATCTCTCCCTCCTCCTAAGGGTTCTCTTATCCGCAGAGAGACGCGTGAAGCCCAAGTGCATGGGTTAATCTTCACAGACCGACTCGGTACCAGGAGGCATGGGAGGTGAGGGAGGCAAGGATGGGACTGCAAAGCTCGGAGACAAATGTACAGGAGGCTTGCACCAGCATTCCTTAAAAGAGAGTCTTTCTCTGAGTCTGGAGTCAATGAGGATAGCAAATGTGTTCAACCTCTCCAGCTCAGTGGGTATATCTCGGGCTGCTATCTCATCCTTGATGTTATTCGAGAGACCATGAGAGAAGGCAGCCATGAGGGCCTCATTGTTCCAAGCAACTTCTGCTGCCAGAGTACAGAATTCAATGGCGTAATCAGCAACAGTTCTCGTACTCTGTTTGATGGACAGATGGACATGAGGCTCTTGGCAGCAGAAGCGGAGTGCGCGGGAACGTCAAATACCCTTTTGAAGGAAGCCACAAATTTTGGGTAACTCAGGACCACGGATTTTTGCGTCTCCCATAGAGGGTTTGCCCAGGCCAAGGCTCTCTCAGAAAGCAAAGATATCACGAAACCTACTTGGCTTCTGTCTGTGGGAAACGCCTGGGGTAGCATCTCAAAGTATATCTTAACCTGGTTGAGAAACCCTCTGCATTGAACTGGATCACCTCCAAATTGCTAGGGGAAGCGGAGCAGAACCAGACAAGCGTCTTATAGAGGTAATACTGGAGGCGGGTGCCTGCACAGAGACTGGAGCAGCAGCAGGTTGTACTGGAGCTGCCATAGTGGAAGATTCCAGGTTAGCCGTCCGACTCAGGAGTGTTTGTAACGCCAAGGCAAACTGATCCATGCGGTGATCCTGGTCATCCAATCTGGAAAAAATATTACCAACAAGTGGACTGACTGCATCTTCTAAATTCATGGCCTTTGCCTACTGTCAGAAACCATGACTCAGACCGAGACAGAAGTACAGTTAATCACACTTGTTTAATAATAATAAAAGGGTAAACAGAGTAAGCATAGTCAATACATAGCCAGAGTTCAGTAACCAGATCTGGTAGTCAGCCAATGCCAATGTCAGAGAGCCAGAGATCAACGTAGTAGTACAGCAAGCAGGATCAGGAGCCAGAAGGGATGTCAGCCGAGCAAGTCTTCAACAGGAATGCAGGAGAAAGTCTCAGAGATGTGACCAAAGGCGAAGGCAGAGATAAAGTGAGCTGGACGGCTTTAAGTAGGCAGGACTGACGAGCAGATCATCAACAGCTGAGTCACTGTGAAAAGAAAGGAGCTGGCAATTAGCCGACAGCTGAGCGTCCAGCTCAGAGAAGGAAGGGCTGAGCCCAGCCCTGACAAAGCCCCAGGTTAAAGTTCATACTTGGAGGGTATCATACCTTTAAGCAAACAATGTGCCTGGAGGCCATTGGGCCTAAGATCTTTTGCTAGAGTCACCACCAGAACAGAGATACACCCAATCCTCTCATTTTGTACACCAGAGGTTCTCTGTGATGCTTCTGGATGCTGTGATCCACCCAACAACTTCTATACAAGGAGATGTAGAAGTTCAGTGTGATTTTTTGATATTACACATACCTTGCCAGCATACAGCATAGGAGTCAAACAGGCATTCATGAGGAATAACCTTAAGAGGATTCAGCATGCAAAGTTGATGATCTGCGAATGGGCCACTTCCAAAATCAACAGAGGGGATCCACCGTCAGAAAATGAGCTCCTTTAAGGTGCAGTGATTTACATCAAAGGTGAACTTGGTGATCCATGAAGATGGGTATAAAAACATAAAAACCACACATATGTATAGTGGGTTTATTATAAAACATCAAGTCGACAAGCCAAAAAAGTTGCATACAAGGCTGGTAACATACGGTTGTAAAAAACAATGTGGAGTAGTTTCAGGAGCATCACCCAATGCGTTTCGTCCAATTGGACATCATCTGGGGTGTGAGGCTCATGTAAGTATATATAGACATCTTCACCAATGAGGAATTATGTCAAAAATTGGGGACACCTAGATGTTCGAATCAAAGGTGTTCCAATATGGAGCCAGCGTGTGTTCCACACCTTATTTTCAAACCACATAATGATTTGACAAGAGCAGACTGATGACTCCATGTGGGCCAAGCCTCGCCTTGAGCCACCGTATAATACCAGAGCATCAGTGTGCTTGCCACACCTCGCTTTCAATTCCCATTATGATTTGGTCAGAGCACACACATGACACAGTGTTGACCAAGTCTCATCTTAAGCATCAGTGTGCCTGCCAAGCCTCGCTTTCAATCCCCATTGTGATTTGGTCAGAACAAACACATGACACAGTACGGTCCAAGCCTCATCTTGAGCAGCGGTGTGACAGAAGCAAAACAGATGACCAAATGCGGGCTAAGCCTTGTTTTGAGCCACCATATGGCAATGAAGGGTCAGTGTGCCTGCCACACCTCACCTTCAATTCCCATTATGATTTAACCAGAGCACACACATGACACAGCCTCATCTTGAGTAGTGGTGTGACATCAAAGCGCGCCCTTATCCTCACTAGGGATGAGCCGAACACCCCCCCCTGTTCGGTTCGCATCCAGAACATGCGAACAGGCAAAAAATGTGTTCAAACACGAGAACACCGTTAAAGTCTATGGGACAGGAACATGAATAATCAAAAGTGCTAATTTTAAAGGCTTATATGCAAGTTATTGTCATAAAAAGTGTTTGGGGACCTGGGTCCTGCCCCAGGGGACATGTATCAATGCAAAAAAAAACTTTTAAAAATGGCCTATTAAAGAAGTTCCCAAGGAGATATGTACCTAAGAACAGGGTGACACTGTAGGTACTTCTATAATAGTGTGCCAACGTCCCAATATCAAATGCATGAAATATAAAAGCTAGGAGAATGGACTTTAAAGGCACACGAGTAGTTTAACTATAAAAAGTAAAAATAGTTTTATTTAGTTTAGATTACAAAGATAAATGAAAAAATACTATAAATATTACATTGATTATATGAAAATGCTCTGTATTCAACTTTTTCCCACCCTACATGCAATTTAGGCCTCCTCTTGTTATACATATAACTTATAATCAAACATTCCAAAGATATATAGGGGATAAATTCCCAAACCAATATTGCGATTAGTGAATGTTAGATGAGGAGTTGTAGGTTCAAATGCAGGCCCGGGTGGGTATTCTCTTAGTTGCTCAACATGTTGCGCGTCTGCATGACGCTTCCTCAGGAGCTAAGAAATTCTGCTGGATATACATAAAAAAATGTATCAATGAGTATATATAGAGTGTCAGTACAAAACATATTACAGAGTGCAATACCTAACATTAGATAGAATGTAAAAAATATTCTGACTGAATATAATGGCTACAAGGGAGGCCCCATAAAGGAGCTGGTCACCCGGGGGCAGACGGTAAAGCCAAGTAACTGGGGAAGCTATTTGAAAGCACATACATGCAGTTATATAAGATAATCAAATCAAAAAGCCTAATATGCGGTATTATAGATTAATGATTTACAAAAGGAATATCCAAGATAACTATTGGTAGAGTATTAGACAAATGGTATTTCTACCATATTAACTAGGTTTACAATCAATGTATATGGAAAAGAGGTAAATTAAGTGTTTAACAAGTATAGAAGAAAACATTTAATAGTAACCAATAACTATGTATGTGTATATATATATATATATATATATGTGTGTGTGTGTGTGTGTGTGTGTGTGTGTGTGTGTGTGTGTGTGTGTGTGTGTGTGTGTGTGTACACAGCTTACCCCACACAATCAGACATAGTGAAGAGCATAAAATGTAGTATTTTAGCTGATAAGATGGGTAATCATTTAGTTGTATTTGAAGGTTACCAGTGTATACAAGGTGTTGTGGAGGCACCAATACAGCCACAGTTCCTGGTATGGGGATAGGCGTCACTGAGGAGCCTGTCCAAGTTATAGCAGCATGTAGAAGCTATCGTTTATAAAGTAAGAAAAAAAGAGGAAGGAAAGTATTATATAAAATCTTTTTGACACTGACGGTCCTTTAATAAAGTTCATAATGAGAGAAAATATATATGTGTATGTAGTAAGCTGTAGTAATGGCAGTTTACCTCAAGTTAGTTGGTGGAAGGGCTGTAGGATAAGGTGCGACTCCCTCTAATAGAACAACGTCAGCTGATCGTATGGGGAGGCCATGTGTGCTTATATAGCCTCCCCCAGTGGGCTCGGCGCATCCCGGTCCGATCGCCGGCTACTGTGCATGTGCCAGATGACACCGCCGACACAGCGGCACCCAGCCAATGCAGACACAGCAGGGCAGAGACTCGAGGGAGCTCGCCGGCTACAGCGCATGTGTCGGGCAAGTATGGCCAATACAGCAGCAGCAAAGGCGGGGACTGAGAGGGAGCCCGAAGGCGCCCCATGTCCCCGTCAACATCCACACATCCAGAAAAAAGTTGAATACAGAGCATTTTCATATAATCAATGTAATATTTATAGTATTTTTTCATTTATTTTTGTAATCTAAACTAAAGAAAACTATTTTTACTTTTTATAGTTAAACTATTCGTGTGCCTTTAAAATCCATTCTCCTAGTTTTCATATTTCATGCATTTTAAAAATGTCCGTTTTTCGGGAGCAGTGATTTTAATAATGCTTAAAGTTAAACAATAAAAGTGTAATATTCCTTTAAATTTCATACCTGGGGGGTGTCTTTAGTATGCCTGTCTGACAGCAAAATGTAATTTCTAAAGGAAAAAAAGTCATTTAAAACTACTCGCGGCTATAATGAATTGTTGGTCCGACAATACACATAAAAGTTAATTGATAAAAACGGCATGGAATTTCCCCACAGGGGAACCCCAAACCAGAATTTAAAAAAAAATGCGTGGGGGTTCCCCTAAATTCCATACCAGGCACTTCAGGTCTGGTATGGATATTAAGGGGAACCCCGCGCCAAAATTTAAAAAAAAATGACGTGGGGGTCCCCCTAAATTCCATACCAGGCCCTTCAGGTCTGGTATGGATATTAAGGGGAACCCTGTGTCAAAATTATAAAAAAAAATGGCGTGGGGGTCCCCCTCAAAATCCATAGCAGACCCTTCAGATCTGCTATAGATTTTAAGGGGAACCCCGTGCCAAAATTTAAAAAAAATTGCGTGGGGTCCCCCCAAAAATCCATACCAGACCCTTTTTCGCAACCTGGCAGGCCACATGCCACATGGGAGGGTGCTTTGGGGTAGCCACATGGGAGGGTGCTTTGGGGTAGCCCTCCAAAACACCTTGTCCCCATGTTGATGGGGAGAAGGGCCTCATCTGCTGGCGGGGGGCTTATTGGAATCTGGAAGCCACCTTTAACAAGGGGGCCCCCAGATCCCGGCCCCCCCTGTGTGAATTGGTAATGGGGTACAAATGTACCCCTACCATTTCACAAAAAAAGTGTCAAAAAGGTTAAAAAACACAAGAGACGTTTTTTGACAAGTCCTTTATTAATTTTTTCTTCTTTATGCTTCTTCTTCCATCTTCTTTTTTTTGGTCTTTCTTCGGTGTTCTTCTTCCTCCATCTTCTTCTTCCTCTGCTCGTCTTCTTCCTCCGCTCTTCTCGTCCTGCATCTTCCTCCTGCTTCTTCTCAGCTCTGTCTGCACGATCCGCCTCAGTGGGAGTCTTCTGCCGTGTGATGCTTTGGTTCTTCTGACACTTCTTATATAATGGAGGGCGGGGCCACCCAGTGACCCCTCCTCTAACGCACGGGGACTTCGGGGGGACTTCATTGCCATATGGTGGCTCCAAACAAGGCTTGGCCCACATTTGGTCATCTGTTTGCTTCATGTGTGAGGATGAGGGCGCGATTTGTTGTCACACCGCTGCTCAAGATAAGGCTTGGACCGCACTGTGTCATGTGTGTGTTCTGGCCAAATCACAATGGGTATTGAAAGCGAGGTGTGGCAGCCACTCTGATGCTTAAGATGAGGCTTGTGTCATGTGTGTGCTCTGACCAAATCAGAATGGGAATTGAAAGCGAGGCTTGGCAGACACACTGTTGCTCAGGATGAGGCTTGGTCATCACTGCGTCATGTGTGTGCTCTGACCGAATCACAATGGGTATTGAAAGCGAGGTGTGGCAAGCACACCGATGTTCTGTTATTATACAGTGGCTCAAGGCGAGGCTTGAGTCATCAGTCTGCTCTTGTCAAATCATTATGTGATTTGAAAATGAGGCGCCATATTGGAACACCTTTGATTTGAATAACCAGGTGTCCCCAATCACAATTTTTGACATAATTCCTCATTGGTAAAGATGTCTATATATACTGCAGTGGTTATACATGATAGAAAAACATGTAGTAGGTCAGGGAGCTCCTAACTAGTAGTAGTGTTTTTATGGTTGATAGTTAATTTAAATCTAACGATAATTAATCATAAGGACTACACCCATATAGAGACACTTCACCTAATGCCTAGTTGTTAGGAATATACATAACAGAAAAGACAGGTTCCTCTGAATCAATACATACATAAAAAATTAACCAGGAGGGGGGAGACAGTGGAAAGAGACCAAAAGGTATGGAAAAAGGATTCTTCAACGAGGAACACACAGGAAATAGGATAGTATGAATAGAATTCTTTATTTGTAAACAATTCCACCCAGCCAAGCATACTGTGCTCTGTACACGCTTCCCACAGATATGCCAGGCACGTCAGCCATTCGGCGCTGGGAGCAGAGCCCGGGTGATTAGGCTCCAGGCGGAAGCTTGCCTCTCAGCAGCCGTACGCCGCTCTCACAATATATGAAAGTCTTTAAGAGCCCATGCAGGTCTCTTAAGGCTATAATGAGTATGAGTCTGAGAGGTCCAAGAGGTCCACAGTGTTCCCGAAAGTTCATCAATTCACCGGGCGGGTATAGGAAGGGGGGGGTGGGGGAGATGGTTCCGTGGTGGGTGCTGGGAATGTGGGGGTGTCCAGCTGATGCCTTTCGATCGGCAGGTGATTTTCATCAGAGCTAGAGGAACACTGGATAGCAAGTGACTAAATAGTGAAGCAATTAATCTAATCACGAACAGCAAAATCCAGTCAGACTGCTCACATTCATGAATTAACCCTAAATACTCGTGAATGCTGTGTGAGCAAAGATCCCTGCAATACCTTAGTTAAGAACAAGTCACACACACATCTATAAATAGCCAAGAAGTATGTAGAAGGAGGCTTATTTACCCAAACAAGAAGTTTTTAAAAAAATAGAAGAACAGTAGTTACATTGATGGGAGAGGAGATATTTTTCTTTTTCTTTCAGAGAAGCCCTAGCAGACTGAGACAGGTGAATAGTCAAGTTCCAAAATCGGCCTATGGCAGCAGGATACCTGCATTATTTAATACATTTTAAGATTGGCACACAAGTTATTAACAAATCCTCACTAAAGTATGCATTATTAGAAGACTATTGAGAGAGAAATAAAGAAGAACAAAGTATAAAGTGGTAAAGGGTAAATGAAGTCACAGTAGATTGAACCAGCAGAAAGCCGAATTTAAGTAGAGGAGTATAAGAAAAATTCCATAAAAAAGAAGAAAAGAAAAAAAGAAAACATGATATGTAGATGATCGAAAGTAGATCCCTATTGGAGCTGCAGTGCAGACCAGCTATAGATGCCAGTATAAATAGCCCCCTGCATGTAAACATTCACACTAATTAAGACTCCAAAAAATCTGAAAGTTTGCACTCATTGTTTTAACCGGCAGGCTGGAGGGAATTAAAAAGGTAGATCCACATTTTTTCTTTTTGGTACAAAATTCGATCGAAATCTCCCCTTCTGAGGGGCAGGTTCAATCTGTAGATACCTTTTGATCTGAAGACCAGTCGGATCACCTTCATGTACTTGGAGGAAGTGTAAAGGTAGTGGTCGTTCGTCATCTTTTTTGAGGATACTCTGGACGTGCTCACTGATTCTGACCTTAAGTTGTCTTTTTGTTTTGCCCACATAGATTTTACCACAAGAACAAGTGACCATATAAATCACCCGTGTGGTGGAGCAATTAATAAATTCAATTTTAAACTGTTTTTGACCTGCAGAGTCAGTGAACACGTCTGTCCTCTCCACATATCTACAGATGGAACACTTGCCGCATGAAAAGCTACCCCTCAGAGAGGGAAGGTCCGTCAGCCAGTTCCTACTGAGGGATCTTGTATATTCAGAATGTGACAAGGTATCTCCAAGATGTTGAGATCTACGTGCTGTCATCACCGATAATTCTCCCCAAAACTGGTGCCTCTGATAAGATGTGCCAATGTTTGGTAAGAACATCCTCCACCTGGTCCCACTGTGATCCGAATTTTGTGATAATTCTAATGGGTCCTTGGGAGGGATCTCCCTGGTTATCCTTAGGGGCACTGAACAGGAGTTCCTCTCTCTTAGTATTCATGGCCCTTTCCTTAGCTCTCCTGATTGACTTGTGGGAATAGCCTCTTTCCCTGAATCGTTCATACAGTTCGGAGGCCTCTCCACAGAAATCAATATCCAATGTACAATTCCTTCTGATCCTCAGGAACTGGCCAGTTAGAATTCCCTGGATTAGAGCAAGGGGATGATGGCTAGTAGCCTCAAGGAGGGTATTGGCCACAGTTTTTTTACGGAACGTCTTTGTCACTAGACGTTCTACCTAGATACTGATATTTAAATCCAGAAAAGACAATGTGTCCTGATGATAGGTGTTCATAAATCGGAGGTTTCTACTGTTCGTATTTAGTTCCTCCAAAAAAAGATCCAATTGGTGGGGGGTGCCCCCCCAAATCATAAAGATGTCATCGATGTAACTCAGCCACAGCTTGCTGGTTATACATGAGCCTCACACCCCAGATGGACGAAACGCATTGGTTGATGCTCCTGAAACTACTGCACATTGTTTTTTACAACCGTATGTTACCAGCCTTGTATGGAACTTTTTTGGCTTGTTGACTTGATGTTTTATAATAAACACACTATACAGTGTTACACTATGTGGGGTGTTTATGTTTTTATACCCATCTTCATGGATCACCAAGTTCACCTTTTGATGGGGCTTACTGCACCTTATGGAGCTCATTTTCTGACGGTGGATCCCCTCTGTTGATATTGGAAGTGGCCCATTCGCAGATCATCAACTTCCATGCTGAATCCTGTTGAGGTTTTTCCTCATGAATGCCTGTTTGACTCCTATGCTGTATAGTATACAAGTCCACCAAGTCTGGTAAGAGTGCCACCTTATCCTTTGCTTGTACACAAGATTCAGTTTGACTTCAGCGGGAGGAGTGTGAGAGACTTTTCCCCACACAAGATTTACCATTGAGCTGCATTATCTTGTTTATTCAAGAAATGTTTTATGTTTTTGATTCATCCACTTTTGGAACATTCACCTTGAGTTCATTTTGTACACAACATATATTGTTATATTTATTTATATGATATTGTTGTTTCTGGTATATTTATCTTTTTTTCACGTTTATATTTTTTGTCACTAACAATATCGGAATGATTCAGCTCAAGTGGTGTATGCGAGTTGAATAAACACGTGTAAGTCCAGACTGCATCTTCAAGGGCATGGCAGCCCACTTTTATTTAAAGGAAGCAAAAAGTTCAAGTAAACAGTAATATTCCCTCGCAGGGTGTTCCACCATCACTGTATAAGCACAAACTTCATGGTTATTCAGCCTCCTAAAAGAAGGAAAATACAGCGCTGTATAAAATAAAGGTATAAACAGCAGCCAACACAACTATAGACCAAAACAACATATGTGAGTGTAAAAGTGTAGCGCTATTAAACAATAGCAAAAAAATGTGCAACCATTATTGCATGACCATTAAATAAGTATTGGGGTATGTTTCCAAAAACCAATATAAAATAATCTCAGTGTATAAATATATAAAACTGACATGTGTTACATGTGTAATACAATTCATATATACATAAATATCCTTGATGGAAATGAATAATAGCAAAAATAAATAAATATATAAATAATAATACCACAATGATTATTGTGACTGTGAATAAAGTGTCAATATGCAAACACACAAATGAAACAAAAAGTCCAGAATATAGTGAGCCAGTGTGTAAAGTCCAAGAAGAGGAAGAATAGTTCTGGAAGCATATAAACAGATGCTCATCAGAGGTCAACACTTCAAAGAGACTGAAAATAGTGAGTAAGCCACCACTAACGGAACAGAAGGGGGCTTACCAGATGTTAATGACTTGAAGAGGCTTATACCACTCAAGTCACAAAAAGCTTTGGAACCAGCTAGCTGGAACAATACATTTCCCTGGGCAGGCACAATGGGTCCTGGATCAGGTCTACACCTTGGCATAAACGATCTCAGAAGGCAACGTAAAGGTAGTGCTTCAATGGGGATCAGAGGTTAGATGTTCACATGCCATGCGAAAATAGATTGAAAAAACTCGCATAGCGTGATACCGTTTGGCAAAAAATTTATTGAATATATAAAATTATAAACTCACATGATAGAAGATCATCAAAAGCATTCATGTAAATACTGGAACTAAAGCGGTATGTAAAAGTGGGTCCACCCGACGCGTTTCAGCTAAAAAAGCCATCATCTGGCGTGCGGACCTCACGTGCATAGCACCGGAAGTGTAACATTATTGCGTCACTTCCGGTCGTTAAGACGGAGGAGATGGCACACAATAAGTTCTTCTCAAATAAAAAATTAGCATTAGGATTAGTTGTCCCTATGTGAAAAACTGCGGAATATCTTAAAAGCACAGTCAGAACAACTAAATATAAGGACTCCTGGCCGCAAAAAATCGAAACCAAGCCTCATTCTGAGACACCTTCGTGACGTCATTGCGTTTGAGCATCGCAGCACCACGACGTGGCCGTCAGAGGGTGAAGCCAGCCTCACTATGGAGATGACACGCCCGTTCGCGACGTAATTACGCCACGAACGTCGTGACGCAAACCATCCATAGATACCAAGCCTCGATGTGGATAAAAAGAAACAAACGAGATGGTTAGGCCGGCTCAAACATATAACATTAAAAGCTATAGAGGAGAGTCCCTCAATAATTACAAAAATGATTAATAAGTATAAATATAATAAAAAAACAAGCCTTATAATAAGACTATAAAAATATTTAGGTGCAACCATAATGGTATGCAGTCACTAAAAAACAGTGTCAGCAAAGTGTGCTATATGTTTCATAGAGACAAACCCCAACGATACACAATGTATAGACAGATGGTATCGAAGGTGCAATAAATGATATTATCAGATGTAAATATATGGTTGCATATCAATCTCCAAATGGGGTCATCAGTTACATACAAAATTTTAATGAAAGCACATATCTACATCCCCATGAACCACTAAACTCCAAACAGGGTAAGAAGTCGCTGAGTGAACATACATATAAAGAATAGTTTACAAAATACATTAAATTTAATAAAAATGTATTAAAAAAGAAGAAAAATGTGTTAAAAAAAAAAGAAAAATATGTTAAAAAAGAAGAGAAGAAAAGTAAAAGTCGTTCTCATTAGGACTGATTGATAAACAAATAAATGTCCCACTCCACATTCATACCTTGTGGATGGTGGGTCTGTAATTCGTATATCTAGAAAGTTTCCAATCTGGAAACTCCTCTTTTATTAGCTCCTCCCCTCCACGGAGCAATGTACTTATCAATAATCAAAAACTGAGTACCAGTCGGATTTTGATCATGATACTGACTGTAATGCCGGGGTACTGTGTTTTTAGTGCTGCCAGATTTAATTAAATTAATATGTTCAGTCACCCTAATGCCGCGTACACACGACCGGACTTTACGGCATACTTGGTCCGGTGTACCAGAGTCCATCGGACAATTCGATCGTGTGTGGGCTCCAGCTGACTCTTTTTTCTCAAAAGTTTGACGGACCTAGAAATGAAACATGTTTCAAATCTGTCCGATGGACTCGAATCCGGTCGAAAAGTCCGCTCGTCTGTATGCTAGTCCGACGGACAAAAACCGACGCTAGGGCAGCTATTGGCTACTGGCTATGAACTTCCTTGTTTTAGTCCGGTCGTACGTCATCACGTACAAATCCGTCTGACTTTGGCTGATCGTGTGTAGGCAAGTCCGTTCATTTGGAAAGTCCGTCGTAAAGTCCGTCGAAAAGTTCACCGGACAAAGTCCACTCGTGTGTACGCGGCATAACTGTGAAGTTATTAAGCCTCCTGGCTTGCTCACTGTCGATACAGCTGCTTCAGGCCTCACGCCTAGGCCTTAAGTCTGTTCCTCAGACCTGTATGCTTGGGTCAAGCTCTCTCCTAGCTTACGCAGGGTTCAAACTGCCACCTGCAGTCTCCACTGTCAGCTTCGTGCTGTTCGGTCACGGGCCACGTCTGCCTGCTACAGACATGCACGCACAGGCAGCCACTTGCAGCCGAGACCTCCTGTCTCTTTCCTGGAGCCGTCTCCTACTGGGACCTTCCCGACCTCCTTTTCCAGACTTCCTGTCTGCTGGGCAGAGCTGTCTCCAAGTCTGAGCCCTGAGCTCTATCCCTGGGATGTTTATGAACCCAGTGCACAGGTGTGCAATCAGCATGTCCCTGTTTACAAGAACCAGGGTGAAAGTGTTAATCCACACCGTTAAGTGGGGTCGCCTCACCACAGTATGTAAAAATGTTGACTGTGAAAAATGTCATAGTATTAACAATTTCTATATGTAACAGAAACAGCCAAGTGCCCTGAATGCACATGTTTTGGAGTATCTCTTCAACATTTTAGACTGGAAAGCAAAAAGGGCTATCCAGATCACCAGGCTACCAATAAAATAAAGTGGAGGAGAGCTAGTGCTCTACAACAGGGGTCTTCACAACATGGCCTATGGGTCAAATCCGTCCCGCTGCAAGATTATGCTTGGCCCTCTGATGTAAGAGGGTACTCTGATGGGAACCCTGATGTAAAGGGGAACTCTGATGGGGACCCTATTCAGAGGGGAAATTCTAATGTAAGGGGGACATTGATGAAAGGGGGACTGTGGTGGGGACAAGTTTAGTTGGACTTCCATTGCTTTGTTTTACAAATGTTATGTTTGAACTCAAGCGTATTTATGAAATTTGACTTGTTCGTTTCTAAAACTGATATTTTTTGGCCAGCGTATATTTTTAAAATGTATGATGTGGCCCTCCTACTAAAAAGTTTGAAGACCCCTGGCTCTACACCAGTGCCTGGATGATGAACCAAAGCCCTGAGCAGATAGGCTGTGTTCCCTGACTGCATCTCAAGGTTTCATTTTTCATTTGACTGGAATCTCCATTTCCATTCTGTTGATAATCTCTCCTTAGATTCATTACTGAATTGACCAGAAGTTAAATAAATAGGCGTTCCTGGTTATCATCCATTTGTGATCTTGTACTGCATCTTGGGTTTAATGGGTTAAAAAATCTTCACATTGTAACAATACATCTCATTCATATTTTATTTTGTATTTCCTTATTCTTTTCCTCACTTCTGCTGTGTTGTTCTCCGGCTTCATTATTAATTTATCTGCTGCATTTTTCTGCAAAGCTGTTGAAACCCACTAATGTAATAATGACTTTGGCAATATGCTTAGTTGTGCACTTACAGCCACCATATGACCCACCTGCAACACTCAATGAAATTATTGCCAGACATATTTAAATTGTTGTGTATACTGACTGAGCTGGCAGTAGTCTCTTTGTAGCATGTATAATTTTAATGAAATCCAACATGTTCTAAAAAATTTCCAGCAAATCAATCCTCAAAGCAGATCTTTGTTGCAAGGATTAATGAGTGCATAAAGCTAAATGAAATACAATGCTGGAACATTGTGGGGTGGTAGCTTCATCTGTATTGCTATGTATAATTGTATGGTTAATATTAACAGAATCTGATACATTTTATGATGTAATTTGCTAGATCAAAATGGATCTTAGTGTTTATTCTGTCAAGCAAGTGCAGCGATGATGTAAAAATAGAAGTAACCCAGTTTACTGCAGTCAGATCACCAAAAGACATAGTCTGCTTGTTTGCTATAAATTGCTGCAGTTTGCATTTTGCAAAAAGCCTGTCTGAGAGGAAACTGAAGAGAGAATAAATTTTTTTCGAATACCTTAGAGATGATAGTTATTTCATGCAAGTACTATTAGAGACACTTGCAATAACAGAGTTCCCATCAACCTGCTAAACCAGTAAGTTTGCTGTCAGAAGGGATGAGCCCGAACAGCGAACAATATGCGGCGTTCGCGGCAATTTTGAAAGCCCCGAAACGCCGTTAAATTCTATGGGACACTAACGAGAAAAACCGAAAGTGCTGGCAATATAGATAAAAATCATTCAAAAAAATGGCTTGGGTAACCCCACCCCCCTGTCCATTACCAGGCCCTTTAGGTCTGGTATGGCTATTAAGGGGAACCCTGCACCAAAATTAAAACAAAAATGCCGTAGGGGTCCCCCCAAAATCCATACCAGGCCCTTCAGGTCTGGTATGGATTTTAAGGGGAACCCCGAGGCAAAATTTAAAAAAAAATGGCATAGGGGTGCCCCCAAAATCCATACCAGGCTCTTATCTGAGCACGCAACCTGGCAGGCCAGGAGAAAGGGGGGGTGAGAGACCGCCCCCCTCTTAAACAGTACCAGGCCACATGCCCTCAACATGGGGAGGGTGTTTTGGGGTCCCCGCCAAAGCATGGAGACAAGGGCCTCATCCCCACAACCCTTGCCCGGTGGTTGTGGGGGTCTGCGGGCG
This sequence comes from Lithobates clamitans, assembly GCA_037952925.1. Lineage (NCBI taxonomy): Eukaryota > Metazoa > Chordata > Amphibia > Anura > Ranidae > Lithobates > Lithobates clamitans. The sequence continues at coordinate 17,618,175 of JBBGZY010000438.1, forward strand.
GGGGGGCTTATCGGAATCTGGAAGCCCCCTTTAACTGCCGTCATAAGACGGCCTCCCCTGTGCACGTGCCCTGCGCGCGCCCTGCAGGGCGTGCGTGGAGCGTGCTGTGATCACTGAGTCACTGAGACTCGGGTGATCACCGATCCAAGTAAGGGGCCGGTCCCGGCCCCTTACCATGTGATCAGCTGTCAGCCAATGACAGCTGATCACATGACCAAAATAAAAGCTCTGTGATCGTTTTTTTTTTCTCCTCGCGCTGACAGTGCGAGGAGAAAAAAAAAAGATCACCGGCTCACCAGCAAGGGACATCGGTCCCGAAGAGGAGGAGGCAATAACGCCTCAATTGTACCACAAGTACCCCCCCTGCCAGTGCCACCTGACATTGCCACACCACAGTGCCCACAGTGCCCACCAGTGCCACCTATCAATGCCTACAAGTGCCACCTATCAATGCCCACCATTGCCACCTAACAATGCCCATCAGTGGTGCCAATCAGTGCCACCTAGCAGTGTACAAGATCAGTGCCCATTATTGCCACCAATCAGTGCCCATCACTGCCACCCATCAGTGCCCATCACTGCTACCTATCAGTGCCCATTGGTGCCGCCTCATCAGCGTACATCAATGAAGGAGAAAAATTACCCTTTTTAAAATTTTTATAACAAAATATAAAAAATAAATACATTTTTTTAAAAATTCGGTCTTTTAAAATTTTCTTAACAAAAAATAAAAACCGCAGAGGTGATCAAATACCACCAAAAGAAAGTTCTATTTGTGGGGAAAAAATGATAAAAATTTTATTTGGGTACAGTGTTGTATAACCGTGCAATTGTCATTCAAAGTGCGTCAGCGCTGAAAGCTAAAAATTGGTCTGGATAGGAGGGGGGTTTAAGTGCCCTGTAAGCAACTGGTTAACAAGGGGACCCCCAGATCCCGCTCCTCCCTATGTGAATGGGTATCGGGTACATTGTACCCCTATACATTCACCAAAAAAAAAAGTGTCAAAATGTTAAAAATTACAGCAGACAATTTGGGACAAGTCCTTTATTTGAAAAAAAAAACTGTCCCGTGATGTCCATTCATCTACGATCACAGTGTTCGACAACCCAATAAAAAAACAAAAACGGAAAAAACTCCACCTCTTCGCGATGACAGCTGTTATATAGCTGAGGGCGGGGCCACCCGGTGAGGGCATGTGGCCTGGTATGGTTCAGGAGGAGGAAGGAGGAGGGGCGCTCTCTCGTCCCCCCCCTTTTCCTGCGGCCTGCCAGGTTGCGTGCTCGAAAAAGGGTCTGGTATGGATTTTGGGGGGGCATGCATTTTTTTTTATTTGGGTGCGAGGTTCCCCTTAATATCCATGCCAGACCCAAAGGGCCTGGTAATGGACTGGGGGCGGGACCATGACGTTTTTTTCAATGATTTGTATCTATATTTCTGGGACCCGACAATACATAACAGCCGCAAGCAGTTTTCAATAACTTTTTTTCTTTCGAAATGTCATTTTGCTTTGGTACTGTTCTAAACACTGGAAAAATGTGCTACTTTACAGGCAGACTAAGAACACCCCCCAGAATATTTAATTTTTATTGTTTCATTTTAAGCAAAATCACTGCTCCTGAAAAAACGGCCATTTTTACAACTTTTTTTTTGCATTGATACATATCCCTTGGGGTAGGATCCAGGTCCCCAAACACTTTTTATGACAATAACTTGCATAGAAACCTTTAAAAGTAGCACTTTTGATTTTTCACGTTCGTGTTCCATAGACTTTAATGGTGTTCGAGTGTTCGTACAGATTTTTTGCCTGTTCGCAAGTTCTGGTGCGAACCAAACCGCACCGGGAGGTGTTCGGCTCACCCCTAGCTGTCAGTACTCTATATCCAATGCTATTACTTTCATTTCTATGATGCGCAAAATGCATGGTATGCAACAACACCTTTGCAGCCCCTTAGTGACCACTGTGCACAAAGACTGTTATGTTACCCCTCCTGCTAACCATTCTATATCACACAGATGTTGTAGCTCTGGTGGCCAATAAGCAATTATTTTTGCCCTTTCCTCATTCAGGATCTGGTAAACAAATTCCCCTTTGTCTGCTTTAACCACTTCAATACAGGGCACTTATACACCTTCCTGCCCAGACCAATTTTCAGCTTTCAGTGCTGTCGCAGTTTGAATGACAATTGCGTGGTCATCCATCACTGTACCCAAACTAAATTTTTATCATTTTGTTCCCACAAATAGAGCTTTCTTTTGGTGGTATTTGATCACCTCTGCGGTTTTTATTTTTTGCTAAACAAATAAAAAAAGACCGAAAATGTAAAAAAAAATAAAATTTTGCTTTTGTTTCTGTTGTAAAATTTTGTAAATAAGTAAGTTTTCTCTTTCACTGATGGGCACTTATATGCAGCACTGATGGGCACTGAAAGGCTGCAAAGAGGGGTTTTTATGGGTGGCACTAATAGGTGGCACTGCTGGGCACTGATAGGTGGCACTGCTGGGCACTGATAGGTGGCACTGATGGGCATTGATACGTGGCACTGATGGGCATTGATACGCGGCACTGATAGGCATCCCTGGTGGCACTGGCAGTGGTAGACATTGTGAGTGGGCACTGATTGGCAGCTGCCTGGGCATTGATTGGCAGCTGCCTGGGCACAGATTAGTATTTCCCTGGGGGTCTAGGGGGGCATACCTGGTGGTCCACTGTGGATGGCCATCCTGGTGGTCCTGGGCGGCATGATGGTGGTCCTGGATGGGATCCAAGGGGGGGCTGTGCTGATAAACAATCGGCACAAACCCCTCCTTTGTAAGGAGAGCAGCCGATCGGCTCTCCTCTACTCGTGTCTGTCAGACGCGAGTGAGGAAAAGCCGATCATCGGCTCTTCCTATTTACATGGTGATCAGCCGTGATTGGACACGGCTGATCACGTGGTAAAGAGTCTCCGTCAGAGACTCTTTACCTAGATCAGAGTTGCGGTGTGTCAGACTGACACACTGCAACAACGATCGCCGCGATGCGCGCCCCCGGGGGCGCGCAGTGGCTTAATAGCCTAAGGACGTCATATGATGCCCCAGGGTGTTGAAACCATGTTGCCACCGTCATTCTGCTATATGGCGGGCGGCAAGTGGTTAAATGACCATTGTATAAGCAGAAAAGTACATGGCCTGGAGCTGAGTGAAACTAGGAGGAGGGCCAGCATGACTGAGGCCTACAGAAGAGGCGGAGCTTTAGTGGGTGATTTTGATATGCTGCAGTCTGCTTAGGAGATTGAAGAGTTCAAGGCAGAGGGTGTGTCCTGTAGTGGGTAGAGAGGAGAGGGGTGTTGGAAAAGTACAACAGAAAAGTTGTTTATAAACTGACTATATACTGCATATGCATTATGCCTGTCAAAGCAGCAGGTGGCGCTGTAATATTATAGTGTATAGTTATGTTATCTATGATATAACAGGATGTTTGTTTATCCTCTCTCTATGTACTTGGATGCTCCTTGTTCCTGTGTTCATGTTTCTCTATTCTGTAAAGACATGCATTGATAAGCCATATTACTGCATACAACAAACTTCCTGCATGATTTCAATACTCTGCTAACAGGAGGATTGTGTCACAGCTCAGTCAGAGCTCATCACAGCATCAGTTTTCTTCTTTGTTCCTGGACTTCCCCTGTAGAACAAAAGGTTGGTGACTTGGAAAACATGCTGTCCCAGCTTAGAGCTGTGGCCAGAGACCCTGAGTGGCTACAAGACAAACTATCAGACTCATTGCAGGAGCCCAGGCAGGTCTTTCCTGGACCTTCTTTTAGTCACCCACATGCTAGGAGGTCTAGGCCTTCTGAGCGCTTCATTCCTGAGTTTGGGAGCCCCTCATGGGACCCTCTGACCCCACCAGCCAAGCGCATGCCTGCTTCCCCTGCTGTGCGAGTTGGGAGGAATTCCCGTCTGCGGCGAACCCAGGGTGGGAGTGTTTTCATCCGGCACCCACTCCCCTGCCCTCACACCTTCGCAGTATAGATGGTGCGGCTGGCTATACAGGCTCCCTGCCTATGCCTAGTGCGGCCCGGCGTGGGAGTGGCAGAGCGACGGGTGCCGGCCAGGGCCCCCAGTGACAGAAGACGCGGGTGGCAGCTTTTCCCGGTGTCCAGGCATCGTAGAGCATGTGCCGTGGATGGAAGTAGCCCTGTGTCGGCTGGTGAGGCTTTCTCCACCCCTCACAGAGCCCACCGTGGAAGTAGGAGAGGGAGCACCCAGGGTTCCGGTGTGGCGGTGGTGGCTGCTGACATCATCAGCGGGCGCCCGCCAGACTCTGGGGCAAGTGCACCCTGGAGCCTGCTCAGGGAAGAAAGCGACAGCGCGGCTTGGTGAACAGAGCCGGTCTGAAGGGGTGCTCAGCGGCTCTGAAGATGTAGAACTCCCGGGGATCCGGATCTGTGGCTGGATGTCCTGGAGGGACAGAAGCAGCCAGGTGAGCCTTTTGTTTCATGTCCTCTTTCTTGTTCTTATTCAATCTCTATTCAAGGGGGTTCCAGGGGGGCTTAATTGACAGCTCAGCAGGGATCGGGTGTGGGACCTTCGGATTCCTCCAATCAATGGCTGGCAGCGTCTGTGGTGACTACAGCTGGTAAGGCTTCAGACGACAAATCGGCTGACAAAGTAATCGCCGGGGTATGTCTGGCAAATGCTGCAAAAATGCGATGTGTATGTGTGTTTTGAAGGACCTTTGGGTGTGCATCTAAAACCGGAAGTGAAGGAGCGTATATGGAAGGGTCAGTGTGTGGAAATGTATTTCTTTGTTGCCACTGGAGAAATTTAACTTTAAAGTTAGACCAGATGGATGTAAGGAGGAGGAAGAAAACAGCGGTATCGTTTGATTACCCGTACGTTCTCAAACTGGTTGCAGGCGTGTGCAATTTTAGCTAGTGTTATTGGGGAAAAGGCCCCTGAGAATTGCTCCCCCCCTTTTTATTTTGTTATCTGAACTCTATTGGCGAAGCCCAGTGAGTCTATGGTGGGGTTGCTTGGTTTCGCTATGATGAGCAATTTTGTCAGCGCAAGGCAGTCGGGCCCTCTTTACGGTGGGACCACAAATACGTCATTCTCTGGATGAAACTTATGTTGTCTCCACAGAGTTTGGTTCCTCCCTTTCAGGGTGGAGCTGAGGGTGTGGCAGCCTCTTTACAACCGGCCACAAATTGCAGGGCGTTATGTTGGCAATTCAATGCCGTCCTTGCAAGTTTGGCACCGCGTACTGTTTCCGTCATGACTATTCAGGGTGTGGAGGGTCTCATGCTCTGTTAAGATGCTTCAAGCATGGAAAAGGAGGTGACGCTGGAAAAAGGAAGTGGTAGACAGAAAAGACGGCGCCTTTCCTAAAGCATTATTCTAATAGGAAGGCAGCTCATGTGTTGCAGCTGGGTTTCTAGTAGGGTTTTTCTGATGCTCTGCCAGTTGCTGGTTGTTCCTCCAATGGCTGATAGCTTGCAGTCATCTCGTTTACTTCCAGTGGTCATTTTACAGTAAACTTTTCAAAGTATTTGCTTTGGGTCGCATGGCTGGCCCCCTTTTGATTCAACGCCAGTATTATCCCCAAAAATAACCGAATAAGTTACACATCATTCATCACTTGTCGCATCCTAAAGGGGGTTCAGTGAATGATGCCAATGATCCGGAGCTTTGCATGGTGTCATATACTTCTTTTGATATGGCAGTGTCGTGGGTTCCTAGGTAGGGTAAAGGTACGTTGTTGGCCAAAACTGATATTGCGGCAGCCTTTCGTTGGTTGCTGGTACATCCTAGTTGTTGCCATCTGCTGGGGTGCAAATGGCAAGGGCAGAATTTTGTTGATAGATGTTTACCAATAGTCTGTGCCATTTCTTGTTTGTTGTTTAAAATGTTTAGTTCCTTTTTTTGTAGACGACTGGCAGCTGCTACAGCTGGCATTTAGGCGTCACATCCTTATATTGGGCTGGGGTGGGATCAGCGTTAGGACTGGTGAGTGTGGGATTCATTTTTGGTTTCTTACAATTTTGATCTAGACCTGTTCACTTACGTGGCGGGCACTGCTGGTTATGGAACCTGCTGTCAGGGTCGTTGAAGTGCTGAGAGTTGGTTGGCCAGTGGAATGGAGGGAGGTTGGTTTAGTGCGTAATTTGGCTGTTTGGGAACTGTTTTCCCATTGTACTCTCCATGGAATTGTGCACGTTCCAGGAGTTGAAAACTCTTGTCTGATGTTTTGTCTCATTTCCAGTGGGACAGATTCCATCAGTTGGCACTAGAAGCGGAGCAGCGTGGAATTCCATGCCCCAAGCAGCTGTGGAGCATTGCATTGCCGCTTCCAAGTTCTAAATTTGTCATTCAGTATGTGCGTCAACTTGGTCGTCATACTGCAGAGTGTGTCAGGAATGGAGTGATCTGGTGAATGAGGATGGGGGGTATTCTTGTAAGGACGATGATGTACACATGTTTTTTCCACCTATGAGGTTACCTTGTTCTGGGCCGTCTTTGTGCTGGCCATTTTTAATTTTTTGGGGGGCTTTTAGGGTGGGGGAATTGGTGAGCCATAAAACAAACGTGGTGAGGTTGGTTTGAGCGTACAGTATGTGTGGTTATGGGACACTACTTGGTTATTCTGTTAAGAAAATCTAACACTGATCAGTTGGGGAGGGATTCTTGGATTGAGTTCCCTTTTCTCCAGTTTGCCCTGTCCAGGTTGTGGGGTTTATTTTTAACGGTTTAGGGCAAATCTTCTGGGAGTTTCCTTTATGCATGCGGAAGGGACAGCAATGTCTCGATTCCAGTTTAAGGCGGTGTTCTGGAAATGGCTGTTGTCCGCTAATCTAACACTGATCAGTTGGGGAGGGGTTCTTGGACTGAGTTCCCTTTTCTCCAGTTTGCCCTGTCCAGGTTGTGGGGGTTTTTTTTCACGGTTTAGGGCAAATCTTCTGGGAGTTTCCTTTATGCATGTGGAAGGGACAGCAATGTCTTGATTCCAGTTTAGGGCGGTGTTCTGGAAATGGCTGTTGTCTGCTGGTTGGAGTGCAGACAACTGTTCTTCTCATTACTTTATCTGTTGGGTCGGGCCAAGTTGTGTGGTCGCCAGGTCTGCGTGGCGTATGGCTCGCTCTGTTGAAAAGATTAACAGATTTGCAGGAGGGTAATCAGGAGGGTATTCATCTGGCCTTTTCGGTTTGGGGGGCAACACGTGCGTAAGGTGTCACGCTCGTGTGCTGTGGCAGGGGGTCTATTGGGTCTTTGAAGGCGGTGCTGGTTAAAAAATTGTGGGAAATTGTGGGTTAGGCCCATCTGAGGTATGGGTGTCCCTTCCTAACAATACGGTGGTAACATCGGGGTATTAATTAGGTTGTATCTGTTAGTATGTAAGTGGTTAATTGTCCCTGAGCTGGTGTAGTTGTGGCTGGGGGCCTTTGATTGGGTTGCAGCTACAACCGGTTAATCATGAGTATATAGGCCTTCAAAGACCTTAGACCGGGCATAAGGTGAGGTTGGTTTATTTGTTATGCATTGACTGTATTATATGCGTTAAACTTGTTTTCTTGTGAATGTTGTATTTAATGGTTTGTAATAAAAGGGTGCTATGGCCATTCGACTCCAAATAAAATGTGTCGTCTGGTAATTTTGGAAAGAGGGATTGGTCAAGTGTTTAATGTTTTATAGATAATCAGAGCCTCTACACTCTGCCGGTCCCTCAGTCATGTTTACCACTGAAGGAAAGTGTATTTCTACCTTTGCAGCCAAATTGGGATGACACCTACTTTCTGTTTGTTATATGTCCCTATTCATATAGCATGACTAAAAACATATTTTAAAAATGCAGCTTACCTTTTTTAGATGCTCTATTCTGCCCTTCCAGCATGGAAAAAGCCTACATAGTTCTCTTTGTTTACAAGGGGCTTGTCAGCTGTGTTTGCCATCATTAACCCTGTCTGTTCTGTGCAGGCAAGTGTTCTTTACCAATTATGACTATATCTGAAGACTGCCCGGCCTGTTAAATTGAAAGAGGTCAACATTCGGCCCATGTGTACTGCAGCTTGTCTGTCGATGGGGCATAATCGAAAAAGATCTGCCGATCGGCTCCCGATCGGCGCTCTCTCAGCCAATGGCTAAGAGCACTGACCAGAGTGTTCTGGCGGAGGGGCCGTCCCCCTGTCAGAACACAATAGCACCAGGGACAGGCACGGACCAAGGCTTTCCAAAGTACAGACCTTAGTGAAGGACACCAAGGTACATTTCAGATTAAAACCATCAAAAAACACTCTGTCTACTCTCTGGCGGCTGGCCTAGTTCTACAAGTACAGGTCCCTCCCCCCCTGCAGAGAATATATAATATATTTAGCCAACATGTTATGCTGGAGCCGGGCTGGCACAGAACAGAATCCATTCAGCTCCAGCACTTGTACCTTGCTTCCTCCTTGGCTATTCTCCCACGCTGCCTGTAAAAAGCGCCGCCCTCTGTATTTGACACTGCGGGGCGGCCAATGCACTGACACTCCCTCCAACATATCACTCAAATAAATTGTAATAATTGATCTATGAAAAAGGAATTGCTGCCCACATCCCTGAAAATGTTGTATCCAACATATCACTCCGCCGCATACAGAAGACTCCACTTAATAGAGTGGGCAGCGCCGGCGCCGCACCAGACGGATCTACAGACTAGAGAGGAGGCCCTACCATCGCATTGGGTGAGGGAAGGACTCTGATTCAGACTCTTTAGTCTTCAAGGACAAAAAAACCTAACCAAGAGCGGTGACTGAGAATCCTGCAAGGACCGCTCACGGACACCAGTGTCCATGTACGGACATCTTGCCGATCCCTGAATAACACAGCAGGGGAGACCGCTGTACTAACATTGCATGGTTAGTACAGCGGCTCCTCCAGGGCTGTCAGTATTTTTTCATTCAGCCCTGCTGGGTTGAATAGCTGAGAGCACTGACCAGAGTGTTCTGGTGAAGGGGCCGCCCCCCCTGTCAGAACACAATAGCACAGCAGGGGAGACTGCTGTACTAACATTGCATGATTAGTACAGTGGCTCCTCTGCAGCAGTCAGTATTTTTTCATTTAGCCCTGCTGGATTGAATGGAAAAAAAACTACTATGCCCCGTACACACGGTCAGATTTTCCGACGGAAAATGTGTGATAGGACCTTGTTGTCGGAAATTCCGACCGTGTGTAGGCTCCATCACACATTTTCCATCGGATTTTCCGACACACAAAGTTTGAGAGCAGGCTATAAAATTTTCCGACAAAAAAATCCGTTGTCGGAAATTCCGATCGTGTGTACACAAATCCGACGGACAAAGTGCCACACATGCTCAGAATAAATTAAGAGACGAAAGCTATTGGCTACTGCTCCATTTATAGTCCCGACGTACGTGTTTTACGCCACCGCGTTCAGAATGATCGGATTTTCCGACAACTTTGTGTGACCGTGTGTATGCAAGACAAGTTTGAGCCAACATCCGTCGGAAAAAATCCTAGGATTTTGTTATCGGAATGTCCGAACAAAGTCCGACCGTGTGTACGGGTCACTAGTCTGTACTAGGCTTAAAGCTGGCCATAGATGAGTTTTTTTTTCATTCAACCAGTGATTCCACCTTACACACATTCAAGGTTTCTTTTGAGGCGGGAGCTAGGTTTTAACTGGGCTAGAGAGGTGAGGGAGGGTACCTTTGGGAGAGGGGTGGCCCGGGGCATTTAGAGTATGTGGGGGGGGGTTGGGTGTGCTGTGGGGAGGATGGGGGGGTTGGGGGTGACCTGTGTGATGTTGAGGACACACCCCGAGTGGGTGGGGGGTTTATCTTGTGCCACATTGATACATTATGGATATATGTCCAATAAACTTATATTTTATGAATTGGTAGCCTTTGTTAGGTGCATTTTCCTTGTGTGTTTTTTTTTTTTTTTTTGGATGGGGGAATCCTCCCATCGTGTCATTGTATTCTGACAGCAAGGAGACTTCCCCACCATCAGAATACACATATTTAGGGCCGAAATAACTAATCGATTAATTGACAACTAATCGATTATGAAATTAATCGATTATGAAAATAGTAATCAATTAATTGGCCAGTAACATAATGGGGTTAAAAAAGCTAAAATTAGCCCTATAAAGTACAAAAAGAGCAAATAATCTCTACTGTAAATATTACTTTCACTGTTGCAAAGTAAAAAACTAAGGGCTATTTTTTTTATTTTTTTTTTAACTCCATTATGTTACTAAATGTCTTAGGCCTGGTTCCCACCTATGTGTTTTTTTGGTGCTTTTTGCAGAAATGCACTACAGTTCCTTTAACATTCACATCTATGCCTTTTCAGCTGCTGTGTATTTGGAAAGGGTCAAGGACCTTTTTCAATGCAAAACGGTACTTTTTTGGTTCAATATACTTCAATGGAGAAGCTGCAGAAAAGCATATAATATTACAGTTCTGTTTGAAAATCTGCAAAACAGTCTAGATTTTTTTTTCTTTAAATAAAAAATTTACCAGATTCAACCTCTAATAGTATATAGAGTATATCTCTTCTGTCTGTTATTCTCAGAGAGGATTAAAGATTTTACCCCCTAACCATATAGTTGCTTATTTATATTTACCCCTGCATATAAAGATATTTTCTGTTAAGGTTATTAACCGATTAATCGAAACAATAATCGGCCAACTAATCGATTATGAAAATAATCGTTAGTTGCAGCCCTACACATATTAGCTCTGCAGACTATAGCTTGCAGCGCTGATCGAGGAGAAATTTTCCAGCAGGGCACATGTACAGAAATTGATCTGTAGATCGACTCCCATACAACTAAAATGCCCATACATAGATTGAATTTGGCAGGTCCCTGCTGAACTGGCTGAATTTTAATCCATCTATGGGCAGCTTTAGGATAGATTCGCTTGGACATTGTTCAACAAAAACCTTGCAGCCCACAATGACACCTTTTTCCTGAGAAACATCTAAAAGTTTTTAAAAAGTTTTTTAGGTATGCTTTGTGAATGGGAACACATAAACATAGTGAAAATTTCCCAGGTTTAACTACAATAGTGCAAATACGCCCCATGCACACAGGATTTTTTTTCCCTCTCCAAAGGAAGAAAAAGTAGCATCAAAATGCTAAAGCTGCATTTTGCAAACGAGTTTAGGCGCTTCAAGTGATTGAGCGTTCATTCCATTGCCCAGATTATTAATTTATTCTGGCCTTTGGAATGAATGAACACCCAAGCGTTGGACACGCTAAAGCATGTTTAAACGAATCAAGCTTTTTTTGATGCTGGAACCTGGGGGGGTTTTCTGCCTCTAAACACTTGTAAACACCTATGTGTGCAAGGATACAGGCTAACAACAAAACCGTGTATTTTTGTTTCCGAAGGATGTTGGCTCAAACTTGTCTTGCATACACACGGTCACACAAATGTTGTCGGAAATTCCGAACGTCAAGAACGCGGTGACGTACAACACGTATGACGGGACTATAAAAAGGAAGTTCAATAGCCTTTTCAGCTTTTTAGTTTGTGCCTGTGCGTTCGTATCTGTTCTTCAGTGCGTGTCTTTCAGTACATTCTATTTAATAGTTTGCTTCTGTTTTTTCAGTGCGTTCTTGTCTGCTAGTTTCTAATTTTCAGATCGTTCTTCTCAGATTCTTTCTGATTTGTAGTGCGTTCTGTTAGTTCCGTCTGACCAACCGACCGTTTTCAAGCCATGTTGCAGGTACGTACTTGTCATAGAGTTCGTACTGTGCTTGACTTGGTGTTGGAGTTCTTGCTTTGACCCAAGTCCAGTCCATAAACAGGGTGAGGAGGAGTTAATGGACAAAGAATTGGTTGCTCCTGCGTGACTAATTCTCGCACATGCTTTTGTTGCGGGAGATCCAGAAGAATAAGCCTGATGATTTCAGGTATTATCTCCGGATGACGGACCCTGTTTTTCACTGTCTGTTGGCTTTGCTGTCCCCTTATATTACGAAGCAGGACACCTGCATGCGGCAAGCCATCACTCCCGAGCAGAGGCTCGTCGCCACCTTGCGGTACTTGGCGGCGAGGAAAGGTCTCCAGGATATCAAGTTTACGACTGGAATCTCCCCCCAGGCTCTGGGAATCATTATTCCAGAGACCTGTTCTGCCATAATTCAGGTCCTGCAGAAGGACTATATTAAGGTAAGTTTTATCCTGTAACATCACATTCTATGCATTTAATGTTTGCTAATGTATTGTATTTATTTCATCGTTCCCTAATTACCATGATTGTAATAAGCTGTGAATGTCCTCTTTGTCCTCATGCATGCTGTAAGCTTTTAATGCTCCTTTGTTGTCTTTAATGCATATTTGCCTTCACTAACCTCCCCAGCATTCCATCCTGGGCCCATACACACCTAACCTAGTCACTTAATGTATTTTAATAAAAATAAACTGCGCTAAATGTCCTTTACATTATTAAAAACATTATATATCATAAACGTCCGAAGTAGATATTGAGTAATACAGTCCAAGTATCCCTTTAGGCAAAAAAAGGGCACTATTTTGTACACGTTGTATAACAATACTACACTATGGCCAGCCTTTTTGTAATTTTTCTTCTTCCGGTATCAAACTGAGGGAACTACACCTGAATTTTGACAGAGCTGATCGGTCTCTATCATAAAGGCCCTGGCTGAGTTTAAGCCATCCGCCCACTATATTTGGTGTTCTAGTAAGGGCAACTTACTATCATGATGTTTGGACTGTGAATCATTTTTCGTGTATATTGAAGCATTTGGGTGATCCGGAGTGCCCTTTTTTTTGCCTAAAGGGATACTTGGACTGTATCATTCAATATCTATTTCAGACGTTTATGATGTATAACGTTTTTAATAATGTAAAGGACATTTAGCGCAGTTTATTTTTATTATTGTTATCTTGTGTTGTCACACTGTTTACTGCTGCTTTATTTTAGTTGCTCCAGCGCGGCATTTTTTTACTGTATATTTAATGTATTTTGTCAGCTCCAGGGGCGTTGCTAGGTCTACAAAAGATCTGGGGCTAGAGCCCACAGCAGCATAGTAAAGAAAGTCATAAGCTTGGGCGGTCATACACATGTATATACAGTAATATACGTGTGTGTGTGTATATATATCCCCAGAGAGCCCCCCACTTACATCAGGGTCCCTAGAGAGCCCTCTTACATCAGGGTCCCCAGAGAGTCCCCCCTTACATTAGGGTCCCCAGAGAGCCCCCCTTACATCAGGGTCCCTAGAGAGCATCCTCCTTACATCAGAGTCCTCAGAGAGCCTCCCCCTTTCATCAGGGTACCCAGAGGGCCCCCCACTTACATCAGGGTCCCCAGAGAGCCCCCTTACATCAGGGTCCCCAGAGAGTCCCCCCTTACATTAGGGTCCCCAGAGAGCCCCCCTTACATCAGGGTCCCTAGAGAGCATCCTCCTTTCATCAGAGTCCTCAGAGAGCCTCCCCCTTTCATCAGGGTACCCAGAGGGCCCCCCATTTACATCAGGGTCCCCAGAGAGCCTCCCCTCCCCTTTGGGGACTCCTGCAGAGACTCGGGGCTATTGGCCCTAGATTCGGGGCTATAGCCCCAAAAGCCACCCCCTAGCAAAGCCCCTGGTCAGCTCCATTGTAGTGCTTACCAGGAATGGGCGAACGGTTCGTTGTTCAGCCGTTCAGCTAACAGCTGAACAAACGGGTCTTTCGACCGTTTGTCCGCCCCCCCCCCCCCGAACCGACCACAATGCATTGTGGCATTGAACAGTGCATTGCAAGCCCTGATTGGCTGAAGCAGTGAAAGCTTCAGCCAATCAGGGCACAGAGCAATGTCAGCATCATGATTGGACACTGTTATCATGACTTTATCCAATCATGGCTCATTCCCGCCCCACAGTATAAAAGTATTCTTTCAATGGCAGCCATTTTCAGTGTGATTTTGGTGTGGAGAGAGATAGAACAGGGCTCTGTTCAGTGCTATTAGTTAGTGTGATATACTGTGCTAGTTTGCTTCAATTGTCAGTGTAGAATATTAGTTTAGTGTCAGTCTAGGGATAGTGGGAGTGTAGTGAGGAGGACCATCATTCAGCTTTTCATAGTGTGCAGCTAGAGTAGGGACAGCTCAGATAGTTTCAGTGTAGTGTAGTGAGACCGTGTCAGTAATCTTGACATTAGTATATAGCTAGAGCAGGGACAGTTTAGATAGCTTCAGTGTAGTGACGGTTGAACACCGTCTATTTGATTGCGTTACTGCCAGTTTAGTGCCATATCGTATTGCGTGCATAACTGCCAGTTTAACGCCATATCGTTTTGCGTGCGTTACTGCCAGTTTACCGCCATATAGTTTTGCGTGCGTTACTTCCAGTTTAACGCCATATTGTATTGCGTGCGTTACTGCCAGTTTAACGCCATATCGTTTTTGCGTGCGTTACTACCATTTTAACGCCATATTGTTTTGCATGCGTTACTGCCAGTTTAACGCCACATTGTATTGCGTGCGTTACTGCCAGTTTAACGCCATATAGTTTTGCGTGCGTTACTGCCTGTTAAACACCATATCGTTTTGTGTGCGTTACTGCCAGTTTAACGCCATATCGTTTTGCGTGCGTTACTGCCTGTTTACCACCATATAGTTTTGCTTGCGTTACTGCCAGTTTAACGCCATATAGTTCTGTGTGCGTTACTACAAGTTTAACTCCAAATTGTTTTGTGCGTTACTGCCAGTTCAACGCCATTTACTTCTGTGTGCGTTACTGCCAGTTTAACGCCATATATTTCTGTGCATCACTGTACGTTTGGCGTATTATATTGCAGTATATTATATTGTATCCGTGGAGTGTGTCTGTGTAGTGTGAGTACTCAAATTAAAGGGCACCAAACACCTCTTTACATTGATTAAAGTGCATCTACGTACAGATTTCAACTTCTCCTTTACATTTGCTTTTAAGAACCGCCCCCTCCCTCCCAATAATGTCTGGGAGAACAACAAGGAGAGGTAGACGTTCCCTTGGCACTGTAAGGGGGCCAGCAACAAATGTGTCCACAGGCAAAGGTGGACGTGGTGGTCAGTCCTCAGGCAGGGCATAAATTCCTCTGTTTAGTGAGTTTGCCTGTGCTATCCAGCCACAGCATGCAGAGGAGGTGGTGGACTGGCTTACTAAACCTTCCTCATCCTTCTCATCCTCCTCATCCTCTGTCACACAAGCAGAGACAAGTAGCAGTCCCCAGAGTGGATAAACCTGCCTCCTTGTCCACATCTATTCCTGCCATAGCCCTAACATCAGCCATTGAGGAGTCAGCTGAGTTATTTGACCACAGCGTCAGCCACTTGTTCCTTGATTATGCCCAGCCATTACTGGATTTAGATTTGAGGATGACAGGAACATGAGCCTAGAGAGAGGGAGGAACACTGGTATACAAATTGGCATTCATGTTCCCCAAGCCGCAGCGTATTGCCAAGTTGTCTCCAGTGGTATTGATGAAGATGATGGAGATGATGATGAAGAGGTCACTGATGCGACTTGGGTGCCAGATAGAGCAGAGGAGGAAACTGAAGGTGAGGCGGCACAACCCCAAGGAGATCAACATCAAGAAAGAGTAGGGAGCAGCCACCCTATTCCATCACATTCTGCAGCTGTTATCTCCAGGCCTACTCCCCACAGCTCAGCTGTCTGGGCCCTTTTCAGCACATCTGCAGCAGATCTGTTGCTATCTGCAAACTGTGTCACAGGCACATCAAACGTTGCAAAAACACCAACCATTTGGGTATCACATGCCTAGCAAGGCATTTAACGTCCAATAACTCAGCCCGTTGGCAAGAGCACCTAAAAGCCACACAAAAGGGGCACAAATCTGTCCCTCCTCCTCCTCCTCCACTTCAGTCTGCCCCTGCGATAATGAGCCATTACCTTTCAGCAGCCTTCACTGACAGGGTATAGCACAGGGTGTCCCAGGTCCTAACAGCTCATCTACCAGCAGTACACCACCAGCTGTAGACTGTAGCTGGCAAATTTCTCTGCCCCATCTTCTGCAGCGGGAAAAAAAATACAGTCCCTGCCATCCACTAGACACGTGACTTTTTCAAAGGTCACGTGTCTAGTGATGAAACTGGTCGGGAGGAGCCAGTGACGAGCAGTGCTGTGTGTACACTGTTGGCATGTGAGGAGATCCCAGCTGTTACCCGTATGCAACTGACCTTACCATATGCAATTTATTCTGCTGAAAAGTGTGAGTGAATTTTTTACCCTTATTATATAGGAATTACATATCATACTGCCTGCGCAGTGGTCTTTCTTTCTTTGTTGTTTCATACTGCGGAAGTTCTTTGAAAGCCAGAAGCCAGCCCATGCTAATGAGCAGCTGAATATATGAGCAAGCCAGCTATAACTGGGGATTACTCATTGAAACCTGTCTATGTTCATCAAATCACCAAAGACATCATATTTTTTCACAGCTGTCCTATTGAGATACCTGTGCACTTTAGGTTCATCACATAATATATCTTATATTTATTTTTCTCTTTTTTAATTGTGTTCAATAATTTATTATCACATTGATATTTAGTTATAGGATTCTGTTATGGTGAAGGATGTTATGTTATTTATAAGGCTCTATTTGATTATTTTGCACATGATTCACTGATTAATCATTAAGAGATCACACCGTGTTATATTGGGAGGTTAATATTAGCGCATTATACGTTTTGAATATATACAACTTGGCTTTCAAATTACTTTAAAACTTTAGAATTTTTTTTTTTTAAAAAGAGCAACTTTTACATTTTTGTTGTTTTTAGATTCTGCCTAAAACATCAATGATGTTGGTAATTTTTTTGGGGACATCAGTGATATTTTGCTTGACCATCTCTAAATCCCGATTGCATACCATGATCTCACCGATGAGGATCTGTGCACTTGTACTGTTGAAACGAGTTTCTTCTTCCACAACATCCACATCACCTAAAAATAAAAATACACACCATTTGTTATAAATATGCAGGCATACATCTATTACCTGAAGCTGTGGTCTCAGACACTGATCTGTTGTGGTCACTATTTCGCCCACTTCATGAACCTCTCCCTCCACATCTTCTGCATGGTGTGTGGGGATTTCCCCTTCTTCATGAGTAGTGGGGTTAATGGTGTCCTCAGATGTCCTGATTCTTTTCTCCCCTATGTGAATAAAAAAAAAAAGGTATACTTAGCACACAGATATTTGAGGCAAAAAATAGGAATATGAAACATTGCCTGGAAGTGTCGTACAATTATCTGTTTTGGCAGAGTTCCAAGCTGAAAACATGTTTTTTTCCCTTTCTAAAGCTGGAATACTTAACTTTTTTGTTAAAGTTTAACACATGAAGAGACCCCTAGTATCCACTGGAGAAAATATGTGGGACACCCTAAAAACAGTATTCCGGTGTTCTACACTAGTGCTCCTGCGTCCAGATTTGTAAACAGCTGCTGAGTGTCATCTCCTTACACTGAATCAAGTTTGCATTTCATTCTAGTTACAAACCCATCTAGACATCAATGTAATAAACTTCTTTTAATGCAGATAGGCGTGAACAAATGTAGTTAACCTGCATCTGCCAAAAACATCGAATTAGTGGGTGAATGAACGATGTTTACTACGAATGATTACTGTGCCCACGAACCTGAAACTTGCCATTTTAAACTGTAATACAAGACAAATACTTACTTTTTTTCAACAGTTTCCTGATCTTTCTATACTGATCTTGCTCCCTCAATTTCAGGGCTGACCAGCGTTTCCTCAATTGCTTCTTGGATCGTCATACTCCAAAAGTCCTGTGCAAACTTCTCACAACTTTAGTCATGATCTTGGCCTTCTTCACATTTGGGTTTGTGTAAGGTCCATGCTTCCCATCATAGTCGGCCCTCTTCAAGATGTCCACCATCTCTAGAAAGGACATATTTGAGGCCTTATATCTCCTCCTGGATTGGGAACTGCCTTGCTCCGAGCTTTCCTTGCCCTCTTCGTTGCTGCTCTCTGCATGCACCTGCTGTCTGTCCGCCATGTGCTCTCCCACTGCGCCAAAAGAGAAGGGGCGGGGAATACACTAGAAAGAAGGTCAGGGGCGGAGTTTCATGCATGTGCAGTGTAAATAAAGCATAACACACGTGCGTCGTACGTACGATATGTGAGCGGAGGATGGAGTAGCGTAAGCGCCGATCGTGCAAACGAAGGTACAATTTTAACTTGGGGCATCAGTGGTTAGTGGCTTTTACTGCTTATAGATTGAGGCCTATATTGGGACAAGATTAGGAGAGTTTAGCCTGACATTAGGGTTTGTCTTGTGTTGTGTCTTGCAGAGAAAATTGATAAATTTACTGACCCAGACTTCCTGCCAAACTTCATAGACATGTACAGGGAGCTGCCATGTCTCTGGCAAGTCAAAAACAGAGAATACTCCAACAAGCTAAAGAGGAAGGCAGCGCTGGAGAAACAGTTGGAATTAGTGATGCCGGTGACTCCCACGGCAGACATTCCCTATTTAAAGGCCAAAATTGGTGGCCTGAGGAGCACATATAATAGGGAGCGCAAAAAGTTCCAGGATTCCATGAGACTAGGAGTAGCAGCAGATGACGTTTATGTCCCCAGGCTGTGGTACTACGACAGACTGCGGTTTTTGTCAGACCAGAGTGAACCCAGGCCATCGCTATCAACACTTCCTTCCACATCAGATGAGGCTTCAGAGGTCCAATCTGGGCCTTCCACCCAGGAAGAAGATGTGGAGGAGCCCAGCTTGAGCCAGGTATAGCATTGTTCAACATATTTCTTGTCAAAAATTGAATGATGTTAACTAGATGCTATTATTGATCACTAATTTCTAAGTTTAACAAAGTGGTTTATATATCAATAGACAATAGTAGCCAAAAATGATTGGGACAAGCATGAAAAATGCTGGGGTCAGAAGGAGAGTCTTTTGGATTTGTTAACATTCAAATTTGCAACAGTCATGAGCTCAAAATTGTGTGTGATTGAGGACCAAAACATTAAAACTATGCCCCATTTTCATACTAAGGAAATTGTCTCTCAGGAGGAGGCTGTGGAAAGTGGCAGCCAGAAGGTGGCCATGGAAAGTGGCAGCCAGGAGGTGGCCATGCCCAGCAGCCTGACCAAATCCTAGGTTCCCCCCTCTGCCTTCTAACAAAAAGGACCAGGAAGGCGAAGAACCTGGAGGAGTCAGTGACTGTTTTGATTCGGCAGGCTACTGCGGTCCTCACAACAACCCTTGGTGGCCCCAAGTCGTATGGCTATCTGACAGCCAGTAAACTGGAACAAATGGAGGAGGACCAACGTTTCTTCTGTGAGGAGGTAATACTTCAAGCCCTAAACAAGGGGATGAGGGGCCAACTCACAACTAAAGGCCACATGTGTGAGTTGGACCATATTACTCCTCCACCACCTCCAGCACCATCACCACCTCCAGCAACACCTCCAACACAGCCACCCAACCCACGACAGCAGCCTGGAAGGAAGCATGGAAGTGTTGAGAGTGATGGCTTGGGTTTGGTGTGGTCTGCCAAAAGACGCAGGCTGTTGTAAGACCACAGCCTTGGGACATATATGTCATCTGCTGCTGCTCCCGATCACTTGGAGTCCTGGACCGTATTGTGCTCCCTATTAAATGGACTCCTCAGGTTACCAATTTGGCCTGTCAAATAATTGATGTCTGCCCTGAGGTACAAAGGTTTCAACAATTCCAACTGTTTCTCCAACGTTGCCTTCCTCTTTATTTTGTTAGGATCCCTAATAAATTTAAATTTTTTGTTTTGACAAAAACTTGGCTATGTGTTTTATTTCAAACAGGACAGTTTGTTTGTGAGTAGGCAGGTACATTTCAAAAATACAATGTCAAATTAACAAGGGAACCTAACACCAACCAACCTATTTGAGGTAAAATAATAATGGTGTTGTGGTAACTTGACACACAAAACAACAAAAAAATATTATGGAGATCACTAGAAAAAGAAAAAATGTATTCTGGAGATCTGGAGGAAGTTTTTCAAAAAAAAAGAAAATCACTATAAAAAAATAAAAAAAAAGATTATTCTGGAGATCTTGATAAAAAAAACAAAAAAAACAAAGATTATTCATGAGATCACGAGAAATACAAAAAAATCTGTTTGTCAGAACTCTGTGTGAATATCAGCAGCAAAGTAACTTTATTATTCTAGCATTATAAAGAAGAAGAGAATGCGCTGCATTGAAAGATTAAAAAATTTGCTGCGTGACGAATGTGCTATCTCCATTACGAATGCTACCTTCTCGTACTTGATTCTGAGCATACGTGGACTTTTGTGCTTCGGACTTGTGTACACACGATCGGACTTTCCTTTGTTGTTGGAAAATTTGAGAACCAGCTCTCAAACATTTGTGTGCGGAAATTCCGATAGCAAATGTTCAATGGAGCATA
The DNA here is from genome assembly GCA_037952925.1 of Lithobates clamitans. NCBI lineage: Eukaryota > Metazoa > Chordata > Amphibia > Anura > Ranidae > Lithobates > Lithobates clamitans. The sequence goes on from JBBGZY010000438.1 coordinate 17,638,591, forward strand.
CACACGGTCGGACTTTCTGACAACAAGCTCACCTCGAACATTTCCTGTCGGAAAGTCCGATCGTGTGTACGCAGCATTAGATGTGTGTAAAAATCGAAAGAGCTGGCTATCATCACAAAAACAGCTAGCCCATATTTTCATGTTCATGACCACACCAGCTGATCCTAGTGTCTAGCCTGTTAACTCACATATGCAAGTCTGGAACCCCTCACAGATCTGATGGTATTCTAGAAGTCTTTCTAATAATTATCGTATTTAGCTGCGTATAACACGTACCTTAACTTTAAAAGGGAAGTTTCAGAAAAAAAACTTACATTTTAAAATAAGGGTCAGTGCTCTGCAGCCTCACCAGTGCCCATCAATTCAGCCTGATCTATACCCTTCTGCAGCCTCTAATATACCCATTATTGCAGCATGTTTAGTGCCCATCGGCAGCCTCTAACATGCCCATCTGCAGCCTCTAATGTGCCCATTATTGCAGCCTCTAACATGCCCATCTGCAGCCTCTAGCATGCCCATGATTGCAGCCTGTTTAGTACACATCTGCAGACTCGCCTTTGCAGATAATTGCAGCCGTGCCAGTGCTGGATGACACAGATCCACGATCTCCTGTGTATCCGATGCGCAGTCACTCACAGTCCCGCCCGGCTCATATGATGGACAGAGCAGTGGTCCAATGCCGGGCCAGGGGGGCGACAACGCCGAATACACAGAACGCGGCTGTGTGTAGTCCCCTCCTTCCACTCTGAGGCAGCAGGGATCGACGTATAACACGCACACACGATTTCCCCTGATTTTCAGGGGGAAAAAGTGCGTGTTATACGCCGATAAATACAGTATTTTTTTATATTAAAAATGTAGTGAACAGCTTTTTGTTTCTAACAAAAAAAAAAGATATTCACGTAGGTGTAGGTTCTGAAAAGTATGTGGGTACAACAGCTACCTGAGACTGGTAAAATGCGTATGTGGGTACAACAGCTACCTGAGACTGGTAAAATGCGCCAATACGCTTTAGGCCCCATGCACACAGGACATTTTTTTCTTCCCCTGGATGCATATGATCCAGGAGAGGAAAAAGCAACATCAAAAACAGGCCTAAAGCCACGTTTTGCAAATGGGTTTAGGCACATTTGGGCGCGTCAAGTGCTTGGGCATTCATTCATTCTATTGGAGTACACACCGAGCTTTATTTATTAATTCAATACAGTTTTATCTTTTAGATTTAGCAGAAATGCTGTCAGTTATGTTGTATTTGTGTCAACTAATAATGATTTTAGTGTATTTATAGTGAAAACTTGGTTTTGATATTTTTGGGAGAGGGGGCATCAAGTAGCCTATATGAGTCCCCCCGTGATTTCTAACAGCAGCCTTGCCCATAGAAGTCAATTGTGGTGGCCATTTTGGAGTGGCCCATAGTCCACTTTGTTGCCATATAATAAGTGAAAATATCAGTTTTGACAACAGTTCTGCATATAAGTAGACAACAGGTAGTATAGCAAGTGTTTATGAGGAGGCTAAATAGAGTACTTTACGTTATTGATATTCTTCTGAAAATGTTATTTGCCTAAGACTCCTTTCACACTGGAGGCGTTTTAGCGCTAAAAATAGTGCCTGTAAAGAGCCTGAAAAAAGCCTCATCTGCAATCCTAGTGTGAAAGCTCGAGGGCTTTCACACTGGGGCGCTGCGGTGGCAGGACGTCAATAAAAGTCCTGCAAGAAACTTCTTTGAGGCGCTTTGGAAGCATTGTACACACCGCTCCTAAAGCGCCCATGCCCATTGAAATCAATGGGCAGCGCTGCCAAAGCGCCTTAACATCTGCATTTTGCAGGTGCTTTTAACCCTTTATTCGGCCGCTAGCAGGGGGTTAAAAGTGCAGACGCCCGGGCTCTGGCAATGTAAAAGGGCTCTGACTTCAACACACAGAAAAACTGACCAAGAACAAGCATGCAGAGCAAAGTCAGATAATAGTCAATACTCCTAATGTATCCTTGTTTCAAGTCATTGACTCAAAGTACAAAAGCTATTGGGAATAAATACTTTTAGAAGACAGTCAGCTATGCCATCCTCTGTACTTCTGCAATATAGGTTTCCTTTAAAGCAAAACTCCGGGATTGGCAAAAAATCCCCTATTAGCACACCTCTCTACACAAAACACTAAACAGTTATTACATTTGTGAAATTCCTTACTATTGAAGAGAAAAGTCTAAGTGCTTTCTGTAATTCAAAAAATGCATCATGTATTCTGCCAAGGAGGAGGAGTTATAACAGTGATTGCATCATAGTTACATAGTTACATAGTTACATAGTAGGTGAGGTTGAAAAAAGACACACGTCCATCAAGTCCAACCTATGTGTGTGATTATGTGTCAGTATTACCTTACATATCCCTGTATGTTGCGGTCATTCAGGTGATTGTCTAATAGTTTCTTGAAGCTATCAATGCTCCCCGCTGAGACCACCGCCTGTGGAAGGGAATTCCACATCCTTACTGCTCTTACAGTAAAGATCCCTCTACGTAGTTTAGGGTAAACCTCTTTTCTTCTAATTGTAATGAGTGGCCCCGAGTCTTATTAAACTCTCTTCTGCGAAAAAGTTTTATCCCTATTGTGGGGTCACCAGTATGGTATTTGTAAATTGAAATCATATCCCCTCTCAAGCGTCTCTTCTCCAGAGAGAATAAGTTCAACGCTCGCAACCTTTCCTCATAACTAAGATCCTCCAGACCCTTTATTAGCTTTGTTGCCCTTCTTTGTACTCGCTCCATTTCCAGTACATCCTTCCTGAGGACTGGTGCCCAGAACTGGACAGCATACTCCAGGTGCGGCCGGACCAGAGTCTTGTAGAGCGGGAGAATTATCGTTTTATCTCTGGAGTTGATCCCCCTTTTAATACATGCCAATATTCTGTTTGCCTTATTAGCAGCAGCTTGGCATTGCATGCCATTGCTGAGCCTATCATCTACTAGGACCCCCAGGTCCTTTTCCATCCTAGATTCCCCCAGAGGTTCTCCCCCCAGTGTATAGATTGCATTCATATTTTTGCCACCCAAATGCATTATTTTACATTTTTCTACATTGAACCTCATTTGCCATGTAGTCGCCCACCCCATTAATTTGTTCAGGTCTTTTTGCAAGGTTTCCACATCCTGCGGGGAAGTTATTGCCCTGCTTAGCTTAGTATCGTCTGCAAATACAGAGATTGAACTGTTTATCCCATCCTCCAGATCGTTTATAAACAAATTAAATAGGATTGGTCCCAGCACAGATCCCTGGGGAACCCCACTACCCACCCCTGACCATTCTGAGTACTCCCCATTTATCACCACCCTCTGAACATGCCCTTGTAGCCAGTTTTCAATCCAGGTACTCACCCTATGGTCCATGCCAACGGACCTTATTTTGTACAGTAAACGTTTATGGGGAACTGTGTCAAATGCTTTTGCAAAATCCAGATACACCACGTCTACGGGCCTTCCTCTCCTCATAGAAGGTTAATAGATTGGTTTGGCAAGAACGATTCTTCATGAATCCATACTGATTACTGCTAATGATATCGTTCTTATTACTAAAATCTTGTATATAGTCCCTTATCATCCCCTCCAAGATTTTACATACTATTGATGTTAGGTTTTACATACTATTGATGTTAGTATGTATCCTCTCCTCTCTCTCTACAGGAAAAGTAACTACATTTTCCATGAATCTTTGTAATTGCACTGAATGTGGGAGGGTACACTAGGTCTGTACATGTTAAATGTGAACTCACCCACTTCAACATAAATCACACCCCTCATTCTTCAGTCACACTACTGAGCACAACACAGACAGTGAGGGGAAATTCTTATAACTGTAAAGCATGTGCACAATGTTTAGTTCATTCTATGTAGTCTAATTCCATGAAATCTCTCCACCTCCAGCCAGAACAACAGATGAAAATATGTATGTCTTATTCTCCTTTTGGATGTGTATTACATGTGAAATCACATATCACTGGAATTATTGCACTTGAAGTTAATCTGTATGGCCAATATCTATAAAAGGCGTTTCCACATCCCTAAGTTTCATTTTTGAGGTCTTATTTTCAGTGTGATGTGTATTATATGTGACATTACATATCACAGAGACCGGTATTGTGGTAATATTGAAGTTTATTGAGATATCCATACATTAGAGGTTCCACCATTATTGTGTTATTGATTAGTAAGTTAGTGCTGCACTTTTTTTGACAATTAATAGACAACCGAGCAGCTATCAAACACCAGCCAATGACTGGGCTGCTTACGAAAAGGGAGGGAGCCACAGAAATGTAGCCGGCCTGCCCAGTCATCATCCCATTGGCTGGTGTTTGATAGCTGCTCGGTCCGGCCCACCCCCAACATCACCGCTTCGTTTTGACAGCGGATCTTCTCACTCCATGTAATTACCTGAAAGTTTCACATACACTGAGCACTCTTACAAGCCTCGCTATCTGCTGCATATGAAATAGTTTCACATGCAGCAGGTTACACACAGAGGCAGCCTTTCTGTGCAGCCGGGGGGCGGGGGGGGGGCTGTCATTTTTTAGGACAAGGTCTGTACTGCCTCCATGGGTGGTACAGACCAGGATCTCAGAGTCCCATCCCCCCACTACAGTAAGCAGAGATGGAAATACATCCCTGTTCCCTGTAGATAGGACTACAACTGGGCGTGCCAAGACCGGTGACTGAGGGAACTGGAGTAATAGCAGCCACCGATCTTACAAACAGGAAATCCCAGCCAAGTAATGGTTTTGTTTGAAAGTTGACCGGCTACTGTGAGGAAACTACTGAGCTAAGAAGATGATGAATGGCATATTCAGTGAAGGTAGGAAATTGGCAAAAAGAACGTGTAAAAACGTTTTTGCCCGGAGTTCTGCTTTAAAGTGGATGCATAATTCAAAGTTACACTTCACATGTACCAGTGGAATTCATGTCAGTATAACCAAATCATATTATTTTGAGTAAATGAGTAACCCTTTCTTGTCATGAATAGAAAAGCACTGCTCTCAAGCAGCAAAATCACATTGAGTCTGCCTGCCAGGGGCACTGGGTGCGTTTCATGAAATTAGAAACTGCACAAAGTCGGATGATCACTAGGAAAGCCAGGCAAACTAGCATTTTCAGAAGAATGTCCACCATGGCAGCCTTTATAGCTATCTTGGCACAGATTTCTTTCAACATAGCAGTAGACAATTTCAGTCACCCAATCTTTTGAACACCAACCAAATGGGCTAGATTTTCCCAGGCAACCACTTAGTCTTTCCAAGCTTAGGCTTTTGCCAGGAATGTCAGTAAAAGCTTTGATATGTAAACGTATCTGGTAAACAAGATTTTATTGAATACATGGTATAGTAGAGTACACAGGTGGGACCAATGTACATTGCAGTTAACACTATTGCTACAAAATTCAGAGGTTGATCAAAAATATAATGGATGCAGCAGCAATGAGCACAGTGTGAAGTTACAAAATGTACCAATTTAGTAAAATATTAACCATAAAGTATTTAAATTTATAGCATAGTTCATACTAGGAATGGGGAGAAGGAAAGAGAATTCCATATCTTGAAGTATAGTACAGGACACAGGAAGAATTATTTTTACAGGGAGGAACTGGGACAGCGCTTCTAAGTGTAGTAGTTTAAAACACACTTTAAATGTAAAAAATTAAATAACTCACAAAAGTAGAAGAAATCGCCCACCTTTGTCTGCCCATTTGATTATCAGATTGGAAGTTTGGGATGGGAGACAGAGTGATCCGGCCTCTGAGACAAAGAGATTGGAGCGAGGATGTGTAGGTTTGGCTGTATTTTGACACATATGCAATACATCCGAGTAAACCACTTGGTAAAAGCTTTGTATGTAGGAGCCTTTGGCATAGGTCAAATTAAATTGAGGTCAACAAATAAGGTTAAGGCGTTAGGTGGTGACGTGGGGACAAAGCTGAGTCCCCGGTTGAGTAGAGAGATTTCTGAGTTTGACAGGGCGTGGCTGAAAAGGTTCAAAATTCTTAATGTTTGCAGAGTTTGCCTCTCCTTTCTGTGTCTTCGGACTCCCTTTTTCCTGCCTTGGGGCCGTATTTACTTTTTGGGGCAGTTAGGGAGGTGTTGATTAAAAAAGTCCCCTCTATGTTAACATTTTCTACCGTAGATGTGGTGGGTGGGTAACCTCCTATTTCTGTAACGTCAGTGTGAGGAAATGATATGGGCTTTGTTAGAGGATTATGATATGCTGATGTCGTAAAATGATTCTGAGAGCTGTTCTGTTTAGTATGATCTGGATGGGGTCCTGTTGGAATGTTATGGTTGGGTTGAGGACCTTATCCTAAAGAGGGGGAACTGCCAAAGGTATTGATGTTGAGCTGGGTTAACTGAGCTCCAGTGCTCATATATGGTGGGTATAGAAAAGAATCACCACCTCCCCACCACCCCTTTAAAATAATCACATTTTGTTGCTTTGCAGCCTGAAATGAAGACAGACACCGTTTTTGTTTTATCCAGCTGCATTTACTAGTGCAACTTATAACATCCAAGTGAAAGTCAAAAACAGAATCACTGAGTTGGAAAAAGGATCATGCCCTTTATGTCAGTATTTTGTTGGCCCACCTTTTGCTTTAAATTACAGCCTTTAGTCTGTTGGGATATGTCCCAACTAAGTCTTCAAGTCATTCCACATTCATTTTCAATAGAGTTTGGTCTCTGACTAAGTCATGCAAGGAAATTCACCCTTTCTCCTTCAACCACTGTGTGGTCATTTTTGCTGTGTGCTTTGGGTCATTGTCATGTTGGAAGGTAAACCTTCTTATCATTGACAACTTTCTGGCAAAGGACAGCAGATTTTCCTCAAGAATGTTATGCTATTTTGCCCCATCCATTTTCCTTCTATTCTAACAAGTGCTCCCGTCCCTGCTGCAGATAAACACCCCCATAACAGGATATTACCACCTCCATGCTTTACTGTTGAAATTGTGTTATTTGGATGGTGAACTGTATTGGATTTCCACCAGACATATCGTTTGGCGTTGAGGCTAAGTAATCAAATTTTAGTCTCACACGACCATAACACATTTTTCCATGTGGTCTCAGAATCTTTGAGGTGCATTTAGGGTGGTCAGATGAGACTGAAATTGAATTGTTTGGCCTCAATACCAACACCTCAAACTCTCATGAAGAATCTCATCGCAGGATGTCTTTTGAAACTCAACTCTCAAGCATGTGCTCTTAGAGAAGGAACTTTCTTTTCGGAGAGAGACTTTTGCTTGGGATGTGACCAAACCCAAATATTTCCAGGTGAAGGGAAGGCTAGAGAGCATATTTATTGAAACTGATTACCCAGCCAAAGGACTGAAGCATCTGCATTGTCTTGTGGACATTTTCTGATAGCTGAAAGGCCATCTATATAGCTTATGACAGGGACTTGGATGCCCTAAATTCTGAAAACACTGGGAGTAGAGGATAGGCCAAAGGGCAGTGTGACAAACAGGAAGCGATTGCCACTAAGAAGCGCAAAAAGTGCTAATGAGGTGGGTAAATAGGAATATGCAGATAGGCATCTTGAATGTCCAAGGATTCCATGTATTCCAGGAGAAGAGAACTGAAGAGTTTGAAGAGATATGTTGAGGGGTTTTAAGTCCAGAAAAGGATGAATACCCTCATTTGGCTTTGGTACAGGTTAAAGTAGGATCCCTTGATCCTGTCTTGTGGCGTTACTGGCACAACAACATCCTGGGACAGAAAATGGCTCAGGGCATTCTCCAAATCTAACTGTCCTTGGGCAGTTTTTTGGTGTAGAAAGCAATGATGGGGAAGAGTTCTGCACTCTATTTTGAGACATAGACATGTGACCTAGAGGAAGGCAAACTGTAACAGATGCCCCTGCCCCAATATTATTAGTGAGGGTACCCCTTCATTATGAAGAGGGCTTTGAGTAAGGCTTAGTGGCCTTTGTGGGCCAAGCTTTGCATCGATCATGCTGAACTAAGGTTTTGAAGCTGAAGCCTGGTTAGAGCAGACAGATGTTCTGCATTTAGATGAGCTAGGGGCTCCTGAAGAGGTGGGTTTTGGGACTTTGCTCTGTGGAAGTAAAACCTTCCCTCATCACCTCTTTGATGAATGGGTTAAGTGCCTCATTAAACAGGTGTCCTCCTTGGAACGGCATACGTGTGAGGTGCCTTTTGCAGGCAGAATCAGCTGTCCAAACTTTTAGTCATAAGTTTCAGCACATGTGATTGGAGATTCTAACTATTCTGGAAACATTTTCCACTGGGCAAAAGTGATACAAGTTTTTGAGATCCCTAATGACCTCCTAGTTATACTCCTCCACTGTACAGACTCACCAGTAGGAGCATACAAGAAATCTATAACCCCACACTTGCTTAATGCCGCAAAAGCACTCATTCCTCGATATTGGAAACAACCAACCATACCTTCATTACACCAATGGCTAATGGAACTGGATCACACATATTATTTGGAAGATCTCACTTACTCCCTTAGGAATAAAACCGATTTGGTAAAGAAAATACGGTCCTGCTGGTTTGCCTTTAAATATACAACCGCATATGCGGAAATTATGTCTCAAAATAAATAAATGTTGTGATATTTGTTGACTATTCTGTTTCAGAGGGTTTGGACCGAGGCAGACATCCCCCCCCCCCCCCAGCCCATCCCTTAACCTCACTTCTCCCCCTCTTCTCTCTCAACTCTTTCCCCTCTACTTTTATTTTGTGGACTTTTCAATGTTCTAAGTTTAGTTAAGGGCCCTCGCAGTGAGTCTATTGGTGTCTATGTCTTATGCTAGCTGACAACCTCAGTACTTTGGACAAACGGGTTGACTTGCAGCGATTTTGTACGTTGATACTGGTCGTAAATGTAGTTTATACGTTTATAACACGATTTTGAATATATACTCTGGGCACCGATTGCTAACTGTCTATTATGTTTTTGTTTTTGTTTTTTTAAGGCTCATTAGCAGTTTTGCTCAATCCCTCTCCCCATTTTTATTTGTGTCCTTTGTATATGCTCTGTATACTTTGTTTTTTCAATAAAAACTAATTAAACAAAAATAACTATTCTGGAAACTTGTCTCATGACATGTTCTGGGGAATCCATGCAGAAAAGCAGAGCAGAGGACAATTGCAGTAACTGCTCTGTAAGGCTACTTTCGCACTGAGGCGCTTTACAGGTGCTACAGCGCTAAGAATAGCACCTGCATAGCGCCTGTAAAGAGCCTCTCCTGTCTCTCCAGTGTGAAAGCCCGAGTGCTTCCACATTGGAGCGGTGCGCTTGCAGGACGGTTTTAAACCTTTTACGGCTACTAGAGGGGGTTAAAAGCGGTCTGCTAGTGGCCGACGGCAAAACGCCACTAAAAATAGCTGCGCTTTACCGCCGACACCCGCCCCAGTGTGAAAGTAGCCAAACAGCACAATCCTGAAAAACAGGGTCATGTTGGTTGTTTATTGTCCTAGTCCAGTTAGATGCAGTTTGACAAACTAAAATTGCAACAAGAGCTAGTTGCAGTATTGGAGAGAACCTTTAGGACTGTCCCAAATCTCCTATCTGCAGAATCTTTAGAAGGTACAGTGTGATGTTTGTTTAGGACAGGGGTGGATAGTGATATTAATGATTTGAAGGAGTCTGAATCCTAATGCCGCGTACACACGGTCGGACTTTTCAGCTACAAAAGTCCGACAGCCCATCCGACAGACTTTTGACAGACTTTCGACGGACTTTTGGCGGACTTTCAACTGACTTTCTAACGACCGGACTTGCGTACACACGATCACACCAAAGACCGATGGATTCGTAAGTGATGATGTACACCGGACTAAAATTAGGAAGTTGATAGCCAGTAGCCAATAGCTGCCCTAGCGTGGGTTTTTGTCCGTCGGACTAGCATACAGACGAGAGGATTTCTGGGTCCGGTGGAGTTACGATGCAAAGATTTGAAGCATGTTCCAAATCTAAAGTCCGTCAGATTTGCGACTGGAAAAATCCGCTGAAGCCCACACACAATCGGATTGTCCGCCGGATTTGGTCCGTCGGCATCCGTCGGACAAGTCCGGTCGAAAAGTCCAACCGTGTGTACGCGGCATAAGTGTAAAGAAAGGTGGTTTCACAATCATTGCTCCAAGCCACTGGGTTTGCCATATGCATCATGGCGAACCTATACTTTTCAAAGATGCGCATGTATGCAAACAACTGTCTGACACTCAGATCACAAATGCAAGTTCAACTAACATCTAATCACAATTATGCAACTTAGCAATGTTCTGCATGCCGAAATACACACTGAGGTTGATTTACCAAAGACAAATAGGCTGTCTGCTTCACAAGGGAATTTTTTCCCAGAGCTTAGTGAATGTGTTGAAGTTTCACTTTAAAAAAGAATACCCAATCACCCAAGGAAAATTTAAAAAAAGTATTTTTGCTTGCACATGATTGGATCATGGAAGTCAGTAGAGCTTCACCTCAATCACTAAACTCTAGGGCAATTCCCAAGTGAACAGTCTATTTGTCTTTGTAAATCAACCCTACTATCTCCAATGCTTAAATGACTGAAATACACACTGGGGAGATTTGCTAAAACTGGCACACACAGAATCTGGTGCAGTTGTCCATAGTAACCAATCAGTTTCTAGGTTTTAGCCCTGGTTCAGACTGAATGCGGCTTTGAAATCGTGCAACTTCCCTTGAAATCGCACAATTTCAAAGTTGCATATCAGTGCAACTTCAGGTGTGACTTGGCTGACATCCGACAGACTTCATGCACAGATGCCTATTCTAATTGCACTTGAAATTGCCAAAAATAGTGCAGGAACTACTTTTTCAAATCGGTGCGGCACCGCAAAGTCGGCGTCACACCGATTTGAACGGTTCCATTGCCTACAATAGGCTTTGACTTGTCATGCGATTTGGACCTGTTAAATCACATGACAAGTAGCACCGGTGTGAACGGGGGCTCATTATCAAAGCTTGATTGAACAAGCTGATTTTAGAAGCTAATTGGTTACTATGCACAGCTGCACCAGATTCTGTGTACACTAGTTTTAGCAAATCTCGCCCACTATCTCCAATTGTTAAATGGCCAAAGTACATACTATCTCCAATGGTTCAATGCTGTTCATCTGTCTACAGGATTCTACCCCTATGCACAGTGAACATTTTATTAGATACAGCAATGTCTGTTATCTCCTTTTTTTCTTTAGACTATTTTACCTGCTCAACTAGTTAGAGTACTAAATTTAAACATTAGTAATTTTAGTATCTTATGTCAGATAAAATATGCAATATTTATACCTGCCAGCTAGTTACAAAAAATCTATCGTCTTAGCTTGCAAAACTAATGCAGACATAAGCCTTTCCACTTTAAAATCATTTGTGAAAAACCTGCCAAGCGTCCTATTAGCATCAATGCATTTTGATGGATAAAGGTTAAGGATTGCACAGAGGAAGAACTCTCACCCATTAAACAGCACCGTGTCCTGAAAAGTGTTGTACTGGCAGGATAATGAGAAAATGTATTATAATGCAAATCCACTACCACAGCAATTCTGTCATTCCTAATGCTCAAAAGGGCTGACTGCTGAAACGGAACATTTTTTAACTATGAGGTTTTTTTTCCTCTTTCACTGTGGTGAAGGCAACAGTAACACTAAGTGGTAACATTTGTAGATCCAAGTTCATGATATCTGCATTATGAAGAAAATAGTAAAATATTTCAAAAATTGATTGTAAGCTGATATGATGCAAATACCAAAAGTATATGCAGTTATCCTACAGCAACCTAGGAGCAGCAGCTGACTAGCTTGAACTGTCATAGTCAAACCGATTGCATATTTGCACAGTTTTACAACATATTGTATAATTCTGCTGTTGGGTTTAGTAAAATATTTACAGTAGCTACTACAACTTGTATAAAAGCTTAATTTTCCTTTTATAATTAATATTCCTGTCCTCTTAAACAGGCGGACACTATGCTGTAAAAAGAAAATGCTGCTAAGTGGTTACATAGTTGGTAATATATCAAGAAAAAAGGAATTCCCCTATTGGTGGATTTTAAAGGCACATGTAAAAGAGTGTAGAAGGAGTATGTATAGTATAAACAATAATTTATTGATTTGAAAACATAGTAAAATCACCAAGCAAAAAAATAACAATTATAAGGAATGCGAGTCATGTACTTATACACAGATACAATGTTGATACCAATATTCTTGCACCCGACGCGTTTCGGAGTTACTTAGCCTCCTTCCTCGGGGGTGGATATAGGTTTACAGAAAATTATTGACACTGTGTAGGCTGACTTGGCATTCCAGAACAGCTAAAAACAAAGGCACTGACATTGTCTGTCTATCCAGCGTATTCCTGATTACGGTAGATGGAAGTTCATTATCATATTATCAGTGCTGTTACTTCATGCGTAACAGTAAAGATTTTTTTACGTATAGATGTAGGTGAGTGGTATTTTCTTCAGAAAATGAAGAAAAGCCCAAAAAGAGGGCGTAAAAAGGTTTAAAAAACCTGGAGCTCCACTGAGGCCGAGGGCGGGTCCTGATAATGGCTCAATAGATGGCTCAAGGGGGTACGTAATAAATAACTGGTATTGGCACCGAAAAACTGGATGTCTGCTCAGGCCGAAATCATCTTGCAAACTGTAGCGGATTTTTTGGTATCCTTGATGTCCATGTTATATATGTAATCGCCATATTGTCATGTGTTTCCAAGTTGATATCATTATGTATCCTTGATGTCCATGCCATGTGTGTAATTTTATGTGTAACCTTATGATCCATATATTTTTACTTGTTCTATATCATTAAGATCCATTTATATGTCCTCTATGTTAATAAACAATTTTCCTTTTATATACACCCACTATGTCGAGAACCTCATTTAAAGGCCCAAATTTCCCTCTTTTTTCTGAATACTGATACCAGGGATGGAAATACATGTTATATGTGCCTCATATAAAGTCCCAACTGTGTTTTTACACTCCCCCCTTTTTTGCACAACAGTCAATGAGGCTCCACGGCACACTATGTGTAGTACACATTCTTTAGTCCAGAGAAATCTGTCCCCAGGGCTAGTAAGTTGTGTTTTCCCTCCAGGCCAAAGGTTTCTACTTCTGCTCTTGCACTGTCACCCTATAACACTAATGGCCTGAACAATGACCTACATGGCAGAACCACCAGGTTTTTTTTTCATAAAATTTACAGATTTAAAAATATTGCAATTAGGAGGAAACACATACACAATATTGGTATAATGTTTAGCGCTAAACCATCTGATGAAAAAGATTAAAGTAATGTTTTATACCAATATACTGAATAAATTCCTAAGCTGTTTAACCACTTGCCGCCCGCCATATAGCAGAATGATGACGGCAAAGTGGTTTCAATATCCTGACTGGGCGTCATATGATGTCCTCAGGATATTAAGCCGCTGCGCGCCCCCGGGGGCATGCATCACGGTAATCGTTGTTGTGGTGTGTCAGTCTGACACACCGCAACTCCGATCTAGGTAAAGAGTCTCTGACGGAGACTCTATACCACGTGATCAGCCGTGTCCAATCATGGCTGATCACGATGTAAATAGGAAGAGCCGGCGATCGGCTTTTCCTTACTCGCGTCTGACAGGCGCGAGTAGAGGAGAGCCGATCGGCTGCTCTCCTGACAGGGGGGTCTGTGCTGATTGTATATCAGCACAGCCCCCCATCGGATCCCACCCAGGACCACCATCATGCCGCCCAGGACCACCAGGATGGCCATCCACACTGGACCACCAGGTATGCCCCCCTAGACCCCCAGGGAAATACTAATCTGTGCCCAGGCAGCTGCCAATCAATGCCCAGTCAGCTGCCAATCAGTGCCCACTCACAATGCCTACCACTGCCAGTGCCACCAGGGATGCCTATCACTGCCTCATATCAATGCCACGTATCAGTGCCACGTATCAATGCCCATCAGTGCCGCCTATCAGTGCTGCCTATTAGTGTCCAGCAGTGCCGCCTATCAGTGCCACCCATAAGAACCCATCTTTGCAGCCATTCAGTGCCCATCAGTGTCGCCTATCAGTGCTCATCAGTGCCCACCAGTGCCACCCATGAGTGCCCATCAGTGTCGCCTATCAATGCCCATCAGTGCTGCATATCAGTGCCACCCATCAGTGCCACCTACCAGTGCCCATCAGTGCCGCATATCAGTGCCCATCGTCAGTGCCCGTCAGTGCCCGCTCATTTGTGCCATCTCATTGGTGCCTCCTTATCAGTGCCTGTCAGTGCCGCCTTATCAGTGCCCATCAGTGAAAGAGAAAACTTACTTATTTACAAAATTTTATAACAGAAACAAAAGCAAAACTTTTATTTTTTTCTAAATTTTCGTTTTTTTTTTATTTGTTTAGCAAAAAATAAAAACCGCAGAGGTGATCAAATACCACCAAAAGAAAGCTCTATTTGTGGGAACAAAATGATAAAAATTTAGTTTGGGTACAGTGTAGCATGACCGCGCAATTGTCATTCAAACTGCGACAGCACTGAAAGCTGAAAATTGGTCTGAGCAGGAAGGTGTATAAGTGCCCTGTATTGAAGTGGTTAAAGGATTGGCTTGGCGCTTCTCTCTCCTCCTTTTAAAAATATTGCAATTACTTTTAAATTTATATTATCGTAACAATGATTATATGAGATTTTGGTGATTGTGTTAACTGCTTTAAGGAGGAAGGAATGTAAAGTTGTTTACTTATAATATACTGCTGACACATATATTAATAAAAATAAGCAGTATCTAATACAACTATATATTTTGTAACCATATTTTTCACTGTATTGAGGACAATATTAATCATTCCCTAATATAGGGCATACTCCAAAGGGCAGCATCCCTACATGTATAAATCGTACAGAGTAAGGTTGTAAATGTGTAGTTAATGAGCACTAGTACCCATGAATGCCATATACAAGGATAATTGACAATTGTCATGAATGAAATTTGAGATTTTTGCTCCCAGCTGGAGCAATAGCTAGTTCTAGAAATACTGTATATGATCTGTGTGGTCACATGGATTGAAAAAACGCTAGAATCATGAGATATATACACAGTATATATATATACAGTGGGGACAGAAAGTATTCAGACCCCCTTAAATTTTTCACTCTTTGTTATATTGCAGCCATTTGCTAAAATCATTTGTTAATTTGTTTTCCTCATTAATGTACACACAGCACCTCATATTGACAGAAAAACACAGAATTGTTGACATTTTTACAGATTTATTAAAAAAGAAAAACTGAAATATCACATGGTCCTAAGTATTCAGACCCTTTGCTCAGTATTTAATAGAAGCACCCTTTTGATCTAATACAGCCATGAGTCTTTTTGGGAAAGATGCAACAAGTTTTTTATACCTGTATTTGGGTATCCTCTGCCATTCCTCCTTGCAGATCCTCTCCAGTTCTGTCAGGTTGGATGGTAAACGTTGGTGGACAGCCATTTTTAGGTCTCTCCAGAGATGCTCAATTGGGTTTAAGTCAGGGCTCTGGATGGCCATTCAAGAACAGTCACGGAGTTGTTGTGAAGCCACAAGCTGTGTGCCTAGGGTCATTGTCTTGTTGGAAGGTAAACCTTCGGCCCAGTCTGAGGTCCTGAGCACTCTGGAGAAGGTTTTCATCCAGGATATCCCTGTACTTGGCCGCATTCATCTTTCCCTCAATTGCAACCATTCGACCTGTCCCTGCAGCTGAAAAACACCCCCACAGCATGATGCTGCCACCACCATGCTTCACTGTTGGGACTGTATTGGACAGGTGATGAGCAGTGCCTGGTTTTCTCCACACATAACGCTTAGAATTAAGGCCAAAAAAATCTATCTTGGTCTCATCAGACCAAAGAATCTTATTTCTCACCATCTTGGAGTCCTTCGGGTGTTTTTTTAGCAAACTCTATGTGGGCTTTCATGTATCTTGCACTGAGGAGAGGCTTCCATTGGGCCACTCTGCCATAAAGCCCCGACTGGTGGAGGGCTGCAGTGATGGTTGACTTTCTACAACTTTCTCCCATCTCCCGACTGCATCTCTGGAGCTCAGCCACAGTGATCTTAGGGTTCTTCTTTATCTCTCTCACCAAGGCTCTTCTCCCCCGATAGCTCAGTTTGGCCGGACGGCCAGCTTTAGGAAGGGTTCTGGTCATCCCAAATGTCTTCCAATTAAGGATTATGGAGGCCACTGTGCTCTTAGGAACCTTAAGTGCAGCAGAAATTTTTTTGTAACCTTGGCCAGATCTGTGCCTTGCCACAATTCGGTCTCTGAGCTCTTCAGGCAGTTCCTTTGACCTCATGATTCTCATTTGCTCTGATATGCACTGTGAGCTGTAAGGTCTTATATAGACAGGTGTATGGCTTTCCTAATCAAGTCCAATCAGTATAATCAAACACAGCTGGACTCAAATGAAGGTGTAGAACCATCTCAAGGATGATCAGAAGAAATGGACAGCACCTGAGTTACATATATGAGTGTCACAGCAAAGGGTCTGAATACTTAGGACCATGTGATATTTCAGTTTTTCTTTTTTAATAAATCTGCAAAAATGTCAACAATTCTGTGTTTTTCTGTCAATATGGGGTGCTGTGTGCACATTAATGAGGAAAAAAATTAACATAAATGATTTTAGCAAATGGCTGCAATATAACAAAGAGTGAAAAATTTAAGGGGGTCTGAATACTTTCCGTCCCCACTGTGTATATATATATATATATATATATATATATATATTTTTTTTTTTTTTTCATTTCTTTTTAGAAAGAAAAACCCTAACCTATGAAATTAATTAAAATGTCATTGAATACTAAATAATTGTTACATTTTTCAAGTATTACAAGTTTTAAAGGTTCAAAAATTATTATTGATATTAATCACATACATTTTAAAACAGTGCAAGTTTGGGTTTCAGAGAGAAGAAGGCAGGTTTGTCTGCGCCTGGACCCATGTTGCCGTTCAGCACCCCTAGCGTGGCATTCTTTTGCCACATTGATTAGGTAGTTGGATTCCCTGATCGTCATCTTATATTTATCATCACACTAACAAAAAAACTGCAATGTGTGCAGACAAATTAACTTGGTATTAAACCCAAATGTAAACACTCATCATATTGCAGCTTACCATTTCTTAGATGTGATGATTGCATTAGTTTTCTTGTTTAGGCTTTCTTTCTTCTATTTGCATCTGGTGATCCAGCAAGTAGGACTGTTTTTTTTTCAAAAAAGCAAGCTCTCCAGCAGAATTTATCAGTTACAGAGATGAGACAAACCATTTACCAACAATAGGGGTGCGTAGAATGATCAACTTTTATTTATGTAAAACCTTTATCCCAAAAGGAAAAAAAATGTTTGCTGTAACTGCTTATAAAGTATTTGCTGGAGTTTGGTTCAATTTGTTAGTGTATTTAAATCTGATAGCAGCTAGCACATCTAAGACTTCCCTAACAATTATGCTGTCCCAATCAGACCCTGTGCTTCCCCATCCAGATTGGTGTCTGTATAATAGAGGAGGATTGTTACTGGCCACATCTCAAGGTGAGGGAAGAAAGCTTAAAAAATAAAACTAATGTAGACACCACATCTAATGATTTGTAAGCTGCAATATATTACATTTTTGGTTTTGGGTTTAACACCGCTTTAAGGAAATGATGTAAAAGGCATTTTCCATTCCTCCCACCTATCTCAGCATTGTCTAGCAGGGTGCATGAGAAACCCAGATACCCAGTTGTATGTGAAACATTTAATTTCATTTGTATAAACAGCTTGCATGCTTATCGAACTAGATTTACCTTTCCTTTGCACCCCCATTGCTCAGTTTAGTACTGAAAGCCAAAACAATTAGCCAGTACTATAGACATATCTCCCAACTGTAACTGATTTTGAGGGACTGTCCCTGATTTGTCCCTCTGTCCCTCATTCCTCCTCATTTGTCCCTCATTTTGGTCTGGTCTATATAATTGTATATAAAATGCACTAATTATGTTTTTAAAAAGTGTTTCCCAGTGCTAATACTTTCATCCAATTTCTAAATTGCTGCATTTGTAAATTCCAAAAACCAATATAAAGGAATATTAGTGGTAAAAAGCACTTGTGGGTTTTAACCAATCTTTTTTTTATATACAATTCTCCTTTAAGGGGGGCTTGGCAGGGTGTGTGTCCTATGCCTACATACTTTTGCCAATAGGTGTCCCTCATTCCCATTTCAGAAAGTTGGGAGGTATGCTATACAGAATCAAGTGACTTGCTCCAGGTGACAGCACTGTTACAGGGAATTCACAACCATCTGAGAGTTACCACTTTAGAGACTTGTAGCTTGCACATGACTATCCTCCTCCCACAAGCTAAACAGAGAAGCAAAAGGGTCAAAAAAAGGTAGGTATTTGTTGCTAGGGAAGTCTGCATTAACATGAAGCTGTTGCCACATGGCCAAAGCACAGGTTCACTTTAAGTCTGACAAGAGGTGGGAAAACGATCGAATCAAAGATCTTCATCCAGAACCAAATAGAGTGGATAGAATAGCCACCACCAGCACCCAAATCAACTGATCCTTACCGTCAGTGTGTAGGGTACACACAATGTAAGTACTGATTAATGGCTCCAGCAGTCCCTCTGCACCAATCGATCCACTCCACTGACACTCTAGCCTATTCCTCTCCACACAGGTCAAAGAAACCCAAAAGCTGCTTCCATTCTTTAAAACTTCACCGGATAACATCCATTCACATTCACCGGATTCATACATCCACATGAATGTATGAAAAATGAAAAGGCTCATTGTGCAGACATCCAGTTAAAAGATTTATTAAGTAAAAAAAGGCTGGTGCACTCACATTTTTGAAAGAACCGCCAAGCATGTAAAAACAAACAGTGTTTCAAACCGACAAGATGGCCGCCGTGTCTTTGGTCAGCGTCCCGCGTCACATTTCCTTAGCTCCACCCGAGGTTTCAACATGAGGAAGTGTCATCAGGGGCGTTGTTAGGGCGTGTGAAACTGTTATTTATAGGGGACGGACCAAGGCTAGAATGCCGGAAATCAGATGTGCTCCACAGGCCGGAAATACATTATTCCGGAAACAAAGGGTGCAACAATATTCTGGTCACCACAACTAAAAACCTACAGTTATAATTAACAAAATAGGAGTATAAAACATATCACTGAGAAGCGATTAATGAGCAAAAGGACAGTATCGGTATTTACACTGAAAAAAACAGACGCGGAACGGACCCGAAAAGCGTTGACATCTTGTGGTGAAAATACATCATTACATCCACAAATAGTGAACATTTTAATACAAAGAAATATTAAAAAATATCTAGTTTTTAAACTGAAATAAAAAACTAATCCTAGAAGGACAATAATAAATGTCTATCAAACAATCCACTAAATGATAATATGATTAAAATACAAAAAATAAGATAAAAAATATAAAAAATAAAACTCAGCTATTGTTAATAAAGGAGTTGATATCCCATTCAACATTCATTCCAAAAGGAATGAATGTTTGGGCTTGATAGATCCACCTGGTTTCTAACCTGGAGACCCCCCTAACCATATTACTTCCCCTCCAATGGCCAGAAAATTTGTCAATACCCAAAAAGATGGTGCCTTCAGGATTGCAATTGTGTTTCAGGGCATAGTGCTTGGAGAGGCTATGCTTGAGAAACCCTATCTTAATCTTCGCAACATGTTCGTTCAACCTTGTCTGCAACATACGTTTAGTGCGTCCAATGTATTGAAGGCCACAAGGGCACTGAACAATGTACATATATATACATATTTAGTAGAACACGTGATCAACGGTTTTATGGAAAAAATTTCCAGAGTCGAGGTGGACTGAAACGACTTGGTTCTCCTATTCTTACTCGCGTTCAGTTTGCAAATGGGACACTTTCTGCAAGGAAAATACCCCCTCATGTTCTGAAAGAAAACAAGTGGTTTTGGAGGGTCCACTACATTAGGGGCCAGCTGCAATTTCAAGGGGGAACCCCCGGGGTATATCAGGTAGATTCGACCCTAGGACCCTATCCCCTTTCAAAACATTCCAATGTTTTTGTATAATTTTCTTAATATCATAATGCTGATTGGAATATGTGGTAATGAGTGAGTATTTAAAGCTTTCATCCACTTTTCTAGGCTTAGGTACCAAAAGATCTTCCCTATTTTTGTCCAGAGCCAATCTAAATGCTCCTTCCAGCTCGTTGGGGTCATACCTTTTTTCCAGAAACCTTTTTCTGTGTATTGAGGATTCCCACAAAAAATCCACCTGATTTATGCGGTTTCTCCTCAACCCCAGAAATTGGCTCTGAGGGATTGATTTGAGCCAGGATTTCTGATGACAACTGTTAGAATCAATATAGCCTTTCCGATCCGCATATTTAAAATGGGTGGATGTACTGACTACACCATCCACAACCTTGATCCTAAAATCAAGGAAATGGATATCGGTTTTACTGGCTTCATGAGTAAGGAAGATACCCCTACCATTATTGTTCAGCCCTGCTATAAAATCATTAAGGGATTCAAAGTCACCATCCCACAGAAGGAGGATGTTGTCCATATATTGTCTCCAGAAAACCAATTCTGGCCTGGATTCACGATAGACGACATCCTTCTCCCATTTGGCCATAAAAAGATTGGCCATACTAGTGGCAAATTTAACCCCCATGGCCACACCCCTATTATGCACATAGTATGAACCACCATACCAAAAATAGTGATGTTCCATAGCATAGTCCAACAACCTTGGGATGAAAGATCTTTGCCTATCATGAAGAGAATCATTCCTAAAGAACCATTCAACTGCTTCTCTACCATGTTTGTGTGAAATGACAGTATATAAAGAAGAAACATCAGCAGTAGCAAGCATATAACTCTGTTTCTATTCCACAAGCTTAAGTGCATTAACAACCTGTGTAGAATCCCTTAGATAGGATGGAGTATTAACCACCAAGGGTTGCAGGAAGTGATCTATGTATTTGCCCACCTTGGAAGTCAGCCCACTAACGATCGGCCTCCCAGGGGGGGGGGGACCGGAATTTTTATGCACTTTGTGTAGGTAATAAATTACCGGAACCTTAGGGAAACTGGAACTAGAAAAGCTTTCTCCTTTTTGGAAATAATCCTCTGTTGAAAACCCTCTTCAACCAAACCCACTAGTTCTTTTTTATATTCAGAGGTGGGATTTCCTTTCAAGGGAACATAGGTCTCTCGATCAGAGAGTAGCCTCAGCATTTCATTGTTGTAAGCTTCCTTATCTAAAGTAACAATCCCGCCCCCTTATCGGTGGGGCGCACAATGATATCTTTGCATTATTTAAGAAGCTCCAAACCTTTTTTAAAAGTATACTCCCTCCTATTTTACTTAACCTGCAACAGCTGTAGATCATTAGTAACCAAATCTCTAAAAACAGAGATTGAGGGAGCCAAATGGCCAGGAGGGTTAAATAATGACGTATGGCCATGATTCAAAACATGTTTCTCTTCTGTTGACAAATCAACCTTACTTAAATTAAAGAGGCCAGAGTCCTTTAGACTCGCCTCCTTTTTAGTGTGGATCCTCCTCCCCCCTCTGGTGCCCCTTTTGGCTCTATACCCCTTTTGTTGCTCTGAACCCCGGAAAAAAAATGATTATAATTATCACCAACTTGTCCACCTTGTCCCCCCTGTCCAAATCAGATGGATGATTCTGGTGTTGCCACCAATTTCCGCCAGAGGGGGTCCTTGGAGAATACCCACCCTGTGATTTATACTGGGAGGCCCAATCGTTAGGGTGAAGGGTGATATATCTATCATCCCCATGGGGGCTCCCCCTACCACCCAAATGCTCAAATTGATTATGGACAGCCGTGGGGAACAGGATGTGGGGCATCTGCTGCCCTCCCCTCTTTCTCCCAGCTCCTCTACTCTTAAACCCACCCTTAGAGGCAGAGGTTGACTCAAAGCAGGGTGGGCAAGAGAGACCTGGGGAATGTTTGGACCCTGACTGTGAACATTCATCATCTCATCACCTCTGCCCTCTGCTGGTAAAACGTTATTAGCTGTAACATCCTTAGTTTGCCGTTTGCAGACTCCCTTACTCTTATAGTCAGAGATATCTCTAAGATATTTCTTCTTTTTCTTATTTCTCTGTTCTAACTTCTCTTTTTCCAAATGCTTCCTAAGAAACTCAGATTTTTTAACATAGTCCTCACTCACTTTAAGTATGCAAAGAGATCTGCAATATAGAAATGTATTGTTGCAGGATAATGCACAAGAAGGAGGAGACGAAATGTGGAAATTATTAATAGAATTATCCAGGGAGACATCCTTTGTATAGCAAAGCACTATCACTATAGTGCTAGCAGTCAGCTGCATATAGCAGCCGCTATGGATTAGCATGGTAAAGAATATTGCTTACAGGAAAATTAAAAAAAAGGTCTTAGCGTAACACTTTTTTCTTAATTGAAGAAATCTCTCCATCTTTGGAATTTTTAAAAATTATTGTATGACTAGAGATGCTTCCCCATTTCAGGTGCTTTGCACCTATAACCACTTCCAGCATATTTAGTATGTATGTTGTGGCTGACAACATAAATCAGTGCATTCCATTTAATAAAATACATTTTAAAAGAAATGTCTACAGATTAATAGAATCTTGCCATAAAAGACTATGGGAGCAATATATGTTCCCTTTCCTCTCTATAAATAGAACATAAATTGGGCCTGGGAAAGTTCAGAGTCTCTTGAAGTGACAGAAAACTATGAGTCATTTCAGTTCGGAAGTTACAGATATCAGCTAATAAGTGGCACTGCAAAAAGGAGAAAACTGAACCATATAATCGGTTAATCATATGCTATCTGTCATAATGAAATGTAACAAGCTGGTATTTTTTATCAATAAATCAAAAAATATTACTTACTCTTATTAAATCATTAAATACCCTGGTCCACATTTTTTTATCATCAATTTTCTTTTAATTCAAAGCAGTAAATCGCTATATCAATTTAGAATGCATACAATAACCAAAGAACAATTCTTTTTTGAGAGACAGGGGAAAACTGAAAAACCAAACATGCATTGTTGTAGCCCATGAGTTGGTATCTCTATAGCGTCAGCTCAGCAGTTGCCACTAGTGTCAGTTTTATCTTAAGGGAGCAAGAGCTATTACTTCGGTAAACCTAACCCATCAACAAATGTTTCACTTAGCATTACTTGGATTCTTTGCTACAGTTGTAAGCTGACCATAAACCTAGAAGGCGGTCTACAGTACTGAAAAAGTATTCACACCCCTTGAAATTTTCCACTTTTTGTTATGTTACAACCAAAAACTTAAATGTATTTCATTGGGATTTTATGTCATAGACCAACACAAAGTGGCACATAATTGTGAAGTGGAAGGAAAATGATAAATGGTTTTCAAAATGTTACAAATAAATATGTGAAAAGTGTGACGTGCAGTTGTATTCAGCCCCCCTGAGTCAATACTTTGTAGAACCACCTTTCGCAGCTATTACAGCTGCAAATCTTTTTGGGGATGTCTCTACCAGCTTTGCACATCTAGAGTGGCATTTTTGCCCATTCTTCGTTGCAAAATAGATTCTCAGTTGGATTTAAGTCTGGACTTTGACTGGGCCATTCTAACACATGAATATGTTTTGATCTAAAGCATTGCATTGTAGCTCTGGCTGTATGTTTAGGGTCGTTGTCCTGCTGGAAGGTGAACCCCCGCCCCAGTCTCAAGTCTTTTGCAGAGTCTAACAGGTTTTCTTCTAAGATTGCCCTGTATTTGGCTCTATCCATCTTCCCATCAACTCTGACCAGATTCCCTGTCCCTGCTGAAGAAAAGCATTACAACACAGCATGATGCTACCATCACTATGTTTCATGATGGGGATGGTGTGTTCAGGGTGATGTGCAGTGTTAGCTTTCTGCCACAAATAGCATTTTGCTTTTAGGCCAAAATGTTCACTTTTGGTTTCATCTGACCAGAGAAGCGTCTTCCACATGCTTGCTGTGTCCCCCACATGGCTTTTCGCAAACTGCAAACGAGACTTCTTATGGCTTTCTTTCAACAATGACTTTCTTCTTGCTACTTTTCCATAAAGGCCAGATTTGTGGAGTGCACGACTAATAGTTGTCCTTTGGACAGATTCTTCCACCTGAGCTGTGGATCTCTGCAGCTCCTCCAGAGTTACCATGGGCCTCCTGGCTGCTTCTCTGAGTAATGCTCTCCTTGCTCGGCCTGTCAGTTTAGGTGGACGGCCATGTCTTGGTAGGTTTGCAGTTGTGTCATACTCTTTCCATTATCGGATGATGAACTGAACAGTGCCCCGTGACTTGTTCAAAGCTTGGGAATTTTTTTATAACCTAACCCTGCTTTAAACTTACCCACAACTTTATCCCTGACCTGTCTGTTGTGTTCCTTGGCCTTCCCGATGCTATTTGTTCACTAAGGTTCTTTAACCACTTCAGCCCCGGAAGATTTTACCCCCTTTCTGACCAGAGCACTTTTTACAATTTGGCACTGTGACGCTTTAACTGGCAATTGCGCGGTCATGCTATGCTGTACCCAAACTAAATTTGCGCCCTTTTTTTCCCACAAATAGAGCTTTCTTTTGGTGGTATTTGATCACCTCTGCGGTTTATATTTTTTGCGCTATAAACAAAAAAGAGCGACAATTTTGAAAAAAAAAAAACAATATTTTTTTACTTTTTGCTATAATAAATATCCCAAATTTCCTGATCAGTTTAGGCTAATATATATTCTTCTACATATTTTTGGTAAAAAAAAAAAATCACAATAAGCATATATTGATTGGTTTGCGCAAAAGTTATAGCGTCTACAAACTATGGAAAAGATTTATGGCATTTTTATGTTTTTTTTTTTTTTTTCACTAGTAATGGCGGTTATCTGCGATTTTTAGCAGTACTGCAACATACAGATCGGACACTTTTGACACATTTTTGGGACTATTGACATTTATACAGCGATCTGTGCTATAAAAATGCACTGATTACCGTGTAAATGTCACTGGTAAGGAAGGGATTAACACTAGGGGGGATCAAGGGGTTAAATGTGTGTTCCCTAGATGTGTTCTAACTGTATGGGCATAGGACTGACTGGGGGAGGAGACATATCGTTGTTCCTACTGAGTAGGAACAAACAATATGTCTCCTCTCCCCTGACAGAACAGGGATTTGTGTGTTTACACACACAAATCCCAGCGCTGGCTCTCGTGCGCGTGATCGTGCATGGCTGGCCACACGCATTGTGTCCCCCGCCGTGCAGCGCGCATGCCTCTGGCGGTTCTTAAAGGGAACCCCGTACCCTTACGGGGTTTGCGCAGCGGTGCCATTGAGCCGCAGTAAAAGTACGTGAGCCATTCGGAAACTGGTTAACAAACCCCTGAGGGCTTCACAGAACAGCTGTATTTTTACTGAGATTAAAATACACACAGGTGGACTCTACTAATTAGGTGACTTCTGAAGGCTATTGGTTCCACTAGATTTCAGTTAGGGGTATCAGAATAAAAGGGGCTGAATACAAAGGCTGGTGTAGTAAGGAGGGGTTTGGGTTCCTGGAGGACTGGGACAACTTCTCAGTCGATAACCGGTACTATAGAAGGGATGGACTACACCTAAATGAGGAGGGTGCAGATCTGCTGGGAATGAAGATGGCCAAAAAGTTAGAGGGGGGGGGGTCCAGAGGTAGAGATAGTCAGCGCGGAAGATATTCCAGAGGGTAGTATTGGGGGCATTAGTGGTAGGTTGACCAAAGCACAAAAACACAAGGTAAGTATAGTAGCAAGTCCTAGTTGCAATCTTGAAACACCCAATATGAGGACAATATGCGACTGGTCTAAACTATGTGGCATGTTCACCAATGCCAGGAGCATGGTGGACAAGATGGGTGAATCAGAGATACTGTTGTACGAGGAGGATTTGGATTTTGTGGGAATTTCAGAGACCTGGTTCAACAGCTCTCATGATTGGCTGGCAAACATTCAAGGGTATACTTTTTACCGCAAGGATAGAGAGGGTAAAAAAGGGGGAGGGGTATGCCTATATATCAAGAATAATGTACAAGTGAATGTGAGAGATGACATCACTGAGGGAGCTAGGGAGGAGGTGGAATCCTTATGGGTAGAGCTCCAAAGGGATAAAGCTAAGGGGAAAGTAATACTGGGAGTATGCTATAGGCCCCCTAACCTGAGGGGGGAAGTGGAGACAGATCTCCTATCACAATTTGGATTAGCAGCAAGGATGGGAAGTGTTATCATAATGGGGGATTTTAATTATCCAGACATAGACTGGGTGGAGGGAACCGCGCATTCATTTAAGGCTCGCCAGTTCCTTAATGTCTTGCAGGACAATTTTATGGGTCGGATGGTAGACGCACCAACTAGAAATAAAACATTACTGGATCTACTGATTACCAAAAATACAGACCTGATCACGGATGTAAAAATATGGGGCAATTTAGGTAACAGTGATCACATTAGTTTCAGTATAAATCACACAAATAGGAAAGGGAATACAAACACACTGAATTTCAAAGGAGCCAACTTCCCTAAACTACAGACCTTGCTAAAAGGCATAAATTGGGATAAAATATTAGGAACAAAGAACACGGAGGAGAGATGGGTTTGCTTTAAGAGCATATTAAATAAGGGCATTAGCCAATGCATCCCATTGGGTAATAAATTTAAAAGAGCGAACAAAAGTCCTAGATAGCTTAACTCCATTGTAAAAATGCATATAAAAGCAAAGGAAAAGGCCTTCAAAAATTACAAGGTTGAGGGATCATCCTCAGCATTCAGACTTTTATAAAGAATGCAACAAGAAATGTAAGGGTGCAATTAGGACGGCTAAGATAGAACATGAAAGACACATAGCGGAGGAGAGCAAAAAAAATCCCAAGAAATTCTTTAAGTATGTAAACATTAAAAAAGGGAGGACAAACAATATTGGCCCTATAAAGAATGAGGAAGGACATCTGGTTACAAAGGATGGCGAGATGGCGAAGGTATTGAATTTATTCTTCTCCTCAGTCTTCACGAGTGAATCGGGGGGCTTCAGTAACTAAAACCGCAGTGTTTATCCTCATGACACAACACAGGAAGCACCTCCATGGTTAACAGAGGACAGAATTAAAATTAGACTTGAGAAACTTAACATTAATAAATCACCGGGACCAGATGGCTTGCATTCGAGGGTACTTAGGGAACTCAGTCTGTAGCAAGTCTGGCAAGTGATTGCCAGACCGTTGTTCCTAATTTTTACAGACAGTCTACTGACTGGAATGGTACCAGCTGATTGGAAAAAAGCCAATGTAGCACCAATATTTAAAAAGAGCCCAAAATACATCCCTGGGAATTACAGACCAGTTAGCCTAACATCAATAATATGTAAACTCTTGGAGAGGATGATAAGGGACTATATACAAGATTTTAGTAATGAGAACGGTATCATTAGCAGTAATCAGCATGGATTCATGAAGAATAATTCTTGCCAAACCAATCTTCTAACCTTCTATGAGGAGATGAGTTGCCATCTAGATAAAGGAAGGCCCGTAGACGTGGTATATCTGGATTTTGCAAAAGCATTTGACACAGTTCCCCATAAACGTTTACTGTACAAAATAAGGTCCATTGGCATGGACCATAGGGTGAGTACATGGATTGAAAACTGGCTACAAGGGCGAGTTCAGAGGGTGGTGCTAAATGGGGAGTACTCAGAATGGTCAGGGGTGGGTAGTGGGGTTCCCCAGGGTTCTGTGCTGGGACCAATCCAATTTAATTTGTTCATAAACGACCTGGAGGATGGGGTAAACAGTTCAATCTCTGTATTTGCAGACGATACTAAGCTAAGCAGGGCAATAACTTCGCAGGATGTGGAAACCTTGCAAAAAGATCTGAACAAATTAATGGGGTGGGCAACTACATGGCAAATGAGGTTCAATGTAGAAAAATATAAAATAATGCATTTGGGTGGCAAAAATATGAATGCAATCTATACACTGGGGGGAGAACCTCTGGGAGAATCTGGGATGGAAAAGGACCTGGGGGTCCTAGTAGATGATAGGCTCAGCAATGGCATGCAAAGCCAAGCTGCTGCTAACAAAGCAAACAGAATATTGGCATGCATTAAAAAGGGGATCAACTCCAGAGATAAAACGGTAATTCTCCCACTCTACAAGACTCTGGTCCGGCCGCACCTAGAGTATGCTGTCCAGTTCTGGGCACCAGTCCTCAGGAAGGATGTACTGGAAATGGAGCGAGTACAAAGAAGGGCAACAAAGCTAATAAAGGGTCTGGAGGATCTTAGTTATGAGGAAAGGTTGCAAGCACTGAACTTATTCTCTCTGGAGAAGAGACGCTTGAGAGGGGATATGATTTCAATATACAAATACCGTACTAGTGACCCTAGAAATAAAACTTTTTTTCAGAAGAGAGTTTAACAAGACTTCTGGCCACTCATTAAAATTAGAAGAAAAGAGGTTTAACCTTAAACTACGTAGAGGGTTCTTTACTGTAAGAGCGGCAAGGATGTGGAATTCCCTTCCACAGGCGGTGGTCTCAGCGGGGAGCATCGATAGCTTTAAGAAACTATTAGATAAGCACCTGAATGACTGCAATATACAGGTTTATACAATGTAATACTGACACATAATCACACATAGGCTGGACTTGATGGACTTGTGTCTTTTTTCAACCTCACCTACTATGTAACTATGTAACCACACTTTTCAGATATTTATATGTAAAAAAGAATTTTGAAAACCATTTATCATTTTCCTCCCACTTCACAATTTTGTGCCACTTTGTGTTGGTCTATCACATATAATCCCAGTACAATACGTTTACGTATATTTACATTTACATTTTTGGTTGTAACATGTGAAAAATTTCAAGGGGTATGAATACTTTTTTAAGGCACTGTATTTACATCCATATCTGAAAAAGATACAGTGGGGACGGAAAGTATTCAGACCCCCTTAAATTTTTCACTCTTTGTTATATTGCAGCCATTTGCTAAAATCATTTATGTTAATTTTTTTCCTCATTAATGTGCACACAGCACCCCATATTGACAGAAAAACACAGAATTGTTGACATTTTTGCAGATTTATTAAAAAAGAAAAACTGAAATATCACATGGTCCTAAGTATTCAGACCATTTGCTGTGACACTCATATATTTAACTCAGGTGCTGTCCATTTCTTCTGATGATCCTTGAGATGGTTCTACACCTTCATTTGAGTCCAGCTGTGTTTGATTATACTGATTGGACTTGATTAGGAAAGCCACACACCTGTCTATATAAGACCTTACAGCTCACAGTGCATGTCAGAGTAAATGAGAATCATGAGGTCAAAAGGAACTGCCTGAAGAGCTCAGAGACAGAATTGTGGCAAGGCACAGATCTGGCCAAGGTTACAAAAAAAATTCTGCTGCCCTTAAGGTTCCTAAGAGTACAGTGGCCTCCATAATCCTTAAATGGAAGACATCTGGGATGACCAGAACCCTTCCTAGAGCTGGCCGTCCAGCCAAACTGAGCTTTCTGGGCAGAAGAGCCTTGGTGAGAGTGGTAAAGAAGAACCCAAAGATGACTGTGGCTGAGCTCCAGAGATGCAGTCGGGAGTTGGGAGAAAGTTGTAGAAAGTTAACCATCACTGCAGCCCTCCACCAGTGGTGGAGGGGCTTTATGGCAG
Organism: Lithobates clamitans; assembly: GCA_037952925.1. Classification (NCBI taxonomy): domain Eukaryota; kingdom Metazoa; phylum Chordata; class Amphibia; order Anura; family Ranidae; genus Lithobates; species Lithobates clamitans. The sequence goes on from JBBGZY010000438.1 coordinate 17,668,324, forward strand.
AGTGGCCCGACAGAAGCCTCTCCTTAGTGCAAGACACATTAAAGCCTGCATGGAGTTTGCTAAAAAAACACCTGAAGGACTCCAAGATGGTGAGAAATAAGATTCTTTGGTCTGATGAGACCAAGATAGAACTTTTTGGCCTTAATTCTAAGCGGTATGTGTGGAGAAAACCAGGCACTGCCCATCACCTGTCCAATACAGTCCCAACAGTGAAACATGGTGGTGGCAGCATCATGTTGTGGGGGTGGAAAAGATGAATGCGGCCAAGTACAGGGATATCCTGTATGAAAACCTTCTCCAGAGTGCTCAGGACCTCAGACTGGGCCGAAAGGTTTACCTTCCAATAAGACAATGACCCTAAGCACACAAATCAGACAGATTTGAAAACCTTATCTCACAATTGCTGTTCCTCATGAGATAAATTGTGAATATTTAGGGAATTGTTGGCTGGTAGATACAATGGGTGGCTATAAAATAACCAAGGAGTGGCTTCACAACAACTCCGTGACTGTTCTTGAATGGGCCAGCCAGAGACCTGACTTATACCCAATTGAGCATCTCCGGAGAGACCTAAAAATGACTGTCCACCAACGTTTACCATCCAACCAGACAGAACTGGAGAGGATCTGCAAGGAGGAATGGTAGAGGATCCCCAAATCCAGGTGTGAAAAACTTGTTGCATCTTTCCCAAAAAGACTCATGGCTGTATTAGATCAAAAGGGTGCGTCTACTAAATACTGAGCAAAGGGTCTGAATACTTAGAACCATGTGATATTTCAGTTTTTCTTAAAATAAATAAATCTGCAAAAATGTCAACAATTCTGTGTTTTTCTGTCAATATGGGGTGCTGTGTGTACATTAATGAGGAAAAAAATGAACTTAAATGATTTTAGCAAATGGCCGCAATATAACAAAGAGTGAAAAATTTAAGGGGGTCTGAATACTTTCCGTCCCCACTGTATATTCTCACCAATTTTCGTTGTGGGTGAAAGTTTTAAGTATCAAAACATATAGCCTTCAAAAATATTTTTGGTTACCTACAAACCAGAATAAAGCCTCTGCATACCAGACATGAACCAGCCACCCATTGTGTTTACCAGCCAACAATTCCCTAAATATTCACAATTTATCTCATGAGGAACAGCAATTATGAGATAAGGTTTTTAAATCTGTCTGATTTATTTCCAGGGATGATCGAGTGGGGACTGAGATTTTTGCCTTGTCAGGTCATTATCACTTCATTATGTAATCTTCATTAGGGATGGGCCGAATCGACCCCTGTTCGGTTCACAACAGAACTTTCGAACGCCGCGAAAGTTCGGATCCGAATAACGAACCCCATTAAAGTCAATGGGACCCGAACGTCAAAAATCAAAAGTGCCCATTTTGAAGGCTTATATGCAAGTAATTGGGCATACAAGGGTTATAGGGGTCCGGGTCCTGCCTTAGGGGACATGTATCAATTAAAAAAAAGTTTGTGAAAAACGTCATTTTTAAATGAGCAGTGATTTTTTGATTTTTAAAGAAAAAGAATAAAAATAAAAAATTCCTTCCAATATAGTGGCTGGGGGGGTCCCCTTAGTCTACCTGTAAAGTGACAGATCTGTACCATGCCTAGAATCTGCTGCAGCAATAATTGCATTTATAAAGCCAAAAAAAATGACATTTTCCCTGCAAGCTGCCTTAATTTTGCTCAGCAAGAGCTGGAGAGCCAGTGTGAATGATGAGGCCGCAATGTAGTGTACTGGGAACAAGATTAGAGATTTTTTGGATACATTCTGGTGTCACTTTGACTTTGGATAGAAGTAACGGGTGTGTAAAAATTGGTCTTTGGGTGACGTGGCATCTTCCCACTGTAACCCTATAGGGGTAATCTTGATGAAAGCATGAATTGGCCTTGCTGTAAAAAATTGCAATGATATGCAGCTGTCAAACAGGTGCAGAAAAATTACTCTTTGGGTGTCGGGGGCGCCTTCCCACCGTAACCCTATAGAGGTACTCTTGATGAAGGCAAAAAAATTGCAATGATTTGCACCTGTCAAACAGGTACTGAAAAAATGGTCTTTGGGTGTTAATTGTGCCCATGAATCCTATACCAAAAACATTCTTCCAGATGAAATAATTGAATACCCTCAAAGCTAGGCAGCCTCGAAGTCCTGCAGAGATTCCACATCCCAAAAAGACTTAATCAGTGACATCGGCATCAGGGGCTTCATAGCTGGTAATCCAGGACTGATTCATTTTTATAAAAGTCAAACAGTCCACGGAGTCTGTGGACAGACGCGTTCTATGATCAGTAACGAAACCTCCTGCAGCACTGAATGCCCGTTCTGAAAGCACGCTGGATGCAGGGCAGCCCAACAACTCAATAGCATACTGGGCAAGTTCTGGCCAGTGGTCTATTCTCATGACCCACTAAGTCAGTGGATTCTCAGTTGGAAAGCTCTCCATCTCTGGTTTGGCCCCGAGGTAATCGTCCACCATGTGATGCAGACGCTGGCGATGGGATGTGGAAGCTGACAGCCCTGGGCAGCGAGGACAAAATAATTCAGAAATGCCTCACTTAGGCGGTAGCCTTCTCCAACACTACTCTCTTGACCAACAGAAGACTCAAAACTACGTTTTCTATGACACTGTAACCTACTGGAGTCAGGAAAAACGTTCAATAAAATCCTCTTTAATGTGTCCTCAAGAGATTTTATCTTCTGCACTCTCTGTGGGGAGGGGATGAGTTCTGAGACCTTCCCCTTATAACAGAGGTCAAGGAGGGTTGCCAACCAGTAATCATCCTTCTCCTTTATGCCATGTATTCTTGGGTCCTTTTGCAGGCTTTGAAGCATGAGGTTGCCCATGCGCCTCAAATTTGCAGAGGCTTGAGAAACAGACTCCTCGGGGTCACTTAGGATGACAGCATCTGGAACTCCTCCCAGCCATGTACTACTTCCAAGGGTCCTGGGGTTGGAAAGCCATTGCTTACAGATTGTAGCATGTCTTTCCTTCTTTGAAACCTATGAAAGTGCAAGAATCCTCCTCTTCATCCTCCTCCCCTCTCTCCTCTTGTGTGTTCTGGGACATAGGAATGATGGTGTCTGGATAAAGTGGGCCTTCACAGGAAAGGAAGTCCTCCTCTTCCTCCTGCTGCTCTGCCTCCAGTCCCCTGTCCATAATGCCACGCAGAGTCTGCTCCAGCAGAAACACAACCGTGTCACTGATTGTGTCACTGATGCATGCACTGTCACGGCTCACCATCCTTGTGGCCTCTTCAAATGGTGACAATACAGTGCATGCATCCTTTATGATCAGCTATTGGCGTGGGGAAAAAAAGCCAGGCGGGCTGAGCCTGTTGACGTATTGGCATGGGTACTCGTTGATGGCCCTCTGTTGCATGTATAGCGCTGCAGCATTGTCAACGTTGAGTTCCATCTGGTGGGCATGTCACAAATCAGGCGGTTTATGGGCAGGTGGAATTCCTGCTGAATTTCAGCCAACCAAGCACTGGCTGTGTATGACCGCCTGAAATGGCTACAGACTCTTCTGGCCAGCTTTCGCACATCTTGCAACCCTGGGTACCTATTTAGGAAATGCTGCACCACCAAACTGAGGACCTGTGCCAGGCATGGCAGGCATGGCACATGTGTCAACTTTCCCTGTCTAAGGGCGGACAGGAGGTTTGAGCCATTATCGCACACCACCATTCCTGGCTCCAGCTGGCGTGGTGTGAACCACCTCTCGGCCTGTCCCTGCTGAGCTGCAAGAATGTCTGCTCCGGTGTGGTTCCTATCCCCTAAACACACCAGCTGAAGCACTGCATGGCACCTTTTAGCCTAACTCATGGAATAGCCCTTTGAACGCTTAGGGGGTACCTGATGTTCATAGGACAATTCTGCAGAGGAGGGCATGGAGGTGGCGGAGGAGGAGGAGGAGGGGGTAGAGTTCACAGATCTAGAGAAAAAGGCTATGATATGAGTAAAGTTGAGGAAGATAGAATTAAAGTATTGAATATGAATAGAGATACATTGTTATCAGAAATCAAGCAACAAGAGCCCTTTCGTCATGAATTCAATGTGATTCTTGATTTTAATATTCAATTCAGACAGGTGGAAAAAATTTTAAGAAACATTGGGATATTTTAAGAAAAGACAGGCTATTGGGACCCAAGTTACCTGCTCTCCCAGCATTCGTGTATAGAAAGGCCCCTACCCTGAAAGATATAATAGCACCAGGGGTAGTAGACCCCCCTAAGAAACAGAAAGGTTCGTTTTTTGGAGTATTTACAGGCTTTTTTGTGTGCGGTAGATGTAGGGCCTGTTGTCAAGCCGGAGTAATATTAAAAAGAAAAGAATTCTGTTCGAATACAGGTAAAATATATGTGATCAAAGATTTTGTAACCTGCTCCTCTACTGGCATGATTCAGGTCTTGTAATGTGGGTGTGGATTACAGTACAGTATATAGGCTGCTATAGGAGAGCACATCACCAATATTGAAAAAGGGATTATTACTCAGTGTCTCTAAACACCTTAAATTGGTGCATAATAAGGATCCCAGTTCGCTTAAATTTTGGGATATTGAACAGGTGGAAAAACATTGGAGGGGTGGTCATTATATCAGACAACTCAGTAAAAGGGAATCCTTCTGGATTTATGAGACCAAGGTTCTTTGGCCGAGGGCTTTGAATATTGATTTTGACCTGAACTGCTTTATTAGTAACTTGTAATATGTATTTTTAAGGATGTTTTTGAATTATTTTTGAAATTAATTTTAAAATGATTTTATATGAAAAATTTTTTTATGTATATTTTTATAATTTTGTGTAAATACAGTGCCTTGCAAAAGTATTCACCCCCCCCTGGCTTTTTACCTATTTTGTTACATTACAGCCTTTATTTTTTTTCATCTGAATTATATGTGATGGATCAGAACACAATAAACTAAAGTTGGTGAAGTAAAAATAGAAAAATATATACATAAAACTATTTTTCAGAAATAAACTGATAATTGGCATGTGCGTATGTATTCACCCCCTTTGTTATGAAACCCATAAAAAGCTCTGATGCAACCAATTACCTTCAGAAGTCACATAATTGGTGAAATTATGTCTACCTGTGTGTAATCTAAGTGTCACATGATCTGTCATTACATATACACATCTTTTAGAAAGGCCCCAGATGCTGCAACACCTAAGCAAGAGGCACCACTAACCAAACACTGCCATGAAGACCAAGGAACTCTCCAAACAAGTAAGGGACAATGTTGTTAAGTACAAGTCAGGGTTAGGTTATACAAATATCCAAATCTTTGATGATCCCTAGGAGCACCATCAAATCTATCATAACTAAATGAAAAGAACATGGCACAACAGCAAACCTGCCTAGAGACGGCCGCACACCTAAACTCATGGACCGGGCAAGGAGGGCATTAATCAGAAATACAGCACAGAGACCTAAGGTAACCCTGGAGGAGCTGCAGAGTTCCACAGCAGAGACTGGAGTATCTGTACATAGGACGACAATAAGCCGTACACTCCATAGAGTTGGGCTTTATGGCAGAGTGGCCAGAAGAAAGCCATTACTTTCAGCAAAAAACAAAATGGCACGTTTTGAGTTTGCGAAAAGGCATGTGGGAGACTCCCAAAATGTATAGAGGAAGGTGCTCTGGTCTGATGAACTTTTTGGCCATCAAAGAAAACGCTATGTCTGGCGCAAACCCAACACATCACCCAAAGAACACCATCCCCACAGTGAAACATGGTGGTGGCAGCATCATGCTGTGGGGAGGTTTTTCAGCAGTCGGGACTGGGAAACTGGTCAGAGTTGAGGGAAAGATTTCCCAATTGAATGCCAGTAATCACTCCTTGCATCTCCACATTAATCTCAGGATCTTATATAAAGCAAACAGCCATTATTGCACAACATATTATAATTTATTCAATCATTAAAATAAGTATAGGGAATTTTCAATTACAAGTGTGGTGCCTATAGGCCGGCACTAAGTCTTTCCAGCAATGCTCTTAGGGCTAGCAAGCATTGTTCCATCTCTCGAGATGGGGCAGGAAGTGATGGTGTTATCCAGAAGCCTCTATGCATTTCGCATCCAATCATGCGTCTTCAGGAAGCAAAATGCGACCGATCCTGGGAGACAGAATGACGCTTGCTAGCCCTAAGAGCATTGTTGGAAAGACTTAGTGCCGGTCTATAGGCACCACACTTGTGAGTGAAAATTCCCTATACTTATTTTAATGATTGAATAAATTATAATATGTTGCGCAATGATGGCTGTTTGCTTTTTATGAGATCCTGAGATTAATGTGGAGATGCAAGGAGTGATTACTGGCATTCAATTGGGAAATCTTCAGGCATGCTTATATGAGTGAAGTGGTTAACCCAACATAAACCAAATCCGTCTTTTTACCTTGTTTCTGGTGAGTGTCCATTTTAGAAGGTGGTGGTGTTTCACGAATTGGTTAAAGTTTTCCAACCACGGATGTGGATTTGTGCATGTGGGATTTGGATAATCATCTTTTGAAGAGGAATATTGGGACTGTTTTTTGTTTAACACATAATTTTATTCTTGATTAAGAAGGATCATTTTCTTTATAATATTGCAGTTCACTAAATATGCACTTTATTTGAATTCATGATCATGAATCACTGATAAAGATTGTTTTTGATATGTGGTAAGATAAATATACTATTTAGGGTCAGCACAGTTACACCTTTTTCTGTAACATTGCTTACCCCACACTATTGTTGGGGGGATCTATAACTGCAGCAGATCCACTATTTAAATCAAAAGGTAAAGCCACACATTATTATAGATTTATATATTTTTGCACCGGTGACACATATTTAGAGTTGAGGGAAAGATGGATGGTGCTAAATACAGGGATATTCTTGAGCAAAACCTGTACCACTCTGTGTGTGATTTGGGGCTAGGATGGAGGTTCACCTTCCAGCAGGACAATGACCCCAAACACACTGCTAAAGCAACACTTGAGTGGTTTAAGGGGAAACATGTAAATGTGTTGGAATGGTCTAGTCAAAGCCAAAACCTCAATCCAATAGAAAATCTGTGGTCAGACTTAAAGATTGCTGTTCACAAGCGCAAACCATCCAATTTGAAGGAGCTGGAGCAGTTTTGCAAGGAGAAATGGGCAAAAATCCCAGTGGTAAGATGTGGCAAGCTCATAGAGACTTATCCAAAGCGACTTGAAGCTGTGATAACCGCAAAAGGTGGCTCTACAAAGTATTGACTTTAGGGGGGTGAACAGTTATGCACATTGACTTTTTCAGTTATTTTGTCCTATTTGTTGTTTGCTTCACAATAAAAAAAAAAAACATCTTCAAAGTTGTGGGCATGTTCTGTCAATTAAATGATGCAAATCCTCAAACAATCCATGTTAATTCCAGGTTGTGAGGCAACAAAACACGAAAAATGCCAAGGGGGTGAATACTTTTGCAAGGCATTGTATATGTATTTGAGCAATGTGTTAACCATATTTGCTGTTTGCTATATATATATATGCAGAGGGTACTTGCGTGATGGAGTCACCAGCGTATTTTTATTTAGCCAGATTTGGGATGATTTGGTGTTCTGAGTGTCTCTGTTAGTATTAGTGCTATTTTGTCACTTCCTGTTTCCCGTGTGAGACACAAGGTTGTGTCTCATGCAGCCGACACTGTTAATTGCATCTGGATAGAAAGGGAGGAGCCGTTGCACATTATGAGGGGACAGCAGTGTATTTAAACAGCAGTGCGACGTCCTGTCTCCGCCCCTTACTGAAGAAGTCATGCCCATTTGACATAATGCGTATAGGAGGAGGAGTCGAAGTGGTGACATCATCCCGCGAGTATCGTGCTGTTCATAGCATCCTTAGCCCGCACTGCATAAGTGCTTAGTTTGTGAGTATTTTTTTTTGTTGTTCCTATCTGGACAAATAAACCTTTGGCACACAGAGAGCACCATATCTGGTGTTTTTTTAATCCTAAGTGGTACCGGAGTCACCTGAGGAAGGTCTAAGACTGGTCAAGCCATTAAAGAGAGAGAGGGTGAAAGTGGATTTTACAGCTGACTGCCTTTCCCAATGATGCCTTTCCCAATGATGCCAGAACATTCCCTTCCATGTGATGGTAGAGAGATGGAACGCCTTACGTGAAAAGTAGTAGCGACTGGGAACCTGCCATTGTGGTACAGCACATTGTGTGAATTCACGGAAGGGGGCAGAATCCACCAGGCTGAAAGGCAGAAGTTGGAGAGCTAACAGCTTTGACAAGCTTGCATTTAGACACTGGGCATGTGGGTGGCAGGGACTGTATTTTTTCTCCGCTGCAGCAGATGGGGCAGAGAAATTTGCCGGCTACAGTCAATAGCTGGTGGTGTGCTGCTGGCAGATGTGCTACTAGGACCTAAGACACCCTATGCTATACCATCATCCCAGTCAGTGGAGGCTGCTGAGAGGTAATGACTCAGTATAGCAGGGCCAGACTGAAGTGGGTAAGGAGGAGGAGGGACAGATTTGTGCCCCTTTTGTGTGGCTTTTACTCTTGCCAACGGGCTGAGTGGTTGGACATTAAATGCCTTGTTAAGCATGTGGTACCCAAATGGCTGGTGTTTTTGCCACATTTGATGTGCCTGTAGATGTGCTGAAAAAGGCCCAGACAGCTGAGCTTTGGAGAGTGGGCCGGGAGATAACAGCTGCAGAATGTGATGGAATAGGGTGGCTGCTTTCTACTCTTGCTTGATGTCTCTTTCTTGTACCCTTGGGGTTGTGCGTCTTGGCACCCAAGTCGCATCAGTGACCTCATCATCATTATCTCCATCTCCTCCATTATCATTACTACTGGAGACAACTTGGCAATACGCTGCAGCTGGGGGAACATGAATGCCAATTTGTCTACCAGTGTTCTCCCCTCTCGCGAGGCTCATGTTCCTGTCATCCTCAACCTCAGAACCAATATCTGAATCCAGTAATGGCTGGGCATCATCAAGGTGCAAGTGGCTGACGCTGTGGTCAAAAAACTCAGCTGGCTCCTCCATGTTGGGGCTATGGCAGGAATAGATGTGGACAAAGAGGCAGGTTTATCCACTATGGCAACTGCAGGGGACTGCACACTTGTCTCTGATTGCGTAACAGAGGATGAGGAGGATGAGGAAGGTTTAGTAAGCCAGTCCACCACCTCCTCTGCATGCTGTGGCTAGATAGCACGGGCAGACTCACTAAACAGAGGAAATGATGCCCTGCCTGAGGACTGACCACCACGTCCACCTTTGCCTGTGGACACATTTGTTGCTGACCCCCTTACAGTGCCAAGGGAACGTCTGCCTCTCCTTGTTGTCCTCCCAGACATTATTGGGAGGGAGGGGGCGGTGCTTATAAGCAAATTTAAAGAAGAAGTGGAAATCTGTATGTAGATGCACTTTAATGAATGTAAAGTGGTGTTTGGTGCACTTTAATTTGAGTACTCACACTACACAGACACACTCCACGCATACACTATAATATACTGAAATATAATGCGACAAACATACAGTACAACACACAACACTATATGGCGTTAAACTGGCAGTAACACACACAGAACTATATGGTGTTAAACTGGCAGTAACGCACACAGAACTATATGGCGTTAAACTTGCAGTAATGCACACAGAAGTAAATGGAGTTAAACTGGCATTAACACACACAAAATTATATGGTGTTAAACTGGCAGTAACGCACACAAAACTATATGGCGTTAAACTGGCAGTAACGCACACACAGAAGTAAATGGTGTTAACTGGCAGTAACGCAATCAAATAGATGGTGTTCAACTGTCACTACACTGACGCTATCTGAACTGTCTCTACTCTAGCTATACACTAATGTCAAGATTACTGACACAGTCTCACTACACTACACTGAAACTAACTGAGCTGTCCCTACTCCACACTAATGTATGTATGAATGACACGGTCTCACTATACTACAGTGAAACTATCTGAGCTGTCCCTACTCTAGCTGCACACTATGCAAAGCTGAATGATGGTTCTCCTCACTACACTCACACTATCCCTAGACTCACACTAAATTAATATTCTACACTGACAATTGAAGCAAACTAGCACAGTATAGCACACTAACTAACTAATAGCACTGAGCAGAGCCCTGAGCCCAGAGCCCTGATCGCTCTCCACGTCAATATCACACTAAAAATGGCTGCCATTGAAAGAATACTTTTATACTGTGGGGCGGGAATGAGCCATGATTGAATAAAGTCATGATGACAGTGTCCAATCATGACTCTGACAGTGCTCTGTGTCCTGATTGGCTGAAGCTTTCACTGCTTCAGCCAATCAGGGCTTGCAATGCTCTGTTAAGTGCTGCAATGCATTGTGGTTGGTTTGGGGGGCTGAACAAACGGACGAACAACCCGTTTGTTCGGATCTTCGGCGCTGTCCCTACTCTAGCTGCACACTATGCAAAGCTGAATGATGGTTCTCCTCACTACACTCACACTATCCCTAGACTCACACTAAATTAATATTCTACACTGACAATTGAAGCAAACTAGCACAGTATAGCACACTAACTAACTAATAGCACTGAGCAGAGCCCTGAGCCCAGAGCCCTGATCTCTCTCCACGCCAATATCACACTAAAAATGGCTGCCATTGAAAGAATACTTTTATACTGTGGGGCGGGAATGAGCCATGATTGAATAAAGTCATGATGACAGTGTCCAATCATGACTCTGACAGTGCTCTGTGTCCTGATTGGCTGAAGCTTTCACTGCTTCAGCCAATCAGGGCTTGCAATGCTCTGTTAAGTGCTGCAATGCATTGTGGTTGGTTTGGGGGGCTGAACAAACGGACGAACAACCCGTTTGTTCGGATCTTCGGCGCTGTCCCTACTCTAGCTGCACACTATGCAAAGCTGAATGATGGTTCTCCTCACTACACTCACACTATCCCTAGACTCACACTAAATTAATATTCTACACTGACAATTGAAGCAAACTAGCACAGTATAGCACACTAACTAACTAATAGCACTGAGCAGAGCCCTGAGCCCAGAGCCCTGATCTCTCTCCACGCCAATATCACACTAAAAATGGCTGCCATTGAAAGAAAACTTTTATACTGTGGGGCGGGAATGAGCCATGATTGAATAAAGTCATGATGACAGTGTCCAATCATGACTCTGACAGTGCTCTGTGTCCTGATTGGCTGAAGCTTTCACTGCTTCAGCCAATCAGGGCTTGCAATGCTCTGTTAAGTGCTGCAATGCATTGTGGTTGGTTTGGGGGGCTGAACAAACGGACGAACAACCCATTTGTTCGGATCTTCGGCGAAAGTCCGAGCAACGAAAGTTCGGCCCAAACTTATGCTCCGGCCGAACCATTCACCCACCCCTAATCTTCATCATTAATATATATAATGGTGTTCCGCGCTTAGGACGGGCCAGTGACCGAACTGCAGCCCCCCTAAATGAGAAAGCACCAAAGGTGCGATCCGATAATTATGTAGTCTGAAGAGATAGGGGATTGGCGCTGTTCACTGATAAAGACGGATAATAAATCAATAAACTATACACACTCCTAACAAAAGGAAAATATAACAACCCAATATTAGGTGGGTAAAACGTGTAACACAATGTAAATAATTATTAAAAAATAGATATACGTGCTGAGAATGGTCAAAAAATGTGCAGAGTGCCCAAAATACAAAAATTTTTTACAAAGTAAAATTAGTAAATAGAACTCCAAGCATTACCAACGTAAATGACAAAAAACACAAAAAATGTGTGTGTGTGCAATGAAAGGTTTGGGTGGGTATGCCTAAAAAGGGGACAAAACACAGTGTTGCCCACTGAGAATTAATATGTGTACTATTGAAGCTGAATAGTGTTGAAAAAAATGTGAGAATATATATAAACTCAAAAAGGAACAATCGGCATGTAGTGTGCAAACAATCTTAGTGCAAAAAAAAAAAAAAAAAAGGAAGTCCAAACAACCAGATAAATTGTTTCAAAAAAATATATAAATGTAAAAAAATATATTAAAAAAGATATAAAAAAGATATATATATATATATGTCCGTGAATAAAAACAGTTCTATTGCAGCAGGCTGATGTATCTTCAAAGGTTGCGGGTAGATCTGTCTCAATGAGTATATGCTGTCCCGTGTGGAGTCCCCTCTAGTGCCCCCACTCACCAGAGTGCCCAACCCCTGCAGGGGTAATGAGCATGTAGATGATCCGATGATCCAAGCGGTTGGTGTCCCCCTCACCACCTAATTTCCTGGAGCAGACCAAAAAAGAACTAATCTTCATCATGTCACCACGTTCTCAGCTAGCATGATTTTAACTCATGACTCATGACTGTCATGGTGCAGCACTTTTTTACTTAGGAGTTCCTAGGTGCTGTGTATACCATAGGGGCATCTTTTAAGGTTTATGTGGGTATTGGAGGACCAATTTATTTGCTTCCGGACCAGCCGCCACAGTTTTACTGTGGCAGGTTGGCTCCTCTGCGCGAAACCACATAGCTGTACGTGGGCTCGCGGGATCCGGATAGTAAGCGCGCGCCCGCTGCACAGCGGGGGTGCCGATGCTTGTGGCCAACGGTCGCGATGACCACCGGCCACGAGTGATTGTGAGCAGGAGATACAGAACAGGGACGAGTGTGTACACACTCGTCCCTGTTCTGTTCTGACAGGAGTGACAGATCGTGTGTTCCTATTAGCTAGGAACTACGATCGGTCACCTCCTTTAGTTATTCCCTCCCCCTTGAGTTAGAATCACCTCCCAGGGAACACAGTTAACCCCTGAGCACTGATTGCTGTATTAATGCCAATGGTTTCAAAAATGTGTCAAAATTGTCCGATGTGTCCGCCATAATGTCAAAGTGACAATAAAAATCGCAGATCGCCGCCATTACTAGTAAAAAAATAAAAATAAAATAATAATGCTATAAATCTATTCCCTATTTTGTAGACGCTATGACTTTTGCACAAACCAAGCAATATACGCTTATTGCGATTTTGTTTTACCAAAATTATGTAAAAGAATACATATTGGCCTAAACTGAGGAAAAAAATAGTTTTTTTATATATTTTTGGGGGATATTTATTATAGCAAAAAGTAAAAAATAATGTGTTTTTCTCAAAATTGTCGCTCTTTTTTTGTTTATAGTGCAAAAAATAAAAAATGCAGAGGCGATCAAATACCACCAAAAGAAAGCCTTATTTGTGGGAAAAAAAGGCCGTCAATTTTGTTTGGGTACAACGTCGCATGACCACGCAATTGTCAGTTAAAGCGACGCAGTGCCGAATCGCAAAAAGTGCTCTGGTCAGGAAGGGGGTAAATTCTTCCGGGGCTGAAGTGGTTGATCAAACATCAAAAATGGTAACTGCACAAGGCCCCATGGTTCAAAAAAAGCAATGGAACTAGAAAAACAGGGGTTTATAAATGATCCTAAGGTGACAAGAGGTCATTTTTTTAAACCTCTCATTGTAAATTGTTAAAAATAACAACTCATCCCATCAAAAAAAAAAAAATCTAAAATAAAAAAACAACCTAACATGTCTTATCATAAATCTTACAAATATAAAAACATAATGCTATTCCTTTAAGATTTGTGCAAAATATGTGAATGAACAATATTATCAAATAAGGTGACTCTTTGTGACAAACCAGTGCATAGCTTAAAGCATATAAAAAGCACATGCAATAAAATAAACCAGTACTATTGACTGTTAAACTTGTAAAAAAAAAAATCCATATGCTTGTGAAACCAACTGGGTGAAAAAAATCCTTGGTGTGGACCATGCGAAAACACTGTGCTCCAACACCACAAGAATACTTCAGCTTCTTACCAGATAATATACCTCCCAACACTGAGCTCAATGATGCTTGTGAAAAAGGGTGCTTCAGGATCATCCGTCGATTCATACACCAGCGATCAGCTGTTCCAAACATGTTTCATCACGTAGGATATCATCAGGGGCCCCAAAACATGCTTAGTGATCCTAGAGAGAATTAGCTGGATGTAAGCTGGAAGGACTACAGCACTGCATAGTAGTATGGCTTTGCACTTCTCCCCAACAGCAATGTTCCTCTGCCTTATGTCAGTAATTCATAACAGTGGTTTCTCCTTGCTTTATATTTTTAATAAAGTGATCAAGTTGGTTCCTGCTGCTGCTGTTCATTGAGGCTAAGCTTGTCGTGGAGAGATTTGATGACTCGTGGATGGGTCAGTGGATAATCTTGAAGCACCTTTTTTTTCACAAGCATTTATTGACCTCAGTGTTAGGAGGTAATATTAATTAATAAGGAGGTGGGAGTATTTATGTGGTGTTGAAGCACAGTGTTTTTGCATGGTTCACACTGAAGATTTCTTCACCTAGTTTCACAAGTGTATGGACTTTTTCAAGTTTAGCAGTCAATAGCACGGTTTATCCACGTGTGTTATTTTGGAGCAATAATATATCTCACCCAGAAACCACTGAACACAGGTATGCCCCTACATAGGCAATTGTGTACATGCCATTTATTACTCTTGTAGTCATTCCATACTTTGCCTGGAATGACTCAGGCACAGATCTTGTACAGTATATTTTTGTCAGTAACTCAATAGATAAATTGGCAACTTCAACTTCCTGTGAAACTAAATTTGTACCTTGTTATATAAAGATATACATTATGCATGGATTAGCTTACACCAGAAAAATATTCCTGAAATATACTTGAATGCACAGAAACATCATCTCTCCAACTCCCACTGTAATATGCCAGAGCGTGACTAGTAAAATTCAATTTCTGGGAGGGGATGCACACAAATATATTATTATTATTATTTTATAGAGGTTAATGTGGGAGGCCCCATATGCATCACCCACTAGTTCAGTTTATGGAGAGCAATGAATTTACAGACCAGTCTGACTGGCATACTGCCATTTGCTGAACTTACCAATTTACAAAATGATGTATCATGATTTCCACATTGAGAAGCATGTTAACCTTTTAGTACTGACCCCCTTCCCTCCAAATAATAATAGTATTCATCTCGAGTTATTACAACATGCACATTTTGATAGCATGAGATTTAGGAATTTTCACCCAGCCTTATGACCTAGTTTTGTGTTTGATAATCCTGTAGAGGTTTC
Source organism: Lithobates clamitans (assembly GCA_037952925.1). Lineage (NCBI taxonomy): Eukaryota > Metazoa > Chordata > Amphibia > Anura > Ranidae > Lithobates > Lithobates clamitans. The sequence goes on from JBBGZY010000438.1 coordinate 17,683,466, forward strand.
ATCTGTCTCTAAACCAATTACAATCCAACAATTATGTTAATACATACTGTATATAAAATCATCTGATCTAATCTGTGTAAAAGGAGAAACAAGCCGATGTCAGTTCTGAGCATCTATTAGAAACAGTTTTTAAAGGTAACTTGTCATTAAGGGATTTGGAGCCATTGCTGACCTTTTCTTCTGAAAATGCTAGCTGCTGGGCTGTCATGCCAACTGTCCAACAAAAGTACTGTGAGACACTGACCTGACAACTAAGCAGGTAGGAACTCTTGACTTTTCTCTGACTTTGTTTTCTGCATTCATTCAGCTTAATGACTCAGAGTATTGAACCCAATGGGTTTTATATAGCAGATAGGGAACTAGCAGTTTCCAAAAGAGAGGGTCTCTGTATTTTCCCTTAACAGTTTTACTTTAATTCCTAAAGTGTATGCCTGGAAAAATACAAATTACTTTTTTGTAATACATGCAAAGTATATAAAATACTGTAAGTATGGAAAAATACTTGTTGATTTGCCAAAAGTCCATTGTGCTCCTATCTTCCTCTTTGGGCTGAAAGTTTACTGAAATCCCAGCTGGCACAGTCAGCCCTGACTGATGGACTACAAACCTTGCCTATCCCCCAACCCCTCTTTCTCATTCCACATACATACATTGATTTCTTTCCCAGCGAAGAAATGCTGCTACCATAACTCGCAAGAGCCAGTGCCCCTAAGGGCTCTCAGGAGATGTAGTCCTGGACGGAAAGGGGAATTGACTATGTCAATAGGAACTGAGCTCTCAGCAGCTGCTCCTGCAAGCCTGGGGAGAGGGAGGTTTTTGGTTAAATTTGGGTTATGCCTGGACCTACCCTTAAGAACTGGAATGTATAGTCTTTTACAATGTGTATATACTGTACATATACGAGTATTTTTAATAGGTAATACTTTTTTTCTGTGTATAATTATACAAATTCATAGGGATGGCCAGATTTGATCACTATGTATGCAGGCTCTGCATATAAAAAAAAAACAAAAAATCTGCGCTAACCTATATAGGGAATGAGGTGCTGCTGCTCATAAATAGCCTAAATACTAAAGCTCAAAACATGTGAAAAAATAGAAAACAAGTGCGCATCCACTTTTATTTAAAAAATATATGTCAAAAAATATATGTATATATATTATAGAAATATGATCAAGTGAGTGTCACAAATGCAATATCTCAAATGAAATACTCATAAGAAAGATATTAATGTGAAAAAAACAATTAGTGAACTAATCAGAGATGACTGTTGTTCAAAAACAAAAACAAATGAAGTCCATATAAGTGAAGTGGTCACGATATGCGACCCCCGTATATCTTCCAATACTCTGATACTCTGAAGCCAGGAAATAATATCAATGCCACTTACCAGATTCATAGGATCTCAAATTATAGGGATCAAAGATGCCTGTGCATAAGCCTGCCGGCAGGAATACAATACTCTTGTGGTTCAATTCAGGGGTAAAAATCCTTTGGTTGCAGCGAGATATTAAATTTTGGACAAAAAGACTTCCAGACAGGAATCATCCTATATTTTTCAGATAGTCCTGGATGGTCTCGCTCAATAGAGGACAGAAAAGGAGGACTTCATAGTGTAATTAGTCGAAAAAAGGTTTATTTTTAAAAAGTAGCAAACGGTTACATCCAAGAACACGGTATGAAAAAATTAAAACAGCCACGGCTCAAGTCAGCTGACTGTTTGGCGTGAAGACGTCAAGGGCTAGTGCTCCAACTGACGTGTTTCCCCATACAAGGCATCGACTGGGAACGGAGGCTCAGGATCTCTATAATTTGAGATCCTACGAATCTGGTAAGTGGCATTGATATTATTTCCTGGCTTCGGAGTATCAGAGTATTGGAAGATATACGGGGTCGCATATTGTGGCCACTTCACTTATATGGACTTTATTTGTTTTTGTTCAGTCATCTCTGATTAGTTCACTAAGCAGCTGTGCTTTACTGCTCCTTCTCATACAAATACAAACCTATGAGCCAGTAGATCCATTGAAAACACACACCAACTCAACTCACATCTTATCTCTAAATTTTGTAAGCAAGCGATTCAGCGTGATTGTATCAGCCAATCTACAAATCTCTATAAAGCTGGATACACACTATACAACTTTTGTTGTTCAATTTCCTTTAGATTTACCTTCAACTATGTAGTGCAAGGGCCTGCCTGATTGCATACAAATTGAAAGTGTTTAGGTTTGACCTCATATTATATGTTTTTGGTAAATCTAAAGGAAAAAATCTAAAGAAGATTGTATAGTGTGTATCCAGCTTAAGGTTGAAATCCAGTCAGAATTAAAAAATAAAATCTTCCCTTTGGTAGTCCCCATCTCCCAAACAGTAAGGTTAGTTTAGTCGAGGGGGATTACCAGAGAGGAATACCTACCTTATTCCTTGCTCCTCAGTTATTTGTGCCCTAGCCTCGGAATATGGGTGGACCATCAACACCCTTACTTACAATGGAGGACTGTTGTTCCTGCATTATTCCCCATAATGTCAGTGAGGGGGCAGCCATACAACCAACAAAGAGGAGCTGCTTTGTAGACCAGTCACACCTGTTGGACAGGAAAGTATTTCTGCCTACCCTATGCCCTCAAGACTAACCAAGCATCAGAGCTTTATTCAGAGGGTCAGGGGTTTGAGGGGGGTAGGCTACCAAACATCAAACACTTTAAAATAAACACTGAAATAATAATTTAAACTATGTGATCACAGCAAATACAGTATACTTTCCCCTAAAAAGTAGAGCCCCTTTAACCCAGCATTTTGAAACCATAGATAAATTAAACAGTAAGGCCCCGTTCACACCTGAGCAATTTTCTGCTAAAACTTTCAACAAGCCAAATCTCATTCATTTCAATGGCTCCTGTTCACATCTGCGTGTTCTCTCGCCTAGAAATATGCAAAATGCCTGTCGCTCAAAAAAGTAGATGAGCTTCCTTTTGGCAGATTACAAGTGTTTTTGGCCCCATAGACTTCAATAGAAATGCCTTGAGCATTTTACGAGTGTTTTCTGCTGAAAAGCAGCTGTCCACCTATAATGTCCTCTCCCACGCCTACCCCTAGTGCTTTCTATTGGCTAAACAAAAATGCCTGAAGCTGCAAAACGCTTGTAATACACTTTAAAAACGCTTGTAAAAAGCTGCAAAAAATGCTTTTAAAAAAACTGCCTGAAAAACACTTTTAAATCGCTATGCTCAGGTGTGAGTGGAGCCTAAGTGAATTCATAGGTCCATTCCAGCTAAACTTCATTGCTTTGTATTCTTCTTAGCTGTAAATTCAAAAGAAAAGCCATTTCAACTAATTTGCTTACCAACTTTTTCTTCTCCTTGTCCCTTCCAGATTTAGCAGCTTTGGTGTCAGTCTGTGCACCCTCATGGGCTGTATTTGCATGATTATTTTTCTTCTCCTAAAAAGTTACAGAGGTGTCACTTACAAACTGCTGAATTTATTACTATACATTATGTAATATAATCACTAAAAAGTAGGATTAAGTTAAACTGTGATGAATTTGATACTCCCCCCAGGACAGTCATTCAGTGACACATACTAGGTAAATCCCTAATAACAGTATTGCAATCATAAAACACAACTGTGTTTTTCTGACCTGTAAAGGGTTTTGGTTCATCGGCTTGACATTTTGTTGTCTCAGGGTCTGTAATCTCCAGATGGAATAGATCTGTAGATTTCCAGAATGTAAGACTAATTATCTCCATATCAGCAATAGACATTGTACAGCACACTCCAGTGACTGGTGACTCAGGCTGCCTTCCACATACTGGTAACCTGATGGTCCTTTTTATTTTGCCTCCCACCAACCTCATACTGCCAATTAAGCACCAACCCTCAACTGTCAAAACCTGCACATAACAAGGATATATTCTCTGTGCTGTATGGAAGGACAGGTGTCTACCTTAAACTTTAGTCCCCCAAAAAGAATAAAACCTACCTTTTTGGTGTGCTCGCAATGATAAGTGCCCTGTCCCATTTACTGATTAAGAGATCAAAAACCTTGGCCAAACAGAAAAGAATATAGAACTTTAGAATCCATTGTTATTTTTCTGGGTAAGAATTCATTAGAAAGTCCATTATTACTTCCGGACGCAGAAGAAGAGCAATTATCCACATTAGTTCCATGCTTCACAGATTTTGGAAAACAATTCTGCTTTCTGAGAAGGCGATGTTACAGTTCTTTGTAGAAGACCATCGAAGACCCCAGCTCAAATGCTTACAGAAACAAGATACCTTTTTTTTAATCCACTGGTCCCCAGGCTATGTAAGACTAATATAATCCTGTGCTTGGAAAATCAGTAGAGCTCTAAATGCAGTATATGCCCTGTATATTTGCTTTCTTTTAAGCATCAGTTTGCCAAGAGATAAAGGTTTGCTTCATCAAAATGAATGGCACATGTGTGTATAATCCACAACATTTCAGGACAAAACCTAGCTGGACCAGGTTGGATGATTTAGAATAGAACAGGGCTCACTGAATATCCTGCTATTAATGTGTGCCTGGAGCTGCAAGAATTCCCAGCCACAGATCCGTCAAACACAAAACACCAGAGTCTTAGCATCTCCAAACGAAGCGCTGTTTGTAACATATGGCTGTCAGCAGAATGAATCATTCACAGAAATGCCAGCATCAGGGAACAGATTCTTCTCCCCAAAAAACTGCTGGAATACCTGTCATTATTCTCAGGCAACACAGATTAGGGAGTTAAAAAAGGTCAGCAGCAGATGAGAAATCTTGCATCTTGTCTTGATCCTAGAGGAAGAATGTTGCAGTGACTGCTAGGCATATTGTAAAGGCAGTTCTTTATATACAGATATTAGGAAACAGACTCAGCATCCCGGGTACGAATACAGCTCCTGCCTTCCCATATACAGTAGTTTATGTATGAAGAGGACAGCAGGACTAAATCACTGGGTTATTTTCCTAGCCAATAGTTAGGTGGGTGACATTAGGGTTTAAAGTAGTATTAAACCCTCAGCATTTTCAGTTTAACACATTGAGTGCAATAAAATAAACATCCCCCAGTAAACTACTGTTAAAATTCATACCCCAGCACTTGCAGTTTACATCTTTCAATACTGTTGGCTCCTACTTTCTCAGTGCTGCTTCCCTGAACTTCTGGTCTTCAAAAGCAAAGAGTTAACAGTGGATAGGGCAGTCTGTTAGCTTGTAGAGGGGAGGAGGAGGGAGGAGCAGAAAAGTGCCTTGCCACCAGCCCCAGACTGGGACAAAAAATAGGCCCGGGTATTTTAGACTGCGCAGGGGCTGTTGGTGGCGAGATATTCATGGAGTCGGTTCACTGCACTGTAATGTAAAGGGGCATGGTCATTTAACAGGGATTGCACTGTAATGATTACAGTGCCCCATTACAGTGCAGTCCCCTTTATATCACAGCTCCCCACATCACAGTGCCCCTCGCAGTCAGATGGCGTCAGTAGGGCAGAGGATTGTGTCGGTAGGGCAGAGGATGGTGTCGGTAGGGCAGTGGATGGTGTCGGTAGGACAGTGGATGGTGTCGGCAGGGCAGAGGATGGTGTCGGTAGGGCAGTGGATGGTCTCGGTAGGGCAGTGGATGGTGTCGGTAGGGCAGTGGATGGTCTCGGTAGGGCAGTGGATGGTCTCGGCAGGGCAGAGGATGGTGGCGGTAGGGCAGTGGATGGTCTCGGTAGGGCAGTGGATGGTCTCGGTAGGGCAGTGGATGGTGTCGGTAGGGCAGAAGATGGTGTCGGTAGGGCAGTGGATGGTGTCGGTAGGGCAGTGGATGGTGTCGGTAGGGCAGAGGATGGTGTCTGTAGGGCAGAGGATGGTGTCGGTAGGGCAGAGGATGGTGTCGGTAGGGCAGAGGATGGTGTCTGTAGGGCAGTGGATGGTGTCGGTAGGGCAGTGGATGGTGTCGGTAGGGCAGAGGATGGTGTCGGTAGGGCAGAGGATGGTGTCTGTAGGGCAGAGGATGGTGTCGGTAGGGCAGAAGATGGTGTCGGTAGGGCAGTGGATGGTGTCAGGAGTGTAGTGGACTGTATCAGTATTTTATTTTTTTTATCATTTTATTTTGTATTTTATTTATTTTGTGGCATATTTTTAACAGCCCTGTCGGGGTGCTTTTGTGAAATATCAGGGGTTTAAACAGACCTCACTTATGAGACAGAGAAATAAATTGAGGATGTAAATTCTTGAATTCCGTTCTCTGCAGCCTGAAGATGAATAAGCAGGAAGCTCTGCACAGACCCCCTGTTTATTCACAAACTAGTGCATTATATATTCTTTCCATACCACGTTCTGCCTATTTTTCCCCATAAAATCATCTACCCGATTTGTCCACATCATCCTCTATGCACTTTGTCCACTTTAAATGATGTTATTTCTGTCTACACAACCTTCTGTCGACTTTCTCTAAACAATCTTCTGTCCACTTTGTCCACTCTAGCTCCTGTCCTGTCTGCTCCACCTCCATACCACGTTACAAATCTGCTAATTTTACCCATACATCTTCTGTCAGCGCTACCTACCAGTATGAAGAACTAGAGGTAGAGCTGCAGCCGAAACCTCTGCAGACAGCTTGACAGCTGGCGGGTCCCAGATTCGGCCGATTGGATTGGGAGTGCCTTTCTTTCATACACCTGATTACATCATCATCCAGGGACCGCACCACCTGAGCTGTGGCTGCCCGTTTAGCAATTGGGCCGCTCAGGCTCCCCTGGAGCACAGGCGGGGAGGGAGGTGAGTGGCAGTCGTGGTCACCGCTTACCCCCCGCTGTGTAGTCCGGTGACGAACAGGTCACCGACTGGGTGGCCGGGGCCCACTGGCAAATGCCTGCTGTGCCCTATGGCCAGTCCGGGCCTGCTTGCCACCCTATGCTAAAGGGCTGTGTGTTTCTATTGATACACACAGTATAGGGAGACACAACTATAGTCCCTGCATGTAAGAGTGGCTTCATAGAATCCTGCAAAATAAAAGGAGTCACCATGAAACAGGAAGCCTTGGCCAGCAGTCCTTGCACCTGCTTAAACAGGAACATAGGCAAGGATTTAAAGATGAAGGAGCTGCATACTCAGTAAGTGTCTAAATCAACGTCTGAAAGCACCTAAAGCATACCTTCACCCTAAAGGGGAAGTTCTGCTTTAAGGCCTCCTCCCCCACTCTTCTTTAGCAATTGGCACAATTTTTATTTGGGGGGGGGAGTGGGTACCTGGTTTTGACAGGTACCCACTCACACTTCACTCAGATCCAGTTAAGGTGCCGTCACCGGGGACCGAAGACTGGTGGGAAAAAAAGGCTCGAATGAGCACAGCGCTGGATCCCGGGACAGGTGAGTGTCTGTTTGTTTAAAGTCCCCAGTTACAGTTTTTGTAGCTGCCGACTTTTAATTATCAGAAATAGGACTAGAGCTCCTCTTTAAGGAGCATTTAATATCACTTTATGGGTTTCTGTTGCCTCTTCTGATATACTTTTTACCTATCATTTTAAGGTTTTAGCTAATAATAAGTGTTGTGTAAATCATAATTGGTGTAGCAAGTATCGAAAGTTTAACCAAAAAATAAATTTGTTTGGAAAGCATATAGAAAGAAGAATTTTTATTCTGCCGTATGTGAATTTTCGTGACTTTAGTAAACTCATCAGATTCGATCTGAGATTAGCATGCAAAAAAAAAACAAAAAAACGGATGACAATTCGTTCGATAATCTCATCGTGTGTACCAGGCATAAGACTTGTGCTGTCCAATTCTGCTGTGAGGACTGATGATTTGCTATAGCTGTCAGAGTGCTGGCTGCCAGGACCTGCAAGCAGAAAGACTGTTGTGAACTCAGGGTAAGTTGCTGTGTTGTGCTCATTAGAGGCTGTGCTGCTGCATTGTGCCTGCCAGAGACTACCCCCTTAAAATTACTGTGAGGTGGACTCCAGGGTGGGTGAAGGCTGTAATTTCATCTAGCACTGTGTGTGCAGTGTGACCCCTCACCAGGCTTCAAGAAAACTGACGTGCCACGTGCAGCATGACCCCTCGCCAGGCTTCAAGAAAATGGACATGCCGCGTGCAGCGTGACCCCTCGCCAGGCTTCAAGAAAACGGACGTGCCATGTGCAGCGTGACCCCTCGCCAGGCTTCAAGAAAACGGACGTGCCACATGCAGCGTGACCCCTCGCCATGCTTCAAGAAAACTGACGTGCTATGTGCAGTGTGACTCCTCGCCAGGCTTCAAGAAGACACTATAGGGAGTGATGAGAGGTTCTTAGGCCATTGTTTAATACTGACCCTGCTGCAGTTATTGTTGTTTAACCCCTTCGTGCTGGTGGTGCGCATATATGCGCCCATTCCGCAGGTGGGCCTTAAAGATGAGAGGCCACATATATGCATACCAGAATGTAAACAGAGCTGTGCCGAGAGTGTGTGCCCTGTGCACTCCTGACACAGTTACGGGTGGCTAACGGAAAGCTCCTGATCTCTACTTGCGATTGGGAGCTTTCCGATTATGTGACCATTGTGAAAGCAAATCACAGGGGTCACATGATTAGAAATCCAGCCCCCGGCATCAGAAACCTCTTAAAGGGCCAGGAGGCATCGGCATTAAGGGGTTAAAGTTGCTGCCTCTGGATAGTCAGCCTGGCATATTTTACTTTGTTCCATCAGATTATAAATACCCTTGTGTGAGAAAGTGAGCGCTCCAATGGGTGATCCAGGGCCCCAGCACTGTACTTAGACCAACTGGCTAGTGGTTTACATTACCTAGATAGTTTACTGTTTTTTATAACAGATGGGATGCCACGTCCGCCGTGGCCATAATTAGGTCACCTGAATAAGAAACATTCGATAATAGTCTTATCAAATCCTTAGTGTCCTTCAAATAGGATGGCATATTTTGCACTGATGGCTGTAAGGAAAAATCTATGTATTTCCCGATTTTAGAGGTGACAGAGTCGATCCCACTAATTATGGGCCGACCTGGAGGGTGGAGAGGGTCTTTATGGACCTTGGGCAGGTAGTAAATAACGGGGATACGTGGGGCAAGGGGGACAAGAATTGATCTCTCATTCTTATTTAAAATACAAGTATCAAAACCCTTAGATACCAATTTCTGTAATTCCTTTTTGTATTTGTGAGTGGGATTACTAGGTAATTCTATGTAGGTTTCATGGTCTCCTAGAATGTGGTACATTTCTTCCATATAATCCGACTTGTTTAGCAAAACTATGCCACCGCCTTTATCGGCGGGGCGAATGACCAGGTTTTTGTTATCACATAGAGATCTTAAGCCCATTGAGGGTAGAGGGTTGTAAAATTTACGTATAGGTGGAATCTTGGCCAGGTCCTTTAACACTAAATCCCTAAACATATTAATAGTTGGTGTTGGAGTTGTGTTGGGGGACTGAAAAGGGAGGGATTAGATGGACGTTGCCGCCCTGGCCACATTTCTAGTTGGTTTAGAAATAATATACCTTTGAACATTAATCTTTCTGATGAACTTTTGTATGTCAAAAAACGTATCGAACTTATTAAGCTTGCATGGGGGGGCAAATTTAAGGCCTTTATTCAAAATGACTTTTTCCTCCTGAGTGAGGATCGTATCACTCAGGTTGAACACCCCCTGACAAGTTAAGTTCGCCTTCTTTTTTCGTCTCTGGATCCTCCTCCCTCCTCGGGACCCTCTCTTGTTTCTGGACCTCTTTTTTTTGCCTTGGGGGTCTTCGTGAGAAGCCAGAGTTGGATAGTCAGCCTGGCATATTTTACTTTGTTCCATCAGATTATAAACACCCTTGTGTGAGAAAGTGAGCGCTCCAATGGATGATCCAGGGCCCCAGCACTGTACTTAGACCCACTGGCTAGTGGTTTACATTACATAGATAGTTTACTGTTCTTTATAACAGATTTATATATTGTGTCTCTTGTTATAATGTTGTACTGCTTTAGATATTCTGTTGAGTTATTATTTTTGGTTGCTCCACTGATTTCTTCCCTGCAGGGCTTTTGCTAGTTCATTAAAAAGGGAAGTATGGCCAAAGTTTTTTTGCCCATACTTTTTTTTTCTTGGTCTCGGGTCTCCTGTGACCCAGAGCCACCTTATAGCAGGGTATTGCCTCTGGCTCTCAACGCATGGCTGACAGACTAAGCCAGCTGCGCCTGCCTCCTCTTCTGCCCAGTTCTCTAGTGAGCCCTGGAGGGACAGAGTGGAGAGCAGTGACTGACAGTCACTGCTTTCTGAACTGAGCATCCTGAGAACTAAGCAATCAGCGGTCATGTGATCGCTCAGTTCTTGGGCTTAGAGCCTTTGGCGGACAGCTGCAGCACGGAGGTATGTATGTATGATTATTTTTTATATAGCCCGAACTGCTCCTTTAAATCCAATTTAAGGTCACATGTGTGTCAGGGACTCTGGTGCTCCTTTCAGATTTGTGGGCACTGAGGAAACAACGGCTCCTTTGGGTGCAGTGAGGGCTACACTTAGATCTGGTTCTATAAGCTTTAAAACCTGCTTCAAGCTAAAATGATCTCAAATGCAAAATGCTACTGAGCCTGGAAGTTGAAACATAGCATACTTTTTATGTCTGCTTGCAGAATTACTAGGTGCAAGAATGCTTCATTAGCATTTGTTTTTAGTAATAAACTGACAATTAGTGTATGACCAGTTAAAGGCTTGTTTATACTTCACATAACAGTGTAAATGGTGCACGGTGTGACGTAAGGAACAAAAAATGTTAGGTATGGTTTTTAGCACATTAACATTCATTTCAATAGGCTTCCTTAACGCAATGTGCATTAAAACACCACAAGGGGCCCCTAAGGCTTAAGAAATAAAATAAATATTTTATAGGAAATCTACAAATATTCAAAAACAGTTACATTTTCTAACCAGTACACAAATGGAGATAGCATTGCGTTTAACTTTGCTGTACAGCCTATTGAAGGAGACTTGAAAACTACCAGCAATATTCTAAAATACTGCGGCCAGGAATTCACCTGTGAATTGGAAGACATTGCTCCCCGCTATGCAACCTTTCTTTATTCTGATTCTGAAATATATTTATTAATTTGTGTTATTGAAAACTGTAATAATAGAGCCTATAAGCTATAAACATTTAAGCTGCTATTCATTGACAGAGCTTGCAGATGCCTGGCAGAAATAATAATGAGTCACTGAGAGACAAAACATTTTCAAAGCATTTTTGAATTTTTGGGGCATTTTGTGATTTCTCATGAAGTTGACTCTATTAAATCAATGTTTTGTGTTATCATAGGCTATAATGCTTAATGAATGCAGCACCTTGGTGTGAGAAAGCCCTACAGAAAATGTTCTGATGTTCTAGCAGTTTACCAGTGCTGGAGATGTGGGAATCACCTGCAATTTATAAGGAGGATATTTTGATAAGGAAGATCATATAATTTGATGAGGTGAGTCATCTTTACAAATGGTATAGTAAAGAAACCTTACGTTATAGCGACTGTATACAACCGTTATCTATCTAGGAAGAAGGCTTAGACCCCTTTTACAGTTGTGCGACTTGCGATTTTCAGGTCGCACAAGTGTGAAAGGGGCCTTAGTCCAACTTGCCACATTGCTGCTATAAAATGAACACTGATCACTGACCTTAAGGCTACTTTCACACTGGGGCGGGGGGGGGGGGGGGGTGTTTGCAGTAATTTTAGTGGTGCTTTACCGCTGTTATAGTGGCGCTTTTCGGCCACTAGTGGGGTACTTTTAACCCCCTGCTAGCGGCCGAATAATGGGTTAAAAGCGCCTGCAAAGAGCTGCTGCCGAAGCGCTTCACGGGACACAGAGCTATAGTAATTACTATGTGGGTTATAGGCCACCTTCAGGTGATGGACACTGGCACACCCTAAGACAGGAAGTTCACTCCCTATATAACCCCTCCCACTACTGGGAGTACCTCAGTTTTTGTAGCAAAACAATACACGTGTATACCAGAAAGAGGGAGGGGACCTCTGTGTCCCATGATGTACTTTAAAGAAAAGGATTTTACAGGTGAGCTGTTATAAAAATCCTATTTTCTTAATCGTACAACACGGGACACAGAGCCATAGTAATTACTATGTGGGATGTCCCAGAGCAATGCCAACTGAGGGGAGAGAGACACAACAGAATTAGGGCAACATGAGACTAGAGAAGTTATACTGCTGCCTGCAGCACACTACGCCCAAAGGTGATATCCTCATGCCTTTTCACATTCACCTGATAAAATCTGGTAACTGTATGGACTGAAGACCATGAAAGCTTGGTGATGCACTCCCACAAAGCACTAACAGTCCTAGTGGAGTGCGCTTTTGATTTGAGAGGGTGGAATCCTCCTCTTTAAACCATAAGCCTGAACAGTTACTTGCTAGAAACAGTAGATTTTGATGCTGCCTGTCCACTTCTAGGACCTTCAGGCAACACAACAAAACATCCATTTTTTGAATCTGAGCAGTCGCCTTCAAGTAGACCTTGATTGCTCTCACCACATCAAGAGAATGTAGTAATTTTCCTTCCATAGAACAGGTTCTGGAAAAAATGAAGGTAGAACAATATCCTAGTCTGGATAAAAACTAGACACTACTTTCGGTAGAAAGTTAGGATGAGGGCACAATACTACCTTATGCTTGTGAATAATCAAATATGGCTCTTTACAAGAAAGAGCAGCCAACTCTGATACTCTTCTTGCAGAAGATATGGCTACCAGAAAATTAGTTTCCTTGCCAAAAGGACCAAGGGAATATGCTGTATCGGCTCAAAAAAGGCCGTTTCAGCAATGCCGACAGAACTAAATCCAAGTCCCAAGGGTTCAGGGGTGACTTAACCGGAGGATTAAGCCGCGTTACCCCCTGAATAAGCTATGAACGAAAGAATGAGAAGCAAGTGGTTGAAATAATACAGATAAGGCCGAAACCTGGCCTTTGATACTACGCAAGACCAGCTTCATTTCTAACCCCATCTACAGAAAGTCAATTCTACCTATGATATACTTCCTGGGGTAAGAAGAGAAGGGAAGGGGACAGGAGAAAACCCCCTAAAAAAGAAGGTCCGCTCAAGAACACACTGTTGTGAACCTAAATAGCTTTATTGTGTCATGATAAATACAGAACAACTATCCATTAACCATGTGTATTAAAAAATAGGGCAGGAGTCCTATTGTGTGCAGGTGGCCACCATAGACATAACACATACATCCTACACTCATGCACTCACACCCATCTGAATAATGTCAGTGAAGACCCGGGTCTGTGTAATTTTCATAAAGTCCCAAAATAGGATAACTGCATGAATAATAGACCTCCGGTCCTTCCTCAAAAAAGTGCAAGTGCTGGTGATTAATGAGGATCCCTTCAGATGTAATCCCGATAGCCAAAAAGTAAATGTATATGTCAAGCCAACAACATGGAAAGCAAGGGAGTCCTGATTTGGTTGGTTAACAAACGGCAAATCAAGGAGGGCTAATTCACATCTTATACATCGAAGATGAACGGAGAATGGCCATAGATAAAGCACCTCCTGTGTGTTAAGGTACAGTTTAGCTCACCGTCTGACGTCTTCAATGGAAGGGTGATAGAGCCCAAAAGGATTGCTGATAGCCGCACTGGTGTGATGTGAAGACAGGTTCATGCGGCGTGTTGGTCTGTAGACATGGGTTTTTGCTTCCGGATCTTCTCCAACGGGACGTACGGTGAGTCGCAGGGTTCAGACATTTTGGCGTTTCATGCTTGGTTGGTCAAATGGTTAGAGGGAACGCTCAGTTTCAGTGTCCACCGCAAGACTCAAACTGATGTCCGAAATCCGATCGGGATGTTCACATCCAGTCAAGGGGGTATCCTCATTGATGTGTGGGGGTCTGTGTGCCGCCTGCACATGGGTTAGACGCTTACACGTTTCGCTTGTTTCCAAGCTTCTTCAGAGATTGCTAACTGCGTATTGTTGGGTCAATCAACAAATGGTATGGGTGATATTAGGGGTATAACAATTTAAGTAGGCTAATCCTAGCCGATTATTGAACCCCCTCTATATATATTCTCTCCTCCCCCCTCCCAGAACCTATTTTGAATGAATTTAAGGTGTCCCCCTTCCTTTTTCTTCATACTTCCTGGGGTGCCAACCCCTGGATTCACACTAGGAGACATATGACTTCCAGAATCTATAATATATGATTCTGGAGGCCGGCTTCCTTGCATAAATCAAGGTAGATACCACTGAACCTGATAGCCCATGCTTCTTCAGAATATGGGTCTCAATAGCCAAACTGTTAAATTTAGCATTTGTAAGGTAGGATGGAATACCGGACCTTGCAAGAGAAGGCCTGGACGTGGTGGTAGGGTCCATAGGTCCCCTACCGCCATCCTTATGATCTCTGCATACCAAGATCTTCTGGGCCACAAGAATCACCAATCTCCCTTCCTGCTTGATCCTGCAAAGCAGTCGTGGAAGCAGCAGAATAGGAGGAAATGAATAAATCAGTGAGAACTGATTCCACGAGAACACCAAGGCATCTCTTCCGCATGCTAGCGGATCCCTTGTTCTTGACACAAAGTTGTCGATTTTCTTGTTGAACCTGGACGCAAACAGATCTACGTCTGGGATTCCCCATCTTCGGCATATTGGCAGGAAGATATCGGGGTGAAGGGAACATTCTCCCGGGAACAACTGCTGGTGACTCAAGTAGTCCGCCTGCCAATTTTCTATTCCCGGAATGAAAACTACTGATAGGCAAGGTACATAGTTTTCTGCCCAAGTTAAGATATAATTCACCTCTCTCTAGGCCGCATGACTTGTCATGTCCCTTTGGTGATTGATATAGGCCACTGCTGTGGTATTGTTGGATTGGATCCTGACAGGACAATTCCATAACCTGAACATCCAGGCCCTCAGGGCCAAGCGTGCTGCCCAGATAGAATGTTGATGGACAAGGTGTTTTTTGATCTGGGCTATTTCCTTTGGACAGTCACTTCTTCCCGGACTGTTCCCCAAATCAAAAGGCTGGCATCTGCTGTTACCATCTTCCAGGTAGCTGGTAGGAAAGATTTTCCCTTCTGCAGATTCTTGATTATCAACCACCAACTGAGGCTCCGGTGCCCCCTGGAGACAGACACATTGGGAAATCTAGAGCTTGGGCCTACTTATTCCAAGCTGACAAAATACTGTTTTGCAACAGCCTCAAATGAGACTGAGCATAAGGAACGACCTCAAATGAAGCCACCATCTTTCCCAACAACCTCATGCAAAGTCGAATAGAAGGATTCTTCTTTGCTTTGACCATCTGAATCAGTTTCTTTATGGCACTGATCTTCGCCTGGGGCAAGAATACCTTTTTCTGGGCTGTATTAATAATCAGACCCAAGTATTCCAATCTCCTTGAAAGTTTTTTAACGAGGTTGAGAATTCGACCTTGGTTTTTTAGGTAGGTATTTCAGGTAGTTGACTGTAGATCATACTTTGGCCTAAGCGGGCTACCGACTGGTCTATCAAGAGCAGATTGACTAGGTAAGCTATAATCGTTATACCTTGGGGCCTTAATCCGGTTACAGGAGGGACCAGACCTTTGTAAATACTCGAGGTGCAGTAGCTAGACCAAAAGGCAGAGCTACAAACTGAAAATGAAGATTTTCTACCTCGAAACGTAGATATTTCTGGTGAGCAGGAAATATAGGTACATGGAGGTATGCATCCCTGATGTCTATTGACACCAGAAGTTCTCCACCTTGTAGGACGGAGACCACTGATCGGATTGACGCCATGCGAAAAGAGCGGATATTCAGAAACAGGTTTAGATCTTTGAGATCTAGAATGGGTCTGACATTAGGTTTTGGTACCATGAAAAAGCTTAAATAAAACCCCAATCCCTGCTCTTGCATGAGAACCACTAAGATCAATTTTTTGAGACAAAAGATGGCCCAATGCTTGAAAGAGAGATTTCTTTTCCTCTGGAGTCTGAGAAAACGAGGAGATGGGGACTTTCGGAAGTCAAGTTTGTACCATCGAGTTATTGAGAAAGTCACCCATCTGCAGCCTACAGCACCTGGCATTCCTAGGCGGTTTCCCATCCCGGTACTGACCAGGCCCAACCCTGCTTAGCCTCTGAGATCAGAGGAGATTGGGCGCTTTCAGGGTAATGTGGCCGCAGGCTCTGACACTCTTCCTGCCAGACCCTTGAGAACTGCGGAAGTCTTCCCCCCCACTCGAGCGAGCGGGGGTGCCCCCTCATAAGGAGGCTTCAGTTTCCTTTTTGAAATTGACGGCAGGGGCTGTCGTGACTGCCTGGAAGCAGATGCTCCTGGTACTGGAGAAGGAGCTTGTTTAAATGAAATAAGTTTACTCCTCTTCAAAATTAGCAAAAGGATACTTTTCAGTAAAATAGACAGGGGCTGCAGTGTTGAAAACAATTGCAATATTTGATAGCCCTGATCGCTTACTCTGACCAGCTACCCCAGAACTCTCTGGGGAAAATGCCAATGTAGTGTGTTTAGAGCTTGTAGGAGTGTCAGGGCTGGGCTCAGCCCTTCCTTCTCTGAGCTGTTGGCTGATTTCCAGCTCCCATTTCTCTCCACAGTTATGCAGCTGTTGCTGATTCTGCTTGTCAGTCCTGCCTACTTAAAGTCGTCCAACTCACTTGATCTCTGCCTTCGCCTTTGTCAACATCACAGAGACTTTCTCCTGCGTTCCTGTTGAATACTTCCTCGGCTGACGTTCCTTCTGGCTCCTGATCCTGCTTGCTGTACTACTAAGTTTATCTCTGGCTCTCTGAAATTTGCTTGGCTGACTACCCGATCCGGTTACTGAACTTTGGCTTGTTTTGACTATGTTTACTCTGTTTAAGTTATTATTATTATTATTATTATTAATAAACAAGTGTGATTTAAATATACTTCTGCCTCAGTCTTATTCATGGTTCCTGATAGTAGGTGAATGCCATGAATTCAGAAGATACAGTCAATCCACTTGTTGGTAATATTTTTTCCAGATTGGATGAGCAGGATCACTGCATGGATCAGTTTGCCATGGCGTTACAAACGCTCCTGAGTCGCACGGCTCACCTGGAAACTCCCACTGTGGCTGCTCCGGTACAACCTGTGTTGCAGGCAGTCCCTGCTGCTGCGCCAGTCTCTGTGCAAGCACCTGCCTCGAGTATTACCTCTATAAGAGGTATGTCTGGTTCTGCTCCGCTTCCCCAGCGATTTGGGGGCGATCCAGTTCAATGCAGAGGGTTTCTCAACCAGGTTGAGATTTACTTTGAGATGCTGCCCCTGGCGTTTCCCACGGACAGAAGCAAAGTAGTTTTTGTGATATCTTTGCTTTCTGAGAGAGCCTTGGCAAACCCTCTATGGGAGACACAAAAACCTGTTGTCTTGAGTTACCCTGAATTTGGGGCCTCCTTTAAAAGGGTATTTGACGTTCCCGCATGCTCCGATTCTGCTGCCAAGTGCCTCATGTCCATCAGAGTACGAGAACTGTTGCCGACTACGCCACTAAATTACAAACTCTGGCAGCAGAGGTTGCTTGGAACAATGGGGCCCTCATGGCTGCTTTTTCTCATGGTCTCTCAGATTCCATCAAGGATGAGATAGCAGCCCGAGATATACCCACTGAGCTGGAGAGGTTGATTACGTTTGCCATCCTCATTGACTCCAGACTCAGAGAAAGACTCTCTTTTAAGGAGCACTTGCGCAAGCCTCCTGCACGTTTGCCTCCGAGCTTTGCAGTCCCATCCGTGCCTCCCTCACCTCCCATGCCTCCCGGTACCGAGTCAGTCAGTGAAGATGAACCCATGCACTTGGGCTTCACGCGTCTCCCTGCGGATGGGAGAGCATTTAGGAGGAGGGAGAGATTGTGCCTTTATTGTGGCCAGGCAGGTTATTTTTGAAGTCTTGAGGTCCTGTTATGGACAGACCTTAGGTGGCGTTGTTTCGTCCCCAGTTATCCAGAAGGATAAGCCCCTGGTTTTGGTCACCCATCGAGATACAGGCTCTAATCGACTCTGGGGCTACAGGCCTGTTCATTGATGCTTCCCTTGTATCGCAGCACTCGATTCCGCTGCAGCTGCGTAACACTACACTTGTCATTGATATGTGAAAGTGATAACTCCTGCGCTGTTAAAAAGGCCTATACTAGAAAAACACTGCTGCAACACCTGTAGACTGAACCAAACAGACAAATTGAACATAGATATAGGAGATAGTGATTGCGCTGTGATAAACAAAGGGGGAAGGCAAGTGGATGGGACTAACTAAAGTGCATAAAAAATATATAAACTGCTGGTCTGTGGCAGCGTCCCGTGCTCCAATCCTCCGTGCTCCAATCCTGAGGATTGGAGCAAGGGACGCTG
Organism: Lithobates clamitans; assembly: GCA_037952925.1. Classification (NCBI taxonomy): domain Eukaryota; kingdom Metazoa; phylum Chordata; class Amphibia; order Anura; family Ranidae; genus Lithobates; species Lithobates clamitans. Next base: position 17,701,806 of record JBBGZY010000438.1, read on the forward strand.
CCACAGACCAGCAGTTTGAGAAGAGCTCAGCGCTCGTGGATGTTTTACACTTTAGCCGTTTTTAAATGTAAGTTTATTGGATTGTTTTTTTATATAATAAATTTAATCTATGTACGGGATCACGCTATGTGCGTTCTCTTCTTTTACATCATACACATTTTTTACCTGACGAGCATTGAGGAGTTGGGAGTGGGGACAGATTGAGGACTGAAGATAATGTTCGAGGCATACGAGCTCGGCGCTCGTGGGTTGATGCCCACACTCATTTCAAACAAGTGAGTGTAATTCCCCCTTCTCTGTGTCTTGCTACCCCTCCACTCTGGACGTCATGGAATTATACCATATGCTGTCCGTTTTTGACTTTTTATATTCCACCTTGCACATTTAACCGTTATCAACTGTATAACTGGATTTCCATGCTTGCTGGCTATTTGCAACACAAGCTGTATACCTTACAGGAGTAAGGTAAGCGGGTTGCGAACACGGAGGTGCCCTCACTGAAGAACCCCCCCCCCTCTCCCTCCACTATTGGAACTGTTTTTCATTTGGGAGTGTTTTATTTGGTGGTGGGATTGATATTGTCTCACCTTTGTGGACTTGTCACTTACAGCTCTTTCAAGCTGCTACTTATGTGCTAGTGTGATACTAGCCCATACTTATTGGGACTCATTTTATGTTTCATTATTTGTATTTTAATTTTTTTGTGTTACTATTTTGCAGTGTTTTTCACTTATGTCAGCACTTTGATCCATTCAATATTTATGAGCTTAATGCTTGCTTGGCTTATGCACCCACTTGATATTGGTATACACACTCATCCTGAATTTCTTGTTTGCACTTCTCATTGATGCCAGCATTGCTTTCATGTATCATTATATATATATATTATTTCTTTCTAGTATTTAAGAGCCCTTTTATGTGTTTATATGTATCCTTATATGTATTATTATATATATATATACTATTTCTTTTTAGCATTTAAAAGCCCTTATATGTGTTTGTCTCATGCATTTAGGTCATCTGGTATATACCGGTATATTTTTTATGCACTTTAGTTAGTCCCATCCACTTCCCTTCCCCCTTTGTTTATCACAGTGCAATCACCATCTCCTATATCTATGTTCCACTTGCCATTGAGGCTCTTGAGGGGAGACCTCTACAGCCTGTCCATGTGACTCATGAGACGGTTCCGTCGTCCATGGCCGTAGGGGCTCTTCACCATGAGATAATCCAATTCCAAGTCATTTCCTCACCTTGGTTTCTGCTGGTTATTGGTTATCCATGGTTACAGAGGCACAACCCCTCTTGATTGGCTCCGTGCTGAGGTTCTCTCTTGGTCACCACAATGCAGTGAGACATGCTTCCAGAAGGTAGCCAAAGCCCTGTGCACCTCTTCACTCTCCTTCCTGCCGGAGGAGTATTGCGATTTTAGCGATGTCTTTGACAAAGGTCAGGCCGGTAGTTTGCCTCCACACCGGCCTTATGATTGTGCAATTGACCTTCAACCTGATGCCATACCCCCTCGTGGCCGGGTTTACCCTTTGTTGGTCTTGGAGGATAAGGCCATGGAGGAGTATGTTGCAGACGCACTTTCTCGAGGTTTCCTGCTGGTGCTGGTTTCTTCTTTGTGAAGAAGAAGAGCGGTGAACTGAGACCTTGTATTGATTATAGGGTTCTCAATCGTTTCATGATTAAGAATGCCTACCCGATTCAATTGATTACAGAGTTATTTGACCGCCTCAAGGGAGCAACGGTTTTCACAAAGCTTGATTTGAGAGGGGCATACAATCTCGTGAGGATTAAGGAGGGTGAGGAGTGGAAAACTGCGTTTAATACCAGAACAGGCCATTATCAGTACCTCGTAATGCCTTTTGGCCTTTGTAACGCCCCGGCAGCTTTCCAGGAATTTTTTTTAACGATGTCCTCCAAGATTTGTTGCAGTTATGTGTGGTGGTTTAGCTCGATGATATCCTCATATTTTCCAAGTCCCTGGAGAGCTACCACACAGATGTCTGTCATGTGCTTCAGAAACTAAGAGAAAACAATCTCTATTGTAAACTGGAGAAGTGCGGGTTCCATCGTGAACAGGTTAAATTCCTGGGCTATGTCATTTCCACTGCTGGTTTTTCTATGGACCCAGAGAAACTTTCAGCAGTCCTACAGTGGCCCCGACCCGTGGGTTTACGTCCTCTGCAGCGTTTCCTGGGCTTTGCCAACTATTATAGGAAGTTTATTCATAACTTCTCATTTCTGGTCAAGCCCCTGACTGATATGACCAGAAAGGACGGTAACCCACAGAGTTGGTCTCCGGAGTCCAATAAGGCTTTTGAGAGTCTCAAGGTTGCGTTTGTTTCTGCTCCTGTGTTGGCACATCCTGATCCTACATTGCCTTTTATCCTAGAAGTTGATGCTTCTGAGACTGGAGTGGGCGCCCTTCTGTCTCATCGTCCTAACCCTGAGAGCGATATGCATGCGTGTGGCTACTTTTCCAAGAAATTGTCACCTGCAGAGTGCAATTATGAGATTGGTGACAGAGAGCTGTTGGCGATCATTTTAGCCCTGAAACAATGAAGACATATCCTTGAAGGTACCACTGTGCCGGTTCTCATTCTTACTGACCATAAGAATCTCACGTTCTTGTCTGAGGCTAGGCGCCTCTCTCCCAGAAGGGCGTGATGGGCTCTTTTCTTGTCGAGTTCTTACCCGGTACTAAGAATGTAAGGGCTGACGCCTTGCCGCGACAATTATCCTCCACTTCCAAGTTGGAGTCGGTTCAGGTTCCTGTGATTCCTGATCGTATTCTGGCTACGGTTCTCACCAGTCTTACTTCACCTTTGGGTGACAAAATTCTTGCTGCTCAGTTCCATGTTCCTCCTGAGAACCTTGTGACTGCTGCTTTGTCCCAGAGAGTCTCCGTACTGCCATGCTCCAAACTTACCATTCTCCCGAGGCAGCAGGCCACCTTGGGAAGAATCAACTCGTTTGGGCCATTTCCCAATAATTCTGGTGGCCTAGTCTACGGGCTGATGTAACTGCCTTCGTAGCTGCCTGTTCCGTGTGTGCTCAGAGTAAGACTCCACAACACCTTCCAGTGGGCCTCCTACAACCCATACCCAAAGGAAAGAGGCCCTGGACCCACCTGTCTATGGATCTCATTGTGGTAGTTACCTAACTCCCAAGGCAACACTGTTATCCTTATGGTGGTTGACCGGTTCTCAAAGATGTGTCATTGTATTCCACTTAAGAAGCTGCCCATTTCTAAGGAACTGGCTTCCATTTTTGCTTGGGAGATCTTTCGCTTACATGGGCTACCCAAGGTGATTCTCTTAGACAGGGGTAGTCAGTTTGTCTCCGGTTCTGGCGAGCCTTTTGTGCATAGTTGGGAATTCAGCTTGCTTTCTCCTCTGCGTATCACCTGCAGTCTAATGGGGCCACAGAACAAGCCAATCACTCCTTGGAGCAATTCTTACGTTGCTATATTTCTGACCATCATAACAACTGGTCAGACCTATTACCGTGGGCAGAGTTTGCTCACAGCAGTGCCTTGAATTCGGCTTCCTGATTGTCCCTGTTTATGGCAAATTATGGCTTCCAACCTTCCATGTTGCCTGACTCGTTTGTTCCGCAGAGTATTCCTGCGTTAGAGGAGCATCTCCGTGGTCTTCGTTCCACTTGGGCACAAGTTCAGGAGGCTTTGCAACATTCTAACGATAAGTACAGACTCCATGCTGACGGCAGACGCCTTGGACCATCCTCCTAGTATGCGCATCTCAAATGTGTTTCATGTCTCCTCATTGAAACCTTTGGTCTGCAATCGTTTTACCACCTCAGTGCCATGTCCTCACCCTATACAGGTTGAGAACCATGAGGAGTATGAAGTACAATCCATTGTTGACTCCCGTAGGTTCCGTGGGTGCATACAGTACCTGGTGCATTGGAAAGGGTACGGTCCAGAGGAACGCTCTTGGGTCTCATCCTCGGACGTACATGCCCCTGTCCTCCTCCGTGATTTCCATAGACGTTTTCCCCCCAAGCCCGGTGGTCCTCCGAGGTGGAGGGGTCGTTGAGGGGGGGTACTGTTAGGACTGGGCTCAGCCCTTCCTTCTCTGAGCTGGCCGCTCAGCTGTCGGCTAATTGCCAGCTCCCATTTCTCTCCACAGTTACCCAGCTGTTGTTGATTCTGCTTGTCAGTCCTGCCTACTTAAAGTCGCCCAGATCACTTGATCTCTGCCTTCGTCTTTGCCAACATCACAGAAACTTTCTCCTGCGTTCCTGTTGAAGACTTGCTCGGCTCACGTTCCTTCTGGCTCCTGATCCTGCTTGCTGTACTACATTTATCTCTGGCTCTCTGACATTTGCTTGGCTGACTACCCGATCCAGTTACTGAACTCTGGCTTGTTTTGACTAAGTTTACTCTGTTTACCGTATTATTATTATTATTATTATTATTAAACAAGTGTGATTTAATTATACTTCTGTCTCGATCTGATTCATGGTTCCTGATAAGGAGTCCCTTTTCAGCCTTTTTTTGGGGTGTTTCTACCCCCCCTTCTGACCATAGCCCGATGCACAAATGCAGGGGGACTACCAGACGAAATCGCATCCACTGCTTGAGCAAATAGTCCTTCAACTGCCGCTGCTATTTAACGCTCAGCCTGATGCTTTTAGTAAATGTGCCAAAGGAATACCCGTGTCACCACTTACATGCCTCTTTTTAGCTTTTGTGTCTCTCTGACAGCTGCAGTCAGCAAAAAAATGGAGCCTTTTAAAAAAATACCCCAGCACTGGACATTGCTGCACGCCAACGCCACGCTAAACCATGCCGCCCACTCCGTGTTCCCCCATGCTCTCCCCCTCCTCTTTTCAAAAAAGAGCATTTTCCCGCGCGGGCCTCCAATCCAACGGGATCGGCGCATGTGTGTGTGGGGGGAGGGCGGCGAGGAGGAGGGCAGTGACAAACCGCCACACAGAGGCAGTGGAGAACGGAGTGGCATCCGTCGATCATTCTGCTTCTCCTAGTCAAAAAGAGGGGGAGAGCTTTTGTCCGGGTGGGGGGTGTTTTTTTGGAGAAAACCCCCCAACATCTTACCAGAGTCCTGTGACTGCTAGCCGGAGAGAGGTCTGTCAGCGTCTGCTGACACAGCATTATCTTAGCTACATTGCCAGTTCTTAAGGAACACAAAGACACTGAATTTCAAAAGAGCCAACTTCCCTAAACTACGAGCCTTGCTAGAAGGCATAAATTAGGATAAAATCTTAGGAACAAAGAATACGGAGGAGAGATGGATTTGCTTTAAGAGCATATTAAAAAAGGGCATTAAACAATGCATCCCATTTGGTAATAAATTTAAAAGAGTGATCAAAAGTCCTGGATGGCTTAACAAGCAAAGGAGAAGGCCTTCAAAAATTACAGGGTTGAGGGATCATCAGCAGCATTCAGATTTTATAAAGAATGCAACAAGAAATGTAAGAGGGCAATAAGGACGGCTAAGCTAGAACATGAAAGACACATAGCGGAGGAGAGCAAATAAAAAAAAATTTCAAGAAATTCTTTAAGTATGTAAACAATAAAAAAGGGAGCGCAGACCATATTGGCCCTATAAAGAATGAGGAAGGACATCTGGTTACAAAGAATGGGGAGATGGCAAAGGTATTGAATTTATTCTTCTCCTCAGTCTTAACAAGGGAATCGGGGGTCTTCAGTAACCGAAACTGCAGCGTTTATCCTTATGACACATCACAGGACATGGTTAACAGAGGCCAGAATTAAAATTAGACTTGGGAAACGTAACATTAATAAATCACCGGGACCAGATGAGTTGCACCCGAGGGTACTTAGGGAACTCAGTCAAGTAATTGCCAGACCATTGTTCCTAATTTTTACTGACAGTCTACTGACTGGAATGGTACCAGCTGATTGGAGAAAAGCCAATGTAGCACCAATATTTAAAAAGGGCTAACCTTCTATGAGGAGGTGAGTTGCCATCTAGATAAAGGAAGGTCCGTAGACGTGGTGTATCTGGATTTTGCAAAAGCATTTGACACAGTTCCCTATAAACGTTTGCTGAACAAAATAAGGGCCGTTGGCATGGACCATAGGGTGAGTACATGGATTGAAAACTGGCTACAAGGGTGAGTTCAGAGGGTGGTGATAAATGGGGAGTACTCGGAATGGTCAGGGGTGAGTAGTTGGTTCCCCCAAGTTTCTGTGCTGGGACCAATCCTATTTAATTTGTTCATAAACGACCTGGATAATGGGGTAAACAGTTCAATCTCTGTATTTGTGGACGATACCAAGCTAAGCAGGGCAATAACTTCTCCACAGGATGTGGAAACCTTGCAAAAAGATCTGAACAAATTAATGGGGTGGGCAACTACATGGCAAATGAGGTTCAATGTAGAAAAATGTAAAATAATGCATTTAGGTGGCAAAAATATGAATGCAATCTATACACTGGGGGGAGAACCTCTGGGGGAATCTAGGATGGAAAAGGACCTGGGGGTCCTAGAAATTTATAGCAACAGCTTGGCATTGCATGCCATTGGTGAGCCTAACAAAGCAAACAGAATATTGGCTTGCATTAAAAAGGGGATCAACTCCAGAGATAAAATGATAATTCTCCCGCTCTACAAGACTCTGGTCTGGCCGCACCTAGAGTATGCTGTCCAGTTCTGGGCACCAGTCCTCAGGAAGGATGTACTGGAAATGGAGCGAGTACAAAGGACAACAAAGCTAATAAAGGGTCTGGAGGATATTAGTTATGAGGAAAGGTTGCGAGCACTGAACTTATTCTCTCTGGAGAAGAGACGCTTGAGAGGGGATATGATTTCAATATACAAATACTATACTGGTGACCCCACAATAGGGATAAAACTTTTTCGCAGAAGGGAGTTTAACAAGACTCGTGGCCACTCATTAAAATTAGAAGAAAAGAGGTTTAACCTTAAACTACATAGAGCAGTGGTTTTCAACCTGGGGGTCGGGACCCCCTCGGGGGTCGAATGTCGATTTGTCAGGGGTCACCGAATCCTGGGCTGTTCCCGAAGCCTTTGCTTCTCTCCCAGCCTTTGCTTCTCTCCCAGCCTTTTCGCAGTCACTCAGTAGGGCTGTTCCTGGAGCCTGCGGCCGCCCACTCAGCCTCTTTGCAGCCAAAATTATGTCATATATCCCAGGAGTCTTTTATCAGGAGGAGAGGAGGAGGTGTTTTCTCAGCTAAGTACACCCTCTTGCCCTCATGCTTGAGCTAAGAGCAGATGTATTTAAGAAAATTAATGCTACATGAATCATCAGCTCTTACTCAAGATGCCTGTGGGTAGAAATGCTAGGGGGTGTTATTCAAATGGATTTCTCACCAAAATAAAGCATGGAGACATGGATGATTGGGTGAGTTTGCTGTGAATATTAAAAATGTAGAAAATAGTGTTTTCAGTTTGTGGTACTCAGATACAGTTTTAGGATTACAGTGCCTTGAAAAAGTATTCATACCCCTTGAAATTTGACATTTTGTCATGTTACAACCAAAAACGTAAATGTATTTTATTGGGATTTTATGTGATTAACTAGCACAAAGTGGCACATAATTGTGAAGTGGAAGGAAAATTATAAATGGTTTTCAAACTTTTTTTAAAAATAAATTTCTAAAAAGTGTGACATGCATTTATATTCAGTCCCCTTTACTCTGATAGTCATAATCAAAATCTAGTGGAACCAATGGCCTTCAGAAGTCATCTAATTAGTAAATAGAGTCCATCTGTGTGTAGTTTAATCTCAGTATAAATACAGCTGTTCTGTGAAGCCCTCAGGGGTTTATTAGAGAACTGTAGTGTACAAACAGTATCATGAAGGCCAAGGAACACCCCAGACAAGTTAGGAATAAAGTTGTGGAGAAGTTTAAAGCAGGGTTAGGTTATACAAAAATATCCCAAGCTTTAAAAATCACACAGAGCACTGTTCAATCCATCATCCAAAACTGCAAACCTACCAAGACATGGCCGTCCACCAACTGACAGGCCGGTCATGGAGAGCAATAATCAGAGAAGCAGCCAAGAGGCCCATGGTAACTCTGGAGGAGCTGCAGAGATCCACAGCTCAGGTGGGAGAATCTGTTCACAAGACAACTATTAGGGATGAGCTTCGTGTTCGAGTCGAACCCATGTTCGACTCGAACATCGGCTGTTCGGTCGTTCGCCGAATTGCGAACGATATGGGCCGTTCGCGCCAAATTCGTGTGGCGCGTCACGGCCCATAATTCACTGCGGCATCGCAGTGCATTGCTGGCTGATTATTGGCCAAGCATGCACTATGACCCGCATGCTTGGCCAATCACAGCGCCGTCAGTAGAGAGAGCTGTAATTGGCCAAAGCCAGGGTGGCTTTGGCCAATTATGGCTCAGGGGATTTAGTACACACCCCACACTATATAAGGCCGCCTGCACGGCGGCCCTGTGTAGTGTGTGTTCCGGTGTGCTGAGAGATAGAGAGAGAGAGAGACAGTGTCATTTGATTTGAGTTAGATAGATTAGGCAGAACAGTCAGTCAGTTAGCTGCACTTACAGTGTATTGTGTATATATATGCATCCCAGGTGTTGCATATATATATATACACTGTATTCAGTTTAGCTAGATCCGTTCCTGTTATCTTCTATCTAGACTATTTACATTTAGTGCAGTGTGTTCAGCTAGATCCGTTCCTGCTATTTACATTCAGTGCAGTGCGTCCTGCTCACAGTGTTCAGCTAGATCCGTTCCTGGTATTTACATTTAGTGCAGTGCGTCCTGCTCACAGTGTTCAGCTAGATCCGTTCCTGGTATTTACATTTAGTGCAGTGCGTCCTGCTCACAGTGTTCAGCTAGATCCGTTCCTGCTATTTACATTCAGTGCAGTGCGTCCTGCTCACAGTGTTCAGCTAGATCCGTTCCTGCTATTTACATTCAGTGCAGTGCGTCCTGCTCACAGTGTTCAGCTAGATCCGTTCCTGGTATTTACATTTAGTGCAGTGCGTCCTGCTCACAGTGTTCAGCTAGATCCGTTCCTGCTATTTACATTCAGTGCAGTGCGTCCTGCTCACAGTGTTCAGCTAGATCCGTTCCTGGTATTTACATTTAGTGCAGTGCGTCCTGCTCACAGTGTTCAGCTAGATCCGTTCCTGCTATTTACATTCAGTGCAGTGCGTCCTGCTCACAGTGTTCAGCTAGATCCGTTCCTGCTATTTACATTCAGTGCAGTGCGTCCTGCTCACAGTGTTCAGCTAGATCCGTTCCTGGTATTTACATTTAGTGCAGTGCGTCCTGCTCACAGTGTTCAGCTAGATCCGTTCCTGCTATTTACATTCAGTGCAGTGCGTCCTGCTCACAGTGTTCAGCTAGATCCGTTCCTGGTATTTACATTTAGTGCAGTGCGTCCTGCTCACAGTGTTCAGCTAGATCCGTTCCTGCTATTTACATTCAGTGCAGTGCGTCCTGCTCACAGTGTTCAGCTAGATCCGTTCCTGCTATTTACATTCAGTGCAGTGCGTCCTGCTCACAGTGTTCAGCTAGATCCGTTCCTGGTATTTACATTTAGTGCAGTGCGTCCTGCTCACAGTGTTCAGCTAGATCCGTTCCTGCTATTTACATTCAGTGCAGTGCGTCCTGCTCACAGTGTTCAGCTAGATCCGTTCCTGGTATTTACATTTAGTGCAGTGCGTCCTGCTCACAGTGTTCAGCTAGATCCGTTCCTGCTATTTACATTCAGTGCAGTGCGTCCTGCTCACAGTGTTCAGCTAGATCCGTTCCTGCTATTTACATTCAGTGCAGTGCGTCCTGCTCACAGTGTTCAGCTAGATCCGTTCCTGGTATTTACATTTAGTGCAGTGCGTCCTGCTCACAGTGTTCAGCTAGATCCGTTCCTGCTATTTACATTCAGTGCAGTGCGTCCTGCTCACAGTGTTCAGCTAGATCCGTTCCTGGTATTTACATTTAGTGCAGTGCGTCCTGCTCACAGTGTTCAGCTAGATCCGTTCCTGCTATTTACATTCAGTGCAGTGCGTCCTGCTCACAGTGTTCAGCTAGATCCGTTCCTGCTATTTACATTCAGTGCAGTGCGTCCTGCTCACAGTGTTCAGCTAGATCCGTTCCTGGTATTTACATTTAGTGCAGTGCGTCCTGCTCACAGTGTTCAGCTAGATCCGTTCCTGCTATTTACATTCAGTGCAGTGCGTCCTGCTCACAGTGTTCAGCTAGATCCGTTCCTGGTATTTACATTTAGTGCAGTGCGTCCTGCTCACAGTGTTCAGCTACATCCGTTCCTGCTATTTACATTCAGTGCAGTGCGTCCTGCTCACAGTGTTCAGCTAGATCCGTTCCTGCTATTTACATTCAGTGCAGTGCGTCCTGTTCACAGTGTTCAGCTAGATCCGTTCCTGCTATTTACATTTAGTGCAGTGCGTCCTGCTCACAGTGTTCAGCTAGATCCGTTCCTGCTATTTACATTCAGTGCAGTGCGTCCTGCTCACAGTGTTCAGCTAGATCCGTTCCTGGTATTTACATTTAGTGCAGTGCGTCCTGCTCACAGTGTTCAGCTACATCCGTTCCTGCTATTTACATTCAGTGCAGTGCGTCCTGCTCACAGTGTTCAGCTAGATCCGTTCCTGCTATTTACATTCAGTGCAGTGCGTCCTGCTCACAGTGTTCAGCTAGATCCGTTCCTGGTATTTACATTTAGTGCAGTGCGTCCTGCTCACAGTGTTCAGCTAGATCCGTTCCTGCTATTTACATTCAGTGCAGTGCGTCCTGCTCACAGTGTTCAGCTAGATCCGTTCCTGCTATATACATTTAGTGCAGTACGTCCTGCTCACAGTGTTCAGCTAGAACCGTTCCTGTTATCTTCCTACTGACAGGCAGGCTTGTCTGGTTACAGTATATAAAGCTACCTGAAGAAAATTACAGGTGTTCTTTTTGATCCTATTAGTACCACGGTCAGGCAGCTAGACTATTTACATTTAGTACAGTGTGTCCTGCTCACAGTGTTCAGCTAGATCCGTTCCTGTTATCTTCCTACTGACAGGCAGGCTTGTCTGGTTACAGTATATAAAGCTACCTTAAGAAAATTACAGGTGTTCTTTTTGATCCTATTAGTACCACGGTCAGGCAGCTAGACTATTTACATTTAGTACAGTGCGTCCTGCTCACAGTGTTCAGCTAGATCCGTTCCTGTTATCTTCCTACTGACAGGCAGGCTTGTCTGGTTACAGTATATAAAGCTACCTGAAGAAAATTACAGGTGTTCTTTTTGATCCTATTAGTACCACGGTCAGGCAGCTAGACTATTTACATTTAGTACAGTGTGTCCTGCTCACAGTGTTCAGCTAGATCCGTTCCTGTTATCTTCCTACTGACAGGCAGGCTTGTCTGGTTACAGTATATAAAGCTACCTTAAGAAAATTACAGGTGTTCTATTTGATCCTATTAGTACCACGGTCAGGCAGCTAGACTATTTACATTTAGTACAGTGTGTCCTGCTCACAGTGTTCAGCTAGATCCGTTCCTGTTATCTTCCTACTGACAGGCAGGCTTGTCTGGTTACAGTATATAAAGCTACCTTAAGAAAATTACAGGTGTTCTATCCCAGCTTAGTGCAGCTACAGGCCATTAGTATGTCTGGAAGGCCAAGAAGGAGAGGCAGACAGTCACAAGCCAATAAGAGAGGGCAAGCAGGCTCTGTGTCTAGTGCTGGTCGTGGAGACGGTGCATCCTCATCAGCACGTGGCCATGGGACACGCTTGGCCTTTTTTTCGGCAGCTGGCCGTGTTGAGCCGCAACATGCGGAAGACTTGGTCGAGTGGATGACCAAGCCGTCCTCATCCTCCTCATCCTCTCTCACCCATGCCCAGGGTGCTTTGTCTGGCAAAGCAGCGGCCTCTTCCCTCAGCTCAATGTCATCAGTGACTCCTTCCCTAGCTCCACCATGTCCTCATGAGGATTCCCTCGAACTGTTTGACCACAGTGTTGGGTACATGCTCCAGGAGGATGCCCAGCGTTTGGAAGGCTCTGATGATGATACTGAGCTCAATGAAGGCAGTAACATGAGCACGGACAGAGGGGGTGCCCAAGAAGGACAGCAATCTGGCAGTCATGCTCCCCCTGCTGCAGCATACTGCCAGGTTTGCTCCAGTGATGAGGAGGGAGGGGATGATGAGGTCACTGACTCAACGTGGGTGCCTGATAGGAGAGAGGAGGAGGAGGAGGAGGAGGAGGAGGTGGCACATCACCAACTAGGCAGGATGCCCTCCAGGGGCCAGCCTAAGGGCAGCACATTGACTGCATCACACCCCAAAGCTCCACATGTGCAGGGCGCTGCAGTCTCTGCGCGTTATTCAAAAAGTTCTTTGGTGTGGGCCTTTTTTGAGACGAGTGCATCAGATCGCACCGCTGCTATTTGCAACATATGTCTCAAGCGTATCTCGCGTGGCCAAAACATCTCCCGCTTGGGTACCACATGCTTGACCAGACATATGTTGACCTGCCATGCAGTTCGTTGGCAAGCGTATCTAAAAGACCCACACCAAAGAACAAAGACGATCTCTCCTTGCTCCTCATCAGCTGAGATTTCCAACCCCACTAGACCTTCAGTCCTCTCTGAGACCTGCAGTGAGAGGAATGAAGGTGTAGAATTAGGTGTGTCACAGCCAAGTACTTGTGGGCAATCTGCTTTTGGTACACCGACGTCAGATTGTACCAGGCAAATTTCCCTGCCCCAGCTGCTGCACCGCCGAAAGAAGTTTGCTCCCAGCCATCCACATGCCCAGCGGTTGAATGCTAGCTTGGCAAAATTGCTAGCACTTCAACTGCTGCCTTTTCAGTTGGTAGACTCTGCCCCCTTCCGTGAGTTTGTGGAATGTGCGGTTCCTCAGTGGCAGGTACCCAAACGCCACTTTTTCTCACGGAAGGCGATTCCGGCTCTCTACCGGCATGTGGAAGGCAATGTCCATGCCTCGCTGGACAGGGCGGTCAGCGGTAAGGTGCATATTACCGCTGACTCATGGTCCAGCAGGCATGGACAGGGACGTTACTTAAGTTTCACGGCGCATTGGGTGACTCTGCTGGCAGCTGGGAAGGATGCAGGACAAGGTGCAGTAGTGTTGGAGGTTGTTCCGCCACCACGCCTCCAAAATGCTGATTGTGACACACCTCTCTCCTCCACCCCCTCCTCTTCTTCTTCCTCCATGGCCTCTTCCTCGGAACCAGCGGTGCTCCGTAGGCGTTCAAGGGGCTACGCAAGTACGCAGGCCAAAAGATGCCATGCGGTGCTTGAGCTGGTGTGCTTGGGGGACAGGAGCCACACTGGGGCAGAGGTTCTGTCAGCTCTGCAGGGGCAGGTTCAGAGGTGGTTGACGCCACGCCAACTTAAGGCAGGAATGGTGGTTTGCGACAATGGCACCAACCTCCTCTCTGCCCTCCGACAGGGACAACTGACCCATGTGCCCTGTTTGGCTCATGTCCTTAACTTGGTGATGCAGCGGTTCTTGGGCAGGTACCCGGGCTTACAGGATGTCCTGAGGCAGGCCAGGAAAGTCTCTGTGCATTTCCGCCGGTCATATAATGCCAGTGCTCGGCTGACGGACCTCCAAAAGGAGTTTAACCTGCCCAAGAACCGCCTAATCTGTGACATGTCCACCAGGTGGAACTCGACGTTGGCCATGCTGCAGCAGCTGCACACGCAGCAGAGGGCCATCAATGAGTACCTGTGCGACTATGGCACCAGGACAGGGTCAGGGGACCTTGGTTTTTTTTCCCCACGCCAGTGGGCCATGATCAGGGATGCATGCACTGTCCTGTCACCATTCGAGGAGGCCACGAGGATGGTGAGCACTGACAGTGCATGCATCAGTGACACTGTCCCCCTTGTCCACCTGTTGGAGCACACGCTGCGTGGAATAATGGACAGGGCACTTGAGGCAGAACAGAGGCAGGAAGAGGAGGACTTCCTTAGCTCTCAAGGCCCCCTTTATCCAGACAGTGTTCCTGCGTGCCCGCCGATCACACAGGAAGAGGACGAGGAGGAGGAGGAGGAGGAGGAGGAAGATTGTGTCAGTATGGAGGTGGAGCCTGGCACTCAGCATCAGCAGTCTTTAAGGGATCAGTCCCAAGGAACACATGGACTTGTACGTGGCTGGGAGGAGGTGGCTGCGGACGTTGTTGTCCTTAGTGACCCAGAGGACTCCGGACCGAATGCCTCAGCAAACCTACGCTGCATGGCCTCCCTGATCCTGCAAAGCCTGCGTAAGGATCCTCGTATTCGTGGTATCAAGGAGAAGGACCAATACTGGCTGGCAACCCTCCTTGATCCACGTTACAAGGGTAAGGTTGCGGACCTTATCTTGCCATCGCAGAGGGAGCAGAGGATGAAACATCTTCGGGAGGCCTTGCAGAAAGGTCTGTGCAACGCGTTCCCAGAGACTGGGAGGTTACAAACTCCTGTTTCTGGACAACGTGTTGCTGAGGCTTCGGTCAGTCAAAGAAGGAGCGGTGGAGAAGGTGGCCGTCTGACCGATGCGTTCAGACAATTTTTTGGTCCGCAGCCCCAAGGTATGATCGGTTCCAGCAACCATCGCCAGCGTCTGTTTTACATGGTGCAGGAATACCTAGGGGCAAGATCAGACTTGGACACCTTTCCCACCGAAAATCCTCTGGGTTACTGGGTCTTGAGGATGGATCACTGGCCAGAGCTTGCACAGTATGCAATTGAGCTACTGGCCTGTCCTGCATCCAGCGTTCTTTCGGAACGCACATTCAGTGCTGCTGGAGGCGTGGTAACCGATCACAGGGTGCGTCTGTCCACCGACTCGGTCGATCGGCTGACCTTCATAAAAATGAATCAGTCTTGGATCACCACCAGCTACCAAGCACCTGATGCAGATGTAACCGAATAATTTTTTTTGAAATCTCAGATCCCTTCAAAGACTGCCTATGCTGATGCTGAGTGACTATCCCTGAGTAATTATCCTCTTCCTCCTCAATCATCACGCTGATAGCTTGTAAGAACATTTTTGGTTCTGGGCGCCACCACCAGTGCCTAAGGCACAATTTTTCAGCCCCTGTTTAACAGGGGCGTGTAATTACAATTTTTGATGCAATACTTTGCAGCAGGGCTTGTTCCTGTGTTTCAACTAGAGTGTCTGTGAGGGGTTGCAGTGTTGTGGCACCAGCACCAGTGCCTAAGACCCAATTTTTCTGCCCCTGTCTAACAGGGGCGTGTAATTACAATTTTTGATGCAATACTTTGCAGCAGGGCTCGTTCCTGCGTTCCAACTAGAGTGTCTGTGAGGGGTTGCAGTGTTGTGGCACCAGCACCAGTGCCTAAGGCCCAATTTTTCTGCCCCTGTCTAACAGGGGCGTGTAATTACAATTTTTGATGCAATACTTTGCAGCAGGGCTCGTTCCTGCGTTCCAACTAGAGTGTCTGTGAGGGGTTGCAGTGTTGTGGCACCAGCACCAGTGCCTAAGGCCTAATTTTTCAGCTCCTGTTCAACAGGGGCATGTAATTACAATTCTTGATCTAATATTTCACAGCAGGGCCCTGTGAGGGCTTACAGTGTTTTGGCCACAGCAACACCTAAGGCCCAAATTTCTGCTGAGTATATAGGGCAGGACCCTACTTTCAAACATCTAACTTACAAACGACTCCTACTTGCAAACGGAAGGAGACAACAGGAAGTGAGATGAAATCTACCCCTAAGGAAGGGAAATTCTCTCCTGTAAGAGTTAATATGGGAAAACAATTTCTCCTTTCCACTGATGCTTTCCAATCCTTGTTCCACAAAAAAACCCAAATTTTCAAAAAACATTTTTCATTGGGACAAAAAAGTGAGGTGAAATCTTCTGAAGAGGAGGAAAGACGCAAAACAAATGTCACAGGGGTGATAACCCTTCCCTATGTTTTCCAAAAAGCTTAGAAAAGATTTTTTGGCTGGAGCTAAACACATTAAAAATGTTCAAAATTACAAACAGATTCTACTTAACAACAAACCTACAGTCCCTGTCTTGTTTGCACCGCCTGTATACTGCTGTTCAGAGTATATAGGGACCTTTCCTTATTTTAATTTGGGTGCGGGGTTCCCCTTAATATCCATACAAGACCCAAAGGGCCTGGTAATGGACTGGGGGGTACCCATGCCGTTTGTCTCACTGATTTTCATCCATATTGCCATGACCCGACATGACATTAAACCCGCAAGCAGTTTTAAATGAGATTTTTTCCTTTAAAAATGACATTTGGTGCAGGGACTGTTCTAAACATGGGAAACACGCGTCACTTTACAGGCATACTATAGACACCCCCCAGGTACGATATTTAAAGGAATATTTCACTTTTTTTTTTTTACTTTAAGCATCATTAAAATCACTGCTCCCGAAAAAACGGCCGTTTTTAAAAGTTTTTTTTGCATTGATACATGTCCCCTGGGGTAGGACCCGGGTCCCCAAACCCTTTTTAGGACAATACCATGCAAATTAGCCTTTAAAATGAGCACTTTTGATTTCGAACGTTCGAGTCCCATAGACGTCAATGGGGTTCTAACGTTCGTGCGAACTTGCGGTCCGTTCGCGGGTTCTGGTGCGAACCGAACCGGGGGGTGTTCGGCTCATCCCTAACAACTATTAGTCATGCACTCCACAAATCTGGAAGCATGGCAAGAAAAAAGCCATTGTTAAAGTCCTGTTTGCAGTTTGTGAGAAGCCATGTAAGGGACACAGCAAACATGTGGAAGAAGGTGCTCTGGTCAGATGATGAGACCAAAATTGAACTTTTTGGCCTAAGAGCAAAACGCTATGTGTGGCGAAAACTAACACTGCAAATCACCCTAAACACACCATCCCACTGTGAAACATGGTGGTGGCAGCATCATGTTGTGGAGATGATTTTTTTCAGCAGGGACAGTGAAGCTGGTCAGAGTTCATGGGAAGGTGGATGGAGCCAAATAAAGGGCAATCTTAGACAAAAACCTGTTAGTCTGCAAAAGACTTTAGACTGGGGTGGAGGTTCACCTTCCAGCAGGACAACGACCCTAAACATACAGCTAGAGCTACAATGTAATGGTTTAGATTAAAGCATAGTCATGTGTTAGAATGGCCCAGTCAAAGTCCAGACCTAAATCTAATTGAGAATCTGTGGCAAGACTTGACAATTGTTGTTCACAGATGCTCTCCATCCAATCTAACAGAGCTTGAGCTATTTTGCAAGTAAGAATGGGCAAAAAATTTACTCTCTAGATATGCCAAGCTGGTAGAAACATACCCAAAAAGACTTGCAGTGGTAATTGCAGTGAAAGGTGGTTCTACAAAGTATAGACTCGAGGGGGCTGAATACAAATGCACACCACCCTTTTCATTTATTTGTAAAAAATCTTGAAAACCATTTATCATTTTCCTTCCACTTCATAATTGTGTGCCAATTTGTGTTGGTCTATCACATAAAATCCCAATAAAATTAAATTTATGTTTTTGGTTGTAACATGAAAAAATACTTACCAAAGCCCAATCTCAATGCAGCGATGTGCAGGAGACCCGAGGCTCCTGGGTCTCTCCTTCCGGATTGGCGGAGATGCAGCAGCAGGAACCATTAGCTCCTACTGCTGTCAATCTAAGGCCAGTGAGGCAAGAGCAGGGGGGCCTGGCTGAGCCATGCTCTCTGTGTCTTATGGACGCAGAGAGCCAGTTCGGCAGTGACCATGCACGGGTGCTCTCGCAACAAGCGGTTTGATATGGGGGGGGCCAGAGCCCCAGTGGGGGATCTGAGAAGAGGAGGATCTGGGCTGCCCCTGTTCAAAACCACTACAAAGAGCAGGTACATATGGCATGTTTGTTATTTTTTTTTTTTTTATAAAAATGTTTCTTTTACAATCACTCTAATCCTGAATCCTGCGCTCCTGTAATTTACACTCTTTTGACCTATAGCAGCATAGGTTCAGGTTTAATGTAACCTGAATAATAATGTGTATTGCACATTTTTAAGCCCCACTCACCATTACCACAATGTGCCCACAGCCACAATTTTTTTCCCTTAATTTTTTATCAGTTTAATAAATGGTGGGGTAGTTTAGTGAGTGTGGCTGCAAATGAGTGTGTGGCTTTGGGGGCATGGTCAGTAGGGTTTCCCCAGATCTCATTTTGAAAATTTAATAATCCTAAAGTAGTCCCTGCTAGACTACAATAGCCAAAACAATTTTCTACATGGATTTACTATCTATTTGTCCTAGTTACCATTGTCACCAAGACTGAATCCACATTTTCTGAGTTGTCACCAGAATAAAAGGTGAGTGGAAATCTTCCAAGGGGGACACCTGTTCTTTAAGAGGGAAGCTCTACTAAAGACTTATGCCCCGTACACACGGTCGGACTTTGTTCGGACATTCCGACAACAAAATCCTAGGATTTTTTCCGACTGATGTTGGCTCAAACTTGTCTTGCATACACACGGTCACACAAAGTTGTTGGAAAATCCGATCATTCTGAACGCGGTGACGTAAAACACGTACGTCGGGACTATAAACGGGGCAGTGGCCAATAGCTTTCATCTCTTTATTTATTCTGAGCATGCGTGGCACTTTGTCCGTCGGATTTGTGTACACACGATCGGAATTTCCGACAACGGATTTTGTTGTCGGAAAATTTATATCCTGCTCTCAAACTTTGTGTGTCGGAAAATCCGATGGAAAATGTCCGATGGAGCCCACACACGGTCGGAATTTCCGAAAACACGCTCCGATCGGACATTTTCCATCGGAAAATCCGACCGTGTGTACGGGGCATTACACTTACTTCCTGTTGTGTGTTTGGGACAGGAACTAAAAGTAAATCTACCCAAAGGGACACAGCAAAAAAAAAAAACAAACTAAAAAAAGCACCCAATCCTTCCCTCTCTGACCAAAACTAATTTTTATTAGGGTCATATGGTTTATTATAATTATATAATGATCATAAGGTCTAGGTAACTATTCTGAGACACAAATTGGATTTACTAGAAGTGTTTTTATCCCCATGAATTAGTTTTCTTATAAGAGACTTCATAATAGGCCAGGTTCCAAAATAGCGTGGGTTAAAAATCATAAGAATTGAGGTTGGTTTGTAATACCTGTATATGGCAAGTGGGTAAGAGTAAGAAAGGAGTGACAGAACAGCAGGAAATAATAGTGTAAGAAAAGTGGGAGAGGTAAAGAAGTATGTGTAGAGTAAATGTGGCAGGGGTGAGCACTATCCAGGTGTAGTGAATCTGTCTATGAAGTCAGGGTTGGCCTGGGTGTGAGCACTTATGCAAAAAAGGTGCTAAGATGTCTAGAGTAAGTATCCCGAGTGTACTCCAATACATTTTGAGTATCTTTCATGTATTTAAGCCCAAGAGTTTCTTCAGATGCATTAAGTCTTATGTGTCAAACACAAGGCCCGCGGGTCAAATCTGACCCACCAGGCCATATCATGTGGCCCTCGTCCCCAGGGCTTTTTTTAGCCGGAATGTGGCGTCCGCTGTGGTACTTCCGGCTCTTGCTCTCCGCTCCCCACTTACAAACACAGAAGCCTTCTGTGTTTACAAAGACAGCTTTTCTGTTGGCGGCTCCTACATAAACGTGCCTGCCCTACACTTATGGTGAAGAAGAGGGAGATGTTTGTGCAGAGTGGGATGGGGCATCAAGTGGTAAGCTGCATTGTGATCCCCATCTATGCCCAGATGCACAGATGCCTACCAATGATCTCCATACAAGTGAGAGAAAGAGGCAGAGCCACCTACACTGCCAGGAGGTACTATAGCCGGGCGCACTCCTGAACCCCAACACTTGGTACAGAGTGCACCCTTGAATTTTTCACTATGTACATAGGAAACCCCTGAAGTTGCACACATATACACACATCCACGTTTTAGCCAATATTTAAAACTTGTAAACAATATGTAAATGTTAACAATACACATAAGGATATTAAAAATTACCCATGAGGGTAATCTTCCTGGCTATACAGTTATATTCCTGGCCTTACAGAAGCAAGGTCTGGGGTGTGCAAACAATGGATATAGCCACGTTGCAGATTGGTAGCGACTTAAAGCAGAATTCAAAAACCCCCCACAAAATCAGTCGTCATACCCAAAAAATACTCCTCAATACTCTTGCAGACACAAATAAACCTCAGAACAAAGGATCATTTACTGCTTGCCGACCGCCGCACACAGATTTACGCCGGCAGAATGGCACAGGCAGGAAAATGGGCATACATGTATGTCCCTTTAAATTTGCCGCTTATCGGGCGGACGCGCCGTGCACTGCGGGAGCGTTCCCGCAGGTCCTGGGAACTCGATGTTCGCCGGCGGCCCACGACTGAGGTGAGGAGAGGCAGAATGGGGAGATGCTTATGTAAACAAGTAATTTCCCTGTTCTGCCTAGCAACATGACAGAGATCCACTGCTCCCTGTCATTGGGAGTAGTGATCTACTCCCAATGTAGGGCGGCACAGGGGTGTGGGTAGCGCTTTCGCCTAGCAGTAAGAAGGGTCGCTGGTTCGAACCCCAACCACGACACTACCTGCCTGGAGTTTGCATGTTCTCCCTGTGCCTGCGTGGGTTTCCTCCAGGTACTCCAGTTTCCTCCCACACTCCAAAGACATGCTGGTAGGTTAATTGGATCCTGTCTAAATTGTCCCTAGTATATGAATATGAGTTAGGGACCTTAGATTGTAAGCTCCTTGAGGGTAGGGACTGATGTGAATGTACAATGTATATGTAAAGCGCTGTGTAAATTGACGGCGCTATATAAGTACCTGAAATAAATAAAAAAATGTTGTAGTGAGCCCATCCCCCCTACAGTTAGAACACCTCCCTAGGACACACTTAACCCCTTGATCGCCCCCTAGTGTGTAACCCCTTCCTTGCCAGTGTCATGTATACAGTTATCAGTGGCTATTTGTAGCTCTGATCGCTGTATAAATGACAATGGTCCTAAAATAGTGTCCGATGTGTCCGCCATAATGTCACAGTCCCCAAAAAAAACCACAGATCGCTGCCATTACTAGTAGGATTTTTTTTAAAAATTAAATAAATAACACTGGAAGTAATTTCTAACATTTCTTCCAGTAAGTGACACAACTCTTCACTTAAATAAAGTCTTTTTATGGTTAAGCTTGCAGAAAGCATGTACAACATACATCGATCTTCACATAACATGCATAGATGATTGCATACAAACTGGCAGTACGATCTGGCTAGTAGGTAGATGGTAGGTAGTTTGGCTGAGTCCACTAAGATGGATAGGGCCATTCCTGCAGAACTCCCTCTAGACTTCTGCTTACCTCATGTTGTGAAAAATATTATCCAACGTCTCCCTGCACATAGGAATAGCACTTTAAATTCAGATAAGAGGCAATACCCGGGGACACTGGTACAATTGTTTATCTCGGGAGGGCAGAGCAGTAGTGTTATGGGACAAATTTTCTAATAAATCAACAACCTCATCAAGAGCTGTTGATCAGCCTAATGCCCCGTACACACGGTCGGATTTTCCGACAGAAAATGTGTGATAGGACCTTGTTGTCAGAAATTCCGACCGTGTGTAGGCTCCATCACACATTTTCCATTGGATTTTCCGACACACAACGTTTGAGAGCAGGCTATAAAATTTTCCGACAACAAAATCCGTTGTCGGAATTTCCGATCGTGTGTACACAAATCCGACGCACAAAGTGCCACGCATGCTCAGAATAAATAAAGAGATGAAAGCTATTGGCTACTGCCCCGTTTATAGTCCCGACGTACGTGTTTTACGTCACCGCGTTCAGAATGAACGAATTTTCCAACAACTTTGTGTGACCGTGTGTATGCAAGACAAGTGTGAGCCAACATCCATCGGAAAAAATCCTAGGATTTTGTTGTCGGAATGTCCGATCAATGTCCGACCGTGTCTACGGGGCATAACACCACAGATTGAAAAAAAATATTTGCTGAAAACTAATTAGTTTATATTTATAGTCTTGCAAGGGTAAATCAAGATCCCTTTCTGACCTTGCAATGCAGGGTGACACTATTGTATCTATTCTCTCAACTGAATGCTTTCAATTTTTTCTGTAACCAATTAACTGTCAATCTTCTCTGATTTCCATTTGAAATAAAGATCAATTACACACACACGAATATATTGTAGTTGTACTGGAACAATTCACTTTTCTTTTCTTTAGGAGGGGGTGGGGGGCAGAAATAATATGAGCACATCAAAAACCTTTGAAGTTGATACATGAGAGCCACAAAGACTGCACAGATTGCAGTATACATTTAAAAATAGCTCTAGTATTGTCAGCTTCACTAGGGCATCTAGTCCAACGCATTACTCATAGCAAGAGCAGCTGGTAACCTATAATGAAAAATAAAAACTGATGTAGAATAATAGAACCAACGCTACAATTAAAAAAAATAGTCACAAGAACTTAATAATTCAACTTTTTAACCAATGTGGTAAGGATATTCAGAAATATTTATACAAACTGAGATTGGTTACAAGGATATTACTTGCTCAATGTAAGTGTCAATACAGACACAAACACACGTGTACCTTACATACTGTATATACCTTTAGGCTGGGTTCATACTTCATGCGATGTGGCTCACAGCAGGGATCCGGTGCATCCCTGTTCTCTGTTACAGGGACAAATCAAGCTCAATCTTTTGCCTGAATGCTGACCTGAAATGGAGGCAAAGATGCACAGGACCCCTCTGCTCCGCGCCCACCAGAGATACGTGAACCAGCTCTATTGAGAGCCGGGCACACTCCCATCATGCGAATTGGATGCAGATAAATCCACATCCAATTCACACTAGTGTGAACCCAGCCTTACAGTTTAAAATTTCTACCATATACAAATCATGAGAAATGCTCCCTTACGTTGGGGGTCAGTGGGAGAAGCCCCCCGCACACATTGAAGACCAGAAGAAGAATGCTTCTTTCCACTGGTGCTTAGTGAGAGAAGGTCCAACTTACACAGATGGTCAATGGAGAAAGTGCCCTCTTACATTAGTGGTCCATGAGAGAGGTCCCCCCTTTACAATGGAGGCCAGTAGAAGAAGGACCCAATTGCCCTGATAGTTAGGGGAAGAATGCCCCTTAAATTGGTGGTCAATGAAAAGAAAGCCCCTTACATTGGGGGTCAGTAGAAAGAATGCATCAAAATGATTGTTTATGGGAAGAATTCTTCCCTTACAGATAGCTAAAATAAAGGCCGCTCTACAACAAAGAAATGCTGGACAGCTCGCATCACACCTAGATCACTTTCCATTTAAAAAGCTGCTGATGCACACATGAAACAAAAGAAGCCCAACATTGTATTTGTGTTACATTGTGAACATTACCGCAGTAAGGGCACGAGCTGTACTACTTAAAACAAATAATGTAGAACCTTGTACAGATTCAACTATGGTGTGTGTCTTGGAAACTAGGTAAAATTGGTTATACAGTTGTGCCCAGGTGTCATGTACATTTGCAAAAACATATAATGGCATCACACTTTACAGTTTAAATATTCACATGATAAAATATTTAATGGGTCCAGCTAGAAAAAAAACAATGTGGTCTTTGTGGTAGGGCAAATATAAAACAGGGAAATTCCACCACTGAAGTCTCAGAAATAAGAAGTCAATGGGTGATTCAACTGAACTACCTGATTTAGGTGTAAAGGGCTTCAAAGAAAAAAAAATAACCTCATTAGACAGTAAAATGAAACCTGATACATACTTCCAAACTTGTACAAATACATTATTGAATGTTCTACTTCACTTTACAAGTGTTAGTGCTTATATACAAAGTATATGTTGCAGTAGAAACATCTGAAACAGAACTGCAAACAATTTATTACAATTATAGACAATTTATGATTCCACAGGTGTAAGAGAACTACAATTACTATGGTAGATTTGCTATTGGACTATGTCCATGGACAGTAGAGGATTGTCTCCTGATCTGTCCAAAAATGGCTGGATTGTGAACAATTAAATGTCTGTTGGCAGCATCTGGCACAGTCAGTCAAAGCTAATTAGGGGGAAGAGGGGACTGAACAGATTGCCAACTGTTATTAGTCCATTAGCATAAACTTACCTCCAATTACCAGGTAAGTGCCATAGGTAACTGTAATACCCTTTCCAGCCACATTCTGTGCTGACCTGGGACCTGGTTGCCAATGTAAATTGCCCAAGGGTGATTGGATTATGCCTACATGTCCAATCAACCTCCAATATCTGTCACCTTTTAGTTTACTGGAACATGTAATACTGCATTATTGGGAGACCACACCTTGCCATAGCCAGTACACCAGATAAGCCTTTAGCCATAGGATCTACTGAGGTTTTAGCTTTGATTTTCTAACTTGCCAAGGGTAGCTAAACAAGGAGTCTGACTGGCTGCTATTGACAACTGCATTTTCTTCTGCCCCAGATTTCCTCAATCATCACCATTGCTGTAAATAATGTAAACTCCAAAACTCTTATAACTTGCAGAAAACAAAAATGTAATGTTGAAAAAAACCTGCTATAGGTTTTATTATTTACAATGCATATTGCCATGATCCAACACCAGAGCAACGCAAACTATAGTAGGGTTACAATGTATATCACAATTTCAAATGCAATGCCACTATGACAACACTAACAGCCTTTAGCTTCTCTAATACTTACAATTCTAATTTAGCGATGTACAGTAGATAAGTGATATAGTTCACAATCTAAAAATCGTCCTTTGAAGAAGCAGGCACCAACTTTCTTATACTTCAGTAATCCCAATACAGGAAACTTTACAATATAATTGCTTCTGAGACCCATCCTTAGTCCAGTCGATAGAGATGGAGCATAGTAATAGATGCAGGTTGAAATCAGAGTCTGCAATATGCTATTATCCCTCCTGAGGGGAGGAGCTGCGTATTAGAAAAGATTCAGCTATGCCCTTTCATCAGCTAATACAGATTATCTCTATCCAGGTATGGAAAGTCATTTCCTGGCCTTAGAAAAAAAAACATTTAGCCTTCCTTTCTCCTAATATCTGATCATTGAAATGATTTTACTCAAATTTAATTAAGGCTCCTAATGTAGTACTGAGTAAGGTGATACATCAAGAAAAACAATCTTGTTTATAAATGAAAAGAAGGTTGCAAGGTCACTGAAGTCCCAGTAGCGAAATAGTAAATCAGGTCTCATAGCACTGATTGTTCTAAATTGCTCAAAGGTGATAGTTGATGGTTATAAAATGAATGCAATGTGTTAATTTCATTGTTGCTTAGAGCTGTTCTATCAAATAATGCCAGCTGTATTACTAGTTCATTATAATAACAGCTATACAAAGCATAATACAATCAACCTCACATTGCAAAACATTGAAGTCTGTCTGTCGAATGTAGTAACCCATAGCCAAGTATGATAGGTGTTATTTCACAGCCCATGTTGCTTTGTCTATATGCCTACAAATGTGCGTAATTATTTTTTCACAACATATGCTGTTCACAAACTCTGGTCTAAGGATATCTTTTTTTTTTTTTTAAAGTAGAATAAAAAACTCAAAGAAAATAAAGCATAAATACAGTATACATTATCCTAAACAAATCTTGCAACAACAATTTAAAACGCAAACATCTTACTCTCCAAGGACATACCACATCTTTTGTCTTTTTGCTGCTCATTGCTGGAGCAGGGAGACCTTCTTTGCTTGCAGACCAGTTGTGTAAATTGGAGTAAAACAAGACGCAGCTCTCTCTATGTATCTAGATGTGTTGCAGACCACACGATAAAACAAGTGCGTTCTACAGTTTCAAAAGGTAAGCATGTGACTTGTGCATTGGAACTTGAGGTCCAATCACTGTGAAATGACATAGGTTTGAGCAACTCCACAGGTGCGAAGTTGACCCACTGCCACTGTAGGAGGCAACATGCCAATGCTAAGTTTAGCATGGCTTGTAAATATAGGAGTGAGAGATGATACTGATCCAGTGTAAACTCACAATCACATCACTGGAAAGGTCCTCAATTGCTAACTCATTATTAGCACTTAATAAACCTTAATAGATGACATTAGCATATTTGTGAAAATATAACTTTTTGTAGTTTGTTAAAGTGATTCTAAAAGCAAAAATGTTTTTGGCTAAAAATAAAAAGATGTTATAGTTACCTGCTCTGTGCAGTAGTATTGCACAGAGCAGTGCCTTACCCTTTCTTCTGGAGACCCCCAGTCGGAGCTGTCAGCTCCTCCTCTCCTTCGAGTGCCCCTGCAAACGTGTTTCCGAGCTGGGCTGTGTGTTACCATAGATACACACAGTGCAGCTCAGCTTTGCCCTTGATCCCTCCTCACAGGATTTAACTGACAGTAGCAGGAGCCAATGGCTCCAGCTGCTCTGCGTCTCGTGAGAATAGGAAGAAATATTAATGCTGCTGGAGGCAAAACAGTGATGGATTGGTGGAGGAGTCAGGTAATTGTTCATGGCAGCCTTTCCCAACCTTTTCAACACAGAGGAACCCTTGAAATAACTTTCCCGTTTCAGGGTACTCCTGCTAAAAAAAAAAATACTATACAGTATCTACAACGCATGACACCTTATGTCTCGTACACACGGTCGCACATTCTGACAACAAAATCCATGTTTTTTTTCCGACGGATGTTGGCTCAAACTTGCATACACACGGTCACACAAAGTTGGTCGGAAATTCCGTACATCAAGAACTCAGTGATGTACAACACGTACGACGAGACGAGAAAAATGAAGTTCAATAGCCAGTGCTGCTCTTCTGCTTGATTCCGAGCATGAGTGGCACTTTGTGCGTCGGAATTGTGTACACATGATTGGAATTTACGACAACGGATTTTGTTGTAGGAAACTTTGAGAACCAGATCTCAAATTCTGTGCGACAGAAATTCTGATGGAAACTGTCCGATGGAGCCTACACACGGTCAGAATTTCCAACAAAAGGCTCCCATCGAACATTTTCCGTTAGAAAATCTGACCGTGTGTACGGGGCATAAGTGTGTTGGTCAGGGGGAATAATGCTTCTTACACTTGTGGTCATTATGAAGAATTACCCCCTTACAGATAGCTAAAAGAGATCAGTGGTGTGAGTGGAACTTATCTGAGAGGCAGAAATTGTTCCATGCTCCAGGAACCCCTAGCAGCTTCTGGTTGAGAAACCCTAGTTTAGGGATTGGAAGAAGGGGGGGTTACAGTGGGGAGCTTTTTACCTTAAAGCGAAACTTCAGTCATTTTTTCATCTTTCCTTCCGCCCTTGTTGTTTTAACTGAATTTGATGACTCATGTTACCAGGTGTGTAATTGCCACCATCCCTTTAACCACTTGCCGCCTGTCATATAGCAGAATGACAGCGGCAAAGTGGTTGTGATATCCTGACCAGTTGTCATATGACGTGATCAGGATATCACAGCCGGCGCCCGTCTGCGGGGGTGCGCAGCCCGACGATCGGAGGTGCTGTGTGTCAGTCTGACACACAGCATCTCTGATCGTGGTGTGAAGCCTCTGACAGAGGCTTCTTACCACGTGATCAGCTGTGACCAATCACAGCTGATCACAGTGTGAACCAGGAAGTGCCAGTAAATGGCTTTCCTCGGTTCACGCTGACAGGGAGAGCCGATTGGCAGCTCTCCCTATCAGAGGGGGGTCTGTGCTGATAATCAGCACATTGATTATCAGCACAGCCCCCATCAAAAGGTGCCAATCAGTGCCCAACACCTGCCAGCCTGTCCCCATAATAAATGCCTGTCAGTGCCCACAACAGTGGCAATCAGTGCCCACAACAGTGCCAATCAGTGCCCCATCAGTAATGCCTGTCAGTGCCCCATCAAAGTGCCAATCAATGCCACTCAGTAATGCCTGTCAGTAGCTCCTCATCAGTATTGCCTATCCAGTGCCACCTATCAGTGCCGCCTATCAGTGCCGTCAGTGCCGCCTATCAGTGCCCATCAGTTTTTTTGTTTTTTTTAATTGACGGGTCTTTTTTCGTGTATAGAGTAAAAATTAAAAACCACAGAGGTGATCAAATACCACCAAAAGAAAGCTCTATTTGTGGGAAGAAAATGATAAAAATTTAGTTTGGGTACAGTGTTGCATGACCGCGCAATTGTCATTCAAAGAGCGACAGCGCTGAAAGCTAAAAATTGTCCTGGGCAGGAAGGGGGGAAAGTGCCTGATATGGAAGTGGTTAATTATAAGAAAGTAGTAGACCTCTAATATGGGGTTTTTAAGGCAATTTGAAGAAAAAGTTGAATTTTAAATAATTTCTATAAAAAGATGTATTTATAAAAATACCAATTTAAAGGTTATATAGAAAAAAATTCAACATCCAGTTGTGCTCATAAGTTTACATACCCTGGCAGAATTTATGATTTCTCGGCCATTTTACAAAGAATATGAATGATAACACAAAAATATTTCTTTCACTCATGCTTAGTGTTTGGCTGAAGCCATTTATTATCGATCAATTGTGTTTACTCTTTTTAAATCATAATGGCAACATAAACTACGCAAAAGTTTAGATACCCTGGTGATTTTGGCCTGATAAAATGCACACAAGTTGACACAAAAGGGTTTGAATGGCTATTAAAGGTAACCATCCTCACCTGTGATCTGTTTGCTTGTAATTAGTGTGTGTGTATAAAAGGTCAATGCGTTTCTGGACTCCTGACAAACCCTTGCATCTTTCATCCAGTGCTGCACTGATGTTTCTGGATTCTGAGTCATGGGGAAAGCAAAAGAATAGTCAAAGGATCTGCGGGGAAAGGTAGTTGAACTGTATAAAACAGGAAAGGGATATACAAAGATATCCAAGGATTTGAGAATGCCAATCAGCAGTGTTCAAACTCTAATCAAGAAATGGAAAATGAGGGGTTCTGTTGAAACCAAACTACGGTCAGGTAGACCAACTAAAATTTCAGCCACAACTGCCAGGAAAATTGTTCGGGATGCAAAGAAAAATGCGCAAATAACTTCAGGTAAAATACAGGACTCTCTGAAAACATGTGGTGGGACTGTTTGAAGATGCGCAATAAGGAGGCACTTGAAGAAAGATGGGCTGCATGGTCGAATCACCAGAAGAAAGCCATTACTACGCAAGTGCCACAAAGTATCCTGCTTACAATACGCCAAACAGCACAGAGACAAGCCTCAAAAAATTTGGCACAAGTCATTTGGAGTGATGAGAACAAAATTGAGCTTTTTGGCCACAACCATAAACGCTACATTTGGAGAGGAGTCAACAAGGCCTATGATGAAAGGCATGGAGGTGGATCGCTGATGTTTTGGAGATGTGTAAGCTACAAAGGCACAGGAAATTTGGTCAAAATTGTTGGCAAGATGAATGCAGTATGATATCAAAAAATGCTGGAGGAACATTGGCATTTATCAGCCAGAAAGCTGCGCATGGGACGTACTTGGACATTCCAACATGACAATGATCCAAAACACAAGGCCAAGTCGACCTGTCATTGGCTACAGCAGAAAAAATGTGAAGGTTCTGGAGTGGCCATCTCAGTCTCCTGACCTCAATATCATTGAGCAACTCTGGGGAGATCTCAAACGTGCAGTTCATGCAAGACAGCCCAAGAATTTACAGGACCTGGAGGCTTTTGCCAAGAGGAATGGGCAGCTTTACCATCTAAAAAGTTAAAGAGCCTCATCCACAAATACCACAAAGGACTTCAAGCTGTCATTGATGTTAAAGGAGGCAATACACTGTATTAAGAACTGTGGTATGTAAACTTTTGATCAGGGTCATTTGTGTAGTTTCTGTTGCCATTATAATTTAAAAATAGTAAACACAGTTGATTTATAATGAATGGCTTCAGCCAAACATTAACCATGAGTGAAAAAAAAAGTTTTTGTGTTATCATTCATATTCTCTGAAAAATGGCCAAGAAATCAAATTCTGCCAGGGTATGTATACTTATGAGCACAACTGTATATACAAAGTGCTACAATAATAAAAACATTGCATGAAAGATTGTACAGTGCCTTGCAAAAGTATTTACCCCCCTTGGCTTTTTAACTATTTTGTTACATTACAAACTTTAGTTAAATTTTTTTAATCTGAATTATATGTGATGGATCAGAACACAATAGTCTAAGTTGGTGAAGTAAAATTAGAAAAACATATACATAAAACTATTTTTCAGAAATAAAAAACTGATAATTGGCATGTGCGTATGTATCCACCCCCTTTGTTATGATGCCCATAAAAAGCTCCGGTGCAACCAATTACCTTTAGAAGTCACATAATTAGTAAAATGATGTCCACCTGTGTGCAATCTAAGTGTCACATGATCTGTCTTTACATATACACACCTTTTTGAAAGGCTCCAGAGGCTGCAACACCTAAGCAAGAAGCACCACTAACCAAACACTGCCCAAGGAAGACCAAGGAACTCTCCAAACAGGTAAGGGACAATATTGTTGAGAAGTAAAAGTCAGGGTTAGGTTATAAAAACATATCCAAATCTTTGACGATCCCTAGGAGCACCATCAAATCAATCATAACCAAATGGAAAGAACATGGCACAACAGCAAACCTGCCAAGAGACGGCCGCACACCAAAACTCACGCACTGGGCAAAAAGGGCATTAATCAGATAGGCAGCACAGAGACCTAAGGTAACCCTGGAGGAGATGCAGAGTTCCACAGCAGAGACTGCAGTATCTGTACATAGGACGACAATAAGCCGTACGCTCCATAGACTTGGTCTTTATGGCAGAGTGGCCAGAAGAAAGCCATTACTTTCAGCAAAAAACAAAATGGCACACTTTGAGTTTGCGAAAAGGCATGTGGGAGACTCCCAAAATGTATTGATGAAGGTGCTCTGGTCTGAGACTAAAATTGAACTTTTTGGCCATCAAAGAAAACACTATGTCTGGCGCAAACCCAACACATCACATTACCCAAAGAACACCATCCCCACAGTGAAACATGGTGGTGGCAGCATCATGCTGTGGGGATGTTTTTCAGCAGTCGGGACTGGGAAACTGGCCAGAGTTGATGGAAAGATGGATGGTGCTAAATACAGGAATATTTTTGAGCAAAACCTGTACTACTCTGTGTTTGATTTAAGGCTAGGATGGGGGTTCACCTTCCAGCAGGACAATGGCCCCAAACATACTGCTAAAGCAACACTTGATGGTTTAAGGGGAAACATGTAAATGTGTCAAAGCCCAGACCTCAATCCAATAGAAAATCTATGGTCAGACTTAAAGATTGCTGTTCACAGTGCAAAGTGCAAACCATCCAACTTTAAGGAGCTGGAGAAGTTTTGCAAGTAGGAATGGGCAAAAATCCCAGTGGTAAGATGTGGCAAGCTCATATACAATTATCCAAAGAGACTTGGAGCTGTGATACCCGCAAAAGGTGGTTCTACAAAATATTGGCTTTAGGGGCGTGAATAATTATGTACATTGATTTTTCTGTTTTTTTTTTTTCCTATTTGTTGTTTGCTTCACAATAAGAAAAAAATACATCTTCAAAGTTGTGGGCATGTTCTGTAAATTACATGATGCAAATCCTCAAACAATTCATGTTAATTCAAGGTTGTGAGGCAACAAAACATGAAAAATGCCAAGGGGGTGAATACTTTTGCAAGGCACTGTATATGGTCCTGAAGTGGTATTTCCCAACTATTTGCTGTGCCTATATATATATATATATATATATATATATATATATATATAATCTCATTAGTAGAAGCATTCATTCAAACCGGGGGGGGGGGGGGGACATGAATTATCTGTATACATTGCCCTTTACATTGTACAGGACCACTGGATGCTAACCAAAGATATGGCACCAAAGAGGTATAGTTGGAGGTATTTAAATGAAAAGAAATCCCCAAATGGCACCCTTCCTCTCTTCCACACAGCTTTGGTGGTTGCATACCAGCGGAGCCATGCTTTTTGTAAGCGGCAGGAGTTTGAATGTTTATGAGACCAGCTTTGCATTTGGACAGCTTGTCTTTGGAGATTTCTTTTCCTTTTAAATACCTCCAACTATCGTTCTTTGGTGCCGTATCTTTTGGATAGCATCCAGCGGTCCTGTACAATGTCAAGGGTAATGTATACATATAATTCATGTTTCCCTCGTGGTTTGAAGGAATTCCTCTACTAATGATATATATATATATATATATATATATATATATATATATATATATATATATATATATCTTGTATATATTTATTATATATATAAAAAGTGATATACGGTAAATCCCTGAAGAAGATTTTTGTTTTATGCTCATTTCGAAACGCATTAGGCATCCCTTCTACCTATTACCATCTGCAATATACACTGATGGTGGAACAGCAAGTAGTTAAGAAATATCACTTGAAGACCATATACAATCTAGCGTGCAATTTTTTATTATTGTAGCACTTTGTATATATGCTGAATATTTTTCTATATAACCTTTAAATTGGTATCTGTTTAAATAAATCTTTTTATGGAAATTATTTAAAATTCTATTTTTTTTTAAATTGCCTTAAAAATCCCAATTTAGTGGTCTACTAATTTCTTGTTGTTTTAACTTTGGATAGTAAAAGCTTTGTTTTTTTCTGCCAGTAAATACCTTATACAGCCCACTTCCTGTTTCTTGTCTGGTAAAAAGCCTAGGCTTATGACATCATGCACAGCTCTCACTCTTGTGAGAGTTTGCCAGGAAGGGATGAGTCATGAGAGGGCCAATGAGAGCTGCAGCTGGATGTGTACCTCTGTGTGAATCCAGGAAGTAAACAAGCAGCAGCTTCAGCTGCCCACAGTTAAAATGGTTGCAGCCAGACTTAGTGGAGGGAGATTTCTGCAGTATATTTGGCAAGCACAGGGTCACCGTATATATAAAATAATATGCAAAGTGGTTGGAGGGAAGCTTCAGAATGGCAAATATGTTTTTATTACGTATCATGTGAGCAGACTGCAGTTCCTCTTTAAAAAAAGCAAAGGAATTAAGGTAAAAAAAACAAAAAACAAAAAAACAATTAGACTTTAGAACCAATTTAATTGTGCGCTTGTTCTTAATGAGAAAAGTTTTGATTTGACCATGTGTTATATTTCCTTATTATCCAAAGAAGAAACTGTCATATGTATTGGTAAAGTGCAGAAAGTGTCCAAAATATTTTTTCCTAGTTTTGGAGTAGGGAAAGTTCAGAACCTGTCACATTTTAATTGCTTTATCCTCATTGGGAGATTCATCCTCTCTATGGTAATAATGATCACCAGGGCAGAAAGTGATGGAAAATCCAATATTTTTATGGTTGACACCAAAACAGAATAGAGGGGAAAATCTTCCAACAGGGACATTCGTATTCATGTTGTCTCTGGGCCAGAAAGTGAAAGGAAAGCCTTTAATCTGAAAAGAGAAAAAAAACAACCTGGCAGGGGTTCAAAAACTAAAAAGAAATAATTTTGGTTTTAGCTATGCTTTAACCCACCTGCCGCCCACTCGCAGTAAATGTACTATGAGTGGGCAGCAGGCTTGGCATTGTACCTGACCATCGCCGCCTGCTATCTGGGTTCGGGGCACTCAAAATAGCGCCTGTAAAGCGCCTCTCCTGTCACTCCAATGTGAAAGCCCGTGCGCTGGCAGGACACTCAAAAAGTCCTGCAAGCAACTTCTTTGAGGCGCTTTAGGAGCGGTGTATACACCGCTCCTAAAGCGCCCCTGCCCATTGAAATCAATGAGCAGCGGCGCTTTTAACCCTTTTTCGGCCGCCAATGGGGTCTAAAAGTGCCCCGACAGCGGCCGAAAAAGCGCCGCTATTTAGCCGACGCCCGGGCACTGTGAGTGTGAAAGGGCTCTTAGAATTTATGTCTGAAAAGTGGAGCCCTCCGGATGACCAGACTACATGGGGAGCAGTGGAAAGATAATATGGGATTTGTTATGACCCTTTTTCTGTAAGTGGTACCATTTGTATGTGGACAACTTTTATGCAAGCGTGTCACTTTTAAACATTTGTTCATTAAAGAGATTGGCTGCTGTGGCAACATGGGACCTAATTGCAGGGGCTTTCCCCAACAGCTCATTAACACCCTACTTAGAAAGGGGAGAAAGCCTGCCTGCACAATGAAGAACTCTTGGCACTGAAATGGAAAGACAAATGTGATGTAGTCATTCTGTCTTACAATGACCTGGATACGACGGTCTAAATTAAGTCTAGGTTCACATCTATGCTTCTGCGCTTGATGCCTTTTTCAGGCACGTTTTGCGCTTTTAAAACCTTGTTTTTTTTAATGCATTTTTGCATGCAGTTTTCATGAATTTTTCACTTTTATTTCTCTCTTTAACCACTTACCAACCAGCTCACGCAGATATACTGTGGCAGGTTGGCTCTCCTATAGAAAATAGGGGTTCAGTCAGTGCAAAATCAATATATGAAACCTAACTATAAAATACAAGCAGCTGAACAGTAAGGCCTCCTTCACACGGCCGATCCATTCAGGTCCGCCTGTCAGTTTTTTAGACAGACCTGAACGGACACATGTCCGCTGACATCCGACCCGCTCAGATCCGAAAAAGTGTGACGGAGGAAAAACCTACTTTTCCATCCGTCTGCGGATCGGATCGGGTGACGACGGACTCTACAGTCTGTTGTCATCCAATCCCCCATAGGGGAGAGCGGCACTCTGACAGGTCCGTCGCTGCACAGTGTGCAGCGACGGACCTGTCATCTGCCTGCTCAGCGGGGATTGACGGAGCGATCCCCCGCTGAGCAGAGCGGGCTCCGTACACGGAGACGTCTGTGTAAAGGAGCCTTAAAGGAAAATATATAAAACCCTTTAAAAAGTATTGGATAGATAACAGTGCAGTGCTAATGATACAAAAAGCAGACTAACATATTGCTCAAAGCATAAAAATATTGAAAGTCCCCTTTGATGTAGAAAATGAAAAAAAAAAAGTTGACAGAAATGATCTCCTCTACGGTGGTAAGGGTGCTCGCAGGCATTCATAAAGTGCAACTTAATCCGTGATTCCACCACCAGCTAGCCAAACTGCTCACTTCAATCACTGGACCCCTTAACTAACAGATGGGTCAAACAGGCATTCACCACTGAAAGTGGTCATAGATGGAGGCTTGAGTAAGTAGATGAATGGGATACGATATCACACCACTTTAAACAACCGCACGCTCTTGATTTCCAACGGTAGTACTATGTAATGCAATAAGAAATATATAGTGCACACTGTGTAGCTTAAAATAACTTTCTTTATTCTAAAAGACAGGTACTCACATAAATAGCACTATAACCCCAGTGCTGGGATGAATGGTGTGGTATGTAGTCTTTACAAGACATACAGTGGGGACGGAAAGTATTCAGACCCCCTTAAATTTTTCACTCTTTGTTATATTGCAGCCATTTGCTAAAATCATTTAAGTTTATTGTTTTTCCATGTACACACAGCACCCCATATTGACAGAAAAACACAGAATTGTTTAACATTTTTGCAGAATTAATAAAAAAGAAAAAATGAAATATCACATGGCCCTAAGTATTCAGACCCTTTGCTGTGACACTCCTATATTTAACTCAGGTGCTGTCCATTTCTTCTGAACATCCTTGAGACGGTTCTACACCTTCATTTGATTCCAGCTGTGTTTGATTATACTGATTGGACTTGATTAGGAAAGCCACACACCTGTCTATATAAGACCTTACAACTGACAGTGCATGTCAGAGCAAATGAGAATCATGAGGTCAAAGGAACTGCCTGAAGAGCTCAGAGACAGAAATGTGGCAAGGCACAGATCTGGCCAAGGTTACAAAAATTCTGCTGCACTTAAGGTTCCTAAGAACCTTACGGAGTGGCCTCCATAATCCTTAAATGGAAGACGTTTGGGACGACCAGAACCCTTTCTAGAGCTGGCCATCCGGCCAAACTGAGCTATCGGGGGAGAAGAGCCTTGGTGAGAGAGGTAAAGAAGAACCCAAAGATCACTGTGGCTGAGCTCCAGAGATGCAGTCGGGAGATGGGAGAAAGTTGTAGAAAGTCAACCATCACTGCAGCCCTCCACCAGTCGGGGCTCTATGGCAGAGTGGCTCGACAGAAGCCTCTCTTCAGTGCAAGACACATGAAAGCCTGCATGGAGTTTGCTAAAAAAAACACCTGAAGGACTCCAAGATGGTGAGAAATAAGATTCTTTGATCTGATGAGACCAAGATAGAACTTTTTGGCCTTAATTCTAAGTGGTATGTGTGGAGAAAACCAGGCACTGCTCATCACCTGTCCAATACAGTCCCAACAGTGAAGCATGGTGGTGGCAGCATCATGCTGTGGGGGTGCTTTTCAGCTGCAGCGACAGGACGAATGGTTGCAATCGAGGGAAAGATGAATGCGGCCAAGTACAGGGATATCCCGGACGAAAACCTTCTCCAGAGTGCTCAGGACCTCAGACTGGGCCGAAGGTTTACCTTCCAACAAGACAATGACCCCAAGCACACAGCCAAAATAACGAAGGAGTGGCTTCACAACAACTCTGTGACTGTTCTTGAATGGCCCAGCCAGAGCCCTGACTTAAACCCAATTGAGCATCTCTGGAGAGACCTAAAAATGGCTGTCCACCAACGTTTACCATCCAACCTGACAGAACTGGAGAGGATCTGCAAGGAGGAATGGTAGAGGATCCCCAAATCCAGGTGTGAAAAACTTGTTGCATCTTTCCCAAAAAGACTCATGGCTGTATTAGATCAAAAGGGTGCTTCTACTAAATACTGAGCAAAGGGTCTGAATACTTAGGACCATGTGATATTTTAGTTTTTCTTTTTTAACCACTTCTGGGTGGACTGGGTGTCATATGACGTCCTGCAGGATAACAACCGCCACGCGCCCGTGGGGGCGCGTATCGAGGCGATCGGTGGAGCGGTGTGTCAGTCTGACACACCGCTACACCGATCTCGGTAAAGAGCCTTCCGGCAGGGGGCTCTTTACCACGTGATCAGCCATGTCCAATCACAGCTGATCACGATGTAAATAGGAAGAGCCGTTGAACGGCTTTTCTTTTTCTTATTTGTCCATTGTCTAAGCTGGTGGGGGGTGGAGCTACGTTCAGCCTCCCTCCTGGATTGGGTTAGATAAATGGAGCCCCCCTCCCTATCCCTATTGGGGTCCTGTAAAAATACCCTCCCCTTCGGGGCCCAGGATTTTGCAATGCTGCAAAATGATTCTGAGTAGATATTAGGTTCCCATGTGATTGGGAAGCCTTACCTCGTTTATAATAAGTATCATTAGGTCTAGAGGCATTCTGGTACTCATTCGAATGATAATCAGAACTTGAACTTCTATTATAGTAAGCACCATTAGAATCCCCTGCCTGATGATAACCTTCTTGATAATAATTAGATGCCATTGCAAGGCTCATTGTTAACATACGGGGGATTCCATGGATATTGCCTATATGGGGACTCATGGGTTCCTCCCCTTCGGCCCAACCTCTTTTGTTCTTAGCCCTCTTGTTGTGTACGACCTTATATTGACTATTATTCTGGGGTGTCCCAGTATTATCATAGTCAATATGGTCATATGTGAATCCCGACTCTTCCCTTGGAGTGGGTATAGGTGTATTCCCAAGCTCTACCACAGAGGGGTCTGGATGTAACTGGTTCATAGTCACATCAACAGGTCCTGCCTGCCATTTGAATACATTCCCCCACCAAAATCATCCAAATCTCTAATAAATGTTTTCTTTTTTTTGTTTTGCGTTTCGAAGTCCCATTTAATTAGTCTATTTTTTAACTCGGCCGATAATCTAAGAAATTCTTCAGAGTCCTTATGGGGCTCAATGGAGCTCCTAAGATCTCCGATTTGGGTTTCTAGCTGTGTCATTTTTCTTTGTTTCCTTGACAGCAAAAATTCAACTAATTCCAGGCCCTTATTGGTGAAAAAATCACCCCATTCCTTCATGGAATCATCATCCATAAGGCCGTCTTTAGGAGGTCTTTCCCACCTAAGTCGCCTAGGAATCAATTTTGCAGTCAGATACTGTTTACCATGTTTTTCTCAAATGGGTGTCCTGATTTCCTAAAACCATGGGCTAATTCATTTGCCTTGCGAGTACTCTGATTTCTGGAAAAAAATCTCACCCAATTTGATCTCTCTTCTTTCTAGATATTGAAATATCTCCATTGAAATGCTGCTGAACTGTAATATATTGTATAAATTAGTATAGAAAATAGGGGTTCAGTCAGCGCAAAATCAATATATGAAACCTAACTATATAATACAAGCAGCTGAACACTAAATGAAAATATATAAAACCCTTTAAAAAGTATTGGATAGATAACAGTGCAGCGCTAATGATACAAAAAGAGGTTGGCTCTCCTGCACGAACTGACGTACCTGTACGTTGGTCTGTGCAAAGAGGATAGCACGTGTGCCACGGGAGCGTGCCCGTGGACTTGATGTCCGCTGGCGACCCGCGATCATGGTGAGGAGAGGCAGAGCAAGGAACTGCCTATGTAAACAAGGCGATTCCCCGTTCTGCCAGATGACATTACAGATCTACTGTTCACAGTGATTGGGAACAGTGATCTCAGTCATGTTCCAGTAACCCCATCCCCCTACAGTTAGAACACACTGAGGGAACACACTTAGCCCCTTGATCAACCCCTAGTGTTAACGTCTTCACCGCCAGTGAACTTTTTACATTGATCAGTGCATTTTTATAGCACTGATTAATGTAATGTCACTGGTCACCAAAAAGTGTCATTTGGGGTCAAATTTGCCCGCCACAGTCGCAGTCCCACTAAAAATCTCAGGTCGCCATTATTACCAGTAAAAACAAAAAATAAATAAAAGTCCCTAAATCTATCCCGTAGTTTTTAGATGCGATCACTTTTGCGCAAACCAATCAATATAGGCCTATTGCGATTTTTTTACCAAAAATATGTAGAAGAATATATATCAGCCTAAACTGATGAATATATATGTATTTTTTTTTAATTTTTGGTCTTTTTTTGTTTACAGTGCAAAAAAGAAAAACATCAGGAGGTGATCAAATACCACCATACCAATAGCACATATTACTTTCATCACAAGCACAGCTTCTGGTGTAAATATTACTTTTCATTCACATAGTTTTTACAGAGGTCCCAGCAGGTTGACCCACTAATTTTTCCATTCTACACTAGGAGGGCCCTGTGGGCCTATTTCCGCCCTGGATGCTGTCTGTGTTGGTTGCCGCCGCTGAACATGCCACCTCAGCTCCTGGCAATGATGTCCTCATGTGGCTCACGATCCCCGGCACAACTCCAACAATGCACAAACCTTTGTGAGTGATATATGCTAGATCACTCAGATAATTAATTTTCCTATTACAGATACATCACGTGCTTGCTCCTGAAGAGTGGCTCAAAGCCACGAAATGAGTAGAGCTATCAGATGCCGTGTTTTATACAATTATGTTCTTACCAGATTCTCATGCTATTATGTATATACCTTTATTTACCATGACAGGGAACAGTGAGGCCATAGGCCATGCAGGCATTACTTTTCTGACCTGCATGCTCGGATAAGGGTCTGGTATGTATTTTGAGGGGGAGACCCCACGTCATTTTTAAAAAAAAAATTTGGCGTGGAGAGGGGTCCCTTCCAAATCCATAGTAGACCCGAAGGGCATGGTATGGAGCTGGGGGGAGCCCCACGCTGTTTTTTTCATGATTTTTTTTTTTGCCGGCAAATTTTTTTTACACAAAACCCTGCTGACAGCTGATGACATCTGTTGTTAAGGACGCAGCATCCAGCTTCCCGGCACACTCCTTAGCAACCAGCCACAGTATTTAAACAGAAAAAAAAACACACCAAAAATCGCATCACAAACACAACACCTGTGTTTCTGGTGCGATTACAATGAAGTCTATTACACGCAAAACGTGGGAAAAAAAGTCCATGACCCTTTCAAAAAACGTACCGGCTGCAAAACGTAAAGACGTGAACATGTACCATAAGAAACCATGTTAAATGGACTGTAGTCCGTTTCTGCAAAACGCACTACAAAAACGCATAGGTGTGAACCTAGGGTAACACAGCATCTGGTGTCATTGAAGAGCCTATATGACTATAATCTAAATATGGGAGGTTTAGACTTCAATGACCAAATGACGAAGCCTTATTTAGTCCACGGTCTAGTTAAGACACTGGTACAAAAAAGAGACTATATATTTATGTAAATTGGCTATATACAATGCTTTTGTTATTCACAGTTACTGGAAGAATTGGATCCTTCTTAGAGTATCAGGAAGGGATCATCACAGCCCTTTTGTATACAGAAGTCACTGTGGCCCAAAGCCAAATGCAGTTTGCCAGCTGCATGAGAGGCATTCTCCTGATGTCCTCCCAGGTACCCCAACACAAAAGTCACTCAAAGAAGATGCTGTGTCTGTGGGAAATGTGGAATAAGACGCGACTCCTGTTTTTTTTTTCTTCCTGTCCTGGCCAACCAGGCCTTTACATCAGGGATTGCTTTGGTCACTACCACACACCAGTGGACTTTTAGTCTAGGGCAGTGGTCCTCAACTCCTGTCCCCAGGACCCACTAACAGGCCAGGTTTGCAAGATAACTGAAATACATCACAGGTGATATCATTTGCTGCTCAGTGATTGCATTATTCTAGTCTGCATCTCCCTAAGGTAATACTGTTAGTGGGTCCTGAGGACAGGAGTTGAGAACCACTGGTCTAGGGTATATCACGGCACACAGTTCTGCAGAAGAAGAGTCTCTAATGGTGTTAGTCCGGAAATGTTCTATCACAGTTTGAGAGACCCTAAAATCAAAGGTTATGCTTGGATTTTTTTTTTTTTAAATCAAACAAAAAAGTTTTTATTGAGCACAGAGAGTATATGTACATACTATGGTACATACTATATGGTACAGAGCAAACAAGGTATATATAAACAGCCTATTCCAATATACAATACAACAGCATATTTTAACGATTAGTTTGAATACACAGGAACTATCCACCCATTCTCCAATTTAACCAAATGAACGTTCATTTCTTGCTGTCCCCTCATCTAACTGGAGAGATAGATACAATAACAGGTATTAGAACAGTTGGTCATAAACCAAATCTAAGGGGGCTAGTCCAGGAACATCCAGCCATGTTGCCCATAATTTGTCAAATTAGTCTCTTTTGCCTCTGTGCTGGTAGATAAGTTTTTCTAATCGGATAGTATCACCCATTTGGGTAATCCACTCCTGCAGTGTTGGGGGGTTCAGTGGATTTCCAATGTCTCAGGATTACTTTCCGAGCCTGAAAGAGGGCCCTTGCCACAACCCGTCTGGGCATGTCTTCCAGTGGATGTGCATCAAGTATTCCTAATATACAGTGTTTTGGGTCAGCAGAGATCTTAGTCTGGAAGACTCTTTTAATAGTGGTCAGGACCTGAGTCCAGTATAAATGGAGCTTCGGACATCTCCAGAGGAGATGTATCAAATCTCCATGGTCTCTACAGCATCTAGTACATTCAGCATTTGATCTTACCCCCATGCGAGCTAATCTAGCCGGTGGTCTCCTCAAAAGCCCCAACATCTTTTTCCCACCGCAACATCGCCTTAAGGGGGGCATCACCATGGAAAAGGTTGAGGAGCAT
The DNA here is from genome assembly GCA_037952925.1 of Lithobates clamitans. NCBI lineage: Eukaryota > Metazoa > Chordata > Amphibia > Anura > Ranidae > Lithobates > Lithobates clamitans. The sequence goes on from JBBGZY010000438.1 coordinate 17,743,408, forward strand.
GGCGTAGCTACCAGATATAAATCCCATGTGGTGACCTCAAACAGGTAATTGAATATAGAGGTGGAATCCAGGGACCACTGCGCCCCATCCCCCTGAGCGCATTTTGAAGCTGCATGTAATAAAAGTGCATTGTGTTAGGGAGTCTAAAGGCCTCTCTGAGCTCTGAGAATGATCTCAACCTCCCCTCACGAAAAATATGGGCCAGATGGAATATACCAAATTGTAACCACTTTGTGCCATAGGGTATTTTCGCTAGTTCCGGGAAATAATTGTTATTCCATATGGGGCTGTTTTTAGTGAATCCCTGTACTCCTGGCATTGTTCTTGCCTTGTTCCAATTTTTTTGCATGAGTGCATATGCAGGATAGAGTTTATTAGATTTACTGAATCTTGGGGCCTCCAGACCATCCGCCACCCCCGACCCCGTCGTAAAACTGAGTATTTTGGGGGAAGAATCTAGTAAATTCAGGTGTGGTTCCTGTAGGGGGCGTACTGCCCTTGCTATGTGTTGTAGCTGTGAAACTAAATACAACCAAGGATTAGGCAACGCCAATCCTCCTGCTTCTTTTGGGCGCTGTAGCTACTCCAGTATTATCCTAGCTGGTTTGGACTGCCAGAGCAGTGACCTAAAGATTGAGTTCATTATTCTAAATTTGTTCAAGGAAATAACCATTGGGGTGTTATGTAGCACATAGAGCAGGGATATGCAATTACTGGACCTCCAGCTGTTGCAAAATTACAAGTCCCATCATGCCTCTGCCACCGGGTGTCATGCTTGTGGCTGTCAGAGTCTTGCAATGCCTCATGGGGCTTGTAGTTCTGGAGGTCCGCTAATTGCATATCCCTGACATAGAGAAACTGTGGCATCATAATCATTTTAATAAGGTTTACGCTAGGTCCAGCTAGGGAAATCTTAAGCCTGCTCCACACTTTAACCTTATCTCGACAACGATTAAGTAGGAGAGTTGTAATTAAGTAGTAGTAATTAAGTCCAATGTAGTCCAAGGGTTGGGGGGTTACTTGTATACCCAGGTATCTAAAAGAACTCGATATTGGAATATCCTGTATAGTCAGCACTCTAGGGTCGGGCATCGTGTCTAGTAACATAAGAGAGGACTAGGCCGGAGTATTCCCCAAACTCTCTTATCACCACCATTGCCTCCCGTAGGCAGCCCTGTCTCGTGCCTCTGTATAGTTTAAAGCTTTGGGAAATTTGGCCTACCTCTATGATGTGCGCTATAAGTGTGCAGTACAGCAGTTGCACCCATGAAATAAATCTATCCCCGAACCCAAATTTGTGCATGACTGCCCAGAGATAGTCCCATTCAATGCTATCGAAAGCCTTGTGGTCAGCAATGCTCAGTCCCCACCATTATCCACTGGTGACTGAATGTTGAGGAAAAGACGTCGCAAATTAATCGCCATCGATTTTTGGGGCATAAATCCGGATTGGTCTGAGTGGATAATGGAGGAAATCACTTTGTTAAGATGTAACGCCAGGACTTTCGCCAAGATCTTGACGTTGTTTTGTTTAAAGGGAAATCGGGCGATATGATCCCGAGTCAAGGAGGTCTTTGTGTGGCTTCAGTATTAGCACAATCGTGGCCCTAGACATAGATTGGGGAAGCTCCCCTACCTTCCTAGCCTCGTTAAATACCTTCAGCAGTAGGTAATATACACTCTGCATATTGCTTGTACACTTGTGTGGGTAAACCATCATCCCCTGGGGTTTTGGAGTTGGGAAACGCACTGGTCGCCATCTGCAGTTCCTTCAATGTTAGGGGGGCATCTAGTTGTTTCCTAGAGCAGGAAGACATTTGGGGGAGTTGTACCGTATTCAGATAACCATTTAGGGAATCTATTGTATAGTTCTGCTTCGATTCATAGGAGGAGGAGTAGTAATTCACTAAGGTGGACATTATCGGAGTTAGTAACTTGTCCAGTTTCTGTTCGTAATGCCGCAATAGACGGGGACAGTTGTTGGGCATGAGCGATTTTGGCTAAGAGGCGACCTATCTGTTCCCCCTCCTCGTAAAAGGCTGACCTGTTGAAAAATCTCTTGTTTTCTGCCGCCGAGGCGGTCATACGGTTCATGGTACCCTGAGCGACCACCCATGCCTCTCTATTACTATCTGTTGGGTTCTCAACAAATGCTTTTTCAGTGTCATGTGCCAACTGTTCCATGGACTCTCTCTAAGCGTTCGTGTTGCGTATAATCACTTGAATCTCTCTAATAAAGATTCCTCTTAGAATTGCCTTAAAGGCCTCCCAGGTAATAATGGCGTTGACCTCCTCTGTATGGCTACGCCAGAAGTCTAAAATTTCTGTAACAATCCCCTCATGTGAGGGGAATAAATGGAGCCAGAAGGCATTTAACTTCCACAGAGCTCTCGCCATATCTGATGGTAATTGTACCTCCAGCTGCACCACCAGTGGGGAATGATCCGATACATTTCGGGGGGGATATTTACCCTCCGAGACGTATCGTTCTGCTGCATATGAACATATACACAAATCTATGCGTGACAGTGAGGAGTGGCTCTTAGAAAAACATGAAAACTGTTTCAACCCCGGGTATTTAGCTCTCCACGGATCCTTCCAACCCACCTCATCTATTAATTTTTTCAGGGCTGTACGTTTAGTTCAACAAAAATATAAAAGTATATCAGCGCACGTATGTCACAAGATAAAAATGTAAATATAAAATGAAGCAGCTGAACACCAGGATAAACGATCAAATCCCTCTAGACAAATAATAAATAAAAGGTGCAGCGCTAACTCAATGGGTGACCATACAGAGAAATATATAATATATAATAAAAAACCGGGAGCAAAAAGAAATGTCCAACAGTAAATGTCCCAAAAAGGCTGACATAAATCCACCAGAGGTGTGATGATAACAGCAGACAATAGTGTGTGATACTGGAACCCTTCACCATAGATCGAATGGCCTCTCACCTGGTCCTAAAGATAATCAGGCAATGATACAAGATCGGCAGGCAAGGAGATCTACATGACAAGGGACTCCTCCGGATGATCAGATGGCAGGTAGGTATCATGAGCAACTCTACTTCCTCCTTCCTAGCCCAAGGAGGTGGTGTAGAGAAAAGGAGGAGGAGAGGTCCAAGAACAGAACCTTGGGGGAACCCAATGGAGAAAGGAAGAGGAGGAAGTAGAGTTGCTCATGATACCTACCTGCCATCTGATCATCCGGAGGAGTCCCTTGTCATGTAGATCTCCTTGCCTGCCGATCTTGTATCATTGCCTGATTATCTTTAGGACCAGGTGAGAGGCCATTCGATCTATGGTGAAGGGTTCCAGTATCACACACTATTGTCTGCTGTTATCATCACACCTCTGGTGGATTTATGTCAGCCTTTTTGGGACATTTACTGTTGGACATTTCTTTTTGCTCCCGGTTTTTTATTATATATTATATATTTCTCTGTATGGTCACCCATTGAGTTAGCGCTGCACCTTTTATTTATTAACTGTACGTTTAGTTCCCCTGCTATTCGTCACTGGTGGGTGTTTGTCTAAAACAGGGTCCGTGTAACAGTTGAAGTCCCCTAAAACAAATAATGGTACCTCATGGTGTTTGATTTGAAATTCAAGCAATGCTCTAAGGGTCTGGTTATCATATGGTGGAGGTATATAAACAAATGCGAGAATACACTTAAGAGTATATAGGCGGCACAGTAAAAAAATATACCTTCCCTCAGCATCAATCACCGAGTCAACTTCCTCATAGTCTAAGGAACTATGTACCAGTGGAGAACGAGGTGTGAGTGGAGTGGTAGGCCGTCCCCACCCACCGGAAACCCAAACAAGTTACAGAGTCAGCAGTAAGATGCGTTTCCTGTAGGGCACAAATTGCATGCAGATATTTACATAACAGAGTTGACACCATAGTGCGTTTTAGAGGGTCATTCAGTCCTCTGATGTTCCAGGAGATTATTGATACTGTAGTCATCTTAAAAGTGGGAAGCAACTTTTTATTGAAGGTTCCTGTATTATAATCACCAGTTCCACACACTTGTGCCAGCAGTTCAATGTCAGCTCTGGCCATGCATTGGTCATGGGGTTTGCTTCAATGTAGTCATTACAAAACCTCTCTGGTGCTCCGAGAAAACAAAAACAAGAGTAATGGTTCAACAAGGACAACGGTGCTTTAAACTGCTGCGGTGCGGTATGACAGGGATATGAGGTAGCCTGTGAAGGCCAGGTTGTGTGTGGATCTTGATTCACTTGTACTCCCCGGCACCAAGATAACCCAAACAACTTTTGAAGGGTTGAGGACAACAAGTCCCAGTCACTGTCCACTCAATCGCTTAACGTAGCAATACGGACAGACGTGAGGAGCAGTATAAGAAAGTCCATAAACAAACACAGTTCCGAACTTGCATTTTGTAGAACTTTAGATCATTGTATGTTTCCAGCAGGGCTCTCAATCAATATGGAGAGCTGGGTAAGTCAACTTTGTATATCGCCAAGTGTTGTAGTACTAGGATTGTCAGTCCTCCTCCGCTATTGGCCTCTGAGCTTGCCTGAGAGCATTCTTATTTGCATCCAGCCATTGGGAAGCATCTGCTGCATTCTTGAAGAAATGGGTTCGCCCCCCAGAGGTGATGTGGAGCTTTGCCGGGTATAGCATTGCATAGGAGGCCTGAAGCCTCTGCAGGCGCTTAACATCTAAAAATCGTGACCTGCTCCGCTGTACCTCGGCCATGAAATCCGGGTAGAAGGAAATTTTTCCATTAAACTGAACATTCCTGTGTTCTCTTGCCAATCTCAGGATGATTTCTTGGTCTCTAAAATTTAGCAGTCTTGCCAACATGGGACACGGGGGATGGCCTGGTGGTAGTAGCCTAGTCGGGACTTTATGAGCCCTTTCCACTGCATATAGATGTGTAAAGGTCTCTTTGCCGAACGTATCAGTAAGCCACTGCTCCACAAATTAGGTGGGGTCTCGCCCCTCTATCTTCTCAGGTAGACCTATGATCCGCACATGATTGCATGTTAAGCGATTTTCAAAATCCTCTGCTCGCAGGTCTGTGGCTTTGGCTAAACAGGTAGTTGCTTGGGATTCTCTAATCATGGCAGACAACTTGTCTTCCATATCGCTGAATCTGCTCTTAGCAGCCGTTATGCGATCCCTGATCTTTTGGAGATCCTGTCTGACCTCCTCCTAAACTCCCAAAATGGGCTTGTAGGTTGTTAACTGAGGCGGTGCATTATTAACAGCTCTTAATATTGTTGGCAAAGCCGGTTGCTCTCCCTCCTCCTCTCCGGCACCCTCTGATTCCTCCATCTCCTCAGTGTAATTGTCTGTCTGCTCCAGCATGGCCGCTGCACCCGCCCCAATCTCACTGTCCTTCATGTCTGTCACACCATGCTCTGTGTCTGCATTCAGGTCAGGCATATTACGCCGGTCAGATTTTCCTGTCATTTTCATGGCATAATATCTCATGTCTTTTGGGGGGTCTCCGGTCCCTTCCTTGGGTTCTTTAAGTTGTTTACTCACCCCCTCCTGAGTTTTTGCCTTCTGTGCTGAGGACGGAGCACCGCCATGTTGAGGAGTGTCGGCAGCGGGCCCTCCTCCTTTGTTTCCACTAGTCATCATTGCTTGTATTTTGCGGCCAATTCTGCCAAAGTGTGCTGCAGGTGTTCCCACATTATTAGGGGCGAAACCGGGCTGTTTGCACTGCTGGAAACCGGATCAGATAAGAATGATGTGAGGGAGCTCTGTGCTAGAGCGTCCGCTCACATGCTGCGTTGGCCACGCCCCTATGCTTGGATTTTAGTTGCAAAACATAAAAAAAAAGTAAATAAAGAAAAAAGTGAATTGAAAAAAGTTGTTTTATGGAGTTAATGTTATATTGATACTATGTGGTATTAACTGTTGTCTGCTTTTTTAGGGCTGTGTATTCTGACAGCAGCAAGGTGTTGCACTTAGAATACATATGTCAGTGCCTGCAGTGCTGCAGGGGAAGATTTCTCCATCTGCATGTGAAAAAAAAAATGTATGCCCAGCACCAGGACCATGGGGTGGCCAGCAGGCGGTAGCTCCAAAGCTTATTCTTTTTTCTGGCAGAGATTTCTTCATCCACATCAATGGATTTGAATGGAGGAATTGGTTAGGTTCATTTTAATCATTCAGCCCATGGGCTGCCCAACATTGGGAGTGAGGCAGAAACTCCTAATGCTGGCCATACATGTAATATTTTTAGAAGCCCCAAAATTACCCCTTTTTGGACAGTAGACACCCCAATGTATTTGCTGGGAAGCAAGTTGAGTCCATGGAAAAAAAAAAAATTGTCACAAGTTTTTTGAAAAAAAATATTTTTTTTTACGTTTTAAGACAAAGTTGTCACTTTAATGAGCTATTTTTCACACATGCCATTGTTATAAATGGAATTACACCCCAAAACACATTCTGTTACATCTCCCAAGTATGGGGATACTACATATGTGAGACTTTGTGGCAGCCTAGCTCCGTACAGGGGCCAAAAAACTCCAATGACCACCTTCATGTTTTCAAGGGGTATTAATTACGCATTGGATTGCCTGACTACTTATAACATTTCCGGATGCTCCAAAATGCCAGCACAGTATAAACATCCCCCCCAAAATGACCTCTTTTTGGAAATTAGACACCCCAAGGTATTTGATTTTTTTTTTTTTTTTTTACACAGAGTTGTCACTTTAATGAGATAATTTTCACACACATCATGGGTGTACTTTATACATGGTATTAAAAAAGTTATATAATTGGGAAGGGTGTATGCGACTGCCAACATCCTGAATGTACATGAAAGAATTGTGCAAGAATGCACTAGAATGATCCCCTTGGACTTTAAAGGCAGATACAACATATGAATGCAAGACAAGCATAAAGAACGGTAGGTATTTTCAATATGGCTGAGGCAGTCTGCACAGAGCCATCAGGTGTGAAAGCGCACAGCCAATATGAGGTACATAAACATGCATCCACAAGAAACATCCCATGGACTATACCAGCAGTCAGGTATAACTATCTGAAACCAAAAAATAATAAAAATACACATCTCACCTGATGGGCCTGTGCAGACTGCCTCAGCCATGTTGAAAATACCTACCTTTCCTTATCTTGCATTTTTATGTTGTACCTCGTCTTTTATGTAAGTATCCAAACAGCTATGATAATATTGTAAATTGCATGATAATAATGGTCTTGCTCACATAATGTGTTGCAATTTGACTGTTTAGCAAATATATATATATATATATATATATATATATATATATTTTAGATGTCAATCACCCAGAATTTTTTTTTAAAAACCTACCTGAAGAAGGAATATACAGTAGAAATTCCAAAACATGTTGTGCGATTCAGGAAACCTATATGGACGGACCACAGCATGACTCTGGCAGCGTATGGGAACACTTGTATTTACTGTGTTTGATTATACGTTGCACATTTTCAATTGTGTACATCAACTTTATATGCATACCTTATTTTTATTGGTATAGGGCTATGTCTGCCTGCTTGTTTATGTTTTGTACAAAATAAAAGTGGCGTTACTGCCTTTTAACACAGTTTATCACAATTGTTCTGCCTTTAATGTCCAAGGGGATCATTCTAGTGCATTCTTGCACAATTCTTTTATACATGGCATTACACCCCAAAACACATTCTGCTGCTATACCCGATTATGGGGATATCACGAGACATTTTGGAAGCCTAGCCACATACAGGGGCCCAAAATCCAATAACCACATTCAAGCTTCCAAAGGGCGTAACTTGCGCATTTCATGGCTACCTATCAAAATTGAAAAGGCTGTAAAATGTCAGGATAGTACAAACACACTCCAAATGACCCTTTTTTGGAATAGACGCTAATAAAATGTACAAGTCATGCCCTTTGAAAGCCTGAAGATGTTCATTAGATTTTGTGTCCCTGTAGGCAGCTAGGCTCCCAAAAAGTCTCACACACCCCCATACTCAGGAAAAGTGGCAGAATGTGTTTTGGAGTGTAATGCCATGAAGTTTTCCAATCGACCACCTCTTATGTTGAGACCTCAATAGCCAAATCCTGAGGATCAAAGGCATGGCAAACCCTGCAATGAGAAAGCACCTTGAGAAAGACGAAGCATTCTAGGATCTTATAAGTAACTTTTGGAGTTTACCTCATTGGAACAGTGACTTTGCACTAGCTTGTACACTTTGGATTACCAAATCACATATTCAGGATCCTTCATATCTCGTCGTCCTTGCAGGAAACCATGCCATTTAACTATGGTGCTAATCCTGTAAATACCATTTCCCTCACAGGAGCCTTGTGGAATTATAGGGAATACACGATCTGATTAGTACAACTATAGAGGTGGTCATGACTTTTAACATTGTATATGTGTTTTTATATGTAGGTGTTTTTTTCACTTTATGTGATATAATACATTTTTCTATGTTGATATGTGCGGTGAGCTGTGTAAATTAATTCACCAATATATGAGGAATCGATCAGCTATGATACAACAAACTGCAGGCACAACATATGAGCCAATAATGACAAGGCAAGGTAAACAAACACAGAGTATATTAACTACACTAATATCTATCCATCCAACACGTTCAACTCTAGATTTACTTGCTTTGACACATCCCATTTTCTTTAATTTTCTGCAGATTTTCCCATTTACAACCCATTGATCAGTATATTGAGGGCTCAGGAATCAGTCGGCTGTGGTTTTTCCTGGCCCACCCTCCAACCACTTTGGGAGGATGGTCGGTGCCCTGCCTCAACCCCGGTTGAGACGGTTATATCGCACACCCTAACAGATCCCATTGCTGGTAACTCTTCTTGACTTTTGGGCTATTGTGTAAGTAGCCTCTCTATTCAAAGTAGACAATTTGGACATTTCTGATACAATTTTCTCTGTTAGCCGGAGGTTCCACATGTATCAATAATTATGATATTCCTTTGTTTTTCTCAGTTAAATTATGCATCCCACCCCTGATGACTGGCAAAAAGCCAAGAAACGCGTCGGGTTCTCAAACTAAGGATGCCCTATCAAGCCTAAATCTATTCCTGACATTTATCAATTTTTTTATCGAGTTTTCTCATTTCATGTGATTTTGTGATTTTGATTGGCGATTTTAATTCATGTATTTCTGTTATGAATTGCACATATGTATGTCCATTGATTTGTTTACACTACTGAGTCTTCAATGATTGTTACTGCTAAATATGCTTATATATCAATTCATGCGATTATGTCTGTATCTATACTACTTTATTGGTACTGTATGCATCAAAATCATGGACTTCACTATAAATTAAATCCAATCATTTTACCTACTCACAGGCATTCATTATTATACTTTCAATTGACATGCTTCATTTAAAGTCCCACTTGCCCCTCTTTTTCTTTTATACACTAATATCTAGTTAAAACATTTAAAAGTGTACAATGCCTTTACTACATATGGGTTTACTTCATATTATACATAATATCAACAGCAATGGTATACAATAACTGAAAACAAAGAATTATTTAATTAACCTGGCTTGGCCCCTATAGGTTATTGCCATCCAAAGTCCATTACACAATGCAATTAACCTCTTTCATGCCAGTTTTTTTTTTTTTTTTTTAAGGCACTGGGAAAACCTAGGAGTTCCCAAGTGCCTTTATCAAAAAGTCCCTCAGGTCTCTCTTCAAGTGTGTGTACACGTACATCTCTATTGCTGTGATACTGCCATCAATGTAGAAATTCTTATCGGAGAGGCACATAAGAGCCACTTAGAGGTCCCTATTGTTGTGAGAACAGCATAAAGCTGGCTATACCCTGACAGTTATTCTTTTCATTCAACCAGCGGGGGATCCCCGCATCAACAAAGGCGATGCTGATGCAGGGATCTCTCTTCTGGTTCTATTGTATTCTGACAGCAGGGACTCCCCCTCAACACCAGAATACACTTAACAGTGCTTGAAGCCATTGGTTGCGAGTACTGATCGAATGTTGGTTTTCCAGCAGGATCATTCAACAAAAGCTGGCCTTTAGAAAATCAATGTCTTCATGATGGAAGAAAAAGAAAAAAAAAAAAAGCAGATTGTTACAACTTAAAAGGTCAAATGCACCAGTCCACGAACTATAAATAATCACAGAGATGTCTCAACTCCTCTCAAATGCAAGCTTGATGGATCTAAAATGCAAGTTTATTAAACCTCAGTAAACCTTTCGATCAGTGTGTGGCTGTCCCTGTGCGACAGAAGTGAATAGCTTGATTGACTTCTGTTAATGGGACATGTTTGAATACATTGATCAGGGTAAAGTTTCTAACAGTGGCTTGTGTCTAATGTACTGCTAGGGGGCGGGGATTCTTCCCATCCACCTCATTTGTGTGGATGGAGGAATCAGTTAGGCCCCTTTCACACTACCAGTCCGATCGGGTCCGCCCATTCGTTTTTTTTTTTTAGACGGGCCCTCTATACTCCTATGGAGCGGCGGGTGTAAACGAAAATGTATCCATTTACATCCACCTACATCCAATCCGACCTGCTAAAAATGGATGGATGAGGATCCGTTCCCCTTCTGTCTAGCAGATCAGATGGCAGTCGAGTGTAAACGGACAGGCGTCTGCTTACATCTGACAGCCCATAGGAGAATAGGCTGTGTCCATCCTGCAGAAGCGCAGCAGACCCAGACCAGCCAATTACACTGATCCCCACTGAGCAGCCGGAGACCCCACACTGAGCAAGGAGACTCCTGGTAGGGTCATCCCCGTGAGAAAGGGGCCTTATTTTATTTTGTCTTCATATAGTCCACTGGATGAATGAGAAAAAAAAATTAACTGAGTAGCCCACTTACACAGGCCCAAAGGGAATTAAAAGGGAAGTTTGAGGTCCGATGCTGCATCTGTCCGACACCTCTGCAGTGAGAACCGAGCGATTGAACACCACCGATCACTCGGTACTCACAGCTCCCCGCTGTGGTCATGATGAAGTGGAGTCTGGACCAACTTCTGTGACATCAGCAGAGAGCGGACTTCAGCCCACTCTTTGTTGAAAATGGGTCACAGGAGTGCAAAAGGAACTGCACTCTTGTGATCCACAGAAGTACAGCCAAACAAGCTTTAGTTGTACTTCTCCCTTAACATCATTAATTCAATTTAAAAAGGGTAACCAATAAAAGCCTCTCTTTCTCTGGAATTTCTTTTAATATGACCCTACATTATATTAAAATGAAAAAAATACAGTATATTTCAATAATGACCATTCCATCTTATTAAAATAAAAATCCAGACTAGCGTACACTCACATTTGGTCCAATCGTTCTTTTTTCTGTGTGTTATATGTGAAATCTGGAGAGAACAGAGAAAGCTTACATCCTCGTTTTATGAGCATTCGAAGTCTATGAAGTGTTGTAAGACTTCAGATCTGTCGCTGGAGAACAGAAAGACAAGGAATGCTGCTGTAAACGACTGGCATTCTTTCAATGCCAAAATGAATGAGCAGGATAGAATAGGCAAGTTAAGCTCTGGGCATTAGGTGTAAAACAAGGAATTTAGTATGTTTTTTTCGTAAGATGCCACTGTAAATCCAGCTACATCAAGTAACTACGTATATCACAATGTTTATTACAAAGCAAATACACCTCACATTTATGTTGTGTTATTCCTTTATGTGGACATATACAGACACACAATTAATGCCATTATTTGGTATAAATAAGCACAGTGGAATTTACATCCAAGTAAAGTGCATTTTATTAGGAAATATTAGTACATACATTACTGGGATTAAGGACATGGTCACCCCCTTTTAAAACTCACAGTTTATAAAGCATCATGTGCCACAAAACAAAGGTTTAGGCAATTAATTACAATATTCTAAAATGTGTAATAGCTGCAAAATACAAATACAGCAAGACAGAAATTACATACATACAAAGGTACTTAAACAGGTAATTTCAAAAACTGAGATCACTGGAATAAGATGAATCGAATATACTGAATAAATAACACTCACCACCCTCCTGTCCCAATTTTGCTGGTTTTAAGCCTTGCATTAAATAGATCTGTGTTCTATTGCCTATGGCTCTGACAAGGTATCAGAGGTATTTTGTAGATGACACTCAGCACAGGCTAGTAGTTGAAAAAATAAAAAAAAAAAACACTGCAAAATTACAGTATAGATAGAAAGTCACAACACTGTAAAGGGTGCGGTGTTGAGTACAAACTCTATAGCCTGTTTGAGTATTTCTACAATAAAAGGATAAGCACAATGGGAACATGAAGCTGTGTGATAATATTATTCTCCTCGGCCTTATGTTTTTTTTTTTTGTTTTTTTTAAGTAGTTCTTTAGAAGGCAGGAATACATGTCTCAACACAAGACTTTTCAACAGTCTAATCCAGCTTTTCTCAACCTTCTTACCTTAAAAGGAAGCTTTGAAATAATTTTCAGGTATTTGGAAACCCCTGCGAATGTGAAAAATTACCCTTACATTGGTGGTCAGTGCAAAGAATGCCACTGTTAGATAGCTAAAAAGATTACTGGTGTCATGCCGCTGACTCTGCCATGCAGGGGGTTGGTCCTGGAGCTATCCAGGCACCATAAAAATAGGTCAATCAGCCCCAGTTTCAGGAAACCCTAGCAACCTTTTGAGGAACCCTGGTTGGGAATAGCTGGTCTAACCAAACATATGATACCTAAACATACAAGGGTTAAAAATGCAAAAAATGCAATTTGAAAAATGCTATCAAATACTTATAAAAGCAAACTTTACACAGACATTACAACTCTGCACCCACATATGGAATGTCAGTTGAAATTTTGTAATTTACCCAGTGTGAAATATATTTCAGACAACACATAAATGATAGAATTCTAAAAATATAACACACGTAATCGTTTTATGAAATGAACAAAGATTAATATAAGGAGCTAGTTACTATGGACGTCATGCATAAAAGTGTTTGAAGAAGAGCAATCCTATCTTTGTTGCCCATACTGTGATGGAAATATGAAAGACGTATGGGACTGGACTGGTTGCCATCGTAGTCTATGTGGGCAGCAATATAAGCTAAGGGGTGCATTTATAAAGCGGTGGGATGAACTTACCAGCACATTTATATAGCACAGTGATGTGTTTTACAAATGTGACTCCAAAGCAAGAGAAGCTTTACTTATTTCATTGGATGAAAAAACAAGTGCAAGGAAGATTATTATGCAGAGAACACTCCATACCATTGCCTGCTTTTTTTATGATTCGTAAAATGTAAGTGCATTTATTATGAATGGGCTCCTAAGTGTGGGGTTGCAAGGAAGGCCTTAAGATGCCACAGCTTGCCTCTAATTTAGCAATTCTTGACCCCACCTAATAGAGCACTTCCCAGAAGTATGGTTTACCCAGAGGTATGGCTTTTCCAGGAAACAATGTTGATGGCGTTCTGGAAAAGGCAAGCAGCGCAATTAAAGAAATTGTTTTATTTCATTCTAAGGCCTAGTTGACACAGGCTTTGGTTTATAAACATGAGTCTGAAAAGTACAGAAGTTCCAGAATCCAATAAAGCCCCTTTCAGCTCTAGGTGGGGAATGTTGAACACAAATTTTTAATAACTGCTTGTGTAACCACTTCAGCCTCGGAAGATTTGACCCCTTAACCACTTATACGTCGGTACTTTGAAGAAGGATATCGTTGTTATGGCAGCAGCTAGCTACCACAACCCCGGTATCCTCTTCTTCAGCGAGCGGTCTGCTTTCAGATAAAAGTGGTCTCTGCGGCAGATTCGCCGCAAGATCACTTTTAATCGGGAGCGGGAGAGGCCTCCTCCTCCCTCCCGTCGCTGCTTACCAGAGCCGCCGGCAGTGGCGGAGGCCATCGGGTCGGCTCTCCTGTTAGGTAAGGAGACGAGTGAGGGGAAGATGGCCCCCACCCATCCCCATACCATTGCAGAGCGGAAGCGATGTCAAAAATGTCACTTCCGCCCATAGCTTTTAGAGACTTTTTTTTTTTTTATTGCATTTTAGTGTAAAAATTAGATCTGAGGTCTTTTTGACTCCAGATCTCTTATTTAAGAGGTCCTGTTATGCTTTTTTTTTTCTATTACAAGGGATGTTTACATTCCTTGTAATAGGAATAAAAGTGAATTTTTTTTAAAAGAACAGAGTAAAAAATCAAAAATAAAAAGGTAAAATTAATAAGAAAAAAAAAAAATGTTAAGACGTGCCCCATCCTGCCGAGCTCGCGTGCAGAAGCGAACGCATACGTGAGCAGCGCCTGCATATGAAAACGGTGTTCTAACCACACATGTGTGTTATGGCCACAATCGTTAGAGCGAGAGCAATGATTCTAGTCCTAGACCTCCTCTAACTCAAAACATGCACCCTGTAGAATTTCTTAAACATCGCCTACGGAGATTTTTAAGGGTAAAAGTTTGTCGCCATTCCACGAGCAGGTGCAATTTTTAAGCGTGACATGTTGGGTATCAATCACAAACTCAAAAAAAATTGGGCCAACATAACTGTTGTCTTAATTTTTCATTCAAAAAGGCATATATTTTCCAAAAAAAGTGCGCTTGTAAGACCGCTGCGCAATACGGTGTAACAAAGTATTGCAACGACCGCCATTTTATTCTCTAGGGTGTTAGAAAAAAATTATATAATGTTTGGGGGTTCTAAGTAATTTTCTAGCAAAAAAAAAAGTTTTTAACTTGTAAACACCAAATCTCAGAAAGAGGCTAGGTCCTTAAGTGGTTAATGACCAGGCCATTTTTTGCGATTCGGCACTGCGTCGTTTTAACTGACAATTGTGCGGTCGTGCGACGCTGTACACAAACAAAATTGACCTTTTTTTCCCCACAAGTAGAGCTTTCTTTTAGAGGTATTTGATCTTCTCTTGATCTATTTTTTTGCGCTATAAACAAAAAAAGTATAAGTAAACAATATTTTTTTACTTTTTGCTATAATAAATATCCGCAAATTAAAAAAAACAAAAAAACAAATTTCTTCCTAAGTTTAGGCCGATATGTATTCTACATATTTTTGGTAAAAATCGCAATAAGCGTACATTGATTGGTTTGCGCAAAACTTATAGCGTCTATAAAATAGGGGATATATTTATGCCATTTTATTATTTTTTTTTTTTACTAGTAATGGCGGTGATCTGCAATTTTTATTGGGACTGCAACATTGCGGCGGACATATCGGACACTTTTGGGACCGTTGACATTTCATTTATACAGCGATCAGAGATAAAAATAGCCATTGATAACTGTATAAATGTCATTAGTAGGGAAGGGGTTAACACTAGGGGGCAATCAAGGGGTTAAATGTGTCCCCCAGGGAGTGTTGTGGGGGGATGGGACTGCCTGGGGGAGGAGACAGATCATTGTTCATACTTAGTAGGAACAACAGATATGGCTCCTCTCCCCTGACAGAATGGAGATCTGTCGGTTTACATTGACAGACCTCCATTGTGTCTCTCAGGAGTGATCGCGACCACCTGGCACGCGCATTGGTTCAGTCGTCGCGCTTCTTAAAACTTTTAGCCCCACCTAAATGATCCACTATCTTTTCAGTTTTTATTAATTTATGGGAAAATAAGCAGAGACTTAACCATGTCTAATTTTAAGAGAGTAAGGGGACAAGGGTCTGTCTCTCTAAGGAGCGATCGCGGGTGCCTGGCTGGGCAGCCAGGCACGTCGTGCGTGCCCCCTACTGATCTTAAAGCAGCCGACGTACAGCTACAACGATTCGCCCAGGGGAGCCAACCAGCCACAGTATAATGACGTTGGCTGGTCGGAAAGCAGTTAAAGGAAAGAGCAACACTCCTGTTAAGCACCCTACTCCTGGGTGCAGTTTTAAAATGGCACCTAGTATCAAATGCAGAACACAAGCTTGATGGGGTTTATATAGAGAGATTTAAAGTCAGGAAAAAGCCCTCCCCCCAGGCTGTGCAAAGAATATTGAAATTCTCAGTCAAGAAGTTGATCCGCCCCAACATGTGACCGGCTCTGGTTTAGTCCTGCTGTACTGAAATTAGGGGAATAACGAATATCACTGTTATCCAGGTTGAGGGCGGAACTAAAGTGGAGCCGATCACATATCCTGTGCCGTCCCTCAGCTTTTACAGGGATAAATACTATAAAAATAAATATTGGGATAAATATCTGGGGCTGCTTTACCTATGTAAAAATGGAGTTAAACAGCCATAAAAAAAGTCCTCAGAATGGATGAGACTTTAAAAAGTTTAAGTGCACTTTCAGACTTGTTTTACCCTGTTCTAAATTAATCCACCTCCCCCCTCCACAGATGCATACTTGCTGAGGTCCAAAGGGTGCAGCCGCAACATCCTGCGCTGCTAGAGTCTCTTCTGGGCACATATGCACGTTAGAAGTCTTTGGAGCTGTAAAGGACTGTGTTATAAGGTGAGGCAGGGGAAAATACAGCCCCATACCGTAGAAGTTTATGAGACTGTAATGCACTGGTGCAGCCAGGGTGAAAGCTGCTGGAAGCTTGGACAGCTTTATGAATGCCTGCTGTACATAATGTTCTTCAGAAAAGCATTTCAAATCTGAAGTTTGGGTGAACTATGACTCGGGGCAACAAGAACGTACTCCAGACACTTTCATTCACGAACACCCAGCTAGCTCACAGATAGATGACCAATTAAGTATTCTTCACCACACAAACCATACATAAACAGTTTGTGGTGCATAGATCACTTTCAACCAAGACAATGGAATGTTACATGATAGCCCTCTACCACAACAAAATACTTTCTTAATCCATTAGGGCTCATTTACATAAGTAAATTCAATTTTTTTTAAAGAATGAAAAGGCAAACACAGTAAAAACCTAATAGCCAAGTAGTCAAGTAATCTCTTCTACTGACACAAAAGGATGCATTAAAATAAAAGGTTGGGCAATAAATAAAATCTGTTTTATGTATTGCCCTTTGTGCCATATAAATGGAGTGTATACATTTTTGCATGTGGGTGACTGGCCCTAAAAACAAGGTAGATTAGAGGAAAAGCATTTTAGTGAGTATTTTGCTCATAGGCACACAAATATGAGGGCTGATAGCAGCTTAAAATAAATAAGGCACAGGAAGACAGGAATGGCATCCAAGATGCATGCACAATACACTTGTGGAACTCATGCAGCAGCGTATACATGACATTAGGCACATATTTGATTAAAAATTAGGATATTTGTTCCCAAACATCAAAGAATATTTAATTGTACAAAAGGCACATTAGTGAAATGTGAAGGTACAGACATCACCGTGATTTAAAGGTAAGACACAAAGGCAGTATTTTAGGGCTTCTTTTAAAATTTCAAAAGCACACATGAGGTCAACAGACAAAACCCAATGGTTCTGAAAATTTTTGATCCAAAAAAATTCACAAAAGTAAGGCATTTTGGCTTGAGCGAGGCCACAATTATCTAGGTTTTAGAGAACCTTCAAAAGCATTTTGGGTGTGGGGAATGTTCCATGATATGCAGTTATTACAGTTCTTACCCCAGCTGCCCATCACTGCCAAGTTGAATGTGCTATTATGATTACATCACAATTTCCTCCATCTGCCAGCTACTCTGCCTAATTCAGAATGTGTCAAAAGAATATTCCCAAAACCAGGGAAGAGAAACTTTCTAGCACAAAAAGCAAAGGCAGGTACAATAAAAGGTTAAAGTGTTTCTAAAGGGCTTTACTAGAATGCATTATTCACCATTTTAAAGTGGCTCTTTAGGCTAGACATTTTTTAGCCTAATAATGATTTTTAAATATGGTAAACCATTTTTTTATTTGAACAAACATGCAATGCACAGAGCAGCCCTGATATTTCTCTTCTCAGGTCCCCCACCGGCGCTCCTGGCTAATGGGGGCACTCATGTAGGCTTGATCTTGAGCCACGCTGAGTGAAGTCCATGGACACGCCGAGAGCAGCTCACCAATCGCTCTCTGCTCACTGGCTGACAACAGCAGGAGCCATTGGCTTCTACTGCTGACTCTGTCCAGTGAGGAGAGAGTGCGTGGAGAGAGTTGATGCTCTCGGGCACAACGCTGAATTGAGCACCGGTTTAGGTAAGTTTAAGAGGGGGCTGGGGGAGGGGAGCTGCATACAGAAGGTTTTTTTTACTTTAATGCAAAAAATGAAGTTAAAAAAAACCTTCTGCCTTTAGAACCACTTTAAAGAAGTTATTTAAATCCTGTGAGCAGAAAGCAGAGGTAAGGCAGAGCTGAGCCGTATGTGTCAGTAGACAGGCACAGCTCGGCTCAGGATTGAGCTCACAGGTGTGTCCCCATAACAAACAGCTTGCTATGGGGGGACACAGAGGAGGTGCTAAGAGCGCCAGCTAGGGACCCCAGAAGAGGTGGTTTGTGGCCACTTTGCAATTCCACAAAGAGCAGACAAGTATTACATGTTTATTTTAGAAACAAAAAGCATTACAAACACTTTAAAGATGAACCACGAGCAACAAACAAAAAAATCCTCTGTGTAGCACTCTGGGAGCCAGACAGTCGTGATGCATACAAAACAGGCAGGAGGAGGAGAAGCAGAGTGAACAGAGGGATGTCCTTAGTCAGTCTGCTGCTGCTGCTCCTTAGCTGTTCAGTCAGCAGGCTGGGGGTGGGAAGGTGTCACTACAGTATTTTCTAACTGCAACAGAAAATGTGCGTTTATTTTCCTGGCTGTGATTCGTGCTATGCTCTTTACCTGGAGTTCATCATTAATAAACCTTATGGCGTTTTCTAACATACAGGTATAACTAAAAGGAAGCTGGGACTTTAAATGAGGCTATTGATTTGAGGGGGTGAGGGAATTAGAAAATATATTTAATTGGCATATTGAGTCTGACAATACATAACAATGATGCACATAGTATAAAAGGTTTAATGTGTATACACACATACATGGTGTTGACTTCATGAATACATTACATATACATATCAAAGGGAAGGCATATAAAATTGACAAAAATTTAATATGGATAAAGTGAACTATTGCAAATTCATATGTGTACATATCATCTAAATGGCACTATGCAGTGTAATCAATGGTAAGAAACACTGTATAATCATTTGGTTGTAGATATTGAGTCTAAGTAGGTTCCTATCAGTAGGCATAAGAATGCATCCTATAAGCCCGACACGTTTTGTGGATAATACCACTCTTCAGGGGCAGATGCATGCAACTATCATAAGTCTGGAAAATGGAGGACAAGAGGCTGTCCCAATTGTCTGTACCGGAAGCTGTGGAAGGAGCCCACAGGAGAGGAACCGAGTGCACAAAACATCATCACCAGAGAAAACGAAAGGCAGAAATCCAGATAGTGGTATGAGTGGGCTGCATGTCTGTTTAAGATATAAAAAAGTAAGTGCCATGTAGTGTGCACAGGGAGGTATTGCCATGACATGGCACTTACTTTTTTATACTTTAAACAGTTTTGTGCACCCGGTTCCTCTCCTGCGGGCTCCTTCCACAGCTCCCGGTACAGACAATTGGGACAGCCTCTGATTCCTTGTCCCCCATTTTCCAGACTTATCATGATAGTTGCATGCATCTGCCCCTGAAGAGTGGTATTACCCACGAAACGCGTGGGGCTTATAGGATGCATTCTCATGCCTACTGATAGGACCTACTTAGACTCAATATCTACAACCAAATGATTATACTGTGTTTCTTACTATTGATTACACTGCATGGTGCCATTTAGATGACGTGTACACATATGAATTTGCAATAATTCATTTTATCCACATTAAATCTCTTATTTTATATGCCGTCCCTTCGATATGTATATGTAATGTATTCATGAAGTCAACACCATGTATGTGTGTTTACATATTAAACCTTTTCTACTATGTGCATTATTGTTATGTATTGTCAGACTCAATATTATGTCACCTTTACAAATCAATAGCCTCATTTAAAGTCCCACCTTCCTTTTTCTTATACCTGAACCAGGGATGGAGGCACACACCGTATGCTTCATTTAAAGTCCCAAAACCCCCCCCCATTATTCTGTTTTCTAACATACAACGTACCTTATTTCCCCAACATGTTTTTTTATTTCAGAGAATCTGTTACCCAAACTCACAACTGACCCTTTAAATAACTACTCCAAAGTGTCACTGTTCTACCTTATTTACCATCTTCCTATGCACATTTTCCTGGCAAAATCACGTCGTCTGTCCTTGCCCTGCCATGCTCATGTTCTCATGCTATGGATTAGACCAAATTGTCTCTATGGAAAGATGAGACTCTTAAAGTAGACATTTTTGGAAAGACAACTTTACATCTTGCATCTACGCAATGAATAAGGGATAAGTTCCTTTTAAGCAAGTCATCCAACATGCTGATCTGCAGAAAAGGGGCAGCTGAAGTAACGCTTACATAATTGATTGGCCTGAAGTCTTAGATTGCTCGAAGGTACTTTTGACCTGTGTTAATTGCCAGGGAATACAGGAATGTGCACAAAAGGGAAAGTATTATACTAAAGTCCAGTAAGAACTGCACTTGAATGCATCAACAAGAAGCTTGATTGATGCCTAATGAAGCACAAAAACCATGTCCTATTCGCTCTGTGCCCCCAGCAAGTAATAAAAGGCACTCGCCAAAAGTAACAGGTTCCTGAGCAGGGCTCATTTCTTCCACTCAGACTGCTTAGGAGGAGATATCTTTTCAAAACACACCATTACTTTTCCCTTCTTTAAAAAAAAATTAAAAAATATATGAATAAAGAGGGATTGCCACTGAATTACTTTACAATAAAATCAACTGTGGACTTAATGTAGAAAAAATACAACTTAAAGCAGACCTATTGTCATAATCGACCCCTCCCCCCTTCCCCCAACTATCCAATCTCCCTCCATATACTGTGCCTTATGCGCCCACTAAAAGGGAGAATCAATGATTCAAGGAAATGTAAAGAGGAGGCTTCTTTAACAATGGTAAGAATTTCAGAACCATGGTTTTATCTGACAAGTCCTGCATTAAACAAAATCCTTCATTATACAAAAATGAAATTATACTAATATAAATATGAAAAGCAACTGAATTATGATATGACAACATTCTCATATAAAAGGCATAAAGGTTAAAAAAAAAAAAAAAAACACCTGCATTTAATGCACCTTTAGTAATTTATTAAAAAAAAAAGACAGTGCTTGGAGTTTCAGCAAGGTGCAACCTATTTAATAAACACCAGAAAAACTTCATGCTGGTACAACAGGGCTAATTGTCCCATTCCATTTATATCTGGTTAAGAACAAATTTAGTAAGAATAAGTCGTACAAAATAAAGTTACATTTATACACACTCAGAGGTGCTTTAGAAAGCTACATTTCAATTTTGGTTTGAAATAAGTTGAAAATAGAAAAAAAAACAAAAAATGTAAATAAAGTTAGCGTTAATCTATTTGAGACTGGAAAACATTTCCGCACAACAAAATCATGTGTCAGTAAACATGTCAGGCATGTTGGGGTAAGTGAAGTGTCATGGCAGCTTAGCATATATATAAAACATTTTCACAGTCTTCACACAGCATTTTACAAGCTGGTGCTTCTTTTACTTGCTACAGAAAAACACCATTCTGCTATGGCGCAAATGTACACGTGTAAGACTTTTCTGGATTAATAATATAATGCTTTCATAGTGGTCCAATGCCTTTAAAAAAAAAAACAAACAAAAATAAACAAAGAAGAAGCGCACACAAAAATGTACTGAACCTTTAAAAAAAAAAAAAAAAAAATGTACTGAACCTGACAGATGGAAATTAAAAGGGAGTGAGAAAGGACCAGGCATTCATGTTCTAGCTTCCATTTGGTACCCTATATCAGAAAAGTGACGGCCCTGAATCTGATCTGGCTGTTATGGGCAATGTCTCCACCTATCCTACCTTTAATTAGAAATATATATAAGCCCTATTATGCCAGACTGTTTACGGAATGCTAGCAGCCTACACCTGCAAGATTCATTACCCTGTTCATAAAACGGCAAGAGTACTGCTCACAGACAGCAGTGCGTTGTATTGTACACAATGCTACATTACTATAGCACTCTCGCCAATTTACAGTAACAACAGTACTCTAAGATAAAACTATAGATACACAGTGAGCGTGGAATGGTTTACCAACAGTGAGATAAGTAAAAATTGCAGAAATAGGAGACAGGCATATATAGAAACAGAATAGGCTAAAATGCAATGGTTGCGGGGCTTGGGCCTTCAGTTTCTTGACAAGTAGAAAGCTTAACCCTTTACAAACTATAGCTGTTCAGTTAAGACATACAGTATGTAGGAAGAGCTGCAGAAATGTATGTATTGCATACACAGAAATTTAGGATGTACATTTTGAATAGTTAAGCAGTAAGTGTTACATCGAGGTGAGCAAATCATGCACTGGCTTCTTATATGGGGACTCCCCTATTTTTTTAAACATTTTGAACAAAACAAATCAAAGAGGGAAAATGCCAATCTGGAAACGAGGAAAATATAATAAGCCAGTGTGAATGCTTCCACCAGCATCCATCCAGTAATAAAACATGAGGTTTGGATGGACTTGGTGAGCTCAATGTGAGGTTATTTCAAGCCAATCAATTTTCATACCAATGTGTTCCAAGGCAGGACTAAATAAAGTGAGGAGTAGTGTTGCTATCATTTACCACCATTTAGTAATAACATACAAGGGATTAAATACCAAGTTAAAGGACTGCTGTTAAGGCTGCAACAACTAAAATGCAACTATTAGCAGGTTTACAGCTAGTACCAATAAAACACATCTTAATATGACATATGTAAAGATTTGTATTACAAAATAATAACACTGAATGCAGGAGAATCTGAATGTAGTTTCAATGGATCACATGATGAATTAAAAGAGAAAAAAAGTTCTGTAGGGATAAGGCAAGCACCATTTTTTGCAAGGATGGAGCTAAATTACTTACAGAACAAAGATTAAAAAAAAAAAAAGTTTGTTCGATATTTGGTGAGAAGAAGCTGCTCTGCGTTCACATAGGCGACACTGCTGCTTTTGCTCCACGAAGTGAAATGAAGGACCTTATAAAACTTCAAAGTCCATATATACTTACCTCTCCGTCATATGGAATGATTTCAAGCTTGCTTACGGTTTGTAAAGTAAACAAATAAGTATTCTGCCATGGTGACAGATCAGAAAAGTCCCCAAATAGAATTTCTGGAGCAAAACTGAACATCAGAGGAGGTAAGACATCCAACTCTTACTGTGCCTGCTAAGTCAGTGTTGTTGCCAGGATGATTACAAGAATTACCACCAGGATGAGCACACAGATGATTATGAAGATCATTTTCTGGAATATCAGAAAAAAAAAAAAAAGGTTAGAATCAATGCAAATGATGGACAGCATACTACTTTATCAGCATATACTGTCTGTACTGCCTCAAAACAACCAACCATACTGAAACCTGTACTTGAACATTAGGCCTGCTTAGATTGTTATTTTGCCAACGCTGTCACCCAATAGCTGTTCTTACCCTGTTTCCCCGAAAATAAGACCTAGCGTGATTGTCGGTGATGGCTGCAATATAAGCCCTACCCCCCAAATAAGCACTAGTTAAAGTCCTTGTAGGTCTTATTTTCAGGGTAGGGCTTATTTTCGGGGAAAAAGGGTAGGGCTTATTTGGGGGGTAGGGCTTATATTGCAGCCATCACCGACAATCACGCTAGGTCTTATTTTCAGGGAAACAGGGTATATTTCATTAATGCTTCCTCTTAAAAGTGGCCACTTATATTAGCAGGACGACTACTGTGCAATGTCTACTATCAGACAAAACAAAATGCAGCAAACCTACAGAACATGAACAATGAGAGCTCTGTCCACCCTTTGGAATGGGTGTAGTCAAACAAATGCCACTGGTTATATGAATATAAAATACTCATGGTCAAAAGTAAACCTGTCAAATTTTAATATTGTGATTTGGTTGTAAGTTTTTTCTTTTTTTATGCAAATGTATCTAAAGTAATTTGTTCTATGTACTTACATCTGCTAAAAGCATCACACAAAGTCACAGTACATACTGACCAGTAAAGAATTAAAATACAATTAAAAGACTCCTGTATGATATTTCTAAACAAGTCTCAAATCCAGTTATGTGATGCACAAGCCTCAAAAGTAACCAAAACACTTCCTTTGCTTTCCATTACTATACTCCATCCTTTCTTATTTGTGTCTCACATGCTCCCCTTCCCAGACACTGCAGCTCCCAGTGAGAGGGTTTCAGCAACAGAGGCAGTGCTATTAATCCAGAAAGCAGTGGGCGGGACTAGGTGTGGCCAGGCCATGGTTGAAAAGCCACTGGCCTGTGCCCCAGCAGTGACAATCCCAATATACATGCCCCCTGCAAAAAACATTTAATCCCACTGCAGTGGCAAGCAGGCAAAGCCTACAGGACAGCTGCAATTCTGCTCTGAATTCAGAAGCAGGGCAGTATCACTGCCACAACATTAGGGGGACTTCACTTATAGGCTCAACAGTTAACCACCCACAGTTTTGTAATGGGTGGCAATAGTTCTACTTTAACAATTTTACGGATCTTAAGTGGACCATTATTGTACAAGCATAAAACAGATAGATTTAATAAAGCAAAGTTCCTTTCTGTCTGCACACTAATTTGAAGGAAGAGAGATCCATAGTAAAAACTAGTCTTTTATAACCACCATACCATACAGTAAAAATGATTTTATACAAACTAAGGTGCAAGCCCTCCACCTGTGAACACACACACACACCTCACCAATATCAGAATCCTCCACCAGTGTTGACCACATATTAATACATAAATGTGCTCAGTGCCATGGATAGAGCTTTTCTGCTTATAAAGCTTTAGGCTCTCATACATTGGATAAAATGTTATAAAAAATTTAATGAGCAAACAAAAAAAATTGCTGCAAGAGGGAGAGCCAAACTGGCAAAAAAAGATCTGTTTCTATGGATTGTTACACCTTGGAATGCTTTGTTAAATAATCATTTAAATTAAAAAACAAATCTACAAACACACACACTATTTTATTTACTAGAAAAAGCTCCTAAAATAGCAATGTTGCTGCAGTTAGTCAGCTGAACACCAGAGGGCACACTCAACACTGGTATATCAGAATGAGCAATTCCTTTTAACAAAAAGTAATCTGGCATTTCCTGTATGTCTAAATTTTGGTATTGGAGTTCCCTGGACCAGGTGTTAATTATATGCACTTTAGCAAATATCCCTAATTAATGATGGCATAATTTAAAATGACTACCATGACCTAGTTTCTAAACATTTACAATTGATAGAACAGTAAAATGTGGAACCAAATCAAATCAAATAGTGCCTTATCAGATATATGGTTTTTCCCTCTTCACTACACTGCATTAACCACTTAAGGACCAGCCTCGTTTTGGATTTTAGGTCTTTACATGTTTAAAACAGGTTTTTTTGCTAGAAAATTACTTAGAACCCCCAAACATTATATATTTTTTTCCAACACCCTAGAGAATAAAATGGCGGTCATTGTAATACTTTTCACACCGTATTTGTATCACACCGTATTTGCGCAGAGGTCTTACAAGCGCGCTTTTTTTGGAAAAAAAAAAAATCACTTTTTTGAATAAAAAAAATAAGACAATAGTAAAGTTAGCCCAATTTTTTTTATATTGTGAAACATAATGTTACGCTGAGTAAATTGATACCCAACATGTCACGCTTCAAAATTGCACCCGCTCGTGGAATGGCGTCAAACTTTTACCCTCAAAAATCTCTATAGGCGACGTTTAAAAAAATTCTACAGGTTGCATGTTTTGCGTTACAGAGAAGATCTAGGGCTAGAATTATTGCTCTCGCT
Organism: Lithobates clamitans; assembly: GCA_037952925.1. Lineage (NCBI taxonomy): Eukaryota > Metazoa > Chordata > Amphibia > Anura > Ranidae > Lithobates > Lithobates clamitans. The sequence goes on from JBBGZY010000438.1 coordinate 17,769,261, forward strand.
CTACCGGTCGGGACGATACCTCACATGTGTGGTTTGACCACCGTTTACGTATGCATTCGCTTCTGCACGTGAGCTTGTCGGGACGGGGGTTTTTTTAAAAAAATTTTTTTTTAATTTAATTTTTATTATTTATTTTACATGATTTTATTCATTTTTACACGGTTTAAAAAAAACGAATTGTGTCACTTTTATTCCTATTACAAGGAATGTAAACATCCCTTGTAATAGAAAAAAGCATGACAGGACCTATTAAATATGAGATCTGGGGTCAAATGCAATAAAAAAAAAAAAAGTCATTGAAAAAAAAATGTGCCTTTAAGACGTATGGGCAGCAGTGTCACGGAGACGAGTGGGCGCCATCTTAGCCTCACTAGTCTCCAGGCACAGCAGGGAGACAGACGCGATTGCCTCCGCCGCTACCGACTGTTCCGGTAAGCAGCGGAGGGCACCGGATCGCGGCGGGAGGGGAATCCGCCGCAGAGACCACTTTTATCTGAAAGCCGATGAAAACGGGGATACCGGAGTTATGGCAGCTAGCTGCTGCCATAACAACGATATGCGCCACCAAACTTTGGACGTACAACGGCGGTCGGCAAGTGGTTAATTTAACTTAACTGGGCACAGTTTATTATGTACTTATGGTAACATCACAACAGAATGAAACCTACACAGCAATGCTTCAGATAAACAGAACTCTTATTTTCAGGAAGTAGAGAGAAAGGACTATATTGGAATAGTCTGGCTTCTCTTTGAAAGGAACAATAACTGGAACAACAAGAAAAGTTATTCTATTTTAAAAGGTTTACTAACATTTACAAAATTATTTAAAAGTACCCATAACATAAGATTTTGGGATATCGGACATTCTTAGGACTTAAGGTGCAGCCTATTGTGCTACGTTAAGCTGAAAGTTGGATGAAAATGAGCAGGATTTTTTCCCACAAGTCAAAATAAGCCAGATGGTATATATTTAGGTTTAAAGAGTCTTCAGGCATATATTGTGTAACTGATAAATGTGAGATAACATTAGCCAACACCACTGTAAATAACCCGTGTACATGTAGATCATAGTGTAACTTCTGTTGTGCTACCTACTCCTTATACAATCAACTTTGTTTACAATCCAACATATTCAATTGATTAATCTTCTAATGAGTTTACCAAAATGCAAACTATTTAGCTTTAGCAGTCTTGCCATAAAATATTGTTCTTGGCCCTAAGCTGATGGTATAATGAGGGAGCACAGAAGCTAAATGAACATGTTACTTACTGCCACACAGGCAGGGTGCATGCATAATGGGGGGGAAGAAAAACCTTCATTTGAGGCCAACTGACAAACCAATAATCAAGGCAAGTATGGCAGTCACCGCCAGCAATAAAATGGCAATGATCCATTGTTTCTGTTAAAGTTTAAGAGAGAATTCAGTCAGAATGATTCTTGATCACAACAACTAGTGAAAATGATTCTTAATATGCATGAGGGAAACTTAATTAATCAAAGTAGAACTAAAAGGCAAAACGTTTTTTTTTTTTCCATATTGTAAGTAAGGAGGGTTAAAACCTGTCAGGTTTTTTATTTAATGCGTCACCTGTGTCCCACTGGGGAGGTTTCCCTTCACATCCTGTCCCATAGCCAAAATGGGAATTAATTAAATCCCTCCAAACTAGAGTCCACATTGGATAATGTTCACCTATTCCTGTTCTGGGGACAACCTGAAATTTAAAGCGTAACTCCACTTTTACTGAGAAAAAAAAACAAAAAAACAAAACAAAAAAAAAAAAAAACACATTCCCCTCTGGGTGATCTATGTACATTGCAAGGATTTTAACAAACTTTGTTGCAGATTCCTACATTTTGTTATTCTGAAGAAATCAGTTTGTTCCTCTCTGCTGAGTGAGTCTAAGGCCTCATGTACACTGCTGCTGGTAAACGGACGTTCAGAGGCAGTTGGATGCATTTTTCAACTGCCCCTGAACTCATCCAATGTTATCTTATGTGTACACATCAACACAGGTTAGATTGTCATCTTTAGGCAGTTGCGTTTAGAGGCTTTTCTTTGAAGGCAAAAAATTGATTTTTAAAACAGCTTACCTGTAAAATCCTTTTCTTGGAGTACATCACAGGACACAGAGCACCACAGTAATGACTATCTGGGTTTATATGCTACCTTTAGGTGATTGGACACTGGCAACCAATAGTAAGAAGGTTCCTCCCATATAACCCCTCCCATACAGGAAGTACCTTTAGTTTTTTTAGCAAGCAATGAATATCCCAGAAAAAGAGGGGAGGGACCTCTGTGTCCCGTGATGTACTCCAAGAAAAGGATTTTACAGGTAAGCTGTTTTAAAAATCCATTTTTCTTTATCGTACATCACGGGACACAGAGCACCATAGTAATGGCTATCTGGGATGTCCTAAAGCAATGCCTTTGAGGGGAGGGAACATTCCTAAATCCCCCTTTTTTAGGCATCAAATTATAAAGCTGCTTGCAGCACGCTCTGGCCAAAAACAGTCTCCCTTTGAGATCTAACATCCAGTCGGTAAAACCTGGTGAATGTATGAACCGAAGACTAACCGGCCGCTTTGCAAACCTGAGCCATAGACACTTGTTGGCGCACTGCCCATGACGCACTAACTCCTCTGGTAGAGTGAGCCTTGAGATATCGAGGTGAACCTTGTGTTTCAACTCATAGGCCTGGATAATGACCTGACGAATCCACCTAGAGATTGTAGAACTAGTTGCTACCTGCCCTCTTTTAGGACCCTCAGGCAGAACAAAAAGTGAGTCAGACTTCCGAAAAGGAGCTGACATATCCAAGTAAACCTTGACAGCTTTCACCACATCCAGTGAATGGAGCAATCTTTCCTCCTTAGACTTAGGGTTAGGAAAGAAGGAAGGTAAAACGATATCCTGATTCAAGTGAAAACTGGAAACCACTTTGGGTAAAAAATCCGGACGGGGCCGCATTACCACCTTGTCCTGATGAACAAACAGAAAGGCTTTCTCACAAGAAAGGGTGGCCAACTCAGAGACCCTTCTTGCTGAGGTTATAGCCACCAAAAAGACCAATTTCCTAGTTAATAGGATCAAAGGAATACGCCTAATAGGCTCAAAGGGTTGACTCTGTAGAGCTGAAAGCACTAAGTTCAAGTCCCACGGGCATAAGGGCGGTTTAATTGGCGGCCTTAAATGTAGTACTCCCTTGACAAACGTTCGTACTAAAGAATAAGATGCAATTGGCCTCTGGAAAAAAAACGATAAGGTCGAAATTTGTCCCTTAATGGTTCCTAAGGATAAGTTTAAGTCAATACCTGCTTGCAGAAAGGCCAGGACCTTCCCAATTGTATACTTGCGAGGGTGCCATCTTCTCTTCTCACACCATGAGATGTACAACTTCCAGACTCTATGGTAAATTTTCCTAGACACTGGCTTTCTAGCATTTAACAAAGTAGTCAGAACAGAACATCTGATACCACGGTCTTAGTACTCCGGTCTCAATAGCCATGCCATCAAATTCAGCGACCGTAAAGAAGGATGGTATATGGGACCTTGGAAAAGCATGTCTGGGCGGAATGGAAGACACAATGGGTCCCCCACCGCCATCCTCACAATCTGTGAGTACCAAGACCTCCTTGGCCACCGTGGGGCCACCAGAATTACTGTTTTCTGCTCCACTTGTATCCTGCGTAACAGGTGTGGCAGCAACTGGATCGGAGGAAAAGCATAAATTAGAGAGTACCGATCCCAGGGAACCACCAATGCATCTGTCCCCACGGCAAGTGGATCCCTGGTCCTGGACACAAAGCTGTCCAACTTGGCATTGAACCTAGATGCCAGGAGATCCACCTCTGGCATCCCCCCAACGCTGGCATTTTTGAAGGAAAACTTTGGGGTTAAGGAACCATTCTCCCGGTAACAATTGCTGATGACTTAGGTAGTCTGCCTGCCAATTGTCCACCCCCGGAATATAGACTGCCGACAGAAATGGCACGTGTGTCTCTGCCCAAGTCAATATGTGATTTATTTCTCTTTGGGCTGCCCAGCTCCGGGTACCCCCTTGGTGGTTGATGTATGCCACCACCGTGGAATTGTTGGACTGGACTCTGACCGGAGACCCCCGCAGCCTGGCCGTCCAGAATATGAGGGCCAAGCGAGCTGCCTGAATCTCCAGCAGATTGATAGGCAAGGTTTTCTCTACCTGGGACCATTTTCCCTGTACGGAGGCCTCTTCCAATACAGCTTCCCAGCTGAGACGACTGGCGCCTGAAGTTACCACCTTCAAAGTTACCGGTGGAAAGGGCTTCCCGTTTTTTAAATTGCTGGTCCTGTTTTACCCTTGGGGATAGAGACATTGGATGATCCAAGGCTAGGACAGACTTGTTCCAAGCCTCTAGGATAGTTTTCTGGAACAACCTGGAGTGAAACTGCGCATAGGGAACTGCCCTGAAAGATGACACCATCTTTCCCAGTAGTCTCATGCACAATCGAATTGAGGGTCTTTCTACCCTTTTGACCTTCCTGACCAGCTAAACAATTGAGCTGACCTTCGAGGGGGGTAAAAACACCCTTTCCTGGGTCGTATCCAGGATCAGGCCTAGATATGTCAAGATTTGAACTGGATGAAGAGCCGATTTGTCCACATTCAGAATCCAACCTAGGCATCTCAGAAAATGAACAGTAATTGAAACGTACTCTATCAGGGTGGAATAGGACTGGTCCTTTAACAGAAGGTCATCTAGATATCCTATCACCGATATCTTCTGGGACCTTAGAGAAGCCAATACCGGAGCCAACACTTTTGTGAAGACTCGAGGGGCCGTAGCCAGACCGAATGGAAGTGCTACAAACTGGAAATGACACCCCTCTACTGCGAAGCGTAGAAACTTTTGATGTTGGCCGAAATTCGGCACATGCAGGTACGCATCCTTGATGTCTCAGGATGCTAAAAAAAAATCCCCTTTTTTTAAGGATGCAATTACAGAACAAACCAATTCCATCCGGAAGGTTCGGACCTTTAGAAAGGAAATGAGGGACTTTAGGTCCAGAATGGGCCTTACCTCCCCCATTTGGCTTCGGCACTGTGAATAGGTTCGAATAAAACCCCTTGAACCTCTCTTTGTGCGGAACCTCGATAATCACCCCTTGCCTTCTTAGCGGTTTTAAGGCTAGGAATAGGCTTTTCTTCTTCTCTGGGTCTGATGGGACTCTTGATATCAGAAACCGATTTGGGGGAAAATCCTGAAATTCTATTTTGTAACCTTGTGTTATAGTGAAAATAACCCACTTGTCCTGCACCAATCTTGCCCAAGCATCTGCGAATCGCCGCAGTCTGCCCCCCACCTGTAAAAGTGGGGGCGCCCCTTCACAAGGAGGACTTGGCATTTGCCTTGTTTGGCTTCTGAGTCCAAGGTCTTTTTTGACCTTGAGGTTTCTTAAAGGCAGGTGGTTGAGGCCGTCGATACTTCTTGGGAGAAGAAGCGCCTGGCCCAGGAGCGTTCAGAATTTTAAAGGAAGGCTGCTTATTCCTTCTTTTCACAGGAAGCAAGGAGCTCTTTCCGCCTGAGATTTTTTGGATATACTTATCCAGATCTTCTCCAAACAAACATTCTCCATGAAAGGGAAAAGCCGCGAGCAGCCTTTTGCATGGCATCTCGGCTGACCAGTTCTTTAGCCATAAGACTCTGCGCATACGTATTGAGAGTAGCGCAAAGCGAGACATCTGCTGGATTGAGTCCTTTAATGCGTCTACTGCAAAACATAAAGCGCGAGGAAGTTCTGACTATTCGTCAGAATATTTCTCCTGAACAGTCAGGTTCCTGACCAATCTTTTAAAACGGTCTTTCAGGGATTGACAGATCCCAATAGCCTCAACAGCCGGTTGTACTGCTTTAGTAAGGATTCCAGCTTTTTATCTTCTGGATCTTTAAACCCTTGGGCATTATCCACTGGACAGGTTAAACTTTTATTTACTGAAGAAATAGCAGCATCCACTAAAGGCGTATCCCACCTTTTTTTTTAATTTTTCCTCCATCGGGTACAAAAAAGAAAACTTCTTTGGAGATAAGTATATTCTGTCCGGGTGGTCCCAATCAGCGTAAATCAGCTGCTCCAATAATGGATGCACAGGAAATGCCCGGGAACCTTGCTGAGGTCGCAAGGATCCCAATGTAGAACAGGAAAGTTCTGGCCCTTGTACAGGGGGCAACTTGAATCCTGTTCTCACCATTTCAGTTAAAGATTAGATAAACAATTTTTGGGAATGCAAAGCCTACAATGGTTCCTCAGAACCTGAGTCCCCTGCTGAGGACTCTTCAGCCTCTGCATCCTTATCCCCTACGGCCACCTCCTCAAAATCCTCTGCCCATTCTGGATCCAAATCACAAGGACCCAATTGGCTAAGGGAGTCCTGGTGCTCAAGTGACTCAGCACTGGGACCAGGCTCAGGAGAGGAAGATCTATGTCATTTCTTCCCTCCCTGTGTTACTGAGGCAATCATACCCGCTATTTTGCCTTCAAGGCCAGCGAGGGCTGACATTAAGTCATCCTTAGTAACATAAGCCGAAGCAGGGATATTGGTGGTGGTCACAGCACCTGACAAATGCAATGGCTCAGCCAGGCCAAATGCCGCAGGTCTTTCAGGGAAGATAGGTGCTGCAGTAGCCTGAGGTTGATCTCCTGTTTTTGAAGGAGTCACTTTAACCCTTGGACTAGCCCTGTTCCCTACACCTCGTTTTCTGGAGACATTGCTTACAAGATTTTGAGGAAAACTCACTGTGCTATATGGCTGTATTTACAAAGCCAATACTATAGCCTCCTTACAGAGTTTGCAAATGCCCGACTCACGTGCCCAGCTCTGTGTCCTACTGCAACCGGTTCCTGGCTCACCTGAGCCAAAAAGAACAGGACTGACACATGCAGGTGCCTGACTTCCCTATGTGTGCGTGCGCCGTCACGTGACGTACGCCCGGGACTTACTGAGCATGCGCACGCCCGTGGGGAACACGTGGCCGTGATGCCGCCATCCCGCACGCTAGAGCGCGCACAGGGGGGGAGCGTGCATGCTACCCGCGTGCACGTGCCCGCGACCAGTCCGCGCTGCCCCCGGCGGGAACCTGCCTAAATGCAGCCGCTCTCTGGAACCATCACAGTGGGCACAAAAAGACACCACAATCTGGCATAACATTACTTTCAGAAATAATGTAATAAAATGGAGCCTCCAAAGCAAGCACTCACCGATCCTCGCAGCAGGGCCTGAGATAGGCCCAATCTTCCCCCATCACCGCGAGTAACGCCACTGAGGACCTTCAGGGACCGGGTCCCCTTTTGTTTAGGGTCCATACCCCTGGACCTGTAAAGCACCCTTTAGGTTTCCTTGGACAAATAAAAGACCAGGAATACCATATCACAAGGGTCCAGCTCCATAAGGAAACATTACTGGCAAGACCTTGTTCTTGAACCAGGGCTCGGGTACCATCCACTTTAGCATGATATGCCATCCAAATGGATCCGATTTATAACATCCTCACTGGGACATTATCCTGAAGAAAGAGCTTTCACAGCCGTGACCATCACCTTCAAGACACTGAGAAAAAACTAAAAGGTACTTCCTGTATGGGAGGGGTTATATGGGAGGAACCTTCTTACTATTGGTTGTCAGTGTCCAATCACCTAAAGGTAGCATATAAACCCAGATAGTCATTACTATGGTGCTCTGTGTCCCGTGATGTACGATAAAGAAAAAATTATTTCAGACGCCAAACACGGCTAAAACGAGGTACCCAGGACCCCTTTGTCAGATGCCTGAGGAAGGGGTCTTGCGTGACTCCGAAACGTTGCACTCTCTGTGTGTTGTGATCATGCAATAAACTACACGTTTGGACGCTATCTACGCTGTTCCATGGTGTGCTGGCAAATATTTCCATTTTGACTTGAACCAGTATCCAGCTGGTTGTTGCTGCAGCACCCATATATCATGAGCTTATCCAGGAAAGTGTGCGATGGGAATATGAAGTACTAAAACGAGGTACCGGCGCTTTTTTTTCTTAACATTGCAAAATTTAAAAAATGATGGCAAATGATGAAAAACCACTAAAAAAATATTTTAAAAACTTGTAATTGCTTGCAATGCTTCATAGACCATTTATATACCTGTAATGAGCCCATGATCCAATCCAATACACCACTGGCATTGCTGTTAGCAAAGTAGAATTGACCTATATGTTGTTAGATTTGAACCAGATGACCCCACCATTGAGCTTGACCCCCGACTTGATCAAACATAGTTACATGAAATTTAATATCTGGCTTTTTTAATTTCTCACATATGCTTATTATGGGATCCATAGTAAAAGCACCAAAATGGAGGTAGATATAAGTACACTGCTGCTCTCTCAGCTACTGCTACTCACTCTGGTCCCACACAGAATGGCTGAAATAGTTAAATACTGTTTTTTGTGCTTTGGGAAAGTCTTACGATGTTATCTTAAACACTCCTAGATGCGAACGCGGCTAAAAGCGACTTAACGGGCGTTTTTAAATGCCGGCTTTAAGCTGTCAAGAGGTTGCCTCAGCGTCCCGTGTACATTACGCCTAATGGAAGTGGTTTCATATTTATCAACCAGCTGCTGCAGAATCAGGGCTCTAATGAGAAAAATTGTAGGGTCTGCAACCCTTTAAAGTCGTGATTTCCTATTGGAAGTATCTTACCAAAAAATGAAATTTTTGCGGCAGGGGATGCCAAAAATCTGACGTGTACCTTAGTGCAGACTTCTGGGAAAATCAGTGAGCCAATCACACAAAGAAATTATGTTTCTGGGGGGCGTACTGTACATATTCTGTGTACTGAACACCTCTAGGTAGTGAAATGGCATTGCACTCTACACAAAATTACAGAGCTGCAGATCGAAAAGGAAAGGTAATTTTTAAATTACATTCAAATACAATATGACTTGTGTCGCAATTGTATACACTATATTTTTTTATTTGCCATTTTTTCCCCATGAAAGTGGAGTTACCCTTTAAGATTGTCTTTCATTTTACAAATAGAAAGGATAAATGTTCCTAGCAATACACAGACAGCAAATAAAACCTGACAGGTCTTTAAACCCATCACCTTTAGTTATACTTTAAATAAAGAAGCATTACCAAATGCTTGAAGTATACATTTAAAAAGAAATAACTCAATAGACAACACAATGCTTTAGCAAAATATTTGGACAAAATAAAAACAAAAAAAATTGATAGAGCGCTCTCTCTCTATATCATATATATATATCTCTATATCCATATACATATACACACACAATATATATATATCACACACACAATCTCACACCCCTCACATTTTTGTAAATATTTTAGTATATCTTTTTATGTGACAACACTGACGAAATGACACTTTGTTACAATGTAAAGTAGTGAGTGTACAGCTTGTATAACAGTGTAAATTTGCCGCCCCCTCAAAATAACTCAACACACAGCCATTAATGTCTAAACAGCTGGCAACAAAAGCGAGTACACCCCTAAGTGAGAATGTCCAAATTGGGCCCAATTAACCATTTTCCCTCCCCGGCGTCATGTGACTCGTTAGTGTTACAAGCTCTCAGGTGTGAATGGGGAGAAGGTGCGTTAAATTTGGTTTTATCGCTCTTACTCTCTCATACTGGTCACTGGAAGATCAACATGGCACATCATGACAAATAACTCTGATGATCTAAAAAAAAAAAAAAAAAAAAAGAATTGTTGCTCTACATAAAGATGGCCTAGGTTATAAGAAGAATGCCAAGATCCTGAAACTGAGCTACAGCCTGGTGGCCAAGACCATGCAGTGGTTTAACAGGACAGGGTCCACTCAGAACAGGCCTCGCCATGGTCGGCCAAAGAAGTTGAGTGCACGTGCTCAGCATCATATCCAGAGGTTGTCTTTGGAAAATAGATGAATGAGTGCTGCCAGCATTGCTGCAGAGGTTTGAGGGGTGGGGGGTCAGCCTGTCAGTGCTCAGACCATACACCGCACACTGCATCAAATTGGTCTGCATGGCTGTCATCCCAGAAGGAAGCCTCATCTAAAGATGATGCAAAAGAAAGCCTGCAAACAGTTTGCTGAAGACAAGCAGACTAAGAACATGGATTATTGGAACTATGTCCTGTGGTCTGATGACACCAAGGTAAACTTATTTGGTTCAGATGGTGTCAAGCGTGTGTTGTGGCAACCAGGTGAGGAGTACAAAGACAAGTGTGGCTTGCCTACATTCAAGCATAGTGGTGGGAGTATCATGTCTGGGGCTGCACGAGTGCTGCCGGCACTGGGGAACTACAGTTTATTGAGGGAACCATGAATGCTAACATGTGCTGTGACATACTGAAGCAGAGCATGTTCCCCTACCTTCGGAGACTGAGCCGCAGGGCAGCATTCCAACATAATGACCCCAAAACACACCTCCAAGATGACCACTGCCTTGCTAAAGAAGCTGAGGGTAAAGGTGATGGACTGGCCAAGCAAGTCTCCAGACCTAAATCCTATTGAGCATCTGTGGGGCATCCCCAAACGGAAGGTGGAGAAGCGCAAGGTCTCTTACATCCACCAGCTCCGTGATATCGTCATAGAGGAGTAGAAGAGAACTCCAGTGGCAACCTGTGAAGCTCTGTTGAACTTCACGCCCAAGAGGGTTAAGAAAGTGCTGGAAAATGTTGGTGGTCACACAAAATATTGACACTTTGGTCCCAATTTGGACATTTTCACTTAGGGGTGTACTCACTTTTGTTGTAGAGGTGTAATTTCTATGTTGTCACACGAAAAGATATAATAAAATATTTACGAAAATGTGAGGGGTGTACTCACTTTTGTGAGATACTGTGTGTGTATCTCTATCTGTCTCTGTTTACTAGTCCCTAGTGGCGGCTGCTTTCATTTACTTTTTCTGCAATTTCCAGCTAAATTCTGTGAACCACAAAAGTTAACACTGTCACTCTAGAACAAGAAGTGTTACTGTCAGCATCAACAGGTGAAATTAAAATAAAGACTGAAAAAGGAAACAAATGCAGCCACCACATCTATTAATATTCTGCAATATATTTCATTTAGTGTTTTGGTTTTGACACGTTAAAGCTGACCTAAAACCTTAGAGGAGCCCTGCTCTTGGCAATCCAATTCCTCTAGCAAATTATTCAAGTTTAAGTCTAACCACAGGTCCCAGACCTAGTCACAAATGGGAGGGGGTGTCATGCAATTGTTGTCATCATCCACAAACTGTTTTAAGAACAGCACCTTATTGATGGGATAGGAAAAGCTTTCAATTAGTAGTCCAGTCTGTTTCTGTATGACGACATTGGCCATATAAATCTTACTAGCCAAGGTGAGCCTGAAATGTTTGTAGAAATTCTGAAGCTGTGGGTAGCACTGAGGGGCAATTTTTACTCCAGTATAAAGCAGATCTTCAGTTTGGCGAGTCCACCTCCCTGACTGCCTCCCTGCATTACATATCTCAGGAGGCTTCAGGAGTAAGACAAGGATCGGCTGGTGTGCAGAGCTGGCGTTGCTCATTGTGGACTCATTCCCTCAGTGCAACAACTGCCTTTTGAACCTACTGGGGATGTTCCCCTTTCCACATCTACTGTAAAAGATGCGTTCTTTGCCGCCATCACCTCAATAAGGCATGCGTCTAAACTGGTCGCTTTGTCCTGTAAAGAACCCTTTCAGTTTTTTTTTTTTTTTTACAGGGACAAGGTGATGTTGAGGTCTAGAGCCTCTTTTGTGCTTAAGCTGGTTTCGGCTTTCCACCGTCCACCAGCCATCTATCTCAAAATGACAACGCTCCATGACAGGTAAGAGGCAAGGGGGATTTAAAAAAAAAAAAAAAAAAGTAGATTAAGGGCTCTTTTACACGGACGTGTCCGTGTACGGAGCCCGCTCTGCTCAGCGGAGGATCACTCCCTGTTGGAGAAGGAGTGGGGAGGAGCCCGCGTTCGGAGCATGCGTGCTCCTTCGTCAGGCAATGTCAGTGCGCGCCACTGTCAGTATGGCCACTTTCCTTGTGGTATTTTTGCGGGGTGAAGGAGGGGGGATTTTCTTCTCTCTTCTCCACCGAATGGTTAATTCCTGAACTTTAGGTGGCCACAGGTGCATTTCTCATTGAGATCTAATGACACACATGATTTACTCATTTGTTTAATGTTATGTTTAATTATTTTGTTTGGTATATATCTCTGTATGTATCTTTAGCACTCTAGCAGCGACACAGATATTTATTCGCAGATGCCCACTAGTAGAATCATGAGGATGCCAATAAAATGACTGATCAAAAGAAAATGCTTATCTAAACCTCATTAATTGTAGAACAATATTAATGAAAGAAGTTCATCTTTTAAAGTGACCTTCCCCTAACCTGACCTATTTCCTTTTGCAGTATAAGGCAACCCATAAATTAGCCTTTTTTTTGTTCAACCAGTGGGTTAAAAAGCTAATTAAAAAAAAAAAAACTGTCAAATTCCCCCATCCATACAACTGAGGTGGATGGAGGAATTAATCCTGCTGAGCTATTGTGTTCTGACTTCCCTACCATCAGAATACACTAAACAGTACTACCAGCCGGCAGCGCTGAAATTTTCCAACAGGCTGGTTATACAGACTTCTGTACAACTAGCCTGCAAATACATGAATCAATTAGGTTGGTCCCTGCTGAACCACCTGAATTTCGATCCGTATATGGCCGGCATAATGAGAAATATCAGCTGCATATGGCAGGATCATTAAACACAAGTAGGCCATCACTAATTAAATTTAGTCACAGCTTTAGGTCTCCTCTCAGCGGATAGCACACAGGTTTTTTACCTTTACCACTTTAAATATAGAGTAGTACCTTAGAAATGGTAACATTGAGCTGCAGCACACCTGCCAGGCTGCAACTACCAGAACTCTACCAAAAACACAGCAAAAGCCGAGATAGGAACACATTACAATCTGGCACAAGGAAGGGAGAGGAACTTGTAAATTGTTATCGAAGGTCTTCAGCAGCCATCGCAAAGCTACTAATGTGCCTTAGAGCAGACTCTATGTATGCATGTTTTGTCACAATTCGCTTACCCTGCGTGATTTGCTCTGATATTTTACTGCCTTCTTTGTTTCTTCTTTGGCATGTTCAATATAATCAGCAGAATTTTCAACATTCTTCTCTATGTTGTTTATCATTTCGCCCTGTATAATGCAAACAGTTGTTTTTACATGGCAAGTTTAAAAAAAAAAAAACATTTTTCATTAAACAATTTACAATAAAGGAGGGATGACTTTTACCATGACCATGAAAATGAGTGAAAAAAAAAAAAAAAAAGACCCCACAGGCAGTGGATTAAAAAAAAAAAAATGACTTTTTTAATTTTGAAATGATTGTAATTGCACAGGCCTATGAAATACTTAAATTTGTCCTCTTATTCAGCTTTGGTTACGTCTAACGCTTTCATTTTCAGGGTCACCTCTCATCTGAAGTATGAGATTTACTGCCTTTTCAACTGCCTGACTCCCTGTAAGGTGTCTCAGTTTCCTTTTTTTTTCTCCTTGTGGCCCACTTGTTCACTAGTAGCTAGCAGGAGATCTGTCTCGCAGTTAATATTTTTTTCTACAAATTTGTGTACTGAAATTAAACCAGTAGGATAACACAGTTTTTGGTCAGAATTACTTTCTTTACAGCACAGAATTGGTAACCAAGTACTGAGCAAAAGCAGGAACTTCAAGAACAGACGGAATCATTTTTTTAGATGGCCTGACCAAATCACAAGTTGGATAGCCATTGCGCCCCAAAAATAACAACTGTACTGTAAATATTTTTCAGTCAATTACACAATCATTTATAAATTCTTGAATGGGTCAGACAGGTTCATGTTTCTATCACCCCTATTTTTCGTTTAAGAGCACTTTCACATTGGGGCGGTTGTAAGCTTTATCATCGTTTTAGCTGCGCTTTTTGTCTGCTAGCGGGGCGCTTTTAACACCCGCTAGCGGCCGAAGAAAGGGTTAATAGCGCCCGCAGAGCGCCGCTGCCGAGGCACTTTGGCAGCACTGGCCACCGATTTCAATGGCAGGGGTGTTTTAGGAGCGGTGTATTCACTGCTCCCGCAACGCCCCAAAGATGCTGCTTGCAGGACTTTTTCTTGCAAACGCACTGCCCCAGTGTGATAGCACTCAGGCTTTTACACTGGAGAGGCAGGGGAGGCACTTTACAGGCGCTATTTTTAGCCCTTTAGTGCCTGAAAAACATCTGAGTGTGAAAGTAGCTTTAGAGAAACCTGTGTGTGCAAAGTGAGTGTCCTTAAAACAGAGGTCTGCCCACCCCTGCAAAAATTAAAAGCCTGCAGCTACACATACTGCATACATACTAACTTTTAATAATAGGAAACTACCTGTCCTGGAGTCCAATGATGTCGGCACCGCAGCTGATGTTTCCAACAGCTGTCGGGTGCTGCCGCCGCCATTGCCGGTAAGGGAACCCGGTAGTGAAGCATTACGGCTTCACGCTGGGTCCTTACTGCACATACGCGAGGCACGGTTGCGCTCTCCTACTGGCCCAGCGGTGGGGGAAGTAGGAGGGAGCCGAGCTGCTGACATAATGTGCCGCAGACCGGTCTCCGGGATAGCATTTGCCAAATGTGGCACCGGAGGGGGGGGGGGGCGGCGTTGACAAAAGAGCACAAGTTCCATATTTGGGTGGAACTCCGCTGTAAAGTGGACCTAAATAGAAGTAAATATTTATTTCATAGGGAAATTTTTTTTTTCCTAAGCAGCACCCTGAAAAATCTACCTCTTGCCATTTATTCCTCCTAAAAGTACAACACAAGAAAGCAAAGCCCTGATCCTATATCAAGGTTGCCATCACTACACAAACAGCAGAGCACAAGGCACAGTAAGACCGTAATGAACACCAGTGTCTTGCCCTTTGCTTGCCTTTTGGTTCTTAATAACCCAGTTCATCTCTCACACCTGTACACTCCTATGGACCAATCTGGACAATGTCAATGTTCATATTTCTGCTATGACCCGTTTACTTGGCAATAATGTTGTGGTTCCTTCACATAAAGTAATCCATTTACAGTGTCTTGAAAAAGTATTCATACCCCTTGTTCCACATTTTGTCATATTATATATATATATATATATATATATATATATATATATATATATATATATATATATATATATATATATATATATATAAATAAAGGAATAAAGGTAAATTTATTTTACTTGGATTTCATGTGATAGACCAACACAAAGTGGCACATGATTGTGAAGTGGAAAGACAACGATAAATGGTTACCACTTTCAAATAAATATCTGACAAGTGTGACGTGCATTTGTATTCAGTCCCCTTTACTCTGATACCCCTAACTAAAATCTGGCCTGATAATTAGTAAATAGAGTCCACCTGTGTGTAAATTAATCTCAGAATAAATGCAGCTGTTCTGTGAAGCCCTTGGAGGGGCTTAGTGAACAAACCGCATCATGAACGCCAAGGAACACACACCAGACAGGACAGGGATAAAGTTGTGGAGAAGTTTTAAGCAGGGTTAGGTTATAAAAAAATATCCCAAGCTGGGCTTCCACCTAAAATGACAGGCTGGGCAAGGAGAGAATTATTCAGAGAGGCAGCCAGGAGGCCCATGGTAACTTTGGAGAAGCTGCAGGGATCCACAGCTCAGGTGGGAGAATCTGTCCACAGGACAACTATTAGTCATGCACTCCACAAATCTGGCCTTTATGGAAGTGTGGCAAGAAGAAAGAAAGCCACTGTTGAAAGAAAGCCATAAGAAGTCCTGTTTGCAGTTTGCGAGAATAAAATACTTTGTAGAACCACCTTTCGCTGTAATTACAGACGCAAGTCTTTTTGCATGTCTCTATCAGCTTTGCACATCTAGGAGAGTGAAATGTTTGCCCATTCTTCTTTGCAAAATAACTTAAGCTCCATGAGATTAGATGCAGAATGTCTGAACAGCAATTTTCAAGTCTTATCACAGATTCTCAATTGGATTTAGTTCTGAACTTTGACTGGGCCATTCTAACACATGAATATGCTTTGGTCTAAACCATTCCATTGTAGTGCTGGCTTTATGTTTAGGGTCGTTGTCCTGCTGGAAGGGGAACCTCCACCCCAGTCTCAAGTCTTTCGTAGACTAACAGGTTTTCTTTTTAGATTGCCCTGTATTTGGCTCCATCCATCTTCCCATAAACTCTAACCACCTACCCTGTCCCTGCTGAAGAAAAGCATCCCCACAACATGTTGCTGCCACCACTGTTTCACAGTGGGGTGGTGTGTTGAGGGTGAGGTCATGGGCCTCTTGACTGCTTCTCTGATTAATGCTCTCCTCACCCAGCCTGTCAATTTAGGTGGACAGTTATGTCTTGGTAGGTGTGCAGTTGTGCCACTCTTTCCATTTTCGGATGATGGGTTGAACTGTGCTCCGTGAGACGTTCAAAGCTTGCGGTAATGTTTTTATAAACCAACCCTGCTTTAAACTTCTTCGCAACTTTATCCCTGACCTGTCTGGTGTCTTTCTTGGCCTTCATGATAGTGTTTGTTCACTAAGGTTCTCTAACAAACCTCTGAAGGCTTCACAGAACAGCTGTATTTATGCTAAGTTTAAATTACACACAGGTGGACTCTATTTACTAATTAGGTGACTCCTGAAGGCAATTGGATTCACTAAATTTTAGCTAGAGGTATCAGAGTAAAGGGGGCTGAATACAAATGTATGCCACACTTTTAAAATATTTGTAAAAAATCTAGAAAACCATTTATAATTTCTTTCACTTCACAATTATGTGTGACTTTGTGTTTGTCTATCACATAAAATCCCAATAAAATACATTACGTTTTTGGTTGTAACATGACAAAATGTGGAATGTTTCAAGGGGTATGGATACTTTTTCAAGGCACTGTGTGTGATTGAGAATATATATATATATATATATTAATTTCACAGAAGGATGTGTAAAAAATAGGGCTGAAGATTTCTATATACACTCCAATTACAGCAACCACTGAGGTATCCCAGAGGGCTAATTCCTGTCCACTTTGCTACGTGTGAACATATTGGGGATGGGAGTCCTATACACAATCAATTATATGAACGAATGATCAACATATTGGTGTAAGCGATATTGAACAAATTACTGTAATAATATGCATGTGTGAATAACTTCTGATTTTAGTGATATTTAATAAACACTCCTCTCCTTGTTCTCCCAATGAAGTTTGATATGTTAAACGCATTGTGAAAAGAGATTGCTATGAATATTTAAGTAAAGCGATGCTCCTAGACCTAGTGGCGGTTCACACGGGGCGGCAAAACTTGCAGGTCGCCTCACCGAGGCGACCTGCACACGACTTCAGCGGTGACTTGCAAAACGACTTCTGTATAGAAGTCAATGCAAGTCGCCTGAAGTCGCCCCAAAAATACTACAGGAACCTTTTTCTAAGTCGGAGCGACTTGCGTTGCTCCTATTAGAATGGTTCCGTAGTACAGAACGGGAGGCGACTTGTCAGGCGGCTAGGTCGCCTGACAAGTCGCCCCTGTGTGAACCGGCACTAACTGATACATGTTCTGTACAGAGTACAGGGAATACCTGGTTAAAGGGGGTAGTCTTCCCAAGGATGAGGAGTATTTGTTGCATTATATTTTATTCTAATGGAATAAGTACTGCCTTGTGCATATTTTAAAACATATAAATATTATAATTTATTTGTTGAAGTCTCAAATGTAAGCACCTTAAAAACCCTAGCAAGTCCACCTGGGCATTTACATTGTGATTATTAGGGCAGATTATGGTAAACACAGCAACTTCTAGTTATTTTGACAGCCAGGAATTCAGGAAGGTACAAGAGTAAGCGACAGTGGAGCAGAAGGTTAGGGCATACTACATAGGCCCTGTGTCCACAATTGGTTATGTACTCAATCACACAGAAGCCCTAGTAGCATAGGGCAGGTGTGTCAGAGTGCTATGACTTGCTTTTACTACAAAGCCTACTCTATAACATCATATTGAATGAAACTTCATAAAAGTCACTGTTGTTTTGATAATGTCACATCAGAATTAACTCAGGTGCTTTATTTTTTGTAATTGTGCAAAATGATGCTGCAAAGGCCTAAACTTTTCTTGCTAAGCCCCGTCCCTTTTACCTAACTGTCAAAGTAGAAGGCAAATCCCACCATGCCATGACATATGAGACAGCTGTAGGGAGTTTCCTTATTGTCAATCACAGTAGAGGAAAAACAAAAATACTAAAAGTTGTTTTTCATTGTAAAAGAACCAAAAATGGAAATTTAGACAGCACAATCTTGATACAATGGCAACCCTAATAAGATCACATTACAAGTGATGTAAAATGACAAAACACAAACAATTGTACCATGTGCATTATTTGCATGTGCTGAAATGAAAATGTAACTTTTCTATGACAATACACAATTACTTTACCTGTATCCCCATCCTCCAGGAGATAAAATCAGCAGCAAATGGCAAAGTGTTACACAGTTATTATCTGGAGAAAACTTTATAGATCGCATTGCTTTCAGACAATGAATACAGTCCCAAGGTAATAAAAGTTAATGGTCTTTACTGCATAGAAGTGCAAATGTACAGTAAGCTAATAGACAGTATGAGTACAAATAAGTTATTCCACAGTGTATCTACCGTTCTAACTATAGGTTAAAAAAATTATTTTACCTAGAACTGGAACCATAGGCAAATCTTTTTTTATAAAGTTTTTGATAGAACCAGGGTTAGAACCTCTGATATTTCTACTGCCATTTGTATCTCCAGTGGGGACATATGACTTCCTGTCGAGAGACACAAATACTGCATCTCCAGAAAATGAGAAAAACATCCACCTTTGACAGTCAACCCTGAAACCGTTGTCCATACTCACTCCAGTGGGAACTGTAAAATTTTAGATTTCCATTCAAGTATAAACAAGCACGGCCACTTGAAATATTCTGGCGCATCTAAAGTGACATTTTGCCTTCATATATTTATATTTATTACATGACTTTAAAAAAAAAAGTCCTGTCCTTTAAAGCGCTTCTAAAATGTCACTGTTTGAAAAAAAAAGAAAAAAAAAAAAAAGAACAGCAATTTAAACTTTTTGTTAGATTTGACTTCTTTAAATCCTTGAACAACCCCAACTAGTGCAATACTTCATTGCAAGAATTCTTTCTATCTATAGTGAAGTACAGTCATCCACTATATAAAAACAACTGCAATGTAAAAGCTTTTCACAAATCAAACAGACCTCAGAATTAACATCTTACGTGATCTTGGGAAAAAGCCTATTCAGCTTTTTGTATTTTCTACACTGATCAGTAGACTGGCCGCAAAAATGTGGAAGATGATGCCTGCCGCCGATAAGGTCTAGTAGTAAAAATGGCAGCGCAGTGGCCAAATAGAAACAAAGGTGTCAACTGATTAAAACATATATGCTTATGTTGCACTAGATATTACAGTGATGGTGGCAGTTTCAAATGAGGTGGTGTGGGTATCACTTTAGATGCATATCATTTTGTTTAATCTTGGGAGTGTCTGGTGGATATCAAGTGTGGTCAGAAGTCACACAGCTTATTTCTGAATCTTTTTCTTTGCTAAACATTTGAAATTCAAGCGTGAATATTCTGAGGGTGGTTTCTGAATTTTGTTCAGGCTAATCATAGGAAGAATTATCTTTGTGAACTTTCTTTTTATGGCCAATATATCTCATCCCAGGATATACCTGTATGTGGCTTTGCTAAATACCTCACTAACCTGCTAAAAGATTACCTTTAGGAACAGACATCACCTCCTTAGGTTTGAAAACATTTACAATTAGGCCTCTTGCACGTGATGCTCCTGTTTGAGAATCTACCTTTTCAGACTTTTTTTGTATGCATTTGCACATATTTATGTGCATTTTCGCATATATGCGTTCGCGCATTTTCGCTCAAAAAAGTATACTTGCATTCTTGTTCTGCACAATATGTAAAATGGTCATTTACGTGGATTCGGCATAAATTACTGACCAAAACTGCAGATTTTTCTATTTCTTTTTTACTGAAGAATGCACTCTGTGCATAGGCACATGACAATTAATGGGTTGTATTTTAGCTCAATAAAAAAGAAAAAGCTGTACTGTACTTTTTCAAGCTGCAATGTGTAAGAGGCCTTAAAGGTTAAGAACACTATCTGCTTCTATGGTAGTAGCAAACCTCAACATATCCATAATATAAAAAGAAGTACTTCAATATGTACCATAGCATTTGTAGTGTGCTGAATAAAAAAAAAAAAAAAAAAGCTTGGCTATATATATCTACTGTATATTGGTCATAGGTAAACTATTTTAATACAAAGTAAAACTTTTCTGCAAAACCAAGAAAGAGTGCTTAGAATGAATTCCTTGCCATCAGAGATGGAGTTCCGCAGTGACAATACTGGCTCTTTGTAACGGGTAAATGGGGAATGTTTTCCCTTGTGTAAACGAAATCTTTATGGGCCGTGTGTATTTATATTCAGTCACAGTGTACAGTGAGCTGTTTGTAAGGCTTCTTGAGGGTTTTTGTTTAAGGCAAATAAGTATGGGCAGTCAGGATTTATATTTATCTATGAATATTTCTTCTTTTTTCATTCAGTCATTTGCATTTTCTTTAACAGCGATATGTGATGTTCATCTTCAAAAGTAGAAAGTCTAATGCCCCGTACACACGGTCGGACATTGATCGGACATTCCGACAACAAAATCCTAGGATTTTTTCCGGCGGATGTTGGCACAAACTTGTCTTGCATACACACGGTCACACAAAGTTGTTGGAAAATCCGATCATTCTGAACGCGGTGACGTAAAACACGTACGTCGGGACTATAAACGGGGCAGTAGCCAATAGCTTTCATCTCTTTATTTATTGGAAGCATGCGTGGCACTTTGTGCGTCGGATTTGTGTACACACGATCGGAAATTCAGACAACGGATTTTGTTGTCGGAAAATTATATAGCCTGCTCTCAAACTTTGTGTGTCAGAAAATGTGTGATTGAGCCCACACACGGTCGGAATTTCCGACAACAAGGTCCCATCACACATTTGTGTGATCGTGTGTACAGGGCATTAGACTGGTCAGTAACTATAACTAGCTTAGCAAACCATTCAGGTTTCATGCACACTAGCATTTTTTTTTAAGCTGAAAAAATGCTGGATAAAAAATGCTGGTAAGTGTTTAAGAGCATTAGCATTTTTGCAGCGCCTTTGAAAAAAAAAGAAAACCTCAAAAAAAGCCATTTGTAGTGTTTAGGAGAAAAACGGTCCAAGAAACTCTACAAAAACTAGTTTTTTCCTGCTTCTAGACGATGAAGCTCAAAAACGCTAATCGCCTAAAGTAGTGTGCATGAACACAAAGAATAACCCTATTTAGCTTCAGGAAAAAATGCCAATAGCTTCTAGGAGCTTTAAAAAAACAAAAAACAAAAAAAACAAGAAAAAAAACATCTAGCGTGCATAGAGCCTCAATTGCACTTCATCTTATGAAACCTGTTATATTTTACTTGTACTCCAGTCTCCCATTCTTATAAAGACATGTCGAATGGGCATCCCAAGTGTCTATGATCTTTAGTTTTGTTTTATTACCTAAAATGCACTTGTTGCATTAAGGTTAAAAAAAAAAAAACATCCAATACCTGTTCCTCACCCCCTCCCCTTTTCCCAAATACCTATCACCTCTCTCGAACCAGCCCTGTACACGGCTGCAGCGTTTCTCTGTCAATGGCTACACTGAGACTAGTGGGAGCGATTGGCCAGTGAGAAGGAAGCGGGGACAAGTCAAACTGTGTGCGTCTATGGACACAAACACAGCCCAGCTCAGGAGCATGCCTGCATGTGTGCCCCCACAGCAAGTGGCTTGCAATGGTGGTGTACGCAGAAGAGGTGCCAGGATAGGCAGCAGGGAACCACAGAAGAAGAGGTTTAAGGCTGCTCTGTGCAATACCCTACATAAAGCAGGTAAAGATTAAATTTTTTTTTCTTTAAAAAGAAGAAGAAGAAAAAAAAAAAAATACCTTTAATACTACAAATAATAGAGTGCACAATATCTGAGTTCAGTGTTACTGAATTTCGAAAGCCCTATTTATTTTTGTACCCAGTTCTGAACAAAGCAGAAGAAAAATAACAAATTCTTAAATTACCTGTGTCTCCACTAACATGGCAATGTCCATAAACATGTCATGTAACTCCCGTATGCTAGATTCCAGCTTCATGATATCCTTGTGCCGCGATTCAATCTCATTGAGAGCCTGCCTTGTAATCTGGGAATCTGAAATGATCTATGGGGAAAAAATGTATATTTATAGTAATTGATAAATTTTTTTCCCCTTGTAAACACTTTTAAAATTCAGCGCTTAAGAGAATTGTTTCTTTTGCTTTTTCACTATCCATTCATGCATTTTTGAAAAAAAAAAATAAAAATAAAAATTCTACTTGCATCTGAAGTGAAAATTGCTGGGTTCCCGGTCTCCAGCATCTCTTCCAGTTCTTCATCTGTAGTTGTTTTTCCAGCTGAAACAAAAGCGATAATCATGTCATTTGTGTGTATGCCCACAGAGATCCATTAAAGATTTCTGCTCTTAACACTTTCCAGTTAAAAAGAGGTTTTAGAAAATGGTCTCAATCATTAATATTTCAACAGGAAAAGCATGAGACACACCATTTTCTTTTCTGCAGTTGTATAGTCTGATGCACATTTACCATTCCACTAGTCGTAAAGTTGGATCAATGAGCAAAGTAACACTGGGCATTGTTGTAATTATGAACAATTATGAGCAAGGCTAGTACAGAACTTAACATGTATTCTAAGACTGTTTGCCTGCTTATAGTGATATTAAAGTGGAATGCTTGCTGACCGCCCCACATTTACTGCAGGGCTCCTCTGCGCAGAATCACATACCTGTATGTGATCCTGAACGTCTGGGGCGACCAGCTCCCACTGTGATTGCACACAGATAGTCAGTGAGTGGGTCCAGCGGATTTGATGTCCGCCGGCACTAGGCAATCGTTCGGGAGACAAGCAGAACGGCAGTTTGCCTATGTAAACAAGGCAGATTGCTGTTCTGTCAGTAGAGAAGGTATTGATCTTATGTTTCTGCCAAGCAGGAACATGCATCTCTGCCTACCCACAGTTAGCAAACACTCCTTAGGCATGCATATAACCCTTTGATCACCCCCTGATGTTAACTCCTTTCCTACCAGTGTCATAAGTACAGTGACAGTGCATATTTGTAGCACTGATCACTGTATTAGTGTCATTGGTCCCCAAAAAAGTGTCACTTAGTGTCTGATTTGTCCACCACAATATCGCAGTCTATACGCTATAAGCTGCTGATTGCCGCTATTACTAGTATAAAAAAAAAAAAAATAATATAAAAATTCCATTAATAGATCCCATTGTTTGTAGAAGCTATAACTTTTGCGCAAACCATTCAATATACACTTACTGGGATTTTTTTTAACCAAAAATATGTATCAGAATACAGATTGGCCTAAACTGATTACGGTAAGTTTGATTTTTTATTGGACATGTTTTTTGCAGAGAGTAAGAAATATGTTTTTTTTTTCAATTGTCTGTCCTTATTTGTATATAGCACAAAAAATAAAAACCACAGATCAAATAAGACCAAAAGAAAGCTCTATTTGTGGGAAAAAAGGACATTAATTTTATTTGGGTACAGGATAGCATGACAGTGTAATTTTTAGTTAAAGTAACTCAGTGCCGCATCGTAGAAAATGGCCTGGTCATGAAGAGGGTAAACCTTCCGGAGCTGAAGCGGTTAAACCCAAAAAACAAAAACGTAATGTTGCTTAGCAATCCTTAAGTGGAACTAAAGTTCTACTGTCATACTCTGCGAGCAGTCAGGCTTTTGAATATTCTGCAATAAAATACACTTAAAAGTATCTGCCTGTTTGCAGCATCCCCCGGGCATGTAAACTGAGCTGTATATGCTCCCGCTCAACATCTTTTGACTGAAAAACTGAAGGAGCCGGGCAGAAACCTGTTAGTCAAAAAATGAATTCATTCAGTCAGATGGAGCCACTGTTTGGGCATTTTGACAACCGGTAGGAAATGTGCCCATTTAAACTGTATAGCATAGATAGAGGAATCTGACAGCCTGCAGGCGGAAAAAAAAAAAAAAAAAAAAAAACTTGTTGAGGTGTTTTTTATTCAGATTTTACTGCACAATGTGAGCTTCTAACAGTGTTTATTAGAAGCTGCAGCAAATCAGATAGAGCTTGCTTAATTTCCTTGCTGATGGACACCCAGCTTCATCTAGCGCTTTCCTCCAGAGCTTTACTGTCTCTGGCTGGCACCTTTCATTTATTGGATTTCAATCCTTTCACTCAACATCACAGGCGGACATTACACAAGGTTATGGTCTGCATGCAAATACAACTGATCTAGGAATGCCCACCCCTCAAGACTGACATCTGCCCATCAGAGCAATTTCATATTTGCATAACTACTCTCAAGGGCCAGCGCTCAGCTTGCATAAGGACTGAGGACTCTTGAGAGGAGTACTGAGGCAGGAAGCTGAGATGTTTTCCCACCCCTCCCTTCATCCATGATCTGCCTACATTGAACAGAGAACATTGAGATGATGTCACTGGGTCGAAAATAAGATCTATATAATAAAATAAAGTTTTTATTTAAAAATATCATTAGCATATTTGAAAGGTAAAATATTTGCAAATTAAAGTTTAGCTTTAAAGTAGACCCATCAATCCACTCATTAATAAAAACATGCAATAAAACTGGAATACTGAAAAGATGTGTGGCTCTGCTACCTCCTCCACCCCAAGTCCGGAGTTTGGGAAAAATGCAGTACAGAAAGCAAGATTTATAGAAACATCATACTTATTTCTAGCTGACGCTGTATCCGTCCTTTACTGCGCTCCCGAAACTGAATCTGTGTTTCATTGTATTCTATCATAACCTCCCCAAATTTTCTGCACAATACTGTATGCTGGAACAAAAAAAAAACAATGAACATTAGTGCTGGATATGAACAAGCTGGATAACAAAACAGGCAAGATAGAAATTACAAGAAGCACCATCAAGTACAGCACACAAGATGTTACAGAGTCCAAATCTACAATATAAATGAAGCAGAAGGTGCAACGCCAGACAACTCCAGGCAAATCCCCACCGTGTGGGGGAAGGCTCAGTGTTTTAAAACTTTCAAATATACCGGTAAGCATAAAGGTAATCTCTTTTATAAATGCATGCAATACAATGCAAGAAGATATATTGTTCTGTCTAGGTAACAGAAAAAATATTCATGAAAATATTTACCTGTTAGAAGGTATGTATATAATCAATCATTTTCCTTTTTTTTTAATCTCAGAGTAGGGCAGAGTAAAAAAAAACCCTGTCAGGCTACTATTATTTGCTTTCTGTGTACCAGTACCCTTCACTTTCTGTTTCAGAAACATAACAGGAAGTTAGAGGAAGTCTCAAGAAGTCAGGCGAATTTCCCTCTCAAGACAGTTGTACACACTGGAAGATTTCCCCTTACCTGTTATTATAGGGACAACTCTAAACCCTTCTATTACCCCTCACTTTCTTACTCAGTGACAAAGGTCACCAGTACCAATAAAGGGGTATCATATATATGGGGACACATACAGCAAAAAGTTTTGACTAAAATATAAAACAAATAAGCTTTAAGTCACTATTCTAAAAACTAAAATCATATATTGGATCAAAATGTGTTTTTTTTTTTTTTTTACTCTAGAAGGAACTGCCCTCACAAATTCAACAAAATATGGCATTGTTGGGTGGATGCACAGGGCATTACTGTTTAATTATGGTTTATGTTGGGTCATCAAGGAGGACCTAGGTGGTAGGTTTCCTTGGTTATTAATGAAAATACGAGCAATGGCTGGAGGTGACGTCAGCACGTCGTCCTGCACGTGCCCCTGGATGACGTAATCTTACGTCATCCAGGGGCACATGCAGGACGACGCGCTGACGTCACCTCCAGTCATTGCTCGTATTTCCAGCAGGACGGGTCTGTCCGAGTCCGTACGGCCGACATACCGGACTTAAGGCTTATCTTATGAAGCGTCTCCTGTAAGTGTTTTTTTCTATGCGACTTAATAAATTTAAAAGATTTTACACTATCGGAGTTCTTATATCTTTGTTACATGGTATACATCTCACATGAGTCAGTCTACACCATGCGACGATCCGAGGACCTAGCAGACCAGTATCGATGCCAATTTAGAGTCATAGCTGTTGCGATGATCCAAGGACCTAGCAGACCAGTATCGATGCCAATTTAGAGTCATAGCTGTTATGCTTTCTATGATCCTCTGTGGTGGGGGATCATGGCGTTTTGGTAAGGAGTAACCCCTTCTATATCGGTGGTGGATCACACTTTTTATCACATAGTGGATCAAGATAGTCTTATGTGGACTTTTGTACTTTTACACGGGTGGATAATATTTGAGGCCACTATCCACAGAGACTTTATTATATATATATATATATATATATATATATATATATATATATATATATATATATATATATATATATATATAAATATAATCAGATTTATTCATTATCTGTTTTTGTAATGATTTTTTATTTATTCACCAACTCTTATTCACTTAGTGTTTGGTTTCATAATTTAGCGCGATTCTTGTGTTTTTATATTCCTTGGTTATTACCCTTATTGGTCCCAACCTACTCCCATCCTTGTATGATTTTTTTCGTACATTCTGTTGGTTGTCGTTCCACCGTACCTTTACCCTGCATTTGTACTACTTGTACCTTCCTTCTGTCCTTGCTTCTATGTGGTGCTACGATACTGACTGTTTATTGTATGATACCATATGTTATCATTTGTAAATTTTGTAAACTATAAAAAAAAAAAAAAAAGTGTCCGTTGCCAAGGTTATGAATAAGGTAAAGAAACTATAAAAAAAATAAATCTTTTTTTTGGACAAAAATAAAAAATCATATCATCTGCTCTGTGTAGTGGTTTTGCACAAAGCAACCCAGATCTTCCTCTTCTCGGGTCCCTCACTGATGCTCCTGGACCCTCCCTCCTGCACGGAGATAAAAAAAACCTTCTGCCTTAAGAACCCCTTTAAAAGCTGGATTCATAGACCACCAGGCCAGTGATAATCTGGTCCTTTGAGTCAGGCGAGTCAGTTTGTCCAAAGAGTGAACCGACTTGTCCTATGGAGGACAGAGTTGAGTTGAAGAGGCCTGGAACAAAAATGAGCAAATAGAACTGCCTTGAAAGAGGCTGCCATCAAGTGCAGAATTCTCATTCAGAGCCACCGTAGGACAGCTCATGGACTGTTCAGTTTGTATCTTGAAGCAGAAAGTCAGAAGTTTTTTCTTAAGAAAAAAGAACCAAGTTAGGGACATGCAGGTACATTTTTTTTGATGTCTGTAGAAGCTATAAAGTCTCCCCAATGGAAGGAGGCCTTTAGCAACCTGCTGGATTTCATGCAAAACTTTCTTATCTGAATAAAGGAATTTAACCACTTCAATACCAAGGACGTCATATGACGTCCTTGGCTTTGAGCAGGTATATCTGAATGATGCCTGTAGTTACAACCATCATTCAGATATTGCCGGTTTCAGCCGGCGAATCTCTACACCATAGGAACGATCATAGCGGCCATTCCGCCGCTTGATCGTTCCTATGGGTGGCGAGAGGGGATGTCTCCCCCTCCCGCCGCCCTCCGGTGCCTGCTCCGACTCACCGTTTCGATCGGTGAGGCGGAGAGTGGATCCGCCGGCGCCGGATGTAGATCATAGAGATTTCCGGCGGACCAGATGGTCCCCGGAGTCTCTATGATCGTCGGAGGCCGGGCGCGATGTTATGACGTCACGCCCGGCCTCTCCATTCAAAAAAACGGCGCCGCTTCGGCTTGGAAGCGGCGATCGTTTTATTTATTTTTTTTATTTCAGGCTTCCCAGCCTAGTGGTGAGATATGGGGTCTTATTGACCCCATATCTCACTATTAAGAGCACCTGTCATGTTATATTGCTATTACAAGGGATGTTTACATTCCTTGTAATAGGAATGAAAGTGATGATTTTTTTTTTTTTTTTTTTTCAAAAAAGTGTCAAAATAAAAAAAAAAAATATATAATTAACAATTAAAAAAAAAAAAAAAAAAATTTTTAAAGCGCCGCTGTCCCCGTGAGCTCGCACGCGGAAGCGAACGCATACGTAAGTCCCGCCCACATATGAAAACGGTGTTCAAACCATACATGTGAGGTATCGCCGCGAACGTTGGAGCGAGAGCAATGATTTTGGCCCTAGACCTCCTCTGTAACTCAAAACATGTAACCAGTAAAAAAATTTCAAGCGTCGCCTATGGGGATTTTTAAGTACCGAACATTGGCGCCATTCCACGAGCGTGTGCAATTTTGAAGCGTGACATGTTAGGTATCTATTTACTCGGCGTAACTTCATCTTTCACAAAATGCAAAAACATTGGGCTAACACAAACACAAAACAGTTTTTTCCCCAAGAAAAACGCGTTCGAAAAATTCCTGCGCAAATACTGTATGAGATAAAAAGTTGCAACAACCGCCATTGTATTCTCTAGGGTCTTTGCTAAAAAAAACATATATAATGTTTGGGGGTTCTATGTAATTTTCTAGCAAAAAATGATGATTTTTACATGAAGGAGCAAAGTGTCAGAATTGGCCCGGTATTGAAGCGGTTAAGTCCCTCAGACACTTTTGGTTTGGCAGCTGTTAAAAGGTTGGAATAAAAACCTGAAACCTTTCTGTCAGTGGAAGTAGGGCAAAAACACCTTTATTCAAAAGATCAGCAAGTGCAGCATAAAGATCTGCTAGTTTGTGTGGAGACAATGGGTAGGTTGCATAACATGAACTTTAAGTTAAAGTGGATGTAAACTCTCTCCTATACCCAGTGAAGTGAACAGTCTCAGATGATACACAGAGATGAAATAAATCTCCATACATAAGATTTACATGTATACCTGCAGTCCTCAGCTTGCTAGATTCTTTAGAAATATCTTATAGTGTTAGAATTTTTACTTCCTCATTCAGCTGTAGGAATGTAGTCTTGGCTTACACTGTGTGACAGCTAATTGGAGAAAAAGCACCCCCCCCTCCACATAGGCAGAAGAACAAAGATAATTTTAAGATATTAGGAGAGATACCAGCTCTCTCCTAATTTATAGCAACCTCCCCAAAACACTTTTCAGGCTGCTTTCATCTCCCTTGTCAGAAATTATCATGCCGATAACCAGTGGCAGCTGGTGCTCAATATTGCCATACCGCCTCCACAATCCCTACCCCGATGCACAGGCCGGCCTAGTTAGGTACCTGCACTACTCCCCGCAGTGGCTACTCGCTCGTCTGCTCCGTCCCTTCCCTCCTGGGCAGCCCCTCCTGTTAGAGGTGTTGCTTCTTCTCCCAGCCGAAACAGGAAGTAGGTCCAAAGACTCGATTGGCCGGGAGGGGAATCAGACTCCCTGGCCAATTGGGTCTCAGGACCCAGTTCATGATTGGCCAGGAGGAGGAATCATGAAGACAATAGCGAATATTAATTCCCTATTGTCACACAATTTGATGGGCTCAGGGTGCAGGGCTCAGTGCCCTAAAACCACCCTTTTTTGAAGCCAATTAGAGACTGAGGCTCTAATCGTGCTTCCAAAAAAAAAAAAAACCCCCATTGAAATCCATGTGTCCAGCGCCCTACTTGTAGATTAGTGGCCGGGCGCATGAATTAGGGGGGCAGCATCCCTAATGGAGCGGCCGCCACTGCTGATAACAGAGGAACGAAATAGCAGAAACACACGGAACTCAGGGCTTTGGAGAGAGATGAGAAAACACTACAGATATATGTGCCCAGATCAGATTTCACGAAGTGGGTTTACATCCACTTTACGCTAGAATTGGCAGTTATCCTCGCATATTTCCGATTAGCTCAACACCTAGGTTGCCCACATAGATGTGCATTCCCTAAAGAAAAAAAAAATAGAGTGAAGTGTCAGGACAACCACAATATGTAGCTTACACAGAGAGTACTTTGATCCTTTCCTTTTTCTACAGAATGCAGGCCTCAATAAAGCAGTAACAGAGAATTTACTTTTATACGTCAGTAGATTATCCATTAGACCTTTGCCCACTACTATACACAGACACATCTAGATAACTACACCAAAACAATGATTCTAACATATTGCTTTATATGAGGAGTCAAAGTCAAGTCCTTCCTGTTCAGTCCTACTCTGCAAAATATTACATTTTAAGTGTTCACAAAAAGGTCACTATACTCTATATAGACACAGGAGGGATGACTTGCAAGTTATACGAAACATACACCGAAACATTGCTGCAAAAATACTTGCAATAAACACCAGATGGTGGCCGGCCATGTATGCATGATAGCTCACTGAACAAACACAGTGATCTCTCACGAATATGGCGAATATGCATATTAAGGCTTACAGAGAAGGGAGAAGGAAGCAACCAGCGCCAGCTTACAGCAAAAAACAAATCAGTGACTGGCTGGAGAAATGCACACACCAATTGCTTTATCTCACGAGAGTTCTCTGCAGCCAAGAGATGTCTGCCATGGCCTACGGCATCTGATCATCTTAAGTAGCTGGATCAAAGCCACTATCTATCACTTATGTTTGTTGCCACCTTAAGGCAAAAGTGCTACATCAATGTGATCATAATTTAACCAATTGTACATTTTCATATATTTAAAAGTGGAACTAAACCACCTAAGAATATTGGGGCCTCCAGAAGCTTTTGCCATGATGTACAATATTACTCAGCATATTTGCACATTATGACATGCTTATCTTGAAATTTCCTTTCTCCAGCTATACGACAGTGACATTCCCCCTTGTCCCCAGCGCTTTCATCCTTGCCCAGTTGTCTTCTGTGTTCAGAACCTTAGGTCTGCTCAATTGGTTGGGCTGCGAGATGACAAAAATGCCACGCATGCTAATGTACAGTGATTTGTGCATGCATGGCTCAGTGCATACACTTAACAAATGAAAGAGGGAAAAAAAAAAGGGAGAAGCTTTTACAGCACAAGAGAGACATACAGGAGTGTATTCTGTCCTTAAAAAGCTTACTTGCTATAATTTTTTAAAAAGATGTTAGTGTAATTAATCTTTCAACTGTAAGTGAAGCAAAAAAGCTGAGTTAGACTTACCGGTAACTCCTTTTCTGACAGTCTTCCTGGACAGCTATGAGACCTAGGGCTCCTCCTACCAGGACAGGAAACACTTTAACCCCCACCATATAAAAGGGCGTCCTCCAGGCCCCATGTCAGTATTCTTGAGAACCATAGGACGTCCCTGTAAAAACATGCATAATACACATAACTTCAAGACAAAACCGGGTGGGAATCAGGCTGTCCTGGAAGACTCTCAGAAAAGGAGTTACTGGTAAGTCTAACTCAGCTCTTCTCTAAGCGTCTTCCAGGATAGCCATGAGCAGACGAGCCAGAACTTGCCAGTCTAGGGAGAGGCAACTGCCTGCAGGACCTTACGACCAAATGCCTGCTCCTGAGCAGATAGGAGATCCTGGCGATGAGGTTTAATGTAGGTCGAAAAACTGGACCATGTGGCAGCCCGAAAAACTGGACCATGTGGCAGCCCAGCCTTCTCAGCCCAAGACGCAGATAAGACTCTTGTTCAGTGCGCAGTGACAAAAGGCCGAGGAACTTCCCTAATTTTGTAAGTTTCAGAAATAGCTTGCTTTATCCATCTAGCCAAGGTGGCTTTAGATGCGCTCTTTCCCTTGTGTGCTCCTGAAAAGAGAAAAAACCCAGCGTCTTTTTCTGAAGGTCTCGGTGACCTCAAGGTAGATGAGAAGAATTCTTCTTGCGTCCAAAAAACAAAATTTTCTTTCTTGGTCGCCCTTTGGCAATCTACAAAAGGTTGGCAGTACAATGTCCTGGGATCTGTGGAATGTACTGGCCACTTTAGGCAGAAATAATGGATCAGTTTTCAAAACAACCCGATCCTCAAAAATTGTGAGGAAAGGCTCCCTCACGGATAGGGCCTGTAACCCACTTACCCTACGAGCTGAAGTAATTGCCACAAGAAAAAATGTTTTTAAAGTTAAGTAACTTAACTGAAATATCCTCTAGGGGCTCAAAAGGGAATTCTACCAGAGTTTGAAGCACCAGGGACAGGTCCCAGGTTGGACAACTTCTAACCACTACTGGCCTGGACCTAGAAATTGATTTTAAGAATCTAGCTATAGTGGGATATTCCAAGAGAGAAAATTGGAGAAAAACACTGATAGTTGCCACCTGTACCTTTAAAGTACTAACTGAAAGACCATTGTCGACATCCTCTCGAAAAAATTCCAAAATTGAAGGAACATCATGAGTTAATCTTTGATTTTCAGATAACCACAAGTTAAATTTTATCCAAACCTTGGAATATATGGCTCTAGTGACTAGTTTTCTGCAATATATCAGGGTCTTGACTACTTTGTCAGAGAACCCCCGGGCGCTTAGTATCTTTTCTGCAGACACCAGGCCGTCAAGCTTAAGGAAATCACCTGTGGGTGCGACACCGGACCTTGCGATAATAAGTCTTCTCTCTTTAGAAGACTCAGTGGAGGCTCTGAGACCAGAGTCTGTAACAGGGAAAACCATGGCCTCTTGAGCCACAAAGGGGCTATTAGGATGAGAGCTGTTACTTCTAGAAGAAACTTCCGGAATTAGCATGGTCAGTGGGAAGGCGCAACAGAGGCCGAATTGCCACGGATTCGCCAGAGCATTGATCCAATGATCGATCCGCTGGGTTCAGAGAAAAGAACTTCTCTGTCTTGCGATTGTTCTGATCTGCGAACAGGTCCACTTTGGGACATCCCCATTTGTCGTGAGACCCGCAAAGATTTCGTGATGAAGGGACCAATTGTCTCGACTTACCCGGTAGTGGCTGAGATAATCTGCCAGACAGTTTTTTGTCCCCTTCAGGTGCACTGCTGTAATTAAGGCTAGATTCCCTTCTGCCCATGATGAAATCTCCTGGGCAATAGATTGAAGCATCCGACTCCTCGTACCTCCCTGTTTGTTGAGGTACGCAAGCGTAGAGATTTTATTGTATAGAAACTGGAGATTGTGTCCCCTGATTTCCGTCTGAAATGCCTGCAAGGTTCTCTGAACCCCTAGACGCTCCCTCTGAATCGATAAAGCTCCCCTTGAGGACCATTCTCCCTGTGCCATTGTGTTGCTAAGGTGGGCTACCCATCTCCAGGAACTCACATCCGTTGTGATCCTCTGGCATATATAGGAATGGACCATGGTGGACCTCTTGTTAGGTGCAGGTGCATCCTCCACCACCACCACAAGCTTCTTTTTACCCTGGAGGGTAACAAGACCCTTGATTCCAGGTAACTTGCATTTCCATCCCAGTTTCTAAGTAAAAACAGCTCTAATGGGCGTTGATGAAATCTTGCCCATGGCACTGCGGGAAAGCAAGAGGTCATTAGACCCACTGCTCTTGAAACCTCTCTCAGAGAGACCGACTGATTGGTCTGTAAGGCTGACATGGTTTGCATTATTCTTGAGACTTTCTCCTGCGGGAGAAAAACTTTTTGGTCTACTGAGCAAAATTCGTACCCCAGATATGACACTTTCTGGGCCAGAATTAAGGAAGACTTCTCTTTGTTTATTAACCAGCCTAAAGACTGAAGGAAGTCCTGTACAGTCTGAAGATCTGCTAATAACTTTTGGTAGGACTCCGCCACCACTAGATCGTCCAGGTAAGGGATAATAGTCATCGCTTTTAACCTTAGCGGAGCCAGCGCCTCCCCCAAAACCTTTCTAAAAATGCATGGGGCTGTAGACAGACCGAAGGGGACTGCTTGAAACTGAAAGTGCAGAATCTCTGTTCCCATCTTGACCGCTAGTCTCAAGAAACTTTGGAATGCTGGATGAATAGGGATGTGCAGATAGGCATCCCTCAAATCCAAAGTGGCCATGAAGTAGTTTGGGTAAAGTAGGTTTTTTTATTGAGAACACCATCTCCATACGAAAGTGCTTGTACCTGATCGAACAGTTTAGAGACCGGAGGTTCAGGATAAGCCGATATTGTCCCGACACTTTCTTATGAGAAATATATGGGAATAAAATCCTTTGCCCTGATCCAACTGGGGAACCGGGATCAGGACCTTTTGATCTAACAAGTCTCCAAATTGGAGACCCAGGGCCCTCGTTTTTACCCGATCTTGGGGAGGGAAGGTGACCAATAATCACTCTGGTGGCTGGCAAGAAAATTTCAGCCTGTGCCAATTGGTCACTAAGTCCAGGATGAATGGACTTGAGGAAACTGCTGTGGGAGAAAGGCCCTCAATCTTCCTCCCACTGGGAGACACGAGTCACTGTGGCTTGGCGGGTTGTTGAGGAGGGTTAAACAAGAGGCCCCCTCTACCTCTGCCCTTGTGCCCTGTCCAATGTTTTTAGGCCTATTGTCCCTTTCTCTAGGGCCTTGCTGCCTACTTTGGCCACAAAATTTTTTTCTGGCTGTCAGCTTTTTCTTATGCTCTGGAAAAGCCTTTTTTCTATCGGCCGTACGCTCCAGCGCCTCTTGCAGACCTGGGCCAAACAGATGATCGCCTGTGAAGGGAAGACCACATAGGCACTTTGAGGCAGCGTCGCCTGACCAGGTTTTAAGCCATAGGCTTCTTCTGGCCGAATTCACTAAGGCCGAGGTTCTAGCTGTCATTCTTACCGACTCTAGGGAAGAATTCGGCCAAAAACCCCACTGCATGAAAGAGGAGAGGAAAAGATTTCAGAATCTGCTCCCTAGGAGGTACCTGCCAACAAATGTGTTTATATTTGTGTCAACCATACTTCTAAATTTCTGGCTACACAAGTGGAGGCCAGAGCTGGTTCAAGATTACCAATGGTCCCATGCTCTGTGAAGGATATCTCCTCTGTTATCCATGGAATCCCTAAGCGTGCCAATATCGTTAAACGCTAGGTCCCAGTTTTTTTAAACTTTTCAGAGAGGTGCGTCTAACTTAGGATTTTTGTTCCATGGCTGCGCTGTGTCCTCTTCAAATAGAAACCATTTTTTTAGGTTACCGGAAAAGAAAGGTTTTCTCTCTGGATTTTCCCACCCCAGCTTGATAGTATCAAGAAGGGAATTATGCACGGGAAAAACTCTAGCCTTTTTCCTATGCAAACCCTTGTAGATAAGGTCATGTTTATACAATTGTACCTTCTCCTCTTCTATATTAAGTGTCGTATAGATAGCCTTTAATAAGTCATCTACATCTTCCAATGATAACTTATACCCCGAGCCCCTTGTGGATTTTCTATCCCTGGGCCACGTATCTGACCCTGATTCTTCCGGAGAAGAATGGGCAGATCCGGCTTCAGCCTCTGAGTCTTCACTCTCCGCAGCACTCTGCTGTGGAGCGCTAGGACCGGCTGAAGTCCTAACTGGAGATGGACCCTCTGACAGGACTTGAATCTTGTCAATTAGAGTTTTAAGTGAGCTAAACATAGACATAAGCTCATCTCTAACAGAAGTCAGCATTTTCTGACAGGAGACAACCGGTCATCCTTAACTAGGCTGTCTATACAGGTGCGGCAAACTGCTTTGATCCATGAGGAGCTCAATTTTTTTACGCAAACCGCACATTTCCTTTTTGGTGGCTGTGCTTGGGCCTTGTCCTGAGTCTTGGCCTGCAAGAGAGCAAATGACCCCAATAAATTTTACGCCACATACACTCCATAACACCCCGTGCAGGAGAAAAGGAAAATGTCCCCCCTTCACCCAGTCCCTACTGGTTACAAGGGGGAGAACACTCACAGGATGTTCAAGTAAAATACACTTCAGGCTTACCTGTGAGGTGCTGGCGTTAGGACCTGCTTCTGCTGCCTGTGCAGGTATCGCAGGGGAGTCCATCCTGCCCCTGTAGTGGTTCACAGCCTCTGCTGGGGTCACTGTTTTTAAAACCACCAGCCTCCCTGTTTGTGCTGTTTAGAGACTGGAACTAGCGCCTCCGCGCCCGCTGAGAACATCACATGCCCTGGAAGTGACCCCGCTGGGTACTTCCTGTGGGCCAGCTTGGAACACAAGTTCCACCCCTCCACGCGCATGTCTTCTTTTCTACTGCACACTCCAGCTAAGCTGTTTAGCAGGGAAAGCAAGCTGACTGCCGCCATGCCGCTCGCGGGCAGGAGCTCAGACAGCCCCCATGCACTGAGAAGCAGGGACAGCAGCCAAAAACCTAGTCCCCTGGTGGATGTGCCACTCTGGGACCCAAGAAGAAGGTAGGACTACCACCCCAACGCACCGGAGCCAGTCTCAAGAGACTTAGGGGAACAGTTCCAGGAAACATGTTACCCCCCGTCCAGAGGAAACAATAATATTGACAAGGGGCCTGGAGGACCACCCTTTTATCTGGTGGGGGTTAACGTGTTTCCTGTCCTGGTAGGAGGAGCCCTAGGTCTCATGGCTGTCCTGGAAGACGCTTAGAGAAACAAGTGTTATTTCTAAAAGAGTGGTGAGGGGTTACAATGCCTATCAGGTTTTTATTGCTATTTGTGTTCACACTGGGGAGATTTAGGCCAGCCATACACGGTTCGCATGTTGGCTGGTTGAGCAGAAACCGGCCGAGATTCGAACCATTAATGGGCAGGCTGAATGCATCAAGTTGATCAATGCCCTTGGTACAATCAGCATGCCAGATTCGCTTCAGATTATCGCAAGCAGCTGCTATAGCCGCTAGTGATAATCACTGTCTTCTCTACTTGGCAACCCGTGGCTGCAGAAAAGAATTTGTACCGTCTATGGTCAGCCTTACTCTCTCTTCTTGTCCTAAATAGTACAAAATAGAAAAGAAAAGCTTTGGCTTAAGTTCTAATACAGTTAGACAGACATGC
Source organism: Lithobates clamitans (assembly GCA_037952925.1). Classification (NCBI taxonomy): domain Eukaryota; kingdom Metazoa; phylum Chordata; class Amphibia; order Anura; family Ranidae; genus Lithobates; species Lithobates clamitans. Next base: position 17,806,191 of record JBBGZY010000438.1, read on the forward strand.
GTTTGGATGTGTAATAGTATGCGTTTTGGATTATCTTACGGACGTGTGATCAATCTATTGATCCCTTAGCACTTCTGATAGAGCATTTTAAATATAATTTGTGTTTGATCTACTAGGCACAAAAAAGCGGCTTACTTTCCAGGGGAATTTTTCCCAGAGCTTAGTGAATGAGGTGAAGCTCTGCTGACTTCCATCAAAATCATATTCAAGCATAAATTACTTTTATTTTTCTTGCACATGATTAAGTTTTCTTTGCATAGTGAATTTTCTCCACATTCAGCAAGTTAGGTAAAAATTCCCTTGCAAAGTGAACTGCCTACGTACCTTTAATAAATCAACCAGGTCATCTTTCTTGCTGTGCATACACATATATCAGCATCATGTTGAATAAAATACAGCCCTTAGTGTCCCCCTCATTTCTTTCATTGTCGAAATTTGAAAACACCATCCAGGCATTTCTGCTGGATCATTTTAAAGGTAATCTCGGGCTAACTTGTGCCAACATCAATCAGCTATCAATTGTGCTTCATTTGTCACAATCCTCTCCATAAAAGTCTTATTAAGTCTCCCCAGAACAATCTTTCCACTGTGTGTGCGCGTGTGTGTGTGCGTGTTAAAAGATCATCTCAAAGACAGTGGTGAAGGTCACAGCCATACAAATACTGCTCAAACATAAATGGGGAAACAAAATAAAATGTTGTCAAGTCATGTGTAAGCCTTACCTGAGTCTTCCTTATTCTTAAATTCACAGAGGATCTGTTGGCATTATCATCATGGTCAATAGTTTGCTCAATAGCTATAAGAAAAGGAAGTGATACAAGAAATGTGAAAATGGCGTTATCATAAAACATGTAACAAACGTGACATTACCTGTTGAAAACTCAAATCTACACTAAAAATCTTTCCCACTTTTAAAAAGAACATCAAGTGAGGCCAAATGCTGTGGTGACCAAGAGAAGACATGTATTTAAAGTAAACCTGTGAGTCTAGGCATCTCGATTATGGCTAGAACAAGGTTGGAATCAGAAAAAACCAAACCCCCAGTCTACATACATGTTTTCAGATCAGTGTCTCACTTGGTAATCAGAATGCTAGCCCTAAAACCTGTACCTTAAAAAAAACAAGTTGGCCAAGAAAAGAAGTTGTATATACTTACCTATTTTCAGCCTGGTCCGGTCGAGTCACTTGATCCCCTGTGTCACACAGTGGTGGCTGCGGGGCAATGGAGAAAGCGCCTGACAATGGCTGTGCATGCCGGGAGTGATAACATCCCCTATAGTTTCCCATGGTGCAGCAGATTTCAGCAGTTTCTCCACTCCCTTGCAGCTGCCGCTGACTGACACAGGGGAGCCAGATCACATGACCAACCCGAAGCAGCCTGAAAATAGTAAGTACATGCATCTTTTTTTTTTACAAAGGATAGTTGGTATATGTATTAAAATGGGCGTAAACTCCCTAGATTGAAGTTTACCTATAGTTAAGCCCATAATAAGGCTTATCTATAGGTACAGTAAATATCTCCTAAATGTGCACCGTTTAGGAGATATTTACTTTACAAGCAGCCAGTCATTGGCGCATGTGCTCTGAAGGAATGCAATGCCCATGCTGTTCTTTCGGAGCCCTGTGCCGTAAACAGTGACTTCAATGCGCATTTATGGGAGTGACGTCATCACTTCTCAGCTATTCACACTGCCGAAGCCCTCAAACCCGGATGTTAGACCGGGTGAGGATGGAAGCGCCTACAGTGCGCACTGAAAAGTTTAATTTTAAGGTACCGTATATACTCGAGTATAAGTCGAATTTTTCAGCACATTTTTTTGTGCTGAAAGTGCCCCCCTCGACTTATACTCGAGTCAAGCACTTTTCTGCAGCAAAAAAATTCATTTTCCGAACCGAATTTGGGGCCCCGTATCTCAGGGCCACTTGGTGCTAGAACCCCCAAATTTGGTATGCAAACCCAGTGGACCTAGTACTACAACATATCCAAAGCGGAAGTTCCTAGCACTAAGTGGCCCCGAGATACGGGGCCCCAAAATCGGTTCGGAAAATGTCATTCTCTGCTGCAGAAAAGTGCTTGACATTTTCTGAACCGATTTTGGGGCCCCATATCTCAGGGCCACTTGGTGCTAGGAACCCCAAATTTGGTGTGCAAACCCAGGGTAACTGGTACCATAACATATCCAAATCTGGGGTTCCTAGCACCAAGTGGCCCTGAGATACAGGGCCCCAAATCTGGTTCGGAAAATGTCATTTTCTGCTGCAGAAAAGTGCTTGACATTTTCTGAACTGATATTTGGGGCCCTGTATCTCGGGGCCACTTAGTGCTACAAACCCCAGCTTTGGAAATTTTATGGTGCTAGTTCCTCTGGGTTTGCATACCAAATTTGGGGTTCTTAGTACTAAGTGGCCCCGAGATACGGGGCCCCAAATTCGGTAAACTGTGTCTATCTGCAGCAATGTCATTTCGGGACCCTTTGGGTTCAGAGACCCCAAATTTTGGCTGCAGCTAGGGGACATCTAGGAACCCTTAACTACTGAGTTTGAAGTTCAGGGGACCTATGGCTGCAAATGGGCACAGTGAGGCATGCAAATGGGCACAGTGATGCTGCAAATGGGCATTGTTGACCCTCTTTTCCATTTACAGTAGCTGTGCATTTTTCACCCTCGTCTTATACTCGGGTCAATAAGTTTTTCCCATTTTTTTGTGGTAAATTAGGGCCTCGACTTATACTCGGAACGACTTATACTCGAGTATATACGGTAAGTCTGCATAATGTGCTAGTATGAGGTGCATACTAGCACATTAGGACTTAAACTTCGAGGGTGCAATTTTTATTTTTGTTATTGCTGCGGTATACTACTGCTTTAAAGGATATGTAAAGGTTCATTTAACAAAAAAAAAACAAAAACAAAAAAAAACACAACAAACATGTCATACTTACCTCCTCTGTGCAGTTGTTTTTGATCCTCCACTTCTGGGGTCCCTCAGCAGCACTCCTGGCTCCTCCTCTTCTTGAGTGCCCCATTGGAGAGCCGCTTTCCCTCAGGGCACTCGTGCAGGCGCGCTCCCATATCCTGCTGCGGCCATTGACACAGGAAGCAGTAATACGGAAGCCGCAGGCCCTACTGTCTGTAATACAAGCTATTTTTTGCCTTCATACAAGTGCAATACGTTCTAAAAAACAGATTGGTTTTAATGTACTACACTATGAGATTATCCTGTGTTGCGCGTGTTTGCCCATAGTGCCATTATCATGGATTTAAAGGACCATACACCTAAATCGTGAATGAGTTGGTGACATCCAAGGAACAAAAAGGGAACAAGTAGGAGGATTACAAAGGAGCTTGGTTTTGCACCCCTATGTGGGGAAAGCGTGGTTTGACCTGGGATTAACAGGTCAAACGTGGAGGTATGTGCATTTATGAATGGTGGTGGGAGTCATGTGTATGATTTAGAAGGATTGGCACAACAGCATTCGTGGCAGGGACAGCATTCTGCACCTTCCACAGCATAACAGAAAGTCACCTCTGTCCGTATTTTTGGCACGGGCTGTTGCTTTTTGTCTGCACAATTCTACAAAACTAAAACTGTAGTTTTGGTCGCAAAATACAGTATATTCCACCCCATACTAGTACCATCTATAGGGTTAAGAGGGTACTGCAATGAATCAAAGCTGGTCATGACATAGAGCATGAATAAGATACTGTAGATCATCAGAATAACAAGCATGTTTCAAAGCACAAAGCTGTTCTTTATTACATGATTGCATATAAAAGACAATGTTTCAGGACCAGGAAACCTTTCTAAGGCATGTGATGAGTGATCCCTGCAGTGTCCTTATTCACATGTGTGCATTTTTGGGGTAGTTTAACATATGACATCTATTCTATTACACAATGTTGCTGGAACTGTATGAAGAAAAAGCAGAGATGGTTCCTATTCTACTCGACTCGAATGACAGATTTCATTATGCTTTTCAGTTTCGTTTGCATTTAATTGGACCAAAAATGATATAGCCAAAAAGGGACCAATTACACCATTTTGTAAACAATAGAATACCTTACACTTTAATTTTGTCCGAACTTTGTTGGCGATATTCTTGATTTCTTTGTTAAGACTTTCAAGGTCATCCTTGGTTTCTGCAATTAAAAGTATATTATATATCAAAAGTAGAAGCAATTTAAAAAGACTGAGGACAAGATAAAGAGTTAAACTTAATTTTAGCAGAAGTAAATCAATTACTAGTACTTCTGACCTTATGTCTTAACATGGTTATATTGCCTGGAGTGGAACATACTAGCTTACAAAGGAAATCAGGAAGTATGATGCATTTTATTTACACCACCTTTAGAACAAGTCACAAGAAATTGACGTTTAACCCTAATTTCCTATATAAAAGAACATAACATTCCATAGAATAGAAGTAGGAGGCTTGCCCCACATAATTTAAATTACTGTAGCGTACCTCACGGTTTTCTTTTTAACAGTATTTACTAATTTGATGGCTCTACACGTAGTTCCAAATGTAGGGATGGCCAAGTGTCCAGGTTTTAGTGAGGTTTAAGAAGCTGGTTTGAACCAAGCTGGTCATAACACATTATTTACTTCACCAATTGATGCAATGGATGTGGGCCTTGTATAAAAACTGTATGTGGCATCTGTCTTCCAGCTCTGCAACAAGAACTTTCCATTCCAATACCTGGAACAAAATCAAGTCGGGCTGAATGCTGCTTAGCCATTGTATTTTCTGAATGAACACCAGCCTCTTATTGGCTGAGGCAATGAGGTGGCAGATGTCATGATTTCCACCTTAACCAATCAGGGGAAGCCTTATATTCATTTATAAAAATACAAGACTTCCTGCAAATAGCTGAGCAGCCCAACTCGGTTTTGCTGAGCAGCGCTTAGCTTTACTCAGCTTGAAGCTTTAACCACATGCGGACAGGTCCATAGCCGAAAGACGGCTACAGCTCGGTCGGCTTGTTCTGGGAGGGCGTCCATGGACGTCCTCACAGAATCGCGCTCCCGTGCGCACCCGGGGATGTCCATGACCGTCGGGTCCACCGGACCCAGCGCGTCACGGAACAGGGTAAAGGGCCAATGACGGAGCGATCACTTGTCAACAAACCGGAGTTTGTCCAGTGCAGCTGCTCTCCTTGCACCGATTAGTACAGTGTGTGTGAAGAAAGGTGGGAGCTGGGTGCAGCAGCGCTGTGGGCTTTCTCTGGAGTGCCCACAGTGCTGATCTGTGCCCATCAATTCATCCATTCCTGCCTCAGCCATGCCTCACATGTGCCAATCCATGCTCCATATATCCCTGGCTCATCCATGCTCCATCCATCGCTGGCTCATACGTGCACCATCCGTGCTCATGCTTGCTCAACCCGTGCTCCATCCATCCCTGGCTCATCCATGCCCCATCCATCCCTGGCTCATCCATGCCCCATCCATCCCTGGCTCATCCATGCCCCATGCAGCCCTGGCTCATCCATGCCCCATGCAGCCCTGGCTCATCCATACCCCATGCAGCCCTGGCTCATCCATGCCCCATGCAGCCCTGGCTCATCCATGCCCCATCCATCCCTGGCTCATCCATGCCCCATCCATCCCTGGCTCATCCATGCCCCATCCATCCCTGGCTCATCCATGCCCCATCCATCCCTGGCTCATCCATGCCCCATCCATCCCTGGCTCATCCATGCCCCATCCATCCCTGGCTCATCCATGCCCCATCCATCCCTGGCTCATCCATGCCCCATCCATCCCTGGCTCATCCATGCCCCATCCATCCCTGGCTCATCCATGCTCCATCCATCCCTGGCTCATCCATGCTCCATCCATCCCTGGCTCATCCATGCTCCATCCATCCCTGGCTCATCCGTGCTCCATCCGTCCGTGCTCATCCATGCTCCATCCATTTATCCCTGGCTCATTTGTGCTCCATCCATCCCTGGCTCATCTGTGCGCCATCCGTGCCACATCCATGCTGCATCCTTGCCACTACAGCGCCCATCAGTGTCTCACAAAAGTGTAATACGTTGTCAAATTAGATTTGAAATGTATGTCCCTGGTGGTGCTCCCTGCATGTTGGGCCTCTGTATGTGGCCAGGCTGTGGAAAAGTCTCCCACATGTGGTATTACCATACTCAGGAGTAGCAGAATGTATTTTGGGGTGTCATTTTTGCTATGTACATGCCATGTGTTAGAAATATCTTATAAATGGACAACTTTCTGTAAAAAAAAAAAAAAAAAAAAAATTGTTTTCATTTTCTTTCCACGTTTTCAAAAACTCATTATGCCTTAAAGAATATACGTTGGGGTGTTTACATTCCAAAACGGGGTCATTTTATGGACGTTTCTATTGTCCTGGTGCTCCAGAGCCTTCAAAAGTGTAAGAGGTAGTCAAAAAATAAAATGTGTAATTTATGTCCCTAGATGCCCGAGGTTGCTCCCTGCATGTTGGGCCTCTGTATGTGGCCACGCTGTGTAAAAGTCTCACACGTATGGCATCGCCATACTCAGGAGTAGTAGTAGAATGTGTTTTGGGGTACAGTTTGTGGTATGCATATGCTGTGTGAGAGAAATAACCTGGTAATATGACAATTCTGTGGAAAAAAAAAAAAGAAAAAAAATCTTCATGTTGCAAAGAATTGTGGGAAACAATTACAACTTCAAAAAACTCACAATGCCCCTTACTAAATACCTTGGATTGTCTACTTTCCAAAAAGGGGTAATTTAGGGGGTATTTGTACTTTCCTGGCTTGTTAGTGTCTCAAGAAATGAGATGGGCCGTCAGCGCATCAGGTGTGATCAGGTGAGATCAATTTTCAGTGATTGGCACCATAGCTTGTGGACTCTATAACTCTATAACACACAGACCAAATAATATACACTGATTTGGGTTATTTTTACCAAAGATATGTGGCAGTATAAATTTTGGCCAAAATTTATAAAGAAAAATTACTAATTTGCAAAATGTTATAACCGAAAAAAGAAAAATGCTTTTTTTTTTTTACGGCCTTTTTTCATTTATAGCGCAAAAAATAAAAAACACAGTGGTGATCAAATACCACCAAAAGAAAGCTCTATTTGTGTGAAAAAAAGGACAAAAAATTCATATGGGTTGTTGCCCGACTGAGTAATTGTCATTCAAAATGTGAGAGCACTGAAAGCTGAAAATTGGTCTGGTTAGGAAGGGGGTTTAAGTGCCTAGTGGTCAAGTGGTTAAAGCATAGTGCCAGACTAACAGCCAAATATACAGATGAAATACAATGAAAGGGGTTTTACGTATGAAAAAATGTGTACTTTTGTCGATCAAGCCCGGAGATATACAAAGCTCTGTCATACAGCACTGTTTAGCAGGGGAGAAAACCATTTCTTCACTGCAGTTTTACTTTTACTTACAGGTATCATCTTCACCCACAAACTATGACTGGGCAGTGAAAAGAGAAGCAGTGCACTGATGAGCTCATCCGTCTATTACCCTGCTCCCTCAGTATGATCCTCTAACTGCAGCACACCTGTTTGGCTCGTTGTGCTGCTTCTCACTTTCCCACTCTTAGATTTGCTTTACAGTAGACGTCAAGAGGCTAATACCAAATTAAGTTTAGGTAAACTGAAAATTCAGGTACCATGAGATATGTAGCCCAGCATTTGCAGGGAATCCAGAAAGTTGTGGAAATAGATGGGCAACAGACAGGCAGAAGGGCTTTCAATGACACTATCTGCGTGGAGTTTGCATGTTTTCATAGGTTACCTCCAGGTACTCTGGTTTCCTCTCCTTTTAAAGACATGCTAGTAGGTTAATTGGCTCTGGTCTAAATTGACCCTAGTATGTGTATGTATGAATGTGAGTTAGGGACCTTAGACTGTAAGCTCCTTGAGGGCAGGGACTGATATAAATGCACAATATATATATATTTGTAAAGTGCTGCAAAACATTGTCAGGTACTATATGAATACCAGTAATAATATTAATAACAAAGACTCACGAGTATTTCTTTAAGTAAGTTTAGGATTGTCAAAAATAACTATTGCTTTTACATGAATTAAAAATATATGCTGTGACCACAGGGAGAAAGCAGAGACAGAAGAAGCAAGGTATGCCCTTAACAGCTGAATATACATACAAAGGGTTCTAGAAGCTAGAATAATTAGCACAATTCCACTCATCCCCCACATTGATCCACACATTGGGTGTCACTGGATATCTTTTAATAGCCGAAAAATGTGCTTGGTCCCAGAGGAAACTGAAAACTGTTCCAGCTGTAATTTTTTTTTTATACTACGCTGGCTACTAAGGCATGTCCAGTTTTGTCCCAAGTCGGTACTTTATTAAGAGCAGAATTTAAGTTCTATTGTCACAGCATACACTTTTATTTTATAACATCAGAATTGTAATAGCAATAAAAACAATAGTTATTTCTGACAATCCAAAATAACCTTACTTGAAAAATCTCCTTTCATGCTGTGAGCACCGTCTGTCTGCCTGCTGGTTATCTCTTTCCACAACTTCCTGGATTCCTTCCATGCGTTGCAGCTTCTCTTTTGTTTAAAAAATTTAAAGTAAAAAGACTACTTCCTCCCCCTACGGTACTTTGCTGTATGCATGCAGTGATTCCTAGACTCCGCCTCTTAAAGCACCTCCTCCCAGCACGTTCAGAAGGCAGGCTCTGCGACACAGTGCCTACTCAAAAGGCATAGTGAATACTTGTCACAGAATTCAAGTAAATGTGTGGGATTCCTCACAAAGTAAGTTTACACACTTCAAGATCATGCAGATTAATATGAGTAGGATAGAAATAATTGAAATTTGAAATAACATTTTGACATTTTTGACATTTTAACAGCACAGCAAATTAAATGTATTTCAGAGAACCATGTTTGTTCATTTTAAACTGGACTAGGAAGCACCACCATATCACAAAAAAAAAAAAAAAAAAAAAAAAAACGGAACAGAAAGAATTCCTGTTTCAGCAAATTGAAGTGGACAAAGGAACAGCCAGAGCAGTTGTTCCACATGACAAGTCAATGCATTACCTCTGCACATTATACATTAGGAGCTGAAAGAAGGCAGCAAAACACAAAGCTAAACATGAACTGATTAAACTAAATTATCTTCATTAAAGCCTTACTTTTTCCACTATAATGATTTTTTTTTTTTTGCTGAAACTTTATTGGTTGTGCCAATAAAACCGTATGTTTGGCAGTTGGCACTGTAAATTTTTACCTAGATGAATACTTCCATTTAGCATTCCATTTTAGGCCCAGACTGCCATGATTTTTTTCTTTAGGGGTTGGAAATAGCATTACCTGCTGCTGATATTTATCTTAACATAGAGTAATGCAAGCTAGTCTTCCCACAGTAAATTGTATTTTTTTGTACATAAAACTGGGAGTATATAATGTATGAATACACACTAGGTAATAATACATAGAGAACTATTAACATAGAAATGCAAGAATGTTAGAACAGGCCAGGTGTTTGAAGAAGGTTCAGGGGGTCATTATTCCTGTCTCACATGTGGTCAAACAATTGTCTAAACCACTGTGTAAATAAAGTAATCCTCTATGGATTGACTCTCTTGGTTATGGGATCATCATATTTGTTGGGAGGGTGTAAGCAAATAATTCTAAAGTCTGTGATAACTGGCTATTTATGTAGCTCCTACGTAAGGCAGGCTATACATTATGCAATTTTCTTTCCTTCAACTACACAACAAGATCTCCCTTTTCCTCCAGTGTAACATTCCCCCCTCCACAGTTAGAAAGCACCTCCCTAGGACACACTTAACCCTTTGAGCGCCCCTGTTAACCCCTTCCCTGCCAGTGTCATTTATACAGGGATCAGAGCATTTTTTTTCACTGATCACTGCATTGGTGTCACTAGTCCCCAAAAAGTGTCACTTAGGGTCAGATTTGTCCGCCACAATGTCGCAGTCCTGCTGAAAAACGCTGATCACCGCCATTACTAGTAAATTAGAAAAAAAAAAATAACTCTAACCCATAGTTCGAAGACTTTTGTGAAAACCAATCAATAAACACTTATTGGGATTTTTTTTACATAAAATATGTAGCAGAATACATATTGGCCTAAACTGATGAAGAAATTAGATTTTTTAAAATTTTTTCATTGAGAAGGTTTTATAGCAGAAAGTAAGGAAGATTGTTTTTTATTTAAAAATTGTCGGTCGTTTTTTGTTACGCAAAAAATAAAAACCGCAGGTGATCAAATACGACCAAAAGAAAGCTCTATTTGTGGGGGGAAAAAAAAGTACATTAATTCTATTTGGGTACAGCGTCACACCATGGCGCAATTGTCAGTTATAGCAACGCAGTTCCGTATTGCAAAAAATGGCCTGGTCAGGAAGTGGGTAAATCCTTCCAGGGCTGACGTGGTTAAGGAGAAAAGGTTTTTGAAATCTGCCCGTTGAACGCAAAGGAATCAGAAAGGGTGAAAGGCAGAGATCAGGGCATTACTTTTTATTCATCAGGTCATCCTATGCATATATGCAACAGTATATAGCCACATATCTAGATGAAGCAAGGGTTTTCCAAGAAATGTTTCCTATACAAATCCAAATACTTGCAAGATTATCAATATTTTATTTTGCAACCTCTGGTCATTGTGATTTGAAAATCAAGATGTTCCATTTTATTTTTCAAATACTGTGACAATTTTTAGTTATCTGCAACATTTTCAATGGGCACACATTCCTGTTCTGAAATCTGTTGTGAGAGAAAAGGCCATTTGCCTGGCTAAATATGACGTTAATGCTTTAAATCACTGACCTGGAACAAGTATGTTGATCAAAAAAGTTAGAGAAAGTCTAAAATCAATTTATACATACTGGTTCCAAATCCGTGTACTAAAGCCTGAGGGGCAGCATTACTACCAGATAGCAGTTGCAGAAATGAGGCAAACAATGGTCAGCAACCAGTAGATCGCAGCCAGGTGACTGGTAGATCGTGATCTGGGCTTGCTGACCCGCCATTCCAGAGCATCAGAGTGCAATGAAGGGGGACTACTTGTAAAGTTGGAGCTGTAGCAGGGAGCAAGAGCCACATGAGCCGATTCCTCCTCTGTAGTGCTGGCTCCTGTCCCATGAGGAGCGATACCAACTGCACCCCTCAACTTTCCGCCTTTTTACAGCTGGCTTCCGGGAACACACAGCACTCTCCAGACCAGGTAAAGCGGGCAGTATGAGCCGGGGAAAGGATCAGGTACGGGAGCGAAGAGAATTTTGTCGTCTCACATGCCGTGCTTGACCCTGCCCCCCAACTTTACGTATGAATGAGCACTAATGGTGGTGCTGCTGCCGCATGCAACTAGGGGCAAATTCACAAGTGCAGCAGGCATTGCTGCTCCCCTGAAAAGCAAACCGAGTGTGTTAGACAGGTGGTGAGGAGGCCATGTGTTACCCCCTCACCACTAGATTTAAACCCATGACTGCTGTGCAATGCACACAATTGCGACACGGTAGTATGACAATTATAGGTTTAAATCAGGTGTGAGGAGGCGACACTATGCCCGGTGATCTTTGCCTTCTCACATGTTGTTCAGGTAGATCTCCACCTCTTTAAGGTTGCCCAAGTTTACCTTTTGTAACATGTTACACTAGGGGTGCTGAAATTAATCGCAGCATCGATGCATCGCGATTCGGGTGTCCCCGATGCGGCATCGATGCATGCGACCGGGAGAGTCGATTGCCTCGCCCCCGCCCCTCCCGGGAGAGCGCTCCGTGTGTTACCTCATTTCTCAGTTTGTGACTGCCCAGCCCGACCCCCCGCCTCTCTCCTCGCGTCAGCCCGGCCCGCCTCTCTCCTCGCGTCAGCCCGGCCCGCCTCTCTCCTCGCGTCAGCCCGGCCCGCCTCTCTCCACTCTCCTTACATCAACCCCGCCTGCCTCTCTCCTCTAACATCTCGTCTCTCCTGACGTCAGCCCCGCCCACCTCTCTTCTGAATCTCTGAAAGCTACAGTCAGTGGGCGGGCCTGAGAATTCCCTGCTGACTTCAGGAAAGATGTGAGAACACACCGGTGTTCTGTCAGATCCTCCAACAGCGGCGGCTGGAATGGAGATCGGGGGATGGTGAGCAGGCAGATCGCCCTTCTCATTTCAGCCCCTTCTTATCACTTAGTGTTTGCAGCTCTTATGACCTGCAGAACAGCCCCAGCAGAGCAGCATGTGGGTACAGAGGGGGAAGCTGTGATCTGGGGACACATGTAGTGGAATCTGATGAGTAATGTCATTGCCACTGCAGGGGACTGGGCTGTATGCAGGAGAAATATAGACAGGAAAAATGGTGTGATATCTTCCTGAATGTGATGAAAGCTCGGGTGTGGGGACATAGGAAACCATTAGATTGATTGTCAAAAAAAACCCCACAAATGTCTGCTCTTATTATTCCCAGTATAATGCTGGGGTGACACACACTATGTCCGCAGTCTCTGCTCATCTCCTGTACTATGTCCGCAGTCTCTGCTCATCTCCTGTACTATGTCCGCAGTCTCTGCTCATCTCCTGTACTATGTCCGCAGTCTCTGCTCATCTCCTGTACTATGTCCGCAGTCTCTGCTCATCTCCTGTACTATGTCCGCAGTCTCTGCTCATCTCCTGTACTATGTCCGCAGTCTCTGCTCATCTCCTGTACTATGTCCGCAGTCTCTGCTCATCTCCTGTACTATGTTTGCAATCTCTGATCATTTCCTGTAGTAGGTCTGCAGTCTCTGACCATCTCCTGTAGTATTTTGGGGGAGAGCCTCGAGCTCCGTTAAGTTGTTGTCTACTGTGTTTAGACTTTGCTACATGCAGGAAGGAAGTGTTGCGTTTTTTTTTTTTTAAGAACAGAATTTTAAAAAATGGAGTTCCCCTGACTACTTGAATTTTTTTTGATGAAAACCATGTGCACTTGCGCTGTAATCGTGATGCATCGTGGAATCGAATAGAATCGTTGACATGATAATCGTAATCGAAACGAATCGTGAGGCCAGTGAAGATGCGCACCTCTGTTACACCCATATTCGGGGTAGAACATGTAACATATACACCAGCTTCTGCTCCCCCCAAACCCATGGTCCAACAGCTAGCGGGGGATCTTTTCCCTCCCGTTAGCTGTTACAATCTGTAAAAAACGCGGCCTTGCTGTCACAGCTGATGCCCACAGTTAAGATGCCAGTGCCGGAGACCAAAGACCAGTGACACAAAGGGCTGGGGTAAGCACAGCGCTGGGTCCTGGGACAGGTGGGTATCTGTTTATTAAAGGTCAGAAGCTACTTTTTGCTACCGATTTTTGTAGATGCTGACTTCAAATTTTTTTTTAAATTAGACTAGAGCTCCTCTTTAAAGCGGATCTTCACCCATTTTTTATACTTGATATCAGTGGCTTGTATACAGAGCACTGAGTGCTATATGGACCTTTTTTTTTTTCCCCTACCTTGCGATATACATGCTTTTCTTTGTTCTGTCCCTGCGGCTATGGGCGGGGACTTTGCGGGTATTCTCATCATTTCCTAATTGCGGCGCACTGTCTCCTGGGATCTCTTGTCATTCATCCCAGGAGTCAGTGCGGAGAGCCGCCGTGAAATCTCGCGTGATTTCCTACGACGACGCCCGTTGTGATGGAAACCTGAGCTCTTGACGGCGATCCGATCTGTGTGTACAGAGCATGCGCGAGATCAGGGCTAGAATGGGCGGTGCATGCTGGTCTGTCAGCAGCACCGTATCCCGGAAGAGGATGCCTGTGGGCTTCACATGCCCACAGGCAAGATGAAACCCGGCTAAAGAAAAAGATATACATTTTTTTTAATGCAGAAAACGGAGTAAGCTGGAAAAACAGAACAAGTAAGTTCAATGTTAAAAAATACTATACATTGTCAGTTTGCCAAAAATAAAAATTATTTGGAGACAGTGAAACCCCGCTTTAAAGCCATGTGCTAATAAATTGGAGAAGCACATTCACAAACCTGATCAACTGCTGCCCTTTTTAACCTTGTTTCTTAAAGTAAAACAGCTAGAAGATCCTAAAAGCTGCACCTATAGAATGGCTCTATTGCCTTGCAGGGTCTTACTGGAAGCTTGCTTACATGCAAGTTCCCAGTACTACAGCTATATACTAAAACTGACACAGGTACAGCAGCCTCCCCTGCAAACAGCAGTGTTTTTCCACCCACCAGTTCTTAGGCCTCTTTGACAAGGGTGGCCAGGGAGTGGTAAAACAGGCAGTTGAGCAGTGGTTGTATTGCTTCCCACCTAAAACATAACCTACAGCCGGAGGGAACAGTACACATTATATTATAGCCACAATGCTTTGCGGAAAATTTAACTTGGCAGGCCAAATTAGTCAGGCTTACTTGGCTTGTGGCTGTGAATCAATTTCAATAAAAAAAAATCCCCATTAAGCTGGAAAAAAAAAAAAAAATCCACCGTGGATTGCTTTTCAGGAGAGTGTTAGAAACTGCCACCCATGTGAAAGATGCCTTAGACTGACAGCTGCTTTCATTCCTGCCTGTGTGATGTGCACAGTGCAAAATCCCCAACTGGAAGTTTGGGGAAGAGGAGCAGAGAGTCACTCAGCAGTGTTTATCTTTGTATAAAGATAAAAAAATTAAGACAAACATTTTAAAGTGCAGCATGTGTAACTCATCTACAGGGAAACAGACTAATTGTTGAGGACATTACTAAAAAGGCAAAACTTTTTTTTTTTTTTTTTTTTTTTTTAAGTTTTGGATAGCATGGAGAGAGATTAGAACCCCTGTCAGTTTTTATTGCTGCAATTAGGGAGATTCATCTCTCTATTTGTCCTGTTTACCATTACGAGTGAAAGTAAAGAAAATCCCAAATTTTGGGCTGTTCCCATGAAAGTAATAGCGGGGAAATCTTCCAATGAGGGCACTAGTTCTTGTGACCTGAGGGTCCCCAAGGAATTCCCTTAATTTGCAGGGATTTCCTCTCACTTCCTGTTTGGATATGGGACTCTATCCAAAATGAAAGAAAAAAAAAAAGAAAAAAAAATAAGTTTTGCCTATAGTTCTGCTTTAAAAGGGTTTGTAAACCCTCAAGGTTTTTCACCTTAATGCCTTCTATGCAATCGTTCCATCGACGGGGACGAGCACAGCAGCTCCAGCCGCTGTCTCGGGTCCTCATTGGATAGATGGATAGCAGTGTAGCCATTGGCTCCCACTGCTGTCAAGCAAATCCAGTGACACGGGACGCGGATAGCAGGGCCGAGTCCCGCTGTCTGTAAATGGTCGCAGCAGTAGGACTCAGGAGTGCGCTCGCACGGGTGTCCCCTTGGAATGCGGGTCTCCGAGAGGGGGCACTCGATGCAGGGAGGAGCCAGGAGTGCCACTGGGGGACCCCAGAAGAGGAGAAATCGGGACACTCTGTGCAAAACCCTGACTTTTTTTTTAAATAGCAAGGACCCTTAACAACCCATTTAATATTTCACAATATATAGGTGTAAATGTATAGATTAAATCCCTGTGTAAGTTTTAAACAAAATAAGTGGCTCTAAGCCCAAGAACAAAAGTGTAATATATACTGCAGCTTACTAGTCTTTGTCTGAAAAAGGGAAAACAAATGCAACCATCACATCCAAGTAAAATTTTCTGTAAGTACAAAAATGTTCATTGATTTTGCCAGAAATTCTAGGTCTTTCCAACTCCCATGCAAAGAAATTAAATCTCAACTTTATCAGCCCACCTGATTCTCTTGTGAACATCTTCCCCTATGTTGTGAAGAGGAGGGTAACCAAGAGCCCTTTCACACTGGGGCCGTCGAGCATTAGCGGTAAGCGCCGCTCGTTTTAACAGCGCTTTACCGCTGTTTATCCGCCGCTTGCGGGGCGCCTTTAACCCCCGCTAGCGGCCGAAGGGGTTAAAAGCACCCGTATTGCGGCGCTTCAGAATTGCTTTTTAGGCGCTTTGGAAGCGCTGCCTATTCATTTCAATGGGTAGGGCGTTTTGGGAGCACTGTGCTCCCAAACCGCCCCAAAGATGCTGCTTGCAAGGCTTTTCCTAACGTCCCACAAGCGCACCGCCCCAGTGTGAAAAGTCACACTAAAATGAATGGGAGACGGTTTTCAGACGCTTTACAGCTTTACGCTATTTTTGCGCTAAAACGCCTGAAAACAACCTCGGTGTGAAAGGGGTCTAAGACAGAATGTGTTACAAACTGGTTTAATAAAGGTGAAAAAGTCTGAAAAAAAAGAAGAATTAATGCAGGCAATATACCCATGACTAACAATCTGAAACACATACAATTTTAGTTCTTTAGTTCTTCAGGCAGAAGTCCTTAAATTGTGCAAGCTTACGCAAGTGTACTTGGAAAAAATGCAAGCTTTGGTGCATTTCTGACATGCTTTGAACAGAGACACGGGGCCAAAAAAAGTAAAAAAATAAAAAGCAACTACCTATTTTCGTTTTATAGTAGCAATATAATGAATTGGCAACTTTTTTTTTTTTTTATTGAAATGTTTAAAAAATAAGACGCATTATAGATGCACTTTAACAGTGTGCATTATCCATTATGCTATCCATGTTCTTTTTAAACAGTAGGGAAATACACTATATCCTATAGAACTTAAAGTGATTGTTGGGGTTCTTTTTTTTTTTAGAATGCATAGAATGCATTGAGGTGAAAAACCACAAAGGTTTACAACCCCTTTAAATACATTTGCTGTGAAGGAAAAACATAAGTGGGGAAACCTTTCCAGTATAAGGTATGCAGTCAAAAAACAGACGTAAAAGGAGTCTTAAAGGAACAGTGACATAAATAACAAAGAGAAATGAAAATGAAGCCTGCTTGATCATGTCACCTGAACACAGGCATGAATGATTTTGCAGCACATCTGCCACACCTTAGATATTCTTAGCAGGGCTGCAGAGGCAGACAAAGACGTCACATCTATACCCTAGTGTGAAAGTACAACTTAATTAGAACTATTTATATTACATATCAGGGCAATGACAAAAAAAGCATGGCATTGATATCTTTCTACTACTGGTAAACGGATGTTTAGGAGCAGTTGGGCAGTTTTTTCAGCTGTCCTCAATGTCATCTTATCAGTACATGTACACAGGGTCAATTATAGTCGTTTCTAGGCAGTTGAGTTTAGAAGCATTTTTTGGAATGCAAAAAAAATGCATTCAGGACTGATGTTCAGAGGCATTTGAAACGTCAAACGACTGTAACAGCTTAAAAACGCTGCAAAACACAGTAACTAGCAGCGTACATGAAGCCTTACAAGCAAAATCAAATGTCTTCTCATTTTGGTACTCATGGCAGCTGGCTTGAATGCTGAACTCTATATGAAAAAAAAAAAAACATCCCTGTAGTGGGGCTCCTAATGCATTTCAAGGTTTAAATGCCTAGAGTACCAGAAAAAAAAAAGAAAAAGGGGGGGTTGGAAGCTTTTGGGACTTTAAATGAAGCAAAGCATATGATACACTAGGCTCTGTGCCTCTGTCCCTAATTTGATTAAAGAAAAAGGGGGGTTGGGACTTTAAATGAGGTGTGTGCTTAACAGTTGGTAAACAGTAAATGCATGAAAGCACATTGATAATTCATATGTATACATAAGTGGAACCATAAATGGATTTCAATAAAACAATACAATGTTGGTTTATGATTAGCAAAATGTCATATATAAAATCAAACATATAAATGCATAATTTTAGAAAAAGAACTGCATGCTTAAAGGCTTGACACGTTTTGTGGAATTCGCTCCACTTCCATTATACTCTGGATTATGGTTACACCATGCATAATGAGACCCTCCTCAGGATTGTAAACTATGCCACCATTGACCATACAATGGAGATCCGCACCTTTCACAAGGTCCTCTCATATGTGCCTTGGCGTTCCCGGGCAGTACTCCCACAGTCCAAGGTGCAGACATCCCCAGACAGCTCTCCATAGCACCACGTGTTTTACTATGAGCTGATTTTTACGCACATAGCATCTGCTCCTGAGAATGTGGCACGAAGGCCATGAAACGCGTTGAGCCTATTAGGATGCAGTTCTTTTATTAACTTTTGTTAATCATCAACCATCATATTGTTTTACTGAAATCCCATCTATACAATCAGCTCTTAACCCAATATTCATATGTTATAGTGTGTTATGATCCAATCGAATCATTGACAAATGTGTTTTATCACATGTATGAATTGCTGTAATCATGAATTTTCTACAATCTGTTGATGAGGCTTTTTAATAAAAATTTGCTCCTCGACACTATCCTTTATACTTACTATGTTACAATTCCACTTATGTATACATATGAATGATCAATGTGTTTTCATGCATTTACTATTTACCAACCGTTTCGTACGCACCTCATTTAAAGTCCCAACCCCCCTTATTCTTTGTGTACCAGAAAAATGTACTTTTACTTATCTTGTCCCTTACTCCCCTGGCAGCCAGCACTTTTCTCTTATTTCCAATGCTCTGGGTTGTGGCCAGGCCCTCAGCGATCTCATTTACAACGCAGGACTGATAGTACTGCATTATATGGAATGACATCACAACTTTGACTGCCGGGTGAAGCGCCAAAAAGACCAGTTGTTGCAAGCTCTTTATTGCTCTCTCACACGGCTCTTTAGCAATCCACAGACAACAGCTGTGAAAGTGTAAAATTCTACTTTATCTTCAGAAGTTTTATCTGAAATTGCTGTGTAACGTAAGGCAGCCCATGGATTAGTCATTTTTCTTTATCGTTAAACCAGAAGGTTGGATTAAAAGAAAAAAAAAAAAAAATAGGACTCAACTCCTCCATTCACACACGTGATTTGGAATGGGAGAATCCTCAATGGTAGGCTATTGTATTTTGACAGCAGGGAGACTTCCCCACCATCAGAACACACTAATCAGCCTAGTCGGCTATAGCTGGTGGTGGTGATTGCGCGGGGAAAAGCGGGTAGGGTGGTTGTACAGAGGTTGATCGGCAGATTGACTAGTTACAGCCTCCCTGCCCGTACATGGATCGAAATGTATTTGGTCCCTGCTGAACCAGCCAAATTCAGATCTATGTACAGCCAGCTGAAAAGTCCATTTAATGATAACTTTTCTTTTTTTTTTTTTTTTTTTTTTTGATTGGCAGGAATTATTTTTTTTCCAACTGAATTGGCTGAGGTCAGCTAATAAAAAATGTAATAAGTGTGGCATCATGAAGATAAAGGAGCTAGCATAAGTCTAAGGGCTCATTCACACCAGTACACCCATAAGGAAAAATGTTTTTTTATGTTTTTGCCTTGCCATGCATTGGGACTGTGCTGGGTAATGCTAGCCAGCACAGCCCCAGCTCACCTGGTTTTACTGAACCCTTGAATAACTTCAGGAAAGGATCAATTCAGAGCTAGGTTATAAATTCATATCCCAACTGAAACCACTAATTACTAATAAAAGGGGGGGAGGTTTGCCTGGATCAACCACCGGTAAAATTACAAAAATGAATGGTAGGAACAGATATTCATCCAAAGGAGATTGGATGCAGTTTGGATTGCTTTATGAGGCATACAAAACAACCAAGGAAAAGAAATTCCCAAAAGAAAGCAAGTGGTCCAAACACAATCTGCCAGAAAACAATATGTTTATTAAGCTACAAAACACCACACAATATTACAAAAGTTGGGCAATAAAGGGAATATGTCAAATGACCAGATTAAAATTGATAACGTTATCATTAAAAACACCGGAGCCGCGGCCAAGCATACCCCATACACACACCAATCACAACAGCAATTCCTACTACATTGGACAATATCGTATACAAGGAGACCTCAAATCAGTCCAAGTGTAGGTAGTGAGGTGGTATGGGCGTATGGGCGGATGAATGGATATGAATTTGGAACCTATTAACAGTCCGGGAACTCAGAGGAAACCAGCGGTGATTGGCTGGTGAAACGCGTCAGCACGTGACGTCAGCACGTGACGTCAGCACGTCATCCCGGAGCCGCGAGTCCATGGTGCTTTGAATGGATGATCGGGAATCTACAGCTGACGGCCGACCTCTATCATCTTACTGAAGGTGCCTACAGAACGGGACATTTTCTACCTGACGGCAAAGGCATATGCAGCTTGTTTGGGCACCTACAAGCCATCACTTGGGGTAGAGCGCACGACTTCATGATCGGCTGATTCACTTGGTGAGAGAAGTATCACTCCAATTATATAAGTTTATACAGTCTGAGTCGTTTATGCTCCCCCTACCTGCTCCCCCTACCTGCCTTTCACTAATACTACTGCTCTGCCTGCATATCCTTGGCTCCAATCACCTTCAGCAGCCACAGCCGACCAATTCAACTGTTCACCCACATTGGGACGAGTTCCCGGACTGTTAATAGGTTCCAAATTCATATCCATTCATCCACCCATACGCCCATACCACCTCACTACCTACACTTGGACTGATTTGAGGTCTCCTTGTATACGATATTGTCCAATGTAGTAGGAATTGCTGTTGTGATTGGTGTGTGTATGGGGTATGCTTGGCCGCGGCTCCGGTGTTTTTAATGATAACGTTATCAATTTTAATCTGGTCATTTGACATATTCCCTTTATTGCCCAACTTTTGTAATATTGTGTGGTGTTTTGTAGCTTAATAAACATATTGTTTTCTGGCAGATTGTGTTTGGACCACTTGCTTTCTTTTGGGAATTTCTTTTCCTTGGTTGTTTTTTAATTACTAATAAAAACTCGGAAAACTATGAAAGCCATCATTTCAAATTGGGATAATAACTGAGAGAGCTGCAACCTGAACCACAGCTAATATGGGAAAAACATCCAAAGGACAACCATTACAAGGCTGGTTCACAAAGCTGGGCTTGATAAAAGAAGAATGCTGAAGAAAAAAAAAAACAAAAAAAACAAAAAAAACTCTACTCTTTCAAATTCCATTGGATGTTTGCAAAAGGTCTGGAAGACACTGCAAATATGGATTAACCACTTCCTGCCCAAGGTACGTCATATGACGTCCTTGACTTTCAGTGGGTATATCTGAATGATGCCTGTAGCTACAGGCATCATTCAGATATCATCTTTTAGAGCCGGCAATTCTATGCACCGTAAAAATTATCATAGCTGAAGTTCCGCTGCTTGATCTTTCTTACAGGCGACAGTAGAGGATATCCTGCCACACTCGGGGCTCTCCCGTGCCATCGGGGACCTGGAGAAAAAAATCCGCCACTGCCGGATGATGAGCATAGAGATTCCCCATGACCAGATGGTCACCAGTCATCTCTAGGACCGTCGGAGGCCCAGGCACGACGTTATGACGTCACGTCCAGGCCGCAGTTGTAAACTAAGCCGCGATCGTGGCTGGAAAACATGGGATTGTTCTTCTTTTTTTTTTATCTCAAGCTTTCCAGCCTGGAGGAGAGATGTGGGGTCTTAGATGCCACATCTCTCCATAAAGAGGACCTGTCACGGACCATTCCTATTACAAGGGATGTTTAAATTTTTTGTAATAGGAATAAAAGTGCTAAAAAAAAAAAAAAAATTAAAGAGTAAGTGTAAAATAAAAAAAAATAAAAAAATTAAAGTGCCCCCGTCCCTGTGTGCTCGCACACAGAAGCGAACGCACACATAAATCCCGCCCACATATGTAAACGCTGTTCAAACCACACATGAGGTATCGCCATGTGCGTTAGAGAAAGAGCAACAATTCTAGTATTAGACCCTCTCTGTAAGTCTAAACTGGTAACCTGTAAAAAAAAACGTAAAGCCTCGCCTATAGAAATTTTTAAGTACCGAAGTTTGGCGCCATTCCACGAATGTGCGCAATTTTAAAGCGTGACATGTCGGTTATCTATTTACTCAGCGTAACATCATCTTTCGCATTATACAAAACAAATTGGGCTAACTTTACTGTTATTTTTTAATTCATTAAACTCCCCCCCCCCCCCCCAAAAAAAAAAAATTAAAAAAAAAAAAGTTTGAAACATTGTTGTGCAAATACTGTGCGACATAAAAAGTTGCAAAGACCGCCATTTCATTACCTAGGGTGTCTGCTAAAAAACATATATAATCTTTGGGGGTTCTGAGTAATTTTCTAGCAAAAAAATGATGATTTTTACATGTAGGAGAGGAGTGCCAAAATAGGCCCGGATGGGAAGTGGTTAAGGTGTCAATAAAAATTCTATATTTACATATATTCAGATTTATTTTGAACTTGGTAGCTTACTGTCTTCTGGGTTTGGTGCAGATAAAATTGTGCTGTGCTTCTTTTTCACCGCCTCTACATTTTCAGATATTTTAGCAATACAGTTCCTTATTTCTTCTACCTAAGGGTGAAAAAATATAAAATCTCAAAAAGAGATGCAACATAACTTCTTTGTACAAGATAACATTGAGGATAAACCATTAAGGGTAGAGAGGAGGCAGTACAATAAAACTGACAAAGTGGTAATTTACTAGGCCATCATGCTAAAGAATTACAAACATACTGTATTTTTGTACAAGTGCAAGCAGCTTCATAGAGGAGAACCATTAGCAACATTAATAATAAATAGCTTCCAAGTGTAAAAGAGGAAAGGAATGTTCATTAATATATCACACGCTGCTGTCATCCAACAAGATATTGCATTCTCCCACTGTATAACACTGTTAGCCCTCTTGCCCTGTAAGGTTTCTAGTGCTGCATTGTGATATTTACTCCAACTGGTTGCCCATTGTCACTAGGAGAGGAAGCCAAGAGAAAAAGAGTAGATATCCCAAAGGAGACATCCACTGCTGTGACAACTGTTAAAGGTGATATTTATCCCCCATGTTAAGGATCTCCACTCTTGCACCCTGGACAAGATAAATGAGAAAAATCCTCAGTGGGTAGACATAAAAAAACCCAGCTACAGCTGTTTGTGTAGTGATCTGTACAAATCTATGCAGGATCCAGTGCCCAAAGCAACATTTTAGGCCGTCCCCACAGTGCGACTCCCAAGGTTTTCCAAGGTTGTGCTAATCTGGAAGCACTGCTTCGATTTATTGCATAACAAGGCAGCGGGCAGTTGATTGAAGAATTTGAAGATTAAATAAAAAAAAAGTGGCTAAGCAAAGAGTGATTTCTCCATGAAGAAGTCCATCACCTTAGGATATTATCAAAAAAACTTAGGACTCACAGAGTGTGGTAGAGTTATAGGAAAGGCACCCAATGGACACATCAGCAAAAGCTTTGACAGTGTCAAATCACCTGAAGGTACAAGCCTAGAACCTAGAGTCTTTCAATACTTTGATGTGTCTTATACTGTATGATTTGGATTTTTGACCAGTAAAACAAATTCAGCACAGGACACAAGATCTTGTTAATTCGACTTTATTTTCATTTTCTCTTTTTCCAGTACTGGAAAAAGAGGGACACAAGATCTTTAGTCTTTAACCATACACTAGCTGAATTTCATTCAAAAGGTTTCATTTTAAGAATGGTCACTCAATTTAATTGTTTGTGGGGTCAAAACGATTTTCGCTTTCGACCACAGGAGATGAGAAAATTTAAAAGGAGCAGGATGGAATTTTTTTCTAGAATTAACATTGAATGTGGTTTTTATTTGAGAGCTCTGTTGACTTCAAAATCGAATGTTAAAAGCAAACAACATTTTGAAGTACGGTACTTTCAAACAACAGTCGTTAAGTGTACTGAATGTACGCTTTTTGTGTAAAACTACTAGTATATAGCCAGCTATCTTCAGGTGATTAGACACTATTAGAAAATATAATGATGTCCCTGCAGATATATAACACCTCCCAGGCCTAGAAAGCCTTAGTTTTATTGCAAGCACTAGAGGGATCTTAAAACAGAACAGAAGGGAGGTGAGGGGAGGGATCGATGTCCTGTACTGCTCTGCAAGAGGCTGATTTTACTGGCAAGTCAAAAATTCAATTAGTCATACAGTACAGGACAAAGGTTCTTTAGACTTAAACCATGAGACACCTAAAAGCAGTCCAGCAAAGGGATGGGCAATACAGCAAACAAACACTAACAGGCCTACATGTCAAATGGGTCATGAAGGGGTCCACAGAACTTAGAGAGCAGCCTGTAGCACCTTACTCCCAAAACTGACATCAGAGGAGGCCTGAACATCCACTTTGCAAAACTTAAAGCCCAACTACAGAAAAAGTAAAAAAATAGAAAATCTACCCTTGCAGTGGGCAGGCTTTCCGGGTGTGATGGTAGATATGGAACAAGCTGACTTTAGTCTTCAAGAGGGTAGGAATGACCGAATCGGATAGGCCCCTGTACCTCAAAACTTGAGTTTCAACAGCCATGCCATTATAGCCAGTGACTGAGAAGCAGGATGGTGGACTGCCCCCGGGAACAGAAGGTTTGGATGATCTGGAAGGGCACTTGGAGAGAGTTCTGCTAGGAGTCATCCTGGGCCTGCGGCAATGAAAATCACAGGAATGACCTGTGATTTTGATCCTGCAAGCAGATGAGGGAAACCCGGAAAGGCATAAATCAGGTGGTACTGATGCCAGGGGTCAATAAAGCATCCACTGCAATGGCCCCGGGGACTCTGGACCTGGCAACAAAAATATGTTATAAACTTGAGATGATAACCCAGTCCCCACTTTTGACAGAGCTACTCACACAACAATCATAGAACCCGACTGTACCAACATCTCCTACTTCTATCCTTTTCCTACTCTTGAAATCGCTCTGTATGTGTGTTAAGTCAGGCGATGGCAGTTTTACACTACCTTTCTTCAGAAAATGTAAACCATAACACATCCTGTTTTTACCTTTGTAATATATTTGTCAATCAGGAATCGAGGCCAATTTGAAAGCATTAAGAGGGGGAGGAGTCCTAGAATGTTCCGACATCTTGGCCCCTATCCTAACACAGCTGATAAATCAATCATTCAAAGAAGGGACTGTCCCAAGCTCCCTCAAGCAAGGCATCATCAAACCTCTGCTAAAGAAAGCCAATCTCGACCCTAAGGACCCTAACTGCCGTAGACCAATAACTAGCCTCAACGCTATCTCCAAGATCATGGAAAAAGCAGTAGTACAGCAGCTACAACACCACCTGGACACACACCTCCTCCTGGACCCTCTGCAATCAGGCTTCCGCCCAGGCCATGGCACAGAAACGGCACTTCTCAAAATATGGGACGACGCCCTTGAAGCAGCAGACGACGGAGAACAGAGTCTCCTGGTACTGTTAGACCTCAGCGCAGCATTCGATACAGTGGACCACAATACTAGAGAATCGCTCCCAGACAGTGAAACTAGGAACATTCACCTCGGAAACCCGGGCAATCTCCTGCGGAGTACCTCAAGGATCACCCTTGTCACCAGTACTATTCAACATATACATGCGCCCACTTCTCAATATCATCAGGAAAACCGACCTCTGCTTCCATTCATACGCTGACGACACCCAACTCTACCTTCGCATCAACGGACAAAAAGACCTTCATCAGCAATTACAGAAATGTCTCACCTTAATAGATGACTGGATGACCACCAGCTCCCTCAAACTTAACGGATCAAAAACAGAGCTTCTTCTCCTACATGCCAACAAAAATTCCAAAATAAAGACTCCGTGGACACCTCCCACCATCCTTGGACAGACCATCTCCCCAAACACCAAAGCCAAGAGTCTCGGAGATTTTTGACTCAGGAATGACAATGGACGCACAAATAGGATCAGTGGTGAGCGGATCCCACCATCTCCTCCGTCAACTACGCAGACTCATCCCCTTCATCCCAGAAGAGGACAAAGCGGCAGTTGTGGGAACAATCATCAATTCCCGACTCGACTACGCAAATTTGCTCTACGTAGGATTACCCCAATATCAGCTTGCGCGCTTACAACTCATCCAAAACACGGCGGCAAGACTGTTAACAGGAAAAAAACCCTGGGAATCCATCTCACCCTCCCTAAAGAGCCTTCACTGGCTAACCGTGAAGAATCGGATCACATTCAAGACCCTCTGCCTCACCCACAAATGCGTACGAGGGAACGCCCCACCATATCTCCGCGAGAAAATAAAACACTACACACCGAATCGCAGTCTTCGATCGGCTAACCAAAACCTCCTTACCGTTCCCAAATACCGCTACAAAGCAAAGGGAGAACGAAGATTCGCAGTCCAAGGACCTCGACTATGGAATGCTCTTCCAACTAACATCCGCATGGAAGAAAACCACCAGGCATTCAGGAAAAAACTAAAGACCTTCCTTTTCTGAGAAAGCTGACATCAGAGAATACATCCAGCGCCTTGAGGCGATTCAGTTCGCATTTGCAGCGCTTTACAAATCATTCATTCATTCATTCATTCATAGACAGTTTGTAGCCCCCGGAAATGATACTCTGGACCTAAAACATTGGAGATTTTTTGAGACCAGATTGCCGAAAAGGCCAAAGACTCTCTATTCTGACGAGTGGGAGTTCCCCATCTTTAGGAAAGTGGGCTTGGAGCAAAGCTTTACTGGCTAAATGAGCCAAGTCTTCTAATGAAAGGGTGTTCCAGACTTAAGACTTTTAGCTGGACACCCAAAAATGACAAATGAACTCTTCCTAATCTCAGGAATAGAAGGTCTGCTTGCAGAAGTGCAAGCCTTTTTTCTGGGGAAGGAAGAGGGAGTACTTTTACTTCCTGGAATCCCCTTGACATACCTGTCCAAGGAGGGACCAAATAAATTTACTCCCAGACTACTGGGGCTGGGTTCACATATGTGCGAATTGGATGCAGGTTTCTCCGCATCCAATTTGCATGACCGGCTCTCAATTTAGCCGGTTCACACAGGTAAGGGGCAGCCACAGAGCAGATTGCAAAAGGGTCGTGTGCATGTTTGGGTCAAGTTCAGGTGGGACTTCAGGCAAAAATTTGAACCTGGCCTGAAGGTTCTCCTTTGTAACTTCCAAACTCCAAAAGAACTTATCCACAAAAACACAGACAGTGGCAGATCACTTCTCTGTAGATAGGTAGGAGGAAAAGAGTGAAGGGAAAAAAGGACTAGAGGAAGGCAGGAAATCAGACTGTGTGCCCTGTGGAGAGAGACTTTTACAGTCCCCTGGAGCCATCAGCTCTGAGCAAGATCATCACAGGCTAACTCAATAAGATGTGCCAAGGTGTGAGACTATGTAAGATACAGTGTTTAAAGCAATATTACAGGCTGGCTCCGATACGATCCCCTAAGGTCCATTACCCTGGATTCAACTGTTAATGGCTAAAGAAAGTCTGCCTGCCAGTTTTCCACTCTGGGGATGTGGCAGACTGGGTGGAAGCAGGAATATCGACCCAAGACAGAGTCAGATCCACCTAAGCAGTTTGACTTCTGATGCCTCCCTGGTGATTGATGTACACCACTGCTGTGGCAATGTCTAAACAGACTTTCATTTGGCAGACCGCGCAGGTGAACCGACCAATACAGCAAAGCAAATTGAACTGCCCTCAGTTCCAAAATGTTTACAGGCAATACCCTCTCCTGCGATGACAAAGTTCCCTGAATCCAGAGGTTCTCTTTAACTCACTAGGCTGAAGGAACCGTCTTTAGCATCCATGTAGAAAACCACCAGCGTCAGGTATGTATTGTGTTTTAGGCCCATCAGGGAGTCCAGTGACTTGGTTCTCCTGTTCCATGTTAATAAGACATTTAGCTGAAGGGTCCTGGCGTAAAACCAGGCAAAAGGGTACCGCCTCAAAAAAGGAGGCAACCATCCACTGGTATAACAGAGACCATGTGCAGAAATGTGCAGATATTGCACACACGTGACCATTAACTAAGACACTAGCCAAAAACTGAGGCTGTGCTGGGCTGGGAAGGGAAGGGCTATGTTTCAGCAGGGACTCTGGTCTCTTTTTGCCATTTTCCAGTTGCCTGAAGGTGGAAGCAAAACCCTATTGTAATGGATAGGAAGATGCCCTGTATCTTGTGATGTACAATAGAGAAACATGTTTTTAAATCAAAATGACATACAAGAACAACTATATGACTTCAACGTGGTCAAATCCACATTTATAAATGCTTCAATAAGCCATCAAGCACAGATGTTTATATTTCTTGTGAAACTCCTGCTTCAGTCTAAATAGTCTCGTTAATTAGACCTATCTATTGTCTTCAAATTCAGAAATACCAGTTCATTTAACTGGCAAGCCAAAGTGCTCAATGCAAGTCCCTTTCAAAGTCATAAGGAGGAACAACACTACCTACAGCAACCTTCTTGCCTGTTTAAAAATAGCTGAGCTGTAATATGCATCCTCCTGATTCTCAGTTATTCAGGATAAATTTTCTTCCTTAGATACTAGTCAAAAATCACACAGCCATGCAGATAACCACTGTAATTTTGTTATCACAATGGACAACACCTTTAAAATGCTTTTTGGTGTATCTAATATCTCATTTCTAACAAACAGTTTCTCAACGGTCAGTTCTTTTATTATATCTCATCTTCATACAATTATCTCTAGAGGAAACACATGTCAAAAGAAGCAAACAATATTTCCTGTTCAAGCCCTGAACTTTTGGAATACCGGATAAACAAGCCTAAAAGACTAGATGGAGAATTTGACTTCCTCAGCTATTTTAAGAATTCCCACTACTGATTTTTTTTTTAATTTACAAAAACAAAAGCAATGACATTGTGAAGAGGCCCTGTATTTAAAAATGTAAAATGTCTTACCTGAAGGAAGAAGTCATCCATAAATTGTTCTTTTTGCATAATAACCACGGTGTCCCCATCTTCGCCTTCCCCCTTAGCCTGTGTGCACAAAGAATTGGAAAAAAAAACTGATTAGATGTCTTATGGAACATCAATAAAATAAGACATCTGTTTATTACAATTTCCCTGGACACAAAATATACAAGGAAAAAAAAAAAAGTCCAAAAATGAAAAGAAAGGTGTATCCCAATTAACATGTTGCATAATGAGAAGTCCAAGTGATGAATAGAAGCAGTCAGGTGACAATTACCCAACACATCAATTTCAGAAAGTGGCATTCTTTTAAAAATGAAAAAGCCATCACAACGGTCTTGTATGACTGTGACCTGATATTAGAAATGAATACCTTCATGCAACACTAAAATAAACAGGTCAAGCCTTATGCATTCCGTACATTTCAAGCACCAGGAAGTTTTCTTACAAGTCCAAATCCTTACACAAGGCCCTGAGAGCATAAGTTAAGGATCTGACCGAGCTGTCCAATGATTGTGGACGTCACTTCACACTTCCATCCAAAATACTGCATCCCTTAACTTGAGCACAATCATAAATCGCAGCTTTCTCTGCATTGAAGGTTAAAAAGATAGTCTCAAATAAAACAGACTAGATTCTTGCTTTTATTTTAGTTCATGAATGAAAGGGAAGATCTAATTAATGAATATGAACAATGGATTGTCTCTCCTTGAGAAATTCTATTATATTTCTAGCAGATGTACAAACATGTAATAACATTTTAGTTATTAACCACTTCAGCCCCGGAAGGATATTCCCCCTTCCCGACCAAGCCCTTTTTTGCGATACAGCACTCAGTCGCTTTAACTGACAATTGCGCGGTTGTGTGGCGTTGCACCCAAACAAAATCGACGTCCTTTCTCTCCCACAAATAGAGCTTTCTTTTGGTGGTATTTGATCACCTCTGCGGTCTATTTTTTGCGCTATAAATAAAAAATTTGAAAAAAAAAAGCAATATTTTTTACTTTTTGCTATAAAAAAAAATACCCCCCCCCCCAAAAAAAGCTAATTTCTTCATCAGTTTAGGCCAATATGTATTCTTCTACATATTTTTTTTTTTTTGGGGGGGGGGAGGTAGCGCAATACAAAATCGGGGATAGATTTATGGCATTTTTATTATGAATTTTTTTTATTATTATTAGTAATGCCGGCGATCTGCGATTTTTATCGTGACTGTGACATTGCGGACAGATCGGACACTTTTGACACTATTTTGGGAAAAATGCACTGATTACTGTGCAAATGTCACTGGCAGGGAATGGGTTAAACACTAGGGGGCGATCAAGGGGTTAAGTGTGTTCCCTCAGTGTGTTCTAACTGTAGGGGGGATGGCTCACTAGAACATGACAGAAAGCACTGCTCCTGATCATTGGGAGCAGTAGATCCCTGTCATGTTGCTAGGCAGAACAGGGAAAAGCCTTGTTTATTCTGGCTCTCCGGGCCACTGATGGTCATAGAGTCCGCGGGCACGCGCCCGCTAGCCGCAGACGTATATCGGTGTGAGCCAGTTGGCAAGTGGTTAAAGTGTATGTAAAAGGTATTGTTTTGGATACAATAGTAAAGTCTAGTCTATTGGGGTCAATGCACACGGCAACGCAGTGGCAGGAGCGATTCACCGCTCAGACTTGCTAGCTGTGGTAGGGAGAGGTACGGAGCACGATTTATCACATCACGCTGTTCCTTTTTTTTATCCCATTTGTATGAGCTTTATTTAAAAAGTGTACAAAACATACACTTCATTCACTGCAATGTCTGGCAGTACGCTGCGCTGCCTTACTTTGAAGTGTGATTTGGGCTGCTGTAGCGCAGCGCGCTAGGCTGCATTGCAGTGTGAATGGGACACACAGGAAACAAATGTTTCCTGTGTGTCCCTGTGGTGACAGACATTTTACCATGCTTTAAAACACAGTGTGAATTAGCCCTTATTCCTGGCCACAGCGATAGAAAGTGAGAGTAATCCAAAATTATAAGGCCGTCACCAAATTAATGCCAGCCATGCACACATACATTTCTCTCATTCAGTCTGTGGGATAAACAAGAAAAATCTAAAAGATTCTGCCATCAATACTAAATAGCGCGGATGGAAGAATCTCTCTCACATTGAATTCTTCTGCTCTACTGTTCGAAGGAAGAGGATAGTTAGTGGGCAACATTATATCCTGGGAACGATAAAAGCTAAAGGAAACCAGGGTTAGTACATATCACTAACCTATCATCAAATATCTGGAGAAAAAGCTCCTAAATCAATAGGGCCTGCAACTCGATAATGCACTGAGCTGAAGTGACAGATGCCAAGAAGGCTGCTTTGAACGCAAGGCTCTTTAGTTATAGATCAGGAATCAGAGAACTTTTGATTAACCTTGAAGAAAAAAGGGAAAGATCCCATTTGGGAAAAAATTTAAATAGGATAGACATTATCCTAGAAAGGCCTTTAAAGAATCAGGCACTCAGTGGATTATTGGCCAAAAAATAAAACAAAACAAAAACACACACCCTGCAAATTCACTGCGAGTTCCCCCATCGCACGCGACTCGCACAGCAGTTGGCACTCCCAGCAGTTTGCATATGGCAGTGTGAATACATTGTTAATGACACCCCCATTTCAGATTGTATATCGCACTGCGAACTGGCATGAACATCCATGTGATCCGATTCTAGTGCGGTCCAAAAAAGGGTCCTGTGCGAGTTTGGTCCGAATGTGATGCGATGTCAGCCATACTATCTGTATAGCTGAAATCGCATACGGACATCGCATGTGATTTTCACTGCAGTGTGGTGTGAATCTCATGTGATATCACAGAGTGCACAAGTGTGAAACGGTGGTTCTAATGTCAAAAGGTTTTTTTTTATCCTAATGCATTAAGATAAAAAACCTTCTGTGTGCAGCAACCCCCTCAGCTGTCAGAGACTCCCCTCCTGATTGGCCGAGACAGCAGCGGGCAGCCATTGGCTCCCGTTGCTGTCAATAAAAGTCAGTGAGCCAATGAGGAGAGAGGGGATGGGGCCGAGCCGCAGCTCCATGTCTGAATGGACACACAAAGTAGTGGCTGGGCTCAGAAGCCCCCATATCAAGCAACTTGCTGTGGGGGCACTCAGAAGGGAGGGGCCAGGTGCTCCGGCAAGGGACCCAAATAGAGGAGGATCTGGGCTGCTCTGTGCAAAACCAATGCAGAGAGCAGGTAGGTAAAACGTGTTTGTTTATTTTAAAGCGGATCTCCACCTTAAAAATAATTACTAAAGGCCAGCAGCTGCAAATACTGCAGCTGCTGACTTTTAATAAATGGACACTTACCTGTCCCAGGGTCCAGCGATGTCGGCAGCCGAAGCCGATCAATCGTCTTTCGTCTGCCCCCCGCCGCTATCCTCGGTCAGGGAATCAGGAAGTGAAGCGTTGCAGCTTCACTGCTCGGGTCCCTACTGCGCATGTCATGCTGCACGTCTTCACTGGTCCCCGTTGTGTTCTGGGAAACACACAGTTCCCAGAACACAACGGGGGGGGTATATCTGCGGCTATCTATCCCCAGAAGTGGGTGCAGATACCTGTATTAGACAGGTATCTGCACCCCTCTCCCCCCTGAAAGGTGCCAATTGTGGCACCGGGGGGGAGGAATCCGATGAGCGGAAGTTCCACTTTAGGGTGGAACTCTGCTTTAAGCTAAAAACAAAAAAGACGACTTTAGGATCATTTCAAGGCTGCAACCTGTATCTTAAGGGTGCTGATGGCAAGTCTTTGACTCCATCCTGCAAAAATTCTCTTAACGTGACACGACTGGGAAAAGAAAACATTCCAAACGTTCCTATAGATGGCCTGCGTAACCTTTATCCTATTCGAAAGAATGGCACCAATCACTCTATCCGATAGGCCTTTAGGATGGCTTTTTTCATGGCACCAAGCTGATAGCTTCAGGGTTTGTACTTCTAGAAAAACCACACAGGCCCCTGGTCCAGAACCTTGGGAGGGGAGGGGGGGGGGCGAAGCTCCACTAACAGACAACAGGCTGCAAGACCAGGGTCTCTTGGGCCAATTAGAAGCCAAAGAATCAGTGTGGTATTCGCTTGTTATAATTTCCTTAACACCAGGGGATTGTGTTTGAATGGAGGTAATGTGTAAAAGAGATTTGTAATTTCCCATCAATTCCCAAAGATTACAGGAAAAGTAACTACATTTCCCATGAGAGAGAGAGGAGAGGATATGATGTAATCACTGTTCTAACTCCTCCTTGGTAGAATACATGATGCATTTTTTGAATTACAGAAAGCACTTCCTGAAAATTCAATGAGACTTTTCTCTTCAATAGTAAGGAATTTCAAAAATGTAATAACTGTTTAGTGTTTTGTGTAGGGGGTGTACTAAAGGGGGATTTTTGGCCAATCTCGCTCTACTTTAAAGCCAAAACCTTTAATTTTGGATAGAGTAGGAAAGGGTTGAAAGAGAGATCTAGATCAGTGATGGCGAACTCTGGCACCCCAGAAATTTTAGAACTATATTTCCCATGATGCTCATGCACTCTGCAGTGTAGTTGAGAATGATGGGAAATGTAGTTCCAAAACATCTGGGGTGCCAAGGTTCGCCATCACTGATAGAGTTGATCAGGACAATTAGAGAGAGATAAAGCGGAGTTCCACCCAAAAATGGAACTTCCACTTTTCAGGATTCCTCCCCCCCTCCGGTGTCAGATTTGGCAGCTTTGGGGGGGGCAGATACCTGTATAATCTAGGTATTCGCTCCCACTTCCAGGCATAGATAGCCACAGTATCCGCAGATATCTATGCTATATCCGGCGCCTCCTCCATCCCTCCCCGCTGTCTTCTGGGAGACACACAGGTCCCAGAAGACAGCAGGGACCAGTGGAATCGTGCAGCGCGACTCGCGCATGTGTAGTAGGGAATCAGGCTGTGAAGCCGCAAGGCTTCAATTCCTGACTCCCTTACTGAAGATGGCGGTGCCGCCACCCGAGAGCCGAGGGACAGATCGGCTTTGGGTGCTGACATCTGGACAGGTAAGTGTCCATATTTTAAAAGTCAGCAGCTGCAGTATTTTTAGCTGCTGACTTTAAAAAAAAAATAAATAAATTTTGGAGGGACTCCGCTTTAATCTTTCCAATGGGGAAACAGACAGCTATAGAAACCTGCCAGTGGTTCTTTCCCTTACCACTCTATTCAAATCTCAACAGAAAAAAACTTATTAGGGCACTTTCACACTGGCAGTGCCCCGCTATTTTTACCGGCGCTTAACCGTCGTTTTTGCTGTGCCTTTCGGCCGATAGCGAGGCGCTTTTAACCCACCGCTAACGGCCAAAAAAGGGTCAAAAGCGGCGCTTTGGTGCTGCTGCCTATTGATTTCAACAGCGCCTCAAAGATGCTGCGTGAAGTACTTTTTTTGGAGTGTCCTGCCAGCGCACTGCTCCAGTGTGAAAGCACCTCGGGCTTTCAAATTGGAGTGAAAGGTGAAGCGCTTTACAGGCGCTATTTTTAGCACTATAGCGCCTCAGTGTGAAAGGGGTCTTAAACATGACATGTATAGTGCTGCAGGCCTCAGTCAGATAGTCTCAGTGGCAAGCCACTCCTGTGCTGCCCCTCCTCCAAACAAGTGAATGACGCCAGTTGGAGCCTGCTTTGTCCTAGTGCACTGTGCATCTGAGCTATCCAGGGACGTGCGCCCTACCAGGAAGTACAAGTGAGTGGTGCTGTACAACCTCCAGTCAGCAGCACTGCAAAGAAAATCATTTAAATGTTTGGGCACACATATGAAACATAACATGTACAACAGAATGTTTCACTGCTTACTTAGAATGCATTTTACTACTACTTTAAAGTGTCACTAAACTCACATCATAAAAAACGATCAATAAATGGTGTATTACATGCTGTTCGTACTCAGTCGCTATGAGATTCCTTTTCTGCAAAAAACCTGGTTGACCCTGCTGCTCTCCAGCTCCACCTTCTATCCATGTCCCCAATTCACTTAGGGATTTTGCAGCTGTCATGGCAACTCTGAACAGTTTTCAGTGAGTTTCTATGCTCAGCATTTCTTCCCCATCACATCTGAGCAGTCCATGTGACTATAGAGTCACACATGTGGGTGTAAACACAGTGGTAAATAAAAGCCGGCCCACCCCCTCCCTCCTCCTCCATACCTACTAACCATCTAAACACAATGGGGACGGGATATTACATGTAGATTAATGGAGGCTTCACCTTCCTCTTATTTTAGGACACAGGCTGGAGGGGCATGACACAGCCTGTGACTGGCATAAATCTGCCAACACCACGTTCTTGCCAAAAAAATAATAGAGATTTGATTTCAAATATATATATTTAAAACAGATTGATATAATTTATTTTACTCTGTACTCAAGGCTGTTTTTTTTTTTTTTTACATTTTTAACATGTGATCAGCAGCAGAGGACTAGAGACTCCTCCAGCTTTTGTTTCCCTGCAGACAGGCTGGGAAAGAGCTGGGTCATCTGACAGCTGTATATCGATTAGGAAAAGGGTACTTCGATTTTTTTAATTTATTTTTTTATTAAAATACTTACAAAGCCCTCATCCACATAGAGAAAAAGAAGAGAAAATGCAAAGGAAAGGAGTGTGTTTAATATTACTTTAAGTTACACAATGGCTTGTGTTTATACACTATATTATTTTTTTGTAAACAAAAAAGTGGTGTGTTCCTTTAATTGTTTGATCGGGACCAGGAAATGGGAGCAGGGATGGGACTGGTTGACGCTAACAACACAGCCTTTCTCCCTGTATTAGTATTCAGAAATTCTACAGTCACTTCCTGAAACACATTTACAAATTAAAGACAGCCAGAGAAAATTGCTGCATGACTTAGAGTGTACTAAGTAATGCTATTAATGAAAACATATTTTTTAATAAACAAGATGACATATGTTGAGCAGATGAACACTAAACTGACAGCAGAGCAAACAGCTGGAAGAAAATGAAGCCAGGGTTACCAAATGGAATGTGCTTCCCCAAGGCCTCGTCTAAATGTGTCACCGGGAACTACAGATGTAAGTCGTGTCTGTGCAAGTCAGATTGTAAAACTAGCCTGCAATCTACGGAATGGAAATCATGACTGCAAGAAAAACACCTCCGAGTATAGGTGTACACGGAGATAAACGCATGGAAAATCTTAAACTAACAGTTTAGCAACTGGAAATGTATTCCTTAAGGGGTACAGAGCGGAAACAGGCGCTTTAATATGGTACATCCCAAAAAGAGCTGTATAACAATATACAGTGGTCAGAAAAAAGAAGCCCCATCCCTGAGACATAGGGGCTACATCACACCAGTAATCACTAAAATGTGTAGATAAAATACTCACCTGCTCAAATACATTGCTCTCCAGACAACTAGATGATGTAGGTATAGAATATCCATCCGGTGAGAGAGCAACACATACAACTAGTGAGTAACTATTCCCTGCTGTGTGCCGCACAGCAATCACTGGGAGTTCTCACCAGAGACAGGATCACTAGTGTGACATCCACCCAAGTGAGTCTACTTTTACCATTTGCATCAGCAGAACCTAATAAAAAGACACACAACGGCACCTAGATTACACTTGCCTTGCATGTTATGAGCCACTTTACATCTGTGTGCAGTAAAAACACAATATCTGTTGTTTTTTTTAAACATATTGCATTTTTAATGAGTTGTGCTGAACTTTTGATGCAACACATAATGAGTTTAAGCCTAGGTTATAACTATTGCGACCTGAAAGTCATGCAATTTTCATGCGACTTGATGGAATGCCTGTGTATTCTTGTGGGCTATGGACCTCAAGTTGCATCTAAGTGGGACCAAAGTCGTGCAGGGACTATTTTGAAGTCACACAGATATGAACGGTACTCATTGGAAATCATGGGGTATGACTTGTCATGTGACTTTGCAGTCCCAAGTCGCATGACACGTCGCACTACTGGAAAGGTAGCCTTAGCCCTGGTTCACATTGCAGCTATTGCCGGCAATGGCACCGTCCAAATTGGTGTAACGCTGCATTTGCGACGCCGCATCGATTTCCAAAAGTAGTTTCTGTACTACTTTTGGCGACTTTGGGGTGCGATTTCAAAAGACATCTGTGCAGAATCCCGCACAGATGTCTCTGAAATCACCCCCGATGTCGGGACTGACAAGGTAATGAAAGCGTGCAAGTTCAGCTGAACTCACACAATTTCATTCCCGCCATCATGTTTACCTAGACTTACATGTGTTTTCTTCCTTCAGTCACCTGGGAAAAATGGACACGTGACTCAAAAACAGTACCAATAAGAAACACGATGAGTTTTTGGTATGCTACCATTGACTGTAATAGATGGTGCATTTTTAATGCACTGACAATGCAGGACTTTTTTAGGTCCCTTTCAGGAGTTGAATTCATCAAGCGGATCCGCCTGCTCAGCGACTGCTCAACCGCCTGATCTCTCTGCTGATCCCCACTGAGCAGGCGGATGACAGATCCATGTCCGCTCCACTATGCAGAGCAATCCAATCCAATGTCTGTTTTAGCGGACCGGATCGAATGCCAGCAGACAATGGGTGGTCCGATCGGGTCCACCTGAAAAATGGACAGGCTAACCAGATCGGTCCACTGGTGTGAAAATGCAGGGCTTTGTAAAAAATGCAGTGCACATATGTAAACAGTTACAAAATATTTAAAAGGAGACTAATTTACTGCACATTTAACGCACTGAGCAGGTGCGTTTTAGCACGGCAAAAGCACAAAGATGTGAACAGGCCCTTATAGGTAAAACAATGGACTTAAAGCGGAATTTCACCTAAAAAGGTAAGTTCCGGTTTAAGTTCTCCTCCCCCTTCCCCCCTCCTCTCTCATATTTGCAAAGTTTTTGGTTTTTTTTTTAGTGGGGGAAGGGTAGAGCGGGTTGCTTATCTGCGGGCCCAGGACCAGCATAGCGGGTGCCCCTGGGTAGAGGGGAGGGCGGAGAGCAGACACACATCCGCTCTCTTCCCCTTCTTGTTGCTGACCTGGAAATGGCATGTATGATGTCACTTCCGTGTCCCCATCAACATTTTCCCAGGCCATTAAGGCCAAGAAAGAATGTAATGCAGTGGGATGTGCATTGCGTTACATTCAGTGGAGCGCAGGGGAGACATGCGGGGTCTTTTAGACCCCGCATGTCTCATTAACTGCTTGCCGACCGGGCGTCATATGACGTCCTCGCTTTCCTAGGCCAACAGGGGGCGCGCGCGCGCCGTGTCACTAGGCACGCGGTGCGTGTGCCAGGCGGCCGCGATGTCCGCCGGGCACCCGCGATTACTGGTAACACAGCAGGACCGTGGATCTGTGTGTGTAAACACACAGATCCACGGTCCTGTCAGAGGAGAGGAGACCGATGGTGTGTTCCCAATACAGAGGAACACCGATCGGTCTCCTCCCCAGTGAGTCCCCGCCCCCTACAGTTAGAATCACTCCCTAGCAACACAGTTAACCCCTCGATCACCACCTAGTGTTAACCCCTTCCCTGCCTGTCACATTTATACAGTAATCAATGCATTTTTATAGCACGAATCGCTGTATAAATGTGAATGGTCCCAAATATGTGTCAAAAGTGTCCGATGTGTCCGCCGCAAAATCGCAGTCACGATAAAAATCGCAGATCGCCGCCATTACTAGTAAAAAAATAAAAATGTTATAAATCTATCCCCTATTTTGTAGACGCTATAACTTTTGCGCAAACCAATCTATATACACTTATTGCGATTTTTTTTACCAAAAATATGTACAAGAATACATATCGGCCTAAACTGAGAAAAAATTTGTTTTAAAGAAAAAAAAATTGGATGTTTATTATCGCAAAAGGTAAAAATGATTGTGTTTTTT
Organism: Lithobates clamitans; assembly: GCA_037952925.1. Lineage (NCBI taxonomy): Eukaryota > Metazoa > Chordata > Amphibia > Anura > Ranidae > Lithobates > Lithobates clamitans. The sequence continues at coordinate 17,844,714 of JBBGZY010000438.1, forward strand.
TAAAAACTTGTCACTCTTCTTTTGTTTATAGCGCAAAAAATAAAAGCCGCAGAGGTGATCAAATACCACTAAAAGAAAAATCTATTTGTGGGGAAAAAATAACAATTTCATTTGGGTACAGTGTTGTATGTCGGCGCAATTGTCATTCAAAGTGCGACAGCGCTGAAAGCTGAAAAATGGCTTGGGCAGGAAGGGGGCGAAAATGCACTGTATTGAGGTGGTTAAAGAGAAATCGGTCACCAAAAAAAAATCACCACATTATTGGACTTTTAGTCCACCAAATAAAAAAAAATTGTTTTGTTATAATTGTAAAAACATTTAAAGCGAAGTTCCGGCCAAAATATGACTTTGAAGTTAAAAATATCCCTAGAATACTCATACCTCAAGCAATGTAACAAAGGTATGCTGTAAACTATGCCCAGTTTTCTATTTGTGCAGCAAAGTTTCCTTACTTTGTGAAGTTCCTGCACAGTGCGGCCATCTCCAGCGTGGGCATCTGAAGGCACAGTGTCCTTCCTGGATTCTGTGCATGCTAGCTACCCAGCATGTACTTGCCGGTCTCACGCATGTGCAGTGCGGTGCAATCTTGGTCAGCTTGCCATGCCAAGCTGACCAAGATTTTCCATAGACGCCAATTTTAAATGTTACTGGAGCAGTGCCATGCCAAGCTGACCAAGATCTCCCAGTAGCCAATGCAAAACCGGAAATGACGTATGGCGCCACGGCCGCTAAAGGAGGAACTGAAATTAGATATAGGCATAAATCAGGTAAGTGAACAGAAAAAATAATAATTGCCAATTCATTTTAAGAATGCACATTAGTACATGGTGAGGAGGGAAAAATGTGGGTGGAACTCCGCTTTAAGCTACACCCAAGCACATGATACACACACTCCCTCCCCCACATATACGCACGTACAATTTATGTGCCGGGCGCTTACAACTGAAAACGTTGATTGCCATTCACATGGCACATATTGCCGCGCATGCCAAAACGAGAGCAATATTTCTAGCACCAGCATCACCAATGGAAAATATAAGGTACTTGGTGACATTTCACGGGCGCACACAAATTTAAGGTTTGACATATTGGGTATCTAATTACTCAGTGCAACCTCAGCCTTTATATTTTACCAAACAATTGGGTAATTTATTGTTTTTGTGCCCCCTAAAATGAACTTTTGCTGTAATTTTGTCATAATATCCTTTACCATAAAAAATTGGAACTACCTCCATTGTATTCTCTAAGGCAGTGGTTCTCAACTTCAGTCCTCGGGACCCACCAACAGGCCAGATTTTAAGTATTACCTTGGGGAGTTGCAGACTAGAATACTGCAATCACTGAGCAGCAAGTGATATCACCTGTGATGTATTTCAGCTATCTTGCAAACCTGGCCTGTTGGTGGGTCCTGAGGACTGGAGTTGAGAACCACTGCTCTAAGGTGTCTGCTTTCAGAAAATATATGTTTTTAGGGTTTCATGGAATCTTCGGGCCTAAAATTATTTTTTAAACATATGCAAAAAAAAAACAAAAACAAAAAAACAAAAAAAAAAAAAACACGCAAAAAGGGTTAAAAGATAAAAGTTCACCTTCGGGAACACGTTATACCTGAAAGCTTTGTTAGTTTAATAAAAAAATGGCTCCTAACTTTTTTTTTACAGTGCCTTGAAAAAGTATTCATACCTCTAGAAATTTTCCACATTTTGTCATGTTACAACCAAAATCGTAAATGTATTTTATTGGGATTTTATGTGATAGACCAACACAAAGTGGCACATAATTGTGAAGTGAAGAAAAATGAGTCAATACTTCGTAGAACCAGCTTTCGCTGCAATTACAGCTGATTTGCACATCTAGAGAGAGTGAAATTTTTGCCCATTTTTCTTTGCAAAATAGCTCAAGCTCTGTCAGATTGGATGGAGAGCGTCTGAACAGCAATTTTCAGGTCTTACCACAGATTTTCAATTCTATTTAGGTCTGGACTTTGACTGAGCCATTCTAACACATGAATATGCCCTGATCTAAATCATTCCATTGTAGCTCTGGCTGTATGTTTAGGGTTGTTTTCCTGCTGGAAGGGGAACCTTCCACCCCACTCTCAAGTCTTTTGCAGACTCCAACAGGTTTTATTCTGAGATTGCCCTGTATCCCAGAGGATTTTGATTGTTGCTTTGCAGACAAAGTTTTTCCCCTAGGCTGCTGTTTGTTCTTTCTGACCAATTACAACAAAGGCAATACTATATAGGCTTCAGTAAAATGGCGCCAACCCTATTTCTTGAAGACGCGCGCACACAGTGTGAAATGTATTGAAAGGGAGGCTCAATATACTGTTTCGAGTCCTCCGTTCCTGGATCAGCTGGGACGCATGCCGAGACGCTAATCAAATACCCACAGAACTAAGGTATCTCTCAGTCTCTGCTTTCCTTCTCAACTGCAGCTTAGTTTGCTGTTTTTTTTCGTCCTGTACCTGCACACTTGTTTGGGAGTTTTCGTTTTTGTTGGAATAAAGACATTTTTACACTATCCAAGTTTTGTGGCTTTTATGGGGAGCCACTTTTTGCAGATTCGGCTGATGCATTGATGCACCGAGGCTCAGATATAAAAGTCATACACAATTCCTGCTGACTGGTGATTCTTTCTGCCAGGATCTGGGAAAGATACCTTTTGAAGATACATGGTTTTTCATGCTTGAGGGTCACTTTGTGGCCACTACTATCTGGTGAGCGCTTTGATATACCACTTCGGGTAAAGCACGAATAAGAAAGCATGTGCACTTTATTAAGTGGTGATTGGATCTACTAAGAAGAATTTTGTGTGTTTTCTTCAAATTATTTGAGGACATTTGATTTGTTGCACTGGATTCACTTTATTGTAAACATAGCATATTTTTTTGTTCATGCACTGGAGCACTTTAATATATGTATAATCTATAGGTTCACATTTTAATTTAATATATTGCACTAATGATGCGCCCTATACTGTTTTGTCATATTGTTTATTAGTAATTTTACTAATTTAGGAGCAGCATCAGGTTGGTAGAGTACACGTTTGTATATATTTTTGGCGCCGTGCCCATTAATTATTTATTAGATGTAGGCTAATACCCTGAATGCATATTTGTATGATCTTACTATAGCAAACTGAAATGAAATTGATTACCACACATCGATCGTTTGCACATTACCCTTGCATTGATTTCATGGTGGTGCAGTATATGGTAAATCTGTAACTTCCCTACACACTTCCCCTCCCCCATGCTACAGTTTTAACTATCCACTGCTAAATGACAGTCTAAGAGGGAGGCAGGAGGTTGCTACAAGTGTTAGAACTGTTGGTAATGTAGAATTGATTTCCACACCACAAAACTGGAATATGTACAGAGGCAGCCATTGTTTTCTGCTCAATAATGAGCTAGCTCCAATCACCACACAAACAAACACTATCATGTACTCCATCCCAGTTGCTTTTACAGAAGAATCCTACAGATGTTTCTAGTAGTGAAATGTGATCAATTACTGCCCTCCCCCCATTCTCCATAACAGAAAAGCCAGGCTCTGTCCCCCAACACACAGGGAAATCACTGAATGGACTCATTCTTTAAAGCTTTACTCTGGGAAATGTAAAGCAATTCTCCACTCTGGACAAAATAAATAAATGTAAAAAGTCAGCAGCTACCTAATAACAGAACACTTACATGTCCAGGGATCCAAAGTCGTCCTCATCCGGTCTAGTTCTTCACTAGTTTCCGGCGCCGGCAACTTAACTGTGGGTTTCCGGCTGTGCCAGCTAGGTACCCACTGCGGATTTGGGAGCTGCACTGAGCTGTGTGAATGGTCCCGCTGTCTTCTGGGACCAATGATGTGTCCCAGAAAACTGCAGGGAGGGAGGGGGAGAGGAGAACTTCTGCTCGGACCGCCTAGGCAAACTGAGCAATAAGTGGGAGCAGGTACCTGTGAAAATCCCGCTCCCCCCTGAAAAAATGACCTGCCAAATGTGACAGGAGGAGGAGGAGGAGGGTTTAGAGAGTAGGAACTTCCCCATTTGGATGAAACTCTGCTATAAAGTGGAATTTTACCTTACATCTAACTTGCCTTAAAACTGTTCAATGCCCTGTCCTAACACCTATACAGTACTAACATACATAAGAAAAATGTATATACTTAACTATTTTCAGCCAGCTTCAGTCCGGTCACGTGATCTGGCTTCTGTGGATCAGGCAATGCAACTTCAAGTGAGAGGAGGGAGTGCCGTCAACAGATGGGCCATTGAAGTCTATGGGTGACATCCCCACTCCAGGCTTTATTAGCTCTTGTCTGCGCACTCTCTACGGTCCTCTGCAGCTGGCTCATACCAAGGACAATACATGACCGGACTGGCCCGGCCTGAAATCGGTAGGTATATAAACCTTTCTTACACAGGTTAGTTAGCATAGGTGTAAGAAGGCAGAGGGGCAGTTTTAAGCTAGTTAGACATAAGCAGGAAGTCTACTTTAAAATGTATTCCTTGAAGTGGGGCTGTGCTGGTAAAGCTATCATTTTTTTATTAAAATAAAAAATGTTATACTTACCTACTCTTTCAATGGTATTGCACAAAGCAGCTCTGAACCTCCTTTTCTGGGGTGCCCTGCTGGCATTATCTGCTCCTCCTCTAGCAAGCTGCCTGATATGGGGGCAGACATGTGGGTCCATTGACACACAGCATTGGTCAGCCCTGCCCCCGCTCAGGTGTGAGCGTGTGTCAACAATTCAGAAATCGGCATTCGCTGGAAGAATGCACATTCACTTGTGTGAACGGAACTCTCAGGCAAATTGCCTTGTCCATGCATTGTGCCTTGCCCAGCGTAGCCCAATACTTATGGTGTGAATGGGTCTTTAAGATGTTACAGTTCAATCACAGAGAATTGTTCTACACTTGATGAGCACTAGTCACTGCTAAGACAGATAGAACACAACCAATTTCTATGTCCCCACTGCAACGCTGCCTGGAGGTGCAGGAAAATGCAGACATGCTGCATTTTAATGCATAGCATAGGTAAGCATTGCATAGCTGCTGTGTGGTGACATTAAGTGTCACTTTGTGCACTTCAAAAAAAGTTAGCAAGAAAAGAAGAAAACTGATGGACTAAAATGCACATCACACTGCTCACTAACTGCAGCCAAAAACTGACAGCTGATCCTTCTGATCTCTGCAGCTTCAAAAATAGAGTCGCTGCATTCGTGCCAGCCCCGCCCCTCCTCCTGCCCAATCACAGAAGTCTTGGTATTGTGCGATGACATTCACAAAATACAACGGCTTCTATGAATGGGCAACAGAGGGAAGGGCATACATAGCTGCTGTATGTGCTTCTTTATCTCAGATCCTGGAGTGTCTCTCTGTCAGACCAATAAAACAGTCAAATGTAGATAATACTGTAGAGATAAGTCCAGGTGATGTCATGCACCTAGTTGGACTTAACTCATTGTGTGCCTTCACTTTATACAAAGTGTCTGAATTCCTGGAATTCAACTTCAATTCCAGCAACAGTCAGAAAGTTGCCTGTACTGCTGCGGGAACAGTGCTGCTTATCATATGTAGCTAATGCTAGATCAGCATGTAATGGAAATAGTTGGTATCCAAACTATTTAAAATTAAATTCAACCTGGAGCTCTATTTTAAAAGAGAAGCATGACCAAAGCTTTTTGGCCAGATTTCTCTTGTTGGTCACATGAGTGCACTTACTTTTGCACTGCTGTGACCCAGATTCAGCCGCTGCTTGCTAACGCCACAGAGCCAATCCAGATTCTGACAGGATTCCAACCATACTGTGGGGATCCACACAGCTGCCTGATGAAAGCTGGCTCTGCACATGCGGCTGAGAGCCAATGCCAGCTGCGCCCGTCCCCTCCCCATCTTGGTGCTCCAGAGAGTGGTGGAGGGGCAGAGTGGAGAGTAGTCACCGCTCTCAGCACACAGAGAACTGAGTGATCAGCGGTCATGTGATCACTCAGTTCTCGGCCCTAAAGTCGACATGGGACAGCTGTAGCATCACACTGATGATGAAGCATAGAGGCGAGTATGTGCGTTTGTTTTTTTTATAAACCCCCCGTTTTTCTCCTTTACTTTTCTGGTAAACTTTTGGGCATCAGGACTGCTTGAGCTAAGAAGAAGAGGGTAGATGCCCAAAAGAACGTAAAGAAAAAACAAAACACAAAACTGTCGTCGTCCCCCCCCCGACGTTAAAACACTAATGGCTGGTGTCCATTGTGTAGGGACTATGAAGTGCGTTGTTACAAAGCGTTGCACCTAGAGCTGTACGATTCTGGCTAAAATGAGAATCACAATATTTTTGCTTGGAATAAAGATCACGATTCTTGTGGCGTAACATCATCTTTCACATTATACAAAAAAAAAAAAAAAAAAAAAAAAAGGGCTAACCTTACTGTTTAGTTTTTTATTAAATTCACCAACGTGTATTTCTTCCCAAAAAAAATGCTGCGCAAATGCAGTGTGACATAAAATACTGCAAAAACTACCATTTTATTCTCTAGAGTCTCTACTAAAAATATATATATATATAGTTTAATTTTATAGCAAAAAATACTGATTCTAACTTGTAAGCAACAAGTGTCAAAAAGGTTTAGTCTTTAAGTGGTTAAACTGACCTCATTTACAGACAGAGGTTCATTCCTTTGATCTAAAAGAACCATATGTTACAATGTTTCTCTTTAGTGATGTTGTGAGACACTTGGCAGGCTGGCTGTTTTTTTTTGTTTTGTTTTTTTTTGACAGCTGTCGGCTTGAGCTCTCTGCATGAGGAAATGCTTTAAGTTTGGGAGGGGGGTAGACTCACAGTCTCTTTTTATTTATCAATTAATCATGCAGCTCTAGTTGCACCGTTTAAATTTTTTTTTAAACTTTATTGAAGAGTCACAAAACAACACTTCATTTACATCTATGCACTGCAGCATGGCATAATGCGCTGCTGTGACATGTGGCAAGGGGACGGTCTGCACACAGACATCAACTGCCTGTTGCATAAATGTGAATGAGATGTGTAAAAGATAGCTCCAGCATTTGGTCTCCACCTGCAGAGAACTCCTGTGACGCGTTTCATCCTTTTCAGGGCTTAGCCATTGAGACCTGCGACTAACCCACAAAAAGAGCAAAACGCATCTGTCTTATGGACACAGACTGGGGCTCAGGAACAAGCACACACAAATGACCCCATAGCAAGTGACTTGGGGGGACACTCAGAAGGGGGAAGGGGCACAGAGCAGCTAAGTATACTATATATATTTTTTTGCCATTACAATATTCAACGGTGTTGAGATCCGATTCTACAAAAAGTACCAATGTAATGTACAACACTGCCATTCTCAACGCTCTCTTCATCCAACATAACAATTACACTAGATGATGATTCCACTTAGGCTAGGTTCAGAGCTGTATGTATGCTTTCCATTAGGTGTCGACCGATATAGTTTTTTCAGGGCCGATATTGATTTTTCGGCCGCCTTTCAGGCTGATAGCTACTATAAGCAGCCGATATTCTATGCATCACCGTCACCTACCACCCAGAAGCAGCATGTCACTTGCCACTGTCACCCAGATGCAGCAGGTCACTTGCCACTGTCACCCAGATGCAGCAGGTCACTTGCCACTGTCACCCAGATGCAGCAGGTCACTTGCCACTGCCACCCAGATGCAGCAGGTCACTTGCCACTGTCACCCAGATGCAGCAGGTCACTTGCCACTGTCACCCAGATGCAGCAGGTCACTTGCCACTGTCACCCAGATGCAGCTTGCCACTACTCATACTACTTCTGGCAGGCTCTCCCCAGTGGCACTCAAGGATAAATGGTGAGAGATAACATAACTATCACTCTGTTCGCCCACTGCTGCAGCTCTGCCAAGAGCAGCCTTTGCGGCCCTGCTGTAGGGGCAGAACAGCAGTGATGCGTGGCGGGCAGTGAGAGACGATGTTATCTCTCCGCTGCCTACCGCAATGATGGCAGATTCTGCAGCGAATGCTGTGCGGGGACAGAGGGAGGAGGTCTGTCCAATACCGGTAACTTTCTGACCGATAGGGATTATTTGAGAAATTTAAATATCAGCCAACAATAAATCGGCTGCTCCGATAATCAGTTGACCCCTACTTTCCATGCGCGTTTATTTTTCTGTAGGAGGTTGTTAGACACAAAACCTACCAAACTTGCGTTTTTGACGCACTTCCAGTAAAGTTCATAGAATCAAAAACCTTCCAGAATGAAAAAAGTCCCTACACCTTTCCTAAAGACACACACTGCAGGAAACCGCATAGATGTGAACGCGACCCATAGGAAACCATGTTAAGCTGGGTTCACACTAAGGGCCGGTTCACACTGCTGCGGTGCGAATTTTACGCAAATTTGATCTGATTGCTTTTTGAATTTTCGTTGCATATTTTTTATGTATTCTGGCGAATCTACGGCAAATATTGCATTGAATTTGCATCGCACGTGGATCAAACTCACACAGGACCCTTATTGTACGCAGCTTAGATTTGCAACGCATTGATGTGAACGGCACTAACGGAAAACTATGTTATTTAAATGACTTGCGAATTTCAGTGATAGCAAATAGATTCGCAATAGAATTCGCAGCAGTGAACCGGCCCTGAAGGTGGCTTTGATGAACTAGCACGATTTCAAACCCGCATTTCAGTCCAACTTCAGGAGCGATTTCAGAGACATCTGTGCGGGTTCCTGCACAGATGTCTATTGAAATTGCCCCCGAAGTCGCCAAAAGTAGTGCGGGAACTACTTTGGGGAATCGATGCAGCGCTGCAAAGTCAACGTTGCACCGATCCCGACGGTGCCGTCAATTTGACATGTTAAATCGCATGTCAAAACAGTCCGATATGAACGGGGGCTAAATCGACTGTCGTGCGTTCCAGCCACTAAAAAAAAAAAAAAAATTAAAAAAAAATGCACAGGTGTGAACCTAGCATTACAAATGCCGCTCCTACATTTTCTGCAGGACGCCTGAACTCATCAGATCATCAGACAGAAGAATAAACAAAGAGGACACAAACCATGCTGGGTCACCCCCAAAACTCACGACACACATTACAATCTGATTATACAATCTCCTTTACATCTACCAAAAACTATGTAGTGCGAGGGCCAGCCTGATTGGATTGATAAGGTAGGTCCTCGTGGAAAACCTAAAGTTGGTCGTACAAAGATTGTACAGTGAGGTATAAAGAAGGGCCAAAGGGCCGGTTCACGCCTTCCATGCACATTTCCGTTCACTGCCTTTGAGATCTGCTATGGGCACCAATATATTGCTGATGGCACCCCAGACGCAGTACATTTGCGGGCACCCCAGACGCAGTACATTTGCGGGCACCCCAGACGCAGTACATTTGCGGGCACCCCAGACGCAGTACATTTGCGGGCACCCCAGATGCAGTACCATGCGATTTGGTGCAATGCGTTTCTCAAATGTAGTGCATGGACTACTTTTTTTGTGCAATTTGCAGTCTATTCAATGAATGAGCCGCCAGATCTGACTTTAGGGGAATGCACAGGAAAAGTGGACTTTGTTCCAGTGCGATTTTGGGGTGAAGCGCCCCTAAGACATGCTGGGACTTGTAGTACCACAGGCAGCCCCACCACTACCCCATGTCATACATAGTAGACGATAAAGCCCGGATGTTTGAGACACAAGAGCCAGCACACAGCCCACCCCTGACAATGAAAGGACTCATAAACACTGCATACACAGCCTTCTCCCCCTTCCGCCCATTGCAGGACCGTTATTCTCTTTGTCGCTCCCAGCAGCAGCGAGCACTTACCGCTGACAGCTCGGTCAGCCGGTCCCTCATGCCCGTACAAGCTGTTGAGTCCCCAGAGTCACTGAGCAGCTCTCCCGGTGCCTGTCCAGAGGGGTCTCCGCCTCCCGCACTCCGCCCGGTACCACAGCAACCACACTGCTGGAAGCAGGAGAAGGCAAACACTGCGCATGTGCGCCTCCCAGGGCGATGGAAAATGGGTGGGCGTGGCCGCGGCGCTCTCTGAGCTGGGAATATCTGGAAGCGTTCCATGTTGGTGCGTTCCGAGCCTCGTTCTGCCCCAGCGCCTGCGGGAACGGGTCATGTGATTGTTACATTGCATGGAATAGCTGAATGAGTCTGTTCTAATGAGCCCAGGAACGGCTCCTAGGTTAGAATGTATTACTTATGTACACAGGCATCGGGAAACAGGCTGTTAGCTGCTTCCAGGGAGCATTTACCACAGTTTACCACTTAAGGACCGAGCCTCATTTTGAGATTTGTTGTTTACAAGTTAAAAACAGATTTTTTTTGCTAGAAAATTACTTAGAACCCCCAAACATTACAATTTTTTTTGAACACCCCTACAGAATAAAATGGCGGTCGTGGCAATACTTTCTGTCACGCCGTATTTGCGCAGCGGTCTTACTAGCACACTTATTTTTGGAAAAAATACTTTTTTGAATTAAAAAATAAGACAACAGTAGTTGCATACTAGCTCATTATGCCTTTGTCTTACAGGTTTTTTTTCTAAAGGTTTATAACCTCTTTAAAAAAATAATTTCCGGCCTGAGGATTACACAGAATCCGCAAACATTATATATTTTCTGAAAGCAGACACCCTAGAGAATAAAATAGTGGTAATTCCAAGATTTTAGTAAAAAACACACCAAAGTGAGTTTTAGGGCAAACAAACGCAATAAATGACCCAAATTCTTGATAAAATATAAAAGATGAGGTTGCACCGAGTAAATAGATACCCAACATGTTAAACCTTAAATTTGTGTGCGCCTGTGAAATGGCAACAAACTTCAGTGCCCTATATTTTCTGTTATGGAGGAGGTCTTTTGTTAGAATTATTGCTCTCATTCCGGCGTGCACGGCGACCTGTAACCTGTATCACAATTGACGTTTTCATGGCGCGGGGGGGGGGGTTATGTGCTTGGGTGAAACTTTATTTTCTTTTGCAAAAAACAAATATATATATATATATATATATATATATATATATATATATATATATATATATTTTTTTTTTTTAAGAGCCCTTGCACACTGGGGCGGGGGGCGGCGGCGGCGGTAAAACGCCGCTATTATTAGCGGCGTTTTACCGTCGGTATGCGGCCGCTAGCCGGGCGGTTTTACCCCCGCTAGCGGCCGAGAAAGGGTTAAATACCACCGCAAAGCGCCTCTGCAGAGGCGCTTTGCCGGCGGTATAGCCGCGCTGTCCCATTGATTTCAATGGGCAGGAGCGGGCACCGCTCCGAAGATGCTGCTGGCAGGACTTTTTTTACCGTCCTGCCAGTGCATCGCTCCAGTGTGAAAGCGGCACTTTCGGGTCGGTTTGCAGGCGCCATTATTAGCGCAATAGCGCCTGCAAACCGCCCCAGTGTGCAAGGGCTCTTACTCAACTTTTTTTTTTCATTACATGGGGGTCAAAAAGTCTAAAAGACCCTGCATGTCTCCCCTGTGCTCCACTGAGGCCAGGTCACAACACATGCAGTCCAGTGCGTTTTTGTTCTGCTTTAAAAATGCATGGAAAGTAGGTTATATGGTCCAAAGGCAAGTTCATACCAGTGCAGTCAGTTCCAGGGCTTTTCAGTTCCAGAAAAAAAAGGAGAACATGCTGCATTTTACCTGCACTGGACTGTACTGGAACGCAGTAAAATGCACTGGCATGCACTGAAACGCATCAAAAACGCACTGGACCCTAGTATAGTGGGGAAAAAGGAAGACTAAAAGCACCTGGAATGCATCCGGAACGCATTGGAATGCATCAAAAACGCGCATGCAGAAACGCATCCGGAACGAATCTGGAGTGCGTTTTTGTGGTGTGAACCAGCCTTGAATGCAGATCACATTGCAAAACATCTTTTCCAGGCTAAGCTAGCCAGGGACACAGAGAGCTTGACCCGGTAGTGACGTCTGAGATGTCGCTTTCTGGGTCCCAACAAGAAGGGGAGGAGAGCGGATGTGTGTCCGCTTTTCTCCTTCCCCTCCAGCCGCTGGCACCCGCCATCTCGTTTCTGGGCCCGCAGATGGGCAAGCGGAACCCAGGAAGGATGATGGGGTGGAGGGCGGGGGGGGGCACCCGTACCGGGGGTGTGTGTGTGAGTAGTAGTCTGCCTGTCAGTTTCAACACACAATCCCGGTGGCTGCAGCCGCCGGATTGTGTGTGATACCCCCCCCCAACAGCGGGAGGGAGTTACATAGTTAGTCAGGTTGAAAAAAGACACAAGTCCATCAAGTTCAACCATAAAAAATAAATAAATAAATAAAATAAAACAAAATAGAAAATATTATACAATTCCATATACCCAATCCTATACCCACAGTTGATCCAGAGAAAGGCGAACCCCCCCCAGAGAAGCAGGATCCAATTTGTTACAGCAGGGGAAAAAATTCCCTCCTGATTCCAGAGAGGCAATCAGATTTTCCCTGGATCAACTTTACCTATAAATAGTACCCAGTTATATTATGTACATTTAGGAAAAAATCCAGGCCTTTCTTAAAGCAATCTACTGAGCCAGCCAGAACCACCTCTGGAGGGAGTCTATTCCACATTTTCACAGCTCTTACTGTGAAGAAACTTTTCTGTATTTGGAGATGAAATCTCTTTTCCTCTAGACATAAAGAGTGCCCCATTGTCCTCAGTGTTGACTGTAAAGTGAATAACTCAACACCAATTTATACATGGTGATCATATCCCCCCTTATCTCCTCTTCTCAAGAGTGAGTAAATTCAGTTCCTCTAATCTTTCCTCATAGCTGAGCTCCTCCATGGCTCTTATCAGTTTGGTTGCCCTTCTCTGCACTTTCTCCAGTTCCTCGATATCCTTTTTGAGAACTGGTGCCCAAAACTGAACTGCATATTCCAGATGAGGTCTTACTAATGATTTGTAGAGGGGCAAAATGATATCTCTCTCTCTCTGGAGTCCATACCTCTCTTAATAGAAGAAAGGACTTGGCTTGCTTTGGAAACCGCAGCTTGGCATCGCATGCTATTATTGAGCTTATGATCTACCAAAACCCCCAGATCCTTCTCCACCATTGATTGCCCCAGTTGTGCCCCCCCTAGTATGTATGATGCATGCATGTTCTTAGCCCCCAAGTGCATAACTTTACATTTATCAACATTAAACCTCATCTGCCACATAGTCACCCAATTGGGCAGTGCATTGAGGTTGGCTTGTAAATTGAAGACATCTTGTAAGGACATTATTCAACTGCATAGCTTACTGTCATGTGCAAAGACAGAAATGTTACTTTTAATCCCAGACCCAATATCATTTATAAAGATATTAAAAAGTAAGGGTCCCAGCACTGAACCTTGGGGTACACCACTGATAACCTTAGACCATTCAGAGTAAGAATTATTAACCACTACTCTCTGAAGTCTGTCTTTTAGCCAGTTTTCTATCCATTTACTGTATTGGGGTAGATACCGTGTAGCCGCTGTGACCTAAGATAAATTCTATGCAAAATCTTGAACTGGATTAGCCTATCTCTAGTTGCTATTAATTGTTGTAAATGGGTATTCCCACACATCCTCACTGTCAAGATCCTGCTCCTCCACATGCCACATAGTAGTCAGTGCATCTAGGCCTACAAGAAGGGAGGGTAGCAATGCCTTATAAATCATGGATAGTGTTTTTTTTTTTTTTACAATAAACATGGTGTTTTTTATTGGAAGAGTAAGGTACATACAGTGTACATATATCGCCAATACAATTGCACTGCGCACTGTGTACAATTAAGAAGTCCATACAGAGGAGGTATCAGGTAGAGAATACATATGTGTTACATCTTGCTAGACATGTGAACGTTACGGTACATTAAAGCTCTATCTCACATTCGCATTCTGTTATATTTAAAGACATTCAAAATTCACATATTACTAGATATGCTAATCAGGTATTGCATTGCAAGTAGAGGCGTTGCCTAACCAGGTGTCCCATATTTTACCATACTTAGCAGGGCAGCCCCTATGGGCATATATTTCCTTCTTATATGGCAAGACATTATTAATGGCAGAAATCCACTCCTGGAGTGTCGGAAGGTAAAGGCTGCAACCATTTCCTGGCTATCAGTAATCTGGCCATAAAGAGTGACTCCTGGAGGAAGATTTTATGAAATTTATCTGAGTCAGGGTCTAGGAAGACCCCCAGTAGACACTGCCTGGGACATAGTGTTAAAGGGGAGCCCATTTCATCATGAATGAATTTTACTACCTGAGACCAGTACTCCTGTATTGCAGGGCATGACCAAAGGAGGTGAAAGAACGTGCTGGAGGGGCTATCACATCTAGGGCATTGCGGACTCTGATTGGGCTTGAATTTGGTCAAACAGAGGGGAGTCAAATATGATCTGTGCATAATATATAGTTGTGTTAGGCAGTCTGAGAGTTTAGTGGAGACCTTTTTTCAGGCATCTAAGGCATCTTCCCACTCATCATCTTCCAACCCCCCCACATCTTCAGACCAAGGAATTTTCAATCTATATGCAATATTTACCGCTGAGGGACGTTGCAAAGAGTTATAAAACCCCGAGATCAGCTTGCGATGATCCGAGTCCAGCATAATAAATAGAATATCCAATTGTTCTACATTCGGGGGGATTTCACCAAACTGTGCTCTAAGGGCATGTCGTTGAAGGTAACGGAAATGCATAGTGTTAGGAATATTAAAGTCTATTTTGAGTTGCTGAAATGATTTTAGAACAGTGTCACAGTAAACATCCGACAAAAACCCCACTCCGTGGTTGAGCCACAATTCATGACCTGGCACTTTTGATAATTCCCCCAAGGCCGGATTGTTCCATAGGGGGGTGTGGAAATTAGTGGACGGCACCCTAAGTTTGCGTTGAACCTCTTCCCAGATTCTACAGTGATGGTACAGCAGTCCCTTCTATTGTCGAGCCCACTTGTGCCTCTAAATATGATCTGGAAGGGGTGTGTGAATCTTCGTCCAAAAGAGGAACCTACTAGAGATAAATAGCGTTCTTTGTCCTGCTTATCTAAGTGAAAGAAGTGGGATGGTTGCGCTGCCAGATAGTAGAGATTAAAGTCGGGCAGTGCCACCCCTCCCAACTCCAATGGGTTCTTCAATGTCTGCCATGACAGTTTGTGGCGGCCCGTACCCCAAACAAAGGAGTTAAGGATAGCCTCAATGGATTTAAATGTTCTCAAAGGTAGGTAAAATGGGGCATGCCACAGGACATATAAGAATTTGGGGAGGAGGACCATCTTAATCAAATTTACCCGGCCCATCACTCCAAGTGGCAACTTGGCCCAGGTCTGCGTTTTAGATTTCATAGTGGCATGGATAGTGGTTTACAGAGAGTATCATCCCGAAGGAGAGACTCTAAGTCATCTTGCTCCAATTGGAATGCGTGAGAAACTGTGAGCCATAGGCGTGCCGGAGCTTCAGGAACCCGAAGAAAAAGGAATTTGGTAACTTAAATTTAAATTTACTTTTTAGCCTATCAAATGTGATCAATGTACCCCCATCACATACATCAGTTAAATACTTCCCATAGGCAAGGATAGGGTAGTGACTGAAATTCTGTATTGGGGGACCAATGACCACTTGTGAGATTGGGCTTAGCTATGGTAATATGCCAAGCTTTGATGACTGCCCTCATTACCAGGGTTAGCGATGGATAAGAAGTTCTCAATCCTCTATAGAGAAGGTTATGGAGCGTCTCATAGGAGCCGTGTGCTGCTTCTAGGACTACAGAGGCATTTGTGTCATCTGAGATCAGCCAATTGTGGGCATGGGTGAGCATGTCCACTAACTAGTAGGTATATAGATCTGTGTCCAGGGCCTACCCCTGTGTCCAGGGCCTACGTAATCTCCTATTGCTAAATCTAGCTGGGTGAGATTGCCAGAGAAATTAATTAACAAGGGAATCAAACTGCTTAAAAAAGGATCTCGGAATCCAGAGAGGGGAATGCCTTAAGCTATACAGCAAGACTGAGAGGATTTTCATTTTTATTAGATTGCGTTTTCCTATGAGAGCTAATGGTAAATGGGACCAGGCCTTCAACTCTGAATCCTTTTTTAACTGAAATTAGTCTGCAAGCTCATATTTTCAGTAATGTGCCTGCAAATGATCATATTCAAGTTATGATATGGTAACATGTGGCTCCTCACTGCTTTTTCCATATTCTGCCCCTCTTGTCTCTTTGAAAATCATGAGCGTCTATGGCTGTATAAGTAGATAGATTTTTAAGTGAACCCAGTTTGTTTGAGCTTTTCCTGACAATTGCTCTTTTCCAACATTTGCCATGGCACCTTTTAAATACGCGTGAACTCTGTAATGTTCTCTCTGCAAGAACCTTTTACCCACTTAAAAAAAAGGGTGGTATGCACCTAGAGAGGTTTCCCTTGGAATTATACCACTAACTTTTCATGATATATTTGTTTGAGCAATTATAAATATATTATTTTTTTCTGAAACATTTGTGCACATGTATAAAGTGAAGCCATTCACTAATACACGTGTATACACGGTTTTGAATGTATACATACTATTTGTATAAATCACTTTTTGTATTTTTAATGATTGTATTGGGAGCGCCCTTTATCACGGCATTCAACAAAATGAATTTACCTACACTGTATGCACACTAGAGGGTGCTACACTGACATCATTAACATTAGCACAATGACTGCAGATCATTATAGTTACTAACGGTCATCACACCTCCATCATCCTATGCTTTCTTGGGCTTTCCAATCAAAGCCCAGACTCTTGTTCAGACTTTTTAATACCAATACTTTTGAAGGCATCCATAGCACCAATCTCACAATCAACTGTCAAATGCATCCAGTAAGACCCTAGCAGTATTTCTTTTCTGGTGTTATTTTTAAATGCCAAAATAGTGTCAGATACCAACTGCAGCAATTCTTAGTTGAATTTAAAGTGATAATTTTTTAATAAAAATACCCCTATAATACACAAGCTTAATGTATTCTAGTAACATTAGTCTGTAAACTAAGGTCTGTTTTGTTAGTTTATAGCAGTAGTTTGTTATTTTGTAAACTTACAGCAGGCCATGGCCATCTTAAGTGTGGGCATCTGAAGCCAGACTGTTTCTTCCTGGATCTCATCCTTGCAGATCTCGCACATGCTCAGTGCAGCACAAGCAGTGTAATAGGTTTCAGGTCAGGTTTCCATAGCAACGGCAGTGTCAGAGGAAGTTGCCGCCCCTTCCCAGAAGGCATTGCAAACAGGAAATGATGCGATGGGCCGCGGCCAAAGAGGAGGAAGTGAAAAATGAATACAGCAGATATACAGTAGGTGCTGAGAAGAAAAAATAAAAAAATATCCAATTTGTTTACAGTGCACAGTTTAGTGAGGGATGCTGAAGAGTTGTAAATGTGGGTGGAACTCCACTTTAATGAAGCCACAAAAACATAGGGAAATTTGGAATGAATAAAAAAAAAACATACGTTCTTATTTAAATGGTGCTACAGACTAGCCACATTTATCAACAGGCACTCTTCTGATAAGGCCTTCAAACAGTACTTTCCATCTGCCATCTTTACTGGCCTCTCCGGTGTGATCGGAGAGCCTGGTACCCCCACCGCATGGTGCACTTTTGCTCTGAGAGGGGATGAAGGTACATCAGTACCCGCCTCCACTCTGTGATATCAGAAACTGAAAGCAATGAGGACCCAGTTTGGATGTATACCAGCCATTACCAGCTTGTAAAGCATCTGATCAAACCACTCATAAGTACCACATGCATATGTAAATGGTGATTGCACAGTTTATATATGGTATCACCACAAATGTCAGAGTGAGAGCAATAGTTCTAGAACCAGATCTCCTGTGTAACTCTAAACTGGTATTATGTAAATGTTATAAAGCATCGCCTATGGAGATTTTTAGATACCGTAGTTTGTCGCCGCTCCACGGGTATACGCAGTTTTAAAAACTAACATGCTGGGTATGATGCATAACATCATATTTTATATTTTATCAAAAATTGGGTATTCTATTGTGTTTGTGTACACTAAAATGTATTAAGGTGTATTTTTCCCTAAAAGTTTGCTTTTAAAAATGGCTGCGCAAATATCATGCAACATAAAAATTTGCAATAATCAACATTTTATTCATCTGGGTCTCTGCTTTCAAAAAATATAATGTTTGGGGGTTCTAAGTAATTTTCTGATTTTTTTTTTTTTTTTTTTTTTTTTAGTAAATGCTGATTTTTTACATGAATGTGAAAATTGTTGGAATTGGCCTGGGGATCAAGTGGTTAACATATTTATATAATATATACTTCTTTGTTTGATGTGGTACAGGCTTTGTGACGGATGGTAACTCCAAGCTGGTTGGCAGCGCAAGGTTTCGCCAGGTGCGAGTCAAGAAGGACTCTTGCCCAGTAGCTTCTGTCCTCCAGAATACGATTAATGAATGTCGGGCACTTTATTCCCTGGATACTGAGGATATGGAACATTATGGTGAAGGCTGGAATTCCTCTGCATTCACCAATGCAACCAACACTGATTCTGCCTGGTACTACAAGAGCCAGTCCAAGCTTAGAGGCCAGCCTACCTGGGGTCGACTGTCAACATACCGCGGAGGGGGTTATGTGGTACATTTAGGAGGCGATAAAACAACTGCACGCAGGTATTTTTCTACATTTTTTATTTGGGTGATGGAATCAAGGCAAATATAAAACAATAGCTACATCTTGCTTATGGAAAATCCAGTGCTGTGATTTCTTGACAATGTTGCTCCTGCTGTCCTACCAGACCTGAGTGACCTGTCATGAGAATTATCCAAAAATCCAATGCTGAATGTTCATGTAGACATAGCAAAGATAAGCGAGAGGCTCTGAGGACTGCTAAAAAAAAGAAAAGATTGGGAAGGGGATCTTCAAAGGAGCCATCAACTGTGGACAATTTTAGTCCAGTACCTCATCCTGAAAAATTCATACACAAAAAGGCTAACTACTAAACTGAAGGACTATAGCGGTACCAAGAAGTAAAAAAAGTATCAAAAGAGTTTATTATACAGAAAACATAAAAAAAAAAATTACATAAAAATGTTGAAAAAACATGATTGTACACATATACCACAGACGTAACATTGAAATTTGAACACAAAAACTTTCTTCTTAGTGTTGATTGACATCAACCCGATAGTAGTGGTGGATGTAAACTTGCTGTTGCGCCGACGCAGGTTTGCGTTTCGCGGGTCACTTGAAGTTTCATATGAGATAAATATATGAATGGAGTCACAAATTGTTATATGTAGTCTTTTTTTTTTTACTTGGAAAAACCAACTTTTTTAACATGAAGAAAAAAAAGCACATAATCCTTCACATTTAGGTACAGTTTTCATATACATAAGTCTATTAACATATAGTCTCTTTGGAGTGTTACAGTGGACATATAACTCTAGTATTTGGTTTAGCGACTTATTTTGTACATGTACTATACATATTGGGCTCTTTGCCATACAATTATTAGTGATATTGGTGCTCTTTGGTTCATGTTTATTATAAAATGGAAATTCCTGTTCCTGTTTTCTACTGACCTAGTGTCTATGGGTGCGTATCCGAAGACCCGAAGGATTTCTGTATGATTATGGACAGGTCTCGCTATCCTCCAGCCATCTGTCCCATACTTTGGAGTATTTGTGTGGGCATCCCCTGTGTTTGTATACCATTTTTCTGTATGGTAGTGTGTCGTTAACATCTTTCTTCCATAACAGTGTAGTGGGAGGTGCTGCCTGCATCCAAAGTTTTGCCACTACTTTTCGTGCTAAGAATAAAGTTTCATATATAAATACAGTTTGATATTTATCCATTTCCACGCCAGGCAGCAATCCCAGCAAACAAAGTTTTGGGTCAAGAACCACTGCAGAGCCCATGGTATCATGTAAAAGTCGAATAACCTGTGCCCAATAAGTCTGAATGTCTGGGCAGCTCCATATCAGATGGTGAAAGGAACCTGGTGCAGCCAAGCACCTGGGACAAAGTGGATTAAATGTGCTTTGAATTTTGGTCATTCTTAGCAGGGTTATATAAGCTTTGTGTATAATATACAGTTGCGTCAATCTATCTGACAGTTTTGGGGATACCGTCTTGACTCCCTCGAGTATTTCGTCCTAGTCTGCGTCTTCAATGGGGCCATATGTAGTCTTTATACAGCCAGCCACTACCACCTCCTGATCCAATGGGATAGTCCACATCAAGTTCCTATGTAACCATTTAATGTGAGATATCCATACTCCTGCACAATATGTCCAAAAAACGTATAGGTCAACCAGCAGGGGGTACAGGATACAACAGTAAGCTGTGACAGTGGTGTATAAGGAGCCATTTGATATACACCACTGCCACAGCTTAGTGTTGTATCCTGTAACCCCTGCTAGTTTTTTTGGATATATTGTGCAGGAGTATGAGTTATGGATATCTCACATGAAATGATTATATAGGGGCCAGATGTTTCCTATGATCTGTGCGTGGACTATCCTATCGGGTCAGGAGGTGGTAGTGGATGGCTGTATAAAGACTACATATAACAATTTGTGACTCCTTTAAAAATTTGTTTTTTAACCATAATCTCTCATCATAACACATTATATGAAATAAAAAACAACAGTCATGATATGCAGAAAAAAAAAAAATGAAGTGGAACATAATCATTATTGTATGCAATAACTAGAGGTGTTTCTTTTAATTCCATAAGATGAAAGTGACAATTTGAACACCTACCAGATGTCATGAACAACACCAACATTTTACCTTATCTGTGTTTTTTTTTAATAAACATCAAGGTATTTAAGGGGTTACATGATTAAAAAGGAATCCCATGTATGGATATTTTAAATTAATTACATTGGTCCAGCTTTAACCAGTGTAACTATAGATTTACCATACCTGTAGTATCCCTCTGAAAAATAACTGTAGTAGACACTGCTTCTCCACTGAATCCCAACTTGATTCCAGGTCCCATGCTGAGTGGCTGTCCTGCTGCATTGTTAAAGTTCACCTTTGTTACATGTTCCACCCGTTTTTAGGGTGGAACATGTTCCTACGGCTGTAGCCTCTCCCCGGCCCGTCGCCTCGAGTGACAGCAAGTGGCCGGTTCTTCTCCCCAAGCTTGCTGTCACAAACACGGCCATGCAAGGCTGTTCCCACTCAGCCACATCATTCAGCCACAATGTCAGGATGAGGAGAGGCGAGCCGATAACCCGCTTGTGTAAAAGGGACATCTACACAGATTATCAGGGCACTGATTATCAGTGTCCTGATTATCAGTGCAGTGCCCACCAGTGCTGCCTCTCAGTGCCCATCAGTGCTGCCAATCAGTGGAAATCAGTGCTGCCAATCAGTGCCTCCTAATCAGTGCCGCCTATAAGTGCCCATCAGTGCCGCCTCCTCAGTGCAGCCTGTCAGTGCCGCCTCATCAGTGCCCATCAGTGCAGCCTATCAGTGCCTATCAGTGCAGCCTCATCAACGCACATCAGTGAAGGAGAAAAAAATACCTGTTTACAAAATTTTATAACAAACTATGAAAAACTTTTTTTTTTCTTCGAAGTGTTCTGGATTTTTTGTTTATTTATCAAAATGTAAAATATATTGTTTTTTTTTCAAAATTGTTGCTCTTTTTTGTTTATGGCACAAAAAATTAAAAAAAAAACAGTGGTGATTAAACATTACCAAAAGAAAGCTCTGTTTGTGTGAAAAAAAAATTATAAAATTATAAAAATTATAAAAGTGTTGCATGACCGCGCAATTGTCATTCAAAAAGCGACAGCACTGAAAGCTGAAAATTGGCCTAGACAGGAAGAGGGTAAAAGTGCCCAGTAGGCAAGTGGTTAAAATGTTTTCTATGTCTCTTCTTTATAGTAAAATAATGTGGGCCACTTCCTGAATCTCCCAAATTTTATCAGAAGCCATAAGGAGATCAGATGTCTAACACTATTATTTTGAATACAGGGGTACCACAGGGATGTGTGTTAAGTCCGGCCTTGTTTACATTGTTCACTCACGACTGTACTCCCATACATGCGTCTAACACTATAGTGAAGTTTGCTGATGACACCACTTTAGTGGGACTCATACAAGATAATGATGAGACGGCTTATAGGCAGGAAATTCAACATTTGGTTGAGTGGTGTAGAGAAAATGATTTAATACTCAATACGGCAAAAACTAAAGAAATAATAGTGGATTATAGGAGATCAAGAAAGATCAATCATTGCCCAGTTCATATAGGTGGTGAGGAGGTGGAAAGGGTGGACACTATTAAATTTTTGGGAGTGCATATTACAAGGGAGTTGTCATGGTCTCAAAATACTTTTTTTCTAGTGAAAAAAGCGCAGCAGAGACTGTTTTTCCTTCGGAGACTGAAGCAGGCTGGATTGCCCTTAAGGCTTCTGGTCAATTTCTATCATTGTACCATTGAGAGTATTCTTCTCCACTGAGAGAGTGGGCATTTCATTAGATGCCCACAGCATGGGATTGTGGCGGTTTTTGTTTTTTAAAAAAAAAAAAAAAATTTTTGTGTCACTGTCCCTTTAAGATAGGCTTATCAGGGTACGGGTTTTGCGGGCGGGAACAACGTGACCTTGGGCGGGAAAAACACGTGTTTTTGAAAATTAAACATGTGAGTAAGGCTATATAAGACCCCCGCAATGAAGCTCTTGTCAGAAGTGTGACCCAGAGTGATTTGGTGAGCTCCCCTCCCTCCCACCCTGTCGCAGCACTTTTATGTGGTTTGTCACCCTTGGATCAAGGGGGGACTTTTGAATGTTTTATTTAAGGTACTCGCTCGAGTTCTGTGACTGAGCGAGATATTTGAATGTTTATTTAAAGAGAAATGAATTCTTGAAATATTTTAATGAATTTTATTTAATTATTTATACCAATAAAGGTGCCGCGGCCATTTTTATTACCAAAAAATAAAAAAAAATAAAAAAAGAAATATATATACATATATATAGGGAATAATATAAGTTGGTTTATTTATTGTAAAAAAAAAAAAAAAAATTTTAATAAATGAAAATGAAAATAAGAATAAGTTGTTCTGGTTTGTATTATTTCTTAGTGGTACTTTCAATTCAAATACAGCCTACATTCCCATGCGCTGTAGTGTGGTATGCCAGCTGCAGGGCGGAGGATAAGAAGTGCCTGTCTCGTGTGGTGAAAACAGCACAGCGGATCATAGGAACAGATCTACCAAATTTGGACACAGCATATGCCAGCCGATTAAAAAAGCGGGCAAAAGCTATTAGTATTGATCCAACCCACCCAGGTTACAGTGTGTTTGTCCCATTGCCATCAGGGAAAAGATATCGAACACTTAAAACACACACTAATCGCTTAAAGCATAGTTTTTTTCCTAGGGTCGTATTGTCCATAATCCCATCAGGTACAGTGTTTTAGGAATTTTATGTAGAATTTTAACATTCTTTTATTTATTTATTTTTAAATAACATTTTATATCTTGATATATTTAAATAGATATGTGGGCATGTGCTAGGAGTATGTATGTGTGGTTTTCTTGAGAAATGTTTTATTGCTGCTGTAAAGGGTATCCGAAAAAAATTTGTTGTATGTATACAATGACAATAAAGTATATCTATCTATCTATCTATCTATCTATCTATCTATCTATCTATCTATCTATCTATCTATCTATCTATCTATCTATCTATCTATCTGTCTGTCTGTCTGTCTGTCTATCTATCTATCTATCTATCTATCTATCTATCTATCTATCTATCTATCTATCTATCTATCTATCTATCTATCTATCTATCTATAATTTCACATTTTACCTGCCAGTGAATCCTGGCATTGTGACTTTCCAAATAAGATTCAGATGCTCTAGAAACATAATAAATCTGAATAGGCGATAGTTTACTTATGTAATGATTTCTCCAAAGAAACCTTCCTTTACTAGATTATATTATTAAATTATATTAAATACGTCACAGGTAACTAAGGCCCCTTTCACACTTATACGACTTGTACCACGATTTTGTACTGCAAAATCGTATGACAAGTCATTCTCCATGATTTTCAATGACTACCATTCATATTGACACGACTTTAAGTTGTCACGACTTCAAAGTAGTCCCTGCACTACTTTGATCCAACTTCCATATGTTTTGTACTCCATAGACCTCAATGTTAAACCCTCAAGTAGCATGCAAATCGTACCTGAATAAAATAAACAAGATTTCAGCACTACTTTGGTCCAACTTCCATACATTTGTACTCCATAGACCTCAATGTTAAACCCTCAAGTAACATGCAAATTGTACCTGAATAATATAGACACGATTTCAGCACTACTTTGTAAGCACAAGCTGAGAATGGTTAATGCCAAAGTTGTGGCAAAGTCGTACAAAGTAGCACTGCTCCCAAATCGCGGCAAAATCGTGGTAAAATCGCGGCAAAATAGCGGCCATGAAATCGCGGTAAAATCGCGCGACTTTGAAGTCGTGTAAGTGTGAAAGGGGCCTAAAGGTAACAGACAACATCTCTAAGAAATGAGTCCTCATGGTGTTCAGCAAAAGCCTTATGCTTAAGCGCTGCCAGCACAAAACATGGCAAGGAATTTTGGATTGTCATCTTTTGCGTGATCCATTCTGAAATAAATCTCCCGGTTCTCTTCCTGAACCCTCCGTAAACTTGCTTTCTTCTAGATTGTCTATGGAATTTGGCCCCAGCCCGGCTATGATGCTGACAGTGATGTGAGAGGGGTTGCTGGGTAGGATCCACAGGCAGAAGCAGTGCCTTTATTGCTCTAATAAAAGCTTAGATTCATATTAACAGTTTGTATATTAATGTGCAACAAAGGGACAAAGTAACCTCAATGCTCGACATCAGGACCCCAGGGGATGACACAAACTAGGGTTTAATCAGGATATGAGATACCTGTGACTGTAGGCTAAGGAGTTCAGTGTCACCTCCATATTAGAATTACAAAATGTAATACAATTATACCTTCAAATTATAGGGTGGTTCCGTCATTTGTTCAAACAATACACATGCACATTACTTGTTAAATTACACACTAATATTTAGTATGATTACATTCAAGGAAAGATAAATTTAATTCGTTTGGCATGAGGGTGACATCCATCAAGGCCATGAGCAATTCATGTAATTTATCTTCCTTACATTATAATGATAGTAATTAAGCATAAGCATAAAGTAATGTTGCTTGGATTACATCAGCTTTCAATGCTGGGAAGGGAGGGGATCATGCTCTCATGCTCGGCTTCAGTATGTCACAGTACATGTTGGCATTCATGGTTCCCTCAATGAACTGTAGCTCCCCAGTGCCGGCAGCACTCATGCAGCCCCAGACCATGACACTCCCACCACCATGCTTGACTGTAGGCAAGACACACTTGTCTTTGTACTCCTCACCTGGTTGCCCCCACACACGCTTGACATCATCTGAACCAAATAAGTTTATCTTGGTCTCATCAGACCACAGGACATGGTTCTAGTAATCCAGGTCCTTAGTCTGCTTGTCTTCAGCAAACTATTTGTGGGCTTTCTTGTGCATCATCTTTAGAAGAGGCTTTCTTCTGGGACGACAGCCATGCAGACCAATTTGATGCAGTGTGCGGCGTGTGGTCTGAGCACTGACAGGCTGACCCCCCACCTCTTCAACCTCTGCAGCAATGCTAGCAGCACTCATACGTCTATTTCCCAAAGACAACCAATGGATATGACGCTGAGCCCGTGCACTCAACTTCTTTAGTCAACCATGGCGAGGCCTGTTCTGAGTGGGACCTGTCCTGTTAAACCGCTGTATGGTCTTGGCCACTGTTTATGTAGAGCAACAATTATTTTTTTCAGATCCTCAGGGAGTTCTTTGCCACGAGCCACGAGCTGCCATGTTGAACTTCCAGGGACCAGTATGAGAGAGTGAGAGCGATGACACCAAATTTAACACACCTGCTCCACATTCACACCTGAGACCTTATAGCACTAACAAGTCACATGACACCGGACAGGGAAAATGGCTAATTGGGCCCAATTTGGACATTTTCACTTAGGGATGTACTCACTTTTGTTGCCAGCAGTTTAGACATTAATGGCTGTGTGTTGGGTTATTTTGAGGGGACAGCAAATTTACACTGTTATACAAGCTGTACACTCACTACTCTACATTGTAGCAAAGTGTCATTTCTTCAATGTTGTCACATGAAAAGATATAATAAAATATTTGCAAAAATATGAGGGGTGTACTCACTTCTGTGAGATACTGTATATACTCAAGGCCAGAATCATCCTGCTAAATATTACAGGCAATTACTTATATTTTGAATTATGGAAACCGTTATGCCGCGTACACACGATTGGAATTTCCGACAACAAATGTTCGATGGGAGCTTGTTGTCGGAAATTCCGACCGTGTGTAGGCTCCATTGGACATTCGTTGTCAGAATTTCCGACAACAAAAATTTGAGAGCTGGTTCTCAAATTTTCCGACAACAAAATCCGTTGTCGGAAATTCCGATCGTGTGTACACAATTCCGACACACAAAATTCCACGCATGCTTGGAATCAAGCAGAAGAGCCGCACTGGCTATCAAACTTATTTTTCTCGGCTCGTCGTACGTGTTGTATGTCACCGCGTTCTTGGCGATCGGAATTCCTGACAACATTTGTGCGACTGTGTGTATGCAAGACAAGTTTGAGTCAACATCTGTCCGAAATAAATCCAGGATTGTGTTGTCAGAATGTCCGATCGTGTGTACGCGGCATAACTCTATCTTGGCATTTTTGCAATAAATCATTTTTTTCTGACTGCAGCTGAAGAGGCTCAAACACAGCAGGAATGAGAGGATTTCAGTTGTGGGAGGTGGAGCAGAAGAGAACAAATAATGCGTCAAAAGCAACCAAAGATTCTGTTGTTCAATTACGTCTTGATGTTTCTTTCTCTTTACAGAATTCTGCGAAACCTTTTCAACAATGTCTGGTTGGACGATTTCACTAGGGCTCTTTTTGTAGAATTTACAATTTATAATGCCAATGTCAACCTCTTCTGCATTGTCCGGGTAATGTTTGAGACCAATGCATTAGGTAGGTGCAACTGTAAGAGGATTTTAAAGTTCTATCTGCATCACAACACAAATCTGTCTGGAAGTATATGTAAACCCTAACAATGAACTTCTCTTACTTTCTCCCTTTTGGTCTGTTAAAATTACTGTTGAAAGCATTTTGTTATATCGGTAGAAGTCTAAAACCATACCTGTTGATCTGTCCAGAAATCCAGTGCTGTTCTATTTCCTGCAATCTTATCTCAAACAATGTTATCAGAAAGTTTGTAGAGACCACAGAACCTAAACTGTGTAATGGAGAAGAGAGAAAAGTTGTCTGTAGAACACACGGGACAAATGTCAGGTGGCATCGGCCGGTTCAATAGAAGCCAGACAACATATGGCCCGTGCATAGGTGTGCGCAGCCTATTGCATTAGGGTGTGCACCCTTAAGCTCAAACACACATGCATGTGCGGGTGTCTACATATATATATATGACCACGGCACATTGATCTCCCTGCCGCCACAGTGAAAGAGAAGAGCATAAACACTTCTCTTATGGCAGAGCCGGTAGGAGGGAGATCTTTCCCCTGTTTCTGCTGCTACACAGAGCGATAACACTAATGTGCACGGGGTGATTAGGGTGTGCCTGGGCACACCCGGCACACCCTGTGCGCACGCCTATGTGTGTGGATCTGATCCCATAGTTTTAGTGTATTAAGTGTTAAATCCGGTGTCTTTGTGTTCTGTATTTTGGAGGGTTCCATACAATGTGACCTAGATGTGTGCTACTCATACTATGTTCGATATGGACCCATCTCTTATCCGAGACCTCCCTTGACCATTCCATAACCCGTGAAAGTGTCACTGCAATATAGTATTTATTAAAATCCGGTAGAGCTAGTCCTCCTTGTTTTTTCCCCCTAGTCAAAACCGAGAATGCAATTCGTGGCTTTTTGTTACACCAGACAAACCTCGCAATTAGACCTCTTAGGGCTCTCATATATGACTGTGGGAGGGAAATTGGAAGCATCTGGAATTTATAAAGGATTTTCGGGGCCAACACCATTTTTACTGTGTTAATGCGTCCGATCCAAGAGAGGGGGCGCATTGACATATTTTTTATTTCTTGCTTAATTTCATCTAATAGGGATATGTAGTTTATTAAATACATTTTCTTCAGGGAATTAGATAATTTAACTCCTAAATCTTCTAGTAAATCTAACGCTCCCCTCCCCGTAGACTGACAATGCTGTTGTCCAAAGCTGTCTCTCCTCCATCCAGAGTGTAGGCATACCAATATAGGTGGTGTGTTACTGGCCAGATAACAAGGTGAAAACAAGGGAAAAAAGCCTAAAACAAGAAAACAAGTGCAGCCTTTACCTGTAGTAATTGAAAAGTCACAATATTTGACATTTTTGGTTTCCGGTTTAATACCGATTTAAGTACAAAGTCACTAGAAGGAAGTATAGGATTAATGTAGAAGTCCACCCTAAAACAAAAATCCCTGCATCTGCAGACATCGATGATCTAACACTAACCTATCTAACCCTGTGAAGAAGAAATCAGCATACATATCTTTTCTGCAGGCGATCCGAACCGATCCCACGCTGAGCTGTCAGCCGTGGGTTTGCTGTGTGGGCGGGTGCAGAGGACACGTCTGACAATGGAAGCCCCATAGCACAGCTCCCAACTGTCCCTGATTTCGAGGGACTGTCCCTGATTTTGAGCAATGTCCCTCTGTCCCTCATTCCTCCTCATTTGTCCCAGATTTTGCTCTGATCTATATAGTTGTATATAAAATGCACTTTTTATCTTTCAGAAAGTGTTTCCCAGTGCTAAACCTCTCATCCAAATTCTAAACTGGTGCATTTGTAAATTTTAAAAGCCAATATAAAGGAATAGTGGTGGTAAAAAAAAAAAAAAAAACCCTTGTGGATTTAATTAACCTTTTATTTTGGTTAATTTTCCTTTAAGGGGGTGTGGCAGGGGGGGCGTGTCCTATGCCTACATACGTTTGCTAGTAGGTGTCCCTCATTCCCATTTCAAAATGTTGGGAGGTGTGCCATAGTACGTCTATGGGTGACGTCACTCCCTATTCATTTCACAGCCATTTTCGGCCGGGTTCTCTGCAGAGCTTCTGCCGCTGGGGATCGGGTCGGACCGGCTTCAGAAAAGGTATGTATGCTGATTTCTTCTTTACAGGGCTAGATAGGTTAGTGTTAGAATGTGCATGTCTGCAGATGGAGGGATTTTAGTTTTAGGGTGGACGTACACTTTAAGGAATTCCTGACCTGTAACAGTACCCATGGTTGTCTATTTATTGGAAAGTGGTTGGCAAAAAAAGGACCCCACCCAAATATGTTGAAAGGCATGTGAGGAATACAGTGGAACCTTGGTTTACGAGTAACGCGGTTAATGAACGTTCTGAAAGACAAGCAACTTTTTTTTTTAAATCCTGACTCGGTTTGTGAGTGTTGTCTCGCAAAACAAGCAGGATTCAAGCCAATGGGGTGTGCAGTACCACATTTGGCCAGAGGTGCGGGGGTGCCGGTGACACTTGGAACGGTTCTGAGCCGTTCGGAAATACTCGGAACCACTCGGAAATACTCCTTTCCGAGTTCAGCCAAGCTTTCCCAGAGTATATCCGAGGCTCCCCGGCGCCCCCCTATTTCTGGCCACATGCGGTATTGCAGGCAATAGAAGTCAATGCGGAACGGATTATCTTAGTTTCCATTGACTTCTATGGGGAAACTCGCTTTGATATGCGAGTGCTTTGGACTACAAGCATTCTCCTGGAACGGATTATGATCACAATCCAAGGTTCTACTGTATTGTTAAAGTGACACTAAATAATCTATACTCTTCAAAAATAATCCATACACACCCAGTACTGAACGACCCTGCTATCTAGTTTTCATGTTTCTTACTGTGTTCTCCTGTATAACATTATAATGACCTCTGTAAGCTCCTTGACTTTTCTGTTTCCCTCTTACTTCCATTTGTTTTGAACAAGCCATACACACAGTTGCAGTCACATGCACTGCTCTATGCATTCTTCAAATACCAGTAGTCCATATCTCTGTTTCTTTCTGAGAGCAGAAGGGAAGTGTCTATGAAGATAGTGCCACTTACTGTATGCAGCACTATCTGCTACAGTGTATCTACAGTGGCCACACCCTTCTGAGAGGTAAGCATTAATTTGAAGCATGCTGGCTTAAACAAACCCAGTAAATATGGAGTTCTCCTTTAGCGTAGGTTCACACTGTAGCGATGTGGGAACCAGCGCCGGTTCCTGCATCGCATCTCTACTGCAGGCAGTTCACACTGCCCTCTGCGAACCTCTGCGGGTGTCATTACATTGTTAATGACACCCCCAGATTGGTGCACAGATCGCTGTGCGAACTATGGATTCGGACAGGATCCGTTGAGAACACCCAGGTGATCCGATTCCAGTGCGGGGAAAAAAAAAGTCCCTGCACCTTTTTTGTGCGAATCCAATATGAGTTCAGCCATACAACTGTATGGCTGAACTTGCATTGCACTGACATTGCATGTGATCGGCACCGCAGTGCGGGTGCGAATCACGTGCGATGTCTGTGTTCTCTATAGTGTGAACCCGGGCTTAAAGCAATATTAAACACAAATATGGAATATATTGCAGCTTACCAATTATTAGATGTCGTGGCTGCATTCGTTTCGTTTCGTTTCATTTTTTGGGCTTTTTTTTCTTTATTTTCATCTGGTGATCCAGCCAGCAACACCCTTCCTGTCCTTTTGGACAGCAACATAGAAAGCTCTATTTGTGGGACATAAATCTTATTACAGTGTCGCACAACCACGCAATTATCAGTTAAAGTAACGCAGTGCCCTATTGCAAAAAATGGCCTGGTCATGAAGGGGGTAAATCTTCCAAAGCTGAAATGGTTAAAGCGGAGTTCCAGTCCCCAAATATCATTTTTTTTTAATGCTCCCTGTCATTGTTCCTACTTCTACTGTAACATTTAGATACAGTCAATAACGTTTTCCTTCTTGTTTGTTTTAACCACTTCAGCCCCGGAAGGTTTTACCCCCTTCCTGACCAGAGCACTTTTTACAATTCGGCACTGCGTCGCTTTAACTGCTAATTGCGCGGTCATGCAATGCTGTACCCAAATGAAATTTGCGTCCTTTTCTTCCCACAAATAGAGC
Source organism: Lithobates clamitans (assembly GCA_037952925.1). NCBI lineage: Eukaryota > Metazoa > Chordata > Amphibia > Anura > Ranidae > Lithobates > Lithobates clamitans. The sequence goes on from JBBGZY010000438.1 coordinate 17,875,954, forward strand.
TTTCTTTTGATGGTATTTGATCACCTCTGCCATTTTTATTTTTTGCGCTATACACGGAAAAAGACCAAAAATTTTGAAAAAAAATGATATTTTCTACTTTTTGTTCTAAAAAAAATCCAATAAACTCAATTTTAGTCATACATTTAGGCCAAAATGTATTCGGCCACATGTCTTTGGTAAAAAAAATGTCAATAAGTGTATATTTATTGGTTTGCGCAAAAGTTATAGCGTCTACAAACTAGGGTACATTTTCTGGAATTTACACAGCCTTTAATTTATGACTGCCTATGTCGTTTCTTGAGGTGCTAAAATGGCAGGGCAGTACAAAACCCCCACAAATGACCCCATTTTGGAAAGTAGACACCCCAAGGAATTTGCTGAGAGGCATGTTGAGCCCATTGAATATTCATTTTTTTTGTCCCAAGTGATTGAATAATGACAAAAAAAAAAAAAATTACAAAAAGTTGTCACTAAATGATATATTGCTCACACAGGCCATGGGCATATGTGGAATTGCACCCCAAAATACATTTAGCTGCTTCTCCTGAGTACGGGGATACCACATGTGTGGGACTTTTTGGGAGCCTAGCCGCGTACGGGGCCCCGAAAACCAATCACTGCCTTCAGGATTTCTAAGGGCGTAGATTTTTGATTTTACTCCTCACTACCTATCACAGTTTTGAAGGCCATAAAATGCCCAGATGACATAAAACCCCCCCAAATGACCCCATTTTGGAAAGTAGACACCCCAAGCTATTTGCTTTGAGGCATGTTGAGTCCATGGAATGTTTTATATTTTGACACAAGTTGCGGGAAAGTGACAATTTTTTTTTTCTTTTTTTTTTTCCACAAAGTTGTCACTAAATGATATATTGCTCACACAGGCCATGGGCATATGTGGAATTGCACCCCAAAATACATTTAGCTGCTTCTCCTGAGTATGGGGATACCACATGTGTGGGACTTTTTGGGAGCCTAGCCGCATACGGGACCCCGAAAACCAATCACTGCCTTCAGGATTTCTAAGGGCGTACATTTTTGATTTTACTCCTCACTGCCTATCACAGTTTCGGAGGCCATGGAATGCCCAGGTGGCACAACCCCCCCCCAAATGACTACATTTTGGGAAGTAGACACCCCAAGCTATTTGCTGAGAGGCATGGTGAGTATTTTGCAGCTCTCATTTGTTTTTGAAAATAAAGAAAGACAAGAAAAAAATGTTTTTTTTTCTTTTTTCAATTTTCAAAACTTTGTGACAAAAAGTGAGGTCTGCAAAATACTCACTATACCTCTCATCAAATAGCTTGGGGTGTCTACTTTCCAAAATGGGGTCATTTGGGGGTTTTTTTTGCCACCTGGGCATTCCATGGCCTCCGAAACTGTGATAGGCAGTGAAGAGTGAAATCAAAAATTTACGGCCTTAGAAAGCCTGAAGGCGGTGCTTGGTTTTCGGGGTCCCGTACGCGGCTAGGCTCCCAAAAAGTCTCACACATGTGGTATCTCTGTACTCAGGAGAAGCAACAGAATGTATTTTGGGGTGTAATTTCACATATTCCCATGGCATGTTTGAGCAATATATCATTTAGTGACAACTTTGCGCAAAAAAAAATAAAAAAAATAAAAATTGTCTCTTTCCCGCAACTTGTGTCACAATATAAATTATTCCATGGACTCAACATGACTCTCAGCAAATAGCTTGGGGTGTCTACTTTCCAAAATGGGGTCATTTGGGGGGGTTTTGAACTGTCCTGGCATTTTATGCACAACATCTAGAAGCTTATGTCACACATCACCCACTCTTCTAACCACTTGAAGACAAAGCCCTTTCTGACACTTATTGTTTACATAAAAAAATAATTTTTTTTTGCAAGAAAATTACTTTGAACCCCCAAACATTATATATTTTTTTTAAAGCAAATGCCCTACAGATTAAAATGGTGGGAGTTTCATTTTTTTTTTTCACATAGTATTTGCGCAGCGATTTTTCAAACGCATTTTTTGGGGAAAAAACACACTTTTTTACATTTTAATGCACTAAAACACACTATATTGCCCAAATGTTTGATGAAATAAAAAAGATGATCTTAGGCCGAGTACATGGATACCAAACATGACATGCTTTAAAATTGCGCACAAACGTGCAGTGGCGACAAACTAAATACATTTTTAAAAGCCTTTAAAAGCCTTTACAGGTTACCACTTTAGATTTACAGAGGAGGTCTAATGCTAAACTTACTGCCCTCGATCTGACCTTCGCGGCGATACCTCACATGCATGGTGCAATTGCTGTTTACATTTGACGCCAGACCGATGCTTGCGTTCGCCTTAGCGCGAGAGCAGGGGGGACAGGGGTGCTTTTTTTTTTTTTTTTTTTCTTTATTATTATTATTTTTTTATCTTATTTTTAAACTGTTCCTTTCAATTTTTTTTTTTAATCATTTTTATTGTTATCTCAGGGAATGTAAATATCCCCTATCATAGCAATAGGTAGTGACAGGTACTCTTTTTTGCAAAAATTGGGGTCTATTAGACCCTAGATTTCTCCTCTGCCCTCAAAGCATCTGACCACACCAAGATCGGTGTGATAAAATGCTTTCCCAATTTCCCAATGGCGCTGTTTACATCCAGCGAAATCTAAGTCATAAAATACTCGTAGCTTCCGGTTTCTTAGGCCATAGAGATGTTTGGAGCCAATCTGGTCTCTGATCAGCTCTATGGTCAGCTGGCTGAATCACCGGCTGCATTTTCAGGTTCCCTGTTGAGACAGGAGAGCCAGAGAAAAACACGGAAGATGTTGGGGGGGGGGCCATTCCCTCCCACTGCTTGTAAAAGCAGTCTAGAGGCTAATTAGCCGCTAGGATTGCTTTTACATGAAAGCCGACCGCTGGCTGAAAAGAATGATACCAAGATGATACCTAAACCTGCAGGCATCATTCTGGTATAACCACTCAAAGTCGTGAATGGCGTACCTGAAGACAAAAAAATGGTTAACAATAAAGCACAGTAAACGGTAAGGTATAAAAAATTGCATACCTGAAAAGCAAATATGATAAAACATAATAACAATAAAACATTGCAGAATAGAATACAGTAAAAAAGAACAGAACAATAGAGAGAGAGAGAATAGAGAGAGAAAGAACAATAAAACGACAACTATTTTTTTTTTTTTTTTTTATATATTTTTGTATGTGTTTTTTTTTTTTTTTTTTTTTACACTTTTTTTTGTAACTAACTTTTATAACGGTAACCGGTTCCAGGTTCGGGTCTCTCAAAATGCGATGGCATCTTGGGAGACCCTGTGAAAGTGTGTCCTAGTCTGTGCAATGCTGTACCCTACGCTAATACTCAACTAGTGCATAGTAGCGTTCAAAACATTGACCAATGCAAAGACCAGGATTGTCAGGACAGGAGGGACAATAATAGCGGGTGTCTCGCCTATATCCGCGCTTGCTGCAGACACGACATCTTTTTTGGGGGGTTCGCTGGGTAGGGGTACTCGGGAGGACATAAAGAAAATGCCTCTCATGCAGCCGACTGCATTTGGTTGGGGATGTGAATGGGGGAAGTACGGGCGCTGCAGAAGTGGTGTGTTCCCAATTAGGATTGGCGAATGCAGCAGGAAGGGCACTATGGGCACGACGGGCCTGTGTTTGTCTTTTTGGTGGCAGCGGGACACTACTTGTGCTTGCCACCTCACCAGCTTGAACTGCACTTATGGGACTCGCAACGTCACCACGTGTTACTGCAGTGCTGGTTTGACTATGACCGGGGTGTACTAGGCCGCTGGTGCTTGCCAGTTCACCAAAACGCTACAAAAAAAACTGTTAGCGATCGCAGGGATCAGGCCTGACTCTGCGAACGCTGCAGTTATGCGTTTAGTGTTTTGTAAGTGACAGTGATCGATCGATACTGCACTTGGGTGGGCTGGGCTGGGCCGGGCAGAGGGGCAAAACGCAGGTGCTAGCAGGTATCTGGGCTGATCCCGCTAACACTGCGTGTTTGGGAACCCTAAACTGCTGGGGACGCCAGTATAGATCTGATCGGATCAGATATTGATCCGATCAGATACTATACCACTAAGGGAGGCGTATGCTGCGTGCGTGGGTGTTAGCGGTACTGGCGCTAATATGACGCTGCCTGGGGCTGGTGCTTGCCAGTTCACCAAAACGCTACCAAAAAAACTGTTAGCGATCGCAGGGATCAGGCCTGACTCTGCGAACGCTGCAGTTATGCGTTTAGTGTTTTGTAAGTGTCAGTGATCGATCGATACTGCACTTGGGTGGGCTGGGCCGGGCGGACAGGAAAAACGCAGGTGCTAGCAGGTATCTGGGCTGATCCCGCTAACACTGCGTGTTTGGGAACCCTAAACTGCTGGGGACGCTAGTATAGATCTGATCGGATCAGATATTGATCCGTTCAGATACTATACCACTAAGGGAGGCGTATGCTGCGTGCGTGGGTGTTAGCGGTACTGGCGCTAATATGACGCTGCCTGGGGCTGGTGCTTGCCAGTTCACCAAAACGCTACCAAAAAAACTGTTAGCGATCGCAGGGATCAGGCCTGACTCTGCGAACGCTGCAGTTATGCGTTTAGTGTTTTGTAAGTGTCAGTGATCGATCGATACTGCACTTGGGTGGGCTGGGCCGGGCGGACAGGAAAAACGCAGGTGCTAGCAGGTATCTGGGCTGATCCCGCTAACACTGCGTGTTTGGGAACCCTAAACTGCTGGGGACGCTAGTATAGATCTGATCGGATCAGATATTGATCCGTTCAGATACTATACCACTAAGGGAGGCGTATGCTGCGTGCGTGGGTGTTAGCGGTACTGGCGCTAACCTGACGCTGCCTGGGGCTGGTGCTTGCCAGTTCACCAAAACGCTACCAAAAAAACTGTTAGCGATCGCAGGGATCAGGCCTGACTATGCGAACGCTGCAGTTATGCGTTTAGTGTTTTGTAAGTGACAGTGATCGATCGATACTGCACTTGGGTGGGCTGGGCTGGGCCGGGCGGAGGGGCAAAATGCAGGTGCTAGCGGGTATCTGGGCTGATCCCGCTAACACTGCGTTTTCGGGAACCCTAAACTGCTGGGGACGCTAGTATAGATCTGATTGGATCAGATATTGATCCGTACAGATACTATACCACTAAGGGAGGCGTATGCTGCGTGCGTGGGTGTTAGCGGTACTGGCGCTAATCTGACGCTGCCTGGGGCGACGCATATCACCGCCGGGCGATCAGGGGGCTAAACCTTTATTCGGTAATAAACGGCGGGTGCCCTGACACTATAAAAAATAAACGAACTAACCAGCGTCACCCGTAACAGTTATACGGTGATCAGTGGTGAAAGGGTTAACTAGGGGGCAATCAAGGAGTTAAAACCTTTATTAGATAGTATATGGGGGTCCCTGTCGCTATAAAACGCTGACGGCGAACCTAAATATATTCACGTCCCTAACTAGCGTCACCAGCGACACTAATACAGCGATCAGAAAAATGATCGCTTAGTGACACTGGTGACAGGGGGTGATCAAGGGGTTAAAACTTTATTAGGGGGGGTTAGGGGGGTACCCTAGACCTAAAGGGGGGTAATACTCACTGCCCTAACACTGTAACTGTCACAAACTGACACTATGCAGTAATCAGAAAAAAAAAAAAAAATACTGCTAATGTCAGTTTGTGACAGGGGGGGGGTGATTGGGGGGGGATCGGGGGGCAATCGGGGGGGGATCGGGGGTGTAAGGTATGCCTGGCATGTTCTACTGTGTGTGTGTGTTGTGCACTCACTTGTCTTCTCTCCTCGGCGCTGGGACGGAAACTGCCAGACCGAGGAGAGATGACATCACATCCTCTGCCTGTGTGAAACTACACACAGGCAGAGGAGGATTCCCATTGGCTGGGAGCGATCGCGAGGTGGGGGCCACGATCGGATGGTCTCCCCCTCGCCTCCCGACGCTGCCAGTCAAATGCCGACCGCCGCTGGCACCGGGGGGGGGTCCGATCGGACCCCCCGCCCGCGGGAGGCAGATCACGTATGGGTACGTGATTCTGCCTGCCCGTGCCATTCTGCCGCAGTATATCTGCGTTAGGCGGTCGGCAAGTGGTTAAATAATTTAAATCATACCTGATCTCGGAAGCAGGCAGGGTCCATTGCGGTTGTGGGCATCTGAAGCCCGCTAGTCTTTATTTCCGGGATTTCCGGCAGCTCACTACCCAGCATGCACCTCCTGATCTCGCGCCTGTGCAGTAATGTCACTGCGCAGCGCTGATTACAGTAATAGGCAATTCCCATGGACTTCTGGGATAGATGATGCTGATATCCCAGGAGTCCATGGTTATCGACTTGTGACGTAATCGCCTAGGCGGTCAGACCAGTAGGGCTGCAAAAAGATGACAAAAAAAGGTATTTAGAAAAAAAAAAATAATATTTTTGCCCATTTACAATAGGAATGCTTGCAGGTAAAAAAAAAATGGGTGGGGGGGCAGGAGGCGGAGCCTAGCAGAGCAGACATGCATTGTTAGAGCTCCACACCGCTGAGGAGAGAAGAGAAGGACAAAGCGGAGCCTGCAGGCTCAAAAGGTATCCATTTGAACCTTTTTGCCCCAGGGAACAAACTGTGAAAGTTTGGGCAGGAAATATGGTACTGGGAGGAAACCGTGGCAGGAATAAAAATCACCTCACAAAGAGCTCACAGGCACTCACTGCAGCTGAAGCAGCTCCAGTCACCTTACAAGATACAACATCAGGGCGCTCTCACAGACAGAAAATGTCACAGCAAGACTCTCCATTTGAGTCAGATACAGAACAAATCCTCTCACAAACTTCTCCACAAGCCTCCTCAGTATCCCCAGTAATATTATTACAATTTGAAAAGATACTTCATAAGGCTTTAAAACAAACCTCAGACCAAATAACAAAAAGCCTAACCAAAGAAATAAGAGAGCTGGGAAACCGCACCGCAGCCTTAGAAATAAAAAAGGATGAAATTGAAATTACAACCCAAGAAAATATAACAGAATTGGAACAATTAAAAAAAGAGAATTTAATACTTCAAACTAAGCTCGAAGATTACGAAAATAGAGCCAGACGTTCAAACTTGCGCATAAGGGGAATACCTGAAACCGTGACAGACCTGCAATCTACTATTACTGCTCTATTACAAGAACTAAAGCCAGATATCCCTATTGAACGTTTAGAACTGGACAGAGTACACAGAACCCTCACAGCCAAAAAGAAAGATGGACCCCCACGTGATATAATCACAAAATTTCATTATTACAGAACGAAAGAACAAATACTAATTGCTGCAAGAGAAAAAAAGGAACTTAATTTTCAAGGACACAATTATCAAATTTTTGCTGACCTATCCCAACTTACAATTACTAAAAGACGATCCATGAAACCCCAACTAATGGAACTGCAACGCCACAACATTATGTATCAATGGGGCTTCCCCTTTTCAGTCAGATTTAACTACCAAGGTACAATTTACAGAAGCAGATCAGCAGATGAACTACAACAAACCCTTTTAAAATTAAATCTGACAGAACCCACAAGCAGCAACTCTCCCACACGCAGAAGAATTACATCATCTTCACCTTCAGACAGCACCCAGAAAATTTCAGAACAAAATGGGAATCATCATTCTCACAAAAGAGGCCGTTATGCCACACCATCCATGGACCAAGAAGATTCAATGGGCTGACATCCTAATTCCTGATATCTCTTCATTTATTATACTAAGAGATGGTTCTCTATAAAAAACCTATATTTATAACTGAATGTAACTGCATTCTGATAGTCACACACTGTGTGGGATCGTTACATTCCAGTTATATTTCTTATTACTTCTGATTCATATAGCCTTAGAATATATAAGTGAAATAAGGAAATTCATGTTCAGTTATATATTATCAGGTAATAACAATAGATTTATTACTTTTTAGGACAAATATGTTCAATAATCCAGAAGTAATGGAAGCTTTTTCTTTCTTTTCTTAAAACAAATATATTATTACCTAGTAATAGTTCCTAGAATTATGTTTTTGTTTATTTTAATCTGAAGCAGTACAACCTCAATTTTATGAGTTAACATATCTAAACAGTTACATATGAATAAAATATGTAATGGTTTACTCTAAAAGGGTTAAAATCCCAAAATAATTCAAACTATCTTCATCAATACCAAAGTTATTAACAGTACCTTTCTAACTGAATTATTTAGCCTAGGGCAAGACTAACCATATACAACCACCCTGGAATAAATAATTTCAACAAAAACTATATTCTGCACTCCAATTAATGAAACATCATTTTGATGTCTTTTGACATAGCACTTCTCTCCTGTAAGCGGAAGATCCGTGTTCCCCAATTAGCCCTCCTCATTCTCCCAACCATATTATGTGGGAGTGTGACGAAGGCACTTATTCCCCTGAGAGAGATATTTATTCTCTTTCACGGGTAAATTGTGATTACTTGCAAAAAATAATTTATACAATGTATCATCTAATCTCATATGTTTTTTGTTTACTCTTTACTCCAGAATTCACTGGTTTCTTTTCTATCTATTCATCTCTTCAGTCCACACAGGTTGATCTGCGCAGTCAGCTCTGCATAACAAAAAGTAAGTCAAAACTATTTGATCTGTTGCCATGGCACCACTGAATATACTTTCCCTGAATGTTCAGGGAATAAATGTCCCTCAGAAAAGGACCAAAGCCTTCCGTACTTTCCATAACAAGAAGGCTCACATAGTATGCCTCCAAGAAACACACTTCACCAAAGATTCTACTCCAAAATATATTTCTCCTTTTTATCAACAAATTTACACGGCTTCTGCCTGTACCAAGCAAAGGGGAACTCTAATTGCATTTCACCGATCCACACCATTCACCTTATCATCAGAAATTAAAGACCCAGAAGGTAGATACCTGATACTCATGGGTTATATAATGGATACAGCAATCACAGTGATTTCCTACTACGCTCCTAACAAACAACCTACACCATTCCTCTCACATATATTACAAGTGATTAATACACACAAAATAGGAACAGTGATAATGTGTGGGGATTCGAACCAGGTCCTCCTCCCATTTCTAGATAAATCACCTTTTACACCATCCAAAATAACCTCTAGATTACCTTTTTCTCAACTTCTTTCCAAATACAATCTGGTAGATTTGTGGAGAGAAAGTAACCCAATAAAAAAGAAATTCACTTATTTCTCGCACCCTCATCAAACTTTCACCAGAATAGATCATATTTTTCTAACAATAGGAATGATACCAGAAATTATTGCATCAGATATAATTCCGATTCCGTGGTCTGACCATAATGCAGTATACACTACTATAGCCTCAGCCATACCAAAAGCGCATTAACCAACGTGGTACTTACCGGATATAATGCTCAAACACCCACTACATCAGATGGCCATTGAACAAGCTTTAAAGGAATACATATCAATTAATAATACAACAGACATCTCCCCAATAACACTGTAGGAAGCTCATAAGCCTGTCTTGCGTGGTACAATACAAAGACAAATGGCACTATTTAAACGGGAACGCAAAAATCTAGCAAAAAAACTAGAACTCAATTTTAATGCAGCCTACATATCATTCCAAGATAATCCATCTCAGAGTACAAAATCTCATCTGGAAAAATCTAGATTGGAATACGATCTATTTCTCACTGAGTCAGTTGATAAATCCCTCAAACGCTCCAAACACAATTTCTACATGAATACAAACAAACCAGGTACATATTTGGCTCGGGCATTAAATTCAACTAACAAATCTTTCAAACCAATACGTTTGAAATTATCAAAAAATGTTTACACTTGTAATCCAGTTAAAATAGTCCATAAATTTCACTCACATCTCGCAACTTTATACAAGACAAACAATGAATTTAATCCTACAGAGGCTGAATCCTTCTTCTCAAAAATAACCTTACCCGAGTTATCTCAGAATCAAAAAAGCAGTTTGGATGAGCCTATAACTATAGATGAAGTTGCTAACGCCATAAAAGACCTAAAACTTAACAAAAGACCAGGCCCAGACGGCTACTCGGCTTTATACTATAAAACATTCTCAGAAATACTCTCTCCCATTCTCACTGAAACTTTTAACAAACTTCTAGATGGACATTCTTTTCGGCAAGAAACACTAATGGCAATTGTTTGTATGATCCCAAAACCCCTTTCTGATGATACTTCCTGTGTGAATTATCGGCCTATCTCTCTGTTAAACCTCGATATTAAATTATTAGCAAAAATAATAGCAAAACGCCTCAATAGCATTATAGGAAAATTAATACATAGAGATCAAGTAGGCTTCATGCCAAATAGACAGGCAGGCGATAATGTACGCAGGGCAGTGTTATTGGCACATATTGCTAAAAAACGGAAAATCCCTTTATGTTTTCTATCTCTCGATATTAAGAGGGCATTTGACACAGTATCCTGGCAATATATGCAATATTCATTACAAAAATGGGGCTTTGGACCCCACTTTTTAACATGGATCAAAGCATTATATAATAAACCCAAAGCCTATATAAAATATGCTGGATACAAATCTGAAGCCTTTAATATCGAAAGAGGTACCCGACAGGGTTGCCCATTATCTCCCTTATTATTTGCCCTTATACTCGAACCCATGGCCCAATACATCAGAACAAACCAAACTATAACTGGCATTGAAGTAGGAGGTATTACACACAAATTATGTATATTTGCAGACGATATATTACTTTTTCTATCATCACCACAGGTCTCTGGTCCTAACTTAATACCAGCTCTTGATGGATTTGCAGCCCTATCCGGCCTTATGATTAATCCTAAGAAATGCCTAGTGCTTAATATTTCACTCACAAACATGGAATTGATCCCGGCTAGGGCTGCACTCCCATTCACATGGGCAGAAAAATCAATCCCATATCTTGGAATTCATTTAACAGCATCTCATTCTGACTTATTCTCAACCAATTATCCTCCTGTATTAAGACAGATCACAAATCTAATAAAACAATGGTCGCAACTTCCTTTATCCTGGATAGGGAAGATTAATGCAATCAAAATGACTATTCTACCCAAATTGCTTTATCTATTCAGAGTCCTCCCTATTCCAATTCCTTCCTATTTTTTGAGAATAGTACAAAAAAGAGCAACTTCGTTTATATGGGGCTCTTCTAAACCACGTATACCTATACACACACTACATCTTCCCAAAAATAAAGGAGGCCTGGGATACCCTAATTTTACTAACTACTACAGAGCAGCACATTTGGCCAGTCTGTCCAAATACCATGCAAAACAGGAAATGCCATTATGGGTATTTATAGAGGCTTCAGAAAATGACCCTCTATTAATATCAAATTTATTATGGCTTGATCCTAAAGACCGCTTTAAAATTCATAATCCCATAACTAAACACTTCTTATCTCTCTGGGATAAACTAAAAACCAAATATCAGTTACAATCTCCACACAATCCTCTCCTTTCTTTTATCAGAAATCCGGCCTTTTATCCGGCATGGATCTACCCAAATTCTTTTAAAGCTTGGACAACATCAGGCATTCAGACACTAAATGACTTCATAGCATCTAAATCATTCCTTTCATTCCCATTGCTTAGAGAAAAATATGATCTACCAAACTCTGAGATATTTAGATATCTCCAAATCAAAAATTTCTATACACCATTCCTAAAGGGGGATACACCATTATCCCAATTATCCATTTTTGAATCAATCTGTACAAAAGATCCATTTGCTAAAGGTACAATTTCATCACTTTATAATCAATTATATGGAGTAGCAAATCTTAATAGACCCTCTTACGTTCAGAGGTGGGAGGAGGACCTGGGACGAACTTTAGAAGACACGGACTGGTCTAACATATGGCTCACATCTAAGTCATCTTCACCCAACATCTTAGCACTGGAGACAAAGCCCAGAAATAGGCACATATTTACACATATGGTGGACGTGCCCAGTAATCCAAACCTTCTGGAAGGAAGTCTTCGTGATTGCATTTAAAATATTTAAAAAAATAATACAACCAGATCCATATTTAACTTTACTTAATCTAAAACCGGAATGGTTAACACTCTCTCAATTCAAACTTATGATCCAACTAATAACGGCTGCAAAACAAACAGTGGCCAAGGCATGAAAATCTCCTACATTGGTACTAGCAGAAACAATTCACAGAATGAATAATACAATGTCCCATGCTAAGATGGTAGCCATCGATCAAAATCAAATTCCAAAATTTGAAAAACTTTGGCATCCTTGGATAAAACAACAGTTCCTGTCAAACTTCAATGACTCTGTCCTGTTGCCATGGTAACAGATTAAATGACTTACAGAGACACCCATTCTAAGGCTTCAAAGAGAACTAAAAAGAATAATAAACTGACGAGCGGGACAACCTTGTGGACCATACCCCTACCTTTCAACCCTTTTTCTTCTTTCTCTTTCCTTTTCTCCACCTTATGATTAAAGCTCATTATCAGAATTTATTTGACCTATATACACTCTACTTGTAAACAATATGTATAGTAGGTATAAATCATTTAAATACCTACAAAAGTAACTAAGGAAATGATATATATCTTTAATTTAGGTTTACGTGAACCCAATGTTTAATATTTGAAATTTCATGATATTTACCTATATAAACCCTACTGTAAAACAATGAGCTTACTTTATAGATCCTTGTAAACTTACTTTATGTATCTTTATAACATTGTATACTCAATAAACTTCTTTTGACAAGGAAAAAAAAATGGGTGGAACTCCGCTTTAAGGGAAAACTTGCAATAGAGAAAAATAGGTTTTGCTATGAATGGGACCGCTGGTAAAAGTGGCCTCTGCCCCCAAATTAAATAAAAAAGACAAAAAAGCACCCAATAATAAGAATAATAACAAAAAAAGGGCAGCGAATGGAATGATGGCCCAAAGAAATAGCAATCAGAATTAAAGCACAGTTTTCTAAATGACCCTAATCTCTTCGTATGCAGTTTCCCTATCCTTTACCTACACAAGCTTCAGTACACTGATACTATGGCTACTCTGTGCTGCCATAAGCGGGCATAGGGGGTGTGCCGGATGTGCCTGGGCACACCCTAATCACCCCGTGTGGCGCAGATTCCCCAAAGCCCCATAACAGGGCTCCTAAAAAAATTTTTTTAAATAATAAAAAAATTAAAATAAAACCTACTGACACCATCCACTGCCCTACTGAAACCAACCTCTGCCCTACTGGCAAGTCCACTGCTTTACTAACATTGTCCATGTTTTAATACATTTGGGGTGCACACCCTAATGCAATAGGCTGCGCACACCTACGTGTGCTGCCTTTTTTATAGCAAAGTCACTGTTCTATTCAAAATCCCCCTAATAGGCCATTCAAAGCCTGCTGGCCATTGTGCAAAAGCCATGCACTGGATTATGGACAATGGACTGCCACATAAATTGGCTGGAACTGCAAATTTTGAACCTGCAGGATCTGCCATGAAACCAAGGTAGTGGTGAACCCAAACTTCATGCCTACCCGCCATCCCTAAAATCACCCTCAGGGAAATTAAAACAAAATTCAATAGGCTTTAGAAATGTGATAAATGTTCATAAGGGTTTTGTAAATGTCCATTAGCACAAATGTGTGTGTGTGTGGGGGGGGGGGGGTTAAAGCTGCTACTTTGCCTAGGGACCCATTTAGTCTTAAAGCGGAGTTCCACCCAAAAGTGGAACTTCTGCTTTTAACACTCCTCGCCCCCTTACATGCCACATTTGGCATGTCATTTTTTTTTTTTTGAGGTGGGAGTGGTTACCTTCTTTTTAGCGTGACTTCCTGTCCCACTTCCTCCTTCCTTTTCTCGGCCGCCTAGGCGACTCCTCCTCTCGCCCTAGGCGGTCCCTCCCTGCCAGCAATGTTCTGGGACACGTCCCAGGTCCCAGAAGATTGCCTGGCCAATAGCAGAGCACATGCGCAGTGCGTGCCCGGCCGTGAAGATGTAAGCTGCAGCCTGTCACACATTTGCTATGACGGCGCCGTCATAGAGGGGGGGGGAGAGGAGTGAGGTTCTGGCCGCCCGCATCACTGGATCCTAGGACAGGTGAGTGCCTGTTTATTAAAAGTCAGCAGCTACACTTTTTGTACCTGCTGACTTTTAATAAAATAAAAAATGGGTGGAACTCCACTTTAAGACTCGTACACTCTATAAGAAAATCGGGTGAACAATTTCGTCCAAAGAATTTTCGTACGATATTTGTATAGTGCGTACACAACTTTCGACAGCCGATTCCGAATTTTCATATGAAAAATTTTGAAAGGACAAACGCCATACTGTTTCTCGTATGGGAACAGACCGAACGATTTTCGTTTAATGTGTGCGATTTTGCTGTAAAACATCAAAAAAAATGGGATGAACGTTCGCCTGATTTTCTTATAGTGTGTACCCCACTTTAATCTGGTTCCATATGGAAAAAGATCTTCGGTGTTCAGTACGTTTTTCTGTAAAGTTTTTCATCATTCGCAGAACAGTTTTGTAAGCGGGGTTGGTTAATAGAAAAAGATGACTAAATTTAAGACAAAATATTAGTTTGAGAAGACAACTTCCCTTTAAATGAAAACTGCAATCTACTTAGTCATTTGGATAGGAACTGATGAAAGTTATGCAGCTTCTGAAATTACATTAACAGCATCTGGTTGTTATTGCCCCCTACTGGAAATAAGTAGCAGCTTTCATGCAAAATCCTAGCCTAGTATAACTATAGACGGTTTACTATACAGAGATAGAAGATGCTGATTAAAGTAAACTAAAAAAATCATGTGATATGTATAATATAATTAGAATGTGCCTACTTCTTTGTTTCATCTCTCAAGTGCAAACTTTTTCCTGCTAATCTCAGACTTCCTGTTCTAGGGTGGCTTCGATCATTCTCTATGCCCCCATTGTATATGTGAATGTAGCCACCCTTTCCTGCTCACCACCTAGTCCTAGATGGTCTACACATCTGTGTGCAGACACGGTCAGCTCTATGGGAATTGTAGTACACATAGGGGGAGATTTACTAAAACTAGAGCACTCAGAATAGGGTGCAGCTGAGCATGGTAGCCAATCAGCTTCTAACTTCAGCTTGTTCAATTAAGCTTTGACAAAAAAAAAAAAACTGGAAGCTGAAATACTTCCCATAGAGTGGAGCATGTGACCAGAAACCAGCACTGCTAGCTCTACATATCTAGTATCTGTAAGGTGCATCAGTAAACAATATGGAGTGTACACAGCAGTGGCAACTGGTGGTAATTTTCTTTGGAGGGGGGGAGGCGGGGATCCGCCATCCATGGCGGGCAATCACGGGCGGCTTCCCCTGCTTTCTTCCACGGGTATCACGAGCAGCTTCTCCTTCCCCTGCTCGGTGGCTTCCATCTCCTCCCTCCTCCTCGGCAGCCAATCAGAACACTTCTCCTTTTGGTCAATTGGGAAATGGGTCTCAGACCCACACTTCCTGATTGGCAGAGAGGCGATTCAGTGTAATAGGGCGTACACACGGTCGGACTTTGTTCGGACATTCCGACAACAAAATCCTAGGATTTTTTCAGACGGATGTTGGCTCAAACTTGTCTTGCATACACACGGTCACACAAAGTTGTCGGAAAATCCGATCGTTCTAAACGCGGTGGCGTAAAACACATATGCCGGGACTATAAACGGGGCAGTGGCCAATAGCTTTCATCTCTTTATTTATTCTGAGCATGCGTGGCACTTTGTCGGTCGGATTTGTGTACACACGATCGGAATTTCCGACAATTTTGTTGTCGGAAAATTTTATATCCTGCTCTCAAACTTTGTGTGTCGGAAATTCCGATGGAAAATGTGTGATGGAGCCCACACACGGTCGGAATTTCCGACAACAAGGTCCTATCACACATTTTCCGTCGGAAAATCCGACCGTGTGTACAGGGCATATGAATAGGGAATATTCATTTGCTATTCTCACACACCTGGGTGGGCTCCGAGCACATTCTCAGCGCCCCGAGCCCACCCTATTTTGAAACCAATTAGAGCCTCTGGCTCTAATCGGTGCTTCAAAAAACTACCCATCCGCATTGGAATCCATGCGCTCGGCGTCCTGAAAGGGGCCAGAAGCATGGATAGGGAGGGTGGCGGCGATGGATAGGGGAGGCGGCGCCAGTGTGCCCTTAATGGATGGGCTGCCCCTGGTACACAGAACAAATAAGAAGCCAAAAAACAACAGTAAGTAAAAAAAAAAAACATAGTATACTTGATATTTTAGAAAGACTGATGTAAAAAAATTTGATTTTAGTGTCTCTTTAAAGTGGAGTTTCAGTCTGTAAAAAAAAAAATTAAATACTATAACTGCTGACTTAATATAAGGACACTTATCTGTCCAGGGATCCTGCGATGTCGGCACCCCTAGCTGATTTGTCAATCGGCTTTAGGTGCAGGCGCCGGCATCTCTAGTAAGAGAAACAGGAAATTAAGCCTTGCGGCTTCACAGACTGTTTCCTACTGCGCATGCGCGAGTGGCGCTGCGCTTTCTGAATTGTCCCGCCGTCTTCTGGTACCTCTGTGTGTCCCAGAAGGCAGTGGGGGGAATGAGGGGGGGCTGGAAATTACAGAGATCGCCGTGGGGCGATCTTACCAGGAAGTGGGAGTGGGTACCTGTCAAAAACAGGTACTCGCTCCCCCCCAAAAAAAATGCTAAATGTGGCAGTGGAGGGTGCGAACAAGCGAAGCTTCCCCTTTTGGGTGGAGCTCCGCTTTAAAGGTGTTAATGCATTCTATGCATTAAGATAAAAAAAACTTCTGTGTGTAGCAGCCCCCCCCAGCACTCCCTAATTACTTACCTGAGCCCCATCTCTCTCCAGCGATGTTCACAAGTGTCTTAGCCATCCGGGACACCCCTCCTTATTGGCTGAGATACAGCAGCGGCACCATTGGCTCATGCGGCTGTCAATCAAAATCAGTTAGCCAATCAGGAGCGAGAGGGGGCAGGGGCAGGGCTCTGTGTCTGAATGGATACATGTAGCTGTGACTCGGCTCAGGGGCCCCCATAGCAAGCTGCTGGCTGTGGGGGCACTCGATAGGAGGGAGGGGCCAGGAGCAGTGCAGATGGACCCAAGTAGAGGAGGATCCAGTCTGCTCTCTGAAAAATCAACTGCACAGAGGAGGTAAGTATAACATGTTTATCATTATTATTTTTTTTTAAAACGAGACTTTACAGTCACTTTAAGCATAAATGTCAATAAGTTTTGAAACTGGTCATGATTCTGTAGGATATAACAATCAGTGATAATATATAGCTTGATATGACAAAATACCCCCCCCCCCCCCATTTCACATTTGTCTCCTTGTTTCTTTATGCCTGAAGAATTCCTCTCCTCCTAGAGAACGGCTCTCCTCCACAAAGAAATGTTAAAGGTTTCAAAATCACCAGGAATATGTTCTGCTCGGGTGTGAATGCAGGCTAAGTATTATGCCGCATACACATGAGCGTATTTTTCGTTGAAAAAAACTTGGATGGTTTTTCCAACGGAATTCCGCTCAAGCTTGCCTTGCATACACACGGTCACACAAAAGTTCTCTGAACTTTCGACCGTCAAGAACGCGGTGACGTACAACACTACGACGAGCCGAGAAAATGAAGTTCAATGCTTCCGAGCATGCATTGAATTGTTTCTGAGCATGCGTAGGAATTTTGCGCGTCGGAATTTGTACAGACGATCGCATTTTCAGATAGGAAATTTTTCCGACCGGAAAATTGAGAACCTGCTCTCAATCTTTTGCTGGCGGAAATTACGCCAGCAAAAGTTCGATGGAGCATACACACTGTCGCATTTTCCGACCAAAAGCTCTCATCGGTCTTTTGCTGGTACGAATTTCAGATCGTGTGTACGCGGCATTAGACTAAAATCTAAATTAATTATAAAATATAACCAAATGTAAAGGTGCATAAAAGAGTTTTTGATTTACTTTGAATCCACTTCCTGGTTTCCTTGAAGGCACTAGTGCCTTCAGGAAGATCCCGTACCTAAGCTGTGAGTTTTTGAAGCACAGGATGAAGTGCATGACATCATACGCTTCATCTCATGCATGAGCTGTATAACATTAAAGCGGAACCAAAGTACTGAGTCGGCAGATCTTTATTGCAGAACAAACATGCAATGTCTGTTCTACAATAAAATACAGCTACCTGTCTTCTCGTAGTGTTCTCCTGATGATTGACATAGGACATTGCTATGCTTTTGTTAAAGGGGATCTAAACATTTCAGGTGTAATGGGTTTGAAGTAAGGTTTGAAAAGCCCCCGTTGATAAACATTAGGCTAAATTCAAAGCAAACATAAAAAAACATACCCATATTTATTGGCGTATAACATGCACAGGCGTATAACACGCACATTCATTTTTAGAGGGAAGTTTTAGGAAAAAAAAAAACTTACATTTTAAATAAGGAACTTTGAAGCAAAATAAGAGTCAGTGCCCATCTGCAGCCTCCTCACTGCCATCAATGCAGCCTGATCAATGCCCATCTGCAGCCTCACAAGTGCCATAAATGCAGCCTCATCAGTCCACATCAATGCAGCCTCACCATTGCCATCAATGCAGCAGCCTCACCATTTCCATCAATGCAGCAGCCTCACCATTGCCATCAATGCAGCCTCATCAGTCCACATCAATGCAGCCTCACAAGTGCCATCAATGCAGCAGCCTCACCATTTCCATCAATGCAGCAGCCTCACCATTGCCATCAATACAGCAGCCTCACCATTGCCATCAAAGCAGCCTCATCAGTCTACATCAATGCAGCCTCACAAGTGCCATCAATGCAGCAGCCTTACCATTGCCATCAATGCAGCGGCCTCACCATTGCCCCAGTGCAGCCTGATCGATGCCCATCTGCAGCCTAGAGGGGACAGGGAGGGGGGCAGGACGAGCGCCGACAGATTACATACAGTGAGAATCTCCTATGATAGACAGAACACTGGTCCAATGGCGGCCTTCCTATTACAAAGGCCGCCAAGTAAACAGGAGATTCTCACTGTATGTAATCTGATGGCGCTCGTCCCGCCCCCTCCCTGTCCCCTCCGAGGCATCTAAAATTGAAGTATCGACGTATAACACGCACATGCTATTTGCACCCAATTTTCAGGGTGAAAATATGTGTGCTATACACCAATAAATACAGTAGTTACATTACATATATAGAAGCAGTTTTACTTGTTAAAGCAGGGCTGTCAAACTCAGTTTCATTGTGGGCACCATCAACATTATGGTTGCCCTCAAAGGGTCGGTTGTATCTGTAAGACTAGATGTACAGAGCACCAGAGCACCCCCCCCCCCACACACACTTACATTGGATGTCAAGAGCCCCCCTCCACCATCAGAAGTCAAGAGTCCCCCACCCTCCCTTACATCACAATGCAACCCCTTACCTTGTGCAGTTGCAGAGAAGAAGCTGGGGGTGGAGCTGATGGACCTGGGAAGCAGAAAATGCAGGGTCTGGAGGAGGGCTGGTGTCAGCTGAATGCTAGGACTAGGAGAGGTGGAGAGGATAGGGTGCTGCCTCTGCACAGAGAGGTGCAGGATCTGTATGAGGAGTTCTGTCCTCCTCTCTGCTGCTGACTGCTGAGACAAGGTGTGGGCAACAATGAGGGGGTTGCCGCAGCAGCGGGAAAGGTGCAAAGGCCACATGAAATGGCCTGGAGGGCCGGATTTGGCCCCTGGGGCCTTGTGTTTGACACATATGTTCTAAAGGATTTGGATTTCTATCCATCCATTCCTGAGATTTTCATAACCAGACAGCCTGGTGACCTGACTTTACTCCAATGCAGATAAAAACTATAATGTCACCAGCATGTGATTGGATACTGAAGGAGCAGCAAAAGATGGATGAGGTACTTTCTCTGCTCTCTTTTTCTGTCAGCATGCTTCTTATCATGATGTGGATACAAGTCACTTAATTGGCCCCAAGTGGTGCCCACCTTCCCCTATTTTAAGTATTTTTGTAAAGTTGCTGTGCTAAATGCTTTCTTCTCCTCAGTCTTCACACAGGAAAAGGATGGGTATAACGACCAAAACAGTTTTGTTAGCAACACGCTACAGGATCTACCCTTGTGGCTAACAGAGGCCGGATTTAGGAAAGGATTAGAGAAGCTCAACATAAATAAATTACCGGGACCAGATGGCTTACACCCGAGAGTACTTAAAGAACCCAGTCAGGTTATAGCCAGACCTCTATTCCTAATCTTTATGGACAGCATACTGACAGGATTGGTACCAGCTGATTGGCAAAAAGCCCGCGTAGTACCAATATTCAAAAAAGGTCAGAGATCGATTCCTGGGAACTATAGGTCTGTCAGGAAAAGACTGCCAGAAACAGAAGATCTGGACAAGTTGGTGTGCGATTGCGGGTGCCAATGCACATGCGCAAGCTCGCATGTGCGATCCCTGGCGCCAAGCGGGCTATTTAAACCAGGCTGACACACAGAAGCATTGCTGTCTGATCTACAGTGTTCCCCGTGTGTTACCTGCTACTCAGAATCTGTTCCTGTGTATTACCCGGCTTACCTTTGACTATTCCTGCCGGCATCTGACCCCAGCTTGTCTTGATGTTGTACCTGCCTGCTCCTCTGGTCCTTCTGCTGCCTGCCTGATACCGACTCGGCTTGTTCCAGTAACCCTGCTCCTGCCTCTGCCTTGTTCCAGTATAACTGTCTGTGTATGACCCGGTTTATCTGACCCTTCTGAGTTCCAGTCCTGTGGGAATCTCCTCCCAGTCTATTCCAGCCTCCAGTCTGCTGTTCCAGTCTGCTGACCACCGTGCACAGTGCCATCTGGAATTCCGGACTGACTTCTTTGCTGTTGATACTGCCAGGCACTCGTGCTACTCTACACTCCTGCACCTCCTGTTTACTCTATCAGGGGCCTCGAGTCAGAGGCGCAAGAGAGGCCTTCCTCTGCAGTTCTGGCTCATTTACTAGGTACTAGACAGTATCAGACAGACATGTCTGAGCCTGAACGAGGAGCCTCTTTTGTGAAGGAACAAGATGTCAACATCTGGCAGGCCTAACACAGGCTGTTAAAAATCTTCAAGAAGGCTATACCCGATTGGAAGAACGTGTTCAAGCACTATCATCTCCAGCTGGTACCCAGGGGTCCCCACATCCCTCTGCTTCATCAGCCAGTACAGCCTCTCCTTCTGAAGTAGTTATGCTTCCTCCTGAACCAAGAATTCCCACACCTGAAAAGTTTTCCGGATAACGCAGTAAATTCAGGGCGTTCCGCAATGCATGCAAACTATATTTTGCTCTGCAGCCACGTACCTTTTCCTTAGAAGCCACTAAGGTGGGCTTCGTAGTTTTCTTGCTGCAGGGTGAACCCCAATCCTGGGCACACCGCCTCCTGAAACAGAAAGCAGCAGCTTTAACTAACCTGACTACCATTTTTGATCCTATGGCCCAGCTTTACTAGGACCCTCAGCTCTCCGTGAAAGCCGCACTGCATACTCTACAGCAAAGACGCAGGGCGGTGGAAGACTATGTCGCTGAGTTCAGACGTTGGATTGCGGACACTAACTGGCAGTTCCGTACAGGGTTGTCGGATCCTCTAAAAGATGAGCTAGCCAGAGTTGGGATACCCCAAACCCTGGATGCACTTGTCAACCTGTCCATACAGATTGACCGGCGTCTGAGGGAACGAAGATTGGAGAGGGCAACTGGATCAACCCGTCCTACCTGGATGTTACCAAGAGTCCCCAGTTTCTCTCATCCGTCTCCTCCAGTACAGCCAGCTTCCGCACCTGACACATCTGAACCCATGCAACTGGGTGTGCTCCGTCCTTCACTTAGAGTGGAAGAAGGCCAACGTCGACGGCTGAAGAACCTGTGTCTATGCTGTGGAGAACCTGGGCATTATGTCAGAACCTGTCCCGCCAAGCTTCGTAAGTGAATGTCAATTTCTGCTGGTCATGCATCTGCTTTGGCCAACACCTCTTCTCACTTTGCTCTCCCTATCTTGTTGCAGCTTCCAGGAAGGAATTTACCAGTTTCTGCCATTATTGACTCCGGAGCCTGTAGCTGCTTCATGGACTCATCTGTTGCAGCCAAACACCGGATTCCCTTACAACTCAAGGCCCAAGGACTTTCTATATATCTGGCTGATGGGTCTGCTATTAAGTCGGGACCGGTTATTTAGGAAATCACTCCGCTACCTGTCACCATTGCCAGTCTACACCATGAGCTATTATGCTTGGATATCATAGCCTCACCCTTGTTCCCAGTCATCCTTGGCATGCCATGGCTGCAGGCCTACAACCTTCATATCAATTGGGCCACTGGAAAGATCATGTTTCCTTCTTCATATTGCCATCAGTTCTGTCTCCATAAAAACGCCTGTGAACTGCCTTAACTGCTGTGCCTGGACACTGACACCGAGATGTGCCAATCTGTCCCGAAAAGCTCATCATGACTTTTTGGATGTTTTCAGTAAAAAGGGAGCAGAGACTCTTCCGCCCCACCGGGCCTATGATTGTCCTATTGAGCTCCTTCGGGGAGCCGAAGGTCCTTTTGGGAGAATCTTCCCTTTAACAGAGCTGGAGCTGGGAACATTTAAAGAGTACATTGATGAGAATCTGGAAAAGGGTTTCATCCACTCATCCACCTCTCCGGCAGAAAAGATAGATCACACCCTATGGCCTTGCATTGACTGCCGCAAGCTTAACAAAATCACTGTTAAGAATCGCTACCCTCTTCCCCTGGTGCCCAAACTATTTCAAAGACTTGGAGCTGCTACTATTTTCACCAAACTTGATCTCTGAGGGGCCTACAACTTGGTCCGCATCAGAGAAGGAGACGAGTGGAAGACGGCTTTTCGCACCCAATTCGGGCACTTTATCTGGTGATGCCTTTCGGGATGTGCAATGCTCCATTCCAGAACTTCTTCAATGATATCTTTCGAGATTACCTGGATCTGTTCACCATCGGCTATCTAGATGATATTCTGATCTTTTCATCTTCTCTAGACTCTCACCACAAGCATGTCAGATGTGTGTTGGCTCGGCTCCGGCAGAATGGTCTGTATGCTAAGCCCAAAAAGTGCAAGTTCGAGCAGCAAAGTATTCAATTTATGTGACTAATCATCTCAATTGAAGGAATCAAGATGGACCCTCAAAAAATTACTGCAATCTTAGACTGGCCTGTCCCCGTGGACAAGAAAGGAATCCAACGCTTTGTAGGTTTTGCTAATTTCTATTGGAAATTCATTAAAGGGTTCTCAGCCATCATCACTCCTATTACTCAGTTAACCAAGAAGGACATATGTTTCCATTGGTCTCTGGAGGCTCAGGTTGCTTTTGAACCCCTTAGAGACTATTCACCTCTGCCTTTGTCTTAAAGCACCCTGATTCTACTCTGCCATTCGTCTTGGAAGTTGACGCCTCCTAAATTTCTGTTGGAGCAGTACTTTCTCAACAACAGGGGACCAGAGCCCTGTTACATCCAGTCTTCTAGAATCTACGGGTCACTATACTGAAATCTGTCATGACCATGTACTGGATGGACATTTTGGCATAACTAAAACTGCTGATTTTGTGCAACGCACGTTTTTGTGGCCTCAAGTAGCTGGAGATTGCAAAAGATATGTGGAATCCTGCACCACTTTCATTCAAAGCAAAAATAGTAGAACCAAGGCCTGGGGGTTGTTAAAACCATTGCCTGTTCCGGACAGACCATGGAAGATGTTATCCATAGTCTTTATTGTAGAGCTGTCCCCTGCAGAGGGTCATGCCACCATCTTTATGGTTTTGGACTGACTGTCCAAAATAACACATTTCATCCCAATGAAAGGAACACCCTCAGCTCCTGAGACAGCGCAAGACTTTATCAGTGAAATCATTAAGTTTAATGGAGTGCCGGCTAACATTGTCTCGAATTGGGGAGTACAATTCACTTCCAGATTCTGGAAGGCATTATGTGAGTCTCTTGGAATTGAATTATCCTTCTTCACTGCTTACCATCCACAGACAAATGGGCAGACTGAGAGGACCAACCAGACCCTCGAGCAATACTTGCGCTGTTTCTCCTCAGTTTCCCAAGATGACCGGATCTCTCTGCTTCCATTGGTTGAGTTTGCCTACAACAACTCCACCCACTCTGCCACGAAACAAACTCCATTCTTTGCCAATTATGGCTTCCACCCATCATTTTTGCCTAACTCCAACCCAGAATGCTCAGTACTAGCTGTCCTTGAGACAATACATTTCTTCAGCTCCAATAAAAAATTATTACAGGAACAAAAACACAGGAACATAACAAAAAAATCTTTGACAGAAAAAGGGGAATTAATTCTTAAACCTGATAATCTAGTGTGGTTGTCCACAACAGACCTAAGCTTGGCATGCCCTTCAAAAAAGCTGGGCCCTAAGTTTGTGGGTCCTTTCCCTGTAAAGAGGAAAATTAATGAGGTGGCCTATGAGCTTGAACTGCCAGATTCATTCAGCATTCACCCTGTCTTTCGTGTGACTTTACTAAAACCCTCTGTTCCCAACTCTTTTCCAGAACAGAATTTGGATCCAACAGAGCCTGTAATAGTTGACGGAGAGGAGGAATTTGAGGTAGAAGCAATTTTGGATTGCAGGATTGGAAATAACCAAATCCAATTCTTGATTAAATGGAAAGGGTACGGACCTGAAGAGAACTCATGGGAGCCTAAAGGTAACATCCATGCTAAGAAACTGATCCAGTTTTTCAAGAGGTCTCACCCTGAAAATTTGGCCTGTTTGGGCATCTGGAGGCTGCCCCTTGGGGGGGGAGGGCAATGTCAGGAAAAGCCTGCCAGAAACAAAAGATCTGGACAATCTGGTGCGCAATTGCGAGTGCCAACGCGCATGCGTGCACAGGAGCACGCGCAGGCGATCCCTGGTGCCAAGCGGGTTATTTAAACCAGGCTGACACACAGAAGCATTGCTGTCTGATCTACCAATTCCCCGTGTGTTACCTGCTATTCTGAATCTGTTCCTGTGTATTACCCGGCTTACCTGTGACTATTCCTACTGTCTGCCTGCATCTGACCTCGGCTTGTCTTGACGTTGCACCTGCCTGCTCCTCTGGTCCTTCTGCTGCCCGCCTGATACTGACCCGGCTTGTTCCAGTGACCCTGCTCTTGCCTCTGCCTTGTTCCAGTATACCTATCTGTGTATGACCCGGCTTGTCTGACCCTACTGAATTTCAGTCCTGTGGGAATCTCCTCCCAGTCTGTTCCAGCCTCCAGTCTGCTGTTCCAGTCTGCTGACCACCCTGCACAGTGCCATCTGGAATTCCGGACTGACCTCCTTGCTGTTGATCCTGCCAGGCACTCGTGCTACTCTACACTCCTGTGCCACCTGTTTACTCTATCAGGGGCCTCGAGTCAGAGGCGTAAGAGAGGCCTTCCTCTGCAGTTCTGGCTCATATACTAGGTACGTGACAAGGCCTGTCAGTCTAGCGTCAGTAATTTGTAAACTATTTGAGGGGATAAGGGACTATATCCAAGCGTTTGCTGATGAAAACAGTATTATTAGCAGTAATCAGCACGGGTTTACGAAAGGTCATTCTTGCCAAACCAAAGCCAGCAAAATATTGGCATGCATTAAAAATGGAATTTATTCCAGAGATAAAACAATTATTCTGCCACTTTATAAAACTCTGGTTTGGCCGCATCTAGAGTATTCCATCCAGTTCTGGTCACCAATACTCAGAAAGGATGTGCTGGCGCTGGAGAGAGTCCAGAGAAGGGCAACTGAATTAATATGGGGACTGGAGGACCTCAATTATGAGGAATGACTACAAGCGCTAAATTTATTCTCTCTGGAGAAGAGACGCTTGAGAGGAGATCTGATTGCCATATACAAATATCTCAACAGTGTGTAAGAGGACACAGAGCCACACGATGAGACTGGAAGAGAAGCAGTTTAACCTTAAGCTGCATAGGGTTTTTCACTGTCAGGGCGGTAAGGATGTGGAACTCACTTCCACAATTGGTGGTGTCAGCAGGAAGTATGGATAGTTTTAAAAGATTCTTGGATGTGCATCTTAACTAAAACAATTTAAGGGGGTATAATTTTTTTTCTTCACACACCTACACAGGTTGAACTGGATGGACTATTGTCTTTTTTCAACCTTACCAACTGTGTAACTATGTATGAGATTAAAAGAGGCAGAGATCAAGTAAAATTAATATATTTATACCAGTTGTAATTAAACTACATGCATTTTTATTTTTATTATTACATAAATGCATTTATTTGTATTTTATGTAATATTTTTTCTGAAGTTCAGCATTAGGCTCGATTCATATCTATGCATATTGCTTTTGAGCGTTTCTGCAGAGCTTTTTGCTGTGCTTTCCACGGTTTTTTTTACCGCGATTTGCGCTTTTTGCTTTACATTCACTGTATTTAGCCATAGCTAAGGAGTGGGCCGAGAAGCCGACCGCCGCGTACTTAACAACCAATGACTCATCAGCTGTCAGCGGGTTTCCCGTGTTCCCCGCTGACAGCCGAATGTAAAAAAAAATTTGTTGGCTTAAAAGTTTTAAAAAAACGGTGTGGGGTCCCCCTGAAATGCATACCAGACCCTTATCCAAGCACGTAGCTTGGCAGGCCAGGAAAGGGGGAGGCAAGTTAGCCACATGCCCTCAACATAGGGGGGAGGGTGCACTGAGGCGGGGGGGGGGGCACCTCAAAGCACGTTGTCCCCATTTTAATGAGGACAAGGGCCTCATCCCCACAACCCTGCTCTGTGGTTGTGAGGGTCTGCGGGCAGGGGGCTTATTGGGTTCTGGGAGCCCTCTTTAACAAGGGGGCCCCAGATCCCAGTCTTCCACCATGTGAATGAGTATGGGGTACATTGTACCCCTACCCATTCACCCAAAAAAAGTAGTGTAGTGTGATATAAAACAAGAGACAGTTTTTGACAAGTCCTTTATTAAAAATGTCTTCTTCTTCCGATTCTTCCCCTGGTCTTCTTTTTCCTCCGGTCTTCTTCTTCCTCTGGTCTTCTTCCTCCGTTGCTGCCACTGCCGACCTGCTGAAAATAAAAAAAAGATCATCCTCTGACTGGCTTCAGCCGTTCTGTCCTCTCCAATTTCTGAAGTTTCTTATATAACTATGGGGCGTGGCAATCAGGTGATGTCACCTGGAGACCCCGTCCCCTTGTGACATCACCGCCGGGGGCCATGATGGGTCTGTGAATTTATAAGGAGCGGGGTATCCGGATGACGTCACCCGATGGGCACACCCCATAGTTGTATAGGAAATGTCAGACATCGGAGCAGACAGAAAGGCGGGAGCCAGTCAGAGGATGATCGTTTTTTTTTTATGTTCAGTGAGTCGGCGGCGGCAGAGGAAGAAACAGAGGAGGAAGAAGACCAGAGAAAGAAACAGAGGAAGAAGACTGGAGGAAGAAGAAAACCAGAGGAAAAAGAGAAGGAAGAAGACATTTTTAATGAAGGACTTGTCAAAAACTGTCTCTTGTTTTTTGTCACACTACACTACTTTTTTTTGGGTGAATGGGTGCTCATTTACATAGGGGGGTCTGGGATCTGGGGGCCCCCTTGTTAAAGAGGGCTTCCAGATTCTGATAAGCCCCCTGCCCACAGACCCCCACAACCAGAGCCCAGGGTTGTGGGGAAGTGGCCCTTGTCCCCCCTGCCCCAGAGCACCCCCACCCCCTATGTTGAGGGCATGTGGCCTGGTATGGTTCAGGAGGAGGGTGCTCGCTCGCCCCCCCTTCCTGGCCTGTCAGGCTGTGTGCTTGTATAAGGGTCTGATATGGATTTTGGGGGGTACTCCACGCCATTTTTTTTCTATTTTGGCATGGGGTTTCCCCTCATAATCCATACCAGACCAAAGGGTCTGGTATAGTTTTGGTGGACCCCCACATCGTTTTTTTCTTGAATTTTTTAAGCCAGCTAATCTTTTTTTACTTTTAGTTGTCAGTGGGGAACCCGCTGACAGCTGATGACTGATCGGTTGCCAAGGATGCGGCGGCCAGCTTCCAGGCCTACTCCTTAGCAACCGGCTATATACAGTGAATGTAAAGCAAAAAAAAACTGCAAATCACTGTAAAAACGCAGTACTTGCGTTTTGGATGCTGGTCCATTGAAGTCTATTACATGCAAAATGCTGCATGCTGCGGGAAAAAAAGGCACAAAAATGCACTGATGTGAACGTGTTCCATAGGAACCTATGTTAAAAAAAATGTCTTGTGTTTCTGCAAAAAGCATAAAAGAAAAACACATTGGTGTGAATGGAGCCTTAAGCCTTCTGAAATTAAGCCTTTTGACATATGGAAATATCCTTTCTGTGAATGTAACAATTGTTCCTTCTGATTTACTATAAATAAAATATGTGTGATATTATATAATTGATTGTGATTGTAATGAGTGTAACATAATGGCACCTCAAAAATCCTCCATTTGGTAGAAGTAATAGGAAAAAATATGCAGTGCTTCTGATACAGATTGGTTGGCTGTTACACTGACAGCGGAGTGCCAACAGCTACACAGGGAGAGCCATTATCATCCAGTTTAATCTGCAGGACTGACCTATGCCTCTTTTGCCTCTACCACCTTTTTACATTGGTGGTCAGTATTTCCCTGGCTCATTGGTGGTTGGTGGGAAAAGGTCCCATCACATTGGTGTCATTAGGTGAATGACCCTATTCATTGGAGGTCAGTGGCTACCTATCTGAAAACAAGAGCTTCTATGAACATTACAATTATTTGCAAATGCCGAATCTGACAGAATTTCCGAAGATGTCAGCGGACGGTGGGGAATTCCGGGGACGGCACATCACTGGATTTAAGAAGAGTACAGTTCCACTTTCATAAAAAAGCAGTGCAGGGTTTTTTCTATCAAGGGCCGTTAACACTAGTACGATTTCTCCTCCATCTGCTGTTGCAATGAAATGCATGACAATGGAAACCATATTATTCTCTGTTCACATCAATACAGCATGGTGCATTTCAATTTGTGAAAAAGTGCAAGTGCTTCTTTTGGTGCACCATAGTGCATTTTTTGGCCCTAAAGACTAAAAATCATAGTATTGAAATCAGAGTATTGAAATCATGCGCTAGAAGGTTCTTGGATACAGCAAACGGCTTTAATTTTATGGAGAATGTTAGATTGTATCTTACAGCATGGAACAGGAAACAGGAACATACAAGTACAAGATCTGAGATAGACAATACATCCTGTTATATCATAGAAAACATGAACTATACACTATAATACTACAGCGCCAAATGCTGCATAGATAGGTATAATGCATATAGTATTGTCAGTTTATAAAAGCAACTTTACATTACATATTGTTGTTTTTCCAACACCCCCTCTCAACAGCATGTGCTTTGTCAAATTATATTCATCTGGATATAACGATGATGTTCCTTCAACAAAGGCTTGATGAGTGCATCAGCAATCATCTCCTCTGACGGGCAATATTGAATGTCAATAACACCTTGCTCTTGATTGTCCCTCAGTAGGTGATACTTGACATCGATGTGTTTGGTTCTAGGAGTGACCCTTTCTGATTGCATAAGCTTTATACATCCCTGGTTGTCTTCAAAAATGGGAATTGGTTTTGACATGTCTATCCCAATGTCCACAAAAAGTTGACGAATCCATATCGATTCTTGACAAGCATGTGCTGCTGCGATGTATTCTGCTTCAGTTGACGATAGAGCGACAGTTGCTTGCTTTCGACTAGCCCAACTTATGGTTCCTTTCCCATACTGGAAGATCAATCCACTTGTGGATTTGCGGTCTATGCAGTCCCCGGCCCAATCAGCATCCACATATCCGACCAGTTTTGGATTGGATGTTGCTGAGAACCGTAACTTCATCTGAATTTTTGCTTTGAGGTATTGCATCACTCTTTTTACTGCGTTCCAGTCACGCTGACAGGGAGCGGAAAATTTCCTGCATAGTATGCCCACTGCTGCGGCTATGTCTGGTCTTGCCACATTGGCAACATATAGCAGCTTACAGATTGCTCTGCGATACATATCATTGTTGGGTAGCAAGTTTTCTGCTTCATTACTCTTTTGATAGCCTGATTCCATAGGAGTTTTAATTTCCTTTGCATCTTGCATATGGAATTGTTCCAAGATTTTGGAGATTTTGTGAGATTGGTTGAGAAGATAACTGCCATCTTCTTCTCTCTCTATTTGGATTCCCAGATAGTAGCTAATGTTCCCTAGCTCATTGATTTCAAAATTTTGTTTCAGCTTGTGAACTATCTGATTGTAATCCCCTTCTTGTTCAAAACAAGTTATAATGCCATCAACATAGACAAGGATGTATATCCATCTGTCTTCTTGATTCCTGGAGTAGAGACAGGGGTCTACTTTACTTCTTGAGACTACTTCTCTGGTAAGTACTTTGTTCACTTTCTCATTCCACATCCTTGCAGATTGTTTAAGACCGTAGATGCTCTTCTGAAGTTTACACACAAGGTTGTCTCCTTACTCAAACCCTGGTGGTTGCTCCATGTAGAGATCTTTCTTAGTGCCTCCATATAGGAAAGCACTTTTAACATCTAGGTGTTTCACTTGCATGCCCTTCCTAGCTGCAACGCTAAGAAGCCCTCTGATGGTGGTGTGTTTTACGATGGGAGCAAATGTTTCATGGTAATCTTCACCAAATTTCTGAGAGTAACCCTTGGCAACTAACCTGGCTTTGTATTTGGGAATATTCCCTTCTGCATCCGACTTTACTTTGAAAATCCACTTACTTCCTATAGTTTTGCGGTTAGGAGGGAGCTCTATGAGTGTCCAGGTTTTATTTTCTTGAAGTGACTTTCATTCTTCTGTTGCCTCCCTCCATTTATTGGCTTCACGTTTTGGCAGTTTTCTATGTCTTCCCAGGTTGTTGGTTCAAGTATGCTATGTGTTTTGACAGTGTATAACAGCTTGCGGGGTGGTATCCCCTTTGTAGTCTGAGTGAATCTTCTGATATCAGGTAGTTCAGCAAGATCTGGTGGGGAACTTGATTTAGGCATTGTGAGTTCCACCTCTTGTTCTAACTCCTGCACAGGTTCGCTTTGATCAACCTTTTCTTCTGGTTTGCTTGGTATATTCACTTCACAGCTTGCAGGGATCTGTGTTTCTGGTGATGGACTCTCATTAAAATAAACACTATGGCCTATTGTCACTTTGTCAGTCTTTGGGTGTAGGATTCTGTAACCCTTAGTTTACTCAGTGTAGCCTACTAGAATGCCCTCTATGGCTCTGTTCTCCAGCTTGGATAGCTTTTCACTTGGAATGTAGGCATGTGCTTTACATCCAAATACTCTGATGTGCCCTATGCTAGGCTTTGATCCATGCCACATTTCGAATGGAGTACTTTTAATGGATCTTAAGGGTAGTCTGTTCTGTAGGTAGATTGCAGTCATAACTACTTCTCAGTACTTGTGAGGTAGGTTGGCACCCAACAACATGCAACATGCATCTAGCCATTTCTATAAGAGTGTGATTTTTCCTTTCTGCTACACCGTTTTGTTCCAGAGTGTATGGTGCGGTTGTCTGGTGTATGTCACTGTGTATTAGCTGCAGGGGGTGGGTGGTTTTTCCTTGAGATGCCTGTGGAAGGGGAGCATGTGTGGCTTTTGCTTCAATACAGCACTTGCATTTCATGAGCACTTTGTAAGGCGCCATTGTTAAATCTTCAGATAAACCTCTTTTTATAATGTCCTGTATAGCTTCTGGACTTCTGTGTCCCAGCCGCCTGTTCCATAAGTGAATACATTTGCTGTGTAGGTCATTAGAGACTATATTGGCTTGCTGGTCTGTGGTGATGAGCCTGTATAGGTGACCATCCTGTTTTCCTTTTGCGAGGAATTACTTAACTGTGAGACTTTTCACTGATATAATTTACAAGTAAAACAGGCGCAGTCAACAGTACCTCTATAGAGTATACCTTGATAGTCCAGGGGGGTCGGAAACTATATATAATGATTTATATATATATATATATATAGAGATATATATAGATATAGAGATATCTATATATATATAGAGATATATATATAGAGACTGGTCTGTCAGGGCTGCCACCGATGGGACCAGAAGCAAGGTCCAAACAGGCTGAGAAGAAACAAGGAAAATGGGGCACCTCTGAGTATGTATCAAAAAACATTTATTATAAAAAATAATATCCACTCACATGGAAGATAGCATATCTGCATTCAGGCATGTCTCTGGATGAGAGGAGAGGAGAGGGACTGCAAGCTTCAGCATGTCCACAAACGGCTGGCGAATGCACATAAGATGATGTGAGGTGGTGGGGCACAGCGGTTCTTCTCCTTGGCACACAGAACTGAGATTTGATGGTATGTAGAAGCATCCAGGCATGTGTGGGTTCCAGGCATGCTTGACAAAGGAGTGCTGCTATGCCGACCATCCATAGCCTGTATACTCGGAAACGCGTCGCACATTGGTGATGTCACGGCTCCGCACCACACTTTGCTGTGCGTGCCAAGCCTCGTTCTGGTTCCCTCTCCACGGCCGTGCTACCAGAGGAGACTGACAACATCACGGCACTGCTAGTGACAGGACCCGGCATCCTCCTTCCCCCTCCACTGGAACCCACACATGCCTGGATGGTTCTACATACCATCACATCTCAGTTCTGTGTGCCAAGGAGAAGAACCGCTGTGCCCCACCACCTCACATCATCTTATGTGGATTCGCCAGTCGTTTGTGGACATGCTGAAGCTTGCAGTCCCTCTCCTCTCATCCAGAGTCATGCCTGAATGCAGATATGCTATCTTCCATGTGAGTGGATATTATTTTTTATAATAAATGTTTTTTGATACATACTCAGAGGCGCCCCATTTTCCTTGTTTCTTTTCACTGATATAAGGCTGCCTTCTAGTTCTGGAACATACAGAACTTTCTTTACAAGGATACTGTGGTGACCTCCTTGTGGTGTAATGCAGTTCAGGAAGCCCTGGCCTTTACATTCTGAAGTGATGCTTTTCCTGTTTGCTAGGAAAACTTTGTCTTTTGCACTGTAATCAATGTTTGTGAAGAAGGTCTCATCGCTAGTCAAGTGGCTTGTCCCTCCTAAGTCTATACACCAGCCGCGTGGCTTGCCGCTCTGTGTCACTTTAAAGGTACCACTCCATAAGGTGTCTACAGTTTCCTTTGTGGCTGCTTTGACTCTTTCTTTTGTGGATAGCTCTAGCTTTCACTTCTCGGCTTTCCAGATAGAACAGCAGTGGCGACCGGCGGTAATTTTTTTTGGGGGGGTGGCAAATATTACCCCCCCTTGGGTCAGTGGGCGGGTCTGGTGCATTTACCCCATCTATGCAGTGCTTCACCGGCTGCTTACCTTGCTCGGCGGCAGCGACAGCTTTCCCTTCCTCTGCTCTCCACGGACATCGGTGGATTCTGTTTCCTCCCTCCTCCTCGGCGGCCAATCGTGAGTCTTCTCTTTTCTGCCAATCGAAAAACGTGTCTCAGACCTGCTTCTGATTGGCCGGATTGAGGATCAGTGTTACAACAGCGAATATTAATTCGCTGTTGTAACACCTGGGTGGGCTCATGGCGCAATGCTCTGCGCTCTGAGTCCACCCTATTTTGAAGTCTATTAGAGCCTATGACTCTAATCAGGTGCTTTAAAAGAACACCCCCACTGCTGTAATTCAGGTGCCTGGTGTCCTGAAAGGGGCCGGGCGCATGAATAGGGGGTAGCCGCGGATAGATTCATGCTATGCATGAATCTATCAATTATTCATATAGATGGTGGCGTGGATAGAGGGGGCAGCGCCCGGGTGCCCCTAATGGACGGCCCGCCACTGAAGAACAGTCTTTTTTTTAAGTGACCGGTCTTTTTACAGCGAAAACAGGCTCTG
This sequence comes from Lithobates clamitans, assembly GCA_037952925.1. NCBI lineage: Eukaryota > Metazoa > Chordata > Amphibia > Anura > Ranidae > Lithobates > Lithobates clamitans. Next base: position 17,909,882 of record JBBGZY010000438.1, read on the forward strand.
ATTTCTTTGTTGTGTTTTGTGCCTTTGTATGTCTTAAGAGCTTTGTCATCATGGTACGCATTTTCTTTCCTTCTGTCATATTCATAGATTAATTTGCCTTTGACATATTCCAGTGTCAGCTCCTGCTTGGATCTATTAAGAGCAGCATATGTCTCTGGAAGGCTGCAGAGGAGCAGGGCAACAATATGATTATCTTTGATGTCCTCTCCGATGGCACGCAGCTGCTCTATGATCTCTAGCATAGCATTCACGTGGTCACACATTTGCTGGCTTTCTTGTTGTCTCATCTTGTACAACTTTCTTAGCAAAACCAGTTTGCTGCATAACTTGAATGCTCATGCAGTTTTTGTAATGAAGTCCACATACCTTTGGCTGTTTTCTCTGTTCTTATGTGGATAAGCTGGTCATCTTCCACTAGTAAGCGTATAATTGCTTTTGCCTGCCTATCCTTCCTGTCCCAATCCTCTGTGTCTCCGTTTGTTGGTCTGTCTGCATTCAGCACTTGCCACAAGTCATCCTTGGTGGGGAAACATTTCCAGTTTAAACTTCCACACTGGTAATTGGCATTGTTCAGCTTTGCAGTTGCAAACTTCACATTTTAACCACTTGCCATGTTTCAGTAGCTTGTATACAGTATTCACTGACTTTCTGTACTCACTGAGTATTCTTTCCAGTGCCTCTGAGTGCTGCTTGGTGCCTGGGCCCATAACCTGTTGTCAGAGTATTGAAATCATGCGCTAGAAGCTTCTTGGACACAGCAAATGGCTTTACTGGAGAATGTTAGATTATATCTTACAGCATGGAACAGGAAACAGGAACATACAAGTACATGGACTGAGATAGACAATACATTCAGTTATATCAGAGAAAACATGAACTATACAGTATAATACTACAGCGCCACCTGCTGCATAGATAGGTATAATGCATTAAGTATTGTCAGTTTATAAAAGCAACTTTACATTACATGTTGTTCTTCCAATAGGAGCACAAGGAAAATACACATCTGTGTGCATTTTTGGTAGGGTTTGCTTAACAACCAGTCTCCTCCTATCCAAACAATGCATAAAGCATGAAAACGCATCAAAACGTGCTACAAAAAATGCATAATTATGCAGCAGCACCTAGGCTAAATGAATGTACGAAATTATATCCTTATATGTCCTTAAAAATGTAAATATTACTTAGCTGGGCAAATTAGCCATATACTGATGCTGCTACAAAGGGGTTAATTTAAGTCTCATGCCCTAGCCATTAATTTTTTTGCATTTATTGCTGTAAATGTTGTTCCACTTGCTTCAGAATCCCAAAGCAAGCAAAATAAAATGCACATTAATAAAACACAGTGCTGTCCTTGAAATAATTGGAACTGTCATCTTGGATTGTGATAAAGAAATGCATATCAATTTACAGGATGAAAAAGATAAACCCTCTGTCCATTGAGGCAGCTAACCTTTGGGGGCTCATACACACGATGCCAGGGGCAGACTGACAACACTCAGGGCCCCCGGACCAAATAAAGCAAGGGCCTCCTGTCAGGCCCCGCCCCTACATTTTGCACAAATCAATAAAAGCAAATACAATACAGTGTTATAAGTCAATATATATATATATATATATATATATATATATATATATATATATATATATATATATATATATACTTTTAAATCTAATTGAAACACATAATAAAAAGTGTATAAATGCACTCAAACACAGAGGTACTCCCCTAAGGAGTTTTAGTTTCCCTGGGATCCTCCCACAATTCCTTCACATTCAACAATAAACAAAATACAGGAAATGAAGCGAGCAACTCTAACAGGACCTGGAGGGAGGTCTATCTCTAACAGAGGCCCTCTTAGTGGCCATTAGATAAATTTTCCTCTCTAGGCCCCATTAGAGACTACAACAGGGTCTAATGGGACCTAGAGGGGGGTCTCTCTCTAACAGTGTATATTAGACAGTCTGTTAGAAAGCGTTTCCTCCAGGCCCCATTAGAGACTACAACAGAGTCTAATGGGTCCTGGAGGGGGGGGTCTCTCTCTAACAGTGTCTATTAGACAGTCTGTTAGAAAGCATCCCCTCCAGGCCCCATTAGAGACTACAACAGAGCATAATGGGATCTGGAGGTGGCTGGCATTCTGCTTTGGCTGGCTGGCTCCCTGGTGTGGGTGGTTCACTGTGTGTGGCTGGCTGGTACCCTGGCCCTGCTGTGGGTGGGTCACCTTTGGTGACTGGCTTCTGTGGGTTGCTGGCTGGCACCCTGGCCCTGCTGTGGGTGGGTTACTGTGGGTGGCTGTCTCCTGTGGATGGATGGCTGGCACCCTGCGGTGGTTAGCTGGCTCCCTGGTGTGGGTGGGTCACTGTGGGTGGCTGGCGCCCTGCTGTGGCTGGCTGGCTTCCTGGTGTGGATGGGTCACTGTGGGTGGCTGGCTGGCACCCTGGCCCTGCTATAGGTGGGTCACTGGATCCTGTGGGTGGCTGGCTGGCACCCTGCTGTGGCTGGATGGCTTCCTGGTGTGGGTGGGTCACCGTGGGTGGCTGGCACCCTGGCCCTGCTGTGGGTGGGTCACCGTGGCTGGCTGGCACCCTGGTGGGTCACCATGGGTGGGTGGCTGGCACCCTGGCCCTACTGTGGGTGGGTCACCGTGGGTGGCTGGCAACCTGGCCCTGCTGTGGGTCACTGTGGGTGACCGGCTGGCACCCAGGCCCTGCTTTGGGTCACGGGTGGGTAGCCGGCTGACACCCTGGCCCTGCTGTGGGTGGCTGGTAGGCACCCTGGCCCTGCTATGGGTAACTAGCTGGCACACTGGCCCTGCTGTGGGTCACCGAGGGTGGCTGGCTAGTAAGGATGAGCCGAACACCCCCCGGTTCAGTTCGCACCAGAACCTGCTAACGGACCGAAAATTCGCATGAATGTTAGAACCCTATTGACGTCTATGGGACTCGAACGTTCAAAATCAAAAGTGCTCATTTTAAAGGCTAATTTGCATGGTATTGTCCTAAAAAGGGTTTGGGGACCCGGGTCCTGCCCCAGGGGACATGTATCAATGCAAAAAAAACTTTTAAAAACTGACGTTTTTTCGGGAGCAGTGATTTTAATGATGCTTAAAGTAAAAAAAAAAAAAAGTGAAATATTCCTTTAAATATCGTACCTGGGGGGTGTCTATAGTATGCCTGTAAAGTGGCGCGTGTTTCCCGTGCTTAGAACAGTCCCTGCACAAAATGTTATTTTTAAAGGAAAAAAAGTCATTTAAAACTGCTTGCGGCTTTAATGTAATGTCGGGTCCTGGCAATATGGATGAAAATCAGTGAGACAAACGGCATGGGTACCCCCCAGTCCATTACCAGGCCCTTTGGGTCTTGTATGGATATTAAGGGGAACCCCGCACCCAAATTAAAAAAGGAAACAGCAGTATACAGGCTCTGTACTCTGAACAGCAGTATACAGGCTGTGCAAACAAGACAGGGACTGTAGGTTTGTTGTTAAGTAGAATCTCTTTGTAATTTTGAACTGGTACATTTTTAACGTGTTTAGCTCCAGCCAAAAAATCTTTTTTAAGCTTTTTGGAAAACATAGGGAAGGGTTATCACCCCTGTGACATTTGTTTTGCTGTCTGTCCTCCTCTTCAGAAGATTTCACCTCACTTTTTGTCCCAATGACAAATGTTTTTTGAAAAATTGGGTTTTTTTGTGGAACAAGGATTGGAAAGCATCAGTGGAAAGGAGAAATGTTTTTCCCATATTAACTCTTACAGGAGAGAATTTCCCTTCCTAGGGGTAGATTTCATTTCACTTCCTATTGTCCCCTTCAGTTTGCAAGTAGGAGTCGTTTGTAAGTTAGATGTTTGAAAGTAGGGGCCTGCCCTATATACTCAGCAGAAATTTGGGCCTTAGGTGTTGTTGTGGCCACAACACTGTAAGCCCTCACAGGGCCCTGCTGTGAAATTTTAGATGAAGAATTGTAATTACATGCCCCTGTTGAACAGGGGCAGAAAAATTGGACCTTTGGTGGTGGTGGTGCTGGTGCCACAACACTGTAATTCCTCACTCGCTCTTGGTAGGTGCAGAAACAGGCCCTGCTGTGAAATATTAGATCAAGAATTGTAATTACATGCCCCTGTTGAACAAGGGCAGAAAAAATGGGCCTTTGGTGGTGGTGGTGCTGGTGCCACAACACTGTAAGTCCTCACTCGCTCTTGGTGGGCGCAGAAACGGGCCCTGCTGTGAAATATTAGATCAAGAATTGTAATTACATGCCCCTGTTGAACAAGGGCAGAAAAATTGGGCCTTTGGTGGTGGTGGTGGTGCTGGTGCCACAACACTGTTAGTCCTCACTCGCTCTTGGTGGGTGCAGAAATGGGCCCTGCTGTGAAATATTAGATCAAGAATTGTAATTACATGCCCCTGTTGAACAAGGGCAGAAAAATTGGGCCTTTGGTGGTGGTGGTGGTGCTGGTGCCACAACACTGTAAGTCCTCACTCGCTCTTGGTGGGTGCAGAAATGGGCCCTGCTGTTAAAAATTAGATCAAGAATTGTAATTACATGCCCCTGTTGGACAAGGGCAGAAAAATTGGGCCTTTGGTGGTGGTGCTGGTGCCACAACACTGTAAGTCCTCACTCGTCTTGGTGAGTGCAGAAACGGGCCCTGCTGTGAAATATTAGATCAAGAATTGTAATTACATGCCCCTGTTGAACAAGGGCAGAAAAATTGGGCCTTTGGTGGTGGTGCTGGTGCCACAACACTGTAAGTCCTCACTCGCTCTTGGTGGGCGCAGAAATGGGCCCTGCTGTGAAATATTAGATCAAGAATTGTAATTACATGCCCCTGTTGAACAGGGGCTGAAAAATTAGGCCTTAGGCACTGGTGCCACAACACTGCAACCCCTCACAGATACTTTAGTTGGAACGCAGGAACGAGCCCTGCTGCAAAGTATTGCATCAAAAATTGTAATTACATGCCCCTGTTAAACAGGGGCTGAAAAATTAGGCCTTAGGCACTGGTGGTGGCGCCCAGAACCAAAAATGTTCTTACAAGCTATCAGCGTGATCATTGAGGAGGAAGAGGATAATTACTCAGGATAGTCACTCAGCATCAGCATAGGCAGTCTTTGAAGGGATCTGAGATTTAAAAAAAAATTATTCGGTTACATCAGCATCAGGTGCTTGGTAGCTGGTGGTGATCCAAGACTGATTAATTTTTATGAAGGTCAGTCGATCGACCGAGTCGGTGGACAGACGCACTCTGTGATCGGTTACAAAGCCTTCAGCAGCACTGAATGTGCGTTCCGAAAGAACGCTGGATGCAGGACAGGCCAGTAGCTCAATTGCATACTGTGCAAGCTCTGGCCAGTGATCCATCCTCAAGACCCAGTAACCCAGAGGATTTTCGGTGGGAAAGGTGTCCAAGTCAGATCTTGCCCCTAGGTATTCCTGCACCATGTAAAACAGACGCTGGCGATGGTTGCTGGAACCGATCATACCTTGGGGCTGCAGACCAAAAAATTGTCTGAACGCATCGGTCAGACAGCCACCTTCTCCATCGCTCCTTCTTTGACTGACCGAAGCCTCAGCAACACGTTGTCCAGAAACAGGAGTTTGTAACCTCCCAGTCTCTGGGAACGCGTTGCACAGACCTTTCTGCAAGGCCTCCCGAAGATGTTTCATCCTCTGCTCCCTCTGCGATGGCAAGATAAGGTCCGCAACCTTACCCTTGTAACGTGGATCAAGGAGGGTTGCCAGCCAGTATTGGTCCTTCTCCTTGATACCACGAATACGAGGATCCTTACGCAGGATTTGCAGGATCAGGGAGGCCATGCAGCGTAGGTTTGCTGAGGCATTCGGTCCGGAGTCCTCTGGGTCACTAAGGACAACATGGTCCGCAGCCACCTCCTCCCAGCCACGTACAAGTCCATGTGTTTCTTGGGACTGATCCCTTAAAGACTGCTGCTGATGCTGAGTGCCAGGCTCCACCTCCATACTGACACAATCTTCCTCCTCCTCGTCCTCTTCCTGTGTGATCGGTGGGCACGCAGGAACACTGTCTGGATAAAGGGGGCCTTGAGAGCTAAGGAAGTCCTCCTCTTCCTGCCTCTGTTCTGCCTCAAGTGCCCTGTCCATTATTCCACGCAGCGTGTGCTCCAACAGGTGGACAAGGGGGACAGTGTCACTGATGCATGCACTGTCACTGCTCACCATCCTTGTGGCCTCCTCAAATGGTGACAGGACAGTGCATGCATCCCTGATCATGGCCCACTGGTGTGGGGAAAAAAAAACAAGCTCCCCTGACTCTGTCCTGGTGCCATAGTCGCACAGGTACTCATTGATGGCCCTCTGCTGCGTGTGCAGCCACTGCAGCATGGCCAACGTTGAGTTCCACCTGGTAGGCATGTCACAGATTAGGCGGTTCTTGGGCAGGTTAAACTCCTTTTGGAGGTCCGCCAGCCGAGCACTGGCATTATATGACCGGCGGAAATGCACACAGACTTTCCTGGCCTGCCTCAGGACATCCTGTAAGCCCAGGTACCTGCCCAAGAACCGCTGCACCACCAAGTTAAGGACATCAGCCAAACAGGGCACATGGGTCATTTGTCCCTGTCGGAGGGCAGAAAGGAGGTTGGTGCCATTGTCGCAAACCACCATTCCTGCCTTAAGTTGGCGTGGCGTCAACCACCTCTGAACCTACCCCTGCAGAGCTGACAAAACCTCTGCCCCAGTGTGGCTCCTGTCCCCCAAGCACACCAGCTCAAGCACTGCATGGCATCTTTTGGCCTGCGTACTTGCGTAGCCCCTTAAACGGCCACGGAGCACCGCTGGTTCCGAGGACAAAGCACAGGAAGAGGCCATGGAGGAAGAAGAAGAGGAGGGGGTGGAGGAGAGAGGTGTGTCACAATCATTAGTAGTGGCATTTTGGAGGCGTGGTGGCGGAACAACCTCCAACACTACTGCACCTTGTCCTGCATCCTTCCCAGCTGCCAGCAGAGTCACCCAATGCGCCCTGAAACTTAGGTAACGTCCCTGTCCATGCCTGCTGGACCATGAGTCAGCGGTAATATACACCTTACCGCTGACCGCCTTGTCCAGCGAGGCATGGACATTGCCTTCCACATGCCTGTAGAGAGCTGGAATCGCCTTCCGTGAGAAAAAGTGGCGTTTGGGTACCTGCCACTGAGGAACCGCACATTCCACAAACTCACGGAAGGGGGCAGAGTCTACCAACTGAAAAGGCAGCAGTTGAAGTGCTAGCAATTTTGCCAAGCTAGCATTCAACCGCTGGGCATGTGGATAGCTGGGAGCAAACTTCTTTCGGCGGTGCAGCAGCTGGGGCAGGGAAATTTGCCTGGTACAATCTGACGTCGATGTACCGAAAGCAGATTGCCCACAAGTACTTGGCTGTGACACACCTAATTCTACACCTTCATTCCTCTCAGTGCAGGTCTCAGAGAGGACTGAAGGTATAGTGGGGTTGGAGATCTCAGCTGATGAGGAGCAAGGAGAGGTCCTCTTTGTTGTTTGGTGTGGGTCTTTTAGATACGCTTGCCAACGAACTGCATGGCAGGTCAACATATGTCTGGTCAAGCATGTGGTACCCAAGCGGGAGATGTTTTGGCCACGCGAGATACGCTTGAGACATATGTTGCAAATAGCAGCGGTGCGATCTGATGCACTCGTCTCAAAAAAGGCCCACATCAAAGAACTTTTTGAATAACGTGCAGAGACTGCAGCGCCCTGCACATGTGAAGCTTTGGGGTGTGATTCAGTCAGTGTGCTGCCCTTAGGCTGGCCCCTGGAGGGCATCCTGCCTCGTTGGTGATGTGCCGCCTCCTCCTCCTCTCTCCTATCAGGCACCCACATTGAGTCAGTGACCTCATCATCCCCTCCCTCCTCATCACTGGAGCAAACCTGGCAGTATGCTGCAGCAGGGGGAGCATGACTGCCAGATTGCTGTCCTTCTTGGGCACCCCCTCTGTCTGTGCTCATGTTACTGCCTTCACCAAGCTCAGTATCATCATCAGAGCCTTCCAAATGCTGGGCATCCTCCTGGAGCATGTACCCAACACTGTGGTCAAACAGTTCAAGGGAATCCTCAGGAGGACATGGTGGGGCTAGGGAAGGAGTCACTGATGACATTGAGCCGAGGGAAGAGGCCGCTGCTTTGCCAGACAAAGTACCCTGAGCATGGGTGAGAGAGGATGAGGAGGATGAGGACGGCTTGGTCATCCACTCGACCAAGTCTTCCGCATGTTGCGGCTCAACGCGGCCAGCTGCCGAAAAAAAGGCCAAGCATGTCCCACGGCCACGTACTGATGAGGATGCACCGTCTCCATGACCAGCACTAGACACAGAGCCTGCTTGCCCTCTTTTATTGGCTTGTGACTGTCTGCCTCTCCTTCTTGGCCTTCCAGACATACTAATGGCCTGTAGCTGCACTAAGCTGGGATATAGATATATATATATATGTGGTCAGGGAGGGTGACTGGCGCCGGGGGGGGGGGGGGGCAATTACTGGAACCAATCCCCTTAATGGTTCTCTCTACAACATTTGAAAGCCGGCTTCTTCTCCTCTACCTCCAGCTTTTAGCTGCGGCAGAGACCACCATATGGGGAATTGGTTTCAGTAATTGCCTCCCCGCCGCAACAATCATGCTCCCTGTAAAAAAACATGTTTCCCCCTGCTGCCCAGACCATCATACAGGGGATTGGTTGCAGTAATTGCCCCCACTGCCGCAGCGATCACGCTCACTGTAAAAAACATGTTTCTCCCTGCTGCCCAGGCTTCCCTACCCCGCAGTGCTGCAAGCATTTCTCCATTCCTTCCCGCCGGCAGCTGCAAGCACACAATAGCATACCTCCCAACTTTCTGAGATGGGAAGGAGGGACACCTATTAGCAAAAGTATGTAGGCATAGGACAAACCCACTGCCACGCCGCCTTGAAAGAGAATTTTACAAAAAATTTTATTAAAAACAGTCCTTTTTTTGCACTACTATTACTTTACATTGGTTTTTGAGATTTACAAATGCAGCAATCTAGAAATTAGTTGAAGCACTGTGAAACACTTTTTGATACATACAGTGCATCCGGAAAGTATTCACAGCGCTTCACTTTTTCCACATTTTGTTATGTTACAGCCTTATTCCAAAATGGATCAAATTCATTGTGTTCTTCAAAATTCTACAAACAATACCCCATAATGACAACGTGAAAGAAGTTTGTTTGAAATCTTTTCAAATTTATTAAAAATAAAAAAACGAAAGAAATCCCATGTACAGAAGTATTCACAGCCTTTGCTCGATACTTTGTTGAAGCACCTTTGGCCCCAATTGCAGTCTCAAGTCTTTTTGGAGTATGATGCTACAGGCTTGGCACACCTATTTTTGGGCAGTTTCTCCCATTCTTCTTTGCAAGACCTCTCAAGCTCCATCAGGTTGGATGGGGAGCGTCAGTGTACAGCCATTTTCAGATCTCTCCAGAGATGTTCAATCGGGTTCAAGTCTGGGCTCTGGGTGGGCCACTCAAGGAGATTCACAGAGTTTTCCTGTAGCCACTCATTTGTTATCTTGGCTGTGTGCTTAGGGTCCTTGTCCTGTTGGAAGATGAACCTTAGCCGCAGTCTGCGATTTGTGCATTTGTACAGCCAGTGATTACCTGCAGTGATTTGCATGTTCATACAGCCAGTGATCACCCGCAGCGATTTGCATGTTCCTTCAGCCAGTGATCACCCGCAGCGATTTACATGTTCGTACAGCCAGTGATCACCCGCAGCGATTTGCATGTTCGTACAACCAGTGATCACCTGCAGCGATTTACATGTTTGTTCAGCCAGTGATCACCCGCAGCGATTTGCATGTTCGTACAGCCAGTGATCACCCACAGCGATTTGCATGTTCGTACAGCCAGTGATCACCTGCAGCGATTTGCATGTTCGTACAGCCAGTGATCATCTGCAGCTATTTGCATGTTCGTACAGCCAGTGATCACCCACAGCGATTTGCATGTTTGTACAGCCAGTGATCACCCGCAGAGATTTGCATGTTTGTACAGCCAGTGATCACCCGCAGCGATTTTCATGTTCATACAGCCAGTGATCACCCCCAGAGATTTGCATGTTCATACAGCCAGTGATCACCTGCAGCGATTTGCATGTTCATAAGGCCAGTGATCACCCGCAGCGATTTGCATGTTCGTACAGCCAGTGATCACCCGCAGCGATTTGCATGTTCGTACAACCAGTGATCACCTGCAGCGATTTGCATGTTCGTACAGCCAGTGATCACCCGCAGCGATTTGCATGTTCGTACAACCAGTGATCACCTGCAGCGATTTACATGTTTGTTCAGCCAGTGATCACCCGCAGCGATTTGCATGTTCGTACAGCCAGTGATCCCCCACAGCGATTTGCATGTTCGTACAGCCAGTGATCACCTGCAGCGATTTGCATGTTCGTACAGCCAGTGATCACCCACAGCGATTTGCATGTTTGTACAGCCAGTGATCACCCGCAGAGATTTGCATGCTTGTACAGCCAGTGATCACCCGCAGCGATTTTCATGTTCATACAGCCAGTGATCACCCCCTGAGATTTGCATGTTCGTACAGCCAGTGATCACCCGCAGCGATTTGCATGTTCATAAGGCCAGTGATCACCCGCAGCGATTTGCATGTTCGTACAGCCAGTGATCACCTGCAGCGATTTTCATGTTCGTACAGCCAGTGATCACCCGCAATGATTTTCATGTTCATACAGCCAGTGATCACCCCTAGAGATTTTCATGTTCATACAGCCAGTGATCTCCTGCAGCGATTTGCATGTTCATAAGGCCAGTGATCACCTGCAGCGATTTGCATGTTCGTACAGCCAGTGATCACCCACAGCGATTTGCATGTTCGTACAGCCAGTGATCACCCCCAGAGATTTGCATGTTCGTACAGCCAGTGATCACCCCCAGAGATTTGCATGTTCCTACAGCCAGTGATCACCCGCAGAGCTTTGCATGTCTGTACAGCCAGTGATCACCTGCAGCTTTTTTCATGTTTGTACAGCCAGTGATCACCCTCAGCGATTTGCATGTTCGTACAGCCAGTAATTACCAGCAGCGATTTGCATGTTCGTACAGCCAGTGATCACCCACAGCGATTTGCATGTTCGTACAGCCAGTGATCACCCGCAGCGATTTGCATGTTCGTACAGCCAGTGACACCCGCAGCGATTTGCATGTTCGTACAGCCAGTGATCACCCGCAGCGATTTGCATGTCTGTACAGCCAGTGATCACCCGCAGCGATTTGCACGTTCGTACAACCAGTGATCTCCCGCAGTGATTTGCATGTTCGTACAACCAGTGATCACCCGCAGTGATTTGCATGTTCGTACAACCAGTGATCACCCGCAGCGATTTGCATGTCTGTACAGACAGTGATCACCCGCAGCGATTTGCACGTTCGTACAACCAGTGATCTCCCGCAGTGATTTGCATGTTCGTACAACCAGTGATCACCCGCAGCGATTTGCATGTATGTACAGACAGTGATCACCCTCAGCGATTTGCACGTTCGTACAACCAGTGATCTCCCGCAGTGATTTGCATGTTCGTACAACCAGTGATCACCCGCAGCGATTTGCATGTATGTACAGACAGTGATCACCCTCAGCGATTTGCATGTTCATAAGGCCACTGATCACCCGCAGCGATTTGCATGTTCGTACAGCCAGTGATCACCCACAGCGATTTGCATGTTCGTATAGCCAGTGATCACCCCCAGAGATTTGCATGTTCGTACAGCCAGTGATCACCCCCAGAGATTTGCATGTTCCTACAGCCAGTGATCACCCACAGAGCTTTGCATGTTCCTACAGCCAGTGATCACCTGCAGCTTTTTTCATGTTTGTACAGCCAGTGATCACCCTCAGCGATTTGCATGTTCGTACAGCCAGTAATTACCAGCAGTGATTTGCATGTACATACAACCAGTGATCACCCGCAGCGATTTGCATGTTCGTACAGCCAGTGATCACCCGCAGCGATTTGCATGTTTGTACAGCCAGTGATCACCCGCAGCGATTTGCATGTTCGTACATCCAGTGATCACCCGCAGTGATTTGCATGTTCGTACAAGCAGTGATCACCCGCAGCGATTTGCATGTCCGTACAGACAGTGATCACCCGCAGCGATTTGCATGTTCGTACAACCAGTGATCACCCGCAGTGATTTGCATGTTCGTACAACCAGTGATCACCCGCAGTGATTTGCATGTTCGTACAACCAGTGATCACCCGCAGCGATTTGCATGTTCGTACAGCCAGTGACACCCGCAGCGATTTGCATGTTCGTACAGCCAGTGATCACCCGCAGCGATTTGCATGTCTGTACAGCCAGTGATCACCCGCAGCGATTTGCATGTTCGTACAACCAGTGATCACCCGCAGTGATTTGCATGTTCGTACAACCAGTGATCACCCGCAGCGATTTGCATGTCTGTACAGACAGTGATCACCCGCAGCGATTTGCACGTTCGTACAACCAGTGATCTCCCGCAGTGATTTGCATGTTCGTACAACCAGTGATCACCCTCAGCGATTTGCATGTATGTACAGACAGTGATCACCCTCAGCGATTTGCATGTTCATAAGGCCACTGATCACCCGCAGCGATTTGCATGTTCGTACAGCCAGTGATCACCCACAGCGATTTGCATGTTCGTATAGCCAGTGATCACCCCCAGAGATTTGCATGTTCGTACAGCCAGTGATCACCCCCAGAGATTTGCATGTTCCTACAGCCAGTGATCACCCGCAGAGCTTTGCATGTTCCTACAGCCAGTGATCACCCGCAGAGCTTTGCATGTTCCTACAGCCAGTGATCACCTGCAGCTTTTTTCATGTTTGTACAGCCAGTGATCACCCTCAGCGATTTGCATGTTCGTACAGCCAGTAATTACCAGCAGTGATTTGCATGTACGTACAACCAGTGATCACCCGCAGCGATTTGCATGTTTGTACAGCCAGTGATCACCCGCAGCGATTTGCATGTTTGTACAGCCAGTGATCACCCGCAGCGATTTGCATGTTCGTACAGCCAGTGATCACCCGCAGCGATTTGCATGTTTGTACAGCCAGTGATCACCCGCAGCGATTTGCATGTTTGTACAGCCAGTGATCACCCGCAGCGATTTGCATGTTCGTACAGCCAGTGATCACCTGCAGCGATTTACATGTTTGTTCAGCCAGTGATCACTCGCAGCGATTTGCATGTTCGTACATCCAGTGATCACCCGCAGTGATTTGCATGTTCGTACAACCAGTGATCACCCGCAGCGATTTGCATGTCCGTACAGACAGTGATCACCCGCAGCGATTTGCATGTTCGTACAACCAGTGATCACCCACAGTGATTTGCATGTTCGTACAACCAGTGATCACCCGCAGCGATTTGCATGTCCGTACAGACAGTGATCACCCGCAGCGATTTGCATGTTCGTACAACCAGTGATCACCCGCAGCGATTTGCATGTCTGTACAGCCAGTGATCACCCGCAGCGATTTGCATGTTCGTACATCCAGTGATCACCCGCAGTGATTTGCATGTTCGTACAACCAGTGATCACCCGCAGCGATTTGCATGTCCGTACAGACAGTGATCACCCGCAGCGATTTGCATGTTCGTACAACCAGTGATCACCCGCAGTGATTTGCATGTTCGTACAACCAGTGATCACCCGCAGCGATTTGCATGTTCGTACAGCCAGTGATCACCCGCAGCGATTTGCATGTTCGTACAGACAGTGATCACCTGCAGCGATTTGCATGTTCGTACAACCAGCGACAACCTGCAGCAATGGCTGCTGGATGCACTTTGCGCTCTCCAGTATGACAAACCTCAGGATTTTGCTGACCTGCCTTCCAAATGCAGGAAAACAACACACAGGGAGATCCTACAAGTTTGCAGATGAGGAGAGGCAGCAGTCCTCCTCTGCAGACTCGTGGCCCAGTGACCCCAGCAAGGCTCGGGAAGAGCCAGCCGCCATGTTCCTCCCGTGAGAAGCCCTGCATTCCACTGACAGTCACCCAGCCCGCTAGATTTTTCTTTCTCTTTCTACAACTTGCGTTTAAAGCAAGCCCCTTCCCGCCCAGCCCGCCGCAGTCTAGGCTGCAGTGACGTCCTCGCCCGCCCATGTGACGCTGGTCCCGCCCACAGCGCGCGCCCTAGTATTTGAATCCCGCTTCCGCCATTTTCTCTCGCTGCCTCATACAGAGACGCTTCTAGAAGGTGAGAACTGATCGGAGGGAGGCCGCGCTTTACAATCCGTCGTGTATCCCGGCCATCGTTCGCTGAACAGCGCTCCTTGTACCCGTGTGCTCAGCCCTTTAGTCGTGTAGCAGTTTGGCGTTGTTCTGGGCGGGAGATAACCCCCTCGGGTGAGTAGAAGGGGGATCGGGCGGGCGGCGGCGCTGATTCCCCTGACAGGGGGCGGGGGAGGCGGCTTGGCGCGCTTTTTCCATTACCCGGCTCTGTAGGCCAGCGGCCACCGGTGAAGCCCCGTATAGAGAGTGTGTAGTCCGGTCATGGTTTATGTGGGAATTCTCTGTGCTGGCCACCTCATCCTCCTCTCCGGCCCGTGACTAGGCACTCCACCCGCCGAGGCCTGTACTCAGCGGAGAGGCCCTGTCAGGCGGGGGTGCCCTACTGAGTCTGACTACCAGGGAGGACCGGAGTGTGTGGGGGATAGAGACAGGAAGCGGCGCTCCGCCATTAGACTTCTCAGTTCCCCCATGTGGCTGCCTATGGCGGGAGAGGCGTGTGTACGAGGCCTGGGGCGGGCTGTGTATGGGGCCCATAGGCTTCCAGTATACTTTATACTCTGCATGGTAGGCCTCTTCTCATGCGGAGATCATTGTACTACTCATAGCTTTACAGCCGTGTGTCATCACGTGTTGGGTTTTCAGCAGGCCTTCCTTTACGGCGCCTAAACTTCTTGTCATCTCTGCTGGAATAAGAGATTTTCTCTCTAGTCTCCTATTGTCATTGGAGGGTAGCACGTGTCTGCAGCCCCCCATTACTGCTTCAATGCTTGGAGTTGTGACCCCCTCCCCTCACTGCTCAATGCTTGGGATTTGTGGTCCCCCCCCCATTACTGCTCAATGCTTGGGATTTGTGATTCCCCCCCCCCATTACTGCTCAATGCTTGGGGTTGTGATCTCACTACCCCCCCCCCCCCCAAATTACTGCTCCAATGATTGGGGTTGTGATCTCCCTACCACCCCCCCCCCCCATTACTGCTTTGGTTCTGCTTAAATCTTGGGCTTGTGACACCACCCCCCCCCCCATTAATGCTTGGACTTGCTATCTACCCCACCTCTTTTCCATCAGTGCATGGGGTTGTGATCTCTCTACCAGCCTTACCTCTCCCATCACTGTCCATTGCTTGGAGTTGTGATCTCCTGGCCCCTTTTTTAAATTACAGAAAACTAAGATCTTGAAAGCACTTTAAAAATTACTTTGGTGTATCAGATATTCTGATCTTTAATGTGGTTTAAAAAGCCATTTTTTTTTTTTTTTTTAACTGATCTGTTAAATATTACTGCACACAGCGGTCCCGGTCCTCTTCTAGAATCCTCTTGGCTCCTTAAAAGTGCTCCTTCAGCAAGCCTTGTGTGCATCCATAGACGCACACAGCTCAGCTCGTCTGTTTCCTCTTCCTCATCAGAGTTTGAGCTAGGCAGCATCACTAGAACCTAGGATGCTTCATCAGGGGGATCACCGATAGGAGGAAGGACTTTCTGCTATACAGATTTTTAGTGAGATTTCATTTAGAAGACTGTCCTGTTCCAGACACCTCACTTCTAGATATCGATTAGTACAAGTTCAGTGACGCGTAACTAATGGTTAGTAGTTTGAGGGATAAAAGCTGCTTTTTCAAGCACTTTTGCTTTAAAGCTTAAGAAATTGTCCCTTTTAAATGTGTTCACACTGAGGTGGTGTGCTTCCATTGTGTTATTTCCTGCTTGTGTGTTTGGAGCATGTTTGGGTTAAATGCACCAGAAAGCACCTTTTCATTGAAAGCAATAGAAAAGTGGCAAAAACGCACCTGCAATGTGCAGTTTTTGTCCTTTAAAAAAGGCTGCAAAAGCGAATAATCAGTGTGAAAGTTGCCTTAAAGTGGAGTTCCACCTAAAAATGGAACTTCCGCTTTAAGTATTGGTGACCACCTGAATCCCACATTTGGCATGTCCTTTTTATTGGGGGTGTAGCCTGTTTTTACAGGCACCCAGTTCCCACTTCCTCCCCTGGCAGCGCCCGAAGGAAGATCACCTCTCCCCCACCTCATAGGTCCCAGAAGATTGCCCGGCCAATCAGCGTGCAGCCCCACCCGGGTGCCCACCGTTAGAATGCAGGTGAGAGGAGCGGGGACCGGCGAGTGTCTAAAAAAAGTCAGCAGCTACACTTTTAGTAACTGCTGACTTTTAAATGGGTGGAACTCCGCTTTAAACATATTCAGAGCGACTTCAGGAAAAGTTCTGGCCCCGTCCCCTAAAAATTAAGTCAGTAGCTTCAAACACTGTAGCTGCTGACTTTTACTATTAGGAAACTTGCCTGTCCAGGCATCCAGTGGTGTCCTCACCTGAGCTGGTTCTTGGATCGGCTCTCAGGTGCGGGCTCCTCAATCTTGATTTAAGGCCCCTTTCACACTTGTGCGACTTCCTGTGACTTTGGATGTCAGTTGCATGACAAGTCCCCGTTTCTATGGCTCCTGCTATGCTGTCTCTCCTGTAAAAGCAGGGAGAGGAGAGATGTAGCCAGGCACAGCGCTGGATTGTAAGAGGCAGGTATAGGGGGGAGGGGAGACAAGGAATGGTTTCTCACATTAAAGTGGAAGGAAAGCATAACAACTTGACTAAACCTACTCAGCCAAATTCTAGGCCTAATCTATCTAGCCCTGTAAAGAGAAAAATTGCTGTTTACCTGTTCTCAGCCCGGCTGCAGCTTTCAAAGCTTCAGTGTAGGAGAGGCAGCCGACAACGGAAGCCCAATAGGAAGTCTATGGGTGACACCT
Source organism: Lithobates clamitans (assembly GCA_037952925.1). Taxonomy (NCBI): domain Eukaryota; kingdom Metazoa; phylum Chordata; class Amphibia; order Anura; family Ranidae; genus Lithobates; species Lithobates clamitans. The sequence continues at coordinate 17,926,934 of JBBGZY010000438.1, forward strand.
CTTCCCAGGCATTTCCTTGGGGGGGGGGGGCACTGGAGACAGTAGCGACTTCACAACAGGTAAGTGTATTTCCCCCCCCCCCGAGCTAGATTAGTTCTAGAATGTGGCTGGTTAGGTTTTGCTTTACTATTATTTTAACACAGGGAATGCACTAAGGCAGCCTTTCTCGATCTGTTCAACACAAGAACTCTTAAAATAACTTTCTGGTCTCGGGGAACCCCTTCTAAAATTACTAGATATACAATTCGTAATACATGAGTGTGATGGTCAGTGGGAGGAATGCTCCTTTATAAATTGCTAAAAACAATGGTGTCAGTGGGAACTCAACTGAGGCAAAAATGGCTCAAGGAACCCTGGTTGACCCTGCATTAGGGTATACAACATTTGTAATTTTAGAGATGCTTTAAAGTGGAGCTTTACCTAAGTTAGTTGTGCTAATCCTATCTTTACTACACTGCCCTTAACCACTTCCATACTGGGCATTTTCACCCCCTTCCTGCCCAGGCCAGCTTTCAGCGCTGTCGCACTTTGAATAACAATTGCGCGGTCATACAACACTGTACCCAAATGACATTTATCTTTTTTTTTTTCCCCACTAATAGTTTCTTTTGGTGGTGTTTGATCACCCCTGCGGTTTTTATTTCTTGTGCTATAAACAAAACAAGACTGACTAGTTTGAAAAAAACACTATTTTTTACTTTTTGCTATAAGTATCCAAATTTTTTTTTAAACAAATTTTTTCCTCAGTTTAGGCCGATATGTTTTCTTATTTTTGGTAAAAAATATCGCAATAAGCATATATTAGTTTGTGTAAAAGTTATAGCGTCTACAAAATAAGGGGATAGATTTATAGCATTTTAATTTTTTTACTAGTAATGGCAGCGATCTGTGATTTTTATCATGACTGCGATATTGCAGCGGACACATCAGACAATTTTGACACATTTTTGGGACCATTCACATTTATACAGCGATCCGTGCTATAAAAATTTATTGATTACTGTATAAATGTGACTGGCAATGAAGGGGCTAACCAGGAGGGGGCGCTGTAGGGGTTAATGTGTTGCTAGGGAGTGATTCTAACTGTGGGGGGGAGGGGTTTCACAAGGGGAGGAGACCGATCTGTGTTCCTCTGTACAAGGAACACACCATCGGTCTCCTCCCATCTGACAGGACGTGGATCTGTGTGTTTACACACACAGATCAATGGTCCTGCTCGGTTACCGGGCAATCGCAGGTGCCCGGCGGACATCGCGGCCGTCGGGCACGCGCACCGGGACGCGAGCAATGCGGCGCGCATGACCCCTGGGCTGCCTGGAAGGCTGCGCCGTCATGATGGCGGCCCAGAATAACAGCTACACCATTCCGCCATCGTATGGCGGCCGGTGGGCAGCAAGTGGTTAATGGGACTTTTTGAAGCTTTATTCCACAAATTTGTCTGATTTCCCAGTAACACATTTTGGTTGGGGTTCTTCATTTTAGGCTGCATTTACACCTGAGTTTTGTAGCTTGAAGATGCTCAGCAAATCCCATTAGTTTCAGTGGCCTTTGTTCACATCTGAGAGTGAGCAGGGGTCATTGAAATGAATGGTATTTTGCTTGAGTGTCTTTGCGCTTTAAACTACAAAGTGCTCAGGTGTGAATGCAGCCGAGTAAGCCTAGTTTTCCCTTTCTTTTTTTTTTTTTTTCCCTTTGTGCTGCTGCTATTCTTGTTCCTAGGTGGGACTGAAGTGTCCAGTGCATTACGAAAGCTGGCGGCAGAGCTCAGTTGGGGCCTGGGCTGCTGGAACCTGAGAGGGGCAACTGGTGCAGGAAACAGGCTGACGTCTGAACAGAAGATCTGCTGCAGTATGCTTTTGTTAAGCCAGTGTGATGTTTGAAGAGACTGCATAATAGATGGGAGGGAGGGGAAAAGGTGAAGATAATAATTTAATTTAGTTAATAGTTTAGTTTTAGATAATTTAGTTCCTTTATAAAGGTGTAACTTAAGCCAAAACTTTTTTTAGTTTGGCAAGTATTAGAACCCTTGTTGGGTTTTATGTATTGCTGGCTGTGTCCTTCTAGGTGGGTAGGTTCACTTTTAAACTCTGTAAAATGGTCGAGTAGCTACAACAGGAATGGGACTCTCTGAGACTTGTTTACAAGTTAGTTTTTTTTTGCTAGAAAATTACTTAGAAACCCCAAACATGCAGTTTTTTTTTTTTGTAACACCCTAGAGAATAAAATGGCAGTCGTTGCAGTACTTTCTGTCATACCGCATTTGCGCAGCGGGTTTAGAAGCGCACTTTTTTTGAATTAAAAAATAAAACCGTAAAGTTAGCCCAATTTTTTTTTTTCTATATTTTGGAAGATGTTACGCTGAGTAAATTGATACCGAACATGTCATGCTTCAAAATTGCACCCGCTCCTGGATTGGCAACAAATCTTTACCCTTAATCTCCATAGGCGAAGTGTAAAAAATTCTACAGGTTGCATGTTTAAAGTTAGAGGAGGTCTAGGGCTAGAATTATTGCTCTCGCTCTACCTATCGCGGCGATGCCTCACGTGTGGTTTGAACACTTGTTTTCGTATGCGTTAGTTTCTGCACGCGAGCTTGTCGGGACGGGGCGCATTTAGGTTTTTACTTTTTTTTTAAAAACAGTGTAAAAAAAAAAACTTTTATTCCTATTACAAGGGATGCTTACATTGTAGAAAAAAGCATGACAGGACCTCTTAAATATGAGATCTGGGGTCAAAAAGACCTCAGACTTCAGATCTCTTATTTAGACTAAAATACAATGTCATTTAAAAAAAAATTGGCCCTATTTAAGAGCTATGGGCGGAAGTGATGTTTTGACGTGGCTTCCGCCCTACAGTGTCATGGAGACGGGGTGGGGTCCATCTTCCCCCTCACGCGTCTGTCAGCCCAGGGGACAGACGTGATCGGGGGGGGGGGGGGCTCTCCCGCCACTGATAAAAGTGATCTTGCCGTGATTCCGCCGCAGAGACAACTTTTATCTTGTAGCGGACCGCACCCTGAAGATGGGGATACTGGGGTTATGGCAGCTAGCTGCTGCCATAACGATATCCTCCTTCAAACAGCTGCCGTATAACGATGGTGGGCAGGGTCCGTAAGTGGTTAAAGTAAGTCTACCCAAACTCTAAAATCGCTGCATCTAGACATCCACGATCTAACACTAACCTATGTAGCTCTGTAGAGAAGAAATCGGTTTACTTTTTTTTAGATTGGATCCAGTTTCCAGCAGCAGAAGCTCTGCAGAGGACACTGCTGACAACGGCTGTGACATGAATGGGAAGTGATGTCAAACATAGACTCACTACGGGGCTTACGTTGTTGGCTGTGTCCTCTGCACCCGCCTCAACAGCTAAGCTGCGGCTGAGAGCTCAGCGTTTTGTCAGATTGGCTTCAAAAAAGGTATGTATAGTGATTTCTTTACAGGGCTAGATGGGTTAGTGTTTGATGGTGGATGTCTTTAGATGCAGGGTTTTTAGTGTTGGTCGACTTCTACTTTAACGTGAGTTTAATGCGTTTCCTGTTGTGTCTGCAGTGCAGGAAGTGATTGTAAATCTTAGGGCCTGTTCTCCCCATGTCTGAACTGTGTGGCACACTACTGCACATCTATATTTTATATTTTTCCTGCGCTTAACGTCCCTTAACCGCTTGCCGACAAATCGCCGTAGCTATACGTTGGCTCTTTAAGACGCTATAGCAGGCGTGTACCCGCAGCATGTCCCTGGAGCTGATGTTCGTGCCCGGCGGGTGTAATGTCCCCTAGGCACGGGAATTGCTCGTTACAGACCGAGAACGTGTACAAATCCCAATTCTCTCAGGGAAGAGGTGACAGATCATGTGTTCATACTAAGTATGAACACCAATCGGTCTCCTCCCCTAGTCGGTCCCATCCCCCCTACAGTTAGAACACACCTAGGGAACACATTTAACCTCTTGATCGCCCCCTAGTCTTAACCCCTTCCCTGCCAGTGACGTTTATTCAGTAATCGGTGGCTATTTTTAGCTCTGACCACTGTATAAATGTCAATGGTCCCAAAATAGTGTGAAGTGTCTGCTCTGTCCACCGCAATCTCGCAGTCCTGATAAACAATGCAGATTGCTGCCATTACTAGTATCTACCTAAACTGATATTTGTTTACTTTTTTGGGGGATATTTATTATAGCAAAAAGTACAAAATATTTTGTTTTTCAAAATTGTCTTACTTTTTTGTTTATAGTGCCAAAGATAAACCGCAGAGGTGATCAAATATCGCCAAAAAGCCATTTGTGGGGAAAGACATACATTTTGTTTGGGTACCACGTCGCGCGACTGCGCAATTCAGTTAAAGGGACTCGGTACCCAATCGCAAAATATGGCCTGGTCAGGAAGGGGCCAAATCCTTCTGGGGCTAAAGTGGTTAAAGTTGGCTTATCTGTCAATGCGCACGTAGGCATTTAAAGTAGGCTACTTTCACACTGGGGCCGAACTGCGTTGGCAGAAAAGTGCGGCTCATTTTAGCGGTGCTTTTCGCCCCCTAGCGAGCAATTTTAACCCCCCGCTAGTGGCCGAAGAAAGGATTAAAAAAAACACCTGTTTTGCTGCACTTCCCATGCATTCCAATGGGCATGAGCGGTTTAGGAGCGCTATATACAGTGCTCCTAAACAGCTCCAAAGATGCTGCTTGCAGGACCCCCCCATCCCGCAAGTGCACCGCCTGCTTTCACACTGGGTTGTCATGGGAGGCAGTTTTCAGGTGCTATATTTAGCGCTAAAACACCTGAAAAAATGCATTTAGTGTGAAAGTAGCCATAGGGAGGAAAAACCCAACTGGTTCAGGAGCCGCAGTGTTTTGGCAATTTTAGCACAATTTGGTATTGCCTGCAATTCCAAGTTGCTCAGGTGCGAATGGGGTCTGTTATATTCCCACCTGCCTTCCCAGTGTAGCTAAATGACTGCAGATTGTGCACAATTTGCTACTTCCCTGGTCATGGCAGCTGGGGAAAATTACGCCAGAAACATAAAGTGATGTACATTTGTGGGGTTTTCATTTTTCTCTTCTGTGCAGCTAGGGGAGGTAACTTATGACCTATGGACGTTCCCTGGTACCCCCCCCCCCCCATTGCTAGTCAGTAGAAGTGATCAGGTGGCTGTACATATTGCTTTGTAAACCCTCAGAATAATCGTTCTTGGCTTTTGTAGCATTTAAAGAGGTTGCAATCCCTCAAAAAAAAACAAAAAACTGGAAGACAAAGGCATAATGAGCAAATATGTATTGCATAATTATTCATAAAATGCCCTAGAACAGAGCCCTCCAGTGGCGCACTCTGCAAGGAAGTGACATTTTCCCTGGTGTTTCTTCCGGGTTCGTGGGCTCCAGCGCTGAGTGGCTGGAGCCGTGATGACTTCACGCCTGTGTGCAGACAGCCGTTCCTTCAGAGCACATGTGCCGATGATGTAATTGGCAGTGTATACAGTAAATATCTCCTAAATGGTGCAAGTTTAGAGGCCATTTACAGTACCTAGAGGTAACAACGTTGTCTAATTTTAATGATTTGTTGGTGGTATTGTCTAATTTTTTGATTAGTGTTAAGTGAATTTACATAATTAAACTACATATTTTTTGCTAAACTGCCTGTTCCTCTTTGAAGAATTGCTTCTTTAATTCCTATTTTTTTTCTCATATGCTAAAACTTTTCAGAGGAACTCTCCACAGCATTTGGCTAATCATAAGCAGGTGTTTCCTATTTTTGCGTCTTGCTCTCTGAATTTATTCTGCTTAGCGTGAGCCCTTAATAGTCTTTTTTTTTATTCAGTTTTTTTCACAAGTACCTAGAGGTAAGTCTTATTGGCTTGCCTTTAGGTACAAACAATACAAGGTTTACTTCCTCTTAAATGCAATGGCTGCCTTTTTGACCTTAGTATTTGCTTGGTGGTCGGGCAAGTTAATTTGCTCTTTATGCACTTCTGTAGAACAACACTAATGGCAGATTCCTCATGCTGTGGTAGTATTGTCCTCTACTCTTGAGTGTAAGGTCCTCCTAACATAACAGCTGTCCATGTTCAATGTAGCTGGTTGCTAGATGCGGCCATCCTGGAAGCCTATAGCATAAATGGCAAAGGTGATGAATTGCCTCTTGCCTGCAGAAATGAGGGGTGCATTAATGATCACATGTCTACAGGAAAGTGTTGAGAAATGTTTTAAAAGCGTAATTTTGAAAGCTAGTGAATGCATGAAGTTGGTGTTTGAATATGTGACATTGTTCACATGTTTAACCTGTCGCTTGCCACATTCTATGGTATTAACCCCCTGCAGTGTATAGACCTGCTGCTGTGCACCAATTATAAAGCAGTTCTTTAATGGGACATCAGGAAGTGGGTGTATATTAGGAGGTGGTGTGGGGTGACTAACACTCTGTTAACGGTCTGAATGAGGCCTGGAGCTGTCTGCCTTGGGGGATGAGTGGCCTATTATATAGTTTTCAATACCGCTACTCATGTTGCTGACACTATCAAAATCTAAATGTTGTACATTTTGTTTTCTCCTAGCCACACACATACCATGGCAGCCCAGGGAGAGCCTCAAGTTCAGTTCAAGGTAAAAATAATGTGAAATATTTAAAATGGTTTAAATTGTTTAAAATGTTTGCTCCTTAAATTAAAATGCCATATTTTTCTGTTTCAGCTTGTTCTGGTTGGTGATGGTGGTACTGGTAAAACAACATTTGTAAAACGTCATTTGACTGGTGAATTCGAGAAAAAATACGTAGGTGTGTAAGCTTTAACCCTTTGCTTGCCTGGGCAATTTTTGCAATTTACATCGAAATGCTTTTTTTTTTTTTTTTTTTTTTTTTTGCAATGAAATTGTGCTAGTTGCTGTTTTTTATGTCATGGTAATGAACATGTTTATCAAACCTATAGTGCAAGTAAACCATATGGTTAATATTTGTGCACACAAAAACAATATATTTCCCCAATTTTTTTTGGTAAAATAGTTGGTAACAAGGTTGTGTAAGTAAATGAATACCAAAATTTGTCCATAGGCTATGAGGTAAAAGCCTACAGCTTATCAGTTTAGAGTGAACTATGAATGATGGCCCTAGAATTGTTTGGCGTTCAGTAAAAGTTAACAGTTGTAAACAGTCTCTGCTACTAAGCAGCCCGGAGGCTCGGTTCACACTGCAGCGATGTGGGAACCCTGCAAATCCACTGCAGGTTCCCACATCACATGTCTCCTGATGGCAGTTTACACTGCCCTATGCAAACTGCTGGGAGGGTCAGTTGAAAGTTAGAGCCCTTTCACACTGGGGCGGTTTGCAGGCGCTATTGTGCTAATGGCGCCTGCAAACCGACCCGAAAGTGCCGCTACTTTCATTCCAGTGTGAAAGCCCCGAGGGCTTTCACACTGGAGCGATGCGTTGGCAGGACGGTAAAAAAAAAGTCCTGCCAGCAGCATCTTCGGAGCGGTGTGTATACCGCTCCTGCCCATTGAAATCAATGGGACGGCCCGGCTATACCGCCTCTGCAGAGGCGCTTTGCGGTGATATTTAACCCTCTCTTGGCCACTAGCGGGGGGTAAAACCGCCCCGCTAGCGGCGTTTTAGCGCCGACGCCGCCCCAGTATGAAAGGACTCTTAATGGCACCCCCAAATCAGTTTGCTTATCGCAGTGCGAACTGCAAATTCAAACAGGATCGCATGTGTGTGAACATGCGATCTGATTCTTCTGCGGACCACAATTGGTCCAAATACTATGTGAAGTCATTTATACTATCTGGCTGAAATAGCATCTCACAGATCACAATGTGATATGCAGTGCAAATCACATCCAATATCTGACTTGGCACCAGTGGGAACCGTCCCTTAGTGTTTGAATGCCAGACCTGCTGCTGGTTGTCCATCCTGTTCTCTCCCCCCCCCCCCCCCGGTGGGTTTAAGAGGTTCCTTAAAGTTCTGACCAATTGGGTACCTTGCACTATGTAGGGTTTCGTGTCCACTGGCCAAGGAATGCTGTGGCAGGCTGAACTGTGGCGCCTATTTCATGTCTGCTTAGAGTGCATTATGTCTTTTGCTGTAAACATGCACTGTTAAATGCTTTTCTAATTTCAATGCAGGAGGCCAAATTGGACTAAGGATTGGTTTTTATACTCTGCACTAACAGTCTGTAAACATATATATGGTACATCTTATAAACAAGTCACAAGCCATTTTTAATTGCCCAAGATGTTGAGATGTTTATTTATATACCTTTTGAATCGGTGTAAGGCTGGTCAGTGTGCAGTTTTGTCTGTCGCGCAGCCAGGTATTCCCACCCACCTTTGTGTGGGAATACCTGGCTGCGTGACAGACTTCTTCCTTGCTCCTTTCGTTGTACTGTGTTTACACAGTGCAATTTGTCATGTGATTTGACAGTTCAGAATTGCATGACAATTTGCACCTCATTGCCTGCAATGGGAACCATTTAAATCATTGCAAATCAAAGATTCCTACACTACTTTTTTGCAACTTGTGTAGACTTCTGTTTAACAAAGTCGCAAGCTGCAATTAAAACTGGTCTAATCACTGATCTGCGGCTTTGAAATTGAGCTGAAGTAGCACAGTATACAAGCGGCACTATCGTGAACCAGGGCTCATGCAGATTGGAACCTGGAATGTTTTCAGCAGTTCAGGTGAGTGGGGATACGCTCTCCTGCTGGAATTTAAGTGTAGGTGCCAACACCTAATCTCTCAGCCTCTTTTAATCTGATCGATCTTCTTAAAATGGCTGTGTTGAATGGGACCTCTAATATACACCCTTGCACTGTCCACACAATCTTCGGCTATAGATTGTTCAGCATCCAAACCTTCTCAGTGTCTGTCTGGTCCACTGATGTACTCTGGTTCCCTCCTATGGCCTATGTCGCTACTTGTCCAGTTGTGACCTAGAGGTGAAGGGAAGGAACCACAGTATGCTGAGCAGGACCAGACCTCTAACCCTCCCTCTCCATGCTGAAGGTTTTTCCACCAGTGGAGTTTGAAGGGAAGTATGCCTTTGCTTTTCTATGCAGGTTATTGATAAGTTGCAAGTGTTTCATTTCCGTTTATGTGTAAATGACTTTATTTTTTTTATTTTGCAGCCACACTTGGTGTTGAAGTCCACCCTTTGGTTTTCCATACCAACAGAGGTCCTATTAAATTCAATGTATGGGATACTGCCGGTCAAGAAAAGTTTGGTGGTTTGCGAGATGGATATTACATCCAGGGTGAGGAATGCAGTGAACTTTTAACTTCATTTTAACTGTTATCCTACCCTGTCAGCATCTTAAAATGCAGGCATTTTTCCTTTCCATATAGTAGTAGTAGTAGTAGTAATACTGTACTACTGTTGAGTATTCTAAAATGGGTGTCAATATTTACTAAAACTGCTCACCATCCTATGGCCAAAGCACTTTTAGGTTTGTTGCAAGAGTCAGCAGTATAATAAGCCTAATAGTAATGTAATAAGGCAGCTGCTCAGAACAGTTGTGCAGAGATCCCCAATGCGTTTACCTGCTTAAATTTCGCTTCAGTCTAGTTTTTATCAAGATAGTTAAAAAAAAGCCACTAAGTTCTTGTTCAAATGCTGTCTCCCCCTAAAATGGACCAATATTTTCATGTTTCATACAGTTTGTAATGTGTGATTTATCTACAAAACTGCTTACGGTATCGCCATCTTGACTGTGATGTCGGCAGCCCCAGATCTGTAACTCATTGGTGCTATAGTGTTCCCTTTCACTGCTTCCCTTAGGGTCTTTTCACGCGGGGGGCGTTGTCGGGGTGGTTTTACCCCCTGCTAGCGGCCGAGAAAGGGTTAAAACCACAGCAAAGCGCCTCTGCAGAGGCGCTTTGCCGGCGGTATAGCCGCGCCGTCCCATTGATTTCAATGGGCAGGAGCGGTATACACTTCGCTCCTTCACCGCTCCGAAGATGCTGCTGGCAGGACTTTTTTTACCGTCCTGCCAGCGCATCGCTCCAGTGTGAAAGCCCTCGGGAATGAAAGCAGCGGCACTTTCGGCTATTGGCGCCTGCAAACCGCTCAAGTGTAAAAGGACCCTTAAAGCAGTTATATAACGGTTATGTAGGGAACTAAGGGGGGTTGCAGAAGACTAACTGGGCACTATAGAAGAATGGACAGTTCCTTAAGAAGTCAGATGCTAGCATGTTTGGCATTTAATCACCAGTGAATAGGAAAAATATGGATTTGTAGCTTTGCCCATGTCCAAATTTATTTAGACTTGAACGGTGCATACTGATGCTGCACATGCATTTCCCATTCAAGTCCAAGGGACATTAGTGCGTGGGTATTCCGATTCTAAATACTTGTAAAGTATGCAGCTCATATAAGCGCTCAGGAGCAAATTCGGCGTCTGCAAGAGGGGATTGCTCAACTTTAGCAGTTTAGTCCTCTTGTAGTGCAGTGGGACAGATTGATTTCAAATGAAACTGGGCATATTGAAGTTATTTAACTGCTTTCCCTGATTTCTGAGTTCAGGTTATTGAGGTAAATTGCCATTTCTCCAGTTAACAAGACCTTAAAACAAACCTTTACTTTATTTAGGTCAAAGTTGGATTTCAGTTGGTTAAGGGTTGCCTACCCATTGACCGCAGTATTAAAAATGATTGTTTCTATTGATTTACTAAAGCTTCCACTTTTGATAGTGGACATGTAACAGGACTCTGGTTCTTATTCTGGTTTGTGTCCTCATTGGGGAGGTTTACTCTGTTCTGGTGACAAGTGGTCACCGTAAACTAGTAGTAAAGGCGTTTAAAAAAAAAAAAAAAAACACCCTGCAAGGTAATGGCATAATGTGCCAGTATGCACAGCATACTGGCACATTACGAAAGACTTGCCTTAGAATGAAGCCTTTTAGTGGTGTGCTGTCATTGCTGCAGAGGCTTCCATCTTCACCTGGTCTTCCTTCTGGCTTTGGGGACTCTGGCCATGTGACTGGACGAGGCTTATCTGTGTAGGTCAAAATAAGGGGAGGGGAGGGGCAGAATACAAGTGCACATCACACTTTTCACATTTATTTGTAAAATAAGTTAGTTTATAAATTTTCTTGCCACTTTGTGTTGGTCTATCACATAAAATTCACGTTACTGGTTGTAACGTGACAAACGTGGTATATTTTTAAGGGGTATGAATACTTTTTCGAGTCACTGTACTACCACTGACAATATTTTTCTAACTTTGCAGCTCAGTGTGCCATTATCATGTTTGATGTAACGTCAAGAGTCACATACAAGAATGTACCCAATTGGCATAGAGATCTTGTAAGAGTATGTGAAAATATCCCCATAGTCTTGTGTGGCAACAAAGTGGACATTAAGGACAGAAAAGTGAAAGCAAAATCAATCGTATTTCACAGGAAGAAGAATCTTCAGGTTGGTAGACTTTATATTTAATTTTTTTGAGGTGTGCTGATGGGCAGTTGTCACCTGGAAAGTGTATTTCCACTTTTGCAGCCAAATCTGGTATCACTTGCTTTATTACAGGTTCACATTGTAACTAGATTTTTAACACTTTGTCCTAGCAAAGGGTTAAAGGTTTAGAAGCTGTGCTTTAATTGTATGAAAATTAGGTGACTCCCTGTCCTTGGGACAGACTCCCACTGATATGGTTTAGAAAGCCAAGCAATTGGATAAAATGTGTATTTTTAAAAAATGTGGTTGTGATCTGTAGATGGAAACAAGTGGGGTTTCCTCATTGTGATTATGAAAGTGGAAAGAACACTTGAAGTTAAGGTCTATATTGGCATATTGTGTTTTCTAGGCACGGCATAGTGCTGAATGTGACTTGGGCACAGGGGCACGTAAGGCAGAGCTCCACCTTAAAGAGGAAGTTCTGCTTGTTTGCACTGCTGTTTCCTTTGCTGCCACAGACACCATTTTTATTTTTTGGGGGGGGGGGTACCTGGCTTTGACAGCTACCCGTTCCCACTTCTGGGTCAGATTGTTTTTAGGGGAGCAAGGTACTCCTCGTTAAGATCATAAAGAATAGAACATGTGATCTTGTTTTTTGTTGGCTGCTGTTTGAGCAATATTGTGTATCTAACGTTTGACACGTTTTATTTTTCAGTACTATGATATCTCTGCAAAGAGTAACTACAACTTTGAAAAGCCCTTCCTTTGGCTTGCCAGAAAACTGATAGGGGATCCCAACCTTGAGTTTGTAGCCATGCCTGCTCTTGCACCACCTGAAGTGGTTATGGATCCTGCGTTGGCTGCACAATATGAGAATGATCTACAGGCAAGTCATTTTATTTCCCTTAATGTTTTAAATCATTTTGGGGTTTGCCCGATTTTGTTGCTTCTAAACAAATTTTTCAGTGGTTAATTACTTTATTTTTTCTTTAACTAGATTGCCCAGACCACAGCACTGCCAGATGAAGATGATGATCTGTGAGGTGAATGAAGCTCGAGCCCAGAGTCAGAAGTCTAGTTTTATAGGCAACTGTCCTGTGATGTCAGTGGTGCAGCGTGTTTGCCACTTTATTTAGCTGAGCAGAACATGTGCTTAACCTTTTGGGATGCTGAAGGAGATGAATGGGCTTTGGAGTGAATGTGGCAGTTGAAATAAATCCTTCATATTTTGGACCTGCATATCTAGCTGTTTGGGACTGCAAATAATATTCCCTTTAAAAGTTTCAAATATAAGTTAAGACTGCTTCAGTCACATCACAATGTTCTATGGTGATCCTGTTTGTTACTGTCATTCCCATACATTTTTCGTTTAGATCATAATAAAGTTGTATTTCAAATACCCCAGTTATTGATCATGGCAGATTGTTCTGTTCTGAACTAAACGCTTTTGAGCCAACTGATGCTTTTATTGCAGGTTGTAAATTTTATTGTGCTCTTCAAGACTAAAGCAGACTACTTTGCTGTTTTTTTAGAACAAGCTTCTTTCTGTTTTTGGAGTTGCATGTGAAATCATTTAGCATTTATAATGCTGCTAAATGCACTGAGTTGGGTTGCTGTTTTTTTTTTTGGCTGAATTGCCTTCGTTTATTTATCCACTTCTTACCCAACGATGTCATATGTCTACTTTGAATGGGGATATCTGATTCCTGCAGCTACAGGCATCTTTTAGAGCTGGCTATTCCCTGCACTGTAGGAACAATCATAGCGACTGTCCAGCCCACTTGATCATTCTTGCAGGCAGTGGGAGCGGACCCCACCCCGCTGCTTCTCCCAGCTGGCTTGTACAATGCCTCAGCTGGGAAGCCAGAATTTTTATTTTCTCAACCCCCCCCCCCCAATCATGTTTGAAAAATTACTGTGCGAGATAACGCTGCAACGACCACTATTTTATTCCCTAGGGTCTAGGCTTAAAAAAATTTGGGGGGTCTGAGCAATTTTCTTACAAAATGATTTTTACATGTAGAATCGAAGTGTCACAGCTTGCCTGAGTAGCAAGTAGTTAAACATGGTCTACTTCTGGCTGGCTCATTGTGTATGTAATTTCATTTAGCAGTAAATACGCTCAAGGCTGGGACTGCATTGGGCTTTTGTGAAAAAGTTGACAGGCTGCTTTCACACTGGGGCGGCAGGTTCGTTGGTGGTAAAGTGCCGCTTGAACTAAAGCTGTTTAAGCAGTGCTTTTCAGCTGCTAGCGGGGTGCTTTTAACAGGTTGAAGGGGTTTAAAACGCCAGGGTTTCTGCGCTTTCGAAGAGCTTTTCAGGCACTTTGGAAGTGCTGCCCCTCCATTCCAATGGGCAGGGGTGGTGTAGGAGTGCTGTATACAGTGCTCCTACACCTCCCCAAAGATGCTGCTTACAGGACTCCTTTTGTTTTTTTTTTTTTTTTCTTCTTCGTCCTGCAAGCGCACTGCCCCAGTGTGAAAGCACTCGGGCTTTAACACTGAGGAGGCATGAGGGATGGTTTTCAGCACTATAGTTTTAGCACAAAAACTGTAAACTGCCTTTTTCACGCCTGCCTCAGGGGTCTCGGGGACCCATTGTGTTAGGCTTTGTTTAACACAAGTCAAATGCAATAAGCTGTAATCCATTGCTGCAAAACAAATTATTTTGGGCACGAACCGTGCACAATGCAGTGTCATGAATGTACATCAACATAACTCATTGTGTAGGCTCACCTTTTTTACAGAATCTATAAAATGAATTTACACTTGACCCTGTGCCCATTCCTCCCACCCCCCCCATACCACTAACCTGGAGTCTGGTAATTGTTCCTTCTGACACATCATATTGCTGCTTTACAAGTCGGATTTGAAATCCCAGTGGCTTTCTCTCTTCGCCTGAGGTGATGGCTACGTGGGTTCTGATTGGTCAGTCCTGAGCAGTTGGAATACTCTTAAACGTACCTCCTGATGAGGTATGTTTTTTGAAGATGAAGCCGAGGGGATTTCTAAGCCCCGGACTTGTGAGCTGGCGACCCGGTGTGTCAGTGCCGGCAATCGCTGTGCTCCAGGTCAGCAGGTATGGGGTCCTGTGTAAGTTCACCTTACAGATGTTTCTGTAAAGATGAACTTGACCTTTAGGGCCCATTCACACTGGGGCGGATTGCAGGCGCTTTTGCGCTAATGGCGCCTGCAAACCACCCCCGAAAGTGCCACTGCTTTAATTCCAATGTGAAAGCCCAGAGGGCTTTCACACTGGAGTGGTGCGCTAGCAGGACGGGGGAAAAAAGTCCTGCTAGCAGAGTGTATACCGCTCCTTCACCGATCCTGCCCATTGAAATCAATAGGACAGCGCGGCTATACCACCGGCAAAGCGCCTCTGTAGAGGCGCTTTGCGGTGGTTTTTAACCCTTTCTTGGCCGCTAGCGGGGGTAAAACCGCCCCGCTAACAGCCGCATACCGGCGCTAACATTAGCAGCGCTTTACCGCCCCCCCCCCCCCTTGTGTGAAAGGGCCCTTAAAGTCAGTTTGTATGTATAAATGCAGACTAAGCTATCTGGCTATTGTGACAGTGGAACACTTGGAAATTGCTTACTCTCTAGCACCAATGGCATAGAAATAGCCATTAAAAGCACCCCTGCCAGCATTTGCTCAAATTCCAGTCACTGGAGTGCTTGGTCTGCATGGCCATGTGAAAGGGGATGTCATGTGATTAAAATTTAGCTACCAAAATATTGTCAGACTATGTGCTGTTTGCTTTTAAAAATTTAAAAGGAGTATTCACTAGTAAACACCTGGTGATCATGCCAGTTTGACCATTGACAGTGGCAACACTGACCATTCTGCAGTGTTTAGTTTTGCCACTCTTGTGTGTGCTTCATTTTGAGTAGGCAATGCTTTTTCAGTTGCCTCACCCGTGTCTCTTGTCTTGTAGGAATTGGCTCCAGCAGTGTGACACTGCTTCCCTTTCATCCCCATGTAACACCCCTTTAAATTGGTGTTCTGGACGAAGTTATACTTTTTAAATAAAAATACCCCTATAATACACAAGCTTAATGTATTCTAGCAAAGTTAGTCTGTAAACTAAGGTCTGTTTTGTTTATAGCAGTAGTTTGTTTGCTAAACTTTTATAGCAGGCTGTGGGCATTTGAAGCTAGACTGTTTCTTCTTGGAGCTCATGCAGATCTTGCACATGCTCAGTGCAGCACAAACAGTGTGATAGGTTTCAGGTCAGGTTTCCATAGCAACGGCAGTGTCAGGAAGTTGCCACCCCTTTTCAGAAGGCATTGCAAACAGGAAATGATGTGATGGGCCAGGAAGGAGGAAGTGAAAATGAATACAGCAGATATACAGTAGGTGCTGAGAAAAAAATATCCAATTTGTTTACAGTGCAGTTTAGTGAGGAATGCTGAAGACTTGTAAAAGCTTTGCTGACTGCAATCAATACTTTAAATGTAAGATCCATGTGAAAAGTCCATTGACACTTTTTTTTTTTTTTTTTTTTTTTTTTTTTTTAGGGGGTTGCAGGTAATCAGTGGTTACAGTGAAATGCTGGTTGTACCCAAGTTGGTCCCATCAGCCTGCCCATAGATAGTTTAAATCTCTGCCAGTCCCTTTTTGAACCAGCTGTGATTCAGTGGCTGACCTATGTGGACCATGACTTTATTCCAGTCATGCTCTTTGTCCAAGCATGTGCAAATGAGTTTGACACTTTATACCTGTATTCTTGGAGGCTTTGCACACAATGTAAACTGATCTGTTTGACTTTAGCCTTTACCATACATCCCAGGACACAAGGTATCTTCGGATCCTTTGTGATTAGGGTTATGTTGCCTCCCTCAGGTGATTGGATACTAGCAAAATAGGAGGCACCCACTATGCTGTTCTGCAGCATGGTATCCCTGGGCTAGTCCCTGCTGGCACTCTTTTGCCCCCTTTTTTCTTTGGGAAGGATGGCAAAAGTCTGTGGCCTTTACAATTTTTTTTTTTTTTTTGGTCTTGCTACCCTTTATGCTTTAATTGTAATGGCATACTGGCCTGCTCTCACTGCTAACTAGCAATAGTTGAGTTTAGGAGCTGTCTGGGAGTCTTGTGGTGCCAAAATACAGGAGGTGGAGAAGCCCCTGCACGCACTCTAGTCCCAGGTGTGTGCAAGGCCTACTGATGTTGTAAGTGGGTCAGTGCACTGCTTGTCTTGGATCCATGTGCATGGAAATGCAGCCTTTGTGGGACAACAAAACCCTCACGGCTACAGGTTGCTTAACTACGTAGCCTCCCTGACGGTTTTCCCGAGTGTGGCTCCGGGTTAAAATTCAGTCCCATTAGCGGTAACCCCGAGCCACACTCGGGATTACATTGCAGGATGCTGGTGCCGCCTTACTTACCTTGTCCCCAGGATCCTGCAATGTCCCCCGCAGTGTCCGTGTGCTCTGTCTCCTCCGAAGCCTCTCCGTGCCAGGCTACGTTCCCTGTGAGTGTCGTGACGCAAGGGGGGTGGAGCCTGGCGGCAAATTAAAAAAATTGTAAATCATAACACGTACAGTACTGTATGAAATCATTTCACTTCCCTTTTTGTCCCCAGTGCTTTGGCCCATGCCTTGCATGCAGATTTATGTTATATATACTGTTCTTTCTGCCTGGAAACTGGAGATTGTCCATAGCAACCAAAAAGTGTCCCTTTATGTCAAAAGTGGCTTTAGACCAGCTAGTAAACAGTGATAGTAAGTTAGAACACTTGCAGAATTGAGCGATAGTGATTTATGGAGAAATTAATTTTATTTTTTTTAAATTATTTATATTTATTGTATTATAATTTTATGTTATTGTGTTTCAAACTTCATCATACCCGGGATATCTACTACACTCTTGTTTGGACAGATTTAAGTGTGTTATTAAGAATTACAGGCCTACAATATAAAATGTCAAAGTTCCATGCAAAATAGTTGTACCGCTTTCAGCACCTAAAATCTGAAATAATCATACTGCCAGGGAGGTTAAAGACCAGCCTCGTTTTGGATTTTAGGTGTTTACATGTTTAAAACCGTTTTTTTTTGCTAGAAAATTACTTAGAACCCCAAACATAGATGGATGGATAGATAGATGGATAATAAAATAGCGGTCATTGCAATACTTTTTTTTTTTTGCACCGTATTTGGGCAGCGGTCTTATAAGCGCACTTTTTTTTTTGGAAAGAATTCACCTTTTTTGAATTAAAAAAAAAAAATAAGACAACAGTAAAGTTAGCACAATTTTTTTTTTTTTTAATGTGAAATATGTTACGCCAAGTAAATTGATACCCAACATGTCACGCTTCAAAATTGCGCCCGCTTGTGGAATGGTGTCAAAATTTTACCATTAAAAAAATCTCCATAGGCGATGTTTAAAAAAATTCTACAGATTGCATGTTTTATTACAGAGGAGGTGTAGAGCTAGAATTATTGCTCGCTCTCTACTGGTTGTGGTGACACCTCACATATGTGGTTTGACCACAGTTTTCATATGCGTTCACTTCTGCGCGCGAGCTCGTCAGGACAGGGCGCTTTAAGAATTTTTTTTTAATTTTATTTATCTTTTCACTGTTTTAAAAAAAAAAAAAAATAAATAATTGGATCACTTTTTTCCTATTACAAGGAATGTAAACATCCCTTGTAATAGAAAAAAGCATGACAGGTCCTCTTAAATATGAGATCTGGGGTCACAAAGTCCTCAGATCTCATGTTTAGACTTTAATGCGCAAAAAAAAAAAAGTTGTTTAAAAAAAATAACATTTAAGAGAAGTGGGCGGAGCTGACGTAATGATGTCGCTCTGGCCGTCCTATGGTATGGAGACGGGTGGGCGCCATCTTTAGTCTCACTCGTCTCCATACTGAGGAAGGGAAAGGATCCGATCGCCTCCGCCGCTACCAACTGCTCTGGTAAGCGGCGGAGGGGGTTGGCACCTCTCCTGCCACCAATAATGGTGATCTCGCAGCAAACTGCAGCAGAGACCACCATTATCGTGTACAGAACTGCCGGTGTTCTGCCATATAAAGTCCTCCTATCAAATAGTGTCCGCCTCGTACTGCGCAGGCGCAGCGCCTGCGCAGTACGGAGGAGCAGGAGATGCCGAAAATGCCCGAAGTTGATCAGCTGACCATCAGCTGTACACGGCGCTCGGGCACCTGTTAGCGATGGCAGTGTAAGAGGGCCCCTCGCGGGCTCGCTTCGCTCGCCACGCTTCGGGCACGGCCTCGCTGCGCTCGGCAAATATTTATTCTAACTCTATGTCCACTTGGATAGTGGGGAATGATCCTGGACATAGGGTAAGAATAAATGCGCAGGCGCCGTGTACAGCTGACGATCAGCTGTTGAACTTCGGAGACTTTCGGCGTCTCCTTGTCCTCCCTGTACTGCGCCTGCGCAGTACAGGGAGGACACTATATGATAGGGGACTGAATTCGACAAGACACCGGCCCTAAAGATGGATACCTCGGTTGTGGCAGCAGCTGCTGCCGTTACCGAGATATCCATCTTTAAAGTAATGACATATATACAGTGGCTGGTCGGTAAGTGGTTAACGTTTCTACTTTGCCATTGAACATGTTCACAGCTGACCCATAAAATAGGACACCCCCTGATGTTTAGTCATGGGGATCTTTTCTGCTTTCCTATTACTTTTCTGGGGACAATCCAGAAATGTGGGATTTTCTTTATCTTTCAATGATAGAGGTAAATGGAACAAATGGGGTGATTCTCCTTAACGGGCATAGGCACCAACACAAAACTTAAAGGTGTTAAAAGCCCTCTCCAGGCGATTCAAAACTAATAAAAGGCTTTGCTATTTGTTCTAATTCACGCCCGCCATAGATGGTTTTGTTTGAATCTTGGCCAGTTGAGCAGGGACCAGCTGTGAATGAAACCAGGTAGGGGCAGGCTCAGGTGATTATTGCCAGTGACTATAGCCTCTAGCAATAATCATGGTCTCAGCAGGGATGGGAGAGTTTAGCACCTGAATATTGGAGCTGCTGAGGTCAACACCGTTTAGTTAGATTGCAGGCTGCTGCATTGGATGGGTAGAGTTATAGATGGATATCTATCTATATCTCTCATGCTAAACTCAGAATGTGGTACCACATCCCCCAAAACTGGTGCTAAACAAAACTTAACTTTGGAAGGGCTTTCCATTGCACCCAAAACAATACAAATCATAAATATGAAATACTTTTGTTTATTAGTACAAAACCGTACAATACAACATAAACACCAGTTGTCATGGCAAGAGTCCCAAATAGCCACAGATTTTTTGAAGTGTGGAATACATATGCCTACTTGACTTTCTGAAGTTCTCCCAGCTTGTTGCTACAGGAGGGTACTGACATGGTTGGAGGAGCTAGTGTGTGGTTGAAGCAGGATTTCTGCAAGTTGATTTTGCTGGAGCCTGTGCTGCTTGGTTACAGTGGTGTTAAAACTCCCTGCTGAAAAGTATTCATTGTCTTCTCGAAATTCCTAAATGATTCGACAAGTGTATAGCATAAAAAGACACTTTCCAGTCAGTGGAGCTGGTAATTGTAGCTTCTGTGTTCTGTTTGTAAATGTATTTTTTTTACAAACAGTTGATTTTTGTATTGTCTGTCACACAATTCCAAAGTACAAACATGCATGCTCGGAATCGATGCTCACCAAACATGACAGCAGAAAGTGACCAAAGGGTGGTGCTCAAGAGCTGAAATTCCTCATAGTACGTCACTGTTCGTGTTTGTTGGCTGATAATTGTGTTCTGTTAGTATGCAAGACAAGATCCAGGCACATGGAGTAAAGTGTGGTGCTGCGCTAATCCCAATGAGATGGGCGCATATTGGTTCTGTGCTCGTGAGCGTCTTATAGTGCACCAAAATAGGCTTTACAAATGTAACAATAAAAAGATAACCTCATATGACAAATGTGTCCTTATGTGCTGATAGTGTGTATGGTCAAGAAAATCGTAATAAATACACAATAAATAATAAATATAACGTGCAAAGTGATTAGTGCTTAAACATCACAGTAGCAAACAAATGTATGGGTGCATATAGCTACGGCAAAAATAGCAGCTGGCTAAAACTATCACCAATTGCCAACTAGCTAAAAACAATATAAATCTACACATTCATAAGTGCATATATAGCCAAAGTGCACCCAGTGCAAGTTAAATGTGGCTAAGTGCTTAAAAGTTCATAAACATGCATGCAAAACTGCGTGCAAAATATCAGGTGCAGTGCTCCTTGCGGCGAAAACCATCAATCAAAAGTCCATAAAACGTGTATTGACTTCCGTGCTAAACATGGGTGACAGTGGTGGTCAGTCTTCATGCAACAGTGTGCACATTAGTGGGCAGTGGCCCCTTACCTGAAGGTAATGGGGTAATCGCGTTTAGCCAATCAGAGGCATGGCAGCCTTTGTAGAGACCCTGGGTATACTCTGTAATGGAGGATGGTGGAAATATGGTCCTATCCTGATCGCTTCTATTGTAGGGGCGTCTGGTCCTTCCAAGTAGTGTCCCGGGGTCACCCAGATAGATTAAGAAAGGAAGCCCACAATAGTGTAGTATTGCATGGAAGCGTATCACTTTTATTACAACATAAAATACAGTACTCACATTAAACATTAAAAACCGGGTGGAGATCCGGCGAGCTCGTAATGCAAATAACAGGCACTCTCTGACTGTTATTTGCATTACGCATCTCATTGGGATTAGCGCAGCACCACACTTTACTCCATTTTGTTTTAACTGGGGACAGGCTGTACCCCATTCGGTGTATGCTGCTTTTCCTTGTGTTTATTGAGATTGGGTGTCCCTCCTCCTCTCTCCCCAACCCCGTTCACGATAGCGCAGGAATACCCCACAATTATCTTAAGATCCAGGCACATGCTCTTAAAGTCTGACGCTCTGTTGGTCAACAATCTGATCGTGCGTACCAGGCTTTACTCTTGCACTTTTGAAGGCCATGGAGCACCAGGACAATGGAGATGCCCCAGAAATTACCCCATTTTGGAAATAAAACACCCCAACGTATAATCTATGAGGTATAACGAGTCTTTTGAATATGTCTTTTTTTTTTACAAGTTTTTGGGAAATACAGAAAGAAAATTAAAAACGCTTTTAAAAAAAAAAAAAATTATTATATAAAACAGTTGTCCATTTATGCAATATTTCTAACACATAGCATGTACATACCAAAAATTACACCCCAAAATAGATTCTTCTACTCCTGAGTATGGTGATATCACGTGTGGGAGACTTTTCTACAGCCTGGTCATACAGAGGCCCAACATGAAGGGAGCACCATCTAGTGTGCTAGGGGCATGAATTTCTTAAATCCAGTTTGACTACATATTACAATTTTGTGAGGCACTGTAGTGGCATGGTTGAGTCATGAATATGGATGAATAAGTTTGACAGAGGGATCGCTGAACATGGATGGATGAGTATGAGGGAGGGATGGATGAGCATGACAGGGAGGGATGGCTGAACATGGATGGATGAGGCTGTAATGGGCACAGAGCAGCGCTGTGGGCATTACAGATTCAGCCAACAGCGCTGCTGCTGCAACTGATGTCTGCTCACACTGTACCGATTGGTACAGAGAGGAACTGGACATGACACGGTTTGTTTAACTACTTCCCACCCGGCCAATGTACATAAACGGCCGGGTGGGCGCTCTCTCCTTCTGAGTGGATGTTCAGGAACGTCCCTCAGAAGGAGCGGGATCGTGCGCGCGCGTGCCCGCGCAGCGGCGCGATCCCGATGCGCTCGTGTCACCCGGACACGGCGCATCTCGGATCGGCAGGAGGGCTCTGTTATTGGCCCTCCTGATCACATGACGGCCGTGTCCAATCACAGCCGTCATGTGATGTAAACACAGCCGGTTGCTAGGCGATCAGCTCTCCTCTCCTCACACGGAAGTTGTCGCTGAGGAGGAGAGGAGAGGGGATCGCTGCAGCTGGCTGATGATCAGTGAGTATGAGCTGTTTTTTACAGCTTTTTACTCACTGATTACCAACCTAGTGTCAACACACATGTAAATACATACATGTAAAACACACACATGTCCCCACATAATGTAAAACACACACATGTCCCCACATAATGTAAAACACACATGTTCCCAAAACACATGTCCCCAAATAATAAAAAAAGCTGTCCCCCACATATGTCCCACTAAAATCACATGTCCCAATGGTAATCTGCACACATATGTACGTGATCACCTGCACACATCTGTACATGATCATTTGCGTACATATGTCCATGATCACACAAACCAATTATTATACACTTAACAGGATTTTTTTTATCAAAAACATGTAGCAGAATACATTTTGGCTTAAATTTATGACAAAATTCGATTTTACTGGATTTCTTTTAAAACAGAAAAAAGAAAATATTGTTTTTTTTCCAAATTTCCACTGTTTTTGCGCTATCGCAAAAAAAAAAAAAAAATGGAGTCATGAATAAATACCACCAAAAGAAAGCTCTATTTGTGCGAACAAAATGATAAAAATTTAATTTAGGTACAGCGTAGCATGACTGAGTAATTGTCATTAAAAGTGCGAGAGCGCTGAAAGCTGAAAATCGGTCGGGGAAGGAAGGGGGCGAAAGTGCCTAGTATTGAGGTGGTTAAAAGTGATCGCTCCATCATTTGACTTCGCGATCACGTGGTAAGCGGCCGCTATCAGATCACGGATACTCCTGTTTGCATGCCCCAGGGAGCATGTTTCTGGGGGGGACGTCAGTGTACACCCTCCCAGTTATCGAGCTGTAGCTGTCATTCGGCTATAGTGCGGTGGTTAAGGATGAATGGTACCTGTAACGACACCCCGAGAATGGAAGGGGTTAAAGCCGTTTAATTCCATTTCCGAACACAAAGGCAGCTACCGAACACTCCGATCAGCCGAACAAGAAACCCATACAAATAATTCTCCCCCAAGTACGAGATGAGGCTCTGTTGAGGTTCAAACAGGACTGACCTTTATTCAAACACATGTTATACAGATCCCAATTCAAAACACTTCCTCCCACCCTTGGAAAACAGGGTGGGTTAAACTGTCCAATGACAATGGACACACAGGTCAGGTGTGTTTAACTACTCATCAGTAAACAGTCTTAACGGGGGCTGCTGGAGGAATCCCCCCTCCCTCTTTCCTCACAGCAAGACACTTAGACATCCCATAATAGTTGAAGCAAACAGCCACAATAGAATACAGTCACACCCCAACCATCACAGCAAATCGTACACAACATCATGAGACAGCACACATTATATATACAGCATTGAGTCTGACTAGCACAGATCATAGTGGAGTTCTCATTCACCTTGTGCCCTTGTTAGTAACTCCTGTCACAATGGCATATCCAGGGTCCCCAGAGTCTGTGTGTCTTGGGGGACATGGACCTGAATCTAAAGTAACACCACCTCAAGGATCCCCTGTCATACAGCTCACAACGAGCACCGTTCCCCCAAATGCCAGGGCTCATAATCGGTAGGCAGGCTGGCATTCAGTCCCCTCCAAAAGCCTCTGTCCCGGCTAGGTCTGTCACATTTCTCCCCTTTCGGCAGGAGACTAACACAGGAGAAGACCCCAGATGGGTTGACTCCAAAGTTAGTCAGTAGTTCCAGTCCTCTAATGCTGGTATCCACACAGTACCCCAAACAAATTGTTCCAAGCAGTATTACTCACCCAGCCAACCTCTGCCTCTCTTAGAGAACATATCTGCCTCTGGGGAGAGGCCTGGCCCTTCTCCCTGAAGTCCTTTCAGCCACTGGAGATAAGGCAGGGTGACTAGGCTCACTCCGTCATGCTGTTGGGGATCTGGGCCGACTGCCCAGCATCCCTGGGGTATACAGGTGGGGACTGAAGCCCCATACACCTTTACAGGAAATTCATCCTCTGTTAGTGGAGGGTAGAGGCCAGCAGCACTCTGCCCTGTTATCAGCCCTTCTGCTGATAACCCAATACCATCTGCCCTGGCTAACTGTTGGGGAGGGAGGCCGACTGCCCCGGCTCCCTGGAACTCTGTAGTTGTTGCCGGTGCTGGGCAGAGGTTGGTAGCACTCTGCCCGGTTGCCAGCGCTTCAGCTGGGTTGGTGTCATCATTCTGGGGCGCCGTCTGCTGTTGGAACTCCCTTTCACTGGTATTGTCTCCCAGGTGCACGAACCCTTGTTGGGGAGGGAAAATGGCTGCTTCTCCTCCCTGCATCTCTGAAATCCACTGGGAGAGAGGAACCATCACCTTCTCACCTCGGACCTTCGAAACTGCCACGGGTGTAGAGCAGGGGTCTGCAGTACTCTGTCCATACATTCTGTAATCTGTGGCTGGAGAGATGAGCTCATTCACGATATGTGATTTTATAGAAATCACAGTCTCAGGATAAATTGATCTGGATTTTTTGTGATTGATCTAGACCATTTCTCATTCACGTTTCTGTATTCACCTCTAGTGACCTAGTGGTGGCAGTGCGCCTGAGCACAGTTTTGTACATATTTTCATCTAATATTCACTCAATGTGTTTTTGTGCAATAATCATTCATGATATGTGATTTTACAGAAAAATATTATATTTTTTTTTAGTACCCACTTGGTGAGTTGTTAGCGCAGGTCTTCTTTCCTTCATAATATTACTAAAGTACTAGCACTTTTTACCTAGCAGCTGCAACATATTAATTAGTTTAGAATTTATTCACTTGCAAGCGCTGTCTTTTTATTTATTTATGGAGAGATGAGCCGACTGCCCCAGCTCCTTGGAACGCCACAGTTGTTGCCATTGCTGGGCAGAGTTTGGTAGCACTCTGCCCTGTTGCCAGCACTTCTGCTGGGGACTCCACATCATCCGCTTCGGCTAACCGTTGGGGCAGGAGGCTGCATTCCTCCCCTCCCAAACTGTGCAGCTGCCATTGGGGAGGTGAGCTGGCTGCTTCCTTTTCCATTCCCTCATCTGGCTGCTGGAAAGTGATTGCCACCTTCTCAACATGAGCCTCTGGAACTGCCACAGGTGTGGGGCAGAGGTCTTGGACCCTCTGTCCTGTAATCAGCGCCTCAGCTGAGGAAGTTCCTTGCAACTCCACAGATACTGCTGTTGGTGCTGGACAGAGCACACTGAAGGTTGGCCCAGATACCAGCTCTTCCGCTGGAGGCTCATCAAGTTGTTCTTCCTCAGCAGAAAAGTCTATCAAATCCCCTGTCTCTGCAACTGGTATCTGGGGATAGAGGTTCACCATCTTCTGTTCGTGGAACCCAGAAGATGCTATCAGTGCTGGGCAGAGGTTAGCAGAACTTTGCCCTGTTGTCAGCACTTTAGCTTTGGGGATGGCAATCTCCAGATTTTCCACTGCCGATTCTTCAACCAGGATTTCAGAGTTGTCAACTGGTATTTCCTGATAGTCCCAGGCAGAGGGAGCCCCACCCTGCTGCTGAGCAACGTCTAGCAGCTGTCTGTAGGCAATCTCCAGCTCCCATTCCTGAACGGCCAGAAACTCCAAATCTTCCTGTGCCCTTCCGAGACGTTCAGTCTTCGCTCTCTGTGCTCCATTATTTCCTCCAAACGCCACTCCCGATCACTCCCAGAGTCAGGGACCCTGGACAGCCTCCAATACAACAATCCCAGGCCATCATAGTCAAAGCCTTCCGTGGGGCTGTCATCCGCTGACCACGGGCACTCTTGGGCTACATACCACCGGAGGGCTCTGTAGCTCTCGTCCAGCCACATCTCTGCCCGGATCAGCCTGCTTAACTCAGCTGTCCACTCCTACTTTGGTTGTTCCCCCAATAACAGCACTCGTACTTCATACTGCGACCAGTACCTCACATGGATGGAGGGGAGAACTTTTCCCTGGTGTTGCTGCTCGAGAGCTAGCGCTTTCTTCCAGAGCTCGCAGCGGATAGAATCAGACCATCCCAGCAGGACCTGCTCTGATACTGGTCCTCTATGCTGTATCTGCATCTCTCGCAACCTCCTTCTGAATTCCTCTTCCATGGTGGCTGGTAGCTGTACCTCTCCTTTCAGTTGGTGCTGCTGTGACTTCTGCTGCTGCAGCACCTCTTTGCTGTAGCCAATTTGCACCCACAGCCGCTATACCTAGGTCTATGATCTCTGCTGTAGGGTTAGGACCACAATGTGCCAGTCTTATTTTAACAGCCTGATCAAACCATGTCTTTTCGGGTGTCCTATCTGTTATGCTGGGCCTTTCGGTTATGTTGGGTCTTTCGGCTCTATCCATTTTGACTAGTTCTGCGATAATGTCCCTCTTCCTGCGGTTGTTGGCCGGTCGGCCCCGGTTCTCCAGTAAGTCCTTGGGGGTAGAGCGCTTTAACCGTTCATACTGTGCTTCCATTGTCCTGTGTCCTCTTGTAGCTGTCCTGGGCTGTGGGAATGATCCCGCTGCTTGCCACCAGTTGTAACGACACCCCAGAGTATGAAAGGGGTTAAAGCCATTTAAGACATTCCATTTTCGAACACAAAGGCAGCTACCGAACACTCCAATCAGCCGAACAAGAAACCCATACGAATAATTCTCCCCCAAGTACGAGACGAGGCTCTGTCGAGGTTCAAACAGGACTGACTCTTTATTCAAACACCTGTTATACAGATCCCAGTTCAAAACACTTCCCCCCACCCTTGGAAAACAGGGCGGGTTAAACTGTCCAATGACAATGCACACACAGGTCAGGTGTGTGTTTAACTTCTCATCAGTAAACAGTCTTAACAGGGGGGCTGCTGGAGGAATCCCCCCTCCCTATTCCTCCTCCCTCTTTGCTCACAGCAAGACACTTAGACATCCCATAATAGACAATAGAATACAGTCACACCCCAACCATCACAGCAAATAGTACACAACATAATGAGACAGCACACATTATATATACATATATACAGCATTGAGTCTGACTAGCACAGATCATAGTATGGTTCTCATTCACCTTATGCCCCTATTAGTGACTCCCATCACAATGGCATATCCAGGGTCCCCAGAGTCTGTGTGTCTCTGGGGGACATGGACCTGACAACGAGCACCATTCCCCAAAATGCCAGGGCCCATAATCGGTAGGCAAGAGGCTGGCATTCAGTCCCCTCCAAAAGCCTCTGTCCCGGCTAGGTCTGTCACAGTACCCAAAGGGGGTTATTTACTAAAGGCAAAACCACTTTGCACTACAAGTGCACTTGGAAGTGCAGTCGCTGTAGATCTGAGGGGGACATGCAAGGAAAATAAAAAACAGCATTTTAGCTTGCACATGATTGGATGATAAAATCAGCAGAGCTTCCCCTCTTTTCAGATCTCAGACAATCGCTTTAAACCCCTCAGATTTAAAGCGATTGCACTTTCAAGTGCACTTGTAGTGCAAAGTGGATTTGCCTTTTGTAAATAACCCCCAAAGTGTGTTTTTCCCATGATTTTATCGCAAATTAATAGAATTGCTCTGAATCTGCCTGCTAAATGTGAATGGGGCCTTAATATTATTAGTACTAGATGTTTGTATACTATTTCAACAAGTGCTGGCTGTAAGTTTGGACCCCCGAGGAGGTATTCAACCCAAAAATAAAAATGGTGTATGTTGCAGCTTGCCAATCCTTAAACTAGAACTAAGGCAATTTTTATTTTTATTTTGAACAGAGCAAGGGAGGGCTATAACCTCTGTCAGATTTAGTTTTTGCCACCTGTGTCCCATTGGGGAGATTTCCCTTCACTTCTTGTCCCATTGCTAAACAGGAAGTGAAAGGAAATCCCTGCAAAATAACGGGAACTCCCGATTGGAAGGTTTCCTCTTATTTTTCTGGGGACAAATCAAAATTTGGGATTTTCTTTTACTTTCAATGATAATGGTACACCGGACAAATAGACAGTGAAACTCCTTAACGAGGACACAGACATCAGTTTTTATTGCTAAGTGTTCTAATCCCTCTCTACTATATCCTAACCTAAAAAAAAAGGTTTTGCCTTTAGTTATACTTTAATTGTGATGGCTGTTAGATTTCTTTTTTAGGCATTTTTTCCTGTTTAGACCAGAAACACACTTCCTATCCTGAGGTGTTTCCACTCTGGATGGAGGAGCAAGGGACTTAAGCGACTAACACACTTAAGCCAAACTCCATCTAAGGCTGGGTTCACACCTATGCAAATTGTAAACGAGGAAAATTCGCATGACAGAAGATTATGACAGGTTCTCTATGGAGCCGATTCACATATCTCCATGACGGCTGCGGAAGGAAGGCTGTGTGTCTTTGGCTCCGCTCCAGAGCCGAATTCAGGCAAAAATTTGTCCCTGAAACGGAGAACAGGGACGCACCTGACCCATGCTGCAAGCCGCATCCATCGGAGGTGTGAACCCAGCCTAACACTGGCCGCATGTACATTGATTGTTTGCCCAGTTCTTCTGAACACCTTTTCTCCTGGCAGGAAGTGAGCCATGCTAGGCGTGTCAAACCTTTGGACATTCATTCTGTTGCCCTGAATATTAATTTATTTTGACCATTGAAAAGCCAAAACACTCCTGAATGTGCAAGTCCTTTTTTTTTTATTATCTGCCTATAAACCCGAGGTATAAAGTTGGATACACACTATGCAACTTTTGTTCGATTTCCTTTAGATTTACCTTCAACTATGTAGTGCAAGGGGCCTGCCTGATTGCATACATATTCAAAGTTTTTAGGTTTGACCTCATATTATATGGTTTTGGTAAATCTAAAGGAAAAAAATCTAAAGAAGATTGTATAGTGTGTATCCAGCTTTAGTCTAACACCTTTAAAAGCTGCATTGTTGACACTCAGTGTGCATGAGGCCTTTTGAAGCAGTTACAATAACAAATTCAGGATGGAGGCCCAGGGCTGGTGTTAGAAATCATGGGGCCCTATACAACCTTTCTGACGGGCCCTCCAAACTCGCTTGCACCCTCCCGAGGTGCAGCAGAACAGCGACACTGACTTTATCCGCCTATACCCCAAAACTTGGCGGGTGCCCTTCTCTGCCCCCCCCCCCCCCATTGCCTGGGCCACTCTGTTGATGTGATGGGGCCCCAGGGAAATGTAATTTAAGCAAGTAAGAGCAGGGTGTTGTCTAGTAAAATAAATAAATGTTTTAGTTAGTGAGGGAAAAAAAGTATTTGATCCCCTGCTGATTTTGTACATTTGCCCACTGACAAAGAAATGATCAGTCTATAATTTTAATAGTAGGTTTATTTTAACAGTGAGAGACAGAATAACAACAAAAATATCCAGAAAACCGCATTTCAAAAAGTTATAAATTGATTTGCATTTTAATGAGTGAAATAAGTAATTGATCCCCTATCAATCAACAAGATTTCTGGCTCCCAGGTGTCTTTTGTACAGGAAACAAGCTGAGATTAGGCGCACTCTTTTAAAGGGAGTGCTCCTAATCTCAGCTTGTTAAGTATAAAAGACACCTGTCCACAGAAGCAATCAATCCGATTCCAATCGCTCCACCATGGCCAAGACCAAAGAGCTGTCCAAGGATGTCAGGGAAAAGATTGTAGACCTACACAAGGCTGGAATGGGCTACAAGACCCATCGCCAAGCAGCTTGGTGAGAGGGTGACAACAGTTGGTGTGATTATTCACAAATGAAAGAAAAACAAAATAACTCAATCTCCCTCGGTCTGGGGCTCCATGCAGGATCTCACCTCGTGGAGTTTCAATGATCATGAGAACGGTGAGGAATCAGGCCAGAAGTACACAGGAAAAATCTAGTCAGTGATCTCAAGGCAGCTGGGACCATAGTCGCCAAGAAAACAATTGGTAACACAATATGCTGTGAAGGACTGAAATCCTGCAGCGCCCGCAAGGTCCCCCTGCTTTAAGAAGGCACATGTACAGGCCCTTCTGAAGTTTGCT
Organism: Lithobates clamitans; assembly: GCA_037952925.1. Lineage (NCBI taxonomy): Eukaryota > Metazoa > Chordata > Amphibia > Anura > Ranidae > Lithobates > Lithobates clamitans. The sequence goes on from JBBGZY010000438.1 coordinate 17,957,163, forward strand.
AATGAACATCTGAATGATTCAGAGGAGAACTGGGCGGAAGTGTGGTCAGATGAGATCAAAATCCTGCAGCACCCGCAAAGTCCCCCTGCTCAAGAAAGCACATGTGCAGTTTTTTTTCTAGCAGACATTGTTTTAGGAAACCTGGTTACCAAGCATCCTGTAGGAAGTCTCCAGGTCCTAAGGCCTTTAATCCCGGTGGACCCGGCTCTTGCATGTTGCCCCAGCACTGCCACTGATTCCCATCCCTCCCCAGCACTGCCTCTGATTCCCATCTCACCCAGCACTGCCACTGATACCCAACCCTTCCCTTCCTACCACTGATCCCCACCCCTTCCTGCCGCTGTTCCCCATCCCTACCACTCCCACTGATCCCATCCCTCCCCAGCACTGCCACTGATCCCCATCCCTCCCCAACACTGTCACTGATTCCCAGCACTGCCACTGATCCCCATCCCTCCCTACCACTGCCACTAATCCCCATCCCTTCCAAGCACTGCCACTGAACACCATCCCTTCCTGCCACTGATCCCCATCCCTCCCCAGCACTGCCATTGATCCCCATCCCTCCCCAGCACTGCCACTGATCCCCATCCCTCCCTACCAATGCCACTAATCCTCATCCCTTCCTAGCACTGCCACTGATCCCCATCCCTCCCTGCCACTGATCCCCATCCCTCCCTACCACTGCCACTGATCCCCATCTCTCCCCAGCACTGCCACTGATCCCCATCCCTCCCCAGCACTGCCACCGATCCCCATAAATCCCCGGCACTGCCACTGATCCCCAATCCTCCCCAGCACTGCCACTGATCCCCATCCCTCTCCAGCACTGCCACTGATCCCCATCCCTTCCTAGCACTGCCACTGATCTCTATCCCTCCCTACCACTGCCACTGATCCCCTTCCCAGCACTGCCACGGATCCTCATCCCTCCTTACCACTGCCACTGATCCCCATAAATCCCCAGCACTGCCACTGATCCCCATATATCCCCAGCACTGCCACTGATCCCCATAAATCCCCAGCACTGCCAATGATCCCCAATCCTCCCCAGCACTGCCACTGATCCCCATCCCCCTCCAGCACTGCCACTGATTCCCATCCCTCCCTGCCACTGCTCCCCATCCCTTCCTAGCACTGCCACTGATCCCTATCCCTCGCTGCCACTGATCCCCTTCCCAGCACTGCCAAGGATCCCCATCCCTCCTTACCACTGCCCCTGATTCCCGGAACTGCCAATGATCCCCATCCCTCCCCAGCACTGCCACTGATCCACATCTCTCTCCAGCACTGCCACTGATCCTCATCCTTTCCTGCCACTGATCCCCATCCCTCCCCAGCACTGCCACTGATCCACATCCCTCTCCAGCACTGCCACTGATCCACATCCCTCTCCAGCACTGCCACTGATCCTCATCCTTTCCTGCCATTGATCCCCATCCCTCTCCAGCACTACCATTGATCCCCAGCACTGCCACTGATTCCCATCGCTCCCTGCCACTAATCTCCATCCCTTCCTACCACTGCCACTGATCCCCATCCCTCCCTACCACTGCCACTGATCCCCATTCCTTCCTACCTACCACTGCCACTGATCCCCATCCCTTCCCAGCACTGCCACTGATCCCCATTACTCCCCACCACTGCCACTGATCCCCACCCCTTCCCACCACTGTTACTGATCCCCATCCCTCCTACCACTGCCAATGATCCCCGTCCTTCCCCAGCACTGCCAATGATCCCCATCCCTCCTAACCACTGCCAGTCATCCCCATCCCTCCCTAGCACTGCCACTGATTCCCATCCCTCCCTACCACTGCCACTACCCTAGCCCTCCCTTGGAATTGAACATAATAGTATGTCATATAATTTTGCATATAGACAAAATGCTGTTTCCTGTAAATCTGACTTCCTGATAGATTACATTTTAGTTGTAATTGTCATGATTCAAAATAATGGATGTGGAGGTCTTTTGGTGATCATGATTTTTTTTTTGGGTGGGGGCAGCATGTCATTCTTGGAACCAGGCAGCACAATGTCTTGGGCCAGCCCTGACCAGAACTATATAATAGGTGGACACACCTATCTATCCATTCACTCTGTATACAATCAGGCAGGCCCTTGCACTACATAGTTGATGATATATCTAAAGTAGATTGTACAATGAAATTGTATAGTGTATGGTGAACTTTTCAGACTTCCAGGGACACACTTCTCCTGTTTTCAGTACTACAGCTATGCTCCACATACCTGTAATGAGCTTAGCTCCTGCACACTCTGCCAAATGAACAATCTAAGATGAAGGTACAAAACTATTGTAGGCTTTTTATTTAGTGAGAACAGTGCTGACTGATAATGATTGCATTGGAAAAGCATGTAACTGCAGAGAGGGGAGGGATGAATCTCCTGGAGGGGAAGGGCAGGTGCAGGGTGTGTGTTAATGAGGTCAGCTGGTGAACTTTCTCCTGGTAATGGTTTTTCCGCCCCAAATACCAAATGGAGGGGTTTTCTACAAGTGTTTGGAAGCTAAGGTAAGGTTTGTCCTAAAAGACAGAAAGCTTTTTGTTTTATGCATTAATTGTATTTAGAATTTAGAAAAAATAAAAAGAGAGAACTTAGCTGTCTTTTTTTAACGATTTGGAAAGGGGAAACACGAAGCTTAAGTTTCAATGCAAAATCCCTACAGAATTATGAACTCTAGCAGAAATCCCCAGACAAAACTTCTGCCTTCTGTACAGTATGTTAGGAAAATCTCTTAAGCAAGGAACCAGACACAACTATAAAAAAATAACTGACTTCAACTGAGACTTTCAGCCAAAAAGTCTTGGCTGGACTTACGCTTTAAAAGAAGCATATATTCCAGTGTTTTCTATATGAGGTAATTACAAGCATCTTGTGTGTTTGCTCTTAGGCAGAACCTGCTCAACTACTGTTTACAAGCTATGGTTAAACAATCTCCATGTTGTTAGGACCTAACGTTATGCCATATGCTATAGCTTAGTCTTTGCTGCCATCTTGTGGTTTTCCGAGGTACCATCTCTGAGGATTTCAGCACTATGAAAACTAAACTGAGGTTTACAATATTGAGAGCCATCTTTTGGAGCTGAATGTACCTGGGTTCAGTATGAGACATGTTCATCAAACTTTACTTTTTTTAAATAAATTATGTCTGCAAGTTTTAGAGTATAATACAAAACAAGGAAATAATACAGTTCACAATCACACAGTTCCTTAAAGTGTCACTAAACCCACATCATAAAAAAAATTGTCAATAAATGGTGTATTACATGCTGTTCATACTCACTCAGTCACTATGAGATTGGTTTTCTGTATAAAAAACCTGGTTGATCCTGCTGTTCTCTATCTCTGCCTTCTGTCCATGTCCCCAATTCAGCTAGGCATTTTGCAGCTGTGGTGGCAACTCTGCACATGCTCAGTTTTCAGTGAGTTTCCTCCCTATGAAAAATAAAAAAACCTTGCGCCAAATAATAAATTAAATAGCAATAAAGCTACTCCCCAAATGCTGTAGACAAGCTACTAGACAATGTGAAAGTGTTAATAAAAAATATATATTTTCACTTTCAACATTTGATATTTCACTATATTCCATGAAACATGGTCAGATTGTATTTTTTTTTAGCATATTCATTATAGTGTCACATATTTAGCGTCACTATTAACACCTTCAGCATTTCCTCCCTATCACATCTGAGCAGACCATGTGACTGGTGTCACGCATGTGGGTGTATACTCAGTGGTAGATGGCAGTCCACCCCCTCCCTGCTCCTCCATCCCCACTAGCCAGCTAAACACAATGTGGGGGAGGGGGGGGGGGCGATATTACATGTAGATTAATAGAGTCTTCACCTCTCTCTTATTCTAAGACACAGGCTGGAGGGGCATAACAGCCTGTGACTTCAGAAATCCACCCACACCATGTTATTACCAATAAATAATAAAGATTTGATTTCAAATATATATTTGTATGGCAATTTCAAACAGTTTATTGATATTAATTATTTATTTTTGCTCTGTATTCCAAATTTTTTTTTTTTTAACATGTGACCAGCAACAGAGGACTAGAAGCTATGTTTCCCTAGAGACAGGCTGAGAAAGAGCTGGGTCATGTGACAACTGTATATCAATTAGGAAAAGGGTACTTTTTTTAAAAATTAAAATAATTACAGTGCCATCATCCACATACAGAAATAGATGGGACAAAATAAATAAAACAGTGTGGGTTAAGTATCACTTTAACCACTTACGGACCGCCTGCCGCAGTTTTACGTCGGCTGTTTGAAGGAGGATATCGTTGTTATGGCAGCAGCTAGCTACCTTAACCCCGGTATTCCCTTCTTCAGCGGGCAGTCCGCTACAAGATAAAAGTGGTCTCTAAGGCAGATTCACCGTGAGATCACTTTTATCGGCGGCGGGAGAGGGGCCCCCCTCCCGCCACGATCCAGTGCCCTCTGCCGCTTACCGGAGCCGCCGGCAGCGGCGGAGGCAATTGCGTCCTGTCACTAGCTGAGTATGGAGATTAGTGACGGGAAGATGGCCACCACCCGTCTCCAAACAATTGCTAGGCGGAAGCAATGTTAAAATGTCACTTCCGCCCACAGCTCTTAAAGGGCCATTTTTTTTTAAATAATTTTTTTTTATTGCACTTTAGTCTAAATATGAGATCTGAGGTCTTTTTGACCCCAGATCTCATATTTAAGAGGTCCTGTCATGCTATTTTTGTTTACATTCCTTGTAATAGGAATAAAAGTGACAATTAAAAAAAAAACAGTGTAAAAAATAAAAGGTAAAATAAATAAGAAAAATCTTTTTTTTTTAACGCGCCCCGTCCTGACGAGCTCGCGTGCAGAAGCGAACACATATGTGAGTAGCGCCCGCATATGAAAACGGTGTTCAAACCTCACATGTGAGGTATCGCCGCGATCAGTAGAGCGAGAGCAATAATTCTAGCACTAGACCACCTCTGTAACTTAAAACATGCAACCTGTAGAATTTTTTAAACGTCGCCTATGAAGATTTTTAAGGGTAAATGTTTGTCACCATTCCACGAGCAGGCGCAATTTTGAAGCATGACATGTTGGGTATCAATTTACTCAGCGTAACATTATCTTTCACAATATAAAAAAAAATGGGCTAACTTTACTTGTTGTTTTATTTTTTAATTCAAAAAAGTGTATTTTTTCCAAAAAAGTGCGCTTGTAAGACTGCTGCGCAAATATGGTGTGACAGAAAGTATTGCAAAGACCGCCATTTTATTCTCTAGGGTGTTAGAAAAAAAATGTATAATGTTTGGGGGTTCTAAGTAATTTTCTAGCAAAAAAAACCTGTTTTTAACTTGTAAACAACAAATCGGCAAGGATAGAGAGGGTAAAAAAGGGGGAGGGGTATGCCTATATATCAAGAATATTGTACAAGTGAATGTGAGAGATGACATCACTGAGGGAGCTAGGGAGGAGGTGAAATCCTTATGGGTAGAGCTCCAAAGGGATGAAGCTAAGGTGAAAATAATACTGGGAGTATGCTATAGGCCCCCTAACCTGAGGGAGGAAGTGGAGACAGATCTCCTATCACAATTTGGATTAGCAGCAAGGATGGGAAGTGTTATCATAAAAGGGGATTTTAATTATCCATTGACTGGCGGAGGGAACCGCGCATTCATTTAAGGCTTGCCAGTTCCCTAATGTCTTGCAGAACAATTTTATGGGTCAGATGGTAGATGCACCAACTAGAAATAAAACATTACTGGATCTACTGATTACCAACAATACAGACCTGATCACGGATGTGGAAATACGGGGCAATTTAGGTAACAGCGATCACAGGTCAATTAGTTTCAGTATAAATCACACAAATAGGAAACATAAAGGGAATACAAAGACACTGAATTTCAAAAGAGCCAACTTCCCTAAACTACAAACCTTGCTAAAAGGCATAAATTGGGATAAAATATTAGGAACAAAGAATACAGAGGAGAGATGGGTTTGCTTTAAGAGCATATTAAATAAGGGCATTAGCCAATGTATCCCATTGGGTAATAAATTTAAAAGAGCGAACAAAAGTCCTGGATGGCTTAACTCTTATGTAAAAATGCATATAAAAGCAAAGGAGAAGGCCTTCAAAAAATACAAGGTTGAGGGATCATCCTCAGCATTCAGACTTTATAAAGAATGCAACAAGAAATGTAAGGTTGCAATTAGGGCAGCTAAGATAGAACATGAAAGACACATAGCGGAGGAGAGCAAAAAAAATTCCAAGAAATTCTTTAAGTATGTAAACAGTAAAAAAGGGAGGACAGACCATATTGGCCCCATAAAGAATGAGGAAGGACATCTGGTTACAAAGGATGGGAAGATGGCGAAGGTATTGAATTTATTCTTCTCCTCAGTCTTCACAAGTGAATTGGGGGGCTTCAGTAACCAAAACTGCAGTGTTTATCCTCATGACACAACACAGGAAGCACCTCCATGGTTAACAGAGGACAGAATTAAAATTAGACTTGAGAAACTTAACATTAATAAATCACTGGGACCAGATGGCTTGCATCCGAGGGTACTTAGGGAACTCAGTCAAGTGATTGCCAGACCGTTGTTCCTAATTTTTACAGACAGTCTACTGACTGGAATGGTACCAGCTGATTGGAGAAAAGCCAATGTAGCACCAATATTTAAAAATGGCCCAAAATACATCCCTGGGAATTACAGACCAGTTAGCCTAACATCAATAGTATGTAAACTCTTGGAGGGGATGATAAGGGACTATATACAAGATTTTAGTAATAAGAACGGTATCATTAGCAGTAATCAGCATGGATTCATGAAGAATCGTTCTTGACAAACCAATCTATTATCCTTTTATGAGGAGGTAAGTTGCCATCTAGATAAAGGAAGGCCCGTAGACGTGGTGTATCTGGATTTTGCAAAAGAATTTGACACAGTTCCCCATAAACGTTTACTGTACAAAATAAGGTCTGTTGGCATGGACCATAGGGTGAGTACATGGATTGAAAACTGACTACAAGGGCGAGTTCAGAGGGTGATGATAAATGGGGAGTACTCAGAATGGTCAGGTGTGGGTAGTGGGGTTCCCCAGGGTTCTGTGCTGGGACCAATCCTATTTAATTTGTTCATAAACGACCTGGAGGATGGGATAAACAGTTCAATCTCTGTATTTGCAGATGATACTAAGCTAAGCAGGGCAATAACTTCTCTGCAGGATGTGAAAACCTTGCAAAAAGATCTGAACAAATTAATGGGGTGGTAAACTACATGGCAAATTATAGAAAATGATAGAATGATAGAGAAATGTAAAATAATGCATTTGGGTGACAAAAATATGAATGCAATCTATACACTGGGGGCAGAACCTCTGGGGGAATCTAGGGTGGAAAAGGACCTGGGGGTCCTAGTAGATGATAGGCTCAGCAATGGCATGCAATGCCAAGCTGCTGCTAACAAAGCAAACAGAATATTGGCATGCATTAAAAAGAGGATCAACTCCAGAGATAAAACGATAATTCTACAAGACTCTGGTCCGGCCGCACCTGGAGTATGCTGTCCAGTTCTGGGCACCAGTCCTCAGGAAGGATGTACTGGAAATGGAGCGAGTACAAAGAAGGGCAACAAAGCTAATAAAGGGTATAGAGGATCTTAGTTATGAGGAAAGGTTGCGAGCACTGAACTTATTCTATCTGGAGAAAAGACGCTTGAAAGGGGATATGATTTCAATATACAAATTTACAAACCGTACTGGTGACCCCACAATAGGGATAAAACTTTTTCACAGAAGAGAGTTTAACAAGACTCGTGACCACTCATTAAAATTGGAAAAGAGGTTTAACCTTAAACTACGTAGAGGGTTCTTTACTGTAAGAGCGGCAAGGATGTGGAATTCCCTTCCAGAGGCGGTGGTCTCAGCGGGGAGCATTGATAGCTTCAAGAAACTATTAGATAAGCACCTGAATGACCGCAACATACAGGGATATATAATGTAATACTGACACATAATCACACACATAGGTTGGACTTGTGTCTTTTTTCAACCTCACCTACTATGTAACTATGTAACTATGTAACTATATATACCAATTGGGGGGAAAGTACAGGAAAGGGTGGAAGGTTACTATCAATAAATCACCCAGAACATTAACACCTCTCCATGCCCCGATGACTGGCTCTGGGATCTGAAAAAGATGGCGTTGATTAGGATTGTTCCATAAAGGAGTACACTGGGTCATTCATTAGGGGGTGACTGTATATAAAACCTGAGTCTTATAGGACACAACAATGCCTATAAAGAAGTGATTGCAGCACCTTTTAGGAGCCTAAGACCTGCGGCCTTCAACAGAACTGAAGCATTATCTTTACTAAGTGTGAGGCAGTTATGGGCATGTAGGAGTTGCCCGGTCAAAAAATATTGGAAGAAGTTTGGGAACGCTAGCCCCCCAAAGTCTAAAAAAAAAATTTTTTTGGTGGCAAGCAGCCAATTTTAATAATGCTTAAAGTGAAATAATAAAATTGCAAAATATATTTAAGTAACTTGCCTGGGGGTGCCCTGCGTCGTGACACATCTCAACAATGTATGCTATCTACATTTTATAAAACTGCAAAACTGGTATTTACATAAAAAAAGTGCTGTTTAAATTTCTGGTAAATTACACCTCTTGGCTGCTTATCCTAGGTGTGGGTATGGTATAGATGTTAATGGTGAACATCACACACACAGCAAAAATAAAGCATTAGGAGGAAAGTCCAAACATGCAAAGTTCAGTCTGAACCTTGAACTCATCCCTGCAAAAAAACCCACCCTCCTACCAGCTCAGCGCACTCCACCAGAAAAACAGTTTTGATGAGTAAGGAAAATTATCAGTCTTGGCTATGAGGGTCTCTCACTAATGGGTGGGATGCCCCATCACCACTTGGATAGCAATGTAAGAACCAAATTCCAGAGTTATACTTAATGGTAATTATTTCCATGAGTCTTCCAGGACACCGTATGAGAGATAGGCACCTACTCCCACAGGAACTGAAATCACATCATCAAAAACCCTTTAGAAGGAAAGCCTTCTGCTGGACATGCCAGTATTAAACAGGAACCAAAGAACATAACCTAAAGCAAAACATATATAACAAGAAAATAACATAACACAAGGGCGGGAATGCTCTTCTGGAAGACTCATGGAAATAGAGCTACCTTGTTTCCCTATTCGTCTTCCTGGACAACCAGACTTTGGAGGAGCAAAATCCCGGAGAACTCTCCTCCCACAGGGCTGACCATGAGTATTACAAACATGGTAGCTCCAGCTTAATGAACCTGTCAATAGAGTGAAAAGAAAGGCAGGAGACCTAAACTGCAGGGAAAAGTATATGCCACAATAGAAAATTCAATTACAAAGTTACACAGGACTGAGCCAACAAAGACACAATTTCAGTGATAATACAATCAAACCTTGGCCTAAGAGCCCTTTCACACTGGGGCGGTTTGCAGGCGCTATTGCGCTAATAATAGCGCCTGCAAACCGACCCGAAAGTGCCGCTGCTTTCATTCCAGTGTGAAAGCCCCGAGGGCTTTCACACTGGAGCGATGCGCTGGCAGGACGGTAAAAAAAGTCCTGCCAGCAGCATCTTCGGAGCGGTGAAGGAGCGGAGTGTATACCGCTCCTTTACCGCTCCTGCCCATTGAAATCAATGGGACGGCGCAGCTATACCGCCGGCAAAGCGCCTCTGCAGAGGCGCTTTTTCGGTGGTATTTAACCCTTTCTCGGCCGCCAGCTGGGGGGTAAAACCGCCCTGCTAGCGGCTGAATACCGACGGTAAAACGCCGCTAATAATAGCGGCGTTTTACCGCCGACGCCGCCCCTGCCCCAGTGTGAAAGGGCTCTTAGTAAACTAAGAACATACACAGCCCCTACAGCTTATGTGGTTTAACATAGCAGATTAATCAAGGGATTTTTTAAACAATCTGTTTGCCTCAGATATAACGTACAGCTATGATCATTATCTGCATAGGAGAGATAAATATGTATATGCATATTTATAGAGAAAACCCTATATGAAGTCTTGGGTCCAAGCTAAAAGAATCCAGCCTCACTGGAACAAGCATGTGTTGTCTATGTCGGAGTTGTGATGAAGGTATAAAGCCATACCCTATACAGAATATAAGCAAATAGAAAAGAAAGGTATGCTGCAGGAGCACGTGTACATCAATCACTCACAACCTACATCTCTGTATGTAACAAAATCCTTGTGTCTTGAATTATTAAAAAATGTGGTAAGCAGTTCATTAAAATAAGTGGGTTGTCTTACCGCAACGCACAGTAACGTGTGAAAAATGCACGTATAACGCATGTACGCTGCCGCATTACACAAATGTGAACCTAGACTTTGGGGTTGATTTACTAAAGGCAAATCCACTTTGCACTACAAATGCACTGAAAGTGCACTTGTAAGTGCAGTCGCTATAGATCGCTGTAGATTTGAGGGGAAGTTCTGAAATGAGGTGAAGCTCTGCTGATTTTATCATCCAATCATATGCAAGCAAAAATGTTGTTTTTTATTTTCCTTGCATGTCCCTCTCAGATCTACAACGACTGCACTTCCAAGTGCACTTGTAGTGCAAAGTGGATTTACCTTTAGTAAATAACCCCCTTTGAGTTGTAACATGAACTTGCTGCAACACTAAACAGCAAATACTGCAGTGCAAGCATAAGACATTACATAAAATGTCCTAAATCTCTGTAGCAACATAAACTATTGCACCATCTACATAGGATGTCATGAAGCAGAATAACACTGTGGTAAAGGGTAGATACCACCAAAGGCCCATAAGTACAACAAATGTCATGCAAATGTTTTAGCGTTGTAACATGGTTAGATGGTTATTTCTGTGGTATAGGATAAAACCTACTACAATTAGTGGAAAGGAACAAAACATGCCATGTAAAAAGTTCAGGGGTCTATGTATAAAACCCTCATTTTTTTTTTGTTTTTTTTAAATAACAAACATATCATACTTACATCCACTGTGCAGTTCGTTTTGCACAGAGTGGCCCCGTGGCGCTCGTGGCTCCTCCCCGCATTGGTAAACCCCCTAGGAGAAGCGCTTTCCCTGGGGGTTACCACGTGGGCGCGCTCCCGAGTTCAGCATTTGCGTCTATAGACACAGAATGCCGGACTTGGCCCCGCCCCCGGCGCCCGCGTCAATGGATTTGATTGACAGCAGTCAAGAACCCTACCACTGCCACTGATCCCCATCCCTCCCTACCTACCACTGCCACTGATCCCTATCCCTCCCTACCACTGATCCCCATCCCTCCCTGCCACTGATCCCCATCACTCCCCACCACTGCCACTGATCCCCATCCCTTCCCACCACTGCCACTGATCCCCATCCCCCGCTACCACTGCCACTGATCCCCATCCCCTTCCCTACTACTGCCAATGATTCCCATCCCTCCACACAACACAGTAACAATTGTTATGCTCACATTAAAATGTGCCCTGGCCAGCATCAGCTTGATCAGCCTGCACACTGCCCCTGGCAATCTGAGTCTAGCTCACCAGACTCATTCGCCCTGCTCTCTACACCATAATAAAACTACATTTCCCATGAATCTTTGGAAACTGGAGAGAATGTAGGAGGGTACACTAGGCCTATGCGTGTGAACAGGGCTGGTGCAAGGATTTTTGACACCTTAGACGAAACCTAATTTTGCGCCCCCCCTCCCCCCCAGCTCCACCCTTGCCTTCACCCCCTTTGCCCTGCCCATGTATACCCCACCTTTTTAATGACTGCTACTATCTTGTATGCAACACTTCGCTAGACCCATCAATGCAGCCTCACCATTGCCCATCAAATGCAGCCTCGCCATTGCCCATCAATGCAACCTCACCAGTGCCCATCAAATGCAGCTTATCAGTGCCCATCAAATGCATCTTATCAGTGCCCATCAAATGCAGCTTATCAGTGCCCAACAATACAGCCTATGAATGCAGCCTCACCAGTGCCCATCAAATGCAGCTTATCAGTGCCCATCAATGCAGCCCAATAATGCAGCCTCACCAGTGGCCATCAATGCAGCCTCATCCATGCCCATCAATGCAGCCTCATCCGTGCCCATCAATGCAGCCTCATCCGTGCCCATCAATGCAGCCTCACCAGTGCCCATCAAATGCAGCTTATCAGTGCCCATCAATGCAGCCCAATAATGCAGCCTCACCAGTGGCCATCAATGCAGCCTCATCCATGCCCATCAATGCAGCCTCATCCATGACTATCAATGCAGCCTCGCCAGTGTCCATCAATGCAGCCTCATCCATGCCTATCAATGCAGCCTCGTCAGTGCCCATCAAATGCAGCCTCGCCAGTGCCCATCAAATACAGCCTCACCAGTGCCCATCAATGCAGCCTAACCAGTGCCCATCAAATGCAGCCTCCTGGGGAGGTGGGGAGGGACCCTTAAATCCAGGCCATATGCTTGGTACACAGACAGATCAGTCTATATACACTATATACGGTAATACAATGTCAGTGACAGTGTTTCACTCACTGGGTCTGGTGCTCTGATCTGCATGCGACAACGCAACCCTACCAGTGCGAGGAACAATTTCAAACCCTGCCTCTACGGGGCAGTGGACGGTGTCAGTAGGGTAGTGGATAGTGTCAATAGTTTTTTATTTTTATGTGTTTATTTTTTTACAATTTGATTTTTGTTCATTTGGAAAAGTGGAAAGTGTCAATAGGGCTTTGTGGGGGGTGTCAGTATTTTTTATCTTATATTATTTTTTTACAATTTCATTTTTTATAATTTTTTTACAATTTTATTTTTTTAATATCTATTATATATTTTTTTATCAACCCTGTTGGGGGCTTTGGTGAGATATCAGGGGTCTAAACAGACCCCTGACAACTCCTCTTTGAGACAGAGATGGGGACCGAGGACAGAGATCCCCCAGTCTCTTTCTCAGCATTGAAGATGAATGGACAGGAGACAGAGGCTCCTGTCCATTCATAAACTGAAGCAGAGTAATCACAGGTTACTCTGCTCAGTTATCAAAAGACACAGGAGTAATCTGTTGTGATCACTCACTATGTCCATTTCAGAAAAGGAAGGGTCTGGTAAACTACATATTTACCTATCCCTTCCTCCGCTCTCCATCCTGACACATCCCCGCAGCCGTGGGAGAGGAGATAGGGGGTGGAGGAGGAGCACACGGAGGGGGGCCAGAGAAGGAGGACACAGGGGCTGGAGGAGGAGGACATGGAGGGTGCCAGAGAAGGAGAACACAGGGGCCGGAGCCGGAGATGGAGGACTGTCGGGGATGATTGGTGCAGTGGGAGGGATAGCTGCAAGCACCGATCTCCCTTTATGGCATTTTAGCTGACACCTCCTCTTCCTCCTGGGGCTGTCAGCCGAAATGCCATACAGGGAGATCCATGCTTGCAGCTGTCCCTCCTGCTGCACTGATCGTCCCTGACTGTCAACCAGGAGATCATCCATGTGTGCAGTGTGGGTAACAATGCCCCCCCCATGCACACACAGATACACCACTGACTCAGAGAATGGTGAGACAGACAGCAGGTAACTGATCATAGAGACACACAGGAGATGTTCTTTGCTTCCACTCCGGCGTCGGGACACAGTCCTCTACCGCCGCTGCGCCTCTGTCACTACAGGACAGATGGAGTGGCTGCCTGAGGACAGTTGGTTACAAGCTGCAGAGCCAGAAGGTCGGAACACCAGCGGCAGGGCATCCTAGGTGGCAGTGCGCCCTAGGCTGGTGCCTAGTTTGCCTAGTGGTGGCACCGGCCCTGCATGTTAAATGTTTTCAATTTCTCTTTGTTCAATTTTAAAAAAAAGAAAACAAGCATTATCATTTATACAACGTTTCATTTTCAATACATACATTTAAAAATATCTTTAATGCAATAAATAGTCTATTAACACTCCACTTTCCTAATTCACTTATTCCTACAATCCATCCAATATCTTCCCCCCCCCCCCCCCCCCAAAAAAAAAAAACCCTAAACCTGTTCCCACTCATTATACAAATTTTAACACTTCTTTTGAGAGTCGAAACTCATCCCATCTTTGCCAAATTTCTGGCAGTTTGTTTAATATATACCCTTCTTCTCTTATCTGTTTTTCCTTGTACTGAATTTCGTTCATTTCACATATCCATTCTGATATTGTAGGTCCTTTTTCTACTTTCCATTTACGCGCTATTAATGTTCTAGCCGCAGATGTTATGTGGTGCAGAATATCTGTTCTAATTACCTTGTTGAGTTCAATGTCAGAGAAGATAAAGAGATTTTTTATACTTGGATTCACTACTGCTCCTGACACTTTCTGATAGATCTCAAAAATCTTATTCCAAAATCTCCTCACCCCCTGACAGCCCTACCAAATATGATCCATTGTCCCTCTCTCCGTCTTACATCTCCAGCAGAACTCAGTATTTTCCTTATTAATTTTGTTTAACGCTACTGGGCACCTATACCATCTCATTGCGATCTTATAATTTCTCTCTTGATATTTATTTGCTATAGTTGTTTTATTTATTATTTCAAAAAATGTCCCCCATTCTTCTTCTACTATTGGATCTCCCATTTCTTTTTCCCATTTTTTTATTCCTGTTGATTCCCTAAAGGAACCAGAAGGGAGTAGTAGGTCATATACCTTTTGATAGTTTCTTATTTGGATCCTATTCCTCCTCTAATATTGCTTTTTCTGCATCAACAGTCAAAAGGCATGTCTGGATGGCGGTTCTCTGAGCATATTCCACCAATGTGCATGTTTTTATAATATTATCTTTAGTTTCTCTTCCCTTATTAAATCCCGTCTAGCCTGACTTTATATAGTTAGGTATAATGGGTGTTAATCTATTAGAAATAATTTTTGAGTAAAGTCTTATATCTATATTGGTCAAGGAAATTGGTCGATAATTTTTACATAATGTGTGATCTTTCTCTGGCTTTGGAATTAATATAATATGGGTATATATACATACATAATCTTGTCCTTTGCTTGAGCGTAATGCATTTCACAAATAACGTCTCTTGGTTTACTAGGGTCTGGTCTTCTTGATTCCATTACTCTATGTGCACGGTCAAATATTAAATCCTTTACATCAAGGTCCTGAACCATTTCCTGGAATAGTTTCTGCAATACTGTTATCATATCTTTTGGGCTCACATTTTCAGATAAACCTCTAATTCCTATATTACTTCTTTTGTTTCTATTTTCCTGCTCATCTAACATGTTTATAGTTTGCTTTAATTGTTTATCTTACTCTTGAATTTTCTCTTTTACTTTTATCAGTTCCTGTTCCACGTAAATCACTTCATAAACTGAAGCAGAGTAATCACAGGTTACTCTGCTCAGTTATCAAAAGACACAGGAGTAATCTGTTGTGATCACTCACTATGTCCATTTCATAAAAGGAAGGGTCTGGTAAACTACATATTTACCTATCCCTTCCTCCGCTCTCCATCCTGACACATCCCCGCAGCCGTGGGAGAGGAGATAGGGGGTGGAGGAGGAGCACACGGAGGGGGGCCA
Source organism: Lithobates clamitans (assembly GCA_037952925.1). Classification (NCBI taxonomy): domain Eukaryota; kingdom Metazoa; phylum Chordata; class Amphibia; order Anura; family Ranidae; genus Lithobates; species Lithobates clamitans. The sequence continues at coordinate 17,972,737 of JBBGZY010000438.1, forward strand.
GAGAAGGAGGACACAGGGGCTGGAGGAGGAGGACACGGAGGGTGCCAGAGAAGGAGAACACAGGGGCCGGAGCCGGAGATGGAGGACTGTCGGGGATGATTGGTGCAGTGGGAGGGATAGCTGCAAGCACCGATCTCCCTTTATGGCATTTTAGCTGACACCTCCTCTTCCTCCTGGGGCTGTCAGCCGAAATGCCATACAGGGAGATCCATGCTTGCAGCTGTCCCTCCTGCTGCACTGATCGTCCCTGACTGTCAACCAGGAGATCATCCATGTGTGCAGTGTGGGTAACAATGCCCCCCCCATGCACACACAGATACACCACTGACTCAGAGAATGGTGAGACAGACAGCAGGTAACTGATCATAGAGACACACAGGAGATGTTCTTTGCTTCCACTCCGGCGTCGGGACACAGTCCTCTACCGCCGCTGCGCCTCTGTCACTACAGGACAGATGGAGTGGCTGCCTGAGGACAGTTGGTTACAAGCTGCAGAGCCAGAAGGTCGGAACACCAGCGGCAGGGCATCCTAGGTGGCAGTGCGCCCTAGGCTGGTGCCTAGTTTGCCTAGTGGTGGCACCGGCCCTGCATGTTAAATGTTTTCAATTTCTCTTTGTTCAATTTTAAAAAAAAGAAAACAAGCATTATCATTTATACAACGTTTCATTTTCAATACATACATTTAAAAATATCTTTAATGCAATAAATAGTCTATTAACACTCCACTTTCCTAATTCACTTATTCCTACAATCCATCCAATATCTTCCCCCCCCCCCCCCCCCCAAAAAAAAAAAACCCTAAACCTGTTCCCACTCATTATACAAATTTTAACACTTCTTTTGAGAGTCGAAACTCATCCCATCTTTGCCAAATTTCTGGCAGTTTGTTTAATATATACCCTTCTTCTCTTATCTGTTTTTCCTTGTACTGAATTTCGTTCATTTCACATATCCATTCTGATATTGTAGGTCCTTTTTCTACTTTCCATTTACGCGCTATTAATGTTCTAGCCGCAGATGTTATGTGGTGCAGAATATCTGTTCTAATTACCTTGTTGAGTTCAATGTCAGAGAAGATAAAGAGATTTTTTATACTTGGATTCACTACTGCTCCTGACACTTTCTGATAGATCTCAAAAATCTTATTCCAAAATCTCCTCACCCCCTGACAGCCCTACCAAATATGATCCATTGTCCCTCTCTCCGTCTTACATCTCCAGCAGAACTCAGTATTTTCCTTATTAATTTTGTTTAACGCTACTGGGCACCTATACCATCTCATTGCGATCTTATAATTTCTCTCTTGATATTTATTTGCTATAGTTGTTTTATTTATTATTTCAAAAAATGTCCCCCATTCTTCTTCTACTATTGGATCTCCCATTTCTTTTTCCCATTTTTTTATTCCTGTTGATTCCCTAAAGGAACCAGAAGGGAGTAGTAGGTCATATACCTTTTGATAGTTTCTTATTTGGCTCCTATTCCTCCTCTAATATTGCTTTTTCTGCATCAACAGTCAAAAGGCATGTCTGGATGGCGGTTCTCTGAGCATATTCCACCAATGTGCATGTTTTTATAATATTATCTTTAGTTTCTCTTCCCTTATTAAATCCCGTCTAGCCTGACTTTATATAGTTAGGTATAATGGGTGTTAATCTATTAGAAATAATTTTTGAGTAAAGTCTTATATCTATATTGGTCAAGGAAATTGGTCGATAATTTTTACATAATGTGTGATCTTTCTCTGGCTTTGGAATTAATATAATATGGGTATATATACATACATAATCTTGTCCTTTGCTTGAGCGTAATGCATTTCACAAATAACGTCTCTTGGTTTACTAGGGTCTGGTCTTCTTGATTCCATTACTCTATGTGCACGGTCAAATATTAAATCCTTTACATCAAGGTCCTGAACCATTTCCTGGAATAGTTTCTGCAATACTGTTATCATATCTTTTGGGCTCACATTTTCAGATAAACCTCTAATTCCTATATTACTTCTTTTGTTTCTATTTTCCTGCTCATCTAACATGTTTATAGTTTGCTTTAATTGTTTATCTTACTCTTGAATTTTCTCTTTTACTTTTATCAGTTCCTGTTCCACGTAAATCACTTCATAAACTGAAGCAGAGTAATCACAGGTTACTCTGCTCAGTTATCAAAAGACACAGGAGTAATCTGTTGTGATCACTCACTATGTCCATTTCATAAAAGGAAGGGTCTGGTAAACTACATATTTACCTATCCCTTCCTCCGCTCTCCATCCTGACACATCCCCGCAGCCGTGGGAGAGGAGATAGGGGGTGGAGGAGGAGCACACGGAGGGGGGCCAGAGAAGGAGGACACAGGGGCTGGAGGAGGAGGACACGGAGGGTGCCAGAGAAGGAGAACACAGGGGCCGGAGCCGGAGATGGAGGACTGTCGGGGATGATTGGTGCAGTGGGAGGGATAGCTGCAAGCACCGATCTCCCTTTATGGCATTTTAGCTGACACCTCCTCTTCCTCCTGGGGCTGTCAGCCGAAATGCCATACAGGGAGATCCATGCTTGCAGCTGTCCCTCCTGCTGCACTGATCGTCCCTGACTGTCAACCAGGAGATCATCCATGTGTGCAGTGTGGGTAACAATGCCCCCCCCATGCACACACAGATACACCACTGACTCAGAGAATGGTGAGACAGACAGCAGGTAACTGATCATAGAGACACACAGGAGATGTTCTTTGCTTCCACTCCGGCGTCGGGACACAGTCCTCTACCGCCGCTGCGCCTCTGTCACTACAGGACAGATGGAGTGGCTGCCTGAGGACAGTTGGTTACAAGCTGCAGAGCCAGAAGGTCGGAACACCAGCGGCAGGGCATCCTAGGTGGCAGTGCGCCCTAGGCTGGTGCCTAGTTTGCCTAGTGGTGGCACCGGCCCTGCATGTTAAATGTTTTCAATTTCTCTTTGTTCAATTTTAAAAAAAAGAAAACAAGCATTATCATTTATACAACGTTTCATTTTCAATACATACATTTAAAAATATCTTTAATGCAATAAATAGTCTATTAACACTCCACTTTCCTAATTCACTTATTCCTACAATCCATCCAATATCTTCCCCTTCCCCCCCCCCCCAAAAAAAAAAAAACCCTAAACCTGTTCCCACTCATTATACAAATTTTAACACTTCTTTTGAGAGTCGAAACTCATCCCATCTTTGCCAAATTTCTGGCAGTTTGTTTAATATATACCCTTCTTCTCTTATCTGTTTTTCCTTGTACTGAATTTCGTTCATTTCACATATCCATTCTGATATTGTAGGTCCTTTTTCTACTTTCCATTTACGCGCTATTAATGTTCTAGCCGCAGATGTTATGTGGTGCAGAATATCTGTTCTAATTACCTTGTTGAGTTCAATGTCAGAGAAGATAAAGAGATTTTTTATACCTGGATTCACTACTGCTCCTGACACTTTCTGATAGATCTCAAAAATCTTATTCCAAAATCTCCTCACCCCCTGACAGCCCTACCAAATATGATCCATTGTCCCTCTCTCCGTCTTACATCTCCAGCAGAACTCAGTATTTTCCTTATTAATTTTGTTTAACGCTACTGGGCACCTATACCATCTCATTGCGATCTTATAATTTCTCTCTTGATATTTATTTGCTATAGTTGTTTTATTTATTATTTCAAAAAATGTCCCCCATTCTTCTTCTACTATTGGATCTCCCATTTCTTTTTCCCATTTTTTTATTCCTGTTGATTCCCTAAAGGAACCAGAAGGGAGTAGTAGGTCATATACCTTTTGATAGTTTCTTATTTGGATCCTTTTCCTCCTCTAATATTTTTTCAAATTTAGTTAATGGTCTATTTATCCTAGATACTTTTTCTTCTATGAATGTCTTTAACTGTTGGTATTGTAACCATTTATTTTTATATTCAGATCCTATACCCTGCAGTTTTGGCATTTTCCCGTCCTCTAGTACCTGTACCGCCCTTATATTCTCACTCCTATTCCATTTTAGGTATTTTGTAACCTCCAAAGCTGGCGGGAATTCAGGATTGAAGAACAAGGGTGTCATGGGTCCAATCATTGTAGAAAGATTCTCCCCTTTTATTAAAGTATCCCATATTTTTAATGTAGCATAGACAAAAAATGTTAGTTCTTTATTTTTTGGTCTTAAATGGGGATTTATCCATGGGAGAAACTTTAATTGTGGTCCTATTATTTCTTCTTCTAGTTCGACCCATTGTTTGGCTTCTTTATTATGATACCAATCAATGATACTAGTTAGTGATGCTGCTTGTAAATATTTTACAAAATCTGGTAATGCCAATCCTCCATTTTTTTTTCTAATTAATATTTCTCTCTTTATACAGGGAGTTTTATGGGCCCAAATAAAGCTCACTACAGCTTTTCTTAACTCCAACAATAGCCTTTTTGGAGGAGCTAGGGGGATTGTTTGAAAAACATATAATAGTTTTGGAAGCATATGCATTTTAATTATATTAATTCTTCCCATCCAAAAGTATGCTATTTTATCATATTTCTGTAGTAGTTTAATTAATTTTTGAATTGTCGCATCATAATTAAACTGCAATAAATCCAAACCTTTCGGGATTATTATTCCTAAATACTTAATTGCTTTTTGTTTCCATTTAATTGGAAAATCTTTTTGCAAAAGTAAATATGTTTTTTCTTTTAAAGATATGTTCAACATCTCAGATTTGTCATAGTTAACTTTAAAGTTACTTTTTCCCCAAATCTCCTAAATCCTTTTATTAAATTTGGAATTGTTATAATAGGATTAGTTACGTATATTAGCAGATCATCTGCATATACTGCTGTCTTATATTCCTTATCTATCACTTTTATACCTTTAATATCTTTATTTTTTTCTTATTCCCGTAATTAAATGTTCCATTACTAATATTTATAGCAAAGGGGAAAGAGGACAACCTTGTCGAGTTCCATTTAATATTTTTATATATTCTGATAGAATTCCATTTGTTCTCACTTTTTCTCTTGAGTTGGAGTACAATGCGACAATCCTACTAAGCATCTTTGGACCCATACCTATTTGTATTAATGTTTCCTTTAAGAACCGCCATCCCACCCTGTCAAATGCTTTTTCTGCATCAACAGTCAAAAGGCATGTCTGGATGGCGGTTCTCTGAGCATATTCCACCAATGTGCATGTTTTTATAATATTATCTTTAGTTTCTCTTCCCTTAATAAATCCCGTCTAGCCTGACTTTATATAGTTAGGTATAATGGGTGTTAATCTATTAGAAATAATTTTTGAGTAAAGTCTTATATCTATATTGGTCCAGGAAATTGGTCGATAATTTTTACATAATGTGTGATCTTTCTCTGGCTTTGGAATTAATATAATATGGGTATATATACATACATAATCTTGTCCTTTGCTTGAGCATAATGCATTTCACAAATAACGTCTCTTGGTTTACTAGGGTCTGGTCTTCTTGATTCCATTACTCTATGTGCACGGTCAAATATTAAATCCTTTACATCAAGGTCCTGAACCATTTCCTGGAATAGTTTCTGCAATACTGTTATCATATCTTTTGGGCTCACATTTTCAGATAAACCTCTAATTCCTATATTACTTCTTTTGTTTCTATTTTCCTGCTCATCTAACATGTTTATAGTTTGCTTTAATTGTTTATCTTACTCTTGAATTTTCTCTTTTACTTTTATCAGTTCCTGTTCCACGTAAATCACTTTTGTATCTATTATATCCAATTTTTCTTGTGTATTTTTTGTAGATATTTTAAGCTCTTGTATTTCCTTTTTGTATGATTTTTCCAGTCTGTGCACATATTGGTCCATGTCTGCCCTAGTCGGAAGAGATTGTATATATGTTCTCAAGTCCCATTTTTCTTTATCCATTTCCTTCTGCTCTATTGATGACCCCATTATATCAATTGGTGAGCTGTTTCTAGGGTGATCTGCTTGTTCCTCCCCTGATAATCTTGATGTTGTGGAAGATTCCGCTACATTTAATACTTCCTGAGATGTCTGCAATATTTGCATTGATTGGGGGGATTGCAACTGCAATTGTTGGAAATACTCTTTAATATCTATCGTTTGAGTAGTTTGCACCCCTGTGGTGTTTTATTGCCTTTCTTAGGTGCCATATTTAAACCCACAAGTTGATCAGCTGGAAAGGTAGAAGGAAAATAAACAATGGCCAATGGCTAATGGGTTTGTTGCTATTACCAAAGTCCAACTTTGCTTTTAAATCACGGCAAGTCCTTTTATAAGCAATATTGTGCTATATATTTTAGGAGGGACCCGTTCTTATATAGTCTGTCCAAGTTATTTAAATCCAACTACAGACTAAATTTTAGGTTTGGTATCAAAAATATATCTTTAACTCACTGCCCTCTTCCTGATCCCATCCGCTTATGGGTCCATCTTCAGTTGCATTAAAGCTGTGTAAATTTTTTTTGTTTATTGTCTTCCTTCTTTTCTTTTTCTTTATCTTTCTCCCGTTTTCTTCAGTGTTTTTTTTTCGCAGTCCGCTTCTGCAAACAAACGGAAGCTCCCGCCTGGATCCGCTCACTATCTCCCGGCTCCGTCCTCGGCTCTGAACCACGGCACCCCACAGACACCATCCTCGCTCTCCTCCGAGACACCTTCACCCGCTCCAGCCAAAGACAGGTAAGACAGTCGGGCTTACCAGAGAAAGCAGAGAATGTAGGCAAAGTTTCAAGGTTAGAAGTAGGTTAGGTGCATTGCTTTAAACCCGGATAACTTCATGAACATTGTCCAAGCAAGCCTCCTGCATTTGCAGCATGTCAGCCTCCCGATCTTACAGAGCGGCCATCTTGAACAGCAGCTCCTCCCCCCTCCGTTCACACAAGTGTTCTGGCCCTGCATGTTAAATGTGAACAAGCCCACTTCCACATAAATCACGCCCCTCATTCGTCAGCCAGCCAGCCAGCCACTCATACTACTACTACTACAACACACAGCAGGATAGATAGGTTACAGCCTTATAAATGCAAAGCATGTCTGTGCTCTCCCCCTTCAGCCACAACAGCAGAAAACACATTGCTCTTATTTGCTTTATGTAATCATTACTGAACTGTAGACACATGCCCATAATTATATATTATACACACTGTACTCTGCTGTAATTCAGTATTAGAAATATTCCTCCTCCTGCTGCAGCTTTGAGATCTTTCTAACAGCAATCAGTGCTTGTATGGTGTATATGAGCACATTCCTATCTGCAACACAGAAAAAGAGAGCCGGGTGTTGTGGAAATTTTTATTAATGTATGTTGTCAGATGTCCCCCAGTGTCAGTTTTGCTGAAATATGCTCATGCGAGCGTATTCGCACATACAGACATCAGTGGAGGACCGTTAGTTGCGGAAACCTTCCCATGGACACGGGAGATCTGTTTGCCCTTTAAGGGATGTTCACTTATGCTTCACCAAGAGACTGGCCACGTCATAGCGACCGCATCTACGCTCCTAGCAAACAGATCTGCGTACATGGGAACCATAACATAACCGTACAAAATTATGGCTTGCTGAGCCATGGTAGAGTATGGATCACACCAATGATAGTGGTGGGAATGTGCACACGATTGTGATCAGAGCCATGTTTGTAGTGTACACAATGTGAGGCACATTGTGTCTCAGCAGGAAACTACCCACATGGCTCTGCACACGACCGTTTGCACACGTCACTACTGGATATCTATTTGAATATATACATGTGTCTGATTGGTTTGTTTGAAGGTATACAAGTGTCTAATTGGCTGATTATGAAGCCACCACCCTCTTTTGTTACCACTGTGTTATATGATAAATAAACAAGACTTGCCAATGTAAGTCAGGATTTGGCTAAGCTCAACGTGATACCAGCATCTGTCTGTGTTACTTGGACATATAAAAGCGCACTTTCCCGGCATTATACAAGAGAGCTATAATTGTGCTTTTCAGCGCAACTGAATTATTTGCTTATAGGAGAAGCTTATAACATCCACAACACTGGACATGCTGCTTTACATCAGCATGTGGGACAAGTAAATGTCGGCATGAGAAAAAAAAAAAAAAAGTGCAGCCCTAACTTACTAATCAAGAACACAATAATGGTGGAACCCTCTAATGTATGTAAATCTCAATAAGCTTCAATATCACCACAATACCGGTCTTTATGATATGTAATGTCACATATAATACACATCAAACTGAAAATAAGACATAAAAATGGCTCCAAACTTTGCAGGGATGATGCAAACCCCTCCTACAGATTTGGCAGTGGACAGTGTCAGTAAAGCAGAGGATGTAAGCAAACACCTGAATCGCGCTAATGAATAACCATAGAAAGTAAAATAATAATCTCAACCCAAATTAGGTGATCTATATACCCCAGACTGGATTGCTATGATGCATAGAGTCAAATGAGTATAGATAATAGGTTACATAGTGTGAGTCTCTATGATCACTAATAGTGTGATCTATAATAACCAAGCTGGATAAATAATACACAAACTAAACCAAAAACGAAGTCTCTATGTAGGTGATAAAAAATTATCTTCCACCCGTGCAAAACAGAAGAAACAGCAATAAAGTCCACAAAAGAGGGTCTTCCACTGTTATGTTGCGTAAAAGTGTGATCCACCACCAGTGTAGAAGGGGTTACTCCTTACCAGACAGAGATGATCCCCCATTACAGAGGATCATGGAAGACATGTCAGCTGTGATGGTAAGTGTATCTCCCGTGTTGGACTGCCGCTGTACCTCGGATCATCACATTAACAGATTGGCTCAGATGGGAAGCGTAGCATGTAACAAAAATGGAAAAACTCAGATCGTGTAAAACCTTTTACCTTTATTCAGTATAAAAAGACAAAAACACACTTACAGATGTTATATCGTAAACAAGCCTAAAGTCCGTTGTGTCGGCCGAACACACTCGGACAGACCCGTCCTGCTGGAAGTAAGAGCAATGACTGGAGATGACGTCAGCGCGTCGTCCTGCTCCACCCTATTCATTTCATGATAGGTCACGTCATCCAGGCGCACGGGCGGCGTGCTGCGTCACCTCCCTAAGTACCAGAACCTCATAGCCAAGCCTCGCTCTGAGCCTCGATCCACCAATGAACGTCCACAATGCTTAACATGGACCGCAGGGTCAGAAACGAATATCTTGTAGTGGTTAATAGCTAATACAAATTGTGATAAAAATAATAATAAAAGGAGCCCAAGGTCTCGTATCACTCCGGTGCTCCACATGTACCACCAAACAATGACGAGGATAAAAACTACGGGGCGCCCGTACATACTTATCTAATGAGAGTTTAGCCAAAAACGTGAGGTGCTGGTAATATACATAAAACCTAAAAGAAAAATTGGTAAGATCTTTTTATTTCCAAAAAGGTTTTTAATATGTATATCAAGAGAATACCCAAAGGAAAATGGATTGCTAGTCAAAAATAGGTAAAGAATGCATATCCATCTCAATCGCAAACCTTGACGGGAATGCAATCGGTATGCTAGAAAGATGGTACAAATAAACCCACATGGAGTGTGTTGTCCATCTCAACATTGATGTAATTTATATCTGGTAATTGAATGTAAATGAACGCTCAAATAACCAGCACCTCTCGCTGGTCTGGTAAATATAAAAATACATAAAAAATACTAAGTCCTGACAGATAATTCCAGGACCGGAAGTAAAATGATTTTGACATTGGGGCCACAATGAAAACTACTGACATCTAGTGGTACAACACCAGAATGCACAGCAAAAAATTATCATTGTGCATAAAATAAAACCGCTGTATTTGGACCATAAAAAATATATAAAAAAAATGTGGAAACTCCAAAGCACCTATGACATATGCCACCATTATATAAATATGTAATATGGAACGGCCCAATGGGGTTGAACATCATTAATAAAAAACTCATGAAGCTCAGTGGACAGAGGCTCAGAGCAACCGCCCTAATCTACCCCACAACCTACAGCTAAACCATAAAAACAACCGTACAGTGGGCTTGACCAACCAAATAAATACTGATCAAGAGTTATTGATAAAAGTGTTCACATCGGTATCGACATTAAGTCCAAATGGAACATATGATTTAAGTCTATGTATCCAGGACATTTCACATTTTGAAATCTCTCTGACCCTCCAGTGGGGCCTGTATTTGTCGATACCCATATATAGTGTATTGGAGGGGTTTCTACTGTGTACCTCATCGTAGTGTCTTGATACTGGATGTTTGTCAAAACCCCTTCTAATATTATTTATATATTCAATCAATCTGACCTTAAGTGCCCTTTTAGTCCTCCCCACAAACTGTAATCCGCATGGACACTGTATAAGGTAGACTACACCTTCAGACGAACAGGTTATGAACGGTTCTACCCTATATGAACGTTAGGTAATAGTGGAAGTAAACTGACTGTTTTTCCTGTCTCTACATCTCTTAATAGTGCAGACCTGACACTTTTTACATCTATGGTAACCAGTGAGATTCTGAAAAAAACATCTATTTAAACTTGGTGGGTCTTGAACCGTAGAGGCAATCTTGTTAACAAGGAAAGATGTTCCTTTGAATACAACCTGGGGATTTTTTGGTAGTATAGTGCCAAGAACTTGATAACTGGTTAGAATATGCCAGTGTTTTTGGATCAACCTCTTGACACTCCGATGTTGTATTGAAAATGTTGTGATAAATGGCAAAGAAAATTGGGTATTGTCCCTATCTTGTTGTTTATCTCTTAAAAGCAACGTCCTGTCCTTGTCCCGTATTGTTATAAGCGTTCTCGATAAAACACCTCTGTCATACCCCTTTTCCATGAACCTATTGGTAAGAACGGTTGCCTGGCTGTCAAAAGTTTCAACTTCAGTGCAATTCTATCTTAAACGTGCATACTGGCCATGGGGGACTGCTCTCAGCCACGGTTCATAGTGACAACTGTCAAAGGGAATGTAGGAGTTTTTATCAGTCGGCTTGAAATAAGTAGATGTTATAAATTTGTCGCCTTTAACAGTAATTTTTAAGTCCAGAAAATGTATTTCTTCAAGACTGGCTTCAAAACTCAACTTAATACCTCTGTTGTTGTCATTAAGAAACAACATAAAGTCCTGAAGTGCGACCTCGCTGCCATCCCAAAGGAGGAGGACGTCGTCAATATACCTGGCCCAAAGGACCAATTCCGGTCTACCCTGGGCATTGACGACATCCTCCTCCCACTTGGCCATAAAAAGATTGGCCAAGCTGGGGGCATACTTAGCCCCCATAGCCACACCCCTATCCTGGCGATAAAATTGGTGGTCAAACCAGAAATAGTTGTGGCTGGCAGTGTATTCTAGTAGATCCATAATGAAATTAATCTGGGTTGGAACCAGGCCGGACCCTCTAGTCAAGTATAACTTAACCGCCTCTAAACCCAGAGTGTGGGGGATAATAGTATAAAGAGAGTTCACGTCAGCCGTGACCAACCATAATCCTTTCTTTGGAGTGATAGTAGACAGCATATTGATAACCTGTTTGGTATCTTTAATAAACGAAGGGACCTTCTGAACCAGGGGCTGTAGATAGTGATCTATATACTTGCCCACCCGAGAGGTAACCGAGTCGATACCACTGACTATGGGGCATCCCGGGGGGCAAGTTAGATTTTGGTGGATTTTTGGAAGGTAATTTATGACAGGCGTGCGGGGGGCACTTGGCACCAAAAACAACTTTTCTTTTTTATTCAAAATACCACTGCAAAAGCCCCTGTCTACAATGGTTTCAAGCTCTTTTTTATACCTAACCACTTGATCCCTAAGAAGTGGAGTATAGGTATCTGGATCATCCACGATCCGGTGAATTTCCTTTAGATAATCGCACCGATCGAGGATCACTATTCCCCCACCCTTATCAGCTGGTCGTATAACCAGGGATTTATTATTACAGAGAGACTCCAACCCATTTTCAAGATCCCTCTGCATCCTGACCTTGTTGACTTTGATTTGTTCTAAATCCCTTAACATGACATCTCTAAAAACTCTGACATTCGGGGCCAGAGACCCAGGGGGATTGAAGAGAGACGCATTCGAGAGGCCCAAATGTTGATAGTCAGAACTTCCAATTGGATCTTCCCTGATCGGCTTGTTCAACATGTATCGTTTAATATTTATCTTACGTACATATTTGTGTATGTCCATAAGATGTGTTCACTGCTTATCAGTTCAGCCTCATCAATGCCCATAAGTTCAGCTTCATCAGTGCCCATCCTTGCAGCATATCAGTACAGTCTTATCAGTGCCCATAAGTGCGGCCTCAGTGCAGCATATCAGTGCAGTGTCATCATTGCCCATAAGTTCAGCCTCATCAGTGTAGCATATCAATGCAGTCTTATCAGTGCAGCATATCAGTACTCATAAGTGTCGCCTGCCTGTGCCCACCAGTGCGCTCTCATCTGTGCTCACCAGTGCAGCCTGTGTCCATCTGCGCCCACCAGTGCAGCTTATCAGTGCCCACCAGTGCCACCTATCTGTGTCCATTAGTGCAGCCTATCTGTGCCCATCAGTCTTGCCTCATCAGTGCCCATAAGTGCAGCCTCATCAGTGCTGTCGCAGTGCCCATCAGTACAGCCCCAGCAGTGCCACCTTAGTGCAGCTTCATCAGTGCAGCTTATCAGTGTCAATCAGTGCAGCCTCATCAGTGCCGCCCTAATGCAGCCTTTTTAAGTATCCCCTCAGTGCAGCTCATCAGTGTGCATAAGTGCCACCTAACTGTGCTCATCAGTGCAGTCTCATAAGTGCCCATCAGTGCCGCCTATCTGTGCCCTCCAGTGCAGCTTCATCTGTGTCCACCAGTGCCCATCAGTACGGTCCCATCGGTGGCTACAAGTGTGGCCTCATATGTGCCCACCAGTGCAGCCTATCTGTTCCCACCAGTGTCCATAAGTGCGGTCTCATCAGTGCCTCCTCATCTGTGCCCATCAGTGCTGTTTCATCTGTGCCCATTAGTACGGCCTATCTGTGCGGTCTCATTTGTGACCACCAGTGCGGTCTTATCTGTGCCCACCAGGGAGGTCTCATCTGTGCCCACCAGTATGGTCTCATCTGTGCCTGCCAATATGGTCTCATCTGTGCCAATCTGTGCCCCCCAGTGCGATCTCATCTGTGCCTGCCAGTGCAGTCTCATCTGTGCCAATCTGTGCCCACCAGTGCGGTCCCATCTGTGCCCACCAGTACGTTCTCATCTGTGCCCACCAGTGCAGTCTCATCTGTGCCCATCTGTGCCCACAAGTGCGGTCTCATCTGTGCCCATCTGTGCCCACCAGTGCGGTCTCATCTGTGCCCACCAGTGCAGTCTCATCTGTGCCAATCTGTGTCCGCCAGTGCGGTCTCATCTGTGCACATCTGTGCCCAACAGTGCGGTCTCATCTGTGCTGGTGGGCGGATTGGTTGTGGTGCCGGCAGGGAGCAGAGGAGGAGAGGAGGAAACCACCTCCATGGGCGGCACAGACCGGGGTCTATGAGACCCCCTCCGCCCACTATAGCAAACGGGGACGGAAGTACAAGTCCCTGCTTGCTTTCGGAGAACTACTGGTGGGAACTGCCAAGGCCGCTGGCTGAGAGTACAGGAGGAACAGCAGTGATCTTACAAATAGGAAATCACTGGAGATTAACAGCTTTTCTGCAAAATCATCAGGCTGCTACAGAGGAACTATGGCGCTCAGAAGAAAATGAATGGCATAGTTGGTAAAGGTAGGAGATCAGCAACAAGAGCATGGCAAAAAGGTTTTTTTCCCCGAGTCCTGCTTTAAGGATTTCGAGAAGATCTGTAAAAAAGAGTGGACCAAAATCCCTCCTGAGATGTGTGCAAACCTGATCACAAATTACAAAAAACCTCTTACCTCTGTGCTTGCCAACAAGGGTTTCTCCACCAAGTACTAAGTCATGTTTTGCTTGGGGATCAAATACTTATTTTACTCACTGAACTGCAAATTAATTTATAGCATTTGTTTTATGTGTTTTTTTCTGGATTTTTGGTTGATATTCTGTCGCTATCATTTAAAATACACCTATAATAATAAAGTATAGACTCTTCATTTCTTTGTAAGTGGCCAAACTTACAGAATCTACAGGGGATCAAATAATTACAGGTAGCCAGGTACCATGCGATTGCTGTGGGCCAATGACAGCTTTTTTACATTATCATATGTTCGCTATGACCAATCATAGCGATCACATAATACCCAGTACCTAGTTACCGGTAATTGTGATCTGCTGTGTCTGGTGGACACAGCGGTCATAGGAAGTGCGTGCCCCTAACACCAGAACAGGCTGAATCATATACATGTATGTGATCCAGCCCACATGCACCGCCCGTCTGCAGTAAATGTACTGCGGGTAATCGGCAAGTGGTTAGTGTTAACAATTGATAATAAACATCTTCTTTGACTAAAATATATTTCTTTCTCATCCATTGGAAGATGAGAGAACACAGGAAGTCAAACACTGTTGGGGTTTATTGCTTCCTACAGGAAGATTGGACACTGGAAATTAAAAAAAATAAAAAAAACTGTAGGTCAGTCCAGGATAGCCCCTTCTATTCCTAGCATGCCTCAGCTTTTTTGCTAGTGTCCTGGAGAGTGGACATCTTCTTTTCAGCTTTGCTTGGAAAGTTTAACGATTTTTCTAGCATTTTTATCTCTTCGATTGTTTCTTCAGATTTTATGCTAGATTGCTGCTTGAGCTGGTCTTCAATGACAGCTATCCAGATTGGCCCTTTCTCAGCTTAGGTTTGGGGTACTGTACCTGCTGGATGGGACATTGTAGAGCTAGCCTGGAAGTGATCTTCATCACTGGGATGAGCGTTAGGTGAAGAAGCATCCTGTGAGTAGGTAGATTGGTCTTAGCACCGGAGCTACCGTGTTGTTTGCACAGATGGGCGCCTTTAAATTCCCCATTCTTCATCTGACTCAACACTGTCGCCCCTGCATACCTATGGTGTTCCAAGGGTTGGTTCCAGTGCCTGCAGTCGTTCCATCTCATGGCACCCCCATTGTGGGATGCTCAGGCAACTTTCTGTAAAGAAAACAATCACCATAGGCCCTAGTGGACAACACCTATTTGATGGGTTTAGTGTCTCCAAGATTTATTCATATCTTGTTTCATCAGAAAACAGTGCAAGAGAGTTGGGTGTTCTCCTTCAAGTTGACCTCTTATCTCAAATCTCCTCTTGGACTACCTTAGCCCTTTCCTCTGTTGTTGAGGTTCTAACTCCTAAGCAGACTAACTCAACCATTTACGAAGATCATGTAGTTCCTTGGGTCTAGTCTTGTCCACACTGTTGCTTTTAAGTGCAATCTTCTGGAGGCAAATTTTCCTAACTGGTGGCTTCTGGATACAGGGGACTAGTCTAGATACCAAAGTACGTTCCAGGTACCAAGGTACATTCAAGACCCTGAGCTACAGGCAAAGGATGTTGGAGGAGGGCCCCATGAAATGCTTGTCTGTCTGCCTGGTGAACAGACTAATTTCCTGCTGCAGGTATCCTCTGTCAATTATGGGGAATGTGCTTTTGTCACTAGCTCCATGACTTCTATTTCTTCATTGGACCTGCAGTTTCAGGAATGTCTCTAGTCCTGCAGCTCTATGAGTTTTGAGGGTAGCCAGGTTATTTTCAGACAATTTTTTTGCTAAGTTTTCCCCCAGTGGCATCTTCTTTTTTTATTTTTTTACAGGTTCCTTTATAGTGCCATCAATTTCAGCAGTGCTATACATATATATTTTACATTCACATCAGTCCCTTCCCTCAAGGAGCTTCATACAGATCTGGTTTTCTTCTTGCTTATTCAGGGAGAAAATGTTCCTGCTATCCCCTGCCTACTCCTTGTATAGAAAGCCCCATGTACCTGCTCTTTTGGACTTGCTGACTGTATGGGAATAAACCTTGTTTCTCTAAGGGGGTGCAGGAACCACCGTTCTACGCCTTGGAGTTAATTCTGAATATGGTTTTTCTTCTGGTTATATCAAGTAGACCAGTTCCATGTAATGGTCTTTAATTCTTCCCCCTGTGTTGTATCTCCTTACCAGTAGGAGTATTCTCTGCTTACCAGGCAGGGGGTTCTGCTTCATCCAATGCCAGTTTCAAGCATTGATCCTTTAGACGAACCTTCAGCTCCATGAAGTCCCTAGTCATGTTTCCCTTATGTAGCAAGGTCTTTTACCTCTTTTGGTCTAATGAGTACCTCCAAGGCCAAAGATAGCTGACATCCTTCAATATGTGGTGGGTTGTGAGGCATAGTGAGTGCAAAGATGGTGAAAGTCATTGGGCGCCAGACACTTCTTGGATGTAAAAGAGGTTTTATTTCTTTTGACAGTCCTTTTTAAATTTTTTGAGGTAAAGAGGGTTAGGGCCACGACACCCTTAGATAGTTGCAAACTCAATTGGCAGACTCTGAGACTTCAATAGGAGAACAGCAATGCAGGGAAAGGCCCTAGCAAGGCGCCACTTATGCACGTGCAGGATTGCTGTCTCCTATGCTAAGAGTCCTTTAACAGTTCCTAATTCAAATGTATCAGTTTGTTCAGCTCCACTACAACTGCTCCTTGTAGTTCTTCAATACTGAGATCCTGGTCTCTCACTAAACCCACTGATTCACTACTTATGAATCCCTTGAGCTTTGGCTTAAGGCTGCTCTGCAAGCGTCTCCTCCTCTGGTTGAGTCCCTGACTTGATCACTGCCTGAAGTTTCCCGATTCTCCACACTGTTCTTCGGTGAGAATATGGTTCCGGTACTTGCTTCAGTTACTCACTATTGTCCCTGGTAAAGGCAATTGGTCCCTTTGTAGCGACAGCTTCCCTTTTACCTCTGACCACTGACAGGTTCTCCGGCCAGCAAAACCATCACTTCTGGTTGGACTGCAAGCCACAGTCTCAACCCTGCGCTGCACTCTTACTTCTGGATAGGCCCTCACACAGCCTGGCAGCCAGATGCCCCAGGGTTAGGCCCAATCTCTGGCCTAGCAGCCCAGGGCAGATGACACATGTCCACCCAGACGGCAGTCCAGGTGGCACAGAACACAGATCACCTGACCTTGCCCCGAATATATAGGCTCTCCCAGCAGGCCAAAGGATTAAAGAAAACCCCTGCTCATTGGCTGGGACACTCACATACCCATAACCTGACCTTGGATTGCCCTTCTCGTATTTAGTACTATCAAGTACCTGGCCACCTAGTGGTAGAAGAGAAAAGTGCAACAAGGCGAAGCTTAGGGAGAAAACAATAGATCCCCATCAATCAACCAAGATATCTACTCAAGGCAAGTAAATTAGTGAGGAGCTCCCTGGCTAAACTTCAGGGTGCTACACTTAAGTCTGTTAGCAGTTATTTTTGCTGTTTCCCACCCATCAATTGGATTGCTTTGAGATGTCCCTTCAGTGTATGACTTCTTGTGTCCCTCAATGAACGAAAAAGAAAATAATGTTTTTGGACTCCTTCTCTTGAAGTCCATTGAGGGACACAGGTTCCATCCCCCTGTGTTTTTGATAATTCTGCTTAGAGGCATGCTGGGAATAGTAGGGATTATCTTGGGCTAGCCTGCATACTTTTTACTTGCCAATGTCTAATCCTCCTGTAGGTGGTAGTATGATCCAACAGTGTATGACCTCCTGTGCTTCTTAATGGACTCCAAGAAAAAGATTTTGTGGTGAGATAGCACAGGATTCTGCTTTTGGGTCAGTTATCTGGGGATTCCTTGTGAAGTTATGAAGCCCAGAGCTGTGGCAGTGCTGCTGCCCCCCTCTCTGAAGACCCACTGTTGAAAATATCTAACAGGTTTTAGACTGTGTTGAGGTTTTTCCTTTGTTTGTTGATGAAGCTGGGTGAATAGAATTTTCTACAAAAGCATTTGTAGCTGACTGGCCACTATTTAAAGACAGCTTATCTACACTCTCCACTGACACCACCACCTGTAGGGCTGGGTTCACATATGAGCATGCAGCGGCTCACAGCAGGAGCTCACTGTTTCAGGTCCGAATTCAGCCGGAATTTTTGACTGAATTCGGACCTGAAATGGACCAAAATACGCAGAGGGCTCCTGTGCAAATCGCACCGGAGCTGCTGCGGAGATATGTAAAAAAATCAATTATTAAAAATAAAAATCTATATTCTATAATAGTTAATATAATATATTCTCTATAATAATCTATAGAGAGCCGGTCACAATCTCCTGCTGTGCCAATTAGATGCGGACAAACCCGCATCCAATTTGCACTAGTGGGAACCCAGCCTGAAAGGGAGTTCCATATCCTTTCTTACCTAACAGGTTAAGATTGAACCCTTACACAGGTTAAGATTGAAGCGTTTCTCATCCAAATTCATTGTGTGACTGTGTGCCTTTTTTAGGGAACTTAGATGAAAAAGTCCCCCCCCCCCCCATGCTAGAGTCACTACTCAAGGATTTGTATATTGCTAGCATATCCCTTCTTAAGCTTGTCCAGAGAGAATACGTGTACGTTTAATAACTGGTGTTAATTCTTGCATTATCACCATTCTCTTAACACTCCCTAACACCGATTCTCTTAACACTCTCTAAGCCGATTTTTACACCTGCTCTGAGGCTGTTTAATAAACCGTGTTTTGTTGACTCCAGGTCTGTGATAAGTGGTGTTAGCGAGCGGTGTGTTAGCACTGTGTTAGAGAGTGAAAGGAATGTGGGGAAGGTATAACTAGCTGCATTGCAGCCATCCTGTGTGGGGAAACCTATGAGACAGGGACTGGAGATTCTGCGTCCTCAGTCCCTTTGTCTGTCTCAAAGGGGAGATGTCAGGGGTCTGTTTAGACCCATGACATCAAACCAAAGCCCCCCACAAAATATAAAAAAAATATTGTAAAAAAATTCTAAAAAATTAAAAAGTGTAAAAAAATTAAATAAACTACTGACACCACTCTCCCCTGCCCTACCAACACTGTCCACTCCCCCAACCCCCTCCCTACAAAAAGCACAGTGAAAAACAAATAAAAACAAATAAAATTGTTAAATTAAATTGTAAAAAAATCAATTATTAAAAATAAAAAAAAACCTGACACCGTTCACTGCCACATACCACCCACCCCCCACCCCCTTTCCCAGAAGCACTGTGAAAAAATATTGAAAAAGTGATTTAAAAAATATTTTGCCGCGAGGGGCGAAAAGCCACCTCCCTGAAATTAGTTTTTGCAGGTTGGGATGTCTGAGAACAGCCAGATTCTCTTAGAAGACAATAACTAGTCTGCACCCTTAAAATCTTGTAAAATTGTCCAAGAACCCAAATCTTTAAAACTGCATATCCTTTCTATTTGAACCATTTATCACCATGTAACCCATTCCAATTACATATAATAGAGCCTCTGCTATCTTCTTTACCTATTGTGTCTAACATTTTTCAACTTTAGTAAGTTATTGCAAACAGGGCCCTGTTCTCCTGTATCATATTCCTGTAGTTGTTCGTATCTGGAATCTGTCATTTACAACCCTTTTATTATTTCATGTACAACCAAGGGTGGGTTTCTTCATAACCAATACACCATGACCCAGGCCAGCAAGATTACCAGGGGCAGTGAATGGCTGCCCACACTGCTGACTGTAAGTAACAGAGTACCATGTCTAATAACATGTTCCAGACTGCCAGTCAGCATGCTAATATGCAGTTCAGCTGGGTCATGTGTCCTGCTGTCACAGCACAGTTTATACAATGCTGCTGGTAAAATAATGTTCTGTGTACTTACAATTTACCGCTCTAGCTCCATACACCTACAACTAAACTGCCAGCAATGTAGAACAGTATGGCCAATACAAAGTCAGCAAATTGTTTCTTTCAGCCCAACCATCCCCAGACTCAGCAAGCCTTGTATGGTTACAACGATCCATCTCGTTCTTGTGATACTAAGGCTAGCCAGTTTACATGCTATGGTGCAGAAAGATGCAGAAAATACTGCTTCCAAGGAAGGCAGAAAATATACAGTACCTTACTACTAAATAATAATAATAAATCTCAGTTTCTGATGACATCAAAGGGTAAGGTAGCACAATAGTATCAGGGATTAGAAATCCGGCCCTGGCACCGATATTTATTTTTCTATTAGAATAAAAACGTTAGATATCCAAACTGTACATTGATTTTTTTTGTATGCAAGATGGAATAAATAAGTTAAAAATAAACTATCTTCTTATATAACTGTTGCTTTGGGTTTTATTTGCTACACTTTCCTAACCTATTTTCTAACACATGAGGGCACTGTGTGTCTACATATTCATGTTGTATACGTTTCTTCAGTGAGAGTTTGCCTTGTATACATAACCATTACATAACCATTAATTGTCTAGTAAGCTAATACAATATAGCATGCTATAGTGTAACTCTTTGTTAATACTTTACTGATATGAATAAGTACTCACTTTACTCATTTAACTGGATTAAGAATTGACTTGACTTGGATTGAGTGAGATGAATCTGATGTGCAGATGTAGGTGCATGCACTACCATTCCTGTCATCTCAGTGCAGATGGAAGTATATCTGTATATCACCTTATTCATCATCCCATAGGTAAAACAACAGTTACCCCAGTGCAGAGAGGGACCCAATACAAGAGTAAATATTTCTCATCCTCTAAATTCAGCTTTAATTACATAGTTGATAAGGTTGAAAAAAAATACACGTCTATCCTGTTAAAAAATAAAATAAAATAAAATATAAAAGTTTTTTTTAATAGCACTCTCAGCTAATGCCACTACCTGGGGAATGGAGACCCATAGTTTTACTGCTCTAACAGTAAAGAACCATTTACACAATTTAGTATTAAAGCTTGTTTTTGTCCAATCTTGAATTGTAGTAGCGTGCCCTCTTCATGGACCTTCAAATTTACAGTTTTACAAATGTTTACAATTACCTTTGATATATTTGTACATTGTAATCATATCTCCTCTTAAGCTTCTCTTCTCCAGAGTCACTAAGTGTAAGCTTTGTAATCATTCCTCTTAACTGAGGCCATCCAACTCCCTTATTAATTTCATAGCCATTCAATTAACTCTTTCTAATTCTTCCTGTGGGACCCTTCCTGTGGATTTGGTGACCAAACTTAACTTTATATTCAAGTGAGGCTGAACCAGTGTTTTTAAAGTGGAAATAATTATCTCCTAAATTATTATTATTATTATTATACGCAATCTATATAGCGCCAACAGTTTACGCAGCGCTTTACAAAGTATAGGGAGGACAACACAATTACAGTACAGTTCAATACAAAAGGTACAGTAGGGCCCCACTCATAGAACCTACATTCTAAAGGGAAGGGGTGGTGGTACAAAAGGTAATAGCTGCAGAGAATGATTTGATGGGGGTGGCTCGGGGATAGTTGTTATGTGGGTGTGGGACAGGCTTCCCTGAATATATGAGTTTTCAGGGATCTCCTAAAGGTGGAAAGGGTAGGGGCTGATCGGACATACTGGGGCAGGGAGTTCCAGAGGATGGGAGAGGCTCTGGAAAAGTCCTGAAGCATGGGAGGAGGTAACAAGGGAGCTATTTGGGTATATCTGCAGATGAGGTTGGTGATGTAGATGGGGGCAATGTTGTGAATGGCCTTGTATGTTATGGTTAGCATTTTGAATTTTACACGGTGGGGTAGTGGAAGCCAGTGAAGAGATTGTCAGAGAGGGGTGGCAATCACGAATCGATTAGTGAGGTGTATTAGTCTAGCAGCAGCATTCATAATAGACTGAAGGGGGGATAGCCTGCTTAAGGGTAGGCCATTAAGGAGAGAGTTGCAGTAGTCAAGGCGGAAATAACCAAGGAGTGAATAAATTGCTTTGCGGTGTCATTAGTCAGGAAGGGTCTAATTCTGGAGATGTTGCGGAGGTTAAGGTGGCAGGATTTAGCCAGTGATTGGATATGGGGGCTGAAGGAGAGGTCAGAGTCAACGATTACACCCAGGACCCTGGCATGTGTGGAGGGAACAATGGTTGTGTTGTTGATATTAATGGTGAAGTCACGGGGGGGGGGGGGGGGACCGTGAAGGAGGAAATATAACAAGCTCAGTTTTAGAAAGATTAAGTTTGAGGAAGTGGTGTGACATCCATACTGATATGTCATTCAGTAAGTTTGAGATCCGTGAGGAGATCGAGTGGGTGAGTTAAAGAGTGGAGAGATAGATCTGGGTGTCATCAGCATAGAGGTGGTATTGGAAGCCATGGGAGGTTATCAAATGGCCCAGGAAAGAGGTATAGAGTGAGAATAGGAGAGGCCCAAGGACAGAGCCTTGGGGTACCCCAACAGAAAGAGGAAGGGGAGCGGAGGAGATGGAGTTGTAAGTGACACCGAAAGTGCACTGAGATAGGTAGGAGGAGAACCAGGATAAGGCAGAATCAAGGCCAGTGTAATGCTATGGAGGAGCAGATGGTCAACAGTGTCAAAGGCAGCAGAGAGGTCTAAAAGTATGAGTATTGAGTAGTGGCCATTGGTTTTAGCAGTTAGTAGGTCATTGGTGAGTTTTAGTAGGGCAGTTTCAGTAGAATGTTGTGGGCGGAAGCCAGACTGTAGGGGGTTGAGAAGGTTGTTGGCCGTGAGGTAGCGACTTATTTGGTCATGAACAAGGCGTTCGATGAGCTTGGAGGCAAACGGGAGCAGGGAGATGGGTCTTAAGTTATGGAAACAAGTGGGGTCTAGTGAGGGTTTTTTGAGTATGGAAGTAACCAGTGCATGTTTGAGCGGGGAAGGAAAGGTGCCGGAGGAGAGGGAGAGGTTGAAGATGTGGGTTAGGGAGGTGAGGATAGAGTGGGAAGGTGGTCGCAGTAATTGAGAGGGGGCAGGGTCCAGGGGACAGGTAGTGAGGTGGGCCATAGAGAGGACTTTATCAACTTCATCTGTGGTAACTGGGCTAAAGGAGGAGATATGTGCCCTTTTAATTATGTGAGAGTACTGCTAGCATTGTTAGCTGCAGCTTGGAATTTTATTTAATTCAAGTCTGTGACCTACAAGGACTCTGAAACCTTTTTCTATCACCAATTCTACCAGCATATTTCTGGCACCCAAGTGCATACCTTTACATTTTTTATGTTGAACCTCATCTGCCATGAAGCTGCACATCCCCATATTTTTTCAAGTAACGATGCTATATCCTGTACTGAATTTATTTCCTTGCATAGTTTGGTATCATCAGCAAACACTGAAATTGAGCTCTTAATTCCAACATCAATATCATTAATAAACAAGTTAAACAGCATTGGTCTGAAAACAGACCCCTGGGGCATACCATTCACAGTCTTAGTCCATTTAGATAATGAGTCATTTATCACTACTTTCTAGATCCGTTCATATAACCAGTTTTCTCTCCATGTTCATACAATTTCTTCAACACCAATAGATCTTATTTTGTAAATGAAACATTTATGAGGTACACTTTTCAATGTTTTGGCAAAATCCACATGTATTACTGTAGCAATTACCCCCAAGGAGCCACTGACATATGAGTCCCCCGATTCCAGATGACAATAATCCTTCTAGCTGTACCATATCCTCTGACACACCAAGGCTCAAAAAGTATGATTCATTTTGGCTACACACCCAACAAAGCAGCAATAAGAAAAAGACAACAGCAATAAACAATTACGGAATAAACAAATATGTACAATGCAACAAATGAGAGGACCGTTTAGTTTGGGGGGTTCTAACTAAATGTAGTACTAGAAACTAAAAGGTCCTTGAGTCTCTCCAAAACCCCTCCTACTGGCCAGTGTGGTATTAAAGGTCGGGCCCAGAGTCCGGCATTGGAGTGCTCAGATCTAATTGGTATCCCACAGTAAAAAGCATTAGTGCCCAAACTATGTTCTAAATTAGGGTGGTGCTGTTCTTTTAAGAGAAGATTAGGAAAGTTGTAAACAGCTGCCTCTCACCACTATGCAGTTTGTTAGGAAGCTTCCTCCTGCTTTCTGATGAGTGGAACCTCTAGCGTTGCGTTGACAGCAACTCTAGACTCTGTAGCAGGGATCTCTCCTGAAACCAGTAACATCCTGCAACTCGTCAGATCACTCTGACATCTGTGGCCTCTGTAAAAATGCAGCAGCACAGTCTCACTTTCACACCATGGGGAGCTCTGGCAACAGCAGCATCTCTAACTCAAGGACACTCTCCAACAGTCACCACTCATTCCCCCAGTATGACTGCCCAGAGTCCTGGCTTCTCCTTCCTTTTTCTCCTTTCTGTAGCACACCATCCCCTTGGGACATGTAGTCCTGTACAGATCCCAGCTTAATAGTCTCCTGGGGACTACATTCCCTACAGTTCCAAGAGGGTCCCAGAAGTCTTTCACATTTCCTAGGCTTCACTGCAGCCAGTCACAGTTTCCTCTTATAATGGAAAGTGGGTGAGGCTCTCCTTCAGTGGCTGTATCACAGTGTCTGTGTCCCCTAGATGGCTCTGTCTTGTTTGTCTCCTGTCACCTTCACTTACTGTATAAACAGTCTCTTCCCTGTCAAGGATATCCTTGTACTAGGCTAAAGTCTAGCTGTCCTCTGTGCCCTCTTCCTGAATGGCCACTCCTCCCCTCACTTACATCCAGAGAGTGGTGTCAGCTGCTAAGTGAAGTGTCACAGCCAAGTCCGGAGTGCTACGGCTGGACAATGCCACAGAACAGGGCTACACTATGTTCATTGACCCTCCACTATTTAAATTTCCACTCACTTCCTCATAGATTGTTAACAAGCTGGTCTGACTAGAATGGTCTTTTATAAATCCATACAGGTTATTGCTTATGATACTTTTACCACAGACACGTTTTTTAATAGAGTCCCTTACCATAACCTTAAATACTTTACAAACTATTGTTGTTAGAATGTTAGTTCCCTGTTATACATCTCATCCATTTTTTGAATATTCATACCAAAATTTCTCTACTTCAGTCAGTTGGTACCATTCCAGTAAGTAAGGTGTATTTTAAAATAAAAGCCTGGCTTTAACAGAGTTATGCTCACTGGGGACCCATGGATGTAATCTGGACATAGTAATTTGTTCACATTAAGTTTTTTAGTCTGTTTTGAACCCAGTTTTCTGTCAGCCACAGAGGTATATTCAGTACAATTATATTAGCTTTACTATTAACACTTATTATGACTATCAAATCCATTGTGTTTGTTTTAGGAAACGAATAGAGAACAATTTGACATGCCTGCCCTCTGCCTGTTATTTGTGATCAACTTCCTGTGTTCATCTTGTTTTAGGCTTAGGCATTTCATCCTTTTAGCTATTTACTATTTATATATTTGAATGTAGCACCCTCAAGTGTGCTAGAAGTGGTAGTGGTTAGGTTTTTGTTAGGTTTTGTTTAGGTAAATGTACAGGCTTGGCTGGCAGCCAAGTCTGTCTGTTTGTTTTGATTTCGTTTGGGAGTGACTCAGGTAGAGCTGAGACCTCCTACTTCTTTCCAGAACATTCTGGAATCTTCTGCAAGGGAAGGAGGAGAGGAGAGGTGGAGCTGCCTGGAATATTTTGAGGAGCCCTTACCAATCCCCAACCTGAATTGGCATGGGGCAAGCCTGATTAAATACTCAGGGTCAGCCCAGTTGGGGAGGAGCTGTTCTGGAGGAAGCTGGAGATGGAGTGCTAGACTGTTGTAGCAATGGAGGGAGCTCACACAGTCAGGAGGACTAGGGAGGCACGCCTGAGAGGACTGGGAGAGTGCAGTCTGGGATGGGTGCAGAGCCATTGGAGTGGACTGTGGTGTCACGGGCAGTGGAGAGAGGCAGCTGCAGCCCAGAGGGCTGGCAGAGCTGGAAGATGTGGTACTGGGCTCAGTAGCCATGTGGACAGCTAGCACTAGGACTACCTATTTTTGCTACACCATAGGGCCAACGGTCCCTGCCTGTAAGGGACATTTGTTTTGGACCTGGCTGAGCCAGTGTCAGACCTGCTATCAGTGTTAGCTGGTCCTGAGAGTGAGATCAATAGCCAAGAAGAGTGCTTAAGAGTAAGATCAAGAGTCAAGTTTGTGCTGGAGGAAGTTCATTATACTGGAGATGTATATAATTCTCAATCCCTACATTTTCTGCAATCATCTGGGCATCTCATAATCATCCCATCTCCATCCAAGTTGAATTTTCCCAATAAAAAAACAAACAACAAAGTACTTGGACTGTTTCTTATCTTCTGAATGCTTGAGGACTCTGTGCCTGGCTGGGCAGGGTGACAGACGGACCACAAAAACCAGCAGCCCCTAGGGGTGTATGGCTACATGAAGAAGTTTTGGAGGTTCGTTTTACTGTAGCTATATGCTTTTCGTATTCAACTTTAGCTGCCCTGATTGTTTTCTTGCATCTTTTGTTGCATGCCTTGTCACTATGAATTGCCAAGGATGTCCCTTCCAATTTGTATGTTCTAAAGGCCAATTTTTCGAATTTATTTGCTTTGTTACACTAGAATTTAGCCACATAGTTTTGAATGTAGTGCAAAGTGGATTTGCCTTTCGTAAATAACCCCCAGTGTGTTTTAGGTAGGATTAAAAACAAAACAAAATGCACACTATTGTTTCTGGGTTGTACTACGGGTACAAACAACAACTAAAATTAACTAAAAACAAAAAAAAAATGTTTTTTTATTATTTTGGGCCAGTTTTTCTTAGATAATAAACTAAAATTAGGAGATATCGATTACCATTTACCACCAAATGAAAGTCCTGAAAAAAACATGGTATAATCCACCTGGGTGCACAAAGCAGTTATGATGAAATGTACGGTTTTAATAACACATGTCAAAGTTGCAAAGGTTTTGGGCTGCCGCTGAAATCCCCCCCCCCCAATTAAATGCAGCCTCACCATGCCCATCATTTCAGCCTCACCGTGCCCATCATTGCAGCCTTGCCATACCCATCATTGCAGCCTTACCGTGCCCATCATTGCAGCCTCACTGTGCCCATAATTGCAGCCTTACCGTGCCCATAATTGCAGCCTCACCGTGCCTATAATCGCAGCCTCACCGTGCCCATAATCGCAGCCTCACCGTGCCCATAATTGCAGCCTTACCATGCCCATAATTGCAGCCTTACCATGCCCATAATTGCAGCCTTACCTTTTCCATAATCACAGCCTCAGCGTGCCCATAATCACAGCCTTACAGTGCCCATAATTGCAGTCTCACCAATTAAATGCAGCCTTACAGCCTTACAGGGCCCATAATTGCAGCCTCACCAATTAAATGCAGCCTCACCGTGCCCATCATTTCAGCCTTACCATGCACATCATTGCAGCCTTACCATACCCATCATTGCAGCCTTACCGTGCCCATCATTGCAGCCTCACTGTGCCCATAATTGCAGCCTTACCGTGCCCATAATTGCAGCCGCACCGTGCCCATAATCGCAGCCGCACCGTGCCCATAATCGCAGCCTCACCGTGCCCATAATTGCAGCCTTACCATGCCCATAATTGCAGCCTTACCGTGCCCATGATCCCAGCCTCACCGTGCCCATAATCACAGCCTTACAGTGGCCATAATTGCAGCCTCACCGTGCCCAAAATTGCAGCCTCACTGTGCCAATAATTGATGCATTACCGAGCCCATAATTGCAGCCTTACAGTGCCCATAATTGCAGCCTCACGGTGCCCAAAATTGCAGCCTCACTGTGCCAATAATTGCAGCATTACCGAGCCCATAATTGCAGCCTTACAGTGCCCATAATTGCAGCCTTACAGTGCCCATAATCGCAGCCTTACAGTGCCCATAATCGCAGCCTCACTACGGTCAGTGCCTGGATTACACACAGCAGGCCTCCCCCGCTGTGTCTCGGAATTCAGTGTGAAAACTTTGGCCACGCTGTGACAAAAGGCCCACACTCCTCCTAGACCAGCTTGTGTGATAGACGCAGGGTTCTGTTTTTTACACTCAGCTCCGACCACTGTGTGTGACATGTAGTGGAGGAGGAGAAGGAGGAGGGGGGAGGAGGAGGGCAGCCATAGCAGCCATAGCTTAGCCCAAAGCAGCCCCAGGGCAGGCAGCCTACCAGGAAATGTCCCGGTAGGCCAGTCCGGCCCTGCCTCCTGTCACTCAGCCACAGACAGAGCAGCCCGAGCGGCCGTACTCCATTTGGCCGCTCGGGCTGCTCTGTCTGTGTCTGAGTGACAGGCTCAGCCGGGAGATCGCCCGGCGCTCACGGGTGATTGGGAAGCCGCACCCAAATGCGGGAGACACCCACGACTCGCGGGAGAGTTGAGATGTCTGATTTCCTAAAGTTCAAAGATTGTCTTGTGCCTTTATTGTGGTTAAAGTTTTGGCAGTTGCTAAATCTAACATGTAAAATCAGTTTTTAAGTATTCAAAATGTTTTAATACATTTCTAATTGGTGTTTTAATCCCTAAAGTGATGCAATATTTTTTAAATTTGGTAAATGCATTCTTCATCTGAACTAATGTAATCCTTTTGCATGGTTATTCCCCACAATTATGCACAGTTTTATCTGAGTTTGACATGTCTGTCTTACAGCAATTACTCGGTAATCTTGCTCATTTTGTTCACATAGGCACTCTACAAAATTACTTTCACATAATGGAACACCTCCCCAGTATCACAGTTCAGCATGTATGAATATCTTTAACACTTTTTCTGTCAGTAATGTAATAAGTACATCATGCTGGAAATGTTGCCTGGGGAACAGCTGTTATAAAGTAGAGCTATAGGCAAATTATAAAATCAGATCAGATCTGCCTAAGCCAGTAAGTTCAGACAATCAACTTTATTAGAGACTTCCTGGATCATTCTAAAAATGCCTGTTGATCATACCAGTAGAACCACTGGACCGGCACTGCTCAAGAGAGAATGACAAAACTGTTCCTTCTGCAGTGAAATATTTGCAGCAATGTCATCCTTGCTGCCAATGTAGTTGCTTAGATACTGGCACAGTCAACAGCCACATCAGCTCTAACTACAGCCCTACGTTGATAACATGTTGCCCTGTCTGCAAGAGCTGAAAGCAATATTAAACCCAAAAGCAAACATTTATTATATTGTAGCTTACCAATTCTTAGATGTGGTGGTTGCATTAGTTTTCTTTTTTAAGCTTTCTTTCCTTTATTTACACCTGGTTATCTGGCCAGTAAGTCTGTTTTTCAACAGAACAAGCTGTTCTGCAGATATAGCAGTTACAGGATTGAGACAAACCATTTACTACTGACAGGGGTGCTCACAATGATTCGCTTTTCTTTCTTTATGTCAAACCTTTATCCCAAAGGGAAACAGTTTGCTGTAACTGCTTATAAAGTGTTAGCTGGAGCTCAGCTTCAATTTGTTAGTGTATCTAAATCTGCTAGTGCATCTAACACCCCCCTCCCTCCAGATTAACAAAGCTGCTATCCAAAGGTGCCCCTGTGCTACTTCATCTAGAGTAGAGGCACTCTATCATAGGAGGTGTGTTACTGGCGAGATCACCAGGTGAAAACAGAGAGAAAAAAGACTAAAAAAACAAATACAGCCACCACATATAATAATTGGTAAGCTGCAACATATTACCTTTCTGGTGTTGGATTTAATAACGCTTAGGGAAATTATGTAAAAAACTTGTTCTGACACTTGTACCTATCTCAGCATTGTCTAGTAGGGTGCATTAGAAACCCAGATTCCCAGTTGCATTTACCGTTACATAAATTTAATTTAATTACATTTTTTTAAAACATTTAGCATGCCAGCTTGCATGCTTTTTTATAATCAAGCTAGTGAAAAAACTATAGGGTTTAGATGGCCTTTAAATAAAGGACTGGTGTCTCTGGTAGGGAAGCATGAGCTGCTTTCTTGGATAAAGCTTGCAATTTATTGATCAGTCTGTATCCCTGTTCTTGCCTAATATCATAAGTTATGGGTAATGGCTGGAAGATTGAGTTTATGAGTGCAATTAGTTTTATGACTGCTAGGTGAGAAAGGCTAGAATATGCAGGAGGCTCTACCACCCAGCTGCTTGAACATCACAAAGAACAGGAGTCTTTAGTAGGGCTGCCCGGCTCAGCCTGATCTATTCGCGACTACAGTCACTACACAAACAGTCTCAAAGTGGTTGTAAACTCTGTTACACCACTTTTACCTACAGGTAAGCCTATAATAAGGCTTACCTGTAGGCAGTGGCGTCGCTAGGGGGTGGCTTTTGGGGCTATAGCCCCGAATGTAGGGCCCATAGCCCCGAGTCTCTGCAGGGGTCCCCAAGGGGAGGGGAGACTCTCTGGGGACCCTGATGCAAAGGGGAGGCTCTCTGGGGACCCTGATTTTAAGGGAGAGGCTCTCTGGGGACCCTGATGTAAGGAGGGGCTCTCTAGGAACCCTGATGTAAGGGGGGCTCTCTGGGGACCCTGATGTGTGGGGGGCTCTCTGGGGACCCTGATGTAAGTGGGGGGCTCTCTGGGGATATATACACACACATATATTACTGTATATACATGTGTATGCCCGCCCAAGCGTTTGACTTTCTTTACTATGCAGCTATGGGCTCTAGCCCCAGATCTTTTGTAGACCTAGCAACGCCCCTGCCTGTAGGTACTGGAAATATCTCCTAAACCTGCACGGTTTTGGAGATATTTACCATATACACTTTCCCGATGTCATCGGCACATGCTCACGAAAGAAAGGGCACGAAAGTGCCATTTCT
Organism: Lithobates clamitans; assembly: GCA_037952925.1. Classification (NCBI taxonomy): domain Eukaryota; kingdom Metazoa; phylum Chordata; class Amphibia; order Anura; family Ranidae; genus Lithobates; species Lithobates clamitans. The sequence goes on from JBBGZY010000438.1 coordinate 18,003,375, forward strand.
AAGGGGTTAGTGCCCTGACCAGCAGCTCCCGCGTGCATGCGACTCCAACCAGTCACAGAGCCAGAGTCCACGGCCCCAGAAGGAAGAGGGGTGAAGATGGATGCGGCCACCAGCGGGGAAATCGCGGGTTTCAACATAATGGGCTAGTATGTGATGCACACTAGCCCATTATGCTTTTACTTTGCAGGGAAAAAAAGAGGAAGTAAAACCCATCAACTAATAAACTTGTTTCTTACAGGCCATTATACCACTAGTATTTTCACCTATACTAAAAACCCCAACAAAAGAAGCACTCTTGTTCATAAAAGTAGAAGAGAGTCTCTCATCTGCACTTAAAAACATCCACCAGTCTTCTCGCATACTGATTTTCATGGTGCTACCTTGATTTCCATGGTTCTCAGTACTGTACTTTTCTACCACAAGATTCAGTGTCCAAACAACTCCAATAGATGGAATATCCCGAAGTGCCATGGAATATCCTGACCTGCCATGGATAATCCTGACCTGCAATTGAAGCCTGCATTTCTCCTCGTCATCCACATGGGGATTGGGGCTAGGTCTTACCTTTCATTAGACCTAGGCATGCTTCTTCGCTGGAGCACCTTCTGAATGCTCTCCACCGTGGTTCTACACTTACATAATCAGTCATCAGTTTTAGCTAGGGGAAAACTCCCTTGCAAAGTGAACAGCCTATTTGCTTTTAGTAACTAAACCCCAAAGTATTCACGCTTAAAGGTTCTAGTCAGCAAGCCTTTCTTTTACAAGAAGGTTTATTGAGAGTCTCAGTAATACACAGTCATATCAGTTGGTTTACACGAATACAATAGATACATATAAAGTAGAATAATAAAGGAAACAGACCTAGATAAAGAAGTAGGCTGGATACAGTGCCTACACATACCTTATATCGAAGTCTAGCCTTGATGGGGAACAAATCTTTATCAGAAGGACACAACTTACCTATTGGGAGTGAATTAATGGGGATGAATAAGTTAGGGGATGAAAATTTAGTGAAAAAGGGGTGACTATTTTCACTTTAAATACCAATCATGTGAAAAAGAAATAAAGGAATAAAGTAAAAACATAATGATTGGATGATGAAAGTAAGTGTAGATTTGCCTTTTTAACTATTCTTAGTGAACCTTCTATACTCATTTAGTAGATCAGCCCCAATGGCTTGATGGTACAGCTATCATATAAACACCTAATATTAGGAAAATGTTAGAAATGATTGAAAATGACAGAAATCGTGCAGCAGATTTAGAGTATCACAATTCAGTGTTAATTATCTAGCAGAGAGGTGTGGTGTGGACACACATTCCTGAGTGGGTCACAGAGACCACTGGGACTAATTAAACATTGTAGCTCTTGAGTTTAGGCTAGAATAACATTTTATCATTGTGCTTCATTTCATGGAGATGATACCATTATGTCCTCAAACTAGGTGGGCCGTACTTGCACGTTTGCCACTTAGAATCTCAAATATGTCCATTGATGGATACTTATACTAAATGCCACAGATTCTGACACAGCTAAGAAGGGATCCACTCTATAATAATATGGGAACATATGCTTTTCAACATGCTCTACTGATATTCATGTTAATTTGAACAAATTATCTATCATGTAAAACTTTCATTATTCGCTCAGACACATGGTGGCACTAAAGATACGCCAGTTGTATAAAAATAATGTCAAAACCTTTATTGCGGAACCATTTGTTTCAGGAAGTTAAAAAGAGAAGTTTGAGTTTTTAATACAAATGGTGGTTTTTAAATAATGTCATCAGGTACATATTCTGACGTGCAATTAGATCTGTGCATGACTATGTATCTTTAGCATTTGTCTTTATGGGTAATAATGGCTTAATGCGTTAATAGCAGATCATTTAACATGATGTCAATAATTCTCGTAGAATGTCTTAAAAAAGAAATAGATAGCAGTTTGCAGACTCTTTGGTAACGTTGTCAACAGTGACTTTGATATATGTAGTTTATATAATCCTTTGTTCTTATCTGTGTGTTGTATTTATATATTTATATGTTTGTACCAAGTTCTGGTACATTTTTTAAAATGAGATTTTTAGAGTGACTGGTTTATTTATTATAACAGGATTGTAATCTTTTTCTAAATATATGAGTTATGTGTATTTGTTCATTATACATCTTATCTTGTATTGCACACAATTTTAAGAAAGAATGGTATTTATTCATACTATAGGTGTGTTCTCATCTATCCGTTTTAATAAAAAAAATTGTTTACTAACTGATCTCTTTCAGAGGTGTATATTTGTGCTAGGCATAGAGCCTTAAAAGACTGTCTTCCCTACTAAGAGCAGATGATCCAGAAGCAGCAGGAGAAGTGGAGGAACTTGCACTGTAGGTGCTTAGGTACTGCTTCCTCACCAGTAAGGAAATCAATGAACAGCACAGAACTAACATCACCAAATCTAATGAGAATAGCAGTCATCAGAGGTAGTTGATGTGATACAGTATGTCTTAGATCAGTGGTCATCAACCCTGTCCTCAGGGCCCACTAACAGGCCAGGTTTGCAAGATAATTGAAATACATCACAGGTGATATCATTTGCTGCTCGGTAATTGCAGTATTCTAGCCTGCATCTCCTCAAGGTAATACATAAATCCTGGCCTGTTAGTGGGCCCTGAGGACAGGGTTGATGACCATTGTCTTAGATAATCTCACACTGCAGATATGCAGCTATGAGGCTTCTGGAGCAGGAGTGCCTATGCACATTCACATACTCTCCCTGAAAAATTGAAAATGAATCCTGGAGATATATTCAGAGAGCACAGCCTAGTTGCTCAGTTGTTTTTCCTTCTGTTGTTGTTGTACAGAATGAGCCCTTCCTCCTAGTTGTGATGAAGTGATCCTGGATTACATTTAAGGTGATGTTGGAACCCTCTTCTTGCAGCCTTTTACATACTGAAAGTCGGATGTAAAAAAAAAAAAGCCAATACTAAGACAATCTTCACAGGACCAATCAACACAAATCTGCCGTGGAAGTTTGAATACGACTGATGATGCAGGAAGCAGTCAGTGGGGTTGATTTACTAAAACTGGAAAATCTGGTGCAACTCTGCATAGAAACCAATCAGCTTCCAGGATTTTTTGTCAACGCTTAATTGAACAAGCTGAAGTTAGAAGCTGATTGGCTACCATACCCAGTTGCACCACATTTTCCACTCTCCAGTTTTAGTAAATCAACTTCAAAATGTTCTTTGACTTCACTGGTTTACAGATGAACATAACACAGGTGAACATTCTGATTTTAGCACAGCTGCTTTGTGATGAAATTTAATTTGTAACTCATTGATTTTCTTTCACTTGTTGCCTGAATTTGCTCTTTTTAAATGCACTGCGACCAGCATAACCCAAGCCACCAGTCAATAGACTTTGTACTGACAACAAGCAAGCACAGGAAAAGATTCACTTGGTAGCTGCTCGGCAGAAGTCTTATTGCTATAGTGCTTACATGTCAGAAACAAATTGAATGGAAACACTGGTATACTGTAGATAGGTATTTATTATTGTCTAGCTACCCTTATTATTAGCATTTGTGATAGCAATTATTAATAAACTCAGGTAATACTGGCACTTCTGTGTATTAACAGGTTTAGCTAGGACGATATGACTACATATATAGGACCAGAAATCTATATTATACTGTGTCAGCAAAAGTTTAAATATGTTTTTAAGATGCAATGATTGTTTAAGGGTTGTGGGTTTGAGGTTTAATGTTTTAGGGTGGTGGTTTAGTGTTTTAGGTTTCATTTTTTGGAGGAAAGTATATTTTATTCAAATATAATTTTGCTGGGGTCTTCAGAGAGACTGAAGTATCTCTAGGTAAACAGATAAGAAGAACAGCAGTGTGCAAACTGAGTGTGGTATATTAACAGATTTATTGTGGTGAAAAGACAAATGGCAACTTACACTGTGAAAGTTAAAATCAGGCTCATCACATAGTAAGGACTTCTGATGGACAGTCTCACAACAGGGAACCTCAAACCAAGATAGGAGTACTGGGTGGATTGATGCACTTGCAGAACCAAGAGAACACAACGGGGGGCATCAAACTAAGTGCACAAATGATAGTTCTAAAAAATACTTATATATATATATATATGTATATATATATATATATATATATATATATATATATATGGGCTTTAACACTATCTTATAGAATAAATAAATATTGTTCATGGGTTCTAAAAGAAGGATTAATGCTGCCATTAAGATGCAAGTATTTTGTCTCTATGTATGTTATGTGTGAATACAACACAACTTTATCTTTGAAATAACGGGCCCTAAAGAATTAATTTGTTATAATTACACTTCCGTAATAAGCTAAAGTAATATCCGCAGATATACATAGAGATTGATGAGTGCTGTCAGTAGCTGCATCGTCATATTTCTTAGATAACTCTGGTCAAACAGGTAAGATTTAAAATATGAAAAAAATATTACTGATTCAGGATTGTATGCTATTGCACTTTTTATGTCATATGCATAAAAACACAGCACAATTTTAAATCACAGACAGTATGTTGGTTTTCCAGAATTACAGGTCTAATAATTTTAGGAAAATATGACAAGAGTTAAACCCCCTATGTGCCCATGTCTCAAAGCTCCTATTTATTTCCAATAACTAAAATGAAACATCGTAAATTATTTAATCAGTTATTTATTCCTATGGATTTTTGCACTCTATACACTGTTCCGTGTGTTATTAAGCTAGGTATTTATAGATAAGGTGGCATATCCATTGAGAAATGGTAGATTTGAAAGCTACAAAACCCTTCCTTGGGTCTTCAAGAGTCAAAAGAGGGAATCAGACTGACAAATTGCAGCAGTGAACTTCTAGTAAATCTTCACTGCATGAACCACATCCAACACACGAAGAGCCTTGTCCTCCAGCGTCTGAGGTTTTGGACAGAAAGAAAGCAATAAAATGTCCTGTTTAAGATGGAACAAAGAGACCACCTTAGGTAAAAAGGAAGGCTGAGGCTGTAAAACTTCTTTGTTAGGTTGGAGCCCGGGAATGGTTCAACAAAGTATCTGAAAGTATAAACAGTATCTACAATTAGGCATTAGCTCTTTAGACAGGGTATACATAGTGAAGCAGAATTTATGGATGGTATATCTGGATATGCCATCGGTCTTCATAACTGGGGGAATTCTGTATTTATCCATTTAATATATTGGTACTGTGTCTTTGGGTCATACTTGGTACTGTTGGTAAGTACCATCCATAAAGTCTGCTTCACTATGTATACCCTGTCTAAAGGGCTAATGTCTAATTGTAAATACTGTTTATACTTTCAGATACTTTGTTGGAAACGTTTATAGTAAGAACCTTTGACAACTTACCTCTGTGTGTGACCTACACTCTAATATTTTTACATCTCTAATCTATATGACTGTTATACATCAGGTGAGAATTATTCCAGTACAGCCTGTTCTTTAATATGGATTCTATCTCCATGCATAAGATCTAAGTCTTTTAAGACGATGTTTATATAAATACTTACCTACCTATCTTACTTGAATGTATGCCAACACTTTATCCCATAGTGTAATAGTATAGTATAGTATAGTATAGTATAGTATAGTATAGTATAGTTCATAGTATAATGAATATTTTTTTGTTCCATTTAGTGGTATCTACTATAGACCACATGATATGCGTGTTCTTTGTTGCTGCATACATATATATGAAACTTGAAACTTCGTCTTTTTGGATGTCTGTCTAGTTTTGTGAGCTGTCCTCATACCCCGAGCCACAGGTTTACCAGGCAAGCATATATGTTGTCATGTTTATGTTTGTATGTTTTATATCTATATATATACTTCTCCTGGATAAATGTTGCAATAACTATTGTTATACTTATATTGATATATACGATATGAAATACTTACACATATACTTTCTTCTTTTGCTTTTAAATATACCAGCACCTACCCAGTATCTGTCCTGAGGAAGCTAATCCCTGTACTCTGTACTCTTGATCCAGCCCTCTGTAACTGCACTACTGGGTAACTGGTAACTGTGTCCATACATGGTGTTGTTTGTATGTTGTTTAAATGTTTTTTAACTATGGTGTAATACAATTTTTATACTTTTTTAAATGATTTTTCCTCTCATTATGTGCCCAAAAAGTCCACCAATTTTTTGAGTTTCTCAATCCTTACATATATATTTTGGATGTTGGCATAGTGAGGGTCTTCCCTATCTTTTAGATCATTAAGAGGAGGACCAAATGAACGATCCCCTTGAAAGGGTAAACACTCAACCTGTTTTTTGTCTTCATCAGGGGGAATGAAGACACGTGCCTCCCTGTGTCGAAGACGCGTAGGGGAGGGGCCAGGACGGAGCGATCAGCACAGAGCTGGGTTGTGGAGCTCTCACACCCCGCAGCACGCCGCACAGCCGTTTTTTCCTATGTTATGTTTGGTGCACAGGAGCACCTTATAAATGTGAGTACCCCATGTGGGGATTGGATGTGATTTTAATAAAAGTATCCTACGGTATTATACTATATTAGCCTTTTTCTTTTATGTGGTCTGATGTGAGTGGAGCCATAAAGAATCCAGTGTGGGAATCAGCTGTACCTAATACTGAGCCCAGGGGTGGCTCCAAAAGCGTGTATTGACACAATTAAAACCTGTGTCACACGCTCCAAGGTGAGCGCAATCACATTGGGGGTCACCAAGGCACTTCACAGCATGTTTTTCTTTGGGCACGTTTGATTCAAAACCGGAACTTTTTCTTTGAACCATCACCATTACACTGACTTTTATTTGAACTTGGTCACTTTATGTTACTGGATTGGAAGATTTTTTCACGGATGTGATTTGAACACTTTTATTAGGGCGATTATAGTTTCAATTCGCCCACGCATGTGATTGATTTACTCTGTTTGTGTTTTACGAATATATATATTGTTTTATTTAATTTTTTTTTTTTTTTCTCTTTTTTTTCTCTTTTTTTTTTCTCTTTTTTCATTTTAATCACAGTGGATCTACATATGTGTAACATTTTTAAGCATATACACCTTATTAGGAATGATTATATTTTAATCACTGTGGATTGCATATTTATCTTATTACGTTTTTCTATGAACATTGCACTTTGTGATTTATTGCACTAGATATTTTTTTAGTGTGTTTGGTCATAGGATTCACACAGCAGGTGATCTTAGTAAGTGATCAGAGCTTTAGGATTCACACAGCAGGTGATCTTAGTAAGTGATCAGAGCTTTAGGCTCTATTTGATTTGCACGCTTTATTATCTATGATTTGTACTTAGATTTACAGTTATTCAGTCACACCCCTAGGCGCGGCGCATTTTTTTCATATACCTAATATCACACACTATCCCCTTTCCTACCTCAATTTCTTCCCCTATCAAAAGGAGCAGCGTACACATTTGAATTCCAAACCAATTATAACAACCGAACAGCACCATATCTACTTTGTTTTCTTTTTAATTCACTTACTCCACCTAGTGGCAGTAATCGGTAGAGGCAGCAGTTCCATAAACTATTTCCTACCTCAAGCAGTACTTACCGTATTTATCGGCGTATAACACGCACCCCAATTTAGGAGGGAATTTTAAGGAAAAGAAACTTTTAGGAGGGAAGTTTAAGGGAAAAAAAACTTACATTTAAATGCCCATCATTGCAGCCTTCTCAGTGCAGCCTTGCCCCAGTGCAGCCATGTCAGTGCAGCCTTGTCAGTGCAGCCTTGTCAGTGCAGCCATGTCAGTGCAGCCATGTCAGTGCACCCATGTCAGTGCAGCCTTCCCCAGTGCAGCCTTGTCAGTGCAGCCTTCCCCAGTGCAGCCTTCCCCAGTGCAGCCTTGCTCCATTGCAGCCGTTGATCCCCTGTCCCTGCCATATTGGGCTTCAAAATCGCCGACCGCGATTTGAAAATGGCGCCGCCGGCGCCGAAATACACAGAGCCGTCATGCTGCGTATGCTGCGGGAACATGACTGTCAGTTTCTTGTCCTTCTTGGGCACCCCCTCTCTCTAGGGTCACGTTACTCCCTTCCTCAACCTGGGAACCAACATCGGAGCCTTCTAATCGCAGAGCATCCTCCAGCAGCATGTACCCGACACTGTGGTTGAATAGTTCGGGGGACTCCTCCATGCATGATGGTGGGGCTACAGAAGGACCGACTGTGGACAAGGAGCCGGTGGAGTAGGCCACTTTGGCAGCTGCGTTGGAACGTAAACTACTCTGAGACTGGGTGACAGAGGATAAGGAGAATGAGGACGGCTTTGTTATCCACTCCACCAACTCTTCTGCATGTTCTGGCTCAATAACATGGCCAGCAGCAGATAAAAAGGACAAGCGTGCCCCACGGCCACCTGTAGAGAATGCACCATGTCCACAACCAGCACTGTTGACTGTAGACACAGAGCCTGCTTGCCCTCTTTTAGTGGCTTGTGAGCATCTGTCTCTCCTTGGTGGGCTTCCAGACATAATGTATATTTTGTTTTGCAACACCACACTGCACTGTATTGTGTACTGTGTACACCACCAGAAAAGTAGTAGCAACGGCACTATGGCTGCACTGTATTGTGTAATGTGTACACCACCAGAAAAGTAGTAGCAACTGCACTATGGCTGCACTGTATTGTGTACTGTGTACACCACCAGAAAAGTAGTAGCAACTACACTACGGTTGCACTGTATTGTGTACTGTGTACACCACCAGAAAAGTAGTAGCAACTGCACTATGGTTGCACTGTATTGTGTAATGTGTACACCACCAGAAAAGTAGTAGCAACTGCACTACGGCTGCACTGTATTGTGTACTGTGTACACCACCAGAAGTGTAGTAGCAACTGCACTACAGCTGCACTGTATTGTGTACTGTGTACACCACCAGAAGTGTAGTAGCAACTGCATTATGGCTGCACTGTAATGTGTACTGTGTACACCACCAGAAGTGTAGAAGCAACTGCACCACGGCTGCACTGTATTGTGTAATGTGTACACCACCAGAAAAGTAGTAGCAACTGCACTACGGCTGCACTGTATTGTGTACTGTGTACACCACCAGAAGTGTAGTAGCAACTGCACTACGGCTGCACTGTATTGTGTACTGTGTACACCACTACACCACCAGAAGTGTAGTAGCAACTGCACTACGGCTGCACTGTGATGTGTACTGTGCAAACCACCAGAAAAGTAGTAGAAACAGTACACCACAGAATGCACTGTAGATATAGGCTATACTGGATGCTGCAGAGTATATCTATCTATATATATATATATATATATATATATATATATATATATATATATACATATACTTGACTAGGGTAGCCAGATACCTTACTGCCCCCACCAATACATGTATGACACCTTATGTTACTAAGTAATGACACTGACACTTGTTTTGGATGTAAATGACCTTATCGGCCTTTATTAACAAAACCAATAAAACTGTAAACTTTTATTTCAAATATTTAAAACCATTTAAAATATTCAAAATATTTTAACTCGAAAATCTCAGTAATTTTTTGTTGCTGGTCCCTGACGACCCCAAACACTTTTTGACCACAGACCCCCATTTATTACCCGTTGGTCCAAAAACTGACCCTAGACCAACCGGAATACTCCATCCTGGGATGTGTCCCAACGTTTTCCAATACCTCGTTTTAATATATATATATAGATATATATCTATATCTATATATATAGATATAGATATATCTATATATATATATTGTCCATATATATATACTCCTGTCGCCAAGGACCTAACGCCACCGCGGCACAAGTGTGACACCTTACACTTGTGCCCGCAGCCACACCAGCAATGCTCTCCTAATGCCATCTTCAAACCCCAAGGCCCAAAGATCAATCCCCACCGGGTTCAGATAAAACACCATCCCCTCTCAAATACATCCAAGTGTCAGACTCCAATTCCCAATGGCGTATCACTATGCCCTCGTTCCGGGAAACAAACCTGCCCACTTCTTTATTAACTTTTATGCGTGCCTTATTATGTTTTTCCCATGAACGGGCCCCCCTCCAAGACATGCGGGCTACTATATCAGACCATACAAAAATCATGTCCAGAAAAGATGCCCTAAGCCTGAGAAAGTCCCATTGTATATCTTTTATGACATGTCTCATTGGTCTAATGCCCAAGTCATTTCCTCCCACGTGAAGGACCAATATATCCGGGGCCCTGTCCAACCTAGAAAATAAATGTACCTCTGGAACTACCTGTTGCCACCTCATGCCCGGTATCCCTAGCCATCTAACAGTGCCCTCCTCCCTCTTAAGCCGAAGCTGCCTACCGTCAGGTCTGATGTCCGCCCTTTTTGCCCCCCAAAAGACGTATGAATGTCCCAATATCCAAATGAGACATCTTGGGGGATCTGAAAAGACATAACAAAGAAAATACCAGCGACATTCTCAACATTTCTAGCCGCCTACTATAATTACCCACTTGCCGACCGCCTCACGCAGATATACTGCGGCAGAATGGCACGGGCAGGCAAAATCACGTACCTGGTACTTGATTGCCTTCCCACGGGTGGGGGGTCCGATCGGACCCCCCCTGGTGCCCGAGGCGGTCGGCTTTGGTCTGGGAGCGTTCAGAGATGAGGGAGAGGCCATCCATTCGTGCCCCCCCCCCTCGCGATCGCTCCAAGCCAATCGGATCATTCCCCTGCCTCTGTATAGTACACAGAGGCAAAGGAAATGATGTCATCTCTCCTCGGCTCGGCATTTTCAGTTCTGGCGTTGAGGAGAGAAGACACACACACATCACAGTAGAACATGCCAGGCACACATAACACCCCCCTATCCCCCCCGATCACCCCCTAATCACCTCTCCCCCCCCCCCCCCCGTCACACTGACACCAAGCAGTTTTTTTTTTTTTCTGATTACTGCATGGTGTCAGTTTGTGACAGTGTGGTAGGGCAGTTAGTGTTAGCCCCTTTTAGGTCTAGGGTACCCCCCTAACCCCCCCTAATAAAGTTTTAACCCCTTGATCACCCCCCGTCATCAGTGCCACTAAGCGATCATTTTTCTGATCGCTGTATTAGTGTCGCTGGTGACGCTAGTTAGGGAGGTAAATATTTAGGTTCGCCGTCAGCGTTTTATAGCGACAGGGACCCCCATATACTATCTAATAAATGTTTTAACCCCTTGATTGCCCCCTAGTTAAACCTTTCACCACTGATCACCGTATAACCGTTACGGGTGACGCTGGTTAGTTCTTTTATTTTTTGTAGTGTCAGGGCACCCGCCGTTTATTACCGAATAAAGGTTTAGCCCCCTGATTGCCCGGCGGTGATATGCATCGCCCCAGGCAGCATCAGATTAGCGCCAGTACCGCTAACACCCACGCACGCAGCATACGCCTCCCTTAGTGGTATAGTATCTGAACGGATCAATATCTGATCCGATCAGATCTATACTAGCGTCCCCAGCAGTTTAGGGTTCCCAAAAATGCAGTGTTAGCAGGATCAGCCCAGATACCTGCTAGCACCTGCGTTTTGCCCCTCCGCCCAGCCTAGCCCACCCAAGTGCAGTATCGATCGATCACTGTCACTTACAAAACACTAAACGCATAACTGCAGCGTTCGCAGAGTCAGGCCTGATCCCTGCGATCGCTAACAGGTTTTTTGGTAGCGTTTTGGTGAACTGGCAAGCACCAGCCCCAGGCAGCGTCAGGTTAGTGCCAGTACCTCTAACACCCACGCACGCACCGTACACCTCCCTTAGTGGTATAGCATCTGAACGGATCAATATCTGATCCGATCAGATCTATACTAGCGTCCCCAGCAGTTTAGGGTTCCCAAAAACGCAGTGTTAGCGGGATCAGCCCAGATACCTGCTAGCACCTGCGTTTTGCCCCTCCGCCCGGCCCAGCCCAGCCCACCCAAGTGCAGTATCGATCGATCACTGACACTTACAAAACACTAAACGCATAACTGCAGCGTTCGCAGAGTCAGGCCTGATCCCTGCGATTGCTAACAGTTTTTTTGGTAGCGTTATGGTGAACTGGCAAGCGGCCTAGTACACCCCAGTCGTAGTCAAAACCAGCACTGCAGTAACACTTGGTGACGTGGCGAGTCCCATACGTGCAGTTCAAGCTGGTGAGGTGGCAAGCACAAGTAGTGTCCCGCTGCCACCAAGAAGAAGACAAACAGGCCCGTCGTGCCCATAGTGCCCTTCCTGCTGCATTCGCAAATCCTAATTGGGAACCCACCACTTCTGCAGCGCCCGTACTTCCCCCATTCACATCCCCAACCAAATGTAGTCGGCTGCATGAGAGGCATTTTCTTTATGTCCTCCTGAGTACCCCTACCCAACGAACCCCCCCAAAAAAGATGTCGTGTCTGCAGCAAGCGCGGATATAGGCGTGACACCCGCTATTATTGTCCCTCCTGTCCTGACAATCCTGGTCTTTGCATTGGTGAATGTTTTGAACGCTACCATACACTAGTTGAGTATTAGCGTAGCGTACAGCATTGCACAGACTAGGCACACTTTCACAGGGTCTCCCAAGATGCCATCGCATTTTGAGAGACCCGAACCTGGAACCGGTTACAGTTATAAAAGTTACAGTTACAAAAAAAGTGTAAAAAAAAAAAAAAAAAATATATAAATTAAAAAAAATAGTTGTCGTTTTATTGTTCTCTCTCTCTCTTTCTCTCTCTCTCTATTCTCTCTCTATTGTTCTGCTCTTTTTACTGTATTCTATTCTGCAATATTTTATTGTTATTATGTTTTATATAATAATAATATTTATACTTATGTTTCAGGTATGCAGGTATGCAGGTATGTATGTTTTAGTGCATTAAAATTTAAAAAAAGTGTGTTTTTCCCCCAAAAAATGCGTTTCAAAAATCGCTGCGCAAATACTGTATGAAAAAAAATTAAATACCCACCATTTTAATCTATAGGGCATTTGCTTTAAAAAAATATATAATGTTTGGTGGTTCAAAGTAATTTTCTTGCAAAAAAAATTTATTTTTTCATGTAAACAAAAAGTGTCAGAAAGGGCTTTGTCTTCAAGTGGTTAGAAGAGTGGGTGACGTGTGACATAAGCTTGTAAATGTTGTGCATAAAATGCCAGAACAGTTCAAAACCACCCCAAATGACCCCATTTTGGAAAGTAGACACCCCAAGCTATTTGCTGAGAGGCATGTCGAGTCCATGGAATATTTTATATTGTGACACAAGTTGCGGGAAAGAGACAATTTTTTTTTTTTTTTGCACAAAGTTGTCACTAAATGATATATTGCTCAAACATGCCATGGGAATATATGAAATTACACCCCAAAATACATTCTGTTGCTTCTCCTGAGTATGGGGATACCACATGTGTGAGACTTTTTGGGAGCCTAGCCGCGTACGGGACCCCGAAAACCAAGCACCGCCTTCAGGCTTTCTAAGGGCGTGAATTTTTGATTTCACTCTTCACTGCCTATCACAGTTTCGGAGGCCATGGAATACCCAGGTGGCACAAAACCCCCCCAAATGACCCCATTTTGGAAAGTAGACACCCAAAGCTATTTGCTGAGAGGTATAGTGAGTATTTTGCAGACCTCACTTTTTGTTACAAAGTTTTGAAAATTAAAAAAAAAAAAAATGTTTTCTTGTCTTCATTTTCAAAAACAAATGAGAGCTGCAAAATACTCACCATGCCTCTCAGCAAATAGCTTGGGGTGTCTACTTTCCAAAATGGGGTCATTTGGGGGGGGGGGGGGGGTTGTGCCACCTGGGCATTCCATGGCCTCCGAAACTGTGATAGGCAGTGAAGAGTGAAATCAAAAATTTACACCCTTAGAAATCCTGAAGGCAGTGCTTGGTTTTCGGGGTCCCGTACGTGGCTAGGCTCCCAAAAAGTCCCACACATGTGGTATCCCCATACTCAGGAGAAGCAGCTAAATGTATTTTGGGGTGCAATTCCACATATGCCCATGGCCTGTGTGAGCAATATATCATTTAGTGACAACTTTGTGCAAAATAAATAAATAAATTTGTCACTTTCCCGCAACTTGTGTCAAAATATAAAAAATTCCATGGACTTAACATGCCTCAAAGCAAATAGCCCGGGGTGTCTTCTTTCCAAAATGGGTCATTTGGGGGGGTTTTGTGCCATCTGGGCATTTTATGGCCTTCAAAACTGTGATAGGTAGTGAGGAGTAAAATCAAAAATTTACGCCCTTAGAAATCCTGAAGGCGGTGATTGGTTTTCGGGGCCACGTTCGCGACTAGGCTCCCAAAAAGTCCCACACATGTGGTATCCCTGTACTCAGGAGAAGCAGCTGAATATATTTTGGGGTGCAATTCTACATATGCCCATGGCCTGTGTGAGCAATATATCATTTAGTGACAACTTTTTGTAATTTTTTTTTGTCATTATTCAATCACTTGGGACAAAAAAATTAATATTCAATGGGCTCAACATGCCTCTCAGCAATTTCCTTGGGGTGTCTACTTTCCAAGATGGGGTCATTTGGGGGGGGGGGGGGGTTTGTACTGCCCTGCCATTTTAGCACCTCAAGAAATGACATAGGCAGTCATAAACTAAAAGCTGTGTAAATTCCAGAAAATGTACCCTAGTTTGTAGACACTATAACTTTTGCGCAAACCAATAAATATACGGTTATTGACATTTTTTTTACCAAAGACATGTGGCCGAATACATTTTGGCCTAAATGTATGACTAAAATTGAGTTTATTGGATTTTTTTTAATAAAAAAAAGTAGAAAATATAATTTTTTTTCAAAATGTTCGGTCTTTTTCCGTTTATAGCGCAAAAAATAAAAACCGCAGAGGTGATCAAATACCATCAAAAGAAAGCTCTAATTGTGGGAAGAAAAGGACACAAATTTTGTTTGGGTACAGCATTGCATGACCGCGCAATTAGCAGTTAAATCGACGCAGTGCCAAATTGTAAAAAGTGCTCTGGTCAGGAAGGGGGTAAATCCTTCCGGGGCTGAAGTGGTTAACGTGCACAAAAATACATACTTCACAATAAATGTGGGCGAACATATATCGGATACCTGTTTGACTCCCATCTGCCTATCTTCTTTATTACATTGGTAGGAAGTCCCCAGCGAGCAGCCTCCGTGGCTGACCCTATGCGGAAGGAATGCCCTGCATATTCTCCCGGAGAAAGCCCACCTTCTTTTAAACACTTCCGCAGCACTGCCGTAAACTGAAACCTTGATAAACACAATCCATCCTTGTGGACAAACAGTGCCCCGTCCCCTGTCGGTCGCATATCCAAGAATTGCCTCAGGGCTGTTACTGGACAAAACTGGGTGTCTAACCCCCTGAACGATTCCACTCTGACCCCCTTTCCTTCCTGGTCCGTTTTCGATCACCTTATCCAAATCAGTACGGACTGATCTGAACACTGCACATCACCGAACCTTAAACCTCCCACTACCCTTTTTGAAGGCGAAACTAGTTCACCGATTCTGAATGCCCCAAAAAATGCCATCATAAAGGCTGTTTGGAAGAGCACTTGTTCGAAGTGCTCTGAACACACCTTTTTTAAACTTGTCATAATCGTCCCCAGCACCGCAAACGACACTGGGCGTCTGGAGTCCTTTTTGTGAGAACCCTTTCTATAACCCCGCAATGCCCTGCGAACCAAAAAGGATTTTGTGAAATCCCTGAGTCCTTTCAATTGAAATAAAAAGGCTAGAGCCGCCATCTTCTTCCCTATTGCAGACCCAGAGACCCCTTTTGAATAATTCTTACAAATAAAACACAACACAAACACAACACCCACGTCTGCATGTCATCTGAGTCCTCTGACCCTCCTACCTCATCCATCAAGGCCAACCATTCCTGCCATACTTTGCCATAAGCCCTCCATGTTCCTGTGCCGAGGGACTGCCGTATCAATCCTGCGGTGATGCCAACGCAGCTCTCCACAATTCCGACGGGAATGGATCCCCTACCCGGTTCGCCTCCGGTGCCAGCTTGCGAAATTCTTCCCACTGGAAACGAGACAAAGCATCCGCTAACTTATTGTCCATCCCAGGGATATGCAACAAGGAGAGGGGCGCCTCTGAGTATAAATCATAAATACATTTTATTAAAACAACAATATCCACTCACATGGAAGTTGAAGAAGTTGCATTAGGGTCGGTTGGCTGGGCTGGAGAGATGCGGTGGAACTACAGGTCACAGCGGTTCCTGCAGGGCATGCCAGGTCCAAAGAGGATTAGTTCTTGCAGCCAGGTTCAGTCTCTTGCAGCGAACAGTCCAACACAAATCCTGCTGGGTTGGGAGCCAGGTTATGTCCCAGATGCACAGATAGGGGTTCCAGGGAAGGAAGGGAGAGATGTGTAGGACGCCAGAGCATCCGTTCAGCCGTGCTGCTGCAGATCAGTGAGTAGCAGCACGGCTGAACGGATGCTCTGGCGTCCTACACATCTCTCCCTTCCTTCCCTGGAACCCCTATCTGTGCATCTGGGACATAACCTGGCTCCCAACCCAGCAGGATTTGTGTTGGACTGTTCGCTGCAAGAGACTGAACCTGGCTGCAAGAACTAATCCTCTTTGGACCTGGCATGCCCTGCAGGAACCGCTGTGACCTGTAGTTCCACCGCATCTCTCCAGCCCAGCCAACCGACCCTAATGCAACTTCTTCAACTTCCATGTGAGTGGATATTGTTGTTTTAATAAAATGTATTTATGATTTATACTCAGAGGCGCCCCTCTCCTTGTTGTTTGTTTTAGCTTGCTGGACCCTGCTTTTGGTTCCTTTGGTGGCCGCCCTGACTGACCTCTTGTATATACTCCCAGTATATATGCATGAACTTACACATGCATTTTTACAGTTTTCAGTTTCTGGACTAATCGGTTTTACTTTCAAGGTAACTGTGCTTTGCGCCTTTTTACTTGTATTATCCCAGGGATATGCACTGCGTAAATAAATGCATTTATGCGCAAACAACTGAGCACCAGTTGTCTTAACAATCTAACCACGGGTGGGGACGAAGCCGAGATGTTATTAATTGCCCAAACCACCCCCAAATTGTCACAATTGAACCTAACTTTTTTGTTACGTAACTCTTCCCCCCACAATTCAACTGACAAAACAATAGGAAATAGTTCCAGGAGGACCAAGTTTCGAAGGAAACCTGCCTCTCTCCAACTCTCCGGCCATGGCCCTGCACTCCACCTACCTCGGCAATACGCCCCGTATCCTGCCGATCCTGCTGCATCCGTAAACAGGACCAAGTCAGCGTTGCTGACCGGTCCCACTTGCCACATAGAGCGCCCATTAAAGCACTCCAAAAACGCATCCCACACTTTTAAATCTACCTGTAGCTCTCTGGTCAATCTGATGAAGTGATTGGGAACCCTCACTCCGGCCATGGCAGCCGCCAACCTCCTACAGAATATACGACCCATGGGAATGATTCGGCATGCAAAATTCAATTTTCCCAATAAGGATTGCAATTCCTTCAGACGCAGCTCACGCTTCTTACCCACCATACTCACATCCTTGCGTAAGGCCACCAATTTGTCCTCCAGCAGTCTACATTCCATGGCCATGGAATCAATAGTGATGCCCAAAAAAGCTAATTCTGATGTTGGGCCCTCTGTTCTGTCTGCCGCCAGTGGGATCCCGAATCTTTCAGCCAGGTGTTGCAAGGTCCCTAACAACACTCCACAACATCGGGAGTCTGGGGGGCCTACGCACAAGAAATCATCCAGTTAATGGATAACTGAATTTATCCCTGCCGCCTCCCTAACCGCCCATTCAAAGAACGAGCTAAACGCCTCAAACAGTGCGCAAGAAATGGAACAGCCCATAGGTAGGCAACGGTCTACAAAGTACGACCCTTGCCAACAGCATCCCAACAAGTAAACACTGTGGGGGTGTACCGGCAATAATCGAAATGCCGATTCCACATCAGTCTTTGCCATGAGGGAGCCCCTGCCATATTTTCTGACCCAAGAGACAGCTGCATCGAAGGATGAATAGGTAACCGCACAATCTTGCGGGTCAATACCATCGTTCACTGAACCGCCTTTTGGGTAAGACAAATGATGTATCATCCTATATTGCCCCACCTCCTTCTTTGGAACAACTCCCAACAGGGAAACTATTAACCCTGGTAACGGCGGGGCAGGGAATGGTCCAGCCATGCGGCCTAGTGCAACTTCCTTAAACAGCTTAGCTGACACCACCTCCGGATGGAGGAGTGCCGACTTCAGTTTTTCTGCAACTGGCAGAACCTCCCGCAATAAGCTCTGAATTCGAAACCCCTCCTTGAACCCTGTTTCTAATAAAAGTGCCGCTGCCCTATCCGGATACCTATTTAGGAAAGGTAGCATTCTTTCTAGTCTCACCGGCGTCATCTCTTTTTCCAGCGATGTCCCCTGTGCGACCCTTTCCTTGTCTATAACAGCGCACGAAAGGGTACACCCCACTGCAACCTGAGCATTTGTGCTTGTAGCGACATGAGTTTCCGAACAGGCAGTTACCTTAATTGAACTGCCAGCACACCCCTTTCTTTTTTGGGGCCGGCGATCCAGCAGAGGAGGTGCCGTTGACCCCCCCTGGAAAAAACGGTCTCGCAGCCCTGGAAGAAGTCATCAACTTCATCCAGAGACTGATATCCTTATGGTCCCATCTAATCGAGGGGCGAACGGCCTTCCGCTGACGAAGCTGTTCGTCATACCGAAGCCATGCTAAACCCCCATAAACTCTATGCGCCTCGCTGATCGCAGCAAGGTAACAAAATAATGCCGAGCAATTCTCGGGAGCTTTTTTCCCGATCACGCTTGCCAAAATCGCAAATGCTTGCAACCAGTTAGCAAACGTGCGCGAAATTAAAAGGGAAAAAATTTCCACAAACTAATTTTTCCAAATTTTTTCCCTCATCTCTTTTTTCAAATGCGCCCCCAGCGGTCCCTGGAAACATACGTAGACCCCGCCCTTGCTGCATCCGCCAATCTCACTTTTTCCGCATCCTTTTCCTGCGTTGTAGTTTTAGTAGTCTCTCCCACGCCGTCACTTCCCGTCTGTGTCTCCGCCCCCACCGACGTCGCCGACCTTTGTGGGGGGTCCACCACTACCGGGGGTTCCCTAACACTCGTTGGTTGTGATACCTAGGGGCCAATTAGGGATGAGGGCTGCTGAGTGTTCTCCAGACGTCGCAGCAGCTCCCACAAGCCCCCCCCAGCGTACCCTTCACATTACCACCCACACTAGTTCCCCCCGTAGATGTTTTGAAACAGAAACAGAAGCTTTGCTCTTACCAGGCTGCCTTAGGCGAGAGGACCCACCAGCCGTCTGTCCCGACTCCACCACTGCCTCCTGGGGATCATCGCTCAACTCGCCCTCCTCGCTGCTGCTGCTGTCTGTCTGCATCACTTGCTGCTGTTTTTCCTCTGTTCTTCCGGTCCTTCTGTGTCCCGCAGCCTGAGCGACCGGAGGGGGGGCGACATCCCTCCGAGGGTTCCGTCCGCCATTCCCCCTGTGAGAAGCGATGACGTCATCTCTCTGTGCCATGTCTCTCACGCAGGCACTGTCCTGACCAACCCTCCCAGGCCCTTCACTGAACCTGGAGGCGGGGCCTCCTGACTGACGAACCTGCCGCTGACTGGATGAACCTCCGCCACGAGGTAAGATTGCGTCACCACGAGGCAAGCCACTGGCCGTGTCTAAGGCAAGGCCGGCGCCCAACCGACCCTTCCTCCCACGCCGGGTTGCCACCCGACCGGAGCATTGCCAGAGGTGGCAGCCTGTTGTCTACCTGGCTGTGTGCTCCTGGAGGGGACCGGCCTAGAGGCCTGTATTAGGTCCCCCCCCGGGACTATGCTGCGATCGGGCACTCCTTCCTGGCCCCCCGCCCGCCCCTTGAGGTGTCTGTTTGGCAGGGGGTCCCTAGGGGGTCCGACTAGGGCTCGCCAGTCTCCGATGAGTCCTGGGAGTGTTGTCGGGGCTAAGGCGCTCAGGTGGTCTAGACCTTTGAGCCCGTGTTGAGGCAGGCCTCGCTGTGGATGGGCCCTGCCCTACCCCCTGTAAAGTGGAGGCGATTTGGCTCTGAAGCCATTCTGTGCAGTGGGTCTCCGCTGCCTCCCTCAGCTGCGTCCAAAGCTGCTCTAACCCGCTCATCTTGCTACCTACTTTCTCTAAGGGGCCCAGGGAACATTTCTCCTGTCTCTCACCCATGACTGATGCTTCTGCTCCCCCCAGCTCCTACAGGAATTACACTCTCCTCCCCCCTTCTACTCTGATCCACCAATCCTGTAATTCCAGTTACTTCCTTAAACCCCTCCTCTTAATAACTTGTTCCTTTCCTAAGCTCCTTGCACCCTGTCATGGATGTACTGCGCTTCCTTTCCAATACTGCTACGTACATGTCTAAACTGTCTGTGTATGTATATATATATATATATAGGAAAAACACGTGGAACGATGCTTTAATGCAAAAAGTGTCCTTTTACTGAAAATTCTTCCATTACATGATTCAAATACAAGCAAGCCACTGTACAGTTCCTAGCGCAAGTCGCTCTTCGTCAGGCTTTTCTGGCTGTGTGTGAAAAGCCAAACCACACTATGTACTCTTATCAACACCCAGTCCAGTACACACCTGTGTTCACTTAACTAATTATCATAGACAAACCACTTATAAACATTCAAGCATTTAACCCTACTATATAAATCCAATTCTGGTGAACCATCTTAAATTTCCTAATAAAGAATTATTTACAACAGATTCATCCTGTTATGTATCATATACCATCAGCATAACATTATGAACTAACTAAACTCTCTCACTTAATTAGTTAGATCTTTCAAATCATTTATCATAAATATAAATATAATAACGTTCTTGATCATGTCTCAGATCTCTTCATAGACTCCAGCTGATATTCTGCTATCTAGTATTCCCAACGGGAGCTCTTTGTGATCGATCTAAAAGAAATTTAATACATTCAAAACATAATTGCAACTACTTTTCAATGACGTATCAAAAGTTCTACACAAATAAGTATAAATCATAGTCCTTGTTCATACCTTCAGGATGCAAGGACTGTAATTTATTAATCCACCAAACTTCACGTCTTTTCAATTTCAAAATCCTATCACCCCCTCTTTTATCGTGAGGAATCTCTTCTAACACCATAAATCGTAAATCGGTGTCTTTGTGTCCCATCTCAGAAAAATGACGCCATACAGGAAGGCCTGATTGGGGATGTCTAATTGTACTACAATGTTGTGCGATACAGTCTTTGATTTTTTGGGTCGTCTCCCCCACATAAAGGAGATTACAGGGGCATGTGAGAATATAGATCACATATGATGACTGACAGGTGTAAAAGCCATTAATTATTATCTTATTGTTAGTTCTAGGATGACAGAAATTATTGCCCTTGATCATTAGGTTACATTGGATGCAATTAAGACAGGGGTAACAGCCCTTCCTTTTACTACCGAGAAAAGTCATTCTTTTCTCCTCCTGCCTATCAGGTTTGAATTCAGATCGTACCAAAAGATCGCGCAAGGTTTTATTGCGCCGATATGCTTTCATGGGAGTTAATTGAAACTCCTCTATCTGAGGATATGATCGTTTCAGTATCGTCTAATGTTTTCTCAATACATTAAAGATCTTATCACTATAACTGTTAAATTGAAAGACAAATGGAATCCTAGGTTTGTCAGATGAATATCTCTTCTTATTGCAATTACCAATGGGGTTCAAAATTTTATTTAATTCCTGTCTAATTAGACCTTCTGGATAGCCCCGCTCCTTAAATTTAAAGCACATTTCATCTAATCTCTGGTCTCTTATTGTAGTATCACTCACAATCCGCATCACTCTGAGAAGTTGGCTTCTAATGATAGAACTAAAAACGTGGGGGGATGGTAACTGTCATATCTTAATAGCTGGTTCCTATCTGTGGGCTTAGTGTATATATCAGTTTCAATCCGTCCTTGTTTTGTGTATGCCCGTATGTCTAGAAAGGGGACCGAGTTCCCACCAATGTGAATTTTGAACTGAATATTTGGTGAAATACTGTTAATCATCTCATCAAAGGTTTTGAGTGATTCGAAGCTGCCCCGCCATATGGCAAAAATGTCATCTATATAGCGCCACCAGGTGGCGCAATGTTCCCGAAAAATTTCATTGACAAAAATATGTTTCTGCTCAAAATCATGCATAAATGAACAAGCATATGGCGGGGCAACATTGGAGCCCATAGCAACCCCCGTCAATTGCACATAATAACGATCCCTGAAAAGAAAATAGTTATTATATAAAACCAAATTGAATAACTTTTCAAAAAAGGAAATCTGAGCTTCTGAGTATTCATGACAGTTCTTAATTAGGCTCCTTAATTAGATCCTTGAAAAAGTCACGTGACTGTGATGTAACGTGTGGGAGGAGCCAAGGACACTCTGTGCAGATCAGCAGTTTCACACAGTGTACTGCACTGAATCTGCTTCTGTCTAAGGCGGCTGACTGCTATAGTATAACCTGCATATGCCTTATCATTGTAAGGCACACGTGAGTGGATTGAAGTTTGCCTGTGTACCTTGGTATCCTAACTATTGCACAATGATTGGTTTTTTCTCTTATCTGCCTGTTTATGATTCTCACATTGGTTGTGAATAGAAGCAAAAAACACATTGGTACTATCAATGAGCACCTTAATTAAGCAAGTGTTTTTAAACAGCTTTGCTAGTGATCAAAAGCTCTATACCAGGGGTCTCAAACTCAAATTGCCTGAGGGCCACATGACAAGTTTTCATATCCCATGGGGGGCCGCATGCAAACTTTTAAAACTTCAAAAGCAATGAACTATACCAGCAATAATATACTATACTATACCCAGCACTGGTGTCAGCAAACGCATTATACCCAGTACTGGTGTCCGTAAGCGCATTATTAACCCAGCATTGGTGTCAGCAAACGCATTATTAACTACCCAGCATTACCCCTCCCACACTGCACAAATAGCCACACACTGCACAAATAGCCCCACACTCCATAAAATACCCCCCACACTCCATAAAATACCCCCCACACTCCATAAAATACCCCCCACACTCCATAAAATACCCCCACACTACACAATTACCCCCCACACTACACAATTACCCCCCACACTACACAATTACCCCCCACACTGCACAATCACCCTCCACACTGCATAAAATACCCCCCACACTGCACAAATTTCTACCCCAGTCACCCCACTAAGGACTTTGCCTCAGTGTGATGGCTCACTCACCTCTCCTGGCAGTCAGGATCATCTGCCTCCCAAATCCTCTCCTCCTGGCTTCCATACAGGCCTAGTGACAGGGGACCCAGAGAACACAATCTCCCGCCCTGAGGTGGCAGCAGGACCCTGGTTTGGAGCTCTGGTCGATCGTCAATGCCTAGGTGGGCGGATCGATGAGCGGATCCTTCCTCCGCTCCATTCTCAGCTCTGTTCTCTCTCTGGGCTGCAGCAGCGTGCAGCGGAGAGGACAGAAGAGATGGAGAGGTAAAGCCGATGGCCGATATATGATGACGATTTTTGTGGCCGATATTTTAGGCCGATTTGAAAAAAAAAAAACCTCACCCACTCCACTCCTCCCTGCTTGCTCCTGTCACTCTACCAAACACTTGATGTCCTCAGTACAGATGGCACTGGTTGGCTTAGGCAGGTGGCACTGGCAGGTGGCACTGTCTGTCACTGGCAGGTGGCACTGGCAGGTGGCACGTTGCACTGTTTGGAGGGTGCACTGATTGGCACTGACAGATGGCACTGGCAGGTGGCACTGATTGGCAATGGCACTGGCAGGTGGCACTTATTGGCAGTGGCACTGGTTGGCACTGGAAGGTGGCACTGGCAGGCATTGGCAAGTGGCACTGGTTTGAAACTGGCAGGTGGCACTGGTTTGGAACTGGCAGGTGGCACTATTGGCACTGACAGGTGGCACTGATTGGCGTGGCACTGGCAGGTGGCACTGATTGGCGTGGCACTGGCAGGTGGCACTGATTGGCGTGGCACTGGCAGGTGGTGGCAGGTGGCACTGGCAAGCACTGGTTGGCACTGGCAGGTGGCACTGATTGGCGTGGCACTTGCAGGTGGCGGAAGGTGGCACTGGCAGGTGGCTTTGATTGGCAGGGGCACTGGTTGGCGGTGGCACTGGCAGGCACTGGTTGGTGGTGGCACTGATTGGCGGTGGCAGGTGGCACTGGCAGGTGGTACTGGTTGGAGGTGGCAGGTGGCAATGGCAGACTGGTTGGCACTGGCAGGTGGCACTGATTGGCAGTGGCACTGGCAGCTGGCACTGACAGATGGCACTGACAGATGGCACTGATTGGCACAGGCAGGTGCCACTGGCAGGTTTCACACTGAGCGGAGTGTAACAGTGTGTGAAACTGACAAGGAGCTGTCCACACTCAGCGCTTGATGCTTGTGTGAAGCTGACACGTAGCACAGAGGAGAGAGACAGAGGGATCTGTCAGAATTGAGGTTGATGTCGGGGTGGGCGGGACCCGGCCGAGGTGGGCGGGGCCAGCAGCTGTCAAACACCAGCCAATGATTGGGCTGCTTAAGAAAAGGGGCGGGCCACATACACGTAGCTGCCCGCCCAGATCCCATTGGCTGGTGTTTGATATTGGCCGGGTCCCGCCCACCCCGGCCGGGCCCCGCCCACCCCCGACATCAACCTCAAATCTGACAGATCCCTCTGTCTCTCTCCTCCTGTTACGTGTCAGTTTCACACAAGCATCAAGCGCTGAGTGTGGAGAAGGAAGGAAGAGCAGCGGCCAGTGCTATATATCGACCTAATGGCCAAATATCGGTCGACCTCTAGTCCTTTATCAGCCCTGCCTGCGGGCCATTTTTAACCGGTCCGCGGGCCGCAAATGGCCCGCGGGCCGGTACTTTGAGACCCCTGCTCTATACCAATCAGGATTCTACACCTGTATAATTGAACCTTCTGAATACATCCCTATATATTTATTTTTATGTGGATTTTTTATGTGAGTTTTTTACACATTTGGTGTCACTAATTTTTTATAACTTTACACTATTTTGATTGCTGGATTTTTTAGGAATTTTTACTCACCGCTGGATTTATTTGACTATTTATATTTATTCTTATATATTCGTTTTCATGCACATTGTGAAGCGCTTCAAATATCATTATTTATTCTTAATTAGGCTCAACGCTGCTTCAATGCCAGCCACATGAGGAATTGATGTGTATAGACTTGTTACATCCCAAGTGACAAGGATACATTTGTCTTGGATTTGTGGTAGGTCCCTAATTTTAGACAGAAAGTCACCAGAGTCCTTGATGTAGGATGGGGTAGTTTTCACCAAAGGTGATAACACTCTGTCCAATAATTTAGCCGTGGGTACAAAGATCGAATCTCTCCCCGATACAATCGGGCGTCCCGGTGGGGAATGTTTGTCCTTTATGGATCTTGGGGAGTATGTACAAGACCGGAATACGGGTATGTGTTGGTAACAGAAATTCATACAGGTCATGTGAAATTAACCCTTCTTTAAACGCTGGTTTTACAATACTCTCCAAGATCTTTCTAATACTCCATGTGGGGTCCGATTGCAGAGGTTTATACACTGTGTCATCATCCAATTGCCGCTTGATCTCATTCTCATACGCCTGGGGGTCCATGATGACCACCGAACCCCCTTTATCAGCAGGTTTACAAATAATATAATTCCGTTTAGTTAGTTCCCGCAACGCTGTTCTTTCATGAGGGGACAGGTTGTTAGGTACATGGTCTTTAAAGTCCACTTGTTGTATTAAACGTTTCACATCTCGGGTGACCTCCTGTACAAACATCTCAACCGGTACGTAAGTAGTGGGGGGAACGGATTTGGATTTCATCACCAGTCCCAAACTTTTATTACTCAACCTCCCTTCAAACATATCGTTATGGACAAATGGTTTATGAAGAAAATGGACCTTCCATCTAATATTACGGAATAGGCGATACAGATCTTGATCTAACTGAAATGGATCTAGATGACTCTTAGGGCAAAGAGATAAACCACGGTTAAACAGTCCTACCTCATCCGATGACAGGACCCGCCTGGAGATATTATGTACTAAGTCTCCCTTGATCGGCCACGGTTGCCTCGTGTATTGCGGTATCTGTCGTGACTCCCTTCTCTGTTGTAACGGGACCTGGTTTGCATCCGAGTAGTGGACAATTCTCTCCGATCTGTTTGTAAAAAATTAGATGAGGAATCGGTGTCTGTATTGGCTGAAGAATTATCGGACATTTCCCTCCTGTGGCTTCCATACTCGCTACGACCTCGTCGGTTGTATGGACGCGGCCATCGGTATACCTGGTTCCTCTCATAATCCTCGATGTCCCGATCAAATTTGTTGCGTTTTATGGTCTCCAGTTCGCAACGATATTTGTTAATGTTTTCATCAGCCAACTCTTTACACTTATTGAACTACTCCAAAGTCATTGCTGTGCGCAAATCTGATTCAATCTTAGTAAGTTGTTCCGACAATGAAGCCAGTTCCTTATGTATAAATGAAATGGTCAAAGTCATGAGATCAAATGAACATTTGTTAAGAATCTGCATAAATGTGCTCTTGAATTCATCGTTATCACTGAATAGGGTAGGGGCCAATCGCACCCTCAAACCTCTAGGAATCCGTTGTACCCGATGGTATTCAGCTAAAGTTAGCCCGTGTAGTTCCAAAGATGTATGTTTCCTTCTTAATTTTTCCCATGTACGGGAATTGTAAACCGGGGTGTTACCCGTCAGGAAATTTCTGGACCCTGAGATCTGAGACATGATATGTGTGGTCTCTTCCTGGGTATATGAAAATGTAGCTCCATTGATATCCATCTTGAATGAAGGTAACTTACTCACTGGGAGTATAATATATAAACATCAGGTGGGTTACCCTCTTCTCTTTCAATCCTTATTCAATCAAGGCACCGTCAGGGTGGACTCCCAAGCTTCCACCATAAAGGATAGGAAAAACACGTGGAACGATGCTTTGATGCAAAAAGTGTCCTTTTACTGAAAATTCTTCCATTACATGATTCAAATACAAGCAAGCCACTGTACAGTTCCGAGCGCAAGTCGCTCTTCGTCAGGCTTTTCTGGCTGTGTGTGAAAAGCCAAACCACA
Source organism: Lithobates clamitans (assembly GCA_037952925.1). NCBI lineage: Eukaryota > Metazoa > Chordata > Amphibia > Anura > Ranidae > Lithobates > Lithobates clamitans. The sequence goes on from JBBGZY010000438.1 coordinate 18,030,548, forward strand.
CTATGTTCTCTTATCAACACCCAGTCCAGTACACACCTGTGTTCACTTAACTAATTATCATAGACAAACCACTTATAAACATTCAAGCATTTAACCCTACTATATAAATCCAATTCTGGTGAACCATCTTAAATTTCCTAATAAAGAATTATTTACAACAGATTCATCCTGTTATGTATCATATACCATCAGCATAACATTATGAACTAACTAAACTCTCTCACTTAATTAGTTAGATCTTTCAAATCATTTATCATAAATATAAATATAATAACGTTCTTGATCATGTCTCAGATCTCTTCATAGACTCCAGCTGATATTCTGCTATCTAGTATTCCCAACGGGAGCTCTTTGTGATCGATCTAAAAGAAATGTAATACATTCAAAACAGAATTGCAACTACTTTTCAATCACGTATCAAAAGTTCTACACAAATAAGTATAAATCATAGTCCTTGTTCATACCTTCAGGATGCAAGGACTGTAATTTATGAATCCACCAAACTTCACGTCTTTTCAATTTCAAAATCCTATCACCCCCTCTTTTATCGTGAGGAATCTCTTCTAACACCATAAATCGTAAATCGGTGTCTTTGTGTCCCATCTCAGAAAAATGACGCGATACAGGAAGGCCTGATTGGGGATGTCTAATTGTACTACGATGTTGTACGATACGGTCTTTAATTTTTTGGGTCGTCTCCCCCACATAAAGGAGATTACAGGGGCATGTGAGAATATAGATCACATATGATGACTGACAGGTGTAAAAGCCATTAATTATTATCTTATTGTTAGTTCTAGGATGACAGAAATTACTGCCCTTGATTATTAGGTTACATTGGATGCAATTAAGACAGGGGTAACAGCCCTTCCTTTTACTACCGAGAAAAGTAATTCTTTTCTCCTCCTGCCTATCAGGTTTGAATTCAGATCGTACCAAAAGATCGCGCAAGGTTTTATTGCGCCGATATGCTTTCATGGGAGTTAATTGAAACTCCTCTATCTGAGGATATGATCGTTTCAGTATCGTCCAATGTTTTCTCAATACATTAAAGATCTTATCACTATAACTGTTAAATTGAAAGACAAATGGAATCCTAGGTTTGTCAGATGAATATCTCTTCTTATTGCAATTACCAATGGGGTTCAAAATTTTATTTAATTCCTGTCTAATTAGACCTTCTGGATAGCCCCGCTCCTTAAATTTAAAGCACATTTCATCTAATCTCTGGTCTCTTATTGTAGTATTACTCACAATCCGCATCACTCTGAGAAGTTGGCTTCTAATGATAGAACTAAAAACGTGGGGGGGATGGTAACTGTCATATCTTAATAGCTGGTTCCTATCTGTGGGCTTAGTGTATATATCAGTTTCAATCCGTCCTTGTTTTGTGTATGCCCGTATGTCTAGAAAGGGGACCGAGTTCCCACCAATGTGAATTTTGAACTGAATATTTGGTGAAATACTGTTAATCATCTCATCAAAGGTTTTGAGTGATTCAATGTTGCCCCGCCATATGGCAAAAATGTCATCTATATAGCGCCACCAGGTGGCGCAATGTTCTCGAAAAATTTCATCGACAAAAATATGTTTCTGCTCAAAATCATGCATAAATGAACAAGCATATGGCGGGGCAACATTGGAGCCCATAGCAACCCCCGTCAATTGCACATAATAACGATCCCTGAAAATAAAATAGTTATTATATAAAACCAAATTGAATAACTTTTCAAAAAAGGAAATCTGAGCTTCTGAGTATTCATGACATATATCAATCAAATACACCGCCTGAAGTAGATTAGAAATAGTACACCATGGAATGCACTGTAGATATAGGCTACACTGACTGGATGCTGCAGAGTATATAGTGCTCAAGTGCTCATTCTCACGCAGCAACTGCTAACCTCCGTTCCGCTAACATCAATGACACAGCAAGTGCCCATCCTCATGCAGCAGCTGATAATGTCCGTTCCGCTAACGCCAATGCGCATGCACGGAATCTTAGAGTGAGACAAATGGGGTTCAGAATAGGCATGCGCAATGGAGCATCCATGCGAACGCGTGCTAGTGCGCATGCGCACACTCCCATGAACCCTGGCGCACGGCGCCCTATATAAGCAGAGAATCTGCCCAGTATCAGTGCTGGATCGTCTTCAGCTTGTTCCTGTGTTCTTGTACTTCTGCCTGATTGACTCTGCTCCTGAAAACCCGGCTTCCCTCTGACCATTCTCTTGGATTCTCCTTACCTGCCTGTCTCTGTGAACCGAACTGACTCTGGCTTGGACTTTGACCATGCCTCTGTCTCCTGATTGTGTACCTCGCTGCCAGCCTGTTGCCGACTCCTGCCAGTTCCTGACACCTCTGTTAAGCCTGATCTGGTCCCAGCTGAACAACCTGGTGTTCAGTCCATACAGGAATTCCTGTGTCTTCAAGTTCCAGCCTTTGACCTGCAGGCACCTGCACCCTTTCGCTGCCCCTGCACTTCCTGTATCCACCACCAGGGGTGCTAGGACCGGAACTGTGCAAAAGGCCGCCCTCATCCTCTTGGGCTCCGCTGTAAGGTACGTGACAGTACGATCCAGCCACATGGAGTCCGAGACGGAGGCCTCGCCACAGGAAACACTGTGCCAGCAGATTGCAAACCTCACCCAGCCAGTCCAAGGCTTTTTTTTCACGTTTTAATTACCATATTACGTACCGGCCAGGGTCCAAAAATGTTAAACCTGATGCATTATCCCACATGTTCTCAGAAACCGAAGCCCCACCTCCACCAGATACTATCCTGCAGGCTGGAAATTTCCTGTTAACTCAATCTGATGTTGTGTCACAGATCCGTCAGGCATCCTTGGGGACTTCTTTACCTCCAGATACAGGCCTACAGAAGAGAGATGGACTCTACTGGCAGGGGAATAAAATATTTGTGCCACTGAACTTGCGCACCATCATCCTACAGACTTGTCATGATTATCCTTTGGCAGGCCATTTCAGGGGTCACAAGACAGCGGATCTAGTTCAAAGACATTTTTGGTAGCCCAATTTAGCAAAGGATTGCAGAGATTATGTCAGTTCCTACCCAGTCTGCCTCAGGAACAAGGGCAGTAAAAACAAGGCATGGGGCCTATTGAGACCGCTGCCCATCCCTGAAAGACCATGGGATAAGATTGCAATGGACTTCATTATTGAACTTCTTCCCTCCGAGGGATTTTTGTCCGTCTTTGTGGTGGTTGATTGCTTTTCTAAGATGGCACATTTCATCCCCATGAAGGGGACTCCATCAGCAACAGAGACTGCCAGGGTGTTCATTAAAGAAATTGTCAGACTCAACGGAATTCCCAGTGACATTGTTTCAGATCGTGGAGTACAATTCACGTCAAAATTTTGGAAAGGACTTTGTGAAGCTCTGGGCATCAAACTCAGTTTCTCCTCGGCCTATCACCCCCAGACCAATGGGCAGTCCGAACTTACGAACCAAACATTGGAGCAATACTTACATTGTTTCTCCTCCTTCACCCAGGAAGATTGGGCATCATTGCTGCCCTTGGCAGAATTTGCATTCAACAATTCCCTCCACTCTGCCACAAAACAGTCACCCTTCTTCTCCAATTATGGGTACCACCCATCCTTCTTACCAACACTAGTTCCAGACACACCTTTGCCTGCGGTTCAGGATAGACTGAACTTCTTTACCACCAATAACCAAATACTAAAAGAGACCATCTCCAAGGCACAGGAAGATAGTAAGAGATTCTTTGATAAAAAGAGAAGGGGGGAGCTGGATCTAAAAGCCGGTGACCGTGTATGGCTTTCAACAGCAAACCTGAAGCTTGCTTGTCTATCCAAGAAACTGGGACCCAGATACTTGGGCCCCTTTCCGGTTGAGAAAAAGATCAACTCAGTAGCATAAGAACTCAAACTTCCCGATTCGTTTAAAGTTCCCCCTGTGTTCCATACCTCGCTACTTAAGCCCGATGTGGCGAATTAATTTCTGGATCGTGAAATAGGGCCCCCAGAGGCTATAATGGTGGATGGGGAAGAAGAACTTGAGATTGAGGCTATTCTGGATTACAGGAAAAGACAAGGACTAAACCAGTACCTAATCAAATGGAAAGTCTTTGGCCCAGAAGAAAATTCCTGGGAACCAGAGACCAATCTCCATGCTGATACAGGCCTTTCATCGCTCCTATCCAGAGAAGATGGCTCAAGTGGGCATCCGGGGGCTGCCTCTAAGGAGGGGGCAATGTCAGAGAACTCACACAGCAAGTGCTTATCCTCACGCAGCAGCTGCTAACCTCCGTTCCGCTAACATCAATGCGCATGCACGGAATCTTAAAGTGAGACAAATGGGGTTCAGAATGCGCACGCTTCCACGAATCCTGGTGCATGGGGCCCTATATAAACAGAGAATCTGCCCAGTATCAGTGCTGGTTCGTCTTCAGCTTGTTCCTGTGTTCTTGAACTTCTGCCTGATTGACTCTGCTCCTGAAAACCCGGCTTCCCTCTGACTATTCTCTTGGATTCTCCTTACCTGCCTGCCTGTCTCTGTGTACCGAACTGGCTCTGGCTTGGACTTTGACCACGGCTCTGTCTCCTGATTGAGTACCTCGCTGCCAGCCTGTTGCCGACTCCTGCCAGTTCCTGACTCCTCTGTTAATCTGATCTGGTCCCAGCTGAACAACCTGGTGTTCAGTCCTTACAGGAATTCCTGTGTCTTCAAGTTCCAGTCTTTGACCTGCAGGCACCTGCACCCTTTCGCTGCCCCTGCACTTCCTGTATCCACCACCAGGGGTGCTAGGACCGGAACTGTGCAAGAGGCCACCCTCATCCTCTCGGGCTCTGCTGTAAGGTACGTGACAACACCCCTCACATTTTTGTAAATATTTTATTACCGGTATATATTTTCATGTGACAACACTGAAGAAATGGCACTTTGCTACAATGCAAAGTAGTGAGTGTACAGCTTGTATAACAGTGTAAATTTGCCGTCCCCTCAAAGTAACTCAACATACAGTAATGTCTAAACTGCTGGCAACAAAAGTGAGTACACCCCTAAGTGAAAATGTCCAAATTGGGCCCAAAGTGTCAATATTTTGTGTGACCACCATTATTTTCCAGGACTGCCTTAATATTCTTGGGCATGTAGTTTACCTGAGCTTCACAGGTTGCCACTGGAGTCCTCTTCCACTCCTCCATGATGACAACACGGAGCTGGTGGATTTTAGAGACCTTGCGCTCCTCCACCTTCCGTTTGAGGATTCCCCACAGGTACTCAATAGAGTTTAGGTCTGGAGACATGCTTGGCCAGTCCATCACCTTTACCCTCAGCTTCTTAAAGCAAGGCAGCAGTCATCTTGGAGGTGTGTTTGGGGTCGTTATCATGTTGGAATACTGCCCTGCAGCCCAGTGTCCGAAGGGATCATGCTCTGCTTCAGTATGTCACAGTACATGTTGGCATTCATGGTTCCCTCAATGAACTGTAGCTCCCCAGTGCCAGCAGCACTCATGCAACCCCAAACCATGACACTCCCACCACCATGCTTGACTTTAGGCAAGACACACTTGTCTTTGTACTCCTCACCTGGTTGCCAGCACACATGCTTGACACCATCTGAACCAAATAAGTTTATCTTGGTCTCATCAGACCACAGGACATGTTTCCTGTAATCCATGTCCTTAGTCTGCTTGTCTTCAGCAAACTGTTTGCGGGCTTTCTTGTGCATCATCTTTAGAAGAGACTTCATTCTGGGACAACAGCCATGCAGACCAATTTGATGCAGTGTGCGGCGTATGGTCTAAGCACTGACAGACTGACCCCCCACCCCTTCAACCTCTGCAGCAGTGCTGGCAGCACTCAAACATCTATTCCTCAAAAACATCCTCTGGATATGAAGCTGAGCACGTGCACTCAACTTCTTTGGATCGACCATGGCAAGGCCTGTTGTCATGAGAGGGTTTACCCGTTGGTGGCGATATCGGTCTCTTGGATCGCAGTACCAGTGTCCCCCAGCGGGTGTCTTCCAACACCTGGGACCTGTAGTAAGAGGTCTCTCCTGCTGGTGGTACTGTTGCATCCTTGGGCTGTAGTACCGGTGTCCACCAACAGGTGCACTCCGGCAGTGTGGAGTAAACAGGACCGCCTGTGCTCAGCTGTAACATGAGCTCAATTACCACAGCCTTATAAATACCCGGCAAGCCCTCACAGGCTTGCCTTGGTATCTTTCTCCCTGCGCCCTGACCTTGCTGCCTGTATCCTGATCCTGTACCTGTTTCTCTCCTGCTCTGATCCGATCCGATCCCTATCCCTAGCCCATCCTGTTCTTGTCCCTCCTGATTCCCTTGGATCCCTGCCCTGCAGCCTAACCATCCATCCTCTCCTTGTCCTGCTGGTTTCCCGTCCTTGCCCATCTGCTGACATCCCTGTGTATGACCTTGGCCTGCCTTTGTTTACGATTTCGGTATCTCCATTTACTTGTATATACTATTCGTTGTTTGTGGGTCTGTGGTTGGTTTTGCACTGTTTATATTCCTCTTACTTGTCACTTGTTTAATAAACACCATTATTTTTTCACTTACATGTGTTTCTGGTCTCCTCTGTGCAGTCCCCACGGTCTGGTCAATTAGATCCCCTGACAGTATACCAAGGCCATCCCTGACCAGACGTGGCTGCATTGAGGAAACCATCCTGGTTTGTCAGGTCTGCTAATATGGATTTCAATGAAATAATTTATTATTCTCTGCTAGCAGAAGAGGATGGTGAATATTGTCGCCAGATGTTAAAAGGGTGGACTAGTGACCAGCTGATGGAAACTATCCGATCGGCTCATTCCCTAGTGGATCAGGGGTATGTGTCATTTGAAGATGTTCAGCCCCTGATCCAGTTATGTGCAAAACCAGCCCTGTCATGCATTCCCGAAGGGAGTGATGATTTTTCGCCGCCCTTCAATTATGGCCAAGTTAAATCCCTGGTTTGGTTGTTAGAGGATGATCCAGCCTATTTCATGGAACATTATTCCTCCTGTTCACAGCAGGTGTTGTCTAATTGCATCCAGTCGGTGCAATCCTTGGTTAGTCAGGCTGTATGTGAATCAGCGTTTGTTCAACCTGTGCTGCAGGCATGGTCAGATCTCCTGTCTTTAGCTAAGCCACAACATTCCAGCCCTGCCATTAATCATCTGCCTTCCCAAAAATCTATCTCCCCGTCGCCTATGGCAACCTCAGCTACAGCCCAGTTTAATCAGCCCCCTACCAAATACTACTACCCAGTCTCCAAGTGTAGCACCTATCCTGCCTTCAATCCACCTGTCTCTTCTCCTCCACCTGTAACAGTCCCACAAAACCCTCCTCCAGCCACAGTTCCTTGGTCTTCCTTCTGCCCAGCTACTTTCTTTTCTTACAGCCCTGCACCTACATACAAAACTGCACCAAGACAGGTATTTTGAGAGCGCAGTACCTGGGTCCGCCGCGACCACCACACACTGGTTTACTAATTTGAGTTGATGCTGTGACAGTTTGCTGTGCTGTGCTATTTCTGAGCTTGCAGTGATTTTTAAAGATGTGAGTTCAATGGTTGAGGGTTTTGTTATTTTAAAATAAATATCAATACGGTATTGCACTATTGGATTATTTTCTTTTTTTCATGCGGAGAGAGCTCTTTGGCATCATACTCTGGATATGTAAAGGTGTACCATAGGAGATCATATATTTCCCCTTATTGTGTGGGATAAAAGCTTGGTGGCCCTGACACGAGAGTGTGGGCAAAAGGAGCTGGTGAGTTTATTTACCTAAGGGGAGTGGATTCACGGTCACAGAGGTGCGGTGGAAGATTCTATTAAGTGGAAGATTTGCACTACATTACGTCATGGAATTTTTTTGGATTATTCATTTTTTGGATTGTTTGTGGACACATATTTATATATTTTTTTATATATTTTTGTGGACTGATTCACATCGATTCACACAGCTTATTATTTATTGTTTATATATCATATTTTGTGTGCACAGTTATGTTATTCACTCCAGTGGTTTACGCACCATTCTTTGTGATTTCTTGACTTTATCACTTTATGTACACTAATGGGGAGGAGTGATGTTATGATTATAATCTTATAAATACCCGGCAAGCCCTCACAGGCTTGCCTTGGTATCTTTCTCCCTGCGCCCTGACCTTGCTGCCTGTATCCTGATCCTGTACCTGTTTCTCTCCTGCTCTGATCCGATCCCTATCCCTAGCCCATCCTGTTCTTGTCCCTCCTGATTCCCTTGGATCCCTACCCTGCAGCCTAACCATCCATCCTCTCCCTGTCCTGCTGGTTTCCTGTCCTTGCCCATCTGCTGACCTCCCTGTGTATGACCTTGGCCTGGCTTTGTTTACGATTCCGGTATCTCCATTTACTTATATATACTATTTGTTGTTTGTGGGTCTGTGGTTGGTTTTGCACTGTTTATATTCCTCTTACTTGTCACTTCTTTAATAAACACCATTATTTTTTCACTTACATGTGTTTCTGGTCTCCTCTGTGCAGTCCCCACGGTCTGGTCAATTAGATCCCCTGACACCTGTTGTGAGTGGAACCTGTCCTGTTAAACCACTGTATGGTCTTGACCAACATGCTGCAGCTCAGTTTCAGGGCCTTGGCAATCTTCTTATAGCCCAGGCCATCTTTATGTAGAGCAAAAGTTCTTTTTTTCAGATCCTCAGAGAGTTCTTTGCCATAAGGTGCCATGTTGAACATCAAGTGACCAGTATGAGAGAGTGAGATCAATAACACCAAATTTAACACACCTGCTCCCCATTCATACCTGAAATCAAATTTACACTGTTATACAAGCTGTACACTCACTACTTTACATTGTAGCAAAGTGCCATTTCTTCAGTGTCACATAAAAAGATATAATTAAATATTTACAAAAATGTGAGGGGTGTACTCACTTTTGAGAGATACTGTATATACTAGACTGATTGTGTGTGTGTATATGTATGTGTGTGTGTGTGTGTATATATATATATATATATATATATATATATATATCAAATACATTGCGTCTGCCACTAACTGAATAACTTGCCTGCTTAATCTAAATCACACTTTTTTTTTCTGTCCACGCCAACAACACTACACAGGGCCGCTGTGTAGGCAGTCTTATATAGTGTGGGGCGTGGACTTATTCCCCTGAGCCATGATTGGCCAAAGGCACCTTGCCTTTGGCCAATTATGGCTCTCTTAGCAGAGGGCACTGGGATTGGCCAAAGCATGCAGGTCCGGGAAGGATTCTGGTAAGCTGGTGCTGTAAAGTACTAATAGCAGATGAGAATTCCTCTCTTAAAATAAAGAAAATGGAGGAAGATGCCTTAGAGGTAGTAGAAAGCAGTGGCAGCCCATCCATAGGGGGCGCATGGGCGCCGCCCCCCTCCAGGCAGTCACAAAAAAAAATTAATTAATTAAAAAAAAAAAATTAAAAATGGCCCTTTAAAAAAAAAATAGAAAAAAGGTCCTTAAGTGCACTGTGTTCGGGCGCCGAAAACAGTGCACTATGGGAAGCGCCACGTCTATGCAATCACGAGATTGCAGATGAGGCAATTCATTTGCGGGCTTTTGTCCCGCCTTGTGGTGCATTCCAAAGCGCCGAGCTTCCGCCCGATGCCCGTAGTATGTATTACTATGGCTGGGTGATTGACATCCGAGTCAGATGTAACTTGCGGTTTTCCCATTGCGCCCAGGCGGAGGAAGTTTGAGGAGTGGACTTCTCCACAGCCGCTGCCAGTGCCCACTGAAGGAGACACAGCAGGAGGAGAGGACACCACAGCAAGGTAAGGTAAGTGCCGGTCCGGACCTCCCACGGAGAACTGGGTGGAGGGGATGGGGGATTTGATGGGACACAGGCTGCATTTGATGGGACAGTGAGGCTGCATTTGATGGGGCACAGGCTGCATTTAATGGGACAAAGGCTGCATTTGATGGTGCACAGGCTGCATTTGATGGGGCACAGGCTGCATTTGATGGGACAGAGGCCGCATTTGATGGGACACAGGCTGCATTTGATGGGACAGTGAGGCTGCATTTGATGGGACACAGGCTGCATTTGATGGGGCACAGGTTGCATTTGATGGGACACAAGCTGCATTTGATGGGGCAAAGGCTGCATTTGACGGGACACATGCTGCATTTGATGGGACAGTGAGGCTGCATTTGATAGGCACAGTAGCAATGTTTGATGCGGCACAGTGCAGCATTTGATGGCACAGTGGGAGCATTTGATATGGCACAGTGGCTACATTTGATGGCACAATGGCAGCAATTGATGGGCACAATGACTGCGTTTCATGGGCACAGTGGCTGCATTGATGGGCACAGTGCCTGCGTTTGATGGGCACAGTGACTGCAATTGATGTTTTTTTCTTTCAGAACTTTTCAGTTTGTTTGCGCCCCCCAAAAATTCTGAACACCAGCCGACACAGGTAGAAAGATCAGAGATGAATGCAATCAGAGCCACAAAAAATGAACTGACCCCAGGAGATATAGTGCAAGGGGAGCTGTCAGTTTGGTTGAAACCTGCTCTGCTACATGCTGTTGGCATCAGTGAGTGTTCCCAGTTGGGCCTCCTTCCACTGGGCTTGTTCTGAACTGTTTTTTTTTTGCTTGAATAAAAGTGCCATCATTTGCATCTGGACTGAGTGTATGTTATTGTCCACCCACATGTCCAATACGAGGTCAGGGTACTGTTCCTGCACAGACAAGACTATCACCTTTAGACACTAGACAAAAAGTGAAGCTATGCCTGGCTGGGAAGGGTTATGCCTGTGAGGGGATTTCCTGACTTTTTTCGCCCGGTCTCCAGTCACATGAAAGTGACAGCATAACCCTGTCGTAATGGATATGAAAATATCTTGTGTCCTGGGATGTATGATAAACAAATACATCTTACTTTGCAAAACCAGACTTTCTTACTTGTCATTCTCTATTTGACTTTGTCTACATTTAAATCTGAGCTTAGCAGATATTGCACAACTTTACTCACATTCTTATATAGTGTGAAAAACTGTGAAAATGCATAAAAATGTAACAAAAAATGAACTGGATTTAAATTGATACCATATTCTAAATCTGTTCTATATTGCTATGGCTTGTATAATAAAGAAATTATGTATTTTACAAACATTAGGATCAATAGCTATCCACAAGTGTGTTGAAACATGGTTTTCAGAATAATTTGAGTTAATCATTCACAAAGCAAAAAAGAGAACACTGTTTCTCATCACATCTAATTGTATATATTATTTTGCCAAACAGTTATCCATCTGTTTCCCGCTAGCTTTAGCTTTTGGTCATACTACTGATATCAAGAAAGGCTAACTGTTTATCAGAGCCATTATACCTTTATTACAGAATGGGGGATTTTAGGTTCTTTTGCTTCTTTTACCTGTCATTTTCTTTCCCTGACTTGTAGAGCCCGCAGTTAAACATTTAGAGGGTAAGCCTCTGGAGGCTATATACTCTTGTTTTAAGAGGAAGCTATCTATTGAAACCAAGACCAATATACATCACATTAAATTGTGGGGTGAATATAGAAATTTGTGCATTTTTGAGAAAGGCTATCATTTGCATGTATAATACATTTACATGTATATTCATCTAGAGCAGGGGTCAGCAACTTCGGCATTCCAGCTTTGGTGGTATTGCAAGACTGACAACCACAATGCATGACTCCAAATGGCAGAAGTAGGATGGAACTTGTAGTTTCACTATAGCTGGAGTGCCAAGGTTGCTTATCCCTGATCAAGAGTAAAAATTGTGTTAGGCTTTAAATTGTCACTAAACCTACATCATAAAAAAATCTATCAATAAATGCTGTATTAGATCCTGTTCATACTCACTCAGTCTCTATGAGATATGTTTTCTGTATTCTGCAAAAAACCTGGTTGATCCTGCTGCTCTCTATCTCTACCTTCTGTTCATGTCCCCAGTTCAGCTAGTGAGTGCTGTGGTGGCAACTCTGCACATGCTCAGTTTTCAGTGAGTTTCTATGCTGAGCAATTCCTCCCTATCACAGTTGAGCATCCCATGTGACTATAGAGTTACACATGTGGGCGTATAGACAGTGGTAAATAACAGCCCGCTCCCTCCCTCCTCCTCCATGCCCACTAAAGAGCAAAACACAATGGGGGCGGGAAATTACATGTAGTTTATTGAAGGCTTCACCTCTCTCTTATTCTAAGACACAGTCTGAAAGTGGGGTGACACAGCCTGTGACTTGCAGATATCTGCCCACACCATGTAAATGCTAAAAAACAATAAAGATTTGATTTCAAATATATATTTGTATGACAATTTAAAACAGTTTATTGATATTAATTATTTATTCTTACTCTGTATTCCAAAGGCTGTTTTTTTTAACATGTGACCAGCAGCAGAGGACTAGAAACTTCTCCTGCTTATGCTTCCCTGCAGAAAGGCTGGGAAAGAGCTGGGTCACGTGACATCTGTATATCACTTAGGAAAAGGGTACTATGACAGACCTAGCCGGGACAGGGGCTTTTGGAGGGGACTGAATGCCAGCCTCTTGCCGACCGATTATGGGCCCTGGCATTTGGGGGAACAGTGCTCGTTGTGAGCTGTATGCCTGGGGACCCTGAAAGTAATATTACTTTGGATTCAAGTCCATGTCCACCCAAAACACAAAACTCTGGGAACCCCGTATGTGCCATATTATAGACAGTGACTGCTTCACAATGTTGTGTGCATATATTGCGTGTTGTCTCATGCTGTTGTGTACTGTTTGCTGTGCTGGTTTGGGGTGGGGCTGTATACCAATGTTCTATTGTGTCTGTCTGCCTTGGATCACAGGATGTGTATCTCTATGGAGGGAGGAGGGATTCCTCCAACAGCCCCCTGCTGATAAGACTGTGTACTGATGACAAGTTTGAATACACCTGACCTGTGTGTCTATTGCCATTGGACCCGCCATCTTTTCCAAGGGTGGGGGGAAAGAGTCTCTGAGTTATTTTATCTGTTGTGTCCATGTGTGAAAATAAATGAGTTGATTCCTGCTTTACCCTCAAGACAGAGCATCTTGTCTCGTATTTGGGGGAGAATTATTTGTCGGGGTTCCTGGTTCAGCTGATTGAAGTGTTCGGTAGCTGCCTTTGTGTTTGGGTATGGAATGTCCTAAACGACTTTAACCCCTTTTATACTTGGGGTGTTGTTACAGGTACTTAGATTTTTTTTAATGAACTACTTCTGGACCACCCATCGCACATATACTGCGGCAGGACATCCCGGCAGCACGAAACAATGTACCTGTACGTTGTTCGCGACTTCCTGGTCTGGGGCACGTATGCGCGCCAAATGCAACCCACTCCAGCTGTGATTGGACAAAGCGGAAAACAATCAGCGGGTCCGGTGACCGCGATGGCCCCTGGCCACCCGGGATCGTTCAGAGGAGAGCCAGAACGGTGGCCTGCCAGACAGGGAGAGAGGGATCTTGTGTTCCTGCTAATCAGGAACACAGATGTCTCTCTTCCTGCAGTCAGTCCATCCCCCACAGAGTAAGAAAGCACACCCAGGGAACACACTTAACCCTTTGATTGCTCCTGATGTTAACCCCTTTGCTGCCAGTGTCACTTATACAGAGACAGTGCATTTATTTAGCACTGATCACTGTATTGGTGTCACTGGTCCCCAAAAAGTGTCACTTAGTGTCTGATTTGTCCGTCGCAATGTCGCAGTCCCACTAAAAATCACAGATTGCAGCCATTACTAGTAAACATAAAAATAAAAATTCCATAAAAACATCCCATAGTTTGTAGACAGGATAACTTTTTGCAAACCAATCAATATATGCTTATTGGGATTTTTTTTTTACTAAAAATATGTAGCAGAATACATATTGGCCTGAATTGATGAAGAAATTCGATTTTTTACATATTTTTATTGGATATGTTTTATAGCAGAAAGTAAAAAATATTGTTTTTTTTTTTTCTAAATAATCGGTCTTTTTTTGTTTATAGCGCAAAGAATAAAAACCGCAGAGGTGATCAAATACCACCAAAAAGAAAGCTCTATTTGGGGTAAAAAGGGACATCAATTTTGTTTGAGTACAATGTCGCACGACCACGCAATTGTCAGTTAAATTGGATGTAAACCCGATTTATGAAATTTGAGCTGGGCACATACATCCACTGTGTTTTCTTATCTCTCTCCTAAGCACTATGTCTTGTAGCTGTCTCCTGCTCAGTTTTTCTTTTATCAGCTTGATAAGTCCTGACAAGTTCTCCATCAACTGAGATAAAAGCAGCCTGAGTTTTGTGTTGGGGAGGTTTATATAAATAGATTAGCACAGAGCTGAACTATTCAACGAACAGCTCTGAAAGTCTCTACCTATGAGGAGAGGGGGTGTGTACCTTTCCTCCAATCAGCTGTCTTGGCTGTATACCCAGGCTTCCCTGCAGTGCTAAACAGGAAGAGAAAATCTCCTAACATGATCTGAACTTTCTAAAGCTGAAGACAGCAGATATACAGTATCTCACAAAAGTGAGTACACCTCTCACATTTTTGTAAATATTTTATTATATCTTTTCATGTGACAACACTAAAGAAATGACACTTTGCTACAATGTAAACTAGTGAGTGTACAGCTTGTATAACAGTGTAAATTTGCTCACAAAAGTGAGTACACCGCTAACTGAATATGCCCTAATTGGGCCCAACCTGTAAATTTTTGGTGTGGCCACCATTATTTTCCAGCACTGCCTTAACCCTCTTGGGCATTGATTTCACCAGAGCTTCAAAGGTTGCCACTGGAGTCCTCTTCCACTCCTCCATGATGACATCACAGAGCTGGTGAATGCTAGAGACCTTGCGCAACTCCATCTTCCGTTTGAGGATGCCCCACAGATGCTCAATATGGTTTAGGTCTGGAAACATGCTTGGCCAGTCCATCACCTTTACCCTCAGCTTCTTTAGCAAGGCAGTGGTGATCTTGGAGGTGTGTTTGGGGTCATTATCATGTTGGAATACTGCCCTGTGGCCCAGTCTCCAAAGGGAGGGGATCATGCTCTACTTCAGTATGTCATAGTACATGTTGGCATTCATGGTTCCCTCAATGAACTGTAGATCCCCAGTGCCAGCAGCACTCATGTAACCCCAGACCATGACACTCCCACCACCATCCTTGACTGTAGGCAAGACACACTTGTCTTTGTACTCCTCACCTGGTTCCTGCCACACACGCTTGACACTATCTGAACCAAATAAGTTTATCAGACCACAGGACATGGTTCCAGTAATTCATATCCTTAGTCTGCTTGCCTTCAGCAAAGCTACTTGTCTTCAGCAAAGAGGCTTTCTTCTGGGACGACAGCCATACAGATTAATTTGATGCAGTGTGCGGTGTATGGTCTGAGCACTGACAGGCTGACCCCCCACCCTTTCAACCCCTGCAGCAATGCTTGCAGCACTCATACGTCTATTTCCCAAAGCTCTGGATATGATGCTGAGCATGTGCACTTAACTTTTTTGGTCGACCAGGGTGAGGCCCGTTCTTAGTGGAATCTGTCCTGTTAAACCACTGTATGGTCTTGGCCACCGTGCTGCAGCTTAGTTTCAGGGTCTTGGCAATCTTTTTATAGCCTAAGCCATCTTTATGTAGAGCAACAATTCTTATTTTCAGATCCTCAGAGAGTTCTTTGCCATGAGGTGCCATGTTGAACTTCCAGTGACCAGTATAACAGAGTGAGAGCGATAACACTAAATTTAACACACCTGTTCCCCATTCACACCTGAGACCCTGTAACACTAACGAGTCACATGACACCGGGGAGGGAAAATGGCTAATTGGGCCCAATTGGACATTTTCACTTAGGGGTGTACTCATTTTTGTTGCCAGCGGTTTAGACATTAATGGCTGTGTGTTGAGTTATTTTGTGAGGACAGCAAATTTACACTGTTATGCAAGCTGTACACATATTTTGTATTTACAAAAAATTGAGGGGTGTACTAATTTTTGTGAGATACTGTACATGTAAATCTTATGTAAGGAGATTTGTTTAATCCCTGTTTATCATCTGAGGCTGTTCACTTCACTGGGTATATGTGAGGGTTTACATCCACTTTAAAGTAACGCAGTGCCGTATTCCCACAAATGGCCTGGTCATTAAGGGGTTAAAACCTTTCAGGGCTGAAGTGGTTAAAATAGTTACAGTGCCATCATCCATATACAGAAATCTGTCAGCCATTTTAAACATTTAAATGTTTTAAGTTTAAAACATTTAAGCTTTTAGGGGCGTGGTCCCGACTTTAAAGCTAAAGTTTAGGTAGGATTTTTTGTTTTGCATAGTTACATTGATCCAGTTTAGACCAATGTAAACATGTATATCTCATGACTGACTAAACTCCGTGTAAGCTGCAAATCATTGTAGTAGTTGCTGCTACTACAGTGATAAAACAGTCTACTGGGTCCAGTGCCAAGCAAGTTCAATTTGCATAGTAACTACATGGGGTCGCCTGTTTGACACTGCCTCCATTCAGAGGAAGCCTTGTTTTTTTTTATTGAGTACAAGGCATTCTCTGATTAGGCAAGTTGGATGATGTCACAATCTCCACCTTGTCCAATCAGAGAATGCCTTGTATCCGTTGAGGAAAATTCAAGGTGTTCTCTGCCTCATGGCAGTGCTGTGCAAGTAACCCCTTGTGGGTACTATTCAGAATTGTAACTGTTCGGCACTGGACCCGGAAGACTGCTGCTATCATTGTACTAGCGGCGACTACTAAAGTGAATTACAAGGTTTATAGGGACCGGTCAGGTATGAAATATGCATACTTACATTGTTCCAAGCTGGACCAATGTAACTATGCAAAAAAATGAATACCTAAACTTCAGCTTTAAGGGTAAGCCCCGCATATGGCCATTCCCTGTCCATAAAGATTGCTTCAGTCGCCAGCAAGAGCACTTACATTGGACAAGAGAATAGCTGTTGAGGGCCTTGGCACTGAAGTCAAAGGTGTAGATCCCCCAGTAGCAGAATGAAACTAGTTTCAGAAGGGAAAGAAGAGACACGTTTTCTGACTAGTAAAGGTAATAGCAAACATATACTGCTGTTATTTGGCAGAACATTTATTTTAAAATGTTTAAAATTGTTGATAGGTTTACTTTAAAAGAAAAGGTGAGGCAAGAGAAATGCACAGCATCACAACCAGGCAACTTACATTTTCTAAAGGAATCCAGCAATAGCAACCTCCATATATTTTCAGGTAGGGTTGCCACTTATTCGGGATTCACCTGTACAGTCCGAGTTTTGAATCATGTGTCCGGGTTTCAGCTGGACTGAGTAACTAAGTATGCCTAACAACAAAACAGCAGCTCCACTGGATACTGTGAGCCAGAACTAAATTTATCTAATCCTAGGACCTATATAGGAGGGTGCTATATACATAAGAAGACTGGATAGGCTGCCAACATTCTACTCTCCATGGAAACAAATGTAAGATTTTTTTAGTGCCTATGTTGAGAATCTTGAAAATTAAAGTACAGCTAAGGCCCTGTACATACCTGAGTGTATCGGTAATGCTTGCAGAAATGCATGTTTTTTCCCGCATTTCCGATACACACCAAAAACGTGCTAAAACACACAATAGTTATAGCTAATTATGCGGTGCTCCCTTACATTAGCGTATGTGTTATATGAAATTGTATACAACACTTATATCATAATAATAAATTAATAAGTGCAAATGTTATAATAATCCAAAAAATAATATAACACCCTACAACCACATTAAATTACCACAATTTCCGTGAAGTGATAAAAGTCCATAACTGTCTATGCATTGTCCTCTATGGGGTGGCGGATGTCAGTGGGCACACGTCCACTGACAACTGTTACCATACAATCCGATCCAAAAACAGACAGATGGCGGTCATATTTTCCATCTATTCGGCAGATCGGATGGCATTGGATGGAAATGGACGGGCTCTGTTTCCATCTGATTGCCCCATAGAGGAGAGCGGGACTGTGTCTGTGTCCGCTCTGCATAGAGGAGCAGACACAGACCTTTCATCCACTTGCTCAGCGGGGATAAGCGGACCGATCCCTCACTGAGCAAGCTGATTCCGCATAGCGGAGGCGCCCGTGTTAAAGGGGCCTAACTGATCCTTCGGGCTGTTTTCTCCCCTCCAGAGGTCTAAGATCCTGACATCATGAAGACTAATATATACACATAATAATAATGAATGTGCATCAGCACAAATAAAAGTCTATAAACATAAAATGAAAACATCAGTGATGTGAAAACTTTCCCTTTGTCTTTGGACTTTACAGTCCTCAGAAGATTTTCACATCACTGATGTTTTCATTGTATGTTTGTGGACTTTTATTTGTGTTGATGCGCACTCATTGAATGTGTATATATAGACTTTGACATCCAATATTCCAATGTTTGGTGGGTGCAGCTCTGTTTACACACTTTCACATTGAGCGCAAAATAACTATTTTGTATTTTTACGATATCATCAAGACCAATGCAGGGATCATATCCCTGCACTGGACGTGATGATACAGAGGGACAGTCCACTACTGGAGTGTGGCGCAGCGCTGCCTGCTGGGGGACCACGAGTAAAAGTACTTTTAGCCTCGGGTTCACACTAATGCATTGCAAATTGGGTGCAAATTTAAAGTGATACACAGTGCAAATTGGCTTTGCAATTTTTTTACATCACAATGCAAATCCTGCTTAGCATGTGTGTTCTCCATGCAAATTTAGTGCGAATTTGTGAGAGAAGTGGTCACATCTGCGATTTTATTTTCTATAAAGCCTAGGCAAAAAAAAATAAAATTTGCAGTGATGTGAACACTGGCGATTTCAATCCAGTCCCATAGAAGTCTATGGAGCTGAAATTTACACAGCACCGCAAAAAAACCTCACACAGGGCCCTTTTTTGAAAAGGATCAAAATCGCACCGCATATATGTGAACAGCCTTCATTGGAAATAATGCTTTTTTTACATGACATGCGAATCTATGCTTTTTGGATTGCATCTGATCCATATAGAACTTGCATAAGTGTGAACCAGGGCTTAGTCTAAGTTCACAATGAATGGGACTTTGAAATCGTGCAAATTCACTTGAAATCGCACAATTTCAAAGCCGCATGTCCAAGACTTCAAGTGCGAATTGGCTGACATCTGTGTGACTTCATACACAGATGTTTATGCAAGTCGCATCTGAAATCGGCAAAAGTAGTGCAGGAACTACTTTTCCAAATCGGTGTGGCACTGCAAAATCGGTGTCGCACCGAATTGAACAGTTCCATTGCCGACAATAGGGTGCGACTTGTCAAATCGCATGACAAGTGGCACTGATATGAACGGGGGGGGGGGGGTTCTCGCTCTCCCCTAGACTAAACGAGCAATTAACCCTTGCAGTGCAACCACAGTACCACTGCAAGGGTTTTATTTTTAATTCCCCCCGGAGTAGGGCTTTAAGACTCGGTTCACACTAGGGCGGCCTCAAAGTCACCTGACTGTGAAGACGCCCCACACAGCGCGACTGCAGCGCGGCTTGCAAAGGACTTCTTTAATAGAAGTCAATGCAAGCCCCTCCGAAGTCGCCCCCAAAGTGCAGGAACCTTTTTCTACGTCTGAGCGACTTGAGTTGCTCCGATTAAGTTCCATTGCACTGAATGGAGCGCGACTTGTCAGACGACTAAGTCACCCCAGTGTGAACCGACACTAAAGCAAAAAAAGTTTATGTTTGTTTGAAACGTATTTTTAGGTACCTAAATTCCTGAGCACAACTAGTAAGTTAATATGATTATTATTATTATTTTGTATCCTATTATGAATATTATGATTTCTCTTTAATTGAAGTAACTTTCTAGAGAGTAGTGCTAAGCAAAGACTGGGAATATCTCCAGAAGAATAAACAAAATAACAATACTCCTGTAAGCAATGGAAGTATCTATATCTCAGTACAAGTAAACAGTTAAAATATGATTTGCTCGTTGTGTCTCAGTTGAGTTGCCGGTTGGGTGCAGACTCCAGACCCTTGACATTTTTTTGGCTGACTATAAAGCTATGAAACGTAAAACTTCTTCTCCGAACAAGAGCATCCTAGGCACACGAAGCAGCCCTGATCCCAGCCCCAAACTTTGTGTTCAGATGACTTCACAGCTCCCTATTGTTTCTAGCAGGCTGGTGTTAGGACCCAGAAAGGAGCTCTTGTAATGAAAGGTTATAAATAGTGTTGTGGACTAGGACAAACTTTGAGGAGTGAGCAATGACATCACTCAAGCCTTTTCCCCACCCTAGATTTAGTGGGATGGAGGTACACATTGTCAGAATCTAAAGTCAGATTCTTTAGTGGTGACAATATGAGCAACAGATGCACTGGCACTTAAGAGCCGTGTTTTTCTTCCTCTACCTGCATCCAGGCACCCTCCAGATGCTGATTTAAAGGGACATCCAGTCTGTAGGGACAAGCACATCACTAGAGGATCTGTGATAAGAGATGAGCCACTCTGGAGTCCCTCCATCACGTGGGATCCAATGACTTCAGCAGCAGTGCAGTTCACCAGGACCATTGCACAGAGCAGCTTTACCTCTGTCTAGCATTCTATCTCAAGAGCTGATACAGTTGTGGGTGATAGGAAATACTCATGGGGAACTCGCTGCAATTCTTTCCTTGGATTGCCTTTCTGTTTTTGCGGCCATGTGGAAATCAGGTAAACGTATATACATTACGTACTATACAATGTTTCTTTCCATTCACATGAAAAACAGCATTATGCAAAATGAAAACCTATCATGCTTCTGTTTTTTTTAAATGTTTACATATATAGATATGAATATAAAAAAATGTGTGGATGTCCAGCAGTTTTAGAACTAAAAATGACAACATGCTATGACGCCCTTTTTTATTATTATTATTATTCTGTATTTGTTAATACATTTTGTCACATCACAGTTGACATACAGTACAATGTGCCATGTGAGGCTGTGTGCGCTCTGTTGCACACCATAATGTACTTGCGCATGTGCAAATGCCTTCGGGAGTGCAATCTGGTAAAAATTTCTTTGATGAAACTACGTAAAAACCTATCAATGTACTTGAATGCAGAATGAGCGCAAATGTGTATTTCCAAATGCATGGTTTTAAAAACTTTGGTCCACCAAAATGAACAACCAAAACATTGGGGTTGATTTACTAAAACTGGAGAGTGCAAAATCTGGTGCAGCTGTGCATGGTAGCCAATCAGCTTCTAACTTCACCTTATTCAATTAAGCTTTGACAATAAAAAAAAAAAAGAAAGGAAAAAGAAGTAGTGAAGTATTTATGGGATTTTTAAGGTGCTGATACTAGTAAATAGAAAATAAATAAATAGTAAATAAAAAAAAAGGAAGCTGATTGGTTTCAATGTTTCAATGATTTTGCACTCTCCAGTTTTCTTAAATCAACCCCATAGTGTATGCCATTTTTTTTTTTAAATGAAAAAGAAGTAAGAAAGTATTTATGGGATTTTTAAGGTGCAGATACTAGTAAATAGAAAATTAATAAATAGTAAATAAAAAAAGGAAGCTGATTGATTTCAATGTTTCAATGATTTTGCACTCTCCAGTTTTCTTAAATCAACCCCATAGGGTATGCCAATTAAACAAATAAAGTATGTGCTAATTTATACTAATAAGCTCTTATTAAATATTGTAAATCAAAGGGTTTATTATGGATTTATTCATATTTTACCATACTTTACACATTTTTTTTTAATAACTGCTTCAGAAATGATTTTTTTTTCTTTTAACATTGTTATGCATTTTTATAAAGACGTGTGCTAAATATTATTCTACATTAATGTTTTTTTAACTTAATTATTTTTAATCACCCAGAGTAAGTTACTTCCTAGAGATTGAGCACTAAGATACATCCTTAAGCACTGAGCGTGGACCTATTTATCAGTATATATTTTTATAAAGACTTGTGCTAAAATTATTGTAAATGAATTATTTTTTTAAACTTAATTTGTTTATTTGCTCATCCAGAGCAAGCAACATCCTAGAGACTGAACACAAAGCTACATCCTTGAGCACTGAGCGTGGTCCTATTTATCAGTATGCACCCTCGTTAGCAGTGGCCTTTTGAGTTAAAATCAGGCCCAACTTGTCAACATTGAAGTGTCTAAAACTATGACAGCATTTGCATATTTTTAGTACATTCAGCATGCAGAAAGTGTAGAAACCTATAGCAACCAAGAAGACTTCACCTTTCTATAGTCTTACTACAGTTAACTAAAGTGTGGTTGCCATGGGTTATTGTATGTTCACATTTCTGCATCGCCCTTTGCATTGCCTTATTAAATAAACCTAAAATGTGATCCCTTTTGAACTAGAAAAGGGCGTGAGTTCCGTTATATACAGCAAGCCGCAATGCGCAGCATTCAGCGCACATGCTTGGTGTAAACTGTTTATTGTCAGGTTTTTTTTTGCAGTTATACCATTTAGCATCCAAATACAGACCAGGTAGATGTGTAAAGCTGGATACACGCTATACAATTTTCTGTAGATTTTTCATTTTCGATTTTCCAAAACCATATTAAATGAGATCAAACCTAAAGACTCTCAATTTGTATGCAATCAGGGCGGCCCTTCCACTACATACTTGAAGGTAAATCTAAAGGAAATCGAACAACAAAAGTTGTATAGTGTGTATCCAGCTTAAGGGTCTACAGCAATTACAAATACAGCCATACAAAATTAGAAACTTCAAATTAAATCCCAACTTGCGACAGTGCAGTCTCTGTTCACAATTCCAGAGTGGCAATGCCATATTTTGTGGCAGAAGAACAGGTCGGTCTAACAATGGTCAGAAACAGAATGGAGGCCATGTAAGATGTGCAAGAAACTGCTTAAATCCCACGTTTTCAATTGTTGTGCTTTTTTAACCAGGGGCGAGGAAAGTATTTACTTTTTTAATTACCAATTTTTGATTGGACCACTTTCACACATTGTGGGGTGGATTTACTAAAGGTAAATAGACTGTGCACTTTGGGCGGAGTAACCTAAACGTCTTTGCGTCACTTCCGGTCAGGGCCGTGGATAGGACTGTACACGGCGCCTGTGTTTTTCATTACATGCTTGTGTTTTTAAACTAAATGTGAGTATATCTCTTGTTTTAATTCAAAGAAATACCTTATAAAATGGAATTATACTATGGAATTATGCTATGGGCACCCTTCTCTTCTCCGCATGGTAAACGGGCGGAACGCCAATAGCTAAGCACAGACCGAGTATCCCAAGATTGCTACACAGTGGCATATACTGTGGCTGCGCAGTACCCCTGGGGGTTTAAGGATATTTGGTGAGTGCATTCATAATAGGAGCACGGATAAGATCACCAACACTACTATCACCTAATTAAGAAGACAACAAAGAATTTTTTTGCGAAGCACTGGACACTTTGTTTGAGCACAAGTCACTTTGGGGGCTATTTACTAAAGGCAAATCCACTTTGCACTACAAGTGCACTTGGAAGTGCAGTCGCTTTAAATCCGAGGGGGACATGCAAGGAAAATAAAAAGCAGCATTTTAACTTGCACATGAGTGGATGATAAAATCAGCAGAGCTTCCCCTCATTTCAGATCTACCCCTTAGATTTACAACGACTGCACTTCCAAGTGCACTTTCAATGCAAAGTGGATTTGATTTTCGTAAATAACCCCCTTTGTTTGCTTTTTTGTCATTTCAATCTATGTGAAAAGCATTGTCTATTATTTTTCTTTTTGATGAGTGATATACACTTTTCCTTTTTATGTTTTGTAGGTATTGTTGTGAAAAGAGGTCATAACCATCATACGCATTTCTAGCATACACCACCTTCAGGGTAGCCACTCACATAGGACGTGCCCTGCAGAGGATGTAACACACCAGCACTAGGTTTTTTACAAATAGGTTATAACTACCACATAATTTTACCTATTCTTGAATGGGCATTTTATACTACTAAAGGCACACACCTGTTTGGAGCTGCACTCTACCGGGGGTGTAACACAGTAGCACAATTTTCAGTTATAGACGCTACACTTATTCACATTTTGGTCCATTGGGTTTTTTATTGGCACATATTATCATTCATTTTGAAGGCATCTATATTTCTTGGTGTTGTACCCTGCAGAGGGTGTAACACACCAGCATAAGTCGTTTTAAATACAGAATTAAGCCACCAATTTTATTCATACATTTGTTTACTGGGAATTTCGCACCACCAACTTAGAAGACATATATACTCTGAGTGTTGCACTCTGCAGAGGGTGTAACACAGTAGCATCAGCTACTTTAATTATATTTACGCATTAGTTTAAAAAAAAAAGTTTTTCAGCACTTTATTCACTTTTAAATACACATACAAGTTTTATAAGTGGAACAGCGCCACACCTACATCCTCCCCAAATTAATTTGCAAAGTGCAGTTGCTCCAGAGCTTAGTAAATGAGCAGAAGCTCCGCTGACTTCCATCATCCAATCATATGCAAGCAAAAATGCTGTTTTTTAAAATTTTCCTTGCATGTGATTGGGTATTCATTGCAAAATGAAGGTTTGCCTCATTTACTAAGCTCTGGAGCAACTGCACTTTGCAAAGTGCACAGTCTTTTTGCTTTTAGTAAATCTATCCCTAAGCCTTTTCCTCCAAAAAGCTGAATATGATTATACTTTCATATAAATGAAGATAGTAATCAACTATGAATGTCCCACGAGGAGTACTTTGGATCTCCCATGAGAGGCACGCTACGTACCCGGCTGTAATTCTCTATCCATTCATCACTAGGACATGACAATGTCAGCTGTGTGAATAGGCAATAATAGCACCATGGTGAAGTCTAAATGGCATTTTTATGGATCCAGTGGAAAGCAACGCAAACATACAACACTAACAGAAAATTAAGCATTAACTTTTTATATTGCCTTGTCATTATTTGTGTGCATTAATTACCGGATAGTAACACACTTTTAGTGGGATGGTTTATGATATATCCTACTGAGCTTGGCTAACAATGTCACTGGATGTTTTGATGTGGGATGATAGGAATGTATTTCTCTAATACTAATCCGTCACAGATAAAACAAAATTCCGATTGTCGTATGCCAGTTTTCCTTTATCTCACTATTGTGTTTCTTTTTCTAAAAGTTAACTATAGTCCAAAATACAGTATTGCTGATAAGTTAAACAAAGTTGTATTTATCTTTGACATGTGATTTAACAAGTAAACTATACTTCAGTCCTAGAGCTACTAGATGAAAAGCCTGTTTATTTGTAGAACGGGGAGGTGACTGGGCAGCATTCCCCATAATATGTAAGGAAGCCCAACAAACACATTATGGTACACATAGCTTTAGGTGTGCCCACCTCCAGGGATAAACGGTGCAAAATCACTGCTGCCACTCTGTTGGCACCTGTTGATGCCATGTTCTTTTTATTTTGGGTCCAGTGTGTTTTTGTGGTGCCCATTGAGTGACCACAGATGGTATATCTCCTGGGCATGCACGCTGGACTGCCACTTAGCTCCATTATCTACATTTTACAGATGCTACGGATGTCAGGTTTGAACACTGCACCGTGCATGTGCTGCAGTCAGTGTACATTTAAAATTCAACTTTGGGTAAATGTAAAATGATCCGTTACACTGGGGCTGTGCTTGCACTGCAAGGGTTCATAGCTTGTTTTCTCTAAGAGAAAGGAGAAACAATTTTCCTTATCCGATCTTCCACTCCCCCAGCAGATGGCACTCTCCCACGCTGCAGCAGTGGACTGTCTCTTGGCGTCATCAAGTCCAATGCAGAACTATGGACTCTGCTTTGGTCTTGATGACATCAGGATCCTAGACCTTTGGAGTGTGTGTGTGTGGGGGGGAAGAATGCTTCGGGGACCGGTCTAGCTGCAAGGATGAGCGGAGGATCCGTTAAGCAAATCTTCTTTCTTTATTTTGCTAGACCAAAACAAGCAACTAACCTTGGCAGTGCAGGAACAGGATAATATATTAGCTGTCTGGAGTTGAGCTTTAACAAAAACTTCCTGCTGGCCACTTTGTATGTGGCAACTTAAGTTCCACTTTTATTATACAAGAACTGCATTGTTTTTTAGTTATTTGGAATCAGCACAGACATGTTTAAAGTGTATCTAAACCCCAAAACCAAAAATTGAATCTATTGCAGCTTACTAGTTCTTAGATGAGAAGCCCGCAGTTGTTTTCAATTTTCAGGTTTTTTTTTCTTTAGTTTCACTCAGTAATCATGTAAACAACACACTTCCCGTACCTTCACTTTTACATTTTTTTTTCTCCTATCTATGGAGGGAGCTATGGTTAACACACGGGCTGGACATCGAACTTGTCTGCCTTTGTTCATCTCCAGAACATGACGAATTGATGGGACTAGTAGTTTACACTCTGATGCATTAAAAGGGGGGAGAGACAACCACTCTTGTGTAGTAAGTTCCAACACAGTTTTAATTAAAATGGATTAAAAAGTGAACACTCACAAAGGGAATGAAAAACACACATAGATAAGAACCAGCGGGAGGATGAGCCTGTAGTGGAGACAGTCCCAAACAAATGCAGCTGCATTGATGAATGGACTGCTGCAGGCACGGGGTCTGGATCTCTGTGTCGCCGGCTGCTGGATGAGAAACTGCTCAGACTGCCCAACTAACATGAAGTGCCTCAGCTTCCTCGTTCCCGGTGTCAATGGCCGATGGATGGTGATGTCCACCTGATGTCCGGGGTCACAGGACACGTTTCGAGGGACCTTCCTCTTCCTCCGTCCTGACTGAGGGCTGAGGAAGAGGAAGTTCCCTCAAAGCGAATCCTGTGACCCTGGACAACAGGTGGACATAACCACCCATCGGCCATTGAGAACGGGAATGAGGAAGCCGAGAAAGAGGAAGGTCCCTCGAAACATGGTCAATCGGGGCAAACCCGCACATCGTTTGAGGTGCCATTAATTAAGAACGGCGCTTAAACATGCACGGTGCATTTTACCACTATTGCAGTGGGATTTAGAATTGCAGGCAGAATCTCAGCGATTCTGCTCACGATCGCAAATCGCCAGATATGAACAGGGTCAAAAGCTCACCACATTACGATTTGACTGTACAATCTACCAATAACTATGCAGTGCAAGAGCCAGCCTGATTAGATACAAAATGAATTGAATAGTTTTGCTAGATCCCAAATTACATAATTTTGGTAAATTTAAAATTCATTGTACTTGCAGATTTTAACCTGTATGATGAGCTTCACAGAGAACATTTTGAAATGTTGATTTTGATTATGCCTAATCATACCATGATAAAATCTACCTTTTGTCTGAAATGTCTCTTGAAAATAGCAGTAGTTCCTTTGCCAATGCACCCCTATGCTTTCATTCTCATAGCTGTATATCTGAAGTGTGAGATCTAAGGAACTGCTGCCTCTGACTGCTAGTCTCAGGGGATTTGGAGATGTCACTACTGAGAAGCTCATTGTTCTGCTTGTTGCAGTGCAAGGATTTCCCTGCTTTTGCTTCATTCATTCTGTGAATCTATACTTTCTGAACCTATATTGCTGCTTGATTATTCCTTTATCAGTCGTCAGATTATTACCAGTCATCAGGGGGCAGCTCTAACATTAATAGGCAAAGTATTGCCTCTACCAAGATGCCCACACAGAGCTCATAGACATGGTGGGGTTAATTTACTAAAGGCAATACGACTGTTTACTTTGCAAGGGAAGTTGCACCTTGCAAAGGAATTTGCTCCAGAGCTTAGTGAATGTGGTGAAGTTTCAGTTTGCAAAGAATACCCAATCGCGTACAAGGAATATAACAAAAAAAGCATTTGTGCTTGCACATGATTGGATGATGGAAGTCATTATAGCTTCACCTCATACACTAAGCTCTGGGGATAATTCCCTTGAAAAGTGCAACTTCCCCTGCAAAGTGAGCAGTCTACATTCACCGCCCACGTTATTAGGTACACCTTGCTAGTACCGGGTTGGACCTCCTTTTGCCTTCAGAACCGCCCTAAGAGATTTTGGTACAGATTGACATGATAGCATCACGCAGTTGCTGCAGATTTGTCGGCTGCACATTCATAATGAGAATCTCCCGTTTTCACCACATCCCAAAGGTGCTCTATTGGATTGAGATCTGGTGACTGTACAGGCCATTGGAGTACAGTGAACTCCATTGCCATGTTCAAGAAACCAGTGGTGAGATTATTTGAGCTTTGTGACATGGTGCATTATCCTGCTGGAAGTAGCCATCAGTAAATGGGTACACTGTAGTCATAAAGGGATGGACATGGTCAGCAACAATACTCAGGTAGGCCGTGGCATTTAAAGGATGCTCAGATGGTACTAAGGGGCCCAAAGTGTGGCAAGAAAATGTCCCCCACACCATTACACCACCACCAGCCTGAACCGTTGATAGAAGTCAGGATGAATCCATGCTTTCATGTTGTTTACTCTAAATTGTGACCCTACCATCTGAATGTCGCAGCTGAAATTGAGACTCATCAGACCAGGCAAAGTTTTTCCAATCTTCTATTGTCCAATTTTGGTGAGCCTGTGCGAATTGTAGCCTCAGTTTCCTGTTATTAGCTGACAGGAGTGACACCCGGTGTGGTCTTCTGCTGCTGTAGGCTCGATGTGTTGTGCGTTCAGAGATGGTATTTTGCATACCTTGGTTGTAATGAGTGGTTATTTGAGTTACTGTTGCCTATTTATCATCTCAAACCAGTCTGCCCAGTCTCCTCTGACCTCTGATATCAACAAGGCATTTCCGTCCACACATCTGCCACTCACTGGATATTTTCGCTTTTTCGGTCTCTGTAAACCCTAGAGATGGTTGTGCGTGAAAATCCCAGTAGATCAGCAGTTTTTGAAATACTAAGCCCAGCCCGTTGGGCACCAACAACCATGCCACATTCAAAGTTACCTAAATCCCCTTTATTTTCCATTCTGATGCTCGGTTTGTACTTCAGCAAGTCGACTTCACTACGTTTAGATGGCTAAATGCATTGAGTTGCTGCCATGTGATTGGCTGATAAGCAATTTGTGTTACCAAGAAATTGGACAGGTGTACCTAATAAAGTGGTCGGTGAGTGAATCTGCCTTTAATAAATCAACCCCAGTAAGTTAGTCTTGGAGAAAAGATTAGCTGCTGAAAGACCACAGCCAATGCTGGTGACTAGTTATTTGCCTTCTTCCTATCTTTTTTGCGTACAGCTTCTAGAGTTCAGTTCTGGTTCAACTGTGGGTGAAATAATAAAAGTTCTGGCAGTGATGCTGACCTCCTCTATAGAGCACTTTGCTGCAGTAATTCCTTTCCTTCACTAGACGAGTGATTTATACAAATACACCTTGGCCTTTCCCAGTTAAGATGTCTTGTTGCTGTCACCGACACACTACCAAAATTTAGTCGTATCAAACAACAGCGAAGTAATATAAATAAACGTTATCAAATTGCCGTAAAGGCTACTGTATGCTTTTTCTTCTGTAAATGGCCTGTGTCATTGCTATCAATGTCAGTGACCCCATGTTTGATGTGCAGATGAGTCATGATGAAATGCATCAGGATGTAATGCAGCTCCGAAATGCAAGAGAAAGGGCTATACTTCTCCTAGGAATCACATAACATTTAGTTATGCACTTTTGTGCTTCAGATTCAGCCAACAATGGGCTAAAGCCTGCTGATGTCACCGAGCCTCTCCAGAATCTGCAGGGTTTCCGACAATAATGTTGGGATCTGCCCACATCCCTGGCCGGCAGCTGGCTCAGCCTTTCAGCCTCTCCCTCTCCCTGCTCCCTCCCCCCTCCACAGCCCAGCGTTCCAATGAGTGCTGGAAGCAGCACTAATGCCCTGTACACACAATCGGACATTGATCGAACATTCCGACCTCAAAATCCGTCTGATTTTTTCAGACGGATTTTGGGCCAAACTTGTCTTGCATACACATGGTCGCACAAAGTTGTCGGAAAATCCGATCGTTCTGAACGCGGTGACGTAAAACACGTACGTCGGGACTGTAAACGGGGCAGTAGCCAATAGCTTTCATCTCTTAATTTATTCTGAGCATGCGTGGCACTTTGTGCGTTGGATTTGTATACACACGATCGGAATTTAAACGATCGGATTTTGTTGTGGGAAAATTTTATATCCTGCTCTCAAACTTTGTGTGTCGGAAATTCCGATGGAAAAAGTCAGATGGAGCCCACACATGATCGGAATTTCCGACAACAAGCTCCGATCGCACATCTTCCGTCGGAAAGTCCGACCGTGTGTACAGGGCATTAAAGTTACCGTCTCTCTGCTCAATGAAAACCACAAACTGAGCAATCAGCAGTCTTTGATTGCTCAGTTCTCAGTGTAGAGCCGGCGAGGGACAGCTGCAGCATTGCATCAATGTTAAAGCCATCTAGGTGAGCATGAATGTTTGTTTTTTGTGAACCCATACTTCTATTTTAAGACAAGCCATCCCTTACCTCTTTAGCTGCTTGTGCTGTGAATAATTAATTCTCAAAGATCTAGGGCTGACAGGCTGCCAAGAATCTGTTACAATAGAAATTATTAAGACAGAAACTAGGATTTCAGTTTCTCTGTTGTGAACTTTAACCATCTATCTACCACCATACATTTATGAACAGCAAAGTAGTGGATGCTTATTTTTGCAGTGCTGTTTATAAATGACAACAGAAGACAATGCAGAAGTCACCTTTGGTTATCCTTGGATGGCTCACTTTAGAGACACAATGTACAAAGCCAATCTGAGCGGCTCTGTACCATGAAATCACTGTGATGACCTAACATTGTACCATTTATATTGGTGTGCCCACCCTTTCTTCTTACAACAGAGGAACTAATTAAAGTGTTACTAAACCTACAACAGATGAACTATTTTCATATTACTGGATTTAGTAACACTTTAATAAATGACTCATTTATTCTTTTTATACTTTTATACTTTGGAAAATGGAAATTTCACGTTAGCCCCGGTTCACACAGGGGTGGCACGACCTGCACACGACTGCCACGGCGACTTGCAAAATGACTTCTGTATAGAAGTCTATGCAAGTCGCCCCAAGTTGCCCCCAAAGTAGTACAGGAACCTTTTTCTAAGTCGGAGCGACGATTAGAACGGTTCCATTGTGCAGAACGGGACGCTACTTGTCAGGCGACTAGGTCGCCTAACAAGTCGTCCTAGTGTGAACCGAGCCTTAGACCTGCAAGGTTATCCCATTGGGTTTACTATCCAGTAATATTAATGTTAATGTTGGTATAGGTAATCTGGTTACTGGGCAAGTCCTTTGATTATCCTTTGGAATGCCTTACTGGAATAAAATTGTATCTTGACTACTGGCAAGTGGTGGGGCACTTCAGTTGTTATTTTTGCTCATTTATTAACCTCCCTGGCGGTTTTCCCGAGTGTGGCTCGGGGTTAAAATTCAGGACCATTAGCGGTAACCCCGAGCCACACTCGGGATTGCATCGCAGGATCCTGGTGCCTCCTTACTTACCTTGTCCCCAGGATCCTGCGATGTCCCCCGCAGTGTCCGCGGGATGTGTCCTGTTCCGAAGCCTCTCTGTGCCTGGCTCCGTTCCCTGTGAGCGTTGCGACGCACGGGGGCGGAGCCTGGCGGCAAATTCAAAAAAATGTAAAAAGCATAACACATACAGTACTGTAATCTTACAGATTACAGTACTGTATGAAATGATTTCACATCCCATTTGTCCCCAGTGCTCTGGCCCATGCCCTGCATGCAGTTTTATATTGCATATACTGTTCTTTCTGCCTGGAAACTGGAGATATTTTTTTTAATTATTTTTTTTTTTTATTATATTATAATTTATGTTTTTGTGTTTCAAACTTTATCATACCCGGGATATCTACTAGACTCTGGTTTGGACAGATTTAAGTGTGTTATTGTTAAGAATTACAGGCCTACAATATAAAACGCCAAATTTCCATGCAAAATAATTGTACCGCTTTCAGCACCTAAAATCAGAAAGAATCATACCGCCAGGGAGGTTAAGTCCAGATCATTGGTAGTAGCAACAGTGGCAGCAGATATTATAGGTATGAATAGTTTAAACCCTTTCATTACCCCTTACCCCCCCACTATATTACCAAAAGTATTGGGACACTTGCATTTACACACACATGAACTTTGATGGCACCCCAGTCTTAGTCCATAGGGTTCAATATTGAGTTGGCCCATCCTTTGCAGCTATAACAGCTTCAACTCTTCTGGGAAGGCTGTCCACAAGGTTTAGAAGTGTGTCTATTGGGATGTTTGACCATTCTTTCAGAAGTGAGGTCAGGCACTGATGTGGACGAGAAGGCCTGGCTTGCAGTCTCTGCTCTAATTCAACCTAAAAGTGTCCTATCGGGTTGAGGTTAGGACTCTGTGTAGGCCAGTCAAGTTCCTCCACCCCAAACTCACTCATCCATGTCTTTGTGCGCTGGTGCGCAGTCATGTTGGAACAAGAAGGGGCCATCCCCAAACTGTTCCCACAAAGTTGGGAACATGAAATTGTTCAAAATGCTGATGCCTTAAGAGTTCCCTTCACTTTAAACTAAAGGGCCAAGCCCAACCCCTGAAAAACTGCCCCACACCATAATCCTTAAAATAGAACAGAGGTAGGGTGCTACTACCCAATAAGATTAGACATTTTTTCAGAGCTAACTGGGTGCAGAAAGGCAGTTGCACAGCTGCAATAGCAATCACGAGAAAAGATGGTCCGCAACTCCTTGCTTGCTCTTTAAAATCATCAAAATGCATTGATTCTCCATAAAATACACAGTAACAGACAGCAAAATCCCCCTCCACCAAATGATTTGGACCAGTGCACAAAGCAAGATCCTTAAAGACATGAATGAGCGAGTTTGGGGTACTTGACTTAATATTTATAATAATAATATTATAAAAAAAATAAATTTAATCTATACACAAATGTTTTGCCTTCCATTTCTATTTCCAACTGAGTGGGTTGTTTTACAAGGTAATCGTTTACAACCACTTTAAGTATTTCCTATTTTTATGGATACATTGGGCATCAAACATCATATCTAACCCCTTAAAGCCCAACTCTAGGCATTAAAAAAAAATCTACTCTTGCAGTGGGGCCCCCTGTACTGCAAGGACTAAATGCTTGCTATGTCTAGGGAGGGGGGATAAGAAGTAATACTGACCTTATTCTGCACTCTAGAAGGGTTCCTCCAATGGTGCAACTGGTCCCCTTCCTCTTTTCTAAGCCGCAGTTGTACCCTTACCCCCACCACGTATAATGCAGGGTTAATAGCTCTGCATTGTACCTGATGGTGCTGAGGGACCACGCACAGAGCGGAGCTTCGGGGACAGATCCAGCCAGAGTGGGGAATAGGCTGGTTATCCTGTCTGTTCTTGGACAGAACAAGCATTTAGCACTCGTAGAATGTTATTTTTTAATTGAAGGAGCTGGGCTTTAAGGTATTGAGGAGAAACATAGCAGACAACTCTTAGTGCAGTACATCTTATGCCACTTAATTGGCTCGTGCCCCCAGACTGTCAGTTTGTGGACTGAAATCCTTTCCTTACATGCCACTCTGCTACAGACTTGTCTATGGCTAAAGCCTAGATTCTATGTTCTCTTTACAGTTCAAGAGCATTGTTCCTTGTAAGGTAATAGTTCCTAATTAGAGGACATGTGCTTCCCCTCACTTTGATTTGAGTTCCTAGAAACAACCTTATGATGAACCCTATTAATGTCACAGTGCCTTCATTAACTGAATGTTGCTTATTGCACTCCATACTCACATTACAGTATATTAAAACAGATTGCTTGCTATCTACCTATGTGATCTGCTTCCGTACCCTCTGCTGATATAACACATGCAATTTATTTTTAGCACAGTATCTTAAAGCACAGAAATAAAATAAAATCTACAAAGTAACAAAAAAAAAAAAAAAAGAAGAATTTTTCCCTTCAATGACCAAGCTCTTTTTTTTTTTCTGGGCAATATTACAATTATGCAAGTGTAGGAAAAATTCCTGTAGCCAGGTCTAAAAGAATTTCTTTGTGTCACGCTTTATTGCTTGTTGGTTAGCCAATCAATCCGTAGTTTTTATCCAATGACTCTGGAATCCTTGGATCAGGGTAGTGAAGGGGTGTTATTTTATTTGGCCAGCAAAGTGGTCATGTCTGCCTTTGCTTTTAATCATCGTGCATTTTTTTTTGTAGTCTTTGTTTCATGGTATTAAGCTTTTGTATTCAGTTTGGATGGCTGTATATTTTAATGTGTGGGAAGTTTATGCCATTTCTACTTTGTGCAATGCACACATGAAAGGAGATCTAGAGTTTTTGTCTGCGTGGAGTAAGGTGTGGGAGTTTTTCCATTTTCTAACCACATTTATCTTTTTTTGTTTCTTGTTTTTATGTATAGCGGATGTAATATATCCATATGCTAGGATGGATCTTAGCTAGCTCACTCCACATAATAGCATACAGTCATGTCTAAGGCGGCTGAAGACAAATGTGTTCATATTTACCAATTAAGGCAGCGGTTGTTCTGTAGTTTTGTTTCTGTTCAGTAAACAGGAATTTGTCAAATATTTATCTGGCTTGTTTCACTATGTCCCCGGTATACCCTTAACTTCCTTTTTCAGTATACGTCTTTTTCTGTTTACTTAGGACTTGGTTACATTGGGAGCAGCCCTTACCATCCCTCTAAATTGCAATCAATGGTAGACCTCTTTTTTGGAGGGTGGTGGTAGAGCCGCAACTGCCAGGTGATACTGCCGCCCCTTGAATGCCCCTTTTTTGACAGCCAAACGGGGATTCTATATGTAACTACAACTCTGAAACTGGCATTTGGTACTCTTGGTTTGGGGTTGTGGCTTGGCTGTATAGACTTCAATTGACCGCTTTTGGTGGCAGTACTCTTCTCAACATGATGGGAGGGGGGAAAACACTATGCAGCCTCATGGCATCTGAATAAGGCCTTAAAGCTGAACTAGCAGTTTAAAAAGACATGAATGAATCCAGCTTTATGTTCATTAATACATAAATTACAGGGCCTTGAAAAAGTATTCATACCCCTTGAAATTTTCCACATTTTGTCATGTTACAACCAAAAACGTAAATGTATTTTATTGGGATTTTATGTGAGAGACCAACACAAAGTGGCACATAATTCTGAAGTGGAAGGAAAATGATAAATGGTTTTCAAACTTTTTTACAAATAAATATCTGAAAAGTATTCAGCCCCCTTTACTCTGATACCCCTAACTAAAATCTAGTGGAACCAATTGCCTTCAGAAGTCACCTAATTAGTAAATAGAGTCCACCTGTGTGTATTTTAATCTCAGTATAAATGCAGCTGTTCCGTGAAGCTCTCAGAAATTTGTTAGAGAACCTTGGTGAACAAACAGAATCATGAAGGCCAAGGAACACACCAGACAGGTCAGAGATAAAGTTGTGGAGAAGTTTAATTGAACATTTCACTGAGCACTGTTCAATTCATCATCCGGAAATGGAAAGAATATAGCACAACTGCAAACCTACCAAGATATGGCCATCCAGCTAAACTGACAGCCTGGGAAAGGAGAGCATTAATCAGAGAAGCAGCCAAGAGGCCCATGGTAACTCAGAAGGATCCACAGCTCAGGTGGCAGAATCTGTGCACAGGACAACTATTAGCCGTGCACTCCACAAATCTGGCCTTTATGGAACAGTGGCAAGAAGAAAGCCATTGTTGAAAGAAAGCCATAAGAAGTCCTGTTTGCAGTTTGCGAGAAGCCATGTGGGGGACACAGCAAACATGTGGAAGATCAGACCAAAATTGAACTTTTTGGCCTAAAAGCAAAACGCTATGTGTGGTGAAAAACTAACACTGCACATCACCCTGAACACACCATCCCCACCGTGAAACATGGTGGTG
The DNA here is from genome assembly GCA_037952925.1 of Lithobates clamitans. Lineage (NCBI taxonomy): Eukaryota > Metazoa > Chordata > Amphibia > Anura > Ranidae > Lithobates > Lithobates clamitans. The sequence continues at coordinate 18,066,479 of JBBGZY010000438.1, forward strand.
ACAGCATCATGTTGTGGGGATGTTTTTCTTCAGCAGGGACAGGGAAGCTGGTCAGTTGATGGGAAGATGGATGGAGCCAAACCCAGGGCAATCTTAAAAGAAAACCCGTTAGAGTCTGCAAAAGACTTGAGACTGGGGAGGGGGTTCACCTTCCAGCAGGGCAACGACCCTAAACATACAGCCAGAGCTACAATTGAATGGTTTAGATCAAAGCATATTCATGTGTTAGAATGGCCCAATCAAAGTCCAGACCTAAATCCAATTGAGAATCTGTGGCAAGACTTGAAAATTGCTGTTCACAGACCCTCTCCATCCAATCTGACAGAGCTTGTGCTATTTTACAAAGAAGAATGGGCAAAAATGTCACTCTTTAGATGTGCAAAGCTGGTAGAGACATCCCCAAAAGACTTGCAGCTGTAATTGCAGCGAAAGGTGGTTCTACAAAGTATTGACTCAGAGGGGGTGAATACAAATGCACACCACACTTTTCACATATTTAATTGTAAAAAAAAAATTTAAACCATTTATCATTTTCCTTCCACTTCACAATTATGTGCCACTTTGTGTTGGTCTATCACATAAAATCCCAATAAAATACATTTAGGTTTTTGGTTGTAACATGACAAAACGTGGAAAGGTGTGAATACTTTTTAAGGCACTGTAAATAGTTTTTTAAAGCATACAGTGTAAGTACCAGAATTTGACCAGCCTCCTGCTATCCTTCTATATATAACTCACACTAGGGTAGAGGGAAGCAACAAAATGAGACAATCAGTTCTGCTGCAACATTCTTGTACTAGCATTCTAATAGGAGAAGAGAGCAGAGTGCAGTTAATGATACTTAACTGCAGTAGGGAAATTAAATCATGGTCTTCTGCCAGGGCTTGTTCTAGCCTGTCCAATGTAGGGGTGCAGTTCAAGTTATCAGTGGGAGGCAGAGAATAGGAGGTCAGCAGAGCAATGTACAGGGGATCAGTGTTGAGGAGGCTGTCGGTGTCACCTAGTCTGGTGGGGTGTCCTGCCTTGGGTCGGGTCTTCCGTGCTGGAAGGATCCTGCCATTGCTAATCTGACTGGATGCCTGTCAGATAAATCAGTGATTCAGCTGGAGCAAGCAAGTGCTGTACAGTAGGAAAGTGAAGGAGACTGTATAAAGACTGTATATAGGAAGATGTCCCTGAAGTTATGCTGTCAAGTCAGCATCCCATAACCTCCCATCCCTAGACAAGTTATTAATCCTCAATAAATAAAAAAAACAAAGTCACGGACTGTTCTCTGCCTCTGGGTGCTTGTGAAAATTTGGTGTGCCTGGCTGTGCAGGAGTGGGGGAAGTTTATCAGCAGTCCCACGGGGGGTGCTACATTTGGGTTGCTTGTCTGGGATATTGCCTATGGTAACCTGCATGGCTGTTGCTCCTAGCAACAGGAATTAATCGAGCTGGAGGACTGCGTTTTGCTACCAAGACCACTAAGGGGGTTAAAATGGGAAAATGAAGTTATGTGTCCTGCCAAACTGTGACTGTTGCCTGAGACAACTGCCATTGTCCATAACAACCGGCGGGAGTTGCTGCCGAGCCAGTATTGTGCCGCATACTCGGTTGCGCATAACCAGTTGGACGGCCACTTGTGCTAAAAACCTGCTATTCAGTGAGAACTGTGTTATGTGCTGTCACCTGTGGCAACCACAGCGGGCGATCACGCTCATGGATTGCAAAATGCCAAGCGGTCTGCATAAAGCTGGCAAAAATTACTATGCTGCAATGTCTTGCTGAGAACAGTAAAATGTGCTCAGAAATGTCTGCGTTGCTCATGGTGATCAGCCAGTGGGTGCCTGCAGGAGGGGGTCTATCACCTGTCCAACCATGGCTGATGCTAAGGACTGTCCTGACCCTGCTAAAAATGGTGTGGCGTGTGTTACAGACTTTTCTGTTCCTAGTGGCAACCACAGTGAACGCTTACTGCTATCGGTACGTGTGTACCCAGCGTTAATTTGGTTGCCTAAAATGCAGGAAGTGACACTGGTGGACACCGGTGTGGCTGGAGCATCAAGGGGGATTCACCCTTGGGCTGATCCAGGGGATGGAGAGGCTGTATCTGCTATGTCCTGGCTGCAGGAGACCCACCACATTGGAAAGTGCCTGTAATCCGGTGTGGGTACACCGGCGAGCCGCTTGCCAAGCTGAGTCAGCAGGAGCTGTTCACCTACAGCGTTGACCTGCAGTCAGGTCTTAGCTCAGAAAGGAGGTGGAAGGCCGAGAAGTGACTGCCAAAGGTGGGGTTGAGTCTGAGGATGGTGATTCCCCTGCGAAGACAAGTGACATCAGGGAAGAAAGCTAGAAATCTACCTCGATCTGCAGCCCGGTTTGGAAGCTGATACCTGCTATTTCTGCCCAGCAGTAGCCAGAAGATATCTCTGGAAGGCCATGCATCCTGTCAACCCCACCTGTAGGGAGCCATTGTAGGACTCTTCGTAAGGTGAGCCAGTGGGGAGTGGCAGTGGTGGGGCCATAAACTGGGGGTCACCCACGCTGCAAGTGGAATTTGGGCCCTTGGATGCAGAACGTGAGTAGTGGACATCCCCTAGCAGCTTGGAGGAGGAGTGGGAGTGGGAAGACTCCCAGGAAAATTTGGAGGTGCTTTCCAAGGTGAAAGATGTGCCAGACTCAGCTGAAAGGACTGAAGGATCAGTGTGTGAGGTTCAAATTCCAGAACAGACATCCACAACCCAGACCAGAGGCGCGGAGTACAGGCAATGGGTAGTGAAATCACCCAAGACCTGTGTCCTCCCTGGGAAAGGCAAGCCTCGGGAACTGCCAAGATTTTCAAGGTTCCAGAGGGAGGTGAGGGGGAGGATAGCACTGGAGTGGGTTTTCCACTACCCATATGCACCCCAGAACACCATGGACATTATCAAGGACTCTCGTGCACAGTGGGAGGATGACATGGTGTGGGACTACATGCACATGACCATTGCAGGGATCAAATAACGAACAGGCTTGGAACCGGTTCCTAGACATTTGTTAAGTGTGGCGGCTGGGAAGAGCCATTTACAAGGGCAGGACATCAGCAGTCCCTTTGGGGGGTGCTACATCTGGAACAGATAAACCAATTCTTTTGGTAAGAAAAAGAACTTTAAAATATGCATTTTATCTCTGTATTTAACAGTATGCTAGGAATTTAGTTTTAAAATGGGATTCCAAATACACAACAGAAAACCAGATACTGTATGGTAACTGTTTTACCTTACAAAGGATTTTTAATTCAGTTCAGTCAGTGTTGTTATTCACACACCTTTTAAAATTGTATAGCCAGGAAGATCACTGTGTTATTTCCTACATCAACCCCAGGACAGAGAAAAAAATGTTTATCCTTTGGCAAACCAAAATTTGAGTAGGATACTTTGGAAGTTGCAAAGCTAAAGCAGGAAAAAGGTTTTACAATATGACGAAGGTGTGTAAATCACAAGACTTGCTGAATAGAGTTACAAATATTTTGCCAGAGAAAATAGTGCACATGTATTTAAACTGTATACACAGCTGTTAGTTTATAGGCCTACTATAAAATATCAAGTCAGTTATATCGATATCATATATGCCAACATTTGCTTTCAAGCAAGAGTGAGAAGTTCTTAAACGAGCACATGAAAATAAAAAATCGTGGTTTATATATATGGGGTGTGGATTATATGTAGCCCAGCTTGACTCATAGGCATGTGGTCCTTGCAGAAATAAAATAAAATCTTAGTATAAAGCTTTGAGCCTGTGACAAGTGGTCCTTCACCCATAAAGTCAACTTCCTCTCCTCTGCTCCCCACAACCTACCATTTTCACAGTTGGAGATCATTTTTTTTCTTTTAGTTTTTCCTCATTTCTGAATTCCTCACCTAGGCAAGGAGGGTTTATTTCAGCTGCCCACAACCTACTAGGATATAAACGTGACACTTCCCAGAAGGCTGTGGAGCCTAAGTATTGCATTGTTTGCAGCCTGAGTCATACTCAGGACCTATGGCACATCTGTGCATGCGTGGGATCAAGGGAGCGTCATCAAGGGACCAGCTGTGCAAACGAGAAAGAGACAGCCAGGTCCCAATTTAAGATAGAGGCGCTGGATAGGACAAGCAGTAAAAGAGAGGTGGGTTAGAATAGAACAATTAACTTATCTGTTTATCCTGCATTAATGAACATCAAAGGAAAGTGGCATATGGAAGGTAAAACTTGTGGACAAGAATAAAGTTGGATAGATGGTCACTTCTCTTACTAGTGAATTCTTCCATGTGTAGCGGTACCCCCATGGGGCCGCTGAGTGTAGTAGTTCCACCTGTCACCCTGCTCGGCCTGGCATTCTCCTCCAGTCACTCTCCAGACAATAAACAGTCCATCAGCTTGTTTTTACTTGTTTTATTGAGGGTTTAAATTTGGATGGAGCAAAGGGAATATGGGATGCGCAGGTCAATAATATTTAATTGATGAAAATGTGGATTGGAACCTCTATTCACAGTCTCTAAAGCCCCAGACTCCTCCAGCATAATGCTTCTTGATTAACTGTTATTTCCTCTACTGTGCAATACTTGGTTCCTATCTCAGCTAGCACATGGTTAGGCCCAACTCTGAATTAGAACAGGGGGGCTCCCTCCAAGGCCCCGACAGCCTAACACTCCATCTCACAGTTCATCCACTCGAACAACAACTCCTCCCCAGCAGGCTGACCCTGGGTGTATCAAGGAGGCCTGCCCCCTGCCAATCCTAGTTGGGGATTGGTCAGGGCTCCATGAGACACCCCATGTCACTCCATCTCTCTTCCCCGCCTCCTTTTCTAGAACCTTCTAGAAAACCAGAGGGAGGTGCCAGAGAAATTAAGTTACATGTCAGTCACCTGCTGCTGCTCTAAAACACTCCCAGCCCCACAGAAAAACTACCTGCCTAAATTTACCTGCACTGGCCAAAAATCTAACTCTAGCGCCTACCTAAGGTAGAGGGTGCTACACATGGTATCAGATAATTTGTCCTGTTATTAGACAAATTGTCATGTTATCAGGAACTTCAGCAGGTTATCAGAAATACTGTTTTAAAACTCCAGGACTTCAAGTGGACTTCAAGTGATTAAAACAAGCTCATGGCTTGGTATCAGTGGTTGTTATCAGCTGTTCAGTAGAAGTGATTTGGGCAGTTATAGATACTGTAATAAGAAGGGTCCCTACTGGCCGCCACCCACGGTGTTTCTTAGGATCTTCTGTTCCTCCTCTGGGGAGCCCGGGACAGAGGTGAACTGGTGAAACAGTGAGATAAAGAAGAGACCGTCCATTCATGAATCACCTTTGCAAGTAATGAAGCCAGATCCAATGAGCATTTTGTCACTATCAGTTTCAGAGCTGTCATTCCCTGGCTACTGTAGACAGAGAAGCAACTAATCAAGCACAATCTGTGCTTAATTATTTAAAGTGGTGGGCACTTGATTCATTTGCTATGTAGGGCTAGGTGCAGTGTCTCTGTAAAGGATATCCCATGACCCCTTTTGCTTACTTTTCCTGTGTTATGATTCACTGAGATTGGCCATGTCAGCAATCCAGGGGAGCGGTGGCTTCAGCCTTCTGGTCATGTAACAGTGATCTGGTCTGTCAGTTGGCTGTTAGGCACGATACAAGCATCAAGTTTGGCACTAATTCCTCCATACCTGGAATTGGTGGTTATCCCCAGAGGAGCTGCTAGGGAGCGCTAAGCGCAGGTAAGGAGAGTAAAGGGGGGGTTTAGGGGCCTTTTCCAGAGACACGATCACTTTGCACTAAATGGGCAAGGCATGTACAGTTTTTAAAGTTCCCAGCCTATTTATACAAGCCCTCTTAGCCACCATTAAGACAAAAATGGTTCAATACTATGAAAAATTATATTGTCTTTCTCGTGGCTTATAAAATGATATGCAGTAATACAGTATTGAACAAGCATCAGGAAGGTAAGAAGGTAAAAATGTCGCCCTGTGAAAATAGAAGAGATGGAGGGGCTAATTGCCATAGCTAATGACAGAATCACACACTTTACCAAGACCTAGGCTTGTTGGTTACATTATAAATACACCACTAAAGACAACTGTAAGTAGCCGCACTTAACCTGTATGGCTGCTCAGTGGAGATGCTGACATTCACTGCTAAAGCCATGGTTTACCATGTAATCCCGTGGAAAACTTGCCTTAATCCTTCCTTCAGCTATCCCCTGCCAACAGGCTTGCATTCTTTGTTCTCTACAGTTTTCATTCTTCTTCTTATCATCCCCTAGTTCTTTCTTACGCTTTTCCCCATCCCCTTTTTTCCCTGTCTCCCCCCCTTTTTTTCCTTTTTTCCTCTCAATTTTCCAGTAATGGAGAGGCGGTAGACAACATTTCTTTGGCTTGGAGGAACCTTCTTGGTCAACTATATCCTCACTTGTCACCATTCAAGCTATTGTGCACCTTTATGGCAACAGTGTTTGGTTTTGGTTTAGGTTCCCCATCCTGGCCTGGATTAGCCAGAAGCTGCAGCCACCTTGCATTTCTTGGTCTGTAAGATATTTCTACGCTCTTTGTAATGATGGCTATATCTTGATGTGTTCTGCTGTCTTTCCATTATTATTTCATATGTATAAAGCCTTTTATAAAACTTTATGGACAAAAAAACGGCGCCCTGTGACTTCTATATACTTCCTATCTGGCATGATGCAAGATCTACGTGATGGATCAATGAAAAATATTTGATTTTTCCTCACAACAAAACACTTATTTTTTTTTTTTTTAATATCCAGCATAGGAAACATTTGTTTATAATTCTTCTTTTGGCTACAGGGCACTTTAAAAATTCAACAACCACAAACGGCCAGGTATTTGGCAGGTACAACATGATTTCCCATTTTACTGGTTTAAAATACTTTAGAATAAAAGTATCTCCTTTTGTTTTTTTTGTTTTTTACCCACTGATTCCCCAGCCATCAAGTAAGCACAGACTTTTTCTGCATTAGACAGTACTTATTAACATTACCTTCATCCCTTAAGTTCCAATTATGTTAGCAGTGTAAAGGCCAGATCCATCACAGTCTCCGTAAAATTAGCTTCCTTGTGTCCAGTATGAATGTTCATAAAATATTGTTTGTTTGCAACTGTTCTCTACAAGACTTATGGGAGCCGATCCAGCCGGTGGATTTCTAGCTTTTTTTGTCTGTAGATTGTTCAAGGATGTGGAAACCTGGTTCCCTACAGACACTTCACAGTAAAACAACGAAACTGAGCGTTTTAGTGATTAATTGTCAGAGAAGGAGCCAGAGGAAGTTTAAAAGTGGTCGCTGGGCTCTGGTGTATACCATTTGTACAAGCAAAGTCCTGAATGTTTTTCCATTAAAACCTTTAAAGGAAACTTTTGCGGAGAGAAATAAAGAGAAATTCATTGCTGATCTCTTCCTGAAAATACTGTTTCCCTGACAGCCTTAAGCTTACCACACACGTTAAACTCTGATTGTACAATCCCCTTTGGATCTATCAACAACTATATGTAGTACACGGTTGTCCAACCTTTTGACCTTCCTGTGCCACATTGGAAGAAGAGCAATTGTTTTGGGCAGCACATAAACTACACTAACAATAAGGACAGCTGATGAGCAGAAAAAAATCGAGCAGATCACAATTTACCGATCACTGATATAGATTATGTACTTATCCGAGGAAAAAAACTTCATTTTTTTTTTAAATTTTTTTTTTATAAAATAAAAGAAGGCAACATTAGTGTGATGTTTGGTGCTGTTTTGGTAAACAAACGCATCAATATCTGGTTGAATGGATGGAGGAGAAATCAACAACAAATCAACATTTTTAAGTAAGTTCATGATTTTGTGTTGGGCCGCATTCATAGCTGTCTTTAGTCACATGTGGCCCTAGGGCCACAGGTTAACCACCTCTGATGTAGTAAAAAGGCCTGCCTAACTGGATAAAAATTGATTAAATAGATTGGGTAGGTTGGATATTGAGTTACTGATGTGTGTTAAGCATGCATCTGGTCACATTACCAAATATCACTGGGGGCAGCAGACTAAATGTGGCCATATTTGGATCGAAATGCAGCCGGTTCAGCAGGGAACAGCCGACTTTTGATCCATGTGTAGCCACTGTAGTTGATCAAATCTCGATCTACCACCCTGTTGGATAAAGCCTGCTTGCAGGCAGGTACAGTCTATTTTCTCAACCACAGTGCCATTGCAGAGGCAGAGGACATCAAGGGAAACCTAGTTCCTCTATGGTTTTCTTGGTAATTGGAGCAGCTATCCGATTGGATTTTGGCTTCCCATTTGACTCTGGAGGCCATCTTGGGTCAGACAGAGTCTATTTAAGACCCTGGTTCCCAGGCTTGGTGTGCATTTTGCATGTGGCTAGAGTAGGGACAGATCAATGCATATAATCGTCAGGACATCGATTTATTGCAGAAAGATCACATCACAAAAAGATGTCACTTTTTTATTATGTTTTAATTGGTGGATAGCAGTTTAAATATTGTCACATGCCTGACAAAGAGGTCCTGCATGGCTCTGAAATGTTGCACTTGGTCATTTGTCATGTGATCTTTCTGCAATAAAAGCTTTGGATGATATTTGAAGATCCGTGGTATGCTGGTGAATATATGCATTGATCTGTGATGAGTCCAGTTTCTAACTGGTAGTTGCTGCAGCACCCCCTACTGACCAGCTAATTTCCAGGAATGTGAGTGTACCTAGAGTAGGGACAGGTCACCGTCTGTTAGGGACAGGGCTTAGCGTCAGGGAAAGGTTCCTGAGGACTAGGGAGAGTGCAGGGACATGCTGTCCTACCTGTAAGCCTCCCCACTTGGGTATCGACCAGCCAGGTCCCATTCCACTCCTCGAGACAGACACTGTTGGCAGAGCTGTGATCTTCTGCTACTGACTCCTTGATGGTGCATTTGTAAGTGCTCCTGGTTGGGTTGCCTACCCTTCCAGTCAGGCTTGTTGTGTATTGCTGAACTTCAATTACAATATATTCCTGTTTCTCTGCATTTGGACTTTGGATGTTTTCTGCCGTTGCACCACGCTGCACCCACCCACATGCTCAATCAGCTGTTGCAGCCAATGCAGCCAATCAGTGTGTTCTGTCAGCATGGCAGTCTCCCTGCTGTCAGAAGGCAATAGAGAGGATTCCTCCATCCACCTTGAATGTGTGTATGGGTGAATTGGTTCAGTTTTATTTGTTCAGCCAAATGAAACATGTATGGCGAGCTTAAAGTGGATCTAAACGCGATTCATTAAATTTGACCTAAGCACATATATCTGTAGTGTTTTCTTATCTCTCTCCAAAGCACCGAGTCCCATGTGTTTCTGCTGTTTCATTTCTCTGTTATCAGTATTCATAACTTCTGACAAGTTCTCCGAGACGGGAGATAAAAGCAGCCTGAGATTTGCTCGGCAAATCTCTGCCTATGTGGAGTGGGTGTGTGTGCCTTTCCTCCAATCAGCTGTCTCCCAGTGTATGGCAAGACTACATTGACAGTGCAGAATGAGGAAGTAAAAATTCTAACACAATGTAAGAATTCTAAAGAATATAGAAAGGGAAACACAGCAGATATGCATGTAAAACGTATGTAGGGAGATTTGTTTCATCTCTATGTATCATCTGAGGCTGTTCAGTTCACTGTGTATACGTGAGGGTTTACATCCACTTAAGATCTCACAATGCATACATACAGATATATGGCTGCAAGCACGGGAAAACTCACAGACCCAGAGGAGCACTGCTATTTTTCAGGTAGAATTCAAGACAAAAGGTGTATTTTCAAGGGTACTGCTTAGGTTCAATTAACATTCCTAAATACTCCCTATAAAATAGAATATCTTCACATTCTAAAGTTCAGGCCCACTTTAAATTTAAGTAAGTTAGTAAATTTAATTTAAAAGACATTCCACAGAGACTGTACAATCATAGTGAGCTTAAAGTATGACTTAAAGTGTTAAACTGTTGCCAGGCTATAGACACTCAAATATTTAATTTATTCTTAACAAGCAGTACATGAACCTTAAAACAAACCCTACTGACCTCCACAGCTGCAGGCACTGTGGAATGATTCATTTTCAAACTTCAGAGCAGAAGCACTTACATCATTCTCTCTGCTGCTCCCCCTCCCAGCAGTGACTTATCAGCATTCTAATCCTTAATTTAAACCCAGAGTGGGCCACTCGGGGAGGGGAGAGCAGTGTGAGCTGATTTGTGAATATGAATATGAATTATCTGCAGTGAACTAGATGAATTATTATTATTATTATTATTATACAGTATTTATATAGCGCCAACAGTTTACTTAGCACTTTACAACTTGAGGGTAGACAGTACAAATACAATACAATTTGATACAGTAGGAATCAGAGGGCCCTGCTCCTTAGAGCTTACAATCTAAGAGGGAAGGTCAAGAGATACGAGAGGTAATAACTGTGGGTGATGTGCTGATTGAGAAGATAAATGTACAGTTGTTAGGTGGGGGCCAGATAGGCTTCTCTGAAGAGATGAGTTTTCAGGGATCGTCTGAAAGTGGATAAAGTAGGAGAAAATCGGACAGATTGGGGTAGAGCATTCCAGAGGATGGGGGAAGCTCTGGAGAAGTCCTGAAGGCGAACATGGGATGAGGTGACAAGGGAGTTTGAGAGCAGGAGGTCTTGGGAGGAGCGAAGAGAACGATTAGGTTGGTATTTTGTGACTAGGTTAGAGATGTAGCTGGGGGCCAGGTTGTGGATGGCTTTGTAAGTTATAGTTAGTATTGAATTTAATTCGGTGACTGAGTGGCAGCCAATGGAGGGATTGGCAGAGGGGTGTAGCAGACGCTGAGCGGTTTGTGTGGTGGATGAGCCTGGCAGCAGCGTTCATGATGGACTGAAGTGGGGATAGCCTATTTAGAGGTAAACCAATGAGGAGGGAGTTGCAGTAGTCAAGGCGGGAGATGACCAGGGAGTGGATTAGAAGCTTTGTGGTGTCATTGGTTAGGAAGGGGCGTATCTTGGAGATGTTGCGAAGACAGAGGCGGCAAGCTTTGGATAGTGATAGAATGTGGGGTCGAAAGGTTAGTTCAGAGTCCAGGATTACACCTAGGACCTTGGCGTGGGGAGATGGGTTGATAGTTGAGCCGTTGATCTTGACAGGGAGATCAGGGGAAGTGGCACCTGAGGGAGGAAATATCATGAGCTCGGTTTTGGATAGGTTGAGTTTGAGAAAGTGATGTGACATCCAGGCTGATATGTCTGCTAGTAAGTTGGTAATGCGTGAGGAGACAGATGGAGAGAGCTGGGGGGTGGAGAGATAGATTTGGGTGTCATCAGCGTAGAGATGATATTTAAAGCCGTGGGAGGCAATCAACTGACCCAAGGAGGTGGTGTAGATTGAGAAAAGGAGAGGTCCAAGAACAGAACCTTGGGGGACCCCAACGGAAAAAGGAAGAGGAGAGGAGGAAGTAGAGTTGTAAGTGACACTGAAGGAGCGGTGGGATAGGTAGGATGAGAACCAGCGAAGAGCGCAGTCACGGAGACCAAAGGAGTGGAGTTTTTCGAGGAGGAGCGGGTGGTCCACTGTGTCAAAAGCAGCAGAGAGATCCAAGAAGTAGTACAGAATAGTGTCCATTGGCTTTAGCCATTAGTAGGTCATTTGAGAGTTTAAGGAGAGCAGTTTCTGTGGAGTGTTGAGGGCGAAAACCGGACTGAAGGGGATCAAGAAGTTTATTCATGGTCAGATGGTCGCTTAGTCGGTTGTAGACCAGTCTTTCAAGAAGTTTGGAGGAGAAGGAGAGTAAGGAGATGGGACATAAGTTGTTGAGATTGGTGGGATCCAGTGAGGGCTTTTTTAGTATGGGGGTGACTAACGCATGTTTTAGAGAGTTTGGGAAGATGCCACGAGAGAGGGAGAGGTTGAAAATGTGAGTGAGAGAGCGTAGAATCGAGTCAGAGGGTGAGCGTAGCATTTGCGAGGGAACAGGATCCAGGGGGCAAGTGGTTAGATGAGTGCTAGATAAAAGTTTAGCAACCTCAGTAATAGTAGCAGGGTTGAATGAGGGAAGTAATGATTGTATCTGTGGACATGGGGTGTTGCATGGGGGAGGTTTTTGCGCATTGGCGATCTCCTCATGAATTGTGTCAATCTTAGTTTTGAAGTGATTGGCAATCTCCTGGGCAGTGAGTGAGTTGGTGGGTGGAGGCAGTGGAGGACAGAGTAGAGTGTTGAAGGTAGAGAAGAGTTGACGTGGACTGGATGAGAAGGTGTTGATGAGTGTGATAAAGTAGGTCTGTTTGGCAGTGTGAAGGCAGGAGTAGTATTTTAGGAGGGCAGATTTATATTGTGTGAAGTCTTCCTGGGTCTTAGTCTTATGCCACAGGCGCTCAAGAGCGCGGCTACGTTTTCTGAGACTTCTGGTGTCATCTGTTTGCCAGGGTTGTAGCAGTCGGGGCCTAATTCTGCGTGTAGTGAGGGGGGCCAGCTTGTCTAGGGAGGAAGACAGTGAGCTGTTGTAGATGAAAGTAGCTAGGTTGGGGCAGGACAGGGGGGAGATTTTGTCATAGAGGTGATCAGTAGCAGAGTAGAGAAGAGAAGGGTTGAGGTGGCGAAGGTTTCTATGTGTAACTGTTAGGCGGTTGGAGGGAGAAGAGGTGGAAGACAAGGAGAGAGCAAAACTAATAAGGTGGTGATCAGAGAGTGGGAGTGGATTGTTGGAAAGGTTGCACGGAGTGCACAGATAGGAGAAGACAAGGTCAAGGGTGTTGCCGTTGGAGTGAGTAGGAGCCTGTATCCATTGCTTCAGGTCAAGCGATGAGGTTATACTGAGAAGTTTAGAAGTAATAGTAGTGTTAGTGTTGACAGGGATGTTGAAGTCCCCAAGAATAATTGTGGGGATTTCAGAAGAGAGAAAGTAGGGTAGCCAGGCAGAGAAGTCATCAAGAAAGGCTGATACCGGTCCAGGGGGCCGGTAGATGACAGCAATTCTTAGAGAAATGGGAGAGAAAAGACGAATGCAGTGTGCCTCAAAAGAGGAGAGTGTCAGAGAGGGAGGTGGGTGAAGAACCTGATAGGTGCTGCATGGGGCTAGGAGGATTCCCACTCCACCTCCCTTCCGTCCACTTGGTCTGGGGGAGTGAGTCCAGAGAAGGCCCCCATGGGAGAGGGAAGCAGGAGAAATAGTATCCGATTCATGAAGCCAGGTTTCAGTAATGGCAAGTAGGTTAAAGGAATTTGTGATGAAGAGGTCGTGGAGGGCGGTGAGTTTGTTGCAGACAGAACGTGCATTCCACAGGGCACAGGAAAAGGGGGGGCTGGTTATGGAAAGAGGAATAGAGACCAAGTTCTGTGGGTTGCGGCTCCTGCCAGAGGGTGTAGGGGGATGGGAGCGTTGGGCAAAGACAGATGATGGTGGCCCAGGGTTTAGGGATATGTCACCAGAGATTAGGAGAAGCAGGAGGGTGAGGGAGGTAATGTGGGACTGAGATTTATGTGAGGGGGCATGTCTCAGAGTACTGGAGGTTTTATCAATGTGTGGATGTAGAATGAGCGAGAGTTGGTAGGAGCAGTAGTAGGGAGAAGACAGAAGGCAGGGTGATATGTATAAGCAGGCGGGTGGAGAGGGGGGGTGAAGGTAAGAGAGTTTGAGGAGAGAGGACAGGAGTGTCAGAAGCAGTGGTAGAGAGTGCATGTTACAGAGTGGAAGGAGAGCTTAATAGAGAGACAGGGTCACCTGCAGTCTGTTAGCTGCTTTCCAGTGCAGATTGCTATATTTGTTTGCTTCGTGCAATCGCTGAAGTGCAGAGAATGAAGTGCATATCACTTGTAGAAAGAATCACTTAGAGGAAGAAGCCTTAAGGATAGAAGCCCCATGCAATGTGCTCCCCCGAGCAATGTGCTCACCCCTTAAGGATGCTCAAATATATACTGTTATAAGGGTGGGGTTGTTCCCCAATACTTGCAGCTACAGAAGTCAGTAAGAGTTTATTTTAAAACTCATTTATGCTTGTTAAGAATTATTAAAACGCTTCAGTGCCTATAGCCTGGAAACAGGTTCAGTTTAAGTTTTTAAGTTTGGAGGGGTACTAATAGTTTTGCCTGCAACTATGTAATTCTTTATAAATTTAAAGGAGGTGTATTGAGTCAATTGTTCTCATCTGTCACACATAACTGTATGCATTAATAAGTTAACATTTTTGAGGTCCACATTCTGTCTTTTGTAATACAAATCTCTTTCTCTATACAGGCTCATGGAAATGACACCAAATCTCAGGGTCACCCAGGTAAGCATGCATCTGATTATCTGGGGAAATGTGCACATACACTGTATATACAAAGCCTAGAGGCTTTCTGGTAAAGATGAGAGATAAATGTATTTAGGTGATTGGGTGATGTGAACCCCTTTATTAACTCTGCCAGATGAATATTTGATTCTCACAGTGGTAGTATTAGTAATTTGGAAAAATTAATCCAATGGACCCTTCCAGAGGCTTCACCTGCCACCTTGCATATATCTGTTGATTTTTTTTATGCATACTTTTTTTCAGAAGTTTTCTGGCCAGTCATGTGACACATAGGGTCTTCCTTCACTTTTTCTAATGTGTTGGGTGGTCCTCAAGGATACAGAGATTGTTGCTGATGCATACCTCACAACATCAGCAGAAAGATAGACAACCTAGAAAAGAGAAAACGTGGCCCGTGGAGTGTGCCATAGCGAAAAGTGGATGCAGTTAAATTGCACTTGGCCATATTGGCCAGAGCCTTAAGGAACATAGTTAAATATAGTCTAAGCCTACTTGTAGTTCACACTGCACACATGCCCCAGTCCTTGTGCCTACAAAATAATCCTCAACTGACCATCATTTTAAAAATAAATTGGAATATGGACAAAGGGCTAACATTTTGTCTGATCCTACTTTCAAGAAGAAGTCTTTAAATAGTTGGAATCTACTTAGCAACCAGCAACTGCTGGGACAATAAATACTTTGATCAGGAGTATGCAATATACAGTGTTAAACACTTTGTTACATATAAGACAATGTATAGCGGCAAACAGCAGTATGTGTCAAAGTACCCCTTATATTGTTGGAAACAGGAGAAAAAAGATAGTCATTGTCTTTGGCTAACAGGAGGAAAACATTTCCAGTGTCGGTGGTCAGTGGGAGAATAACATTTTCAGTATTGATGGTTAGAGGGAGGAAAAATGTCTGGTGTCAGGGGGGAGGAAAAAGTACTCAGTGCTGGTGGTCAGATAGAGAAAACAAAAAACATCAATAAAAATCAACCAAAATAAAACAGAAAAAAAAATGCTTAAAGTTGGTAAAGAAAATGCTTGGTGTGGTGGTCAATGGAAGAAACAAAATACCCAGTGGGTGGAAAAGTGGACACCAGCGTTCATTGGAGGATCGAAGGAGGGTATTGGTGCTCAGTGGGGGGAGAAGTGGGGTATTTGTGCTCTGTGGGGGAAACACGGATCCTGGTACTCTGGTTAGAGGAGGGGCACTGAGGGTAGAGTATGGGCACTGGTACTCTGTGGAAGGAGGGGGGCACTGTTGCTCTGTGGAGAGAGAGAGAGAGAGAGAGAGAGAGAGAGAGAGAGAGCACTAATGCTCTATGGAGGGGGGTTACTGGTGCTCTGTGCTGTGAGGAGGGAGAGGAAGCACTAGTACTCTGTTGAGGGAGCAGGGGGGGCACTAGTGCTCTGTGGTGGAAGTGGTGGGGCACTGGTGGTCTGCAGAAGGAGGAGGGCTCTGATGCTTTGCTGGTGGAGAAGGGGGACACTGGTACTCTGGGAGGGAGAGAAGACACTAATGCTTTGTAGAGGCACTTGTGCTTGGTAACATTAGGGTTGGGGTCATTGGTGTTCAGTGGATTACTTACCAGTCCACACTCCTCATTCCACACCACTGCCTCCCACTACTAGAACTTTATTGCTTATACTGGGCAGGAGATCACTACACCCCACAGGTCAGAAGGCAGGTACAGGAACGAGCATTCCAGCATTCGATCAGCAGTGGGACACGAAATCCAGGTGTCCTGTAAAATCTGCAACTGTTGGGAGGTATTCTGACATGATTACCTCAGTGCTGTTCTCTGCATCATTGAATTGTGAGTGCAGGGGGCTATGGTGACCTGGGATCTTTATTAATGCTGTTACTATACTAAGGCAAACCATCAATTATATTCCTTTTAATATAATACTGTTTATATGGAGTATATACCTCTTTATGCAATCATAAATGATACTTTCCAAAATGTATTTCTTTTACAAAGAAAGGTAAAACACTGAATAGAAATTATGGTAACATATATAAAGCTTATCCAAGTGTTTATTTTCTCCGGTACAAGAGTTTATTTTGTTATAAATGATTTGGTGTGTATCATGAAAGTGTATGTAAAAAAACTAAATATTTCATTACAGCCCCGCTATGCAGCC
Source organism: Lithobates clamitans (assembly GCA_037952925.1). Taxonomy (NCBI): domain Eukaryota; kingdom Metazoa; phylum Chordata; class Amphibia; order Anura; family Ranidae; genus Lithobates; species Lithobates clamitans. The sequence goes on from JBBGZY010000438.1 coordinate 18,082,896, forward strand.
CTCTCCGTGTTTTATTCAGGGCTTCAGTAACGCGAAACCTTATGATTAACTGAAATATGATTTTCAAAGAACAGAGTATCAGCACATGTAAAAGCAGCTGGCTCTAATAGCAAGAATAAAGAAAAAGCATGCTTTTCCTAGGGTGGCCCAGGACAGGGTTACAGCAGGCTGGGGACAAATATGAATAGCTAAATTCTCAGTGATGTAACTGACAGTGGATGGATGGATTAGAATTTATGCTTCATTGAAGAATATGGACGTGTTTTTGACATTTGTCTTTCTCTTTCACTCTCTTTCTCTTTCTCTCTCCCTCTCTCTCCCTCTCCCTCTCTCATCTCTCTCTTGTAGCTCTCTCACTCTCTCCCCCTCTCTCCCTCTCTCTCTCTCTTTTCCCTCTCTCATCTCTCTCGTAGCTCTCACTCACTCTCTCCCTTTCTCTCTCTCTCTCCCTCTCTCCCTCTCTCTCTCTCTCTCTCCCTTTCTCTCTTCTCTTCTCTTCTCTTCTCTTCTCTTCTCTTCTCTTCTCTTCTCTTCTCTCTCTTCTCTCTCCCCCTCTCTCCCTTTCTTTCTAGCTCTCTTCTCTTCTCTCTCTGGTCTCTCTCTTCTCTCTCCCCCTCTCTCCCTTTCTCTTTCTCTCTCTTCTCCCTCTCTTGTCTCTCTCCCTCTCCTCTTCTCTTCTCTTCTCTTCTCTTCTCTTCTCTTCTCTCCTCTTCTCTTCTCTTCTCTTCTCTTCTCTTCTCTTCTCTTCTCTTCTCTTCTCTCTCCCCCTCTCTCCCTTTCTTTCTAGCTCTCTTCTCTTCTCTCTCTGGTCTCTCTTTCCTCTCTCCCCCTCTCTCCCTTTCTCTTTCTCTCTCTTCTCCCTCTCTTGTCTCTCTCCCTCTTCTCTTCTCTTCTCTTCTCTTCTCTTCTCTTCTCGCTTCTCTTCTCTTCTCTTCTCGCTTCTCTTCTCTTCTCTCTTTTCTTCTCTTCTCTTCTCTTCTCTTCTCTTCTCTTCTCTTCTCTTCTCTTCTCTTCTCTCTCCACTTCTCTTCTCTCTTCTCTTCTCTTCTCTTCTCTTCTCTTCTCTTCTCTTCTCTTCTCTTCTCTCTATCTCTCATATCTATTTCTCTCTCTTCTCTTTTTCATCTCTCTCTCTATTCTCTCTTCTCTTCTCTCTCTCTCATCTCTCTTCTCTTCTCTCTCTCTCATCTCTCTTCTCTTCTCTCTCTCTCATCTCTCTTCTCTTCTCTCTCTCTCATCTCTCTTCTCTTCTCTCATCTTCTCATCTCTCTTCTCTTCTCTCACTCTCTCCCCCTCTTACTCTCTCCCCCTTTCTCTCTCTCTCTTCTCTTCTCTTCTCTTCTCTTCTCTTCTCTTCTCTTCTCTTTCTCTTCTCTTCTCTTCTCTTCTCTTCTCTTCTCTTCTCTTCTCTTCTCTTCTCTTCTCTTCTCTTCTCTTCTCTTCTCTTTTCTCTCGTCTCTCTCTGGTCTCTCTCTCTTCTCTCTCCCCTCTCTCCCTTTCTCTCTCTCTCTGGTCTCTCTCTTCTCTCCCCCCTCTCTCCCTTTCTCTCTCTCTTTTCTATTCTCTCTCTGGTCTCTCTCTTCTCTCTCCCCCTCTCTCCCTCTCCTCTCCTCTCCTCTTCTTCCTCTCTCTGGTCTCTCTCTTCTCTTCTCTCTCTGGTCTCTCTCTTCTCTTCTCTCTCTGGCCTCTCTCTTCTCTTCTCTCTCTGGTCTCTCTCTTCTCTTCTCTCTCTGGTCTCTCTCCTCTCTTCTCTTCTTTTCTCTCATCTTCTCTTCTCTTCTTTTCTCTCATCTTCTCTTCTCTTCTTTTCTCTCATCTTCTCTTCCCTTCTTTTCTCTCATCTTCTCTTCTCTTCTTTTCTCTCATCTTCTCTTCTCTTCTTTTCTCTCATCTTCTCGTCTCTCTCTCTCTCATTATAATATCTCCTATGTTCTCATTGTCAGTTTTATCTTTTACATCATTACTAAAATGGCATATCTGCTGTCACAGGAGGTAGCATGCTTGCTATCAGACATTGAAGTGAAAATGAACCTTTTCAGTACTTCCAAATGTGCCTTGAATGCTGTTTTTTTCTATGGCTTTAGGGCAGGAAGTTTTTGCAGTGACCTTTGTAGTCCCCCTACACCCTGCCCTAATGTAATTGTTGAAGTCAGAGCTTCTTGAACATTTGGTGGTATTGAATGTATTTCTAACAGACACATGTAGGAGTTACTAGTACATTATCAAGAATAGCACCTCTCTGTGTGCCTTAATGCAAGCACACACGCTTCCACCCACAAACACAAACACACTTTTCAATGCTTAGAATGAACCCTAAGTAAACAGAAACAGTTTTGAGTTTAACGCAAGGGAGAATTTTCAAATTTCCTGGAGTTGGGCTGTAAGAGAATTCTTATGTTTTTCAATTGATATAAAAGTTTACTGAATGCCCAAGAAAATCAGTAAATGTATTCTACGGTATACAGTATATTCAGAGCAGTATATCGTATTTCCACTAAAAATACATTTTTAATCAAATTGCATGTAAATGTACCAATGTAAGTACAAAAGAGTGGTAAGGATGATACAGCATCACATAATCAACAATGAAAAGTACCTTGGGACCTTTTTTTTAGCACAATTATATTGTTTCCTTTGATATCCTTAGCCATTCCCCTTTATGTTTTTGGTAATAAATTAATAATAGAGACAACATTTATTTTTTATTTTTCTGCATGATTTTTTGTACTTTGTTGTGATGTGTAAAGGAGGGGAAAGGGTTAGTGACATGGAATGTGGTCATCATTGTTGCTTAGTCTACTAATCTGTATTATGCCAAGGTAAAGATTTCCTATATGAGCAGCACTTTAAACATTGCAGCTCCCATTACCATGCAGTTAAGTTGAGTTGACCTTGTCGCTGTACATCTTGTAAACCATCACACACTGCGACTTTGTTAGAAGATCCTATAAAAAGACTGTTTAATTACAGTACTGGTTAGTATGTCTGTGTTTAAATCTGCACGTGTGACCGCACAGTTTCATGCATTTTAAAATAAAATGTTATTTTATGACACATTATTATTTTAATAGTTACATAGAACAAAGAAACATAGAAAAGTGACTGCAGAAAACTTTCAAGACAAAAACCAAGTAGAAAAAGACCAAGTTATCCATCACGTTTGCCCCTTAGCTTCCTAGAGTCCATTTACTAGATGAAGCTAAGATGAACTCCAGGCCAACAGCTAAATGTACACGTACAGTATAGGTTGTTTTAGTTCCAAAAGGTTTTATAATTTTTTTTAGGCTCTCCTAAAATTTACACAATCTTCCAGACCGCACAGTCGGTTTGGTGTTCATACTATTTCCGACTGCAGATAGAAGGCATGTATAATGATTTTGTACATATTTTCTTTATTTTTATTATTATTATTATTATTCTACAGGATTTATATAGCACCAACAGTTGACAACTTGAGGAAAGACAGTACAGTTACAATACAATTCAATACAGGAGGAATCAGAGGGCCGTGCTCATTAGAGCTTACAATCCAGAAGGGAGGGTCAAGTGATACAAAAGTTAATACCTGTTGGGGATGAGCTGATGAAGAAAATGAAAATACAGTTGTTAGGTGTGGGCAGGATAGGCTTCTCTGAAGAGGAGGGTTTTCAAGGATTATCTAAAAGCAAGCAGAGTAGGAGATAATCTGACAGATTAGGGTAAGGAGTTCCATAGGATGGGAGGGGCTCTCGAAAAGTCCTGGAGGCCAGCATGGGAGTAGGTGATGAGGGAGCTAGAGAGCAGGAGGCCATGGGAGGAATGAAGAGAACGATTAGGTTGTGTCAGGGCTGGACTCTCAGCCCGTCCTGCTCTGTGTTCAGGTTGCTCAGCTGCCGGTTAATTGCCATTACTCATAGTTCCACAGCGGCTTACCTGTTGATCATCTCCTGCTCATCAGTCAATGCCACAGCTAGCCCCTTCTGGCTATTTAAACTGCCTGGTTCATTTCTTCAAATGCCTTCGCCTGGTCAATATATCTAGAGACTCTTTGCTGTATTCCTATTGAAGACTTGCCTGGCTGACGTCCCTTCTGGTTCCTGATCCTGTCTGCTTCCTCTGACTATGCTGATCTCTGGCTTTCTGATTTCCTGGCTTGTTCTGACTACCCGATTTGGCTGTAGAGAGAAAAAAAAGTCCTGGACTGCCACACTCTGTAGAAAAGGCATCTTTATTGTGGAAAAATTAAGAAAAAATCCAACATACAGTCAAATCAAACATGGACGGAACAGGGATCAAAAGCTAACGCATTTCACATCATTTGATGCTTACTCATAGCTAATTTGACAAAGACCAACAGTGTATATAAGAAGGAAATTAAGGAAGAAAAAACACCAATCAGAATTTTGCGATTTTTATCAGATTTGGCTATTGAACCCTGGCTATGTTTTGACTACATTTACCAGTTGTACCATTTTTACCATTCTATTAAAAGGTGTAATTTTTACTGCATTTTCTATCTCCGTCTGTTTCATGGTTCCTGACAGTAGGCGAAGGCCATGAATTCAGAAGATGCAGGCAATCCACCTAGTGGTAATAATTTTTCCAGGTTGAATGAGCAGGATCACTGCTTGGATCAGTTTGCCATAGCGTTACAGGCGCTCCTGATTCACACTGCACATCTAGGTCCTCCCACTGTTGCTGTTCTGTACAACCTGTGTTGCAGGCTGTCACTGCTGCTGCTCCAGTCTATGTGCAGGCACCCGCCTTGAATATTACCTTGTAATATGTATGTCTGGTTCCGTTTCTCTTCCCCAGCGATTTGGGGGTCATCCAGTTCAATACAGAGGGTTTCTCAACCAGGTTGGGATATACTTTAAGATGCTGCCCCAGGCGTTCCTCATGGACAGAAGCAAAGTAGGCTTCATTATTTCTTTGCTTTCTGATAGAGCCTTGGCCTGGGCAAACCCTCTATGGGAGATGCAAAAACCCATTGTCCCGAGTTACCCAGAGTTTGTGGCTTCCTTTAAATGGGTATTTGACTTTCCCACATGCTCCATTTCTGCTGCCAAGAGCCTCATGTCCATCAAACAGAGTACGAGAACTGTTGCCGATTATGCCATTGAATTCCATACTCTGGCAGCAGAGGTTGCCTGGAACAATGAGGCCTTCATAGCTGCTTTTTCTCATGGTCACTCATATAACATCAAAGATGAGATAGCAGCCCAAGACATACCTACAGATCTGGAGAAGTTGATCACGTGTGCCATTCTCATTGACTCAGAGAGAGGCCTTCCTTTAACCACTTCCCTCCCGGCCAATAGCAGATTCACTGCCGGGAAGTGGTTTCATATCCTGACTGGATGACGTCTTTCAGGATAACGTGCCGGTGCGCGCCCGTGGAAGTGTGCAGTATGGAGATTGCTGGTGTGGCGTGTCAGTCTGACACGCAGCATCTCCGATCGTGGTAAGGAGCCTCTGACAGAGGCTCCTCACTACGTGATCAGCTGTGACCAATCACAGCTGATCACAGCGTGAACCAGGGAGTGCCGGTAAACGGCTTTCCTCAGTTTGCAATGACAGGGAGAGCCGATCGGCGGCTCTCCCTGTCAGAGGGGGTGTCTGTGCTGATAATCAGCACATTGATTATCAGCACAGCCCCATAAGATGTGCCACCAACAATGCCAATCAGTGCCCATCAGCTGCCAGTCAGTGCCCCATCAGAAAAGCCTGTCAGTGCCCATCAAAGTGGCAATCAGTGCCCATAACACTGTCAATCAATGCCCACCATAGTGCCAATCAGTGTCCATCACAGTGCCAATCAGTGCCTATCATTAACACCTGTCAGTTCCTCATCATCAGTGCTGCCCATCAGTGCCATCTATTAGTGTCCATCGGTGCCACCTGTCAGTGCCAATCAGTGCCCATCAGTGCTGCCTGTCAGTGCCCACACCAGTGCCACCTATCAGTGCCCATCAGTGCCACCTATCAATGCCCATCAGTGCTGCATATCACTGCTGCCTATAGGTGCCCATCAGTGCTGCATATCAGTGACCCCTTTCAGTGCTAATCAATTCTACATATCAGTGCCTCCTCATCAGTGCTCATCAGTGCCACCTTATCAGTGCCAACTCATCAGTGCCGCCTCATCAGTGTCCATCAGTCTCGCCTCATCAGTGCTGGTCAGTGAAGGAGAAAACTAAATTTTATAACAGAAATGAAGAAAAAAACTTTTTTTTCAAAAATGTCAGTCTTTTTTAGATTGTTTAGCAAAAAATAGAAACCCCAGAGGTGATCAAATACCACCAAAAGAAAGCTCTATTTGTGGGAAAAAAACAATATAAATGTAGTTTGGGTACAGTGTTGTATGACCACGCCATTGCCTCCCTCATCTCCCATGCCTCCTAGTACTGAGTCTGCCAGTAAAGTAGAATCCATGCACTTAGGCTTCACACGTTTCTCTGTGGATGAGAGGGCCTTTACGAGGAGGGAGAGATTGTGCCTTTATTGTGGCCAGGCAGGCCATAGGTGGCTTTGTTACATCCCCAGTTGCCTTGAAGGATAAGCCTCTAGTTTCGATTACCGCTTCGTGGTCTGAGTCGTCCATCGATACACAGGCTCTAGAGCTTCAGGCCTGTTTCTAGACAGTGCCTTTGTGTCTAAGCACTTGATCCCGCTGCAGCTTCGTGCCACTACACTTGCTATTGATGGGAGACCTCTACTGCCTGCCCATGTGACTCATGGGACTGCTCCGTTGACCATGGCCGTAGGGGCTCTTCACTATGAGATAATCCAATTTCAAGTCATTTCCTCTCCTCATTATCCTTGGTTACAGAGAAAAAAACCCTCTTTTTATTAGCTTCGTGCTGAGGTTCTTTCCCAGTCGCCACAATGCAGTAAGGCATGTTTTCGGAAAGTGGCTAAGGTCTTGTGCACCTCTTCTCTCTCCTCCTTGCCAGAGGAGTACAGCAAATTTAGTGATGTTTTTGACAAGGGTAAAGCTGGTAGTTTGTCTTTACACCCCTCGTATGATTGTGCAATTGACCTTCAACCTGGTACTATGTCTCCCCGTGGCTAGATTTCCCTTTGTCTGCAACGCTCCTTCAGTTTTTCAGGAGTTCATCAATGATGTCCTCCAAGATATGTGTGGTAGTTTATCTCGACGATATTCTCATATATTCTAAATCCCTACAGAGCCACCACACAGATGTCTCTCTTGTGCTACAGAGGTTGAGAGATAATAACCTGTATTGTAAGTTGGAGAACTGCGAGTTCTATCGTGAACAGGTTCAATTTCTGGGTTATAACATTTCTACTGCCGCTTTTTCGATGGACCCAGAGAAATTATCTGCAGTTCTACAGTGGCCTCAGCCCGTAGGTCTACGTCCGTTACAACGTTTTCTTGGTTTTGCCAATTATTATCCGTGTTCGGAACTTCTCTTCTCTGGTCAAACCCCTGACTGATATGACCAGAAAGGACAGTAACCCACAGAATCGGTCTCCGGATTCTATTAAAGCCTTTGAGTCTCTCAAGGCTGCCTTTGTTTCAGCTCCTGTGCTGGCACATCCTGATCCTACGCTACCCTTCATTATTGAGGTTGATGCATCTGAGACTGGAGTGGGCACCCTTCTGTCTCAACGTCCTACCTCTGAGAGCTCTATGCATCCTTGTGGCTACTTTTCTAAGAAATTGTCTCCTGCAGAATGCAATTACGAGATTGGGGCCAGAGAATTGTTAGCTATCGCTGTGAGGGGTGTGGGTTGAGTGACCTCATATGATCCGGCACCTTATCCCTTATATTGGTAAAGTACAAAGAAGAGGAATTGGATAGGGATTATAGCGGTGCCTAATATATGGAAAATTACAGTATTGTACTTAAAAAATATAAATTTTATTACATAGATGTACAGAAGACAACACACATAGGGTGCATAAAATATAAGCAGAGTAATATACAGATAGTAATACTGGCCAAAGTATCCTTGAGTGCTTGAAATGGTCACTGATGCATGTCAGGTCCCTACATGTTTAGCCAAACAACGGCTTCTTCAGGGGATTATGTGATTATTAGTGTTCAGCAGTGGCTCTGATAATAATAAACACATAATTAATTATTACAAAGTCAGAAAATAGAAATAATGTGACAAAAAATACAATAGTACTAGGAAAAATGCATACAAATATATATCAAGTTTCATGGCTCATAGACTGTCTCACCGCACAAATCCCACCCAACTTACCAATGGGACCCCCACAGAAGGCCAGATGGCCAGGCAGCCCAACAATCATGGCAAAGGGAGGTTCCGTTCTGTGCCCTTCTGTGGGGGTCCCCTTGGTATATTGGGTGGAAATTGTGGGGTGGGAAAGTCTATGAGCCTTGACACTTGATATATATTTGTATGTATTTTTCCTGGTACTATTGTATTTTTTGTCACATTATTTCTATTTTCCCAACTTTGTAATACTTAATTATGTTTATTATTATCAGAACCACTGTTGAAAACTGATGATCACATAATCCCCTGAAGAAGCCATTGTTTGGCGAAACATGTAGGGACTTGACATGCATCAGTGACCATTTCAAGCATATGGGTAATTTGGCCAGTATTACTATCTGTATATTACTCTGCTTATATTTTATGCACCCTATGTTTGTTGTCTTCTGTACATCTATGTAATAAAATTTATATTTTTTTAAGTAAAATACTGTAATTTTCCATATATTAGGCACCGCTATAATCTCTATCCAATTCCCCTACTTTTTAATTGTTAGCTATCATTTTAGCTCTTAAAGAATGGAGGAATCTCCTCAAAGGTACCACTGTGCCGGTCCTCATTTTGACTGATCATAAGAATCTCACATTCTTGTCTGAGGCTAAAAGCTTATCTCCCAGAAGAGCGGGCTCTTTTTCTGTCAAGCTTCAATTACATAATGTCATTCTTACCCGGTACTAAGAATGTAAGGTCTGACGCATTGTCACAACAGTTTTCCTCTGCTTCCAAGATTGAGTTGGTGCCTGTTCCTGTAATACCTCCCGATTGCATTCTGGCTACTGTACGCATCAGTCTCACTTCACCTTTGGGTGAAGAATTCGTGCCACTCAGATCCAGTCTCCTCCCGAGAAACCTGGTGAGCACTGCTTTGTCCCTGAGAATCTTCATACTACTTTGCTCCAGACCTACCATTCTCCCAAGGCGGCTAGCAACCCAGGGAAGAATCAACTCCTTTGGGCTATTTCTCAACAATTCTGGGACTTTAGTCTCCGCGCTGATGTAACCGTCTTTGTAGCCACTTGTTCCATGTGTGCACAGAGTAAGACACCACAACACCTTCCAGTGGGCCTCCTATAACCCATACCCAATGGAGAGAGGCCTTGGACCCACCTGTCTATGGATTTTATTGTGGAGTTACCCAACTCTCAGGGCAACACAGTTATTCTTATGGTAGTTGACCGGTTCTTGAAAATGTCACATTGTATTCCACTAAAGAAGTTGCCCACATCCAAAGAACTGGCATCCATTTTTGCTCTGGAGATATTTCGGTTACATGGGCTACTCAAGGTTATCATCTCTGACAGGGGTACCCTGTTTGTCTGCAGGTTTTGGCAAGCCTTTTGTGCACAGTTAAAACTTCAGATTTCCTTCTCCTTTGCTTATCACCCGCAGTCCAATGGGGCAGCAGAACGAACCAACCAAGCCTTGGAACAGTTTCTATGCTGCTATATTTCTGACCACCATAACAACTGGTCAGAGTTTGCACACAATAGTGCTGTCAATACCGCTTCCTGATTTTCTCCATTTATTACTTATTACTTATTTGTTTCTCAACGAATTCCTGCGTTAGAGGAGCATCTCCGCGAGCATTTCCATGATCTTCATTCCACTTGGGTGCAGGTCCAAGAGTCCTTGCAACGTGCCAGTCCAGTGAGAGGTACAGACTCCATGCTGACCGCCAACACCAGGTTGGGGAGAGGGTCTGGCTGTCATCTTGTAACCTCTGACTCCGTGTTCCCTCACTGAAACTGGCACCACGATTTATTAGGCCTTTCCGTATTCTCCGAAGGATCAACCCAACGGCTTACCTATTAGACCTTCCTTCTAACATGCGTATTTCGAATGTTTTTCATGTCTCCTTATCAAAACCTTTGGTGTGCAACCACTTTACCACCTCGGTACCACGTCCTCGCCTGGTGCAGGTCGAAAACCATGAGGAGTATTAGATACAATTGATCATTGACTCCCATAGGTTCCGTGGGCGCATACAGTACCTGGTTCATTTGAGAGGGTACGGTTTGGAGAAATGCTCTTGGGTCTCATCCTCAGACGTACATGCTCCTGTCCTCCTCCGTGCTTTCCATAGACATTTTCCCCTCAAACCTGGTGGTCCTGTGAGGGGTAGGAGTTGTTGAGAAGGTAGTATTGACAGTGCTGGGATCTCAGCCATTTCTTCTCTGTGTTCAGGTTGCTCAGCTGTCGGTTAATTGCCAGTATTCATCGTTCCACAGTGGCTTACCTGTTGATCATCTCCTGCTCATCAGTAAAGCCCACAGCCAGCCCCTTCTGGCTATTTAAACTGCCTGGTTTATTTCTTCAAATGCCTTCGCCTGGTCAACATATCTAGAGACTCTCTGCTGTGTTCCTGTTGAAGGCTTGCCTGGCTGACGTCCCTTCTGCTTCCTGATCCTGTCTGCTGCCTCTGATCATGCTGATCTCTGGCTTCCTGATTTCCTGGCTTATTCTGACTACCTGATTTGGCTACTGAACCCTGGCTATGTTTTGACTACGTTTACCAGTTGTACCATTTTTACCATTCTATTAAAAGGTGTGATTTTTACTGCATTTTCTGTCTCCATCTGTTTCATGGCTCCTGACAAGTTGGTATTTTGAAACTAGGATAGTTATGTAGTTGGGGGCAAAGTTGTGGATGGCTTTGTAAGTTGTTAGTAAGTAAATAATGAGCTTTGTGGTGTCATTGGTTATAAGGGGGTATATTTTGGAGATGTTGCGGAGGTTGAGGCGGCAAGAATTGGACAGTGATTGGACGTAGGACTTAAAGGATAGTTTAGAGTCCAGGATTACACCTAGAATCTTGGCATGCAGGGATGGACTGATAGTATTGTCATTGATTTTGACAGAGAGATCAGGGGAAGGGGCACGTGGGGGAAGAAAATGTAAAAGTTTGGTTTTGGATAGATTGAGTTTGAGGAAGTGGTGTGACATCTAGACTGATATATCCGTTAGTAAATAAGCGATACGTGAGGAGACTTAGGGAGTGAGCTGAGGGGCAGAGATAGATTTGGATGTCTTCAGCATAGAGATGGTATTGGAAGCCATGGGAGGCTATCAGCTGACCCAGGGAGAAGGTGTAGATTGAAAATAGGAAAAGTCCAAGAACAGAACAATTGGTCTTTTGATAATACTAAGGTCACTTCTGCATTAAAACCTTCATACCTGCTGAATTCCTTAGCATGGCCCAGTGCCAGGATGAATTAACTCTTATGCGCATACAAAGGAATTATGTCATCCTTTGCAAGCCAATTAAAATTACTAAAGACAGATATGACTACTTATACAGTGCATCCGGAAAGTATTCACAGCACTTCACTTTTTCCACATTTTGTTTTGTTGCAGCCTTATTCCAAAATGGATTAAATTCATTTTTTTCTTCAAAATTCTACAAACACAACCCCATAATGACAATGTGAAACAAGTTTGTTTGAAATCTTTGCAAATTTATTAAAAATAAAAAACGAAAAAAATCACATGTACATAAGTATTCACAGCCTTTGCTCAATACTTTGTTGAAGCACCTTTGGCACCATTTACAGTCTCAAGTCTTTTTGAGGACAGTATGATGCTACAAGCTTGGCACACCTATTTTTGGTCAGTTTCTCCCATTCTTCTTTGCAGGATCTCTCAAGCTCTATCAGGTTGGATGGGGAGCATCGGTGCACAGAAATTTTCAGATCTATTCAGAGATGTTCAATCGGGTTCAAGTCTGGGCTCTGGCTGGGCCACTCAGGGACATTCACAGAGTTGTCTTGTAGCCACTCCTTTCTTATATTGGCTGTGTGCTTAGGGTCGTTGTCCTGTTGGAAAATGAACCTGCGCCCCAGTCTGAGGTCCAGAGCGCTCTGGATCAGGTTTTTATCAAGGATGTCTCTGTACATTGCTGCATTCATCTTTCCCTCAGTCCTGACTAGTCTCCCAGTTCCTGACACTGAAAAACATCCCCACAGCTTGATGCTGTCACCACCATGCTTCACTGTACGCATTGTTTTGGCCAGGTGATGAGCGGTGCCTGGTTCTGGTTTCCCTGATTTTCTGTGTGGATTGCTGTTTGTTGATTTTTTCTAATTGTTGGATTCTCGCTAGCAGTTCATTTAACCGTTCTGACCTTTGTTTCTTTGCCCTTACACTCATCTGTATAAGTAAGCCTTATATAAACTTTATGGGCATTCCACAGTGTGAAGGGATCATCGACCGAGGGGGCATTAATGGCAAAGGATTCCTTAATTGCTTTCTGAATTTGTGTTAAATTTTGAGGTTGGGATAATGTGTAGATATCATTTCGAAACCACCTGGATACACTGTTCCGTTCAGTCTTGTTTAGTAACATCGTGTTCCCCAAGGTCCTTAAATATCGGGCTGTTGTGTGGTGGAGTTATGCGGTGCGGAGGGTATCGCTGGTAGGATACCGGGACCCAGCTTTTATATACCTGAGATGCTCTCCATCCATTGTGTTATCCGGAGGAGTGTTTCTTTGTCTAGTTGCTGAACCTAAATATTAATCCTGGGATATGCCTGTTGTGCTTTCCATCTGGTAAGCGCATATATTTAAAGATGGAGGATCACTGTGCAGGGTGTGTTTGCTTTCACTTCTTCACCTGATCTTCACGGAGAATTATCAGGGGACATTTTCTAACTCTTCACCAGACTCTTGATTTCTCCTTTATCTATGGACTCTACTACTATCTTACATTAATGATTTGATGCCATTAGATGCCATTAGATGTGTAATCTACATTTATTGCATATATTTATGTTTGCTGCATATATTGATTTGTTGTGCATTTTTTTTTCACTGTATAGCGCAGTTTTTTCTTTGTTTTTCCTATTGGTTGTGAATATTTCACTGTTGAACTGCTGCTTCCTTGGGGTGTTTCTATGATGTGATAGCGCGGGGATTCTTTTTCTGTTTTTCTCCATTAAAGGATGATATTTTGATAGGCATGTTGGGCTTAATTGAATGTCTATGTTTAAAGAATTGAAATAAACCGATATGGTATCAAATTACCTGGGTTTAGATAGGGAGTGTAGATGGTTGCAGTAGGTTGATGTTCGGTTAGTTATGGTATGCTGATCGCTGTTGTAGTTCACAAAGATGTATGGATCTATAGGAAAATCCGGTACAGGTCATGGAGCGTAGAAGGTTCCGATAGGTAGGTATGCAGTTGCGTATGGTATGCCGATCTCCTTAGTAGTACACAAAGATGGATGGGTCTTTAGGAAAATTTTTAGAAGGAACAGTTAGTAAAGTTTAGAGGGAATAACTTGCGATTCTGAGAAGAATCTGTGCGGTAGTAACAACCGATCAACTTATGGGGTGTCTGAAAAATAAAACAGAGAATGTGGCAATCCCCTGGGCCATCGGGGAATTAGAATGAGCATGAAACTCATGTAAATGATGTTAGCCTGTCTTTGCCTGCCTTTGCGACATAAAAATTGTTGCTGGGTAGTGCAGTTTAGCCAAGGTTGCTACTGTCAGTAGTATCAGAAGCAATAATCTGCCATTCCCGCATAAGACGGAGGCCATCCTTCACGTTGGATATCAGATGTGTAGTACCATCTTTTGTAATCATCAGCTTCGCTAGATATATCCAGCGGTATGTGATATGATGGTTGTTTAGGGGCTTCGTGATGGTAGCTAATTGTCTTCGTTGCTGCATGGTGAAGGCCGACAAGTCAACAAAAAAAGAAAAATCCTGCAGATCTGCTGGTAATGAATCTCGACTTCTAGTTGCTGCCATAAACTGATCCTTAATGTGATAAAAATGGATTCTGACAATAGTGTCCCTGAGTAGATGTGCAGCAATATGTTTGGGCTTTGGTAACCTGTTGATGCAATCCACAATAAGTTCTTCAAGGGGTGCTTCTGGAAGAACTGATTTCATAATTTGGATATAGTGGTTTTTAAGATCAGGAGGTTTAACTGTCTCAGGGATCCTCCTTATTTTGACATGGTTTCTCCTGGACCTGTCCTCTAAATTTGCCAGTTTAAGTTTCATCTGCAGCATGTCTTCTTCCCTGTCATTGTGGGCATCTACTAAGTCATTAAAGGTGGAAGCGAACTCCCCCATTTTTGTTTCCACATGAGATATTCTCTTATTCACCGTGGAGATTTCTGATTTAAATTGCCTGGTTAATGCTTGGATGTCTGCATGTAACGTGGATCTTAGGGACACCAGCATGTCTTTAAGAGTAGTATCCATGATTGGTGTGTTAGCAGTGGGGAAGTCAGTTATAGAATCCTGCAATTCCCTAGTGTCATCTTGTGAGGAATTCAGGCTTACCTCCTCATCTTCTTCTTCAGTGCAATCCAGTTTTGGTTTACTTTTAGCCGGGCTAGAGGAGTCTGAAGGAGGTGGAGAGTAGTTCCCCTTTCCTGGCTTGCTGTGAGAGCGGCTTGAGTGCAACCCTGGTGCTGTGCTGCCCTGTGAGTGAGAACCTTGTGTGTGTTCTCCCTGCTTGCCGCCGCCATCTTGCTCTGGATACCGGCGCTGCTGCATGAAATAATCCGGCAGTTTGCTCAGATATGTGTCTTCCTTTCTTTTTCTGGAAGGCATCCTGAGGTGTCCTCAAGCTAAACTGTGCTGTCTGTTCACAAAAACGAGGCTTCCTGTTGCTCTTTAGGCTCCCGATGGCCCGTGGCAGAAAGGACCTCTTTCAGTGAGCGTCCATTCACTCCGCCGGCTAACCACGCGCCGGCGGTGCCTGGTTTCCTTCATACATGCCATTCAGGCCCAAGAGTTCAATTTTTGTTTCATCAGAACATAGAATTTTGTTTCTCATGGTCTAAAAATCCTTCAGATGCCTTTTTGCAAACTCCAAGCGGGCTGTCATGTGCCTTTTACTGAGGAGTGGCTTAAGTCTGGCCACTTTACAATACAGGCCTGATTGGTGAAGTGCTGCAGAGCTGGTTGTTCTTGCGGAAGATCCCCCTCTCTCCACAGAGAAAAGCTGGAGCTCTGTCAGAGTGACTATAGGGTTCTTGGTCACCTCCCTGATTAAGGCCCTTCTCCCCCAATTGCTCAGTTTGGCTGGGTGGCCTGCTCTAGCAATAGTCCTGGTAGTTCCAAACTTATTTCATTTATGGATGATGGAGGTCACTGTGCTCATTGGGGCCGTCCATGCTGCAGAAATTTTTCTGTACCCTTCCCCAGATCTGTGCCTCCCATACAATCCTGCCCCGGAGGTCTACAGACAATTCATTGGACTTTATAGCTTGGTTTGTACTCTGACATGCACTGTTAACTATGGAACCTAATAGAGACAGATGTGTGCCTTTCCAAATCATGTTTAATCAACTGAATTTACCACAAGTGGATTCCAATCAAGCTTTAGAAACATCTCAAGGATGATCAGTGAAAACAGGTTGCACCTGAGCTCAAGTTTGAGTGTCATGGCAAAGGCTGTGAATAATTTAATAGATTTGCAAAGATTTCAAACAAACTTCTTTCACGTTGTCATTATAGGGTATTGTTTGTAGAATTTTGAGGAAAATAATGAATTTACTCCATTTTGAAATAAGGCTGTAACATAACAAAATGTAGAAAAAGTGAAGTGCTGTCAATACTTTCCAGATGCACTGTATGTAAGGCATATAAAACTTCCTTTATTGATGTTTAAAAAATACAAAAACTGGATTAAATCGTTCTTTTTTTTTTTTTTTAGCTCTTTAAATCAGCCTCACACTTACATTACATAGTTAAAGTTTCTTAGCCAGAAGAAAGCAAAATGTATTTGTCTGCCTTAGCTGCTAAAATGAATAGTGAATAGAATAAACACATAGGTGTTGAGAGGAAAGCAGCTTACTGTTTAGTGAATTTGATATCTCCTTTAAGAAACATATCCCAAGCATTAAGCATCATCAATTCACATTTTACCTTCCCCACAAGAAGAAGGAGAACAGATAATATACTAATTAGTAGCAACTACTTCATCATACTGACAGCATTGCTAATGCAGGATTAGAACTCAGTATCCCCAGGGGGTTATGTTTTTTTTTTTTTTTTCCTGGTTCAGATCTATTGCGCTACAAAGAGCTGAGGAGGAATGCTCAGAAGTAAAAAATTCAGTTTCAGGTTTTCATTATGCTGTGCTAACATTCATAAATGCTGCAGATAAAGTTAGATTATTTTTCTCAGCACTGAACAGATATACTTGCCTATACTTGGCGTATTTTCTAAGAACTCCTTGATTCAGTATTGACTCAAATAGTCCTTACTGAATTCAGATCCCTCAACAGCTCAAAGAGTCTGTGTAAATACCAAAGTTAGAAATGGTTTAAAGGATTGCTGTAAGCACATAAAAACTCCCTTACATCAATATAATGATGTCACAACACGACTAGAATACACACCATGTTCACCAGGTAAAGGTGTCGTACCGAGGTGTACATGCACCTGGATGTAAAAGGTATAAAAAAAAATATGTTTCACAGGAAGGATTTTTTATATACTCATAGTGGTTTGTCATCTGTTCTAGTTTAGATAATTCTAGCATTTGTAACGCTATTTTGGACTTATAATTCTATATGCTTAAAAAATGAAAGTTTGATTGTTTCACATTGTATCCAGTTAGATTTTACCACCCCCTACCATAAAAAAGAGGTGACTTTAAATATTCTTTAAAGCTGAACTCTGAGGGGTTATTCAAAACTACCCCATTCAGTGGAGCTCGTCCTGCACTGCAAGGGTAAAGGCTTGTTTTTGTCTAGAATACTATTTACATTTTTCTTACCTTATCCCTCTGATGCTCTGGGTTGTGGATGCGCTCTCAGCTTCCCCACTTACAATGCAAGACTTCTGGTACTGAATTGTACATGATGACATCAGAGCAGTAAAAAGAAGTGACTTTTGATCATGGGGGACTGGTCGCACAGAAATGAGGTAAAATAAGAAATGAACCTTTGTAGTACATGGAGAGCTCCACTGCATGGGGTAGTTTTGAACTATCCCCCGAAATCCAGCTATAGAATATATCTAAGCTACTTCTTTTTTAGGCCAGGAGTTGGCAACAGGTCATGTGTGATCTTCCCATAGATGGTAATCATTGGATAAGTAGATCACGTTTCCGCTGTGATAACTCCCCATCAAAAATGCTTTACTTCCCATTTGCAGAGTGGTGCAGGGAAGTAGTTATGAGAAATTCCAACCTGTTCTGATGTGCTAGGCCCTACAATCCTCCTCTTGTGTCTATCTCTGGTGCTTGCCTAGGGGGGCAGAAAGAAAGGGGATGTAATGGTCGCATTGAGGGAAATATTGGTGGCACTGAGGGATAATCTAGTTAGTGCAGAGAGGGTGTACTTGTGTTCAGAGTGATAACTGGTAATTGGGCATAGGGGGCATGTCAGGGTACACATGGGTCTACTCTAGGTCATATGCATACGTATCCACTGTCTAAAACCTGCATTACAGACTACTGACCCTTGCACTCTGCATTTCTTAATCCGGACTTGTGCACTCAGCGTAACTTACTCCTGCCTTCTGCACTATGCGTTACATACTACTGACATCTAAGCTATGCATTACTTACTCCTGGTCCATGCACTCTGCGTTACATACTACTGACCTCTAAGCTATGCATTACTTACTCCTGGTCCCTGCACTCTGCGTTACATACTACTGACATCTAAGCTACGCATTACTTACTCACTTACTCCTGATCCCTGCACTCTGTATTACATACTACTGACCTCTAAGCTATGCATTACTTACTCCTGATCCCTGCACTCTGCATTACATACTACTGACCTCTAAGCTATGCATTACTTACTCCTGGTCCCTGCACTCTGCGTTACATACTACTGACATCTAAGCAATGCATTACTCACTCCTGATCCCTGCACTCTGCATTACATACTACTGACCTCTAAGCTATGCATTACTTACTCCTGGTCCCTGCACTCTGCGTTACATACTACTGACATCTAAGCAATGCATTACTTACTCCTGGTCCCTGCACTCTGAGTTACATACTACTAACCTCTAAGCTATGCATTACTTACTCCTGATCCCTGCACTTTGCATTACATACTACTACTGTGCTTGAAAAACAATAAAAAATAAAAAAAATGTCAAAAATAAATCCCCAAGTGAAATAATAAAAAGTCCAAAACAATTTCCTTATGCCAAAGTTCAAAATCAAAGGTGAAATGAGCGGTGTTGAGATCTATACTCGCAATCAAGTGCAAAGCAACCCACTTGGAGATACCACACCACAGTGATCCACCTCCGCATGCTCATTATAACATGTTTACTAGAATGATTTGACCCTCTGATTAAGATAAGTCAATATGATCTGTTGGTGCTAGCAGTTGGTTGTTTATTATACCTTGGAACACAATTTTCCCTAACCCCCATAGTCTGCATTACTTATTCCTGTCCCCTGCATTATGCATTCAATACCACTGAATTCTGTGATTCTTACTTTTGACCCCTGCACTTTTCTAAATAAAAAGTTTAATACGTCGACAGGCTGAAACCAGCTCATCCAACCAGGTGATAATTCAAACCAGCCAAGCAAAATTCAGCCCAGCCAGAAGAGAACTCTGCCAAACCATCCAGTCCAGCCAAAACCCAGCCCAGCCATCCAGGTCAGGACGTAAACCAGCAGTCAGGCTGGAGCTCAAACCAGCCAGCCAGGCTGGAGCTCAGCCCAGCCACGACAAAACTTAGCCCAACCAGCCAGCTAGGTAAAACTCAATCTAACCAGCCAGGCCAGAACTGAAACCAGACAGTCAGGCCAGACCGTAAAGTGTAACTAAAGTTACAACTTTTTTTTTGTTTTGGATGAAGTAGAGAGGTATTAGAACACTTGTCAGTTTTTAATTGCTGTGTGTACCCAGCGTTAAGGAGATTCAGCCTCTATATTTGTCCTGTTTACCATTATAATTGAAAGTGAAAGTGAAAGTAAAAGAAAATCACAAATTTTGGGTTTTGCCCAGAAAAGTAATAGAGGGGAAATCTTCTAATGGGGACACTATTTCTGGTGACCTGGGGGTCTCTAGGGATTTCCCTTAATTTTCAGGGATTTCATCTCACTTCCTCACTTAAATCTATACAGGGGCTGGAGACTTGTAGACTGACCAGCTGCAGGAGGCTGTCCACCATGAGGCTGCAGAGCCCGGAGTTAAAGGCCTTGTTCACTGAGGGGCTGCAGACCCTGACAGGCCTGTTCGCTCGGAAGAAGTATAAGTTGCGCATTGCGGGCGGAGCCGTCCGGGACCTCCTTCTGGGGAATCAGCCGCACGACATCGACTTTGCCACCACCGCCACCCCGGAGCAGATGAAGGATCTCTTCCTGAAGTCCGGAATCAGAATGATCAACAACAAGGGGGAGAAACACGGCACCATCACCGCCAGGATTAACGATCAGAACTTTGAGATCACCACTCTGAGGGTGGACCTGATAACGGATGGACGGTACGCCGAGGTACAGTTCACCACGGACTGGGAGCAGGACGCGGAGAGGCGGGACCTTACCATCAACTCCATGTTTTTGGGATTCGATGGCACGCTATACGATTACTTCAATGGTTACGAGGATTTGAAGAGTCACTGCATCAGATTTGTGGGCGATCCGGCAAAACGCATCCAGGAGGATTATCTGCGAATCCTGCGATACCTCCGGTTCTATGGGAAGATCACGGAGAAGTCGGGAATTCACAGCTCGGCTACACTGGACGCCATAAGAGACAATGCCGGGGGGCTGAGCGGGATCTCGGGGGAGAGGATTTGGGTGGAACTGAAGAAGATCTTGGAGGGAAGACACATCACTCATCTGATGCAGCTTATATATGAGCTGGGCGTGGCTCCACATGTCGGATTAGTAATACTGACACATAATCACACACATAGGTTGGACTTGATGGACTTGTGTCTTTTTTCAACCTCACCTACTATGTCACTATATCACTATGTAAATCCAGGTTCTCTGGACCACATATCCCATGATCCCTTGCTTTCTGTAGTGGTCCCTCTAGATCTGCATTCAGGAGATGATGACACAATAACCATACTAAACACTAGAGGGAAACGGGCTTACTGCAGCCGTTGTTACAGAATGTCCCCCGATGACAAGGGCAAGTTAGCCAGCACCTGGCTACATAGAAAAAGGTAAACAGCGCCCATATAGACAACAGCCCACATGCTAAAAACAAATATTTTTAGCATGCTGGCTAGTGTGAACAAGCCCTATGTATGTGAAGGTCGAGATTCTGTGGGGAATTTGTTAAACTAATACATTTTTCTAATTAGTCGAATCAACCTGCGTTCCCTCTAAACACCCAAATGCAAATCAGAAGATTTATAAAATCATCTTTTTTTCACATAATTGGATAATTTAAGTAAAAAAAACACCATCAAATGAAAAACATAAATAAAGCCTTGAGAATCATGACAGAACACTGAAGGTATTTAGCAAGTATTTAGCAATGATAGATATTACAGATGGTATAGTTGCCTGAAAAGCAGAAATATGATAATTATGATAGTGAAATTGATAAAGGGTACTAGCTTAACAGTACAAATAATAGTAGATTCAGGTTATTTTATTAAGGGTTAGGTTTAGGGGTAGACTAAGGGTTAAGTGCAGGAGTTAAATTTAGTAATAGGCTAAGGTTCAAGATTAGATTTTAATTTGTTAGGGTTATTTCGGCTTTAGAAATTGATATGCAGGTGTGGTAAATAATATAATGCTGAAACTACTACACCAAATTACTTGGCAAAAAAATAATGCACCATGATAAGGTGACCACTTACAGAAGGATTAATCTGTCAATGGCCCAAGGGATGAGGCTAAATGGGGAAAACAGTAAACAATCCAGCAGACATCTGTAATACTTTGGTGCCTGATTTAGTGTGAAGTTTGGTGAAGTTCAGTGGAGTAACCCATGTTTGCTCAAACATCCAGTTGTGGGATTACTCTGTTTATTAACAACGGCAGGATGGAAGGTAATTTCTTGGGGTCTACTCTACTGTACTCATGAAAACTCAACTTTTGCTACTACAGCTGTTACAAAGCCAGACAGAAGGTGATCTGCTGCATTTAATATTGACTTTCTTTTCAAGTTTCTCAGCAGCACCTTAGATAAAAAAAATATATATAAAAAACATTCAGCAAGAGTAAAATCTGTCCAAAAAGTTTTTCCAAAGTGAACCTTATTACTGACAGGGCTAAAAGAGAAACATAATATTTACAGCTTGTTTTTTTACGGTGCCACCATATGACAGCATAAGCAACCGCCTTAGGGCGCCGGGAGGGGTGCGGGGTTAAAATGCACCTGCGAAGACATTCCATGTACCAGACTCTGTGCACAAACAATTTGCCCTCACCACCCCCTCATTCCCTGTTCCAGTGTTTTGCCCTCTCTCCTCCCCCACAACTCCGCCTCCTTTCCATCCATCAGCCTGTTTTTCTAGAGCTCTCTGGGTCTGTCACTGTGAGCGCCGGCTGTGCTGGGGCTCCCTGCAGGTTCAAAGCGCTCCCCTACTAGGACTTCACTGCATCTCCAGCCTGCAGTGCAGCCCCAGCAACGGTAGTGAGAGGAGGAGAGGAGAGAGCTGGGACAAAGAGCAGCTGGCCAAAAGTGAAGACATACTGTACATGGAACCGGCCGGAGTGGGTGAGATGGAAGCCCTGCATGTAAGTCCGGGCTTGCTGCGATTTCCCCTTCCAAACCATCGGGGATCTGTTGTGGGAAGAAGGGCAGCATCGCCACTCTCCTCTAGGTGAGGCCACCACTGCCATCGGCTCAAGAAGAGGAAGAGCAGGCAGCATGCTCAATGCTGCACACACTATTCTGAAATAAAAAAACTTTGAATCTGCTGTTAAGTTTGTAGTGCATTGCATTGTGTACAGGGGGGAACAGATTTGCGGGGGGGTTGTCGCGTACAGAGGGAAACAGATATGTGGGGGGAGGGTACAAAGGGCGACAGGTGTGCCGAAACCTTTTTTTGGGAATATTTCTGGGATGACAGGTCAGTAACACTGGTCTCCCTTGTAAAAGGTTTTAGAATACAGGTTTTTCCACACAAAGGAAGCAATGCAGGGAGAACAGGATACTTTTTAACACAAGTACACCAGACAAATATCAGGAATATAATATTTTGGGGATAACATTCTTTAAAGTCTGCTAAAAGCAAATATGATACCCTGGGGTCCCAGAAATTTTAATAGAAAACAGTAAAAGTTATAAAAAATATCAAAATATCAAAGTTATATCGGTTTGAGATCACACTTTGATCACACTTCCTGATACAGTAATACTTACTGATTGTGAGTAACACGGTTAACGAGCGTTTCGCAATACAAGCTGTTATTTTTTTAAAATCCTGACTCGGTTTGTGAGCGTGGTCTCGCAAATCGGGCAGGATTCAAGTCTCAGGATTCAAGTCTCTTCGTTTCCGAGTGTCTCTGAGCCTCTCCGAGTGTCTCCGAGTGTATCTGAGTGGCTCAGAGCAGTTTCCGAGTGTCTCCAGCACCCCCCCGCCTCTGGCCACATGCGATACTGCATACAATAGAAGTCGCTGTGGAACAAATTATCTGAGTTTCCATTGACTTCTATGGGGAAACTCGCTTTGATATTCGAGTGCTTTGGATTAAAAGCATTCTTTTTGAACAGATTATGCTCGTAATCCAAGGTTCCACTGTACCTGTAACAGATATATGAAATGACAAACTGAACAAAGAATATTGGCTGGGACATCAAAATGGTCATTGTTCATTTGGTTGTCCAGCAAATGTAAACATCATAGCCATTTGTCCAGTGGAAAAAATATAACATGCCCATGGTGTTCCTGCTCATGAAACATGTATCAATGTAAAAGTACATAAGTTAACAAATACTGTAAAGTAAGTGACTATTGAACTGGAGCTCAAATCCAGTTGAATTTTCTTACAATACAGGGTACTTGTATGTGCCAACACTCTTATGCCCTGTACACACAATCGGACATTGATTGGACATTCCGACAACAAAATCCATGGATTTTTTCCGACTGATGTTGGCTCAAACTTGTCTTGCATACACACGGTCGCACAAATTTGTCGGAAAATCCGATCGTTCTGAACGCGGTGACGTAAAACACGTACGTCGGGACTATAAATGGGGCAGTAGCCAATAGCTTTTGTCTCTTAATTTATTCTGAGCATGCGTGGCACTTTGTGCGTCAGATTTGTGTACACACGATCAGATTTTGTTGTCGGAAAATTTTATAGCCTGCTCTCAAACTTTGTGTGTCGGAAATTCCGACGGAAAAAGTCCGATGGAGCCCACACACGATCGGAATTTCCGACAACACAATCCGATCGGACTTTTTCCGTCAGAAAATCCGACCGTGTGTACAGGGCATTATGCCGCGTACAGACGATCGGGAATTCCTGACGACCAAACTGTGGATTTTTTTCTGACGGATGTTGGCTCAAACTTGTCTTGCATACACGCGGTCGCACAAATGTTGTCGGAAATTCCAATTGACAAGAATGCACTGACGTACAACACGTACGACAGCACTATAAAGAGGAAGTTCAATAGCCAGTGCACCAGCCTTTGGGCTTCTTCTGCTAATCTCGTGTTAGTAGAAGTTCGGTGAGAGACGATTTGCGCTTTTCAGCTTCGTGCTTTTCAGATCGTTAATGCTCTTCAGTTTGTGCTTGTGGGTTCGTATCTGTTTTTTAGTGCGTGTTGTCAGTTCGTTTGTCTTTCAGTGCGTTCTATTTAATAGTTCGTATCTGTTTTTCAGTGCGTTCTTGTCCACTTGTTTCTGATTTTCAGATCGTTCTTCTCAGGTTCTTTCTGATTTTCAGTGCGTTCTGTTAGTTCGTTCTGACCAGCTGACCATTTTAAAGCCATGTTGTGGGTTCGTACTCGTCCTAGAGTTCGTGCTGTGCAGGGGCTTGGTGTTGGGTTTCTTACTTTGACCCAAGCCCAGTTCATGAACAGGGTGAGGAGGAGTTCATGGACGAAGAATTGGTTGCTCCAGTTTGACCAATTCTCTCACATGCCTTTGTTGCGGGAGATCCAGGAGAATAATCCTGATGATTTCAGAAATTATCTGTGGATGACGGACACCGTTTTTCACCATCTGTTGGCTTTGCTGTCACCTTATATTACGAAGCAGGACACCTGCATGCGGCAAGCCATCACTCCCGAGCAGAGGCTCGTTGCCACCTTGCGGTACTTGGCGACAGGGAGAAGTCTGCAGGACATCAAGTTCTCGACAGGCATCTCCCCCGAGGCTCTGGGGTCCTTATTCCAGAGACCTGTTCTGCCATCATACAGGTCCTGCAGAAGGACTATATTAAGGTAAGTTTGTAATATGCTGTGAATGTCCTCTTTGTCCTCATGTATATTTGCCTTCACTAACCTCCCCAGCATGCTATCCTGGGCCCATATACACCTCGCCTAGTCACTTAACAATGTTTTTTCTCAGCTCCATTGTAGTGCTTACCCTAAACACCCCTAAAATGTGTTTAATTGTTATTTTTGTCATTAAATTCAGGCAGAGTGCAATTTTTTTTGGGGGGGCCCAAACTCATTTGGAACCCCCCCAACTGCTAAGTCAACCGATACCAATCCTCTATCTGCTGACTTTGCCAAATCCATACACACTATACCTACCTCTTTTGTGTTTATATTTATGGATGAATTCACCAAAGCATGTAGTGCAAGGGTCCGCCTGAATACTTTAAAATGGTACTGTTTAAAGTTTTGCTCTCCTATTATCTTGATAGGTAATTGCAGAATGTAAAAATGTGCTTCAATTAGGACAGTGTGTATTCATATTTTTGTATTATGACACTTCTTACCTGTCCAGTGGTCTGCCAATAGTGTAAGAAAAGGAGGGGCTGGCCAAAGTAACACACATTATTTATGCATTCAGCTCTCAATGAATTGGTGAGGGTTACCTGTCCAAAACATCTCCCCTCCCCTAAAATTTTTACAATGGGCCATCAGAGGGGGTGAGGAATCTGATAAGTGGACCTTATACTTTTGTCTTTGAATACTCATTTCACTAAATGTTATAATGATGTTGGCCAAGAATGTTTGTGTCTAATCTGCTTGCAATGTTATTTGCAAAAGTACAATTTTTTTTTCTTGTTTGACTCCACAGTTTCCTTCAAACCCACAGGAATGGCAGACTGTGGCATCCCACTTCGCCCAGCAGTGGGACTTTCCTAACTGCGGAGGGGCAATAGATGGGAAAAAAAGTCCATATCATCCCACCCCCCAACTAGGGGTCATACTATTATAATTTTAACGGGTTTAATAGTATTGTGATGTTGGCGGTGGTTTTTGTATGTGGACGCGGGGAAGAATGGCCGGATGTCGGATGGTGGAGTCATTGCCAAGACAGAGTTTTACAAACGGCTCCAGAATGGTAGCTTGGGTTTGCCTCCTGCGGAAGACAACGTGGCTGGTCTTCCGTTTGTGTTTGTCGCTGATGAAGCGTTTGGGCTAGGTGAACATCTGATGAGGCCATTTCCCATGAGGACCCTCACCCCGGACCAGAGGGTTTTTACATACCGGCTGGCCAGAGCCAGAAGAGTGGTGGAGAATGCTTTCGGCATAATGGCCAGCCGTTTCCGCTTATTTCTGACACCAATCCATATGGCGGAATATTAACTGAACCATATTGTGCTTGCTTGCTGCATTATGCACAATTATCTACGCAAAAATGCAACAAACTATGTGGCCTTAGTTGGGACTATTCATCCTGATCATTCAACCCTGACAGCACTTGAAGCTGGCCGTCCTGGCTTGTCCCCCCAAAGCCCCCGCGAAGTGAGACAAAAATATCTGGAGTACTTTGCGGGTAGGGGGGCCATTGATATGCCAGCAAATGTGTGAAACACTTTTAAAATAAATTTTAATTTTAAACTGAACTAATATTTCATTTGATTTACTGGGTGTGTTTCTTTTAGCTGTCTCCTAGGTTCTCCAATGGGCTTTTCTTTTAGCACATTTTCTTCAATAATGCAAATGTTATTTATTTTATACATGAGGTAACAATCTCTTCTTCAGCTAACTATTATGTTGTGGGTCTGCTACACACACACCTTGTTTTTGTTGTTAATGTATGTAATGCATTATTGATAAAAATAATCATCCTTTTCAGCACCATGAATTAATTGTTTTGAGTCCCTAAAATGGCCTGATTGGGGCCAATTTCAGAGCACTATGTGGGTTATTGCACTACAAGTGCACTGCAAGTGCACTGAAACTGCACTGAAAGTGCACTTGTAGTGCAAAGTGGATTTGCCTTTAGTAAATACCCCCATTGTCACTGTAAAACTACAACAACTTACTCCAAAAACTGGTATTGAGCATTGAAATAAGAAGCCACACATTGTTGAGTATAAAACATTTTACTCCGTGCACATTCACATGTGCGTTAGAAAAGGGTTTTTTAAAAAAACAACATCTTTGGTTTGCTTGAGCCTACCTCATTTAAAGTCCCATACTCTTTTATTAATTTTTGAACATCTTTGGTGTATAACATTTTTATGGTTGGCATTAGAAATAGCCTATTTTTGGTTAAACGGGCATGTTTAAAACCATAAAAACATACACAACTCAGGGACTGTTCAACTTTGAAAAAGTGAAGGCAATATCAGACATGAGTATGTTAAAATTGTGTTGACCTTGCCTTCATCAGATGGGGTGATGTCACCCCTGTAAAAGCCAAATTTTGAAGATGCACACAAACTGGGAGTCAAATGTAGATTTCACTCCTGATCCCATGCCTAATGTCAACATGTGCTAGCTCCCATCATGGGGGATCAATGAACGAGTTTCGGGGGTGCAACCCCTTTCTCTCACCTGCTTGAGTTGGGAGGAAGGGGTTGCACCCCCAAAACGTGTTCATTGATATCCCATGATGGCAGATAGCACATGTTGACACACTGTGTGCATCTTCAAAATTTGGCTTTTAAAATACTTTAAAACTGGATTTAAAATAACACATTTCACGACAAAACGGTACAATTTTTGTGTGTTTTAGATTCTGCCTAAAACATCAATGATGTTCTTCTTCTTTTGTTGAACATCATTGATGTTTTCCTTTAGTCTGACCACAGACTTTCTATTGGATTGAGGTCTGGGCTTTGATTAGGGCATTCCAACACATGTTTCCCCTTAAACCACTCAAGTGTTGCTTTAGCAGTGTGTTTGGGGTCATTGTCCTGCTGGAAGGTGAACCTCCGTCCTAGCCTCAAATCACACACAGAGTGGTACAGGTTTTGCTCAAGAATATCCCTGTATTTAGCACCATCCATCTTTCCCTCAACTCTGACAAGTTTCCTAGTCCTGACTGCTGAAAAACATCCCCACAACATGATGCTGCCAACACCATGTTTCACTGTGGGGATGGTGTTCTTTGGGTGATGTGATGTGTTGGGTTTGCGCCAGACATAGTGTTTTCTTTGATGGCCAAAAAGTTCAATTTAAGTCTCATCAGACCAGAGCACCTTCCTCCATACATTTTGGGAGTCTCCCACATGCCTTTTCTCAAACTCAAAATGTGCCATTTTGTTTTCTTGTTGAAAGTAATGGCTTTCTTCTGGCCACTCTGCCATAAAGCCCAACTCTATGGAGCGTACGGCTTATTGTCGTCCTATGTACAGATACTCCAGTCTCCTCTGTAGAATTCTGCAGCTCCCGCACATGCCAATTATCAGTTTTTTATTTCTGAAAAATAGTTTTATGTATATGTTTTTCTAATTTTACTTCACTGACTTAGACTATTGTGTTCTGATCCATCACATATAATTCAGATTTAAAAAAGCATTGAACTAAAGGCTGTAATGTAACAAAATAGGTAAAAAGTGAAGGGGGTGAATACTTTTGCAAGGCACTGTAAATCTAATTGGTTACAGTAGATTAGTGCATGTTGCACCGAGTAATTGTTTTTTTGTTCTGCCTGTTAATCTTTATATGCCATAGAACAGTTTGCAAATGCTTATATTTACTCCTTTTATACTGTTTCTAGGCTTCCAGGTCTTGAAATCAGCATCTCACTACTGGCCTTTGGAAGTAGTTAATGGGATTCGTGAGCTTCCCCGGGTCACTGAAGGCAGGATGGGTCCTATGGGTAATGACAGCAACAGAAGTATGTACAGCTGTTTTATACATATGCATCTTACATCCTAGAGTGTGTCGTATATTATGTCCTTCACATACACTTACATAAATTAAATTCGTTGCTTACATTGCCATGAAGCACATGGTTTTATAAGCAAATTATGAAACTGCCTTGTACACAATTCTTAAGAAATACATCAGGTTTATTAGTTGAGCTAAATTAGATCATGTCAGTTAAAAAAGTAAAATAGAAGTGCAAAACTGATTTAAATGTAGTCCTTAATATGAATACATTTATTCCCTACTATAGTTTGTATTTCCAATTAATTTTCTATTTAAATAGAGTGCACAGGTTAGCTAGGTTGACTACGGTTGCTTTGTTGATCTTGTCTCCAATGACATCAATTTTAGTTAATTTGCAATGAAAATGGAAAGATCAAAAACAGCTTCACAGAGATTTTCAATTATTCTACAAAATCTTCCTGACTGACCGATATCGGTCACAACATGATCAATATGTGGCCTGATTGTTGTTAGAGATTGCTGATTATGTTAAACCGCTTTTGAAAATTCTGTAGTGTTTCCCAGCCTGTTGCATTTTCCACCTCAGCCAGGCTTGCTTACTATATTGAATTCATTTCAATATTCAAAGCAAGTAAGAAATAAAAAATGGCTGTTCATAAGTGATGAAGAAAATATATAGAGAATATAGCGTTAGCACAGAGATTAGATTTACTAAGTAGACTTAAAGTGGATGTAAACCCAATGTCATCCTTTCTAAACTACTGCCATAGTGGTTATCTATAAGGAAATACATGCCTCCTTCATGTATCTTTACCTGTCAAATGTCTCCCCTCTCTCTGTTATTAGACCCGAAAAACTGCATATTCTGTGGGTGGGTCTATTGTCTGGAGCTCGGTGGGTGGAGTCGTGATGTCAGTAGACTCCCCGCCCACCTCTACACTCCCCTTGTCAATATGCATTTTCTCCTGTGTATTTCTAACACTGAACTTCTACTGAACTTCTGCTATGATCTCTAACATCCAGTGAAAAGAGAGGAAAGTAACCACATGACTTCAGCATGCCAAATCATGCTGAGGTATGGAACAGCCAATCCTTGCAGAGCTGCTGAAGAAAGGAGTGGGGGAGGGAATTTAAAAATAATGCATGTCTTAGGCTATTGCACGAGATATGTAAATCACCTGTCACTCACAGCAAGGGGGAGAATTTGACAAAGTTTTTCTCAGTTTGTCAAGAATTGTCTCACTGAACAATAAAAGGGGATTGCTCAGAGATGGATTAACTCTGTGTGGCAAAACTGGGCTCAAATGATAGGAAATCTTATACTCTACAGTATGATTAAAAAAAAAATAAAAAAAAATTCGAGTTTACATCCACTTTAAGTAGACTTGTTTGCAGAGATACATCTTGTAGAAGCACATCTGGATATTCATGATATGTTTAGAGATTTGAAACACATGCCTCACGGTAAAGCAGTTAAAACTGTACAGGGAGATTTTTTAGAAAAACATGTAAATAAGAACCAATCAATTTTTCATCCAAATTTATTTTTTACTAATATATTAGGGAAGTTTCATATATCTTTCTTATGGACAAATATAAAACTTTCTATGGTTCTTGCTTCTATAAATTAAACAACATTTGATCCCAGAAATGTGGTTATTCTTAAATGCCTATAGTTTTTCTTGAACACAATAATTAGATAATTACCAGAATTAAACTTCCTTCTCTTTTGTAAACATTTAAAAATACAACATTTGATTTAAATTCTAGAACCCATTTGCTTGTATTTATCCATCTTTATCCCTCTATCCTGGAGCCATGCATATTATTAAACGTTTGATCTGCTTTGTTTTTTTTTTGCCTTCTCTGGAATCCCAGAGTTTTCTTTGACAGTTATCCGATGTACATACTGCAGAGCTCTGTCAGTAAAACACAAGTTAACACTGTTTTTACAAGAGATGATTGCATAACCAACATTGCATGGGTCATTTTGGTGCTTGTGTTTGATTTAAAACTACAAAATGTTCTGAGAGTATCTTGGGAATAGGAGATCACAGCTGATTTCAAGAAGCTGTATGTGTTAGCCAAGCTACTTTCCTAGTACATGCCGTCTCTGCTTTTAAATCATAATATAAACTAGTACTGTTAATTAAACTGTTTTAAAAATCACAAGCAGTTACATTTAGGTAACATACTTAAAAATTATTGTTACATTTTGTAACAGATTGCGCAGCCAATTGTTTACGGCAGGATTAAGGTTTCCTTCACATGGAGTCAAGTCCGCTCCAATCAGCGGGGGATCCGTGAGCAGATCCCCTGCTGAAACGGAGCGGAATGAGACGAATGTCTGAGTTTATACATTCGTTCCTGTTCAGTTCGTGTCACGGAGCAGACCTGTGACATCTCTTTGTACGGGCAAATGTAGACTTCACTGTCCGGTTACATCAGGCTAGCTCTGATCTGTCACGTTTAGGTCCGAAAAAACTTAAAAGGACGCAGTTCTTTTTTTATTCTGGACCTGGACAGACTCAGAGGTAAGCTGAGTCCACTTACATCTGCATGTCTACAGGTCTGCATGAAGCTTTCAATCAGGTCCACCTGAAAAACAGGCGGACCTGATCAGAATGCACGTGAAAGGGCCCTAACCCCAACCATACAGACAGCAATGGAAAAAATGTGAGGAAGGGTTGGAATTTCTATTACTATAGGTTCATATACACTATATGACCACACGATTGTGGATAACCAACCATCACATCTACTTATGTGACCAAAATAATCTGGACACCCCTTCAATGATTGAGTTCAGGTGTTTCCAGTAAAAAGTACAGTTGAAGCTAAAGCAAACAAAGACATTTTATATATTATATGCAGTGCCTTAAAAAAAGTATTCATACCCCTTTACATTTTCCACATTTTATCATGTTACAACCAAAAACGTAAATGTATTTTATTGGGATTTTATGTGACAAACACAAAGTGGCAAATAATTGTGAAGTGGAAGGAAAATGCTAAGTGGTTTTACACTTTTTTTTACAAATAAATATGTGAAAAGTGTGGAGTGCATTTGTATTCAGCCCCATTTACTCTGATACCCCCTTATTAAAATCTAGTGGAACCAATTGCCTTCAGAAGTCACCTAATTAGTAATTAGAGTCCACCTGTGTGTAATTTAATCTCAGTATAAATGCAGTTGTTCTGTGAAGCCCTCAGAGGTTTGTCAGAGAACCTTAGTGAAAAAACAGGATCATGAAGGCCAAGGAACACACCCGACAGGTCAGGAATAAAGTTGTAGAGAAGTTTAAAGCAGGGTTAGGTTATAAAAAAAATATCCCAAGCATTGAACATCACACGGAGCACTGTTCAATCCATCATCCTAAAAATGAAAGAGTATGACACAACTGCAAACCTATCAAAACATGGCTGTCCACCTAAACTGACAGGCCAGGCCAGGCAAGAATAGACATTAATAAGAGAAGCAGCCCATGGTAACTCTGGAGTAGCAGCAGAGATCCACAGCTCAGGTGGGAGAATCTGCCCACAGGACAACTATTAGTGGTGCACTCCACAAATCTGGCCTTTATGGAAGAGCGGCAAGAGGAAAAGACATTGTTAAAAGAAAGCCATAAGAAGTCCCGTTTGCAATCTGCGAGAAGCCATGTGGGGGACACAGCAAACATGTGGACGAATGTGGCAGAAAACTAACACTATCCCCAGCATGAAACATGGTGGTGGCAGCATCGTGTTGTGGGGATGCTTTTCTTTAGCAGGGACAGGGAAGCTGGTCAGAGTTGATGGGAAAATGGAAGTAGCCAAATACAGGGCAAACTTAGAAGAAAACCTGTTAGAGTCTGTAAAAGACTTGAGACTGGGGTGGAGGTTCACCTTCCAGCAGGACAACAACCCTAAACATACAGCTAGAGCTACATGGGAATGGTTTAGATCAAAACATATTCATCATTGTTAGAATGGCCCAGTCAAAGTACAGACCTAAATCCAATTGAGAATCCCTGACAAGACTTGAAAATTGCTGTTCAAAGACACTTTCCATCCAATCTGACAGAGCTTGAGCTATTTTGCAAAGAAGAATAAGTAAAATTTTCACTCGTTAGATGTGCCAATCTGATAGCGATATACCCAAAGAGACTTGCAGCTGTAATTGCAGTGAAAGGTGGTTCTACAAAGTATTGACTCAGGGGGCTGAATACAAATGCACGCCACACTTTTCAGATATATATTTGAAAAAAATGTTGAAAACCATTTAGCATTTTCCTTCCACTTCACAATTATGTGCCACTTTGTGATGGTCTATAACATAAAATCCCAATAAAATACATTTACGTTTTTTATTGTAACATGACAAAATGTGGACAATTTCAAGGGGTATGAATACTTTTTCAAGACACTGTATTTGATATATTATTACAAGTATTGACATAGCACTAAAAATAAATTACACAGCATATCAGTCCCTGCGCACACACTACAGCCAGTTTGGAAAGTACTGTGCATGTTCTCCCTGTGCTTGCATGGGTTTCCTCCAAAACTCCATGCAGATAGTGTCCTGAACCAGGGATGCCAGTGATACAAGGCATAAGCGTTAACCACTAAGCCACAATTGTTTGCTTACAACCTTTTGGCAACGGTTTGGGGAAGTCCCTTTTCTGTTCCACCATGACTGTGCCCTTGTGCACGAAGCCAGCTTTCTAAAGGTAAGGTTTGATCAGTTTAGTGTTTTGTAAAATAACAAACAGGTTTATACTTACCTGCTTTGTGCAATGGTTTTGCATAGAGATGCCCCGAACCTCATCTACTGGAGTCCCCCTGTGCGGGATTACTCCTGAGACAGGCTGTGTGCATTCATAGACACACACAGCACAACTTGGCTCAGCACCCTCTCTCCTTACAGGATTTCATTGACAGCAGCAGTAGCCAATGGCTCTTGCTTTTGCCTCTGTGAAGAGAGAAAGACCACCACAACTGCAAATGGTCAAATCACTGGATTAACAGAGGGATCAGGCAAGGGTGAGGGGGTGATACAAATACTGGAACATTTTTAACCTTAATGCAGGCATGCATTAGTGCATAAGGCCACCTTTTTACAAAAAATAATACATGAACTTTTTTTGCAGGTAAAAAAAAGTACATTTATTATTTTTAGTTGTAGGAGCTTGTAAAGCATTGCACAATCGATCAGCAGATTGCTGATGCCATGCAGGAAAAAATCAATGAACTACCACAGCGCTCAGAGCGCCATGGTAGTTCATTGAGAACTACAAGCCTTGTAGTTTTCCATTCACAGAACACTATGAATGAGTGAGTTTTTTTTAACTTTGACAGCTAGCGTGGGGGGAGAAGATCCCCCACTAGCTGTCAGAGCGGGGGAACAGGGGCCGATCCTTTCATAACATGTTACATGTAACATGTTATGTTAGGAAAACGTATCCTTTAAGGTAAAACATGTTCTGTTTTTACAGCCATTTAAAATCATATTGGGATTAATTGCAATACTGATGCGAGCCTGGTGTTCTTGTCCAACATCAGCACCTGACTTCACAAAAATCCGTCTGGTTGAATAAGCAAAAATGCCAAGAGACACAAACATTTTATGGAAAGTCTTTCCAAAAGAGTGTATGTAGTTATAGCTACTAAAGGGGGCCCAATCCATATTAATAACCATAGTTTGGAATAGGATGTTGAACAAAGCTCATATAGGTGTGATGGCCAGGTGACCAGGTTTAGCCATATAGTGTAGCTATCTGTGCCCCCATTGGGAAAATCCAACCTCACTTCCTACTCTAGAGCAAAGGGTCTACATAACAGGAAGTGAGGGGAAATTTCTCTAACTGGAATTACCACAGTAATAAAAACTTTGGAGAGGTTCTAACCATTTACGCTGTTAAAAAAAAAAAATCTTACTGGAGTTCTCAAATTCATATGCTACATTTACACCTTTGTGTTTTTACATATAGTGTAGTTTCGGGGTGGTGCATTTTAAATACTTTACTATTATTCATTCCTATAGAAGGTTCATTTTGATGGAAATCACAAACTAAAGAGGTAAGCAGGGTTTTGCCTTAACGTTCAGCACCCACAATGCACCAAAATGAAGAGGTGTAAATGTAGCCTTATTCATACATTACTATACTTTTATTGTAAAAAATCTATAAAAGTTGTTAAGTGAAGATGATCTTGGAAAAAGTACAAAAGTATGGATTATTTGAGTTAGTAACTTTCTGTTCACAGCTCTGTGTGCTTTTTTTGTTCTTATTTCATCCCCTGTTATCAATGCACCTTGTGAGTTTTGCTTCCATAATCCATGATCATACACCACCATCATTTTACATTGTGTCTTGTGAGATCATTGCTATTCAGCTTTATAGCTCTCAACAAACAAGACTGCTGAATTTATGACCTTTTCCAGTTAGATTAGTTTCTACCTTCAGTGCCCAGGAAGCGGGGTTGGCTACACTGATGCTAAGTAAGTGGGGGCCATCTTATTCTTCCACGTTTCACATAATGAATGCCTTTACAAGGCACTCTAGAAAAAACAATCGATTACATGTATCATATTCTCTTACACCTAGACCGGTTAAAGTAAATTACTGATTAACCTGTTTCAATGGAAGTAAAAAAAATAGTATTTATTTATCTTATGAAGCTGAAACACCACCACATTCTCTGTAACGTTAGTAAATGCAATGTAGCATCAGCAGTTTGTCCCCAAAAATATGTGGCTATTAGGTATTCTCCAGATAGTCTAGGGATGACCGTCTTTAAAATTAAACTTGTTTGGATTAATATCTGCCTCAGTGCCATATATTATTCCTATTTTATGTTTTGTTGAGAGAAATAAAGTATATGTTATATCTGTTTCTCATGTGTGATTTTGTTTGTCTTTTATCCATTCCAGCTGTCATCATCCACAATTACATTGTGCTCCCTTACCATAATTCTTCCTCTGTCCATAGCAATGACTCTGCCTTTTCTAACTTGTCTGCAACTGTAGGTGAGGACTGTGCAAGTATACATCATGCATGTGTGCATGCCATCTGTGTGTAATTTGAATAAATACAATTTATTGTTTTTTTATACTTTTATTATTGTAAATACTTTTCATTTTCAAAGTGTAAGAATTTGTATGTGTAACCTTATTTCAGCAATCCATATCATGCCAGTGCTGCATATTTTCCTGTAAAATATTATTTGATATATTGCAATACTCACTAAAATACAAGTTGCTTTAAATGGAAAAATAATAGTAATAACTATATTAGGTATTACCATAAATATCTGCCATGTAAATAATTACAATTACCCAGAGATCATTTCTTCTTTTGAGCAGGTACTTTCCTATACATTTACTGGAAGGGATTGGCTAAAGTCTCACTATGTCTACTTGGTATTCTTGGGACATTCAAAAACATAAAATTATAGCTGAACTTTAGCAATAAAAAAAAATCTCCAACACTTTAGTGAGCAAACCTATTTGTAATGAAGTATGTCCCACATAGCGTAGACAGCTGGATGCTGTAAACATTGTCACTGCAGGAATGCCCCATCCTCTTTCTGTCTCTGAACTTCCACAAATACAGGTAAAGGTGCAAAATGTCCATGCTACAGGCATAGTAATCTTCCTGGTAGTCCAATCATCAGGGGACCCCAATGGACTATCTTCCACCTTAAGCACTTAACATGGAGCTCTGTAACTATCCACCCACTTGTGTCACCAATGTAAGCACTAGAGCCTTGCTGCCCTCTTAAATTCTAGGAAAACCGGGCCAAAGACAAACATAAGAAGAAGGCGCACCAGCCTAATGCATTACTGTGTAACTGTTTATTGGAAAAGCTTGAGGAAGGGGGCTTGCCTCTCGAAATGTGTCAGCTGCACTTGATCTGATGGTGATGCGTCTGGTGGAGATTGGCTTATGTTACGCCTGTGTTAATTCTCCTTTTGTGAGTATTATGGTATGTATTTTTTATCCAATAAACAGTTATACAGTAATGCACTAGGCTGGTGTGTCTTCTTATGTTTGTTTTCCACAAATGCAGGGGTTAAAAACTTTGGGTCTTCTGTTAACCAGCAGCGAATAATTTACCAATGAGGAGCCACCCACTTCTCCCTTCTCCATTGAGAAAAGTGTTTTCATTGCTTTCACTGCCTGTAACATGATCTGTGGATGGTGAGGGAATCTTGGGACTCATCAGGTTGTCGCTCATTCACAGATCATGTTACAAAGCAATGAACTTTTCTCAAAGAGGGAGGAAGGAAGAGGGGGTGGGTCACTAAAGACTTGAAGCAATTAATCCCCACCAGCACTGAACGTTCAGAGCCAGGAGGAGGACAGGGTATCTCTGCAGTGAAGATTTCTCCAGGATCCAGCTGCCTGCATGATGTGGAACATACTTCGTTGGGGAAAGTGAGCTCAGTAAAGCTATAGAGATTTTTTTAGGCAAAAATTCAACTTTACACAACCTAGAAAAACAACAAAGTTACTAATGGGGAAAAAAAATCCTTGTCTTAAGATAAGTAATGACATTCGCCTAAACTTACCAGCCACCAGACCAGTGTAAAGGTTGAGTTGACAGCAGCTAGCTGAATTATTAGCCTTATCATAGGTTTCTCTGGGATTTACTGCAGGAGTCTCTCACGTTGTTTTCCATCCACATAGACTAAAA
Organism: Lithobates clamitans; assembly: GCA_037952925.1. Taxonomy (NCBI): domain Eukaryota; kingdom Metazoa; phylum Chordata; class Amphibia; order Anura; family Ranidae; genus Lithobates; species Lithobates clamitans. Next base: position 18,119,942 of record JBBGZY010000438.1, read on the forward strand.
GCCACATGAAAGAGTTTCTTTCACTGTATTCAGCATAGAGGTGCATAAATGAAATATTGAGTAGAACTTGTGTGAACTAGCAGAGATCAGACATTTATCACTATGGTTTTCAAGACATGAATAAGAATCCACAAGTAAGCACCCTTTTAACACTGAATTAAAATCAGTGTACAGTAATAATTATATATAATATACCACAGTATTCATTGCAAAAAACCTGATGTTATCCCAGAAAATAGGGAAGCTTTCTTATAGAAGATAAAAATCCTATTTGTATTTATTTTTACATGTACAGTACCCCTTGGGCAAGCATTTCTTTAATTATAATGTTTTATGTTTATAGTGTTCCAAAGATTTACACTGTTCTGAAATATGTAGTTGTAGATGTGCTGGATTCATTATATAATTACAGAAGTCATCAACATGAAAGACAGTGCTTTCAAAATCCTGGTTCAGGAGCCCATGAAGTGTGATTCTTTTAGTATTAAACCGTATTTCAGTCGAATTACATTTTAGTAAGTGGCCATTTGTAATGTGAGCTATAGAAGGATGTATTTTCTGAGAGGATCAGTCCATATAACGTCTGATTGTCACTTATGATATCTATTACATGGGTTCCATATGGTTCTATGTCTCTGGAAAAGCTGTGGACTTATCAGCAAGTTTTTGGTGTTAAATACTGAAATACTGAAAAAAAGCTGGAGCTATTCAAATCTGTTAGTTCCCTGAAAGTAATTGTTAGAGAGCTAAAGTCAGCTGAGGACGGTATGCCTTAAAGAGTTGTTTAAGTAAAATACAAATAAAAAAAAAAGGGGATCTGATTTACATTTTAGGAGACTATAGGCACACAAAATTTAGCACTTTTAACACCACCTATAGAACTGTGTACAGATTATAATGTGTTGCTGTATTCTTAAGAAGAAAGGGTCTACCTCCTAGGCATACCTGCACTTTTTTATGTAGTGCTATATACTGTATATGTCCTAAATTCAGATAGTACACTGCAGCTTTACACTTACAGTGCCTTGAAAAAGTATTCATACCTCTTGACATTTTCCACATTTTGTCATGTTACAACCAAAAACGTAAATGTATTTTATTGGGATTTTATGTGATAGACCAACACAAAGTGGCACATAATTGTGAAGTGGAAGAAAATGATAAGTTATTACTTTGTAGAACCACTTTTCGCTAGAATTACAGCTGCAAGTGTTTTTGGATATGTTTCTACCAGCTTGGCACATCTAGAGAGTGACATTTTTGCCCATTCAAGCTCAAGCTCTGTCAGATTGGATGGAGAGCGTCTGTGAACAGCAATTTACAAGTCTTGCCACAGATTCCAAATTTGATTTAGGTCTGGACTTTGACTGGGACATCCCAACACATGAATGTGCTTTGACCTAAACCATTCCATTGTAGCTCTGGCTGTATGTTTAGGGTCGTTGTCCTGCTGAAAGGGGAACCTCTGCCCCAGTCTCAAGTCTTTTGTAGACTCTAACAGGTTTTCTTCTAAGATTGTCCTGTATTTGGCTCCATCCATCTTCCCATCAACTCTGACCAGCTTCCCTGTCCCTGCTAAAGAAAAGCATCCCAACAACATGATGCTACCACCACCATGTGTCATGGTGGGGATGGTGTGTTCAGGGTGGTGTGCAGTGTTAGTTTTCCGCCACACATAGTGTTTTTCTTTTAGGCCAAAAAGTTCAATTTTGGTCTCATCTGACAAGAGCACCTTCTTCCACATGTTTGTATGTTTGTTGTGTCCCCCACATGGCTTCTCGCAAACTACAAACGGGACTTCTTATGGTTTGCTTTCAACAATAGCTTTCTTCTTGCCACTCTTCCATAAAGGCCAGATTTGTGGAGTGCAGAACTAATAGTTGTCCTGTGGACATATTCTCCCACCTGAGCTGTGGATCTCTGCAGCTCCTCCAGAGTTACCATGGGCCTCTTGACTGCTTCTCTGATTAATGCTCTCCTTGTCTGGCCTATCAGTTTAGGTGGACTGCCATGTCTTGGTAGGCTTGCAGTTGTGCCATACTCTATCCATTTTCGGATGGTGGATTGAACAGTGCTCTGTGAGATGTTCAAAGCTTGGTATATTTTTTTATAACCTAACCCTGCTTTAAACTTCTCCACATCTTTATCCCTCACCTGTCTGGTGAGTTATATGTCTCTTTATTTGGCCTTCATAATGCTGTTTGTTCACTAAGGTTCTGTAACAAACCTCTGAGGGCTTTACAGAACAACTGTATTTATACTGAGATTAAATTACACACAGGTTGACTCTATTTATTTACTAATTAGGTGACTTCTGAAGGCAATTGGTTCCACTAGATTTTAGTTAGAGGTATCAGAGTAAAGGGGGCTGAATACAAATGCACGCCACACTTTTCACATATTTATTTATAAAAAATGTTGAAAACCATTTATCACGTTGCTTCCATTTCACAATTATGTGCCACTTTGTGTTGGTCTATCACATAAAATCCCAATAAAATACATTAATGTTTTTGGTTGTAACATGACAAAATGTGGAAAATTTCAAGGGGTATGAATACTTTTTGAAGGCACTCTACAATATTTTCAAATGTATGCAACAAAAACCTAAAATGTTAACACTTTAAATAGGCAGTTTGTGCACACTAGCCGGAAAGTGTGCTGGGGAATTTCTATACTGTGGATTGCCCTACCTATATTTGCCTATCCTTTTTCTAGATCATAAGCTTATCTGAGTAGTTGCCATTGTTTATTTATTTTTTTTAAATGTTTGCTTTTTTAGTGAGGCGGCAGCATAGCGTTGTTGGGGTGTCAAATGCCATGGTGAGGGCAAAATTTGGAAATGGGATGATATCATTTGACACAGCAGTGTCCAGTGGATAGGCAATTTGTTCCCTCCTGTGAAGGTACATACAGTCTTACTGAAATCTCAGAGGGAAGCTCATAGCAGTCCTCCCAATTCCCAGTCCACATCTGTGTCGGGCTGTACAATAAGTGTGAGGGTGGAGGGTGAAAGTGCATGGTGGTAAAGGCAGCGGTGGAAGGGGTTGAAGGAATGTGTATTTATATGAATAAAAAAATACAGCCTACACGTTAAACACTGTTTTTGTATCCATGTTTCCAGTGTAGGTCCCACCACACTTCTGCCACTTTTCACTTACTAATAGACAGGAGCGCCAACAGTGCTCTGTACAATTATGAAAAAAATGCTTATATAAGTGTAAGTCCAAGTAGCACCTCCCAGAGAATGGAGTTGATAAGCCAGTTCTTCAGAATCGGGCCTGTAGATTTGCAGTGAAAATTGCCTCACTTTTTCCCAGGCCTCAGCACACTTGGTTACAGGTTCGGTACAGCAGTGAATGGCGTCTTAACAAAGGCCCATACTACATGGGTACGCAATGACAAGAAAGGTGCTAAAGTGAAAGATGTGCTGCTCCAAGTGAGAAAATCAAGTTGATTTGACTCCCCACATGGGTGCTAGCTCCGACTCACATCCGACAAGTACATATATCCAAAGAAGTGGCTGCACACCATGACAAAAAAAGTCCTTTCATTGCAATGTCCCAACAGAAAACCAACATAGATAACACAGGACAGTAGCAGGTACAGAGGTTGACACATTTCACACAAGTATGCTGTACCTATTCATAACCCTTATCGACAAGAAAGGTGACATAAGGGAAAACTACTGGCCACCACTCTGTACCAATCCCTCCTCCAATACACTACCATGACCACTTCTTCCCTACAGCCGTCTGATCCTCCTATCCTCTTAGATATTGGCTACCCGTAATCAAGTTTTTGTTGTAGTCTTTCACATTATCACATTATACATTTTCTTGTCTTCGAACAGCTGCCTGCTACTTGCCAGGCATAAGACTTTAACACACATCACACAGAGGCATGAACTGTTGCAGCATAACTTGCTTTACTGGAGTGAAACAAGAACAGTCCACATATTTGGCATATGAGGACTTTTTACATATACATGGTATAAACAGATTAAGAATCTGCAAATTAGCCCAAATTTATGGTTATCAGTGCTGGATGGGGTGAAGTATTAAACAACTGTTCCAAGTTTAGGGTGTAAAGAGGTATTGTGGTACTCACAAATGCATAGTAAAGTCCACCATGTTCATGCCTGAAGCCCCCAGCCCTAAGGCTGAGTTACCCCTATGTACCCCTCCATGCCTGTAGGGTGGGTACATAGAATAAAAGGGCACATTCTACATTCCTGCCCACTAAATCATAGCACACCCATGTGCCATGGTAAGTACTGTAATCCCAAAAAACTATCACTAAAAACAATTGCCATAGTACCACTATACATCATAATAACTGGCCTAAAACAATCATTTTCAAGTTAGCTAAACATTTAAGAATACAGATCTATACAGTCTCTACAGCATAGGGGGGCAGGGATCAGTACTTTCCAGTAAAAGAGTCATGGTATTAAATGTAGAGAATCACTCTGGTTATGTAACTTTTCAAATGTGTTACCCAAGATTAAGTTCATCGTAGCACTTCTGGGATCACTGATAAGTGGGTATAAACTTTGGGCACTTGTAGAAAGTCCCAAACAAATGTATTGTACAGGTCTCGATGTTCCCTTTTTAGACAATGAAATTGTCCCTCTAGCACATAGGGGATATACATACTGTACACAACACACACATGAGCATTGAAGAACCACTACAAATGGAGAAGATGAGTTTGATTGCACCCCCTTCCCTTGACCTTGGGGTAGAAAGCAATTGTCTGCATCAAGTGCTGGCAACATCGGCCCAAAATCTGCCTGCTTAAGGTCATCTAAGAATATCAGTGCAGCAACACATATCACATGGAGGCATGAGCTTTTGCAAAAAACACTTGCTTTACAGATATTAATCAAGAACAGACCCCGTAGTTGGCATAGGAGTACTTTTTCGTACAATTTGCATAGAACAAATAAAGAATAAGCAAAACTTTAGTCCATATTTGTAATAATCGATCCAAGATTGGGTTTAGTATAAAACAACTGTTCCCCGTTTAGGGTGTAAGGAGAAGGCATTGCAGTACTCACACGCCATCAATAACATCATCAATGAGTAGCATTTTTCTTCCTATATTCAGGCCTAAGACCTTAAGCCATAAGGCAGAACCCAGCCCAGCTCCAGCAACTACATGTTACTCTGGCTCCATCTCTGGTTCCAAACACTCTCTAATGCCCCTCCCCCATACATACTATGTGGGAGCTACTCCAGACCTGCAGGGCAGGTACACAGTGTAATAGGGCACCAATCCCATTCTACAAGAGACCAGGTCCCTGTGAATTCAGGCTACCCTGCCTGTGTCGAACCTAAAGGCATGTACCTACCATGCCAAATGATAAAACTAGCCTGGAAAAAATACTTGACAAGGATTTCAGAGGGTTAACATAGCAAGTTAAACAATAATTTCCCTTCTTTTTGAGAAGTCTTTGACTTTTTGTTGATTCCTGATTTTCTATTGACACACATCAGAAGATGTAGAGATAATATTTACCTTAATAAACCATGAGTGTACTGTGCTGGCAAATCCCCATTATCAGTTGTAAACTGGTTTCAATAATATCCATCCTAGAGCCATTGGCTGAGAGAGCTGATCCAGAGCCAGTCGGCAGACCATTTTCGGTCATGCCCTTTTGACCGAAGCCGGCCTTTTGGCTGGCTTCTGTCGGATCTGCAGTAGTACACATGACCGAATGTCGGCCCATTTCTATTGAACCGCCCAATGTCGCCCAACATTCGGCTTGTGTGTACTAGGCTTTAAAGATCTCAAGGCTTGAATTTGGCATTGTATTTTGATGAAGAAAAACTGACTCTATCGTCATCTTCCTCTCCGAAATCCTTTACTATAGCTTGCAGGTCAGTATTTAATCCTGCTGCAGAGACAAATAGAAAAATAAGAAATTATTTTAAAGATTATATTATGTATACTGTGTAAATGGGAACACATAACAAACATATAGTGGGGGATTCTAATGCCCTGTACACACAGTCGGACTTTCCAACGGAATATGTGCAATCGGAGCTTGTTGTTGGAAATCCTGACCGTGTGTGGGCTCCATCGGACTTTTTCCATCGGAATTTCCGACACAAAAAGTTTGAGAGCTTGCTATAAAATTTTCCGACAACAAAATCCGTTCGCGTATATTCCGTCCACGTGTGGACAATTCCGGCGCATAAAGTGCCACGCATGCTCAGAATAAATTAAGAGACGAAAGCTATTGGCTACTGCCCCGTTTATAGTCCTGACATACGTGTTTTACGTCACCGCGTTCAGAACGATCGGATTTTCCGACAACTTTGTGTGACCGTGTGAATGCAAAACAAGTTTGAGCCAACATCCGTCTGAAAAAATCCATGGATTTTGTTGTCGGAATGTCCGATCAATGTCCGATCGTGTGTACGGGGCATATAACTTGACTGCAAAGTGGAAGTACAATTAAAATGGAATGTTTAGTCTTTCCGATTTAAGTATACTGTATCAGCTTGCTGTTATTAGTGTAAAAAAATAAATAAAAAAAAAACTTTTTTATTTTTATGAAGAAGAATCACAGTTTGCTTGTACTTTAATTGCTGCAACAAAATCCCATGGGAGATACTTTCTGTTGTTCTCAATTGTGAAGGGATGGAGCAGCTATGTAACCCATGTTATACTCACCACTTTTTTTCTAGCGTAAAATGCTTTACAAACCTTGTTTCAATGCTCAGTTTAGCATTGCTACATACAGTTGTGCTCATAAGTTTACATACCCTGGCAGAATTTATGACTTCTTGGCCATTTTTCAGAGAATATGAATGATAACACAAAAACCTTTCTTTCACTCATGGTTAGTGTTTGGATGAAGCCATTTATTATCAATCAACTGTGTTTACGCTTTTTAACCACATGCTGACTAGCCGCTGCAGTTGTACTGCGGCAGAATGGCACGGCTGGTGGAAACTATGTTATGTAATGTCGCTTCGCCCTGTGGCCACTAGGGGCTCCCGCTCACCCATCGAGGTGCTACGAGTGCCCGGCAGTCTCGATCACCGCCGGGCTCCCGCGATCGCTGCTGAGACATGGAGAACCCGGAACTGTGTGTGTAAACACACGGTTTCTGGTTCTCTGATGGGAGAACTGACAGATTATCTGTTCATACAGAGTATGAACAGCGATCTGTTAGCTTCCCTACACAGTCCCCTCCCTCTTCAGTTAGAACACTCCCTAGGACACACTTAACCCCTTCACTGCCCCTTAGTGTTAACCCCTTCACTGCCAGTGACATTTTTACAGTAATCAATTCATTTTTAATTGCACTGATCGCTGTATTAATACCAATGGTCCCAAAAATATGTCAAAATTGTCCGATGTGTCCGCCATAATGTCGCAGTCACGATAAAAGTCGCAGATCGCTGCCATTACTAGTAAAAAAAAAATTGATAATAAAAATGCTATAAATCTATCCCCTATTTTGTAGACGCTAGAACTTTTGCGCAAACCAATCAATATACACTTATTGCAATTTTTATTACCAAAAATATGTAAAATAATACATATCGGCCTAAACTGAGGAAAAAAATTGTTTTTTTATATATTTTTGGGGGATATTTATTATAGCAAAAAGTAAAAAATAATGCGTTTTTTTTCAAAATTGTTGCTCTTTTTTTGTTTATACCGCAAAAAATAAAAACCGCAGAGGTGATCATATACCACCAAAAGAAAGCTATATTTGTGGGGAAAAAAAAGACGTCAATTTTGTGTGTGCAACGCAGCACAACTGCGCAATTATCAGTTCAAGCGACGCAGTGCCGAATCGCAAAAAGTGCTCTGGTCAGGAAGGGGGTAGAATCTTCTAGGGCTGAAGCAGTTAAATCATAATCACAACAGAAACTACCCAAATGACCCTGATCAAAAGTTTACATACCCCAGTTCTTAATACCGTGTATTTTCCTTTAACATCAATGACAACTTGAAGTCTTTTGTGGGATTTGTGGGTGAGGCTCTTTATCTTCTCAGATGGTAAAGCTGCCCATTCCTCTTGGCAAAAAGCCTCCAGTTCCTGTAAATTCTTGGGCTGTCTTGCATGAACTGCATGTTTGAGATCTCCCTAGAGTGGCTCAATGATATTACGGTCAGGAGTCTGAGATGGCCACTCCAGAGCCTTCACTTTATTCTGCTGTAGCCAATGGCAGGTCAACTTGACCTTGTGTTTTTAATCATTGTCATGTTGGAATGTCCAAGTACGTCCCATGCGCAGCTTCCTGGCTGATGAATGCAAATGCATTTGATAACATTTTGATAACATATTGCAGTCATCTTGCCATCAATTTTGACCAAATTTCCTGTGCCTTTGTAGCTCACTCATCCCCAAAACATCAGCGATCCACCTCCGTGTTTCACAGTAGGAATGGTGTACGTTTCATCATAGGCCTTGTTGACTCCTCTCCAAATGTAGCGTTTATGTTTGTGGCCAAAATGCTAAATTTTGGTCTCATCACTCCAAATGACTTTGTGTCAGAAGGTTTGAGGCTTGTCTCTGTGCTGTTTGGCGTATGGTAAGAGGGATACTTTGTGGCATTTGCGTAGTAATGGCTTTCTTTTGGCGACTCGACCTTGCAGCCCATCTTTCTTCAAGCGCCTCCTTATTGTGCATCTTGCAACAGCCACACCACATGTTTTCACAGAAATCTTAGTGGGTGTCAGGTCCCACACTTACCAGACAGGTGAGTCCGCTTGGGCAGAGGGTAGGCTCCCTTACGTATCCGATTCGGGGCCCCTGGTAGAGTAGACAGGAGGCCACGAATGCGGAGTGGTATGAGGGCCTGAAGTTAGAGTCCTGGAGCACGGTGGTCTGGCAAGCAACCGGTGGATCTTCAGGCTGGATAGAGCAGATGCTGAGCAGGAGCTAATCAGGCTGGTCACACACAGGCAGAGGTCGGCAACGGGCTGGCAGCAAAGGTACAAGGGGTAAGGCAGAAACGAGGTCAAACAAGCCGGGGTCGGGTTCAGGCAGCAGTCAAGGAAGGTCCAAAAGGCAAGCCGGGTCACAACGGGAAAACACTACGAGGATACATGAACACAGGATGATCACGGAACAAGGTACAGAGCTGTTTGATCAGGCAGCACTGGGTCAGCATGGAGGCAGGCTTCAAATAGACTGATTGGCGCCAAAACGCCGCGCACGTGCACGCGCCGATTCGCCAAAGCGCGCCGCGCCCCCGCACGCGCCCCCGAGCGCGCCCCCGACACCGGCGTGCACGCCCACAGTACCTGGTCATGTTAAAGGCAACGCCCGCAGGCGGACGCGCGCTGACGCGTACGCGTGCACGCACGAACGCCCGGACGCCACCCTGCACGCCACGGCCGGTCAGCCCAGACACACCGGCGCCCCCAGGGGCACACGCCCCAGCACGGACAGGAACACGAGCGCCAACACGCCCCGGCGCCCAACCAGGTAACCTCTCTGACAGTGCCCCCTCCTCAAGGGCAGACTCCGGATGCCCAGCTGGGCCATCTTTGAGGAATGAGAGGTTTTGAAGGATTGTAGAAGTTCGTTAGCATGTAAATTGCTCTCCGGCTCCCACGAATTATCTTCGGGTCCATAGCCCCTCCATTTTACCAAATATTGCACCTGATTGCGCCTTCTTCTGCAATCAAGAATTGCTTCCACTTCGAACTCCTCTTCGCCATCAACCACAATAGGTTTGGGTGGACCAATGCTGCGACCAGGAAAGAAATTAGGGGTGACCGGCTTTAGGAGAGACACGTGGAATACTGGATGTATCCTCAGGGAATTAGGAAGGTCCAGATCAAATGCCACATTGTTGATCTTCCTTTTGATCAAGAAAGGACCCAGGTATTTGGGACCCAGTTTCCTGGATGGGCATGCTAACTTGAGATTAGCGGTGGACAGCCAGACAGAATTGCCAGGTTCTAGCACAAGTTCCCCCCGTCTCTTCCTGTCAAAGATCTTCTTGTAATCTTCCTGAGCCTTGGTCATGGTTTCCTGTAGCAATTTGTTGTTGTTGGAGAAAAAATCCAAGGTCTCAGATACTGCAGGAACAGGGCACTCAGGAAATGCTCCAGGCAAGAAGGATGGGTGGAAACCATAATTGGCATAGAACGGAGACTGATTAGTCGCTGAATGTAGTGAGTTATTATATGAAAACTCTGCGATGGGAAGCAGGGAGGCCCAGTCATCTTGGGAAAATGCTGAAAAACAGCGGATGTATTGCTCCAAGGTTTGGTTTGTCCTCTCGGTTTGACCATTTGACTGAGGGTGGTAGGCCGAGGAAAAGGACAACTCGATGTCAAGAGCACCACAAAGGGATCTTCAGAATCTGGAGGTGAACTGGACGCCTCTGTCTGAGACTATATTGGTCGGGACTCCATGTAGTCTGATGATCTCTTTGATGAAGATGGAGGCGGTCTCCATGGCTGAAGGGGTGCCCTTCATGGGGAGAAAATGGGCCATTTTAGACAACCTGTCTACCACGACAAAAATGGACGAAAAACCTTCTGATGGTGGGAGCTCAACGATGAAGTCCATAGAAATCATGGCCCAAGGTCTCTCTGGGACTGGTAATGATTTCAATAGGCCCCATGCTCTTGTCCGGCTAGTCTTGTTTCTGGCACACGTATTACAGGACTCCACATATGCCTTGCAATCCTTGGTAAGGTGAGGCCACCAAAAGGTGCGTTGGACAAGGTCAGTTGTTTTCCGTGTGCCGAAGTGATCAGCAAGTTTGTGGTCATGGCACAAGCTTAGTACTCGTACTTTTAGCTCCTCAGGGACCACAATCCTATTCTTGAACCAGAACAGCCCATCCTTGGTACAGGCTTCAGCAGGTGGAGGCATTCCCAAGGAGGCTCGTCTGATTTGAGAAATTAAGTCCTCCTGTAGAACTAGGAAATTTCCAAAGGGGAGAATGGTGTCTGGGGACAGGGTTCTTTCAGAGTCGAGAAACATTCAGGAAAGGGCGTCGGATTTGACATTCTTGGATCCAGGTCTGTACGTAATGTGGAAAATAAATCGGGGAAAAAAAAGTGCCCATCTGGCCTGCCGGGGTTTTAATCTCTTGGCTGTTCTTAGATATTCTAAGTTCTTATGGTCTGTGTAGACCAAGATGGGATGTGCTGCACCTTCCAGGAGATAACGCCATTCCTCCAGAGCTGCCTTAATGGCCAGAAGTTCCCGATCACCCACGTCATAATTTTTCTCGGAAGGAGAGAGTTTACGTGAGAAGAATCCCACGGGGTACAGGAGTGCTTTGGCACCCTGTCTCTGTGACAGTACAGCTCCAACTGCAACCTCGGAAGCGTCCACTTCCAGGACGAAAGGCAAGGCAGGATTGGGATGCTTAAGAATAGTGGCTGAGGTGAACAACGCTTTGAGTCTTTCAAAGGCCTCTTGTGCCCTAGGGGTCCAGTAGAACCGGCATCCTTGTTTAGTAAGTTCCATAATGGGAGCTATGATTGAAGAAAATCCCTTAATAAACTTCCTATAGAAGTTGGCGAAGCCAATAAAACGTTGTACTCCTTTTTTGTCAGTCGGTGCAGGCCAATCCAGAATAGCGGATACTTTCTGAGGATCCATTTTAATGCCATCAGGAGAGATGATCAAACCCAAGAACTGGATAGATTGGAGCTCAAATTCACACTTTTCAAGTTTGGCGTAAAGCCCATGCTGTCTCAGCCGGGAGAGTACAGTTCGTACGTGTTACGGAACGCCCGGAACTTACTGCGATCTCCGGAAAACTTTTCGGGTGTAGGTACCCTGGGCTCTGGTGGGAGCATCACTACAGAGGGCGCTGAGGCAGGGTTGGATACTGGTCCTGGAGGAGAGGCTGAGAGGGCCTGGACCTGCCCTTCCAGTCTGGTGTAGCCTTCCTGAAGACTTTTAACAGCTTGAGTAAGGCCCGCTAGGTGCCTGCACAGTTCATCCATGGGGGAGGCCCCCTGCCCGGACTCAGTCATGGCTGCCTGATACTGTCAGGTCCCACACTTACCAGACAGGTGAGTCCGCTTGGGCAGAGGGTAGGCTCCCTTACGTATCCGATTCAGGGCCCCTGGTAGAGTAGACAGGAGGCCACGAATGCGGAGTGGTATGAGGGCCTGAAGTTAGAGTCCTGGAGCACGGTGGTCTGGCAAGCAACCGGTGGATCTTCAGGCTGGATAGAGCAGATGCTGAGCAGGAGCTAATCAGGCTGGTCACACACAGGCAGAGGTCGGCAACGGGCTGGCAGCAAAGGGACAAGGGGTAAGGCAGAAACGAGGTCAAACAAGCCGGGGTCGGGTTCAGGCAGCAGTCAAGGAAGGTCCAAAAGGCAAGCCGGGTCACAACGGGAAAACACTACGAGGATACAGGAACACAGGATGATCACGGAACAAGGTACAGAGCTGTTTGATCAGGCAGCACTGGGTCAGCATGGAGGCAGGCTTCAAATAGACTGATTGGCGCCAAAACGCCGCGCACGTGCACGCACCGATTCGCCAAAGCGCGCCGCGCCCCCGCACGCGCCCGAACGCGCCCCCCGACACCGGCGTGCACACCCACAGTACCTGGTCATGTTAAAGGCAACGCCCGCAGGCGGACGCGCGCTAATGCGAACGCGCGTACGCACGAACGCCCGGACGCCACCCTGCACGCCACGGCCGGTCAGCCCAGACACACCGGCGCCCCCAGGGGCATGCGCCCCAGCATGGACAGGGACACGAGCGCCAACACGCCCCGGTGCGCCCCGGCGCCCAACCAGGTAACCTCTCTGACAGTGGGTCTACCTGACCGTGGTTTGGTTTCAACAGAACCCCTCATTTTCCACTTCTTGATTAGAGTTTGAACACTGCTGATTGGCATTTTCAATTCCTTGGATATCCTTTTATATCCCTTTCCTGTTTTATAATGTTCAACTACCTTTTCCCGCAGATCCATTGACAATTCTTTTGCTTTCCCTATGAATCAGAATCCAGAAACATCAGGGCAGCACTGGATGAAGGATGCAAGGGTCTGTCAGGAGTCCAGAAACTCATTGACCTTTTATACACACAGACTAATTACAAGTAAACAAATCACAGGTGAGGATGGTTACCTTTCATAGCCATTCAAACCCCTTTGTGTCAACTTGTGTGCATTTTATTAGGCCAAAATTACCAGGGTATGTAAACTTTTGATCAGGGTCATTTGGGTAGTTTCTGCTGTCATTATGATTTATAAAGAGTAAACACAGTTGATTGATAATAAATGGCTTCAGCCAAATACTAACCATGAGTGAAATAATTGTTTTTGTGTTATCATTCATATTGTCTGAAAAATTAATCTAAAATTCTGCCAGGGCATGTAAAAGTATGAGCACAACTGTATATGTGATGTTTTACTGCAACCCCCGGCAAAAATTATGGAATCACCACTCTTGGAAAATATTCATTCAATTGTTCAATTGTGTAGAAAAAAAAACTAATCACAGACATGCCTCAAAACTATTTTCATTTAACATTCCAACCTTCTAGCTGTAAGAAACACTTACAAATTTTTGAAAAAAGAAAGAAAACTGTAGTCAATTGCAACTGTTTTTTCAGATCAAGCAGAGGAAAAAAATATGGAATCACTCAATTCTGGGGAAAATATTATGGAATCATCATGTACTTTGCAGTTCTAAAACAAACTGCATCAGATTACATCCTGTAAAATGATGTCATCATCACCAAACATCCTTTCAATTAATGGAATAAGAAATATGTCCAAAATCTCAATATAAACTTGTGCATTTATTGAAGATCTAATGACTGTCATCTCCACCGTACTTTTACCTGACATACAACCCCATATCATCAATGATTGTGGAAATTTGCATGTTTTCTTCAGGCAGTTGTCTTCATACATTTCATTGGAATGGCACCAAACAAACATTCCAGCATCGTCACCCTGCCCAATGCAGATTTGTAATTCATCACTGAATGTTGCATGATTGCTTTTTTTTTTAGCCCACTCTAACCTTCTTTTTTCTGTTTAGTGTTAATAATGGTTTTCGTTAGTACAAATTAAAAGGGAAGGTTGTTAAAGGGAAGAGTACTGGTAGACCAAGGAAGACATCAAAGCGCCAAGATAAAAAACTTAAAGCAATATGCCTTGAAAACAGAAAATGTAAGACATCGCCTAAAGGAAATGGGATTTACAGACAGAATAAAACAAGGTTACAGTGGGCTAAAGAAAAGCAATCATGGACTATGGATGACTGGATGACTTGATGAAAGTGATATTAGTGATGAATCACCAATCTGCATTGGGCAAGGTGATGATGCTGGAACTTTTGTTTGGTGCCGGTCCAAAGAAATGTATGAAGACAACTGCCTGAAGAAAACCTACACATTTCCACAATCATTGATGATATGGGATTGCATGTCAGGTAAAAGTACGGTGGAGATGGCAGTCATTAGATCTTCAATAAATGCCTAAGTTTATATTGAGATTTTGGACACTTTTCTTATTCCATCAATTGAAAGGATGTTTGGTGATGATGAAACCATTTTTTTCAGGCTGTAATCTGATGCAGATGCTTGTTTTAAAACTGCAAAGAAAATGGTGATTCCATAATATGTTCCTGAGAATTGAGTGATTCCATTTTTTTTGCTTGATCTGCAAAAACAGTTGCAATTGACTACAGTATTTTTCTTTTTAAAAATTAAAAAAAAAAAAAGTGTTTCCTAAAGCCAGAAGGTTGGAATGTTAAATTAAAATAGTTTTGAGGAAATTGTTTGTGATTAGTTTTTTTTCAAAACAATTAAACAATTGAATGAACATTTTTCAAGAGTGGCAATTCCATACTTTTTGCCAGGGGTTGTATCATTTCTCAATAAATCTATGTTGTTAAAGCCTAACTTCAGCTTTGCTATCAATTGAAATAGTTTTTGGCCCAACTGAACTATTTTCTTTGCTGATGCATGTGGCTGCTGTCAGCACTGTACGAATTGATGCTACAGTTTATAGCACCATGCACCAACAATGGTAAGAGGACTTCCTACTCTGTTTCTGGAACAAAATCAAGTCAGGCTGAGAGTTGCTCAGCTTTTTACATAAAGCCTTATATTTTTTTATTAGTTAATACACGTCTTCTCCTGAATGGTTGAGCTGGACAGAGGGGCGGATGACATCATGATCTCCACCCCAGCCATTTAGAGGAAGTCTTGCATTCATTGAAAAATGACAAGGCTTCATTTCAGTGGCTGAGCAGTGTTTCGGAAATGGGATGGGAAGTCCCCTTGTTACTGGAACACAGCACTGTAAATTGTATGTAGCTTATGCTACATACAGTGACCCAAAGACCCAATGTGTGATCCGCTCAGGCTGTAAAAAGGGGTGCAAGTCCTTAACATCCACTTTTCTGAATCAACTACAAGGCCATAAACTTTATCTCCAGCTTCATATAGGGCTTACATGACATGGTGTTCTATTTATCCCTTGCATCAATTCAGACAACTTAACTCGATGCTGAAGAGGCAGACGATGAATCCTTTCGAATGTTCTGTTTAATGATGGATATTCATAGGTAGAAAAACATTGGTGTTGTAAGCCACATGGAAAGATGTTACAACATGGTGGAATACTGAGCAATGAACCAGAGAGAGGAAGGGGAGGGGGATATACAGAACTACGGTGGGGGAGAGAGTTCAGCTTAGACAAGAGAACACAGCTTAAAGACACAGAGCAATAAACCAAATAGTGTAACACAACATCCACCGCTGTGAGTGCTGATCTGGGAGGGAGTTCATCCTGGCACCTGTGATCATTGAGTCTGGAGGAAAATCTCCCTGTGGCCGCACATATGAACAATCCCATCAATTTATAGTATGTGGCAACCTCAGCCTGGACTCCAACCATTGTTTATGCTACATACAGTATATGCAGCGCTAACAGCGACTGCTGTATTAATACAGTAAATAGTTTATTCGGGTCAAGTTGGCCCAAACTATTTAAAGTTATATTGAAACTGGATTTAGGCTTTAAAATATATCCCAGCTCTCAGATCACTTTAAATAGTTTGTTTGGGCCAAGCTGGCCCAATTTAACTATTTTGATTAGAAAACAATGCAACCTCTGTGTGACCTGTAATATACAGTAGTAGCATCAGCTACATACAGTAATTGGCACTGTGTTCAGGCATCAGTGCGGGTGACTTTCCGTCTGCTACCATAATTAAAGAGAGTCAGGCTGAGGTTGTCTCCACCATTCATGAAGACTCCCATACTGCTGCTGGAACACAGCACCGCTTACTGAGTGTAGCTAATGCTATAATTCAGAGCTTCCAGTGGCCACATTGGAAATAATTTGTTTGGGCCAACTTGGTGCTAATGAACTATTTAAAGTGACATGAAAGCTGGAATTCTACTTCAAACATCTAGATATATCAACAAACCTCCACATTTGTTACAATAGCAAAAATATACAAGCGCAAGCATATAACAATTTGAAACTCACATAAAATTATTTTAAGGTAAACACTACAATAATACATTAACATGCATTCTCATTTCATACACTATACTTACCCTTTAAACAATGGTTTGTTTGTGCTAATGTCCAAAAATTCAAGCACTTAGACTGAAAGACTGTGTGGGGATTATATAGTGATCAGCATCTGAAGAGCAAACAGATCTTCTGGAAATATTTTGGGACTGCAAAAAAATATTAAAGCTTATGGTGTCAAGCTGCGGTATGTACCTCATTGCCTACAGGAGTAGTTGTCAGATTGCCAGCCTCTGCAGAACAGCTGTGAACCTGATTAGAAATTGGATTTGTTAGTATGTCAATAATTCACTCCCTAGTGTCCCTGCCTTCTTAATCTTGGACTAACAATGAGGTCTGCTCTTCATTCCAGGCCCTTATATGACACTGCTTATTGTTTGTATAAGTTTCATAAGTTAGCTGAAACTAAACTATTAATTATAATTTTACAGCTCATACTCTAGGATGACTTTGTTGATAAAAATGAATATTAAACCATTTCTCTGCAAGGAAGAACATATGTCTCCACAGTCTTAATATAGCATTAAATAAATGAATGTACTTTTGACTAATTTAAGCTAGAATCAAGTTAAATTGATATACCGTTTTATTAAGAAGTGAGAAAAAATATCTGTTAAGGTTTTCTGTCATGCATAACCTTACATAGCCTTCTAAAAACCTGTATTACCATAACATCTAACATTAACATCCAGACACCATGCTAAAAGTTGACAAGTACCAAAACTCATGATCAAAGATGATGAAGCCCAGGCTGTCAGTTCTTAGCCAGGATGTCTGTATACACTGCTTAACATCATTCTAACAGAACAATGTATAAAATGGGTGCCTCAATTACATCCAGGTCAGCTTTCACTTCATCCATATGGAAATTGCCATTAGATGAAATATAAGCACCAAAGATGTATGTTACAGTAATTAGCATATAGTTTACTGTGCTACTGAGCTAATATAATTAGATTATGTATTTTCGTCTGTGGTAATCAAGAGTTGTGTTAGTACAAATTTGGTTTTAGAAACCTTATGGTGATTGTCTTCTGTAATATTTCTGTAGTGCTACCCCTGAAGGAGCCGCTTGGTAATTTGGGCTCTGTTCTGCGTCTTGACTCCAAGAACGCCTTCAGCCCTCTGACATGCTGGGTTGAATGAAAGTTACTGTAAACCCTTGTACGAACACATGTATACCTTTACCTCGGCTGTGAATTAGCACCAGGAAATAGACACAAGACCGTCTAGTGATAAATTAACTCAATATATTGGTACAGGTTAGAATAAATGGTGGTTTGAGTATAAATGAACACACAGAAGGTAGGTTCAGACACAGTTTGCTAGACAGTATAATCACTTTGTTACTATGTCAAAGTAACTTAGAATACAGTTATTTACCACTAGACTGGAATCAACACATAAATCAGAAAAGTCAGCAATAAAAGGTGCAATATGTATAATACTATTATAACTAGTCTAGAGTGCACGCTAGGAGAATGGCTAAGATATGGTGCAATGTCTCCTGAGAGGTACCTCTTAGCATAAGCAATAGGTGATGGTCTCTGTGTAGCAGCTGTTAAGGGGTAGTCTGTAGTCCTAACTCGTCAGCCAGCCAGTGTTGGGGCCCAATTGTGCTATTGGTGCACATGAGCATAGTCCCAGTCAAACCTGCAGGCAGCAATAGGGCTACTAGATGACTGTATGGTCAGTTCCTAAATGGCTTAGTCTCTCTAGCAGCAGATAGTAAATCCCCACAGCAGGATCTCACCAGTCCCAGCAATATTGCAGCTCACCACCCAGTCACACACAGCAATTAGTCCACTCTCTGGTTTGCACCCAGGTAACTCTGGCTGTCAGCACACCTGGACTTAGCACTCCTTGTCCGTGGTTAAACAGTGCCTGACCTTTATGGCACATGGGGCATAAAACAGAATAATAGGTGTATTGGCATCAGGAGGTGCTTGCAATATTATGCAGCAAGGAGTTGCCTGTTAGACTAGGTAAGAAATAAAAGAAGTGCTTGTACAAGGAGCACTTACGTCAGTTAGTCTTCATTGGGTGCGCTTTCATTCATGTCCCAATTTTTGGCAGGTGAAGTCTTAAAATGCTGGTTGTGGGTTGGCAATGTCAGTATATAGGTTTGAGGCAAGGGTTATTCTAACTATGTATTTGTATACTGAATTGTGCATCCTATATGTAGCTGTACCAAATCTAATGAAAACTGAATGCGACATGTTTTATTGCTTATCATACTGATAGCAATGGCTGCATTTTAGTATTGGTTTAATGTGAATAGAGAGCAATGGAGCATAACTACCCACTAGAGCACCACATAAAGAGTGAAAGAAACAATTTCCATGCTTTTAAAATTTCTCTTCGAGGTCTATTTTGGAGAAGCTCCACAATTTGAGATATGGTCAAAAAAAAGAACAAATCTCATCAGGAAAAATTGAAAGAGACAGCATATGTCTTTATTCGGTCAAACAGTTTGTTATGCTGGCAAGAAAGAACAAAGTCAGATGCATATGGATGTAATATTTATTTGTTAGGTGAACAAGCCAATGGCCAGGAATGAATTTTTCTTGAACATGATTATACACAGACATGTATGGGTTATTTGATTTTCAATCATCAGAATGGATGGTATACACTCGCTAAGAATAACACTTTAATGGACTAATTTTTACAAAGTTCATACTGTACTTCTCAGATGAAAGAGACAATGAAATGTATGATAAATCATCTCTTCTCCAGTCTTCAAATACCCCAACTTATCATGTTTTAGGATTTTCCTAAGTGAGAACAGCTCATTTGATACAGAAAGTAACACCTGTACAAAATAAAGGCAATCCTGAAAATTGGCCTTACAATAGGGTGATACTGGTGCAAGCTGTTAAACAATAATGCTTAATCAAACAGGAGACGGGGGAGCAGAAATCCTCAATCAGGGGTCAGTAGTGTGAGTAGAGCCTGTGAAAGATGTAGATAGGGGGAATAAGTCTATGTACAGGCAATGGATGATGATCCAATGATGATAAAAGGCGACAGTTTTGTACTTAGGGCAAGCCTCTTGAGGGGAGCAGAAACAAAACTCCAGGATCATGCAAAAACAAAGATAGAAGCACAGCTGAATTAAACTGTATGACATTTATTAAACAAGGCATAAAAGCACTTACATCTGGGTAAGTGAAGTGAAGCACATCGGGGAGTCCTGTGGAGAGAGTCTCTGCGCTGGCTGGGTTACTGTGGTGGTTCTATAGCCTTTTCTCCTGTGGGCGCCTATTGTCAGATTGGTGTGTTTAGGCTGAAACAGGAAGAGGGGCTGGAAGACATGTGGACCGCAGCGGCGTCTGATGTCACCGTATATGATGCTCTGCCAGTGGTAATGACAGGCATGCTCCTCTTTCAAGCTGGCTTACGCAGGAGTGTGAGTGCCTTATATAGGGGGCGTTATTAGTGGGTGCGGTTTGTCAATTATCACTCACGTGAATAGACAGTTTAAGAGGCCCTCTAGTGACCGAGATTGGCACCATCTTGTGGCTAAAAACTAAAATTGCTCATGAATGGGACATGTTAAGATTAACAATGTGTGCTGCTGGCAAGACAACAATTAATGCAGAATAAAAAGATAAAAACACAGAAGGACAACATGCATCTTAAACAATAACCAATTTGAGATGAGTGTAAATAACATGATGTTGATGTTGACGAATAAATATGATAAAATGATATCTATTAATTCTAAAAGAGAAACTGCATAAAGGCAAACATGGTAATAACAATGACTCCGCTAATGTAGTGTGTTTTATGTGGAGACAATTGCTGGAATGAATGACAAATGTTCCATTGTAAATATGTATAAACAAACGTGTCAGAATTTTGCACCTATGCAAACTGGGTTGCTGGGTATCATGGGGGTGGGCATGTGTAATCTGCAATGGAAATCCATTGGTGAGTGTATCCACATGTCAGTCAAAACAACTATAATGTGGACACAACGTCTAGTCATATAGGTGGTTCTGTACGAAGGTACGGTATGACCGGATATTATACATAATAGACATTTGTCTAAGGTCTATTACTCATCACCTCGATTTGGTGATGGAGATGATGTGCAATATACACAGAGTTATCCATGTACATAATGTGGAGTAGGTAGGTAAGTGGAATGGGGTAGGGATAATTATCAGTCATGCTAAGCATGATAAGAGGGGTGGGAATTGCAATGGTGAGGTGGGTACACTGGATATCGTGATACGGGATAATCCCAACATGGCTGACTAGGAGCCCACTCCTCGGAAATGCCAGACGCAAGCCTGGCTTGACACCACTGAAAGGCAGAGCAGCCCATCACGCACATCGTCAACCAGACCACAAAGAAGTAATATAGGCAACTAGGTTAACCCTATACCACCAAATACTTACTGAACTGAGTGAAGAAAAAGGGGGGGAGAAGAGGAGTGACAAATGTGCCCAACCTCCCTTGGATTAGGGACCACCCGACTTCCAGGTTGAAGTTGTAGAAAAAGAATCTGTAACAAAAATGGCACATAGATTACAATATGGATGAAAAACAGAGGGGGGGGGGGGATTTTTTGAATTGTGGGGAGGGGGAGGAAGAAAGGAAAGGGGTAATGTGTGTGTAGTGTATGTTGTTATAAGATGGTCGCCACCTCTAGCTCCTCATTTAACCCTCCTGGTGAGAGAGTATCTAAGGAGTATATCCAATAAGTCTCCCTTTCGCAGAGCCGGTGCAATCTCTCTGCCTCTGGGAGACCTCTGGGTATTTGTTTTAGTACCC
Source organism: Lithobates clamitans (assembly GCA_037952925.1). Lineage (NCBI taxonomy): Eukaryota > Metazoa > Chordata > Amphibia > Anura > Ranidae > Lithobates > Lithobates clamitans. Next base: position 18,141,253 of record JBBGZY010000438.1, read on the forward strand.
AAACTTCAAAGCCTGTGGTGATGGCAGTTCGCAAAGTGGCGAGGGACACTATGTTTGTCCTTTCCTTCTTCTACCAGGCGATGGTGTTCTCCAAAGCGTTTTCGAAGTGGGTGGATGGTACAGCCTATATACAGCAAGTTACATAGGCATGTCAAACAGCAAATGACGAAATCTGATGAACAATTATAAAATTCATCGAATTTATATGTTTTTCCTTTGGCAGTGTATTTTTTTTACCGTGTTTTACGAAAGCATACATTTTACATGTGCCTTTTTACAACGGAACATGCCTTTGAGAGGGAAAAGACATAACTGTGTGGAATGTGTGGGAATGTGTGGGTTGGTCAGGTTTTAGTTTACTTGGAGCAATTTTAATCCTAAGGTTGGGTGCTTTTCGGTATGTAACTCTAGGTTTTGCTGGTAGGATGGCTTCTAGATGTGGATCTTCAACCAGAATGCTCCAGTGTTTGCCTAGAATATTTTGCATGTGTTTATACTGATGATGAAATATGGTAATGAATCTGGTGGTATTGTCAAACGTCTCCTTGTTGGTATGTGCTGGTTTGCCATTAAGGTAGAAAGTGTGTGCCTGCTCAACAAGGGACTCTGGATAACCCGTATCGAGTAGTTTTCTTTTTAGCAAGTGACTTTGTTCTATATAGTCTGTGGTGTTGGTACAGTTCTGTCCAAGTCGGCAGTACTGACCTTTAGAGATGTTTTGAGTCCACTTGGGGTAATGACAACTGTTATAGTGAAGCAGAGAGTTTCCTGTAGTGGGTTTGGTACAATTTTTGGCTTGAATTGACTTCTCGTGGTGGCTCAATTCCAAGTCCAGGAAAGCTAGTGTGTTAAGTCTTGGACGTATGTGAAGGAGAGTCCGAATGGGTTGTTGTTGGAGTGTTCTACAAATTCCTTCACTAGGTCTGGGGGGCCGTCCCAGATGATGATTATGTTGTCTATGTACCGGCCGAAAAATATTAGGCTGCTGGCAAATGGCTTGTTGTTCCAAATATACCTGGATTCCCACAATCCCATGGCCAGATTGGCATATAAGGGTTCAAAATTTGCGCCCATAGCAGTTCCCTGTATTTGTAGAAAGAATTCCCCTTCAAAGCTAAAATAGTCATGGGTCAGAAAAAATTCTGTAGCATCCAAGATGAACTGAACTTGTCTAGGATTGGAATATGGATCTAGGGATAGAAAATGATTCAGAGCCGATACACCAAAATTGTGCGGTATGGATGTGTATAAAGAGTTAATATCAAGTAAAACCCATGTGTAAGTGGGTTTCCATGTGTATGATTGTAAAAGTTCTAAGAGGTGAGTGCCATCTCTTATGTACGATTGGAGGTTTTTGGCTAGTGATTGTAAGAATTAGTCTATATATGACCATCCCACCTCCCTTGTCCGCAGTTTTGATAATGAGGTCTGTGTTGTTCATGAGACTATTGAGGGCTGATTGTTCATCCCTAGACAGATGGCCCAGGTCCCTATTATTGGTATTGGGTTGTTGACAGAGTTTAAGTAAATCTGAATAAACGACCCTGTACAATGTTTCTAAATATGGGCCCTTGGCATGGTAGGGGTAAAAAAAAGATTTAGGTTTCAATGAAGAGTGTGTGACAGAAGGGGATGTGGCAAGATGCTGTGTGAACAAACTGAGATCCTCATTCGAGTTCTCTTGATAGTTGTTCAAGTGTGTTGATTATGTCAGCATCAAACTATAGAGCTGGACAAAGGTGTTTTGGGTATTTCGATGGAGCATGTGGCTTAATTGGACAGATTTTTTGATTCTTTGATTTGAAAGAATCTTTTAAGAGTGAGATTCCTAATATACCTATTCAGGTCTTTAAATACGGTATAAGGATTGGGTTTTTTGAGTGGGGCAAAATTGAGGCCCCGACTCAAGAGAAAAGTTTCAGCTTCTGTGAGTGTGTGTGATGAGAGATTGTATAGATTTACAGTCTGCGTAATTTGTTTTTGGTGCTTTTTGGCTCTTCCTCTACTGAATCCTGAAATCCTGAAAATTGGACCTGTTGGGGGGTACTTATATTTGAATGTTCATATAACAGAGTCTTATTGATCTAACTTTATGAATAATATTGTTATAGTAATGATTATGAGAAGAAAAAAACTAAGTTCACGTCTTGTTTTCCTGTTTTGTGTTAGGTTATCTTTATGTTGAACTCCAGGCAATCAGCTAGTTATGCAGGTTTAGGGTTGGTTCACACCAGATTCCTGTGCGTTCCCCTGCAGTGCGATTGCACTACTTTTGAATAATGCATGGCACCAAATTGCATGGGGTTGCGGTACTATGCAATCAGGTGCCTGCAAATGTCCTGCGTTTGCAATCTGCGTATGCGCTGCCATTGACAATGTATTGTCACCTGCAGAAAATTGTGATTCTGATGTGAACCAGCCATAAATACATATACTGTACAAGAGCAGTTTTACCAACCAAAGGGTTTTTATTTCTGACAGTTCAGTCCCGATATTTACATCCCTGTCTGGCATGGGGGAAAATCTTATTTCTGTCTGCAGATTCACTTTCACCTGCAGGTCGCCTCCCAACCCAAGTGAAAAGAGAAGCAAGACACTGATTAGTTTATATCTCTTTCATGCCTTTTTTGTTCTGTCAGACTGTACAGTAGACTGCACAAGGTTGATGCCAAGGTAAATTCAGGAACATATACTGATCACATTTAAATAAATATTTTAATGATATATTATATTTGCCATGAGTACAGTTTTAAAGTGGTATTAATCTAAATGAAGTAAAGTCTCATTTAAAAAAAATAACAAACATATTATATTTACCTGCTCTGTGCAATGACGATGCACAAAGCAGCACCAAATTTCCTCTTCTGGGGTTCCCTGCCGTCACTCTAGGCTCCTCCACTTCTCGATGCACCCCATAGGAAGCTGCTTGTATTCTTTACCCAAAACTTATTTTTAACGTTTTGATTGGTTGCTTTAGATCAGTAAATTCCTCACATGATTCCCCTTACTTAATAAAAAAGCCTACTTGACCTTAATACCGCATGCTACAGTATGTACTCAATCCTGTAACAGGTGCATTTATCTGTAGGATCCCCCAAGGCTTCTTTAAATTTGTACTGTTAAATCTCGAACATAAATGTCTCCATCTTCCGGCTTTTATGGTATGAGTCTAATTTATTGGTAAATAGCTTCTCTACTAACTCAGCAGGAACTAATGCCAGAAATAATTGTTCTTTTTGCATACAATTACACTAGTGTTTTGATAATGTCCCTTTCTCATTGTAAAAAGAATATAAATAATCAAGATATTAACAGCTGTTTACAACACAGTTATATATTCTTCTGGTAAATAAATGCCAAAGCCACTGTTTATTTATGGAGACTTATCAGGATCGAATGATGAATGTGGGGTGGTGTACTGTATGCAGACAGTGGAAGAACAAGCACATTTTTATTCTCAAATGTAGAACAGACAGTATCTCACAAAAGTGAGTACACCTCTCACATTTTTGTAAATATTTTATCTTTTCATGTGACAACACTGAAGAAATGACACTTTGTTACAATGTAAAATAGTGAGTGTACAGCCTGTATAGCAGCGTAAATTTTCTGTCCCCTCAAAACAACTCAAAATAACTCAAAGCACACAGCCATTAATGTCTAAACAGCTGGCAAAATGTCCAAATTGGGCCCAAAGTGTCACTATTTTGTGTGGTCACCATTATTTTCTTGCGCTCCCTTAACACTTTTGGGCATGGAGTTCACCAGAGCTTCGCAGGTTGCCAAGTCCTCTTCCACTCCTCCATGACGACATCACGGAGCTGGTGGATGTTAAAGACCTTGCGCTCCTCCACCTTCTGTTTGAGGATGCCCCACAGATGCTCAATAAGGTTTAGGTTTGGAGACATGCTTGGCCAGTCCATCATCTTTACCCTCAGCATCTTTAGCAAGGCAGTAGTCATTTTGGAGGTGTGTTTGGGGTCTTTATGATGTTGGAATACTGCCCCGCGGCCCAGTCTCCGAAGGGAGGGGATCATGCTCTGCTTCAGTATGTCACAGTACATGTTGGCATTCATGGTTCCCTCAATGAACTGTAGCTCCCCAGTGCCGGCAGCACTCATGCAGCCCCAGACCATGACACTCCCACCACCGTGCTTAACTGTAGGCAAGACAAACTTGACTTTGTACCCCTCACCTGGTTGCCACCACACACGCTTGACACCATCCGAACCAAATAAGTTTATCTTGGTCTCATCAGACCACAGGGCATTGTTCCAGTAATCCATGTCCTTAATCTGCTTGTCTTCAGCAAACTGTTTTCAGGCTCTCTTGTGCATCATCTTTACAAGAGGCTTCCTTCTGGCACGAAAGCCATGCAGACCAATTTGATGCAGTGTGCGGCATATGGTCTGAGCACTGACAGGCTGACACCCCACCCCTTCAACCTCTGCAGCAATGCTGGCAGCACTCCTACGTCTACTTAACAAAGACAACCTCTGGATATGATGCTGAGCACGTGCACTCAACTTCTTTGGTCGACCATGGCAAGGCCTGTTCTGAGTCAAACCTGTCCTGTTAAACCACTGTATGGTCTTGACCATCATGCTGCAGCTCAGTTTCAGGGTCTTGGCAATCTTCTTATAAACTAGGCCATCTTTATGTAGAGCAACAATTCTTTTTCCAGATCCTCAGAAAGTTCAAAAATGTGCCATGTTGAACTTCCAGTGACCAGTATGAGAGAGTGAGAGCAATAACACCAAATGTAACACACCAGAGGACTTGTAACACTAACGGGTCACATGACACCGGGGAGGGAAAATGGCTAATCAGGCCCAATTTAGAAAGTTTTACTTAGGGGTGTACTCACTTTTGTTGCCAGCATTTTAGATATTAATGGCTGTGTGTTGAGTTATTTTGAGGGAACAGCAAATTTACACTGGTATACAAGCTGTACACTCACTACTTTACATTGTAGCAAAGTGTCATTTCTTCAGTGTTGTCACATGAAAAGATAAAATAAAATATTTACAAAAATGTTAGGGGTGTACTCACTTTTGTGAGATACTGTAGATGACTAGAGACTGCAGAATATCAACAATCTACATATAGTAATGGATTTGGCTCTTTTGGGTCTTGTCACCCATTGTAGGCCTCTGTGTGCCACATCCCTTTTACTGTGGATCCTTTGAGTTCTTTGCATCACAGTTTCAAGACATTAGGTTCCTCGCCTCCTTTCCACCATGGCTTTCACTGTGCTATTCTCTTCACCACCTCCCCACTGGGGCATCTTGTAAATACTCCCCACCATGGGTTTCATTTCACTACTCTCTTTACCGCTGTACCACTGGGGTGTCCTTTATATGCTGCCCATTGTTTCTCTTGCAATGCTCTAATCTTTATCACCTCCCCACTAGAGCTTTTTCTATGTGCTGCCAACCGTTGCTTTTACTATGCTGATCTACTCACCTCACCTCCTCCCCACTGGGGCCTCCTTTGTGTGCTCCCCACCATCATAATTACTATTTTACTCACCTTAAGATCTCTTTATTGCGATATCCTGTATGTGCTTTCCACCATAGCTCTTGCTACATTATGTTACTCACAACCTCCCCACTGGGACCTCCTGTAAGTGCTATCCACCATGATCATCATGTTATTCTCCTCAACACCTCCCCACTGGGGCTTCCTGTAAGTGCTCCCCACCATGTTCATCTCTATGTAATTCTCCTCAACACCACTCCACTGGGGCTTTCTGTAAGTGCTCCACACCATGGTCATCACTATGATATTCTCCTCAACACCTCCCCACTGGGGCTCCCTGTAAGTACTCCCCACCATGGTCATCACAATGTTATTCTCCTCAACAGCTCCCCACTGGGGTCTCCTGCAAGTGCTCCCCACCATGACTCTTGCTACATTGCATCCCCTACCCCTTCAGGACCTCCTGTGAATGCTTCTCACAATGTCTCCTGCCACATTGTGTTCCTCCCCACCTCCTCACTGGTACTGCCTGTGACTTCTTCAGACCATGTCTCTTTGCACATTGCATTCCTAACAACCCCACTTTAGCAGCTCTCCTCTTCCTCCACAGCCATTGTGGGGAACCTTACCTGGTATTGTGGCACAGTTCTGATCCTGGTACTTTATTTTATCTCAAGTATTCAACTTTATAGACTTCTATGAATTCAACTACTTAAACAAAGTTACTGCCACAACAGGAATAAGAGCTGTGTTCTCTTCCTGACAAATGGTATACATATCTGCTAATATTTAGAACTGTAGGGTTTTTGAGATGACTTTGTATCAGGTTTACTTCAAAGACCTTATAGACCTTTCTTAGAGTAGCAGGATTACAAAAGCATAAAGGGAAAACTCAGAGGGGCGCCAGACTAAGTGCAGCATTAATGATACTCCAATTTATTAAAAGCAAGACAAAGGGCAACTCACATCTTGGTAGATCAAAGAAGCATGTATAGAATCATTCTAGTCAGTCCTCGGGCTCTCCTGGATGGTCCTGGTGGAATAGCGGCATGAGACAGTGGAGCTGTGTCAGTGGAAGACAGCAGGAAGTGGCTGATCGCCGCATTAACCAGCGTGGAGTGCAAGATGGCGCTGTACCGGATGTGATATCTCTACGCAGGCCATGCTGACGTAAAGGGGCGGTAACGCATTTCAAGGCTTCTTCATCAGACCTCATCTTATTACAAAGGCACCAATTCATAAAACATTCAAATAGTAGTTATTTTATTTATTTTTTCCATTCTTGTGCCACCTTTGAACATTTAATGGTCAATTTATGGTAAGAAGCAGATTAAGAGTGGAATGTCAGTGAGTGTATTCACAAGCCTATAAGGATAATGATTTACAAACGAGGGCCACTATTATTATTAATATTATTATACAGGATACATATAGCGGTAACAGTTTGCACAGTGCTTTACATTATAAAAGGAGACAGGACAGTACAGTTACAATACACCTCAATACAAGAGGGTTAGGATGGCCCTGCGCATGAGAGCTTACAATTTTTCAACTGGCCATACATCTTTTATTCGATAGAACCAAATACTTTCTCTTTCCCCAAATAACTGTGGCACTATAGACAGAAGTGTATTTTGACAAATTTATAAAAAGTTTCTTCTGGATCTTAAAACATACAGTAAAACTTGGATTTACTGGTCTGGTGCCTTTCCCTTCAAATGACACAGGTTATTGAACAGCATAACATTTTAGTATGCTGCAATTTTCTTGCATCCACTTTACATTTTTTCACTTATATGCTAATAAGGTTAACATAAAGAACGCATGTATTGGCAAGGTAACCGATAATCATCTTTGTATTGGATTATGTCTGAGGATGACACGTTTGATCTTTGCTGTTATTTCTCATCATTCTTATAATACACAAAGGATGTCAGCACGATTGGAAGAATAAATGTGTTAGTATAGAATAAACTTTCTTTTGTTGCATTATATGTATTCTATTCGTGATAACATCACTTATAGATTCACAACTTATAGCTGTGCAGTTCAGTTTTTTTACAATGCCTGCAGTTACAAAAAAAAAACATTTTAAAGGCTATCATAATATACAATAATATATACATATATGTTTAAAGGGAACCTCCACTTTCGAGGGGAAAAAAAATAGCAAATAAAGAAAAAATAATATAGCCCATATAATTGCGACTCTAATCATATTGTAATGTTATTAAATATTACCTTTCCTTTTCAGTCTGCAGCCACTGTAGTTTTCTGAGAATATATTGCAATATGGCTACCTGGAGTTTTCTGTACACAGAATGTGTACTGACCACTCCCCAGAAACATAATTTCCTGCTTGTGTGATTGGCTCACCAATTTTCCCAGAAGTTTGCCTAAGATACAAGTCAGATTTCAGGCATCCCCTGCAACAAAAATGTAATTTTTGGAGTGATACTTTCAATAGTGAGTGATACTTTCAATTTAGTCTAAATGGATGCAGGCCCAGCAGATTTCCTCATTAGTGCTCTGCAGCTGCACACCTGACAGTTAATTATGAAACCACTCCCATTAGACCCACTCAGTACAGAGGCACAGACAAACGCACATGGATTTCTTCAGAATAACAAAAGGTAGGAATCTGCAACAAAGGTTGTTATAATCCTTGCAATGTACATAGATCACCCAGGGGGGAATGTTTTTTTCTCAACAAAAGTGGAGTTACGCTTTAAGAATTTCCCTTTTCTAAAGAGAAGCCCTTTTCCCATCAACAGTGCTTTGTAGTCTCCAGGCTCTGATAATTCCTGATTTGCGCTTTAGAGATGAATTGCTTGTTTAGCGCAATGCATAGCAGGTCTTGCATCCCCAAACAGCACCATTATTGCCATTTTTTAATGGTCTGCATGGACAAATATCAATGCGTAAGGTCTTGTGATTGTGCTATTATACTTTAAAACGTGATATTATGCAAAGCATGATTTACGCTGAGCTATTCAAAGTAGTAAAGTTTGAGAGGGTGAACAGCACCAGACAGAGAATGAACTATGCACACAACCAGGTTTCCCTTAATAACCATGCATACAATTAATTGCTCATAAAGGTTCAAGGCATCACTGTCATTTGTGGAGCAATGAAGCTCTTGACAAAGGGCAGCAATGCAATATACACAATATATACAGTTAGGTCCATATATATTTGGACACAGGCACATCTTTTTTTTTCCAGGTATTTACAAAAACATATTCAAGCTATAGTTATATAATAGATAGTTGGATGGCTGAAAGTGCACACTCTCAGGTTTGAGGGTATGTACATCAAATCGGAGGAAGGTTTAGGAATTACAGCACTTAAGAATAGCCACCCCCCCCCCTTTTTTTTCAAGGGACCGAAAGTAATTGAACAATTGAATCAAAAGCTGTTTCATGGCCAGGTGTATGCTACTCCTTTGTTATTTCTTAATCATTTAAGCAGGTAAAAGGTCTGGAGTTGATTCTAAGTGTGGTATTTGCATTTGAATCTATTGCTGTGAACCTATATCATGTGTTTACAGGAGCTGTCCATGCAAGTGAAACAGGCCATTGTAAGGCTTCAAAAACTAAACAAATCCACGAGAAAGATAGCAGCAACATTAGGAGTGGCCAAATCAACAGTTTGGTACAGTTTAAGGATTGGAACAGCTCATGATCCAAAACACACAATGTCATCTGTAAAACATGGTGGAGGCAGTGTAATGGCATGTGCATGCATGGCTTCCAATGGCACCGGGTCATTGGTGGTTATTGATGATCTGACAGAAGACAGAATCAGCCTTATAAATTCTGCAGTGTTTAGAGATATACTGTCAGCCCAGATTCAGCCAAATGCAGCAAAGTTGATTGGACCAAGCTTCACAGTACAGATGGACAATGATCCAAAACACACTGTAAAAGCAACCCAGAAACTTTTGAAGGAAAAGAAGTGGAATATTCTGCAAGTCAATCACCTGATCTCAACCCACTTGAACATGCATTTCACGTGCTGAAGACAAAACTAAAGGCAGAAAGACCCACAAACAAAAAACAACTGAAGACAGCTGCATTTAGAGCCTGGCAAAGCATCAGAAAGGAGAAAACCCAGTCTTTGGTAATGTCCACGGGTTCGGGACTTCAGGCAGTCTTTGCCAGTAAAGGATCCTCAACAAAATATGAATTTGGAATGTTTTGTTTTAATTTTATTCTGGTGGCATACAGAGCCATAAGTATGAAAATTGTGCCTGTGTCCAAACATACAGTGCCTTGAAAAAGTATTCATACCCCTTGAAATTTTCCACATTTTGTCGCGTTACAACCAAAAACGTAAATGTATTTTATTGGGATTTTATGTGATAGACCAACACAAAGTGGTACATAATTGTCAAGTGGAAAGAAAGTAAAAAATGGTTTTCAAATTTTTTTACAAATAAATATGTGAAAAATGTGGCGTGCATTTGTTTTCAGCCCCCCTGAGCCAATACTTTGTAGAACCACTTTATGCTGCAATTACAGCTGCAAGTCTTTTTGGGTATGTCTCTACCAGCTTTGCACATCTAGAGAGTGACATTTTTGCCCATTCTTCTTTGCAAAACAGCCCAATCTCTGTCAGGTTGGAGGGAAAGCATCTGTGAACATCAATTTTCAAGTCTTTCCACAGATTCTCAATTGGATTTAGGTCTGGACTTTGACTGGGCCATTCTAATGCCCCGTACACACGGTCGGACTTTGTTCGGACATTCCGACAACAAAATCCTAGGATTTTTTCCGATGTTGGCTCAAACTTGTCTTGCATACACAGGGTCACACAAAGTTGTCGGAAAATCCAATCTTTCTGAACGCGGTGACGTAAAACACATACATCGGGACTATAAACGGGGCAGTGGCCAATATCTTTCATCTCTTTATTTATTCTGAGCATGCGTTGCACTTTGTGCGTCGGATTTGTGCACACACGATCGGAATTTCCGACAACGGATTTTGTTGTCAGAAAATTTTATATCCTGCTCTCAAACTTTGTGTGTCGGAAAATCCGATGGAAAATGCGTGATGGAGCCTACACACGGTTGGAATTTCTGACAACAAGGTCCTATCACACATTTTCCGTCGTAAAATCCGACCGTGTGTATACGGGGCATACCACATGAAAAGTGTTTAATATAAACCATTCCATTGTAGCTCTGGCTGTAGTTTAGGGTCGTTGTCATGCTGGAAGGTGAAGTGTCGCCCCAGTCGCACGTCTTTTGCAGACTCTAACAGATTTTCTTCTAAGATTGCCCTATATTTGGCTCCATCCATCTTCCTATAAACTCTGACCAGCTTCCCTGTCCCTGCTGAAGAAAAGCATCCCTATAACATGGTGCTGCCACCACCATGTTTCACGGTGGGGATGGTGTGTTCAGGGTGATGTGCAGTGTTAGTTTTCCGCCACACGTAGCGTTTTGCTTTTAGGCCAAAAAGGTAAATTTTGGTCTCATCTGACCAGAGCACCTTCTTCCACATGTGTGCTGTCCCCCCCCACATGGCTTCTCACAAACTGCAAACGAGACTTCTTATGGCTTTCTTTCAACAATGGCTTTCTTCTTGCCACTGTTCCATAAAGGCCCAATTTGTGGAGTGCATGACTAATAGTTGTCCTGTGGACAGATTCTCTCAGCTGAGCTGTGGATTTCTACCTGACCTGTCTGGTATGTTCCTTGGCCTTCCTGATGCTGTTTGTTCACTACACTAAGGTTCTTTAACAAACCTCTGAGGGCTTCACAGAACAGCTGTATTTATAGTGAGATTAAATTACACACAGGTGGACTCTATTTACTAATTATGTGACTTCTGAATGCAATTGGTTCCACTAGATTTTAGTTATGGGTATCAGAGTAAAGGGGGCTGAATACAAATGCATGCCACACTTTTCGGATATTCATTTGTAAAACATTTTGAAAACCATTCATTTTTCCTACCACTTCACAATTATGTGCCACTTTGAGTTGGTCTATTACATAAAATCGCAATAAAATGCATTTATGTTTTTGGTTGTAACATGACAAAAAATGTGGAAACGTTCAAGGGGTATGAATACTTTTTCAAGGCACTGTACTTTATGTGGACCCAACTGTATATATATATATATATATATATATATATATATATATATAGTAACCTGGGGGACAGGTAGGTGGTACAAAGCTCCCTGGTATAAGCAGTCTTTCAGGCACAGATACAAAATCTGTGTGGCTGCAGTGCATGAAGCAGCAGTAAACATAGACTGCCTTCTAATAGATACGTCACACTGCATGGGTTCATCTGTCAATGGACAGTTTGCTGCAACATGTCCCAGTTCTTGGCAACGGAAACACCTGATGTTGCCCCAGTTTGGTCTGCTGACAGGCAGTGGCTTCCCTTGTTTGGGACGCCAAACTTCAGTCCTGGCACCAAAAATCCTCCCCCCTATCTCCTTGCCATGCTTACCACCCACTTCCCCTGGAACAGTCTTACCGGTTGCCTGGGGAGACCGTGGCTTTGGGTTGAAAGTTCGTGCAGCTGTAGGGGTGGTGACCAGGCTCTCTGCAGCAAAGTATCTCACAACGAGCCCCACCAGGTTGTCTGCCGACTTGGGGTCTCCTTGACTCATCCACTTCTGCAGGGGAATTGGCAGTGACCTCACAAATCGATCCATGACCACGCGCTCCACTATGGCCCAGACAGGGAACCTGGCTGTAGCCATTGCCGCACCAGGCGGATTAGATCAAACATCTGCGATCTTGGTGGCCTCTCATCTTGGAAGAACCAGCTGTGGACCCGCTGTGCTTAAATAGCCAAGGTGACACTGAGTCATGCCAGGATTTCCTGCTTGACTTTCTCATAGTCTCTCGCTTCTGCCGACTCCAGATCATAGAAGGCCTTCTGCTGGTTTCAGGCCAACCTTCCCTCTCAGCGGTCCGTTCAAACGTTAGCAGAAAAGCCTCTGGATCATCATCTGTATTCATCTTAGAAAGAAAGCAACCCACATGGATGGCTGAGAGCTTGTGTCCAACATCATCAATTTTAACAGGTGACCACTGTGCTAACGTCTGTGCTAACCTCAGTAAGGGTTTTCCTATCCGCTTTTGCAGCAGTGGCTAGCTGTTCAAATAGCCTCTGCAATTGCTCCTGTACAGCACCATCTGTTGGCACAGCACCTTGGTTTCCTCCTTTGCAATAGCGTTGGCTTGCTGTTGTGCAGCGTTTGCTTGCTGCTGTGCAGCGTTGGATAACACCAATTGTTTGAGGATTTCCTCTATGTTTAGTTACTCTAGGTACTGGCCTTTTAAGTAGTAACTTACTACAGCTGCCCGCATTCTCCACCATATGTAACCTGGGGGACAGGTAGGCGGTACAAAGCTCCCTGGGATACGCAGTCTTTCAGGCACAGATACAAAATCGAGTGAGGTAGTGACAAACAGTGCGGTGTTTATTGGTGATATATACAGGTCTATATACAGGTGATGTACAGTGTTTCAGAAAACAAACAGAACAAAAATAGTCAAAAAAAAACTTAGCCGTGTCTCGGCACTAACTACACAATATATACAGGCCCTAACTACCGGCTGAGCAAGCCTACAGCTTGTCAGCTTCCACAGATACAGCTTAACAGCTTTTTACCAACCTTTTGCTATCACAGACCAGTGTTGTCTGTGTTTCCAGGCAGAGAGTGAAGGCTGTCTGTCACAGATGAGTTTAAATTGGCCTGGGGGAGAGGACCAAGATCAGAACTGGACCGTGGATCAGAGATCCCTGAACGTGTATGAGAGGAGCCTGGGAGACGTATAAATTCCAAACAGGATCTTTCCTGGCTCTCTTTGGGACGCTCTGCTACAATATAAATATATATACACACACACATTTAAAGACGTAAAGACTTATGCTTCAACAGAGTCACAAGCTGCACTAAACTGAGTCCCTGTGCTTGTCAAATTGTCTCCTAGCTTGCCTTTTGTACATAAAAACCTTGCCGTAATTGAAGTTAATGGGCTGATGAAAGTAGAACAACCTACCTGCTGTCAAAATCTGTATGTACAATGCTGATGTACATAAAACCTTTAATATAAAAAACCCATTGTGAATGAACAAGTTATTATAAACACTGAACCATTATAAAAACCAGTAGATAATCTAGCACTTGTCAAGCCTAATCCTCATTTCCCTCAGCTAAAAAACGTTTTGCTGAAACGCAAGCCGAAGAGTAGAATTTTGCAGTTAAACAGACAGATCTGCATATATTCTGCTTTAGATGAATACATCTCCATGCACGTAAAACCTGTTAGTGCAGGTATGAAAATGCATCCTTTGCTCTCAGTCTGCCAGGAATGTATTTCAAGACAAGCTTGAGTTATTTGTGGCAGTTTTATATGTTCAAATATACAGAAAACGGCTGTTCACATTTGGCAAATGGTTGGTTGATTAATGACTTGAAATTAAAAAGCTGACTACAAATTACTCTGTGTGTGTACTTTTTATAATGGCAGCTTAAAGATCGAAAAGCTATGTAATATAACTGTGCCAGACAGTTTTATGTCTGTTACTACAGAGTTGCTCTTTGCAATACATGTGTTTGCAGTGTAGCTTCTCTTTCTTGTCAATGCCTAAGTAGTCTGATGATTTATGTCTCCTGTCCTCTCTTTGTATACTCACAAGAGTGTATATCAGATCTCTGGAAACTAAACTTGATTTGTTCTTTTTTTTCATTGAATCTAGTGTTGTTTTTATCAACCCTTATGACATTTCTCTTTTTGTGTTTTGACCAGCAAGTTTAATGACTGGAATAAGTGACCCTAACAGACTAAATATAAGGACTATAATGCTACCCAATTTTGTAAAACTATCAAAAAGTATTTATAATATGATAAAAATTGCACATATCAACACAGCATACAACACATACAGAAGCTGTGCATAAAACATAACCAAAACCATCTAGTACTCCTTGAATACAGATTCTTGCTGGTTTTAGTTATGTTTTATGTGCAGCTTCTGTGTATGTTGTATGTTGTGTTGATATGTATACATGTGCAATTTTTATCATAGAATAAATACTTTTTAATACTTTTTACAAAATTAAGTACCATTATAGTCCTTGTATGTTTAGTCTGCTAGGGTCCATTATTTTGTATATTATTGATCAGGATGAGGTACCAGACTTATATGATCTACCAAATGAAGGTCTCTTATGGAGGCCTTCCTCCCAATTTCCCGATTTTTCGACTGAAATAAGTGTTCTTTTTAATTGAAAGCAACTTGTATTTTAGCTGCAATTTTCCTAATGCTTAGTCAACATATGTTTAAAAGAATAATTCCAGTCATAATATATTTTTTACATAGTTACATCAGTCTAGCTTGAACCAATGTACCTATGTATATTCCTGGCCGATGCCCCTCGAAGCTGGAAATTACAGGAGTAGAAACCACTTCTTCTGTGTTCTTCACTAGCATCCGGGTCCGGTGTTAAGCAGATGACCTGATGCATTGTGAACACAGGAGGTCAACTGCTTGGCATGGGCGCCATTCAAAGAATACTTTGCATTTTCAGAATGCATGCAAAGAGGTCTATGGTTGGATGAGGTGGAAAGCATGATGTCCCTGTCCCACCTCTCCACCTGGTCCATTTAGAGAACACTTTGCATTCATTCAGAAAATACAAATCATTCTCTGAAAGGGTGCCTGTGCTGAGCGATTGACTACCTGTATGCAGAATGCACCAGGCTCGCCATTTCGCATGAGAACCGGAAGCAAGTGGATGCCACTGGAGGACCAATGCCTACTTCAGTGATTTCCATTTTCTGCGGCATTGGCCAGGTATGATATATACATAGTTACAATGGTCTAAGCTGGACCAATCTAACTAACTATGTAAAAATATATCATACATGGAATTATTCTTTTAAAATATGTCATTATTAAAACTTGGGTATAGAGTTTCAGTAAAAAAGTCTTGTTATTTTAATGCTTGATTTTGCTTGTTATTCCACTGTCATTACTCATGAGATATTTCACTTCTGTCATTGACCTTATAGTGTAGGCATAAAAGGTAATGCATGCATTGCCAGATTGCTATTTTATCAAACAACGATTTTTTTATTTTAAAATGTCACAGCAACACAGCTTGTTGTGTAGGAAATATTCTTCTTGTCACACACACCACACACATCCACACAAAACACACACACAGCACAGCATTTCTCTCCAGAAAAAGCTCAAATCATTCTCTATTAAAGGAGCTTTTTACCTCATATGTACAATATACTGCACCTAGGAAGACTGGCTTCCTTTCATCCCCAACAGTATTTTTAATGAAACTGTACATTATATATATATATATATATATATATATATATATATATATATATATATATATATATATATATATATATTTTTTTTTTTACTTTATAAACAACTCACAAAAGACATCCATTGGATGAATATGCTGCATGCATATTGCTCTCAATTTGTTGGGGATTATTTTGAATGTAAAACTCAATGATTATTGCGCAGCGTATTGTTCCTTACAAATAATTTGTAACTGTATAGATTCAGGGCGAAGAGACGGTTTCTTTTGACAGGCTAACCCAACTCACTGATACTTGCATAACCTGTGCTCTCTCACCACTTTGGGCCACTGCTGGTGCTTTGACTCTAATCCTTATGTAAGCTTGTTGATGTTGGAGTTTACACAAAGTTAATGACCTTTTTCCCTTCCTCAAATGATAGTGCTTTTCCCTGCTAATTGGCCACTCAGGTCCCAGCACTGCATACTGACGGTAAGAAAAAGAAGCCAAAGGCTCCTTTCCCTACATAAATACACCTTATATTTCCAAGGGCTTTGACAGATGAACAACATGGCAGGGGAACTCATCAAAGGTGATTGTCAGTAGGTGAGGAGGTGGCCTGTCTGAAATTAGCTTCAACTGCTTACAATATAGAAACCTTTTAAAAGCTTAGGTTTTATCAAGTTCTCTTTTTGCTATGTTTGCCAAGAATCTTAAGAGACAAGCTATGGCTGAATGGGTTTTACCTACCATGATACATGCAGAAACATCAAATACTTTATGGCTCTGGTGTTAATACAATGAGACTGAGTAAGCATTTCTGAAAGGTATTGTATATCATAGGCACAGGTTATACTGTGCCTAGCAATCTCCATGTTTCCGTTCTCCACCAACTTCAGTATTTGTATGGACAAGATTATTTATTATATAATAATTAGTGCTTACTGAATATGGGCTGTCTTTAGTCTGTAACTGAAAAAAGTGTATAAAAGCTGGGTTATTGTTCCTTTTGGTATACTCAAGCAGAATGAGATCATCCACAAGACAACTTAGGCAGGAGTCTAGAGCCAGGTGAATGTCCAGGAGGTCCATCTACAACCTTAACGCTCTTGCAGAAAACCAGGGGAAAAGTGAAGTCCCTTAAAGCTGTGTACCTGCTTTTGATTGGAGAAGATGCACTTGTAGACAGTCTGATGAATCCATGTTAGTACAGACAATGCAGAGGTTCTCTGTGCCTGTTACAATGCTTATCAATGTAAATGGCCTAGAAGCAATGTAAATGCCTAGAGCCCCATTCTGCCTTAATCCATCTTTGCTCAAGGGGGTTGATTTTTGCTTGCACCTGATTGGATAATAAAAGTGAACACAGCTTTACCCTATTTACGTAGCTAGGTGAATGTTCACTTTGTTAAGTGAACTGTATGAAGTCCTTTAGTGAATTAACTTCAACAGTGTTGCTTTCATTCTTGGCAAGTCTATTAACCACTTCAGCCCTGGAAGGATTTGCCCCTTAATGACCAGGCCATTTTTTGCGATACGGCACTGTGTCGCTTTAACTAACAATTGCACGGTTGTGCGATGTGGTACCCAATTAAAATTGATGTCCTTTTTTCCCACATATAGAGCTTTCATTTGGTGGTATTTGATCACTTCTGCGTTTTTTATCTTTTGCGCTATAAACAAAAAAAGACCAACAATTTTGAAAAAAAACAATATTTTTTAGTTTTTGCTATAATAAATATATATTTTTTTAAAACAAATTTCTTCATCAGTTTAGGCTGATATATATTCTTCTACATATTTTAGGTAAATAATAATAATATAAGTGTATATTAAATGGTTTGCGCAAAAGTTATAGCGTCTACAAAATAGGGAATAGATTTATGGCATTTTTATCATTTTTTTTTTTTACTAGTAATGGTGGCGATCAGCGATTTTTATCGGGACTGCGACATTGCAACAGACAGATCGGACACTTTTAACACATTTTTGGGACCATTGACATTTATACAGTGATCAGTGCTATAAAAAAGGAATGATTACTGTATAAATGTCACTGGTAGGGAAGGGGTTAACATTAGGGGGCGATCAAGGGGTTAAATGTGTTCCCTAAGTGTGTTTCTTACTGTGGGGGGATGTGACTGACTAGAGGAGAAGCCAGATCGTTGTTCCTAGATAGTAGGAACAGACGATCTGTCTCTCGTCTCCTGACAGAACAGGGATTTGTGTGTGTAAACACACAAATCCCTGTTCTGTCTCTCGTGCCAGCGATTGCGCGTGGACTGTGGTCATTGCGACCGCCAGCCACATGCATCGGCTCCCCCGCCATGCAGCGGGCACACGCTCGCCTGCTCTAGCCGTTTAAAGGGCTGACGTACAGCTATGGCGATTTGTGGGAGAGAGCTGACCTGCCACAGTATAATGACGCCGACTGCTCGGCTAGTGGTTAAGCAATACCTTTTTGCAATGGTACAGAGAATAGCTCCAAATAAAGAAAATGTAATGCAGTTGTCTTCAATATTTCTACTCAGGTTATTGGTCAAACACACCTCAAATTGTGAATACTGTATGAAACACAGCTAGACTGTAACTCCTATATGAAGTACAGCCCATATTGTAACCACTATCTGAAACACAGCTAAAATTGTGGCCATGCATATTGGTGTAGCGTGGTGTAGTGGAACTAAACTTTCATTGGGGTTTTCCACTATTGCCATAAAGTACAAGTATTCACAGTATACTTCCACATTATAGCATACTTATCTCCTAGTTTGCACTTTCCTAGCACTGACAGATCCAATTCTGTAGTCACTGCTCCATCACCACTGCTGCCATCTTTTACAGCACGTCTGGACTGGTATTTTTTTTTCCATAGCCATAAGGTAGTCACTAGTAATGGAATTTTTGCGTATGCACAATGAATTTACAAAATGTTGGCGCCCAGCATCATTCTTGGCTTCTTACAATTTTACACACGCACACACACACACACAATAGCTAGGAGAGGGGTAAAGGATCTTTTGGCAGAAAATACAGTCTCTTCTATAACAAAACCCTACCAAACTGTTTTTCTTTTTCTTTACTACTTTAGTACCACTTTAAGCTTGAGCTATGCTTTATCAATTTGCTGGCTGCAAGTAATAGAGACCTCTGCCTTAAATATTCAGTGTCATGAGTGAACTATAGTGAAGCTTACTCTGCACAGGAAAGACATAATAGCAAAAGGATATTACAAACCCTGAAGGTGCAGTATTTGCATTTATAGGTCCTGGAAGAAAAACACATGGGTATTTGGCAAACAGATAAAGAAGTCAAATATGGATACATATGAATGCAATACACATGTTGAGTCCTCTGCTGAACTTGCTGAAATCCACAATTTTTAGGTTGTATTTTGGCTGTTTATTTAATAATTAAAAATATACTCATTGTGTGTTAAACTCAATTAAATTTGTGTGTTTTGAGTGCAGAACATATGACATAAGAGTTTATGTTAGAGGATGTTTTTGAACCTGTATTTGGTGTAAAGCAAGAACAAAGAGATTTATATGCTAAAATATTTACTTCTTTCCCCAGATATTGTGGAAGGAACAGTCAATCATGGCATTGTCCTTAATGGGCAGAAAGAAGCTACCCTCCTGTACTTCGGAAGTTCCAAAAACTCCTGTATTAGTGACCCAAGTTTGTGTGGACCAGAAGGTTAGTATCTAACTGGGTATACTCAGTGTGTGACCCAAGCAAGTCAGGAAGCTAAGGGAGAAACCTAAAACCATGTTGCTCCCCCTGGGAACACAGTCTATCAACCCTTCTTTTTAACAACCATTTTACTGGAATATTGATGCGAAATATGGATGCAGAAAGCATGCTAAATATTATGAAAGCATGCTTAAACTGTAAAGTTCATCAGCCTGAAAATTGAGCTACATTTCATTGGCCCACCAGACCCCCCCCATCCCCATCAGATATGTAACTAAATTTAACCACAAGTATCTAGAAGTGACCAGAAACAGCAAGAAGAGCACAAAGAAAAATACTAATTATTTATTTTAGTGATCTATCATTCTGTCCTACTACCCTATGGACTAGCTCAGTAGTACATTATGGCATATACAGCCTCTAACAACATAGGTGTGTCATCAGTTAGAACGAGCATTAAAGGAGATATCACCCTCAGCCTCCGCAAAAGTTTTCCAGCTAATGGCTCAACATTTCCAATATTTTGATAAAAACATGCATTGTTTAAATAAAATATCACTTGCTGCTCAACCCAGACTGGGATGTAACAGAATTTTCAATATGGTAGCTTTCTTCAAAGAGGTAATAAGTAGATTTGGGCAAACTTTTGCTTGG
Source organism: Lithobates clamitans (assembly GCA_037952925.1). Taxonomy (NCBI): domain Eukaryota; kingdom Metazoa; phylum Chordata; class Amphibia; order Anura; family Ranidae; genus Lithobates; species Lithobates clamitans. Next base: position 18,161,390 of record JBBGZY010000438.1, read on the forward strand.
CCTGAACATCGCCTGTTTGCCTGTTCGGCGAAAGCCCGAATTTACAGGGTGTTTGGCGGGTGTTCGCCCCGCCAAATGCCTTGCAATGCACTGCGTGCTGCACAGTGCATCCTAAGCCCTGTTTGGGCAAAGTTTTGCCCAATCAGGGTGCAATGTTTAGCTGATTGTTAAGGAGTGGGCCAGGAAGCCAGCCGCGGCATCCTGAACAATTGATGAGTCATCAGCTGTCAATGGGCTTCCTTGCTGACAGCTGAATAAAAAAAGAAACATTGCTGGCGATAAAAAAGTGAACAAGAAAATGGTGTGGGGGTCCCCCCAATCCATGCCAGGCCTATGGGTCTGGTATAGATTTTGAAGGGAAACCCTACACCAAAGTGAAAAAAAAAACGGCGTGGGGTCCCCCCAAAATCCAGACCCTTATCGAAGCATGCTAGGTCGGTGACATCACAAAGGGCGGTGCCACCAGATGACATCGCCAAGTGGCCATTACCTATATAAGAACTGTCAAACGGCAAGCCAGGCATTCGGCGGTTTGCTTTAGTTGACTGCAGAGCGTTTTTTTTTCTGGGTCCGTGGGGCAATGGATTTACATCGGGGGACATTGTTTTTTCATAAAGTAATTGTCAAAAACTGTCTTTGTGTTTTTATTACTTTTTGACACTTTTTTGGTGAATGGGTAGGCCTTTGCACCCCATACTCATTAAAATGGGGGGGTGGGATCTGGGGGCCCCCTTGTTAAAGGGGGCTTTCAGATTCTGATAAGCCCCCTGCCCGCAGACCCCCACAACCGCAGCCCAAGGTTGTGGGGATGAGCCCCTTGTCCCCATCAACATAAGGACAAGGTGCTCTCGGCTGGGGGGGCAGAGCCCCCCTGCCCCAAAGCACCTACCCCTCCATGATGAGGGCATGTGGCCTGGTATGATTCAGGGGGGTGCTCATTCTTCCCCCCCTTTTCTGGCCTGCCAGGCTGCATGCTCAGATAAGGGTCTGGTATAGATATTGGGTGTGACCCCACACCATTTTAAAAAAATAATTTGGCTTGGGGTTCCCCTAAAATCTGGGGAAACCCCATGCCATTTAAAAAAAAAATTCTATTGCCGGAAATGGTGTTGTATTTGGCTTGGGGTTCCCCTAAAATCTGGGGGGACCCCATGCTATTTTTAAAACAATTTTCTATTGCCGGCAATGGTATTGTATTACCGGCAATTTAAATGTAATTTCATTCTTTTTTTTCTTTAGAAATGTCATTTTTGTTGCAGTATGTTATTTTACACATGCCACATATGTGACACTTTACAGGCAGACTAAAGGGACCCCCAGACACTATATTTAAAATAATTTTTCATGTTTAATTGTTGCACTTTAAGTAGTATTAAAATCACTGCCCCTGCAAAAAAAAAAAAACAAAAAACATCTTTTATTTTTTAAAATTTGCATTGATTCATGTCCCCTGGGGCAGTACCCTGGACCCCATACACTTTTTATGGCCAATTATTTGCATATAAGCCTTCGAAATGGGAACTCTTTTTTTTTGGGGGTCCCATAGACTTTAATAGGGTTGAAAAAGGAAGGGGTGAGACCACAGCGGTCCCAGGAATGCTCTCAAAGGGGGAGTCAACAACGTGATGTGATCCATTTATAAGGTAAGCTTTATTGAAGTGCTTGTGTTAAAACACAAAACGCGTCGACCTAGCGATGCCATAGATGCTGGCAGCCCCTCTCCCATGCTCCTGAGTGACCTCACATTCAACTACCGCATGATTTCCTGCACAATAATATTGATGACTAAGAGCTGTGGTATGGACTTGATATAGAGTGTTTACTCTGCCGGACACACGGAATTCATTCAGTTTGCAGCCTGTCTCTGTCTATTGGTTTTACCCACAATGGACGTGTGAATGATGCCTTATGGCTAAGCAGCTACAGTGAAGTGGAGGACAGACCCTTATATGGACTAGTATGTAACCTTTACACTAGCTTCCACGTCAATCTTCATGCCATAGACTTACGGGTGATATGTGCAATGCTGGACATTAGACGGCCGTGGGTGCCTGTAATTGGTAGCAGTCTGCCGTTGTCCTCTGCACTTCTTTGCATTCAACACAGTTTGTCCTGGAGTGCTTTGCTTTATATCTGCGTTAAGTGGAATAATTCTTGGTCTGATGAACAGGTCTCTTTTTTCACTTACGTGAACAAGATCATCACTACCACCTTCATACTGTCCTCACCTTATGAGTACGGAGACATTGGGCTTTTTTGAAGTGTCCTATATTTGAAAAAAATATTTTTTTCCCCCTTTTAGATCTCCTTGTCCCCCTCCACAGGTGATTGATAACAATTAGAGTTGATTGCCATACCCAGAGACTTTCACTCTCTTATACCACGCTCCCGGTTCCCACTACCCCAAGGTAGTGTCTGGTTCAGGACGGGTGGGGGGTTTTGTCAGCATCTATTTTTAATGATGCAACGTTGTTCTTACTGTTTTCTACAGTTTGCATGTCTTTTTATCTTTAGGTACCGTGGAGGAACGGGTCCCACCTGTGCAGCCGTATGCAGCATATGTGGGATTCCTTTATATATTTCTGTGCAATTTTTCAATAAAGTTTACTTTATAAATTGATCACATCACGTTGTTGACTTCCCCTTTGAGAGCATTCCTGGGACCGCTGTGGTCTCACCCCCTTCCGTTTTCATGTAGTTTACTTTGTTACATGGGGGATAGCCCGTCACATTGACGAATCGTTTGATCTTTATTATTTGCTGGTATTACACAAGTGGATTCGAGTGTGCTTTTATGTTTAACTTTAATAGGGTTCCCTGTTCGGGTCAGAACTTTTTCTCTGTTTGGGAGTTCTGGGGGGTGTTTGGCCCATCTCTAGTAATAAGTTCTTCAATTTCAGGTTAGAACATTTTTCGATTCAGCCTAACAATTGTAGACTATTGTTTAAAGAAAAGAAAAACAGTGCATGAAAATATTTTCAAAAACAGCAACAGTAAAATACATGTGATTGAAAGTGAAAAAAAACCTAACAAAGCTTGCCTGGTCCTGGTCTTCATGTCGAGTTCAGTTCATTTTCAGAGTGAGTCCAATCTATAATCACTTCTTATAAATGTAACTCCCTGACAGCACAAATTATGGCATAAGAATAGAGTTGGGAGTTAAAAAGTATAAAAGTGCTGCAGCTGCAGCTCTCATAGTCGAAGCTCCGCAACTATAGCTAAAACTGTAATTCCTGGCTTGAAGGAAAGTGTAAATAATAAAGGAGGGTCAGTAAAACTAGTGGTGGCTAGGGATGAGCTTCGTGTTCGAGTCGAACCCATGTTCGACTCGAACATCGGCTGTTCGACCGTCCGTCGAATTGCGAACGATATGGGCCGTTCGCGCCAAATTCGTGTGGCGCGTCACGGCCCATAATTCACTGCGGCATCGCAGTGCATTGCTGGCTGATGATTGGCCAAGCATGCACTATGACCCGCATGCTTGGCCAATCACAGCGCCGCCTGAACAGAGAGCCGTAATTGGCCAAAGCCAAGGAGGCTTTGGCCAATTATGGCTCAGGGGATTTAGTACACGCCCCACACTATATAAGGCCGCCTGCACGGCGGCCCTGTGTAGTGTGTGTTCCGGCGTTGAAAGAGATAGACAGAGAGACAGTGTTTGATTTGAGTTAGATAGATTAGGCAGAACAGTCAGTCAGTTAGCTGCACTTACAGTGTATTGTGTATATATATGCATCCCAGGTGTTGCATATATATATATACACTGTATTCAGTTTAGCTAGATCCGTTCCTGTTATCTTCTATCTAGACTATTTACATTCAGTGCAGTGTGTCCTGCTCACAGTGTTCAGCTAGATCCGTTCCTGCTATTTACATTCAGTACAGTGCTTCCTGCTCACAGTGTTCAGCTAGATCCGTTCCTGCTATTTACATTCAGTGCAGTGCGTGCTGCTCACAGTGTTCAGCTAGATCCGTTCCTGCTATTTACATTCAGTGCAGTGCGTGCTGCTCACAGTGTTCAGCTAGATCCGTTCCTGCTATTTACATTCAGTGCAGTGCGTCCTGCTCACAGTGTTCAGCTAGATCCGTTCCTGCTATTTACATTCAGTGCAGTGCGTCCTGCTCACAGTGTTCAGCTAGATCCGTTCCTGCTATTTACATTCAGTGCAGTGCGTGCTGCTCACAGTGTTCAGCTAGATCCGTTCCTGCTATTTACATTCAGTGCAGTGCGTCCTGCTCACAGTGTTCAGCTAGATCCGTTCCTGTTATCTTCCTACTGACAGGCAGGCTTGTCTGGTTACAGTATATAAAGCTACCTGAAGAAAATTACAGGTGTTCTTTTTGATCCTATTAGTACCACGGTCAGGCAGCTAGACTATTTACATTTAGTACAGTGTGTCCTGCTCACAGTGTTCAGCTAGATCCGTTCCTGTTATTTACATTCAGTGCAGTGTGTCCTGCTCACAGTGTTCAGCTAGATCCGTTCCTGCTATTTACATTCAGTACAGTGCGTGCTGCTCACAGTGTTCAGCTAGATCCGTTCCTGCTATTTACATTCAGTGCAGTGCGTCCTGCTCACAGTGTTCAGCTAGATCCGTTCCTGCTATTTACATTCAGTGCAGTGCGTCCTGCTCACAGTGTTCAGCTAGATCCGTTCCTGTTATTTACATTCAGTGCAGTGTGTCCTGCTCACAGTGTTCAGCTAGATCCGTTCCTGCTATTTACATTCAGTACAGTGCGTGCTGCTCACAGTGTTCAGCTAGATCCGTTCCTGCTATTTACATTCAGTGCAGTGCGTCCTGCTCACAGTGTTCAGCTAGATCCGTTCCTGCTATTTACATTCAGTGCAGTGCGTCCTGCTCACAGTGTTCAGCTAGATCCGTTCCTGCTATTTACATTCAGTGCAGTGCGTGCTGCTCACAGTGTTCAGCTAGATCCGTTCCTGCTATTTACATTCAGTGCAGTGCGTCCTGCTCACAGTGTTCAGCTAGATCCGTTCCTGTTATCTTCCTACTGACAGGCAGGCTTGTCTGGTTACAGTATATAAAGCTACCTGAAGAAAATTACAGGTGTTCTTTTTGATCCTATTAGTACCACGGTCAGGCAGCTAGACTATTTACATTTAGTACAGTGTGTCCTGCTCACAGTGTTCAGCTAGATCCGTTCCTGTTATTTACATTCAGTGCAGTGTGTCCTGCTCACAGTGTTCAGCTAGATCCGTTCCTGCTATTTACATTCAGTACAGTGCGTCCTGCTCACAGTGTTCAGCTAGATCCGTTCCTGCTATTTACATTCAGTGCAGTGCGTGCTGCTCACAGTGTTCAGCTAGATCCGTTCCTGCTATTTACATTCAGTGCAGTGCGTGCTGCTCACAGTGTTCAGCTAGATCCGTTCCTGTTATCTTCCTACTGACAGGCAGGCTTGTCTGGTTACAGTATATAAAGCTACCTGAAGAAAATTACAGGTGTTCTATCCCAGCTTAGTGCAGCTACAGGCCATTAGTATGTCTGGAAGGCCAAGAAGGAGAGGCAGACAGTCACAAGCCAATAAGAGAGGGCAAGCAGGCTCTGTGTCTAGTGCTGGTCGTGGAGACGGTGCATCCTCATCAGCACGTGGCCATGGGACACGCTTGGCCTTTTTTTCGGCAGCTGGCCGTGTTGAGCCGCAACATGCGGAAGACTTGGTCGAGTGGATGACCAAGCCGTCCTCATCCTCCTCATCCTCTCTCACCCATGCCCAGGGTGCTTTGTCTGGCAAAGCAGCGGCCTCTTCCCTCAGCTCAATGTCATCAGTGACTCCTTCCCTAGCCCCACCATGTCCTCCTGAGGATTCCCTCGAACTGTTTGACCACAGTGTTGGGTACATGCTCCAGGAGGATGCCCAGCGTTTGGAAGGCTCTGATGATGATACTGAGCTCAATGAAGGCAGTAACATGAGCACGGACAGAGGGGGTGCCCAAGAAGGACAGCAATCTGGCAGTCATGCTCCCCCTGCTGCAGCATACTGCCAGGTTTGCTCCAGTGATGAGGAGGGAGGGGATGATGAGGTCACTGACTCAACGTGGGTGCCTGATAGGAGAGAGGAGGAGGAGGAGGAGGAGGAGGAGGAGGAGGAGGAGGAGGTGGCACATCACCAACTAGGCAGGATGCCCTCCAGGGGCCAGCCTAAGGGCAGCACATTGACTGCATCACACCCCAAAGCTCCACATGTGCAGGGCGCTGCAGTCTCTGCGCGTTATTCAAAAAGTTCTTTGGTGTGGGCCTTTTTTGAGACGAGTGCATCAGATCGCACCGCTGCTATTTGCAATATATGTCTCAAGCGTATCTCGCGTGGCCAAAACATCTCCCGCTTGGGTACCACATGCTTGACCAGACATATGTTGACCTGCCATGCAGTTCGTTGGCAAGCGTATCTAAAAGACCCACACCAAAGAACAAAGACGATCTCTCCTTGCTCCTCATCAGCTGAGATTTCCAACCCCACTAGACCTTCAGTCCTCTCTGCGACCTGCAGTGAGAGGAATGAAGGTGTAGAATTAGGTGTGTCACAGCCAAGTACTTATGGGCAATCTGCTTTTGGTACACCGACGTCAGATTGTACCAGGCAAATTTCCCTGCCCCAGCTGCTGCACCGCCGAAAGAAGTTTGCTCCCAGCCATCCACATGCCCAGCGGTTGAATGCTAGCTTGGCAAAATTGCTAGCACTTCAACTGCTGCCTTTTCAGTTGGTAGACTCTGCCCCCTTCCGTGAGTTTGTGGAATGTGCGGTTCCTCAGTGGCAGGTACCCAAACGCCACTTTTTCTCACGGAAGGCGATTCCGGCTCTCTACCGGCATGTGGAAGGCAATGTCCATGCCTCGCTGGACAGGGCGGTCAGCGGTAAGGTGCATATTACCGCTGACTCATGGTCCAGCAGGCATGGACAGGGACGTTACTTAAGTTTCACGGCGCATTGGGTGACTCTGCTGGCAGCTGGGAAGGATGCAGGACAAGGTGCAGTAGTGTTGGAGGTTGTTCCGCCACCACGCCTCCAAAATGCTGATTGTGACACACCTCTCTCCTCCACCCCCTCCTCTTCTTCTTCCTCCATGGCCTCTTCCTCGGAACCAGCGGTGCTCCGTAGGCGTTCAAGGGGCTACGCAAGTACGCAGGCCAAAAGATGCCATGCGGTGCTTGAGCTGGTGTGCTTGGGGGACAGGAGCCACACTGGGGCAGAGGTTCTGTCAGCTCTGCAGGGGCAGGTTCAGAGGTGGTTGACGCCACGCCAACTTAAGGCAGGAATGGTGGTTTGCGACAATGGCACCAACCTCCTCTCTGCCCTCCGACAGGGACAACTGACCCATGTGCCCTGTTTGGCTCACGTCCTTAACTTGGTGGTGCAGCGGTTCTTGGGCAGGTACCCGGGCTTACAGGATGTCCTGAGGCAGGCCAGGAAAGTCTGTGTGCATTTCCGCCGGTCATATAATGCCAGTGCTCGGCTGACGGACCTCCAAAAGGAGTTTAACCTGCCCAAGAACCGCCTAATCTGTGACATGCCCACCAGGTGGAACTCGACGTTGGCCATGCTGCAGCGGCTGCACACGCAGCAGAGGGCCATCAATGAGTACCTGTGCGACTATGGCACCAGGACAGGGTCAGGGGACCTTGGTTTTTTTTCCCCACGCCAGTGGGCCATGATCAGGGATGCATGCACTGTCCTGTCACCATTCGAGGAGGCCACGAGGATGGTGAGCACTGACAGTGCATGCATCAGTGACACTGTCCCCCTTGTCCACCTGTTGGAGCACACGCTGCGTGGGATAATGGACAGGGCACTTGAGGCAGAACAGAGGCAGGAAGAGGAGGACTTCCTTAGCTCTCAAGGCCCCCTTTATCCAGACAGTGTTCCTGCGTGCCCGCCGATCACACAGGAAGAGGACGAGGAGGAGGAGGAGGAGGAGGAGGAAGATTGTGTCAGTATGGAGGTGGAGCCTGGCACTCAGCATCAGCAGTCTTTAAGGGATCAGTCCCAAGGAACACATGGACTTGTACGTGGCTGGGAGGAGGTGGCTGCGGACGTTGTTGTCCTTAGTGACCCAGAGGACTCCGGACCGAATGCCTCAGCAAACCTACGCTGCATGGCCTCCCTGATCCTGCAAAGCCTGCGTAAGGATCCTCGTATTCGTGGTATCAAGGAGAAGGACCAATACTGGCTGGCAACCCTCCTTGATCCACGTTACAAGGGTAAGGTTGCGGACCTTATCTTGCCATCGCAGAGGGAGCAGAGGATGAAACATCTTCGGGAGGCCTTGCAGAAAGGTCTGTGCAACGCGTTCCCAGAGACTGGGAGGTTACAAACTCCTGTTTCTGGACAACGTGTTGCTGAGGCTTCGGTCAGTCAAAGAAGGAGCGGTGGAGAAGGTGGCCGTCTGACCGATGCGTTCAGACAATTTTTTGGTCCGCAGCCCCAAGGTATGATCGGTTCCAGCAACCATCGCCAGCGTCTGTTTTACATGGTGCAGGAATACCTAGGGGCAAGATCAGACTTGGACACCTTTCCCACCGAAAATCCTCTGGGTTACTGGGTCTTGAGGATGGATCACTGGCCAGAGCTTGCACAGTATGCAATTGAGCTACTGGCCTGTCCTGCATCCAGCGTTCTTTCGGAACGCACATTCAGTGCTGCTGGAGGCGTGGTAACCGATCACAGGGTGCGTCTGTCCACCGACTCGGTCGATCGGCTGACCTTCATAAAAATGAATCAGTCTTGGATCACCACCAGCTACCAAGCACCTGATGCAGATGTAACCGAATAATTTTTTTTGAAATCTCAGATCCCTTCAAAGACTGCCTATGCTGATGCTGAGTGACTATCCCTGAGTAATTATCCTCTTCCTCCTCAATCATCACGCTGATAGCTTGTAAGAACATTTTTGGTTCTGGGCGCCACCACCAGTGCCTAAGGCACAATTTTTCAGCCCCTGTTTAACAGGGGCGTGTAATTACAATTTTTGATGTAATACTTTGCAGCAGGGCTCGTTCCTGCATTCCAACTAGAGTGTCTGTGAGGGGTTGCAGTGTTGTGGCACCAGCACCAGTGCCTAAGACCCAATTTTTCTGCCCCTGTCTAACAGGGGCGTGTAATTACAATTTTTGATGCAATACTTTGCAGCAGGGCTTGTTCCTGCATTCCAACTAGAGTGTCTGTGAGGGGTTGCAGTGTTGTGGCACCAGCACCAGTGCCTAAGACCCAATTTTTCTGCCCCTGTCTAACAGGGGCGTGTAATTACAATTTTTGATGCAATACTTTGCAGCAGGGCTTGTTCCTGCGTTTCAACTAGAGTGTCTGTGAGGGGTTGCAGTGTTGTGGCACCAGCACCAGTGCCTAAGACCCAATTTTTCTGCCCCTGTCTAACAGGGGCGTGTAATTACAATTTTTGATGCAATACTTTGCAGCAGGGCTCGTTCCTGCGTTCCAACTAGAGTGTCTGTGAGGGGTTGCAGTGTTGTGGCACCAGCACCAGTGCCTAAGGCCTAATTTTTCAGCTCCTGTTCAACAGGGGCATGTAATTACAATTCTTGATCTAATATTTCACAGCAGGGCCCTGTGAGGGCTTACAGTGTTTTGGCCACAGCAACACCTAAGGCCCAAATTTCTGCTGAGTATATAGGGTAGGACCCTACTTTCAAACATCTAACTTACAAACGACTCCTACTTGCAAACGGAAGGAGACAACAGGAAGTGAGATGAAATCTACCCCTAAGGAAGGGAAATTCTCTCCTGTAAGAGTTAATATGGGAAAACAATTTTTCCTTTCCACTGATGCTTTCCAATCCTTGTTCCACAAAAAAACCCAAATTTTCAAAAAACATTTTTCATTGGGACAAAAAAGTGAGGTGAAATCTTCTGAAGAGGAGGAAAGACGCAAAACAAATGTCACAGGGGTGATAACCCTTCCCTATGTTTTCCAAAAAGCTTAGAAAAGATTTTTTGGCTGGAGCTAAACACATTAAAAATGTTCAAAATTACAAACAGATTCTACTTAACAACAAACCTACAGTCCCTGTCTTGTTTGCACCGCCTGTATACTGCTGTTCAGAGTATATAGGGACCTTTCCTTATTTTAATTTGGGTGCGGGGTTCCCCTTAATATCCATACAAGACCCAAAGGGCCTGGTAATGGACTGGGGGGTACCCATGCCGTTTGTCTCACTGATTTTCATCCATATTGCCATGACCCGACATGACATTAAACCCGCAAGCAGTTTTAAATGAGATTTTTTCCTTTAAAAATGACATTTGGTGCAGGGACTGTTCTAAACATGGGAAACACGCGTCACTTTACAGGCATACTATAGACACCCCCCAGGTACGATATTTAAAGGAATATTTCACTTTTTTTTTTTTACTTTAAGCATCATTAAAATCACTGCTCCCGAAAAAACGGCCGTTTTTAAAAGTTTTTTTTGCATTGATACATGTCCCCTGGGGTAGGACCCGGGTCCCCAAACCCTTTTTAGGACAATACCATGCAAATTAGCCTTTAAAATGAGCACTTTTGATTTCGAACGTTCGAGTCCCATAGACGTCAATGGGGTTCTAACGTTCGTGCGAACTTGCGGTCCGTTCGCGGGTTCTGGTGCGAACCGAACCGGGGGGTGTTCGGCTCATCCCTAGTGGTGGCAAGCACTTCATGGGAATTAAGTATTTGTTACACAGAACTTTTAATAAAAAATACTGTATTTTCCTGGGGTCCTGCTTTATTAAAAAAGGGTAGGATGAGTAGCTGAAACATATGTAGTACCCTGTATGCTTCATGTACTGGGCTGGTATCAATCTGGTGAGGGTAAAACTCTAAATCAATCAAAATCTTCTGCTTCTTGCTGAAATTCATTCTCCAAGCACGAATCTTCTTCTGCCCAAATCTATCCTCCCAGCATAGGCCTCCACATCCCCCCAAAAAATCTTTCCTTCTAGCAAGTTATCACCCCACAAAGTCTTTCCAAATATTCACCAAATTTAAATCTTTCCTCCCAACACAAACCTTCCCCTCCCAGATTATTATTGCCCTCTTTACAATTTCCTTCCTATCTCCCAGAAGTCACCAGACCTCAAATGCGGCATTGCAAGCAAGGGGATTCTTTCCAGGTTCGCCCTCAACTTGTGACACGACTTGAGTAATTTGAGATGTCCAAGCTAAGGAGGTGCCTAGGGATGCTTCCTTCAGCTCGAAATTCTATTGCCCTGATAGGCAGCATGATGAGAAGAAATTCTGACTACTGCAGCTTCGAACGATCATGTTGTCAGGACTCGGGGCACCTGGAAGGAGATGCAAGTCATGTGCTTGGGGTGTCCGGTATTAGCAGACACCCTAAGCGTACTTCCAAAACCTATATCTATTGGATAAGAGTTGCTAATTTATACAGTTTAACTTGCAGATAACCTCAAATGCTTCATAGCCTATTATATTTTTCAAAAATGTTAGTGAAATGTCTCCTTATTGTCTGAGGCTTGTTATTTCTCTTTGAACTTCAGGTGTCACATTCTCATTTTTCTGGAAGATTCAGGACCTGTCACCAAAGAAACAATTGAAACCTATTAACCAAAGTAACAATCAAGAATCTTTCCAAGATGATTCCCTTAAGAGCCAACAGACACAGGCCTTTGGGAAAAAAGTTACTTCCCATGGTTTTCAAATCTACTCAGATGAGCGTGAAGGCTATGTTGAGGTATATACACATGAGGACTCCAAGGTCTGGAAAGCAAGAATAAAAGCTCCAGGTACTCATCACTGTGTTACAGTTTGGTTCTTGACAAAGAAACACAATGGAGGAGCAGAGTTCTTTATTTATTATAGGCATTTATATGGCATCGACAATTTATGTGGCTTTTTACATACTGTATATTTGCATCAGTCTCTGCCCTCAAGGACCTAACAATCTAAGGTTCCTATCACAATGTATATATACGCACACATATACTGGGGCCAATTTACCTACCAGCGTGTAGTGTGGGCAAAAACACAAACAAGCACAACTAGAACTTTTAACTACACTATATTACCAAAAGTATTGGGACGTCTGCTTTTACACGCACATGAACTTTAATGGCACCCCAGTCTTCGTCCATAGTGTTCAATATTGAGTTGGCCCACCTTTTGCAGCTATTACAGCTTCACCTCTTCTGGGAAGGCTGCCCGCAAGGTTTAGGAGTGTGTCTATGGGAATGTTTAACCATTTTTCCAGAAGCGCATTTGTGAGGTTAGGCACTGATGTAGACGTGAAGGCCTGGCTCGCTGTTTCCGCTCTAATTTATCCCAAAGGTGTTCTATCAGGTTGAGGTCAGGACTCTGTTCAGGCCAGTCAAGTTCCTCCACCCCAAATTAGCTCATTCATGTCTTTATGGACCTTGCTTTCTGCACTGGTGCGCAGTCATGTTGCCCCAAACTGTTCCCACAAATTTGTAAGCATGACATTTTCCATGCATGGATTTCAACAAGGGTTTTTTTTTAAGCACGTAATTAGAGCCTGAGATTCTAATTGGTTTCAAAAAGGGTAGGATCGGGGCGCAGAGCACTGGGCCCTGAGCCCACCCACTTGTGTGACATTAGCAAATTAATATTCGCTAATGACTTCTTGCTGCTCCTCCCAGGCAATCAGGAAGCTTGTCCTGAGACCCGATTGGCCGGGAGTCTTAGGACGGGTCTCAGGACTCGCCTCCTGTTCGGCCGCGTGGAAAAGCAACGGCCGAACAGGAGGCAGGAGGCAGCAGCAGTCTCTTTTAGCAGCCCTGGATTCAGCAGAGCATCGTCACCTCATCCTCCTCCCGCACCGGGGGGGTGGGGGGTGCTGGCATTGACAGAGGATTGGGGCGGATCAGGGCGTATCGAGCGCCGGGGGGTTTGTGTAGTGGATCGCTGCTTTGATATTTTGAGAGCTGCGTGGGGGGGGGGAGGGAGGAGGGGGCTGCAAGTGAGGGGGCTGCGAGTGAGGGGGCCAGGTCTGCTTGCCGCCCCCCAAACTTTTGACCACTAGCCGCCACTGCTTTTTGAGTACGATAATATTTGTAATTTCATGGGCATCACAGCTTTGAGACCTGACATATTTGATATCTATTCACTGGACACTACTTCAGCTTTTATTTTGTACAAAAAAAATTGGGGATTAAATTGTGTCTGTGTGCACTAAAATTCATTTCACTATATTTTTCAAGAAAATATAGGTTTGATAAACAAGTATGCAAATATTGTGCAACATAAAACATTGCAACGACCTCATTTTAATTCAACAGGGCGTCTGTGTTCAGAAAATATATAATATTCTGGTGGTTTTAAGTAATTTTATAGCCAAAAATGCTGATTTTAACATGTGTGTAAAAAACAAAAATGTTTTAGAGGGGAAGTGGCAAGAATTATATGCTTGTTCAGGAACCGAGCAAAACTGAAATATCATTTCCTAATGTAGTAAGCCTTTATTGTATCATTACTAATAGCTGATACTGCTTATAAATCAGAACAAGTTTTAGGCCTGGAGTAAAACTATATTCTCTGAATAACTCTCTAAACGTAATAATTTTAAAGCGTTAGTTATGACATAATTCCTCCAGTGAAATGCAAAGGACATTACAGAACATTGAAGTAGAAGCTTAAAGAAAAATACTCTTGTTATCCTTAAAATGTATATTAACAGTAAAGAAGAGGAAAGGATCTTCTGTTCTGAACCAGAACAAGATGTTCTAACCTTTCTAAATGAGTCTCATCTGTTTGAATTACTGCTGTAATGCTAATGAAAGACGTCACAGCACGTGGATTTCCTAATGGCTGTTCTGTTCTAGTTACAGGTCATGTCCCAGATGCTCATAATTCTGCATGTTAAAAGTTATAAGATATTCCCTTAAATATTAATACAGTAACAGGTGAAATTACCATAAATAGAATTCTGTCAGGGCTAGCCTTGTGTTGGATTCAGTAGATTGACAAAATGGCTTTATTAATGGCAATAAACTTGTGGTGAGTAATGCTTGTTTGGCTGATATAGGTAACTTAGAAATTGCTGAAAGATGTCAAATAAATTGCATTTATTTGCGTGCCACTCTTAGTACTGTTTGGAGATGCAGGTGCATTCCTTATGCACCCAGATTCCTCAGAACTGATAAAACTTACATTTTTCTTTGGTCTTCAGTACAGTATATCTTTTAACTAACAGCACAGTGGCTAAGTGGTTAGCACTTCCACTTGGTAGCACTAAGGGTTGTCGGTTTGAAATCCTGACAATGGCACTATCTGCATGGAGTTTGCATGTTCTCCCCTTGGTACTCCTGTTTCTTCCCTCACTCCAAAGACATGCTGGTAGGTAAATTGGCCCTACTATGTGTATGCATGAATGTAGGTTAGGGACCTTAGATTGTAAGCTCCTTAGAGACATGGACTGATATGTATGTATAAAAATATAAATATTTATATGTAAAACACTGCAAAAATTAACGGCGCTATAAAAGTACTGTAATAGATTAAATAAACTTTTCCCTCAATAAGGTATTGATGTCCTTTTTGAGAAAATGCAACTAAGGTATTAAAAATAGTGATAACATCACTAATAAGGTTTAAAAATGTATTTTCCTCTTGAATCACAAACCCGATGACCGGTATAGGCTCACCCTTAGTAATCACATTTATTGGAGTTACTTGCTCTGACTGTTTCATGGTTGATTTGACAGCTTTCAATGAAGATTAACTGGAAGCTGGGACATCTTCTCTTACAATCAAATTTGTGTTATATTTAAAGCTGAACTCCAGGAATTCAGTCCCTTTAAAAAAAATGAAGGTACACTATGAGTTAAAGGAGAAGTCCAGCCAAAACTCGTTTGACTGGGCTTCTCCTATGGATCACAGGAGTGCAATTCGTTTTGCACTCCTGTGTCCTGTTTCAAGCAGAGAGTGGGCTAAAGTCTTCTCTCTGCTGACGTCACGGATATCAGCCTAGGCACGAACACAGACAATAAAGTCTGGACCGATGCTGCATCCACCTAGGTAAGTATGAATGGGGTAAAAAAAAGAAACCCTGCACTGCAAGGTAGTGGACCTTACGGCTGACTGCTGCGGATGGAGCTCTAGGTGATTCAGGAGAGCAGGTATTCTGGAGCACCAACACGGATCACACTGGGAGCTAGAGCATGAGATTTCCCAGGGAGCGGAATCTAAAAGCCAGCGGGTTTTCTCCAGAGGTCCCTAGTGGTGGGGATGGATTTAGCTGCAGTCTGGCTCAAGGTCGCAACCCCCAGGTCCTCCCAGCTCACACTCACGGTAGAGTACAGGAAGGTATGGAGGAAACAGCAGACTGCGACAACAAAGGATAGTCAGGAGATAGCCAAAGGTCGGGACAACAAGTAAGTAAGGATAGTCAAGGAAAACACCAAGGTCGGGATATGAAGCAGGACAGTCAGGAACAAGCCAAGATCGGTAACTAGAATCAGATGTAGAACACACAGCAAAGAGTACACGGATGTCAAACACACAATATTGATCAGCAAGGCTGGCTTGCAGTGCACAGGTTAATATAGAGTTCCCTGATAGGGCCTGGGGTGGAGCCATGCTTTGAGGAGAGTTTACTTAAGCAACCAGGTGAAGGGTGGCCGGTCTCTCAAGCTGAACACATGGAGAGGTAAGCTGACAGACAAACATTACTGCGGATCCATGACATAGAGTACATGCTGCAAGGTATTACCATGATTTTTTTCTGGTGTTATGCAACACTGTACATAATGTGTGTATAATAAAAGGATTGATGATTTTCTAGTGCAAAAGTGATTAATTTGCCATAAGAAATTCTCCATGTTATGGGAAATTGCTGTTTTTTTTTTTTTGGTCAACCAACATCCAATAAATGGCCCACTTCCTGCTACTGATACCTAAATTAAAGCGCTGGAGAAAGTTGTGTTCTGTTTGATCCACTTTTCTGTAAATTCTAAACCATTAATTAAATACTTTTGTGTCTTCATTTTCTAGGTCCATATTGGACTCATGTTCTGTTCACTTGGACATCAAGTGAAGGCCTTAAGGTTTATGTCAATAGCACCTTTAACGCCAGTGATTCCCAAGGTCACCTCTTTTACAGTTATGGAGCTGGTAGTGATCGCCTGATTGTGGGCACAAACAGTGATCCTTCCACACACTATGTGAATGGTGCTTTCGATGAGTTCCTCATATGGGAAAGAGCTCTAAGCCCTCCTGAGATTCACCACTACTTTACAGCTGCCATTGGTATGTTATTTTGGTAAGCAACATTTGTGAATGTCGCTTCATACTTACAATTACCTAACATCAACATAAGCCTTGTTTCAGAAATATATTAAGGAAAAATGACTACTTGCACAGCTATACATAGATAAGGGGTTGTTTATCTTTTACTGTAACTTAATGGAGATATGTCATTTTTTTCATATTTGCTTACACATATGAAAATAATGCATTATAGAGATCATGCCTTCTCACAAATTTCTTAAACATTTAAACCCAGTATCTACTGTATCTTTCACAGTGTCAAATATGTACATGTCTATATATCTGCCAAAAGTCAGACTGAAGCATAGAATGAGAACCCTAGCTATAAATATGTTTTGCTTATAATATACAGTTCACACCATTCCTCCCAACATTCTGAGATAAGAAAGAGGGACACCTTTAGTACAAAGTATGTAGGCAAAGGACACCCTTTTCACAATTACCCAGATCTCCAAGAATTAAAAAATGTATTTGTTAAACCAAAGTAATTGTTTTTTACTACTTTTCTTTTTATTGGCTTTTCAAAATAACCAATAAATTCATATAGAGGTTGGATGTAAAGTTTCGCACTTTTGGTTGGCAATTGAAAAGTGCAATTTTTTTTATACAGACCAATAAAGGGGAAAAAAGGAAAAAAGAGGGACAGATAGAGCTGGTTCCAAAAGAGGGACAGTCCCTCCAAACGAGGGGCAGTTGGGAGCAATGTTACACTAATACTTACTGTATATTTTATAAGGCAAGAACAATGATGACAATTATGTTGCAGCAGCTAGATCAGACATTAGTATACTTTATCAAATATATTAATGTTTTCTCTCAGTTACTATAAGTTAATGTATCAGTCTTATTAAGCAAGTTGGCACCTATAAAAAAGCACACATACTCTGGATAATAAGGCAGTGCATCAAAGCTCGCTTTGATGTAGAATAGAAAATTAAAAAAAAGATCCTTTTCCTTTAAAGCATGTTATACAGCACAGTGCTTGTGCTGTGTAATTTGGCCCCCTTTAACACCTGAAATACCTGGCTGATCCTGCCTACCCTCCCCCCTGTAAACTGACCACGGTTTATCATGGCTGCTGAGCCCTGACACCATGGTCAGTTTACGTGCCATAGTCATCCGCTGTGTCTCCTGTCTCTCCTCTGTGCTCTCCGCCTTCCTCCCCCCCTCCATTCCCTACCTGTCAGCTCCGTGTCCGTGCCCACCTTCTCCCCTCCTGCTGCTCAAATTAGGTTTAAATTTACATTATCCTCTTGGTTGATTCATTTAATGTCCCCCCGTGACTGTGCTTTATAAAAAAATGCAGCTATATATCTGTTTCAGAGCGCAGATCAGCACTCACTTGACCCGCCGGTTCTCTCCTCTTTCGCATAACAGCTGCAGTGGGCGAGGCGGCCTCTCTCTTCCTCTCCTCCTTCCCTCTTGACTGGCGTCAGCAGGCGATCCTCGGCCCCGCCCGCTGCATCTGTCGGGCTGAGAGAGGAGAGAGATGAGATGAGTTCCGATCTGCGCTATGAAAACAGGTATATAGCTGCATTTTTTTATAAAGCACAGTCACAGGGCGACATGAACCAACCGATAGGATAACATAAATTAAACCCTGTGGGTTAACAACCACTTTAATACATTTTAAAAAGCTTGTTTACATTTATTTTAAAGGCCCCTTCCACACGGGACAGATCCATTTAGCGGAGTCTTCCAGCTCAGCAGGAGATTGCTCTGTTGATCTGTTGATCTCCGCTGAGCCGGCGGATGACAGGTTTGTCTCTGCTCACTGAGCGGGGAGGGGCCTGTCAGAGTGCCGCTAATTCCTATGGAGAGATCGGATGAAAACGGACAGCTTGTCCATTTTCATCAGATCTCATCCGATCTGCCAAGAACATATCGCCATTCATCTGTTTTTAGCTGCTTGAATGGCAGACGGGTGTCAGCGGACACATCTCCGCTGACTTCCGTCTCCCCATAGGAGTCAATGGACGGCCCGCTCAGATCCGCCTGTTCGTTTTTTTGTCGTGTGAAAGGGGCCTAAGAGAGTGTGCATGTATATGTGTATATACTATATATATATATATATATATATATATATATATATATACAGTATCTCACAAAAGTGAGTACACCCCTCACATTTTTGTAAATATTTTATTATATCTTTTCATGTGACAACACTGAAGAACAAACAGTGTAAATTTGCTATCCCCTCAAAATTACTCAACACACAGCCATTAATGTCTAAATCGCTAGCAACAAAGGTGAGTACGCCCCTAAATGAAAATGTCCATATTGAGCCCAAAGTATCAATATTTTGTGTGACCACCATTATTTTCCAGCACTGCCTTAACCCTCTTGTGCATGGAGTTCACCAGAGCTTCACAGGTTGCCACTGGACTCCTCTTCCACTCCTCCATGACAACATCACAAAGCTGTTGGATATTAGAGACCTTGCACTCTTCCACCTTCCGTTTGAGGATGCCCCACAGATGCTAAATAGGGTTTAGGTTTGGAGACATGCTTGGCCAGTACATCACCTTTACCCTCAGTTTCTTTGGCAAGGCAGTGGTCATCTTGGAGGTGTCTTTGGGGTCGTTATCATGTTGGAGTACTGCCCTACGGCCCAGTCTCCGAAGTGAAGGAATCATGCTCTGCTTCAGTATGTCACAGTACATGTACAGTACATGTTGGCATTCATGGTTCCCCCAATGAACTGTAGCTTCCCAGTGCCGGCAGCACTCATGTAGCCCCAGACCATGACACTCCCACAACCATGCTTGACTTTAGGTAAAACACACTTGTCTTTGTGCTCCTCACCTGGTTGCCACCACAACGCTTGACACCATCTGAACAAAATAAGTTTATCTTGGTCTCATCAGACCACAGGACATGGTTCCAGTAATCTGCTTGTCTTCAGCAAACTGTTTGCGGGCTTTCTTGTGCATCATCTTCCTTCTGGGACAACAGCCATGCAGACAGGCTGACCCCCCACCCCTTCAACCTCTGTAGCAATGCTGGCAGCACTCATACGTCTATTTCCCAAAGATAACCTCTGGATATAATGCTGAGCACGTGCAACTACTTTGGTCGACCACGGCGACCTGTTCTGAGTGGAACCTGTCCGGTTAATTCGCTGTATGGTCTTGGCCATGTGCTGCAGCTCAGTATTTATACACATCCACATGTATTTGAGCTTCGGATTGCACACCCAAATGCAATAGGCTGTGCACACCTATGACTGTAAGCAACAATGTCAGAATTGAGGCTTTTTGAAAGTGGAAGTAAACCCTCCTATCATTTTCAGCCATGGAAGCTGCCATCTTGGCCTCTGTTTAACCACTTCAGTCCAGAAAGGATTTACCCCCTTCCTGACAAGGTCATTTTTTGCGATATGACACTGCGTTACTTTAACTTACAGTTGCGCGGTCGTGCAACGCTGTACCCAAATAAAATGTATCACTTTTTTTCCCACAAATATAGCTTTCTTTTGGTGATATTTGATCACCTATGCGATTTTAATTCTTTTCACTATAAACAAAAAAACACCAACAATTTTGGAAAAAAAAAACAATATTTTTTTCTTTCTGCTATAAAACATACCCAATAAAAAAAAAATTTAAATCGAATTTCTTCATAAATTTAGACCAATATGTATTCTTCTACATATTTTTGGTAAAAAATAAAAACCCAATAAGCATATATTGATTGGTTTGCGCAAAAGTTATAGCGTTTACAAAATAGGGGAAAGATTTATGGCATTTTTAATATTTATTTATTTTTTAATAGTAATGGCGGTGATCAGTGATTTTTAGTCGGACTGCCACATTGCAGCACACAGATCGGACACCTAGCTGACATTTTTGACACATTTTTGGGAACCAGTAACATTATTACAGTGATCAGTGCTAAAAATATGCATTGACATTGTACTAATGACACTGTCAGAGAAGGGGTTAACATTGGGGGCGATCAAGTGGTTAAATGTGTTCCCTCAGTGTGTTCCTAACTGTGTGGGGGGATGGGCTGCCTAGGACAACATGCAGATCCGTCTTCCTGCGTAACAGAAAGACAGGATCTCTGCGTGATCCCCCTGTCAGAACGGAGTTCTGCTTTGTTTACTATGGGAGATCCCCGTTCTGTCATTGCGGGGAATGATCGCAGGTGGCCGGCGGACATCGAGTCCACCGGACCCCGCTGATTGGCTCCCCTGCTGGCCAATGCATGCACGCCCACAGAACCTCGTGCACGAACCGACGTACACCTACAGTGATTCGCACAGCCGAGCCAACCTGCAGCAGTATAATGCCCTGTACACACGTTCGGACATTGATCGGACATTCCGACAACAAAATCCATGGATTTTTTCCAATGGATATTGGCTCAAACTTGTCTTGCATACACACGGTCACACAAAGTTGTCGGAAAATCCGATCGTTCTGAACGCGGTGGCGTAAAACAAGTACGTCGGGACTATAAACGGGGCAGTAGCCAATAGGTTTCATTTCTTAATTTATTCTGAGCATGCGTGGCACTTTGTGCGTCGGATTTGTGTACACACGATCGGAATTTCCGACAACGGATTTTGTTGTCAGAAAATTTTATAGCCTGCTCTCAAACTTTGTGTGTCGGAAATTCCTATGGAAAATGTGTGATGGAGCCAACACACAGTCGGAATTTCCGACAACAAGGTCCTATCACACATTTTCCATCGGAAAATCCTATCGTGTGTACAAGGCATTACTGTGGCGGCTGGTCGGCAAGAGGTTAATCTTCAACTGCCATGATGCTGCACATGTGATCAATTATGACACCAGCTATTGGATGGTTTGACAGTTTGGTTGAGAGCAATGTGGCAGTTACATTCCTGTCACGTGTCGGGAATGTAACTGTTTTTGAAACTGGTAAATCAATGGGTTTACATCCGCTTTAAATGTTATGGAGAGGAAATGAATGTGTAAATTTGTAAGCTGCAGGCCTGCCTATATTTGACAGGTACAAGTGCCTGCTAATGATGTTTTGTGAGTAATC
Organism: Lithobates clamitans; assembly: GCA_037952925.1. NCBI lineage: Eukaryota > Metazoa > Chordata > Amphibia > Anura > Ranidae > Lithobates > Lithobates clamitans. The sequence goes on from JBBGZY010000438.1 coordinate 18,182,667, forward strand.
TATACCTACAGTATAGCCCATTTATTGGTCATGTAAGTTGAAAGAAAAAGCTTTAGCCTTTGATTTACAGTGTATGTCTGCAATTTTGATTTGGGATGAAAAATCCACTCCCAAGTGTGAGAATCACTGCAATTTAAGCTGAATCTTGAATCTCTACCATCCTTTGCTGAGCTTTTCAGAATATAATCTGGATTCAGAAAGGAACCAAACTTTATAAATCAAGGATTATTTAGGTTGAAATGTGACCAATCAAATTAATTTATCACAAACTATAAATTTAATTGGTCACATTTCAACCTAAATAATCCTTAATAGTATACATACAAAGCCATTCACATCTCTGCCCCGAGCTACATCACCAACCTTGTCTCCAAATATCACCCAAATCTTCCTCTCCACTCTTCTCAAGACCTCCTACTCTCAAGCTCTCATCTCCTCCTTCCATGTTCGTCTCCAGGATTTCTCCAGAGCCTCTCCCATCCTCTGGAACTCGCTACCTCAACCTGTCTGGCTATCCCCTACCCTTCTACCTTCAGGCGATCCCTGAAAACTCATCTCTTCAGGAAAGCCTATCACGTCTCTAACTACTCTCCTACCACTTCCATCAGCTCATTCCTCACAGCTGTACCACCTGCCCCACCCTATTAGATTGTAAGCTCTTCTGAGCAGGGTCCTCTTAATCCTCTTGTATTTTATTGTATTATAACTGTATTGCCTCCCTTTTATATTGTAAAGCGCTGCGTAAACTGTTGGCGCTATATAAATCCTGTATAATAATAATAATAGTATAGAGCATCTTAACCTCTTCGCGCCTGCGCTATAGCCGAAAGACGGCTGCAGCGCGAACGCTAATTGCCGGGAGGCCGTCCCTGGACATCCTCCTGTTTACTTCCTCAATGTGCGCTCCCGCGGGCGCGCATCGGGGAAGTTCTGTGCTGGCCATGGCCCTTGGACACAGCCAGTCACAGATCGCTGAAAACGGACAATCATAGCGGCCGTTTTCAGCGCGATCGGCGGTGCCAAGGAGAGTTGATCTTATATGTAAACATATGAGATCATCTCTCATCGCTGGCTCTCGCTCCTCACACAGAGACAGTGTGTGAGGAGGGAGAGCGAACCGATGCAGCGGTAAGTGTAAAAAAAAAAAAAAATTAAAAAAGTGTCCCCACTGCCATCTGTCCCTGCCATCTGTCCCTACTGTCATGTCCCTGCCATCTGTCCCCATTGTCATGTCCCTGCCATCTGTCCCCACTGTCATGTCCCTGCCATCTGTCCCCATTGTCATGTCCCTGCCATCTGTCCCCACTGTCATGTCCCTGCCATCTGTCCCCACTGCCATCTGTCCCCACTGCCATCTGTCCCCACTGCCACGTATCAGTGCCACCTGTCATCAGTGCCACATATTAGTGCCATCTGTCATCAGTGCCACCTGTCAGTGTCACGTGCCATCTGTCATCAGTGTCACGTGTCATCAGTGTCACCAGTGCCATCTGTCATCAGTGTCACGTGTCATCAGTGCCACGTATTAGTGCCATCTGTCAACAGTGCCACGTATTAGTGCCATCTGTCATCAGTGCCACGTATTAGTGCCATCTGTCATCAGTGCCACGTGTCATCAGTGCCACGTATTAGTGCCATCTATCATCAGTGCCATCTGTCATCAGGGCCACTTGTCATTAGTGCCACATATTAGTGCCATCTGTCATCAGTGTCATGTGTCATCAGTGCCAGGTATTAGTGTCATCTGTCAGTGCCACGTATTAGTGCCATCTGTCATCAGTGCCACGTATTAGTGCCATCTGTCATCAGTGCCACGTATTAGTGCCATCTGTCATCAGTGCCACATCAGTGTCATCAGTGCCACGTATTTAGTGCCATCTGTCATCAGTGCCACATCAGTGTCATCAGTGCCACGTATCAGTGCCATCTGTCATCAGTGCCACGTCAGTGTCACGTGTCATTGTCCTGGTGCTCTAGGGCCTTCAAAAGTGTAATAGGTAGTCAACAAGTTAGATGTGTCATCTATGCTCCTAGAACACCTGATGGTGCTCCCTGCATGTTGCGCCTCTCTATGTGGCCAGGCTGTGAAAAAGTCCCACACATGTGGTATCGTAATACTCAGGAGGAGTAGCAGAATGTATTTTGGGGTGTCATTTGTGGTATACACATGCCATGTGAGAGAAATAACCTATTACAATGACAATTTTGTGAGGAAAAAAAAATCTTCATTTTTCAAAGAATTGTGGGAAAAAATTACAACATCAAAAACCTCCCCATGCATCTAACTAAATACCTTGGAATGTCTACTTTCAAAAAAGGAGTCATTTGGGGGATATTTGTACTTTCCTGACTTGTTCGGGTCGCAAGAAATGAGATAGGCTGCCAGTACATCAGGTGTGATCAATTTTTTATGATTTGCACCACAGCTTGTAGACTCTATAACTTTCACAAAGACCAAATAATATCCACTAATTTGGGTTATTTTTACCAAAGATATGTAGCAGTGTAAATTGTGGCCAAAATTTATGAAGAAAAATTAATAATTTGCAAAATTTTATCACAAAAACTAAGAAAAATTTGTTTTTTTTTCAAAATTTTCGGTCTTTTTTCATTTATAGCGAAAACAATAAAAAACCCAGAGGTGATCAAATACCACCAAAAGAAAGCTCTATTTGTATGAAAAAAAGGACAAAAAATTAATTTGGGTACAGTATTACATGACTGAGTAATTGTCATTCAAAGTGTGAGAGCGCTGAAAGCTGAAAATTGGTCTGGGCAGGAGGGGGGGTTTAAGTGCCCAGTTGTCAAGTGGTTAATAAGCATTACTGAATGGTGCTTGCCATCTTCCAAATACATTTGGTTTAACTTTTATGTGTTTTCTAAAAAAATTACTGCTGGACCTCTGGACTTTGCAGACTTATCCATATAGCTGTGCATAAAAAAGAGAAAAGCCCAAATGTAAATATAAGATATTTCCCCTTTAATGGAAGTTGTATCTGCACTGTTGTACTTATGCAGATGTGTCTTTGCAGCTGGATAATTGTTCAGCCAGCGCAGGATTCAGGAATTTCCGCACTGCTCTCCTGCTGGCACTTATTAAACATGGACAGGAATGATTGCTTTCTGTGCTAATATTAACCCCTTCCACCGCAGAGAATTATGAGACAGCACACCATAGATTGCTTTTACAAATGAAATGACATTATGGATTTGACTGATTTTTTTGGACAATCACTTTTTTTTTATCAACCAAGGTTATCCTGAGAGTGAACCTAACTTTACATTTGTAGATGGTAGTCCAATGAGCCAGAAAAAAACTATCACTGAGCAGTCACAGGTTAGTGAATAGAAGTAATAAGGTGCAGTGCAGCAAGGGCAAAGGAGATTTGTTGCAGCAAAATACATTTTATTAGTAATAACTCGGACAAGATACTGTTCTGGTACAAAACTCATGGTTACTCTTCAGTACAATTTATTGAATGGTTAAAGCGGTTATAAACCGCTGAAGAAAAAACAAACAAACCTGTAAGACAATGGCATAATGTGCTAGTATGCATCGTGTACTAGCACATTATGAAATACTTACCTTAGAACTAAGCCCTTCCAGCGGCGCCCGCTCATCGCTGAGACAGTTGATATCTTCCCTCTGTGTTTCTTCCGTGTTCACTGACTTCAGCACTGTGAGTGGCCAGAGCCGTGGTGACGTCGCTCCTGCGCATGGGCGCGGGAGCCGCTGTTTACGGCACAGGCTTTGGAGGTACTGTAAGCTGGACCTTCAGAGCGCATGCGCCAATGACGTCATTGGCTGCATGCACTCTGCATATCTCCTAAACGGTACAAGTTTAGGAGGTATTCACAGTGCCTACAGGTAAGCCTTATTATAGGCTTACCTGTAGGTACAAGTGGTGTAACAGAGTTTACAACCCCTTTAAAACAGTTAAGGAGAATTTTCTAACATAAAATAAACCTTAAAGTAGTTGTAATCTTCAGAAATGAAAAATTTAACAAAGCACATCCCACTTTAGTGTGTGCTAGACTGAACCTAAAGCACCGAGTGTGGCTCCTCTCTGATCTCTCCCCTGCTATCTGCACTAGTCATCTCTGAAAATTTTCCTGAAACCACAGCCTCCTGGATGACAGTCCACCCCCTATACAGCAGGTGACTGATAGTCTTAGTTCTGTGTATTTTTCTATGAGCCTGTAAGCCTATGTGGGGGGGGGGGGGGGGTCCCTTTTCTCCGGTCAGCTGTCAGATATGAAGGAACTCTGTGCTCTATGCTTTGCAGTGTGTATGTGATGTCAGATCCCCGCCCCCTGTTGTTAGAGCTGAAAAAAATCCTTTGATCTGTGAGTTTTTAGAAGAAATGGCAACAGGTAAACGGATGCAACTTATGTAGGAGGATTTGTGTATCACCTGAGGCCAGTCACATCACTGAGTAAATGTAAGGGTTTACAACCACTTTAAATGACACAGATCCAAATATCCAAATCTCAATAATTTCCCATCATGCTGGTTTCAGCATCCCACTTTTGTTCGGCACAGACTTACCATTCCAGGGCACCTGGCCAGCAGCTATAACCACTATCTTAGGTGCTCCAGGGTCCACTTGGTGTTTGATGCATTGCTACATGATGCCATATGCTGTTCCATTGTCCAGCAGTTAATGATAATGACTTACTCTATCTGAAAGAAAAAGGGTAGAGGGGAGGCACAATCATCCTCCAACGTGTGCTACACAGGTCTAATCACACCCTTCATAAAAGTTGCTGATGTTCGGGTCCTCACTGCTTCACAGCCAGCCACTTAGCATTTCCTTCATTTACTCAGGCACAGAAATCAGTCCTTGGTGTTTTTGTTGTTTTATTAGGGGATGATAACTTGGATGGGGTAGAGTATTATGGGATGCCCAACTTGAAAAATGTCCAGAACACAGAACAAAACAGGGACAACTTCCTCCCTATATACAAAGAAATCCTCTTCTTCATTCCTCCTGCACAAACTTGGTTCACTATTTACAGCACCCACTGATTATTCCTGAGGAATTAACAGTCTTGTCAATTCAGCGTCAGTCCATTACAGGCTAGGAACATCCCATCCCTGTGTGGATAAGCTTTAGTACATTGTGGAGGGAACAGGATCTCCTTCTGCTGACAATGAGCCCAGTTCTACTGCTGCAGAAGACTCCCAGCCCACCTGGCTGCCACCAGCCCACCTGGTTGCTTGCTTCCCCTAGTCCTCCTGACTGGCACACACACATGGAGATTTCCCAGGGCAAGGTTAGATGAAAACTTGGCACATCGTGGTCTTCAAGGGAGCACTGTTACAACTGAAGTATCTCCCCTTGTCTTGTCCTTGCACCATACTGATCTCACTGTCTCTGCTTGCTCTCTCCCGCTGCCCCTTCCGGCGTGAATCCCTCCAACTGCCTCCTGTGGTGGGATCCTTCCAGGCCAGCTATTCAAAGCTCCAGCCCGAGGTAAATCTCCTCCCCGACAGGAGTCCCTCAAGGGCCACTGACAGCCTCTCTTCAGCACTGCTCTATCTTCCACTTGACTCCCCTGCTAGCATGGCCCGTGTCTACAGTGCCTTGAAAAAGTATTCACACCCCTTGAAATTTTCCTTATTTTTTCATGTTACAACCAAAGACTTAAATGTATTGTATTGGGATTTTATGTGACAGGCCAACACAAAGTGGCACATAATTGTGCAGTGGAAGCAAAATGATAAATGGTTTTCAATTTTTTTTTACAAATATCTGAAAAGTATGGCGTGCATTTGTAATCAGCGCCCCTGAGTCAATACTTTCTATAACCACCTTTCGCTGCAATTACAGCTGCAAGTCTTTTTGGGTATGTCTTTTATGCTTTTCACATCTAGAGAGTGAAATATTTGCCCATTCTGTTTTGCAAAATAGCTCAAGCTCCATCAGATTGAATGGAGAGTGTCTGTGAACAGCAATTTTCAAATCTTTCCACAGATTCTCAAATGGATTTAGGTCTGGACTTTTGACTGGGCCATTCTAACACATGAATATGCTTTGATCTAAACCATTCCATTGTAGCTCTGGCTGTATGTTTAGGGTCGTTGTCCTGTTGGAAGGTGAACCTCTGCCCCAGTCTCAAGTTTTTTGCAGACTCTAACAGGTTTTCTTCTAAGATGTATTTGGCTCCATTCACCTTCTCATCAACTCTGATCAGCTTCCATTTCCCTGGTGAAGAAAAGCATCCCCACAGCATGATGCTGCCACCACCATGTTTCACGGTGGGGATGGTGTGTTCAGGGTGATGTGCAGTGTTAGTTTTCCGTCACACATAGCATTTTTCTTTTAGGCCAAAAAGTTAGATTTTGGTCTCATCTGACCAGAGCACCTTCTTCCACATGTTTGTTGTGTCCTCCACATGGCTTCTCACAAACTGTAAACGGGACTTCTTATAGCTTTATTTCAACAAAGGCTTTCTTCTTGCCACTCTTCCATAAAGGCCAGATTTGTGGAGTGCACAACTAATAGTTGTCCTGTGGACAGATTCTCCCACCTGAGCTGTGGATCTCTGCAGCTCCTCCAGAGCTGCCATGGGCCTCTTGGCTGCTTCTCTGATTAATGCTCTCCTTGTCAGTTTAGGTGGATGGCCATGCCCTGGTAGGTTTACAGTTGTGCCATACACTTTCCATTTTGGGATGATGGATTGAACAGTGCTCCATGAGATGTTCATGGATGTGGGATGTTTTTTTATAACCAAACCCTGCTTTAACCACTTGCCGAGCGGGCCATTGCCGAAAGACGGCAACAGCGCGGTCGGCTAGTTCTGGGTGGACGTCCATGGACGTCATTCCAGAATGATGCTCCCGCGCGCCCCCCTGGGGCGCGCACTCGGGAACATCCGTGACCACCGGGTCCGGAGGACCCGACGCATCACGGATTACGGTAAATAGCCGCTGATCGCGGCCGTTTACCACGTGATCGTTCCGTCAAATGACGGAGCGATCACATGTAAACAAACCAGCGTCACGTCATGACGCTGGTTCCTCCCTCCCCTCTCTGTACCGATCGGTACAGTGCAGAGGGAGAGGGGAAGAGATGGCAGTGCTGTGGGCTGGATGTTTAGTGCCCACAGCGCTGTTCAATATACATAATGGCAACACTGTGCAATACTCTGCATCACTGTACAATACTCTGCATCACTGTGCAATACTCTGCATCACTGTGCAATACTCTGCATCACTGTGCTATACTCTGCAACACTGTGCAATACTCTGCATCACTGTGCAATACTCTGCATCACTGTGCTATACTCTGCAACACTGTGCAATACTCTGCATCACTGTGCAATACTTTGCATCACTGTGCTATACTCTGCAACACTGTGCAATACTCTGCAACACTGTGCAATACTCTGCAACACTGCAAAACTCTGCCAATACTCGCCAATACTCTGCCAATACTCTGCCAATACTCGCCAATACTCTGCCAATACTCGCCAATACTCTGCCAATACTCGCCAATACTCGCCAATACTCTGCCAATACTCTGCCAATACTCTGCCAATACTCGCCAATACTCTGCCAATACTCGCCAATACTCTGCCAATACTCGCCAATACTCGCCAATACTAGCCAATACTCTGCATCACTGCGCTATACTCTGCAAAACTCTGCCAATACTCGCCAATACTCGCCAATACTCTGCCAATACTCTGCCAATACTCTGCCAATACTCACCAATACTCACCAATACTCTGCCAATACTCGCCAATACTCGCCAATACTCTGCCAATACTCTGCCAATACTTCGCCAATACTCTGCCAATACTCTGCAATAAATTTTAACAGAAACAAGGAATTTTTTTTTTCTTTTTATCGAATTTTCAGTCTTTTTTGATTTATAGCGCAAAAAATAAAAAACCCAGCAGTGATTAAATACCACCAAAAGAAAGCTCTATTTGTGGGAAAAAAAGGACATAAATTTCATAGGGGTACAGTGTTGCATGACTGAGTAATTGTCATTCAAAGTGTGAGAGCACCGAAAGCTGAAAATTGGTCTGGTTAGGAAGGGGGTTTAAGTGCCCAGTTGTCAAGTGGTTAAACTTCTCCACAACTTTATCCCTGACTTGTCTGGTGCGTTCCTTGGCTTCATGATGCTGTTTGTTTACTAAGGTTTTCTAACAAACCTCTGAGGCTTCATCGAACAGCTCTATTTATACTGAGATTAAATTACACACAGGTGAACTCTATTTACCAATTAGGTGACTTCTGATGGCAATTGGTTCCACTAGATTTTAGTTAGGAGTATCAGAGTAAAGTGGGCTGAATACAAAAGCACGCTACACTTTTCACATATTTATTTGTAAAAAATTTGCAAAATCATTTATCATTTTCTTTCCACTTCACAATTATGTGCCACTTTGTGTTGGTCTATCACATAAAATCTCAACAAAATACATTTACGTTTTTGGTTGTAACATGACAAAATGTGGAAAATTTCACAGGGTATTTATACTTTTTCAAGGCGCTCTATTTATGGGTTATCCCAGTTCCGTGCCAGGCCCACTCCTGGGGATTAGCTGAGAGCCCATATATATTCAAGGCAGCTTCTCCTTACCTCCACCCACTAGTTCTAGAATGTTCTCCAACTTTCTAGATACCAAGGGGAGGCACCAGAGAGCTGCCAGGATGAGTCATCCAGCCCTGGCCTCTAATAACCCTGACTCAGATTCAGCGACTCAAGTCTATCCTTGGGTCAGAAAATGCTTTTTCCTACTCTCACTTCTAGTAGCACACGCTAGAGGGTGCTACACAGGATTGATAAGTAGGTGAGTATATGCTTTGTAGACACATTTAATTGTACATACTATCAAATATGGTATTCACTATGCAGAACTCAGCCTATTTTACTGTACTTTGAAAATGATCATAGTTATTGTGATCAATGTTAACCCCTGTAAAAATGACCGTTTACCTTAAAAAGAGTGTCTTGGGGGGAATGGGTCATGGTTCAAACTCTGAGAGTCTGATTTTCACTACTAGTACAAAATATTTTACAGCGCACACATACAAGAATGACATTTCCTGCAGGGCTAGTTAAAAACACCTGAACATATTCAAAAAATACGGGGGTTTGGTCACACTATATGGTCATATAGTGCTAAGCCCACTTACTGCGACAAAGTCCCCCGAATTAGTGGGTCCTACTCTAGTAATAGAATGGAAGATCCTTTGTCTCAACCATTGGAGCTGAACTCCTCTATGTGGGAGAACTGAAGGGGGATACATCCTATACACTGGTGGCCACTAAATAAGAGGTAATGAGGAGGGGGAGGGGTGCTCCAGCCGAAAAGACCTGGTCAGGGCCTTTTACAATATACAAGAACATATTTGGGGGGCACACCCTACAATGCGTTTAAATTCAAGATGGTGCTGCTATAAGACCTACTAATAGTACAAAATATTGAAGGGGATACATCCTATACACTGGTGGCCACTAAATAAGTTTGTAGGTCTTATAGCAGCACCATCTTCAATTTAAACGCATTGTATGGTGTGCCCCCCAAATATGTTCTTGATTTTCACTACTGTCTAGGATTCTAGATATGATGTCGTCTGACACTTCTAGCATGGCTTTTTTTTTAGCTGGATTGCCACTGTCCTTTACCCTGTAGTTATTTCTTCATAGGAAGTTATGGAACGCTTAGAGGAGTGACAGCAAATCTGAAAAGCCATGTTACAACAAACAACACTGCTAAGTTGGTGTCAGGACTGTTTGTGCATGGGCCTCTCTGTTGCACCCTTAACCAGGAATACTCATGCAACCAGAGTGTTGCAGTACGGGACACAAGTTGGAAGGAAACATGTAGTAAGACAACCAGATGAAGCATGCATATCCAGCTGCTCAGTGATGTCTATGGCCAGCTGAATACAAAGTGTTCTTCTTTTGCCACAGCATTGTATTGTTTGTGTTTACCAAAATTTAATTTATTATGTGCATAAATCTGTATTAAGATGCGATTTCTTTTGCAGGTGATGAAACTTTTGTTACTGCAACAATGTCTAGTACTGCCAGTACATCTGATCCTCCGGTAAGAGTACACTGACCAATGTCATGAAAATTTGTGGCAGATTTTCAATGCATGCTTTTTAAAGTTTTACCAAAGATATTATTATTTGTTAGCAAATCTTCTTGGGTGTACTTAAAAAGATTTTGTTTTAAGGAAAATCCTCTTGCATGCTTCTCACTCTCAGATATAATAATTTTTTTTTTTCTGAGCTGTAATGGCTTGAGTGTTAACTGCAAAGACTCTCTGACAAAGCTGTTAATAAAGCTTTTGTAACTTTCTGCATCATTATTTGTGTAGGTCTCCACAGATGCTTACTATCCCATTATAATTAACTTGACCCAAGATGGTTTCAAGACATCCCATGCACAGCCTGTTCTGGGTTATTTGGATGTTGTCTCACAGATTCTGCCAAACAAATCCTTGACACAAGACACAGCAGGCAACTTAACTCAGGTAGTAAAATTATCTATCTATCTATCTATCTATCTATCTATCTATCTATCTATCTATCTATCTATCTATCTATCTATCTATCTATCTATCTATCTATCTATCTATCTATCTATCTATCTATCTATTAGCAGAAATGCATTTGTAAATTAGGGAAACTGGATATTTAAGTGCATTTTTATTTTGCTATCCTGTTGCATAAAATTCTGTTGAATAGGTTAAGAAAAAAGAGGGGAAGGAAAATACCTTCAATACTAGGGGACTTTAAATGCACTGTACTCAAACAGCAATGCAAATAGATAAAACAATATATTTATTGGATCCCATTAAAATTATTGGTGAGAAGTAAACAACCACCATTATGCATATAATTATACATCAACTTTAATAAAACCGTATAAAGACATGGCTAAATGTTGTGCCCACTGGTAGATGCCGACTCATTTCGCAGTTCACAGCTGCTTCATCAGGGACAATGCAGGATTGTCTGAAAGTTGAAGAAAATGATTTAATAGCACATATGCCTTTACAGTTTCTGAACACAGTATATAATGATAACTTACTGCTTACTACAACGTAAGGTAAAAACTTTTAATAACCTCTGATGTTGTAGTAAGGGATCAACTTTTGGGGGGATAGGTTGCACTTTATGTTATTATTAGGCTGGAACATAATGGCAGTCTGTTGTCAGTGTCCGAGTTGCATCCTGCCACTTAAATTACAGCTTGTGTCTTCCAACACTACCGCTTTGCTGCTTGCCTCTTCCCTCTTGCCGCACACTGTATTATTTCTTGCTGGCTCATATGTCACTACGGGATTATGAGCTTGCAGGAATAATCATAGTGTTCAGTGGAGGGAGCAGCTAGGTGGCAGCATTTGAAGATATGGACCACCAACAAAGGTAAGTATATAAGCGCTTATTTTACAGGCTGAATTACTTTACATGTGAATCTTTTCTGACAAAAATAATTTCCCAGAGTGAGCTATTAAATTCCTTCAAATCCTGTGCTGCATGCACCTGATGAAGTCATATGAAATAGCCGGTATTTCCAAGTATGGTGTATATGTGACTTTCTTTTCTTCATCCTGCCTGAGCAGCCAATTTTCAACTTCACCCTGTGTATGCACCAACAAGATGGATTGGATATAGAAAGGGCTGCCACTTCTTCTCTGTCTAGCAGATTAGTGAGACAGCAGGGGGTAAAAGGAAGCCAAGTATAAGAAAATTATGTAACATGTTGCTTTTTCCTGCATGGGCAAAGTGCAGGTTTTCTTTAACCACTTCAGGTCTGCCCTACAGCAGCACCTGTGCGCCAGTTCACACACAAATATATATATATATATATATATATACACAGTGGGGACGGAAAGTATTCAGACCCCCTTAAATTTTTCACTCTTTGATTGCAGCCATTTGCTAAAATCATTTCAGTGCATTTGTTTTCCTCTCTAATGTACACACAACACCCCATATTGAGAGAAAAACAGAATTTTTGACATTTTTGCAGATTTATTAAAAAAGAAAAACTAAAATATCACATGGTCCTAAGTATTCAGACCCTTTGCTCAGTATTTAGTAGAAGCACCCTTTTGCTCTAATACAGCCATGAGTCTTTTTGGGAAAGATGCAACAAGTTTTTCACACCTGGATTTGGGGATCCTCTGCAATTCCTCCTTGCAGATCCTCTCCAGTTCTGTTAGGTTGGATGGTAAAAGTTGGTGGACAGCCATTTTTAGGTCTCTCCAGAGATGCTCAATTGGGTTTAAGTCAGGGCTCTGGCTGGGCCATTCAAGAACAGTCACGGAGTTGTTGTGAAGCCACTCCTTTGTTATTTTAGCTATGTGCTTAGGGTCATTGTCTTGTTGGAAGGTAAACCTTCAGCCCAGTCTGGGGTCCTGAGCACTCTGGAGAAGGTTTTCGTCCAGGATATCCCTGCACTTGGCCGCATTAATCTTTCCCTTAATTGCAACCAGTCGTCCTGTCCCTGCAGCTAAAAAACACCCCCACAGCATGATGCTGGCACCACCATGCTTCACTGTTGGGACTGTATTGGACAGGTGATGAGCAGTGCATGGTTTTCTCCACACTTACCGCTTAGAATTAAGGCCAAAAAGTTCTATCTTGGTCTCATCAGACCAGAAAATCTTATTTCTCACCATCTTGGAGTCCTTCAGTTGTTTTTGTTAGCAAACTCCATGCAGCTTTCATGTGTCATGCACTGAGGAGAGGCTTCCGTCGGGCCACTCTGCCATAAAACCCCGACTGGTGGAAGGCTGCAATGATGGTTGACTTTCTACAACTTTTTCACATCTCCCGACTGCATCTCTGGAGCTCAGCCACAGTGATCCTTGGGTTCTTCTTTACCTCTCTCACCAAGGCTCTTCTTCCCTGATAGCTCAGTTTGGCCGGATGGCCAGCTCTAGGAAGGGTTCTGGTCGTCCCAAATGTCTTCCATTTAAGGATTATGGAGGCCACTGTGTTCTTAGGAACCTTAAGAGCAGCAGAAATTTTTTTGTAACCTTGGCCAGATCTTTGCCTTGCCACAATTCTGTCTCTGAGCTCCTCAGGCAGTTCCTTTGAGCTCATGATTCTCATTTGCTCTGACATGCACTGTGAGCTGTAAGGTCTTATATAGACAGGTGTGTGGCTTTCCTAATCAAGTCCAATCAGTATAATCAAACACATCCGGACTTAAATGAAGGTGTAGAACCATCTCAAGGATGATCAGAAGAAATGGACAGCATCTGAGTTAAATATATGAGTGTTACAGCAAAGAGTCTGAATACTTAGGACCATGTGATATTTCAGTTTTTCTTTTTTAATAAATCTGCAAAAATGTCAACAATTCTGTGTTTTTCTGTCAATATGGGGTGCTGTGTGTACATTAATGAAGAAAAAAAATGAACTTAAGTGATTTTAGCAAATGGCTGCAATATAACAAAGAGTGATAAATTTAAGGGGGTCTGAATACTTTCCATCCCCACGGACACTTCCGGGTAGTGGGCGCGCATTCACGCCGGTGGCGGCTCTCTTCTGCTGTGATTGCACACAGTGGAAGCCGATTGGCGGGCCTATGGTACCCGATGTTCTCCTGTACCCACTGATCATTAAGCAGAGAGGCAGAACGGCGATCTGCCTATGTAAACAAGGCAGATCGCCAATGTGACAGAAGGGAAGGAATAGAATTTGTGTTCCTGCAAAGCAGGGTATAATATCCATCTCTTCCCCTAGTAAAAGCCCCTCACACAGTATAGTAAAACACTGGCTAGGCACACAGTTAACCCTTTGATTGCCCCTGATGTTAACCCCTTCCCAGCCAATGTCATTAGTACAGTGACAGTGCATATTATTAGCACTGACCACTGTATTTATGTCACTGATCTCCAAAAAGTGATAAAAGTGTGTTAGTGTCAGAATGTCCATTGCAATATCGCGGTCCCACAATAAGTCACTGATCGCCGCCATTACTAGTAAATAAAAATGAATAAAAATAAATAAAAATATCCCATAGTTTGTAGACGCTATAACTTTTTCACAAACAAAAAACAGTGTTGTGTCGCAAAAAATGGCCTGGTCATGAAGGGAGGTAAATCTTCTGGCGGTCAAGTGGTTAAAAGTGGTAAAAAAATTAGAATGGTAGACTTACCAACCCTCTTCTTTTTCTAGGGCTTGGCAGGAGTCTAAGGGGCTCATTCACTAGCTGACATCCCGCCGGATAAGGGCTATAAGATATTATACTAGTCGGAAATGATTGCAGCAGTTATACTTTACTGGCAGGAGGGATCCAGATCCTCTTTCTTTCCTTACTGTATAGCAACGGCTCTTCCTAACTCAAATTTCAGGAAGCAGTGTGTAATCCTGCTTATAGCATCTGTTTGGCTACTCCAGCTGTCAGTCACAAAGGCGGAGGAGGTTGGTAAGGTTATCAGATTGATAATATTGCAGCAGCTAGTGTGCCATAAACAGTGCATAGTAGCTGTAACAGCTATATATTTATTAACAATACAGCCTGGAATCACTATTGCGGTTGTTATGCTGAGCCTATGGCTTTGGAGACTGCAGACAGGCCCCCTAGAACCCCTTTGAGACCTAGGCTTCTGCCTAGGTTGCCTTTCAAGTGACCCGACCCAGATGACATGTCATGTAATGTCAATTTTTGGTAATAAGTGTGTCAGTATTTCATACAAGTATGTGGTCACATCAGCTCCATGTCAGACCTCGCATGGTATGGTCCTCTTAATATTATTGGAGTTTTCCCCTCTTCGGTTAAAACAATAACATTCAAAATTTGATTTGCCTAACAGAGAAAACTGAAAAAAACGAAAAAAAAAACAAAACAAAAATGTCAAAAAAAACCCCTGTAAAGTAAAGGCATAATGAGCTAGTATGCACCGCGTACTAGCTCATTATGAAATACTTACCTTAGAATGAGGTCCCCATATCACAGGCCGGTCCACGCCGAGGGAGCTGACATTTTGTCCTTGGCGTGTCTGCCGGGTTCCCGACTCCGGTGCTGCGAGCGGCCGGAGCAGCGATGACTTCACTCCCTGATGAGTCTTCTTCTCTGCAAGGTCCGGCAGCGTCTGCCAGACATTTAGCCGGGCATTCACAGCGCATGCGCCGCTGAGGTCAGCGGCTGCATGCAAAGTGCATATATCTCCTAAACCGTACAGGTTTAGGAGATATACATTTTACCTACAGGTAAGCCTTATTATAGGCTTACCTGTAGATAAAAATTTAAAAAAATGGGTATACAACCGCTTTAATGTAGGATAAATGAATACTTTGAGCACATTGCCAGCTGTGTAAAATAATTAGGTTATTTACTATAAATAAAAGTACATGCTGAATGGTGTTGTCAACTGCAAATATACTTGCAGAAAAATGAAACTCCTGGGATTTGGAGTATAACTTCTATGTTTGTTCCTCTATCAGTGTAGTGTAGTCGTATACTGAAAGTTTGTGTGCATGGTACAAGAAGGACTATATCCGTTTGACTAAGATTGAGTGCATCTGACTACTTTTTTTTCAATGTTCTGATTCAGTATGTTGTGTGAGGATAAAACTAGCCATTAAAAAAATTCTATATGATCCAACAGCAGCCTATATCCATTCCTATACCCATTCCACATAGGACGCAAGAGTGTTTGATGCAAAGTTATGTATATACAATAGTCCAGTCACTGCTGCAGTCAATTAACATTCAGAAACTGTCCACTGACTTTAAGATCTTTGCCCAAAGCGACAAGCTAATTTGTTGCTGAGGAAGACGTGGTCATTTTTATCTCCTTTTCAGTTTCTTATATATGTAGTCTTACAGATGTATTACACATGTACATGTGCTGTCTGCTCATGTTCTGCTTCCAGTAAAAATAATGGTCAATACCTCCTTTGAAAGTCACATTACTAGTGTTTTAATACACCCGTTCTGGTATTAAAATACTAGAGAGCTTTTAGCTACATAAAAATAGTTCTTATGCTTTGCAGCTTTGTGCATTTACTTTTGTAAGAGATTTATTTCTAAGGCAGGACGATTCTGCAGAACTGCACTAAAATGCCACTATATCTAATGGTAGATTCATTGGCCTATGCTAGGGCCTAATTGAAGCACTGTATCATTCCCATGTATATTTCTATTATAATTAATCTGTTAAGTAATATACCTATAAACTAAGTAGGCATGAAACCAGAACTTTAATGCTGAGGATGCAGGTATTTCCTGCAAGGCATAGGCTTTGCTTGGGCAATAGATTGCTGGGAAATATTTGTCTTAAATAAGACTTAGAACAATTTCATTAGCTATACCATTTATTTACAGGCCTTTCTGAAAACTGTAGAAGAGGTCCTGTCACTGCCCACTTGGACTGACGTACCAGTAAGTACTCCCAGCTGTTTTATAACTTGTGAAATATTTCTCACTGGAAAAAAGAAAAGTGTATATATATATATATATATATATATATATATATATATATATACCGTGTATATATATATATATACCGTATATACCATTAGATACTGTATATATACAGTATATAGGATATATTCAGAACTCATTATCTATCTCTAATGCAAAACAGACATTTCTTAAGTGACAGAGGGGCTTGAATGTATGGGTGTAATAGATGCAAATGAGCATTTCATATTTGGGTTTTCATATTTACCACTTGCAGTCAGTAGATGGAGCACTAAGCAAATCTCACATAGCAGTTGCTGTGTTACCAATTGAACTGAAAGGAGGAATATAACTCCCCTCTTCCAATAGAGATGAGCAGTGACAAGTGAATTAACATGGGCATAACATAGTACTGTAGTACTGGGCTTTCACAATAAGAAAAACCCACCATGCTTTGTAACCTTGTGGAGTCTTATGTAGGACCCCTGTAAAAATATTATTTGTGAGACTATTCATTTTATAAAAATAATGTAAAAATAATACACAAAAAAGTAAGTACAAGTGTCCAAAAACAATTACATTTCAAACAGTCCTCTCTATAATAATAGCATTAGTTACTCAGGCATAGTTGCCAACATTGTAAAAAAATCTATAGGGACACTTTTTTGTCTGTAGGCATCTTATTATAATTAGGGGCGGGGCATTTCTTTTAAGGCGTGGTATAGAAGAAAAAGGAAAATGCATCACGCACCATGGTGAAATACTGGCATGGTTTGAAATAAATAGTGGGCATGGGTTAAAAGGAGCGTGGTTTAAGTGGGTGTGGTCCGAGTCTGAGATGAACGAGGGATGGACGGAGAAAGAAAGAAAGAGATAGGGTTGGAAGGAGAGAGAAGGAAGGAAACAAAGAGAAATGGACGGACAGCAGGCCCAGATCCTAAACCACAAATTATGTAAAGTTTAACAATCAGCAGATAAAGATACTCCAAACACCTGGAGTTAGGGCTTCAATCATCCTGACACCATAACAACCATGGTGATGCGCATTATTTCTATTATTACATTATAATATAAAATGAAATAGTTCAACTCATCATAATGCAGAATCAGTGGGAGCCCTGAGTGTGTTACTTGTCACATCGCTTGCCACCTGATGCCATCAGGTGTCTCCAGCAGATTCCCTCCTTACATCAGGTGTCCCCAGCAGAGGCCCCCCTTACACCAGGTGTCCCCAGTGGAGTGCTCCCTTAAATCAGGCATCCCCAGCGGAGTCCCTCCTTACATCAGGCGTCCCCATCGGAGTCCCTCTTACATCAGGTGTCCCCAGCAGATTCCCTCCTTACATCAGGTGTCCCCAGCGGAGTGCCTCCTTACATCAGGTGTCCCCAGCAGAGGCCCTCCTTACACCAGGTGTCCCCAGCAGAGTGCTCCCTTAAATCAGGCATCCCCAGCGGAGTCCCTCCTTACATCAGGCGTCCCCATCGGAGTCCCTCTTACATCAGGTGTCCCCAGCGGAGCGCCTCCTTACATCAGGTGTCCCCAGCGGAGTGCCTCCTTACATCAGATGTCCCCAGCGGAGTCCCTCCTTACACCAGGTGTCCCCAGTGGAGTGCTTCCTTACATCAGGCATCCCCAGCGGAGTCCATCCTTACATCAGGTGTCCCCAGCGGAGTGCCTCCTTACATCAGATGTCCCCAGCGGAGTGCCTCCTTACATCAGGAGTCCCCAGCGGAGTTCCTCCTTACATTAGGTGTCCCCAACGGAGTCCCTCCTTTCATCAGGTGTCCCCAGCGGAGTGCCTCCTTACATCAGGCATCCCCAGCAGAGTGCTTCCTTACATTAGGTGTCCCCAGTGCAGTAGAGTTCCTTGGCTCTGCCTCTCACAGACCGGTGTTGAGCCAACATCGGTTTCCCCCAGAAAACCTGCTTCCCCTGGCTCTCGGCTGAGATTGGAACTCCGCCCCTCCAGCCTACTGCACTCCAGCTCCTCCTAATCTCTGCCCCTCCAGCCCTCTGCACTGCAGCTCTTCCCACGCTCCCTCGCAACATTATTCAGCTGTCTACCGACCCGGCCCCTTTCGCGCCCCCGGGACAAAAGCAAAATCCCAAGATTTTAATCGGGACGACCTCCGATCGGGACGAGGGTCCCAAAATTTGGATTGTCCCAGGAAAATCGGGACTGTTGGCAAGTATGCTCAGGATGCACACAGAATTGGTGAGCCACTGACAGGTCACCAGACATGTACTGCTTGTGCCAGGTTACTGATTTTTTAAGTCCCTGCAGCCCGAGGGTCACATGGGGCCCTTTGGTGCATGATGTGCAGCCTTCAGACCTCAGCAGTTTGTAGTGGTCATATTGGTTATGGTAATAGCATTGATCTCTACTAGCCTCGTGTACTTTGTTCCCAGTTTCATATTGCCTTTTGTAGCATATCCCCAGCCAGATAGAAGTCACACTCTCTGACCCTCATTTCCTTTATTAGGTCTGCAGTTTTTGATAGTCTTCTCAAAAATTACATATTGAACATTATGTGCGGCCCTTTGCTGACATCAGGGGTTGCATTTGAGGCCCCCATTAGCTCATAAGTTGACAACTACTTCTCTGAGTAGTGAAAAAAGAGTAGCAACAGCATCCCTGAAATATGCACCCTCCACAACAGTTTAGCAAGGACTACATTCTTATTTCTATGCCAACAAGTTCCCTTTAATACTTAGAATTCCCAGAAGCATTATTTTAGTTTATAAGACATGCAAAATAAATTAATGTATATTAGGAAACTAATATAAAAAGTCCATATTAGTATCTATACTGATTATAGTTATACCGTATATACTTTGCTTGTTTTTTTTTTCTCTACTCTTCTGAAAAACTGCCTAGCATACACATAAGTCCCACAGAAAATCAAAAATGAAGTGCAAGCTTATTAAGCCCAAGGGGTACCTTTTCAATCTCCAATAAAAAGCACATGGCTTACATCTACTTTATCATTGTGAACTTTGGGCATTAATAATAAAACACACATTATTCACTAATGTGATGTGCTAAAAATTACTTTCAGCTTTGAAATGTCTAAATCATTCAGAGAATATTGCAGCCGTGTCAGGTTAGACTTGAATCATCTCTGATCTTTTACTAAGTTATAGAAATGATTGCTAAATAAAATGAAAGATAAAGCTGAGTGTAGGTTTCACTTTCTTCTATCAAAAGATTTACAGTTTTTTGCATTCTTATTCCTTCTGTGCGTCATGTTCCTGCCTAATTTAAACCATTTCCCAATTGAATTTTTCTTGAGGTAAACCAGCAAGAAATCAACACAATTAAGTAGTATTACTAAACGTAGTAGAAGTACTAGTTGTAGTAATATAAACAAGTCCCAGATCTAATTACTATGTGATGCACAAGCCTCATAAAATAAAAAAATAAAAATTCTTTATCTTCCCTGTCTCAGGAAAGGGTGTCCATTTGTGTCTCACATGGTCCTCCTTCAAGGCACTGCAGATCACAGGGGGTTGCACTGGATATCCATGTCCCCACAATGTTTTCTCATCCCACTGTAGTGCAAGCATGCATAGCCTACATGAGAGTGGCAGCTCTGCCCTGAATTTGGGATTTGTAGCATTGTTGCCACAATTGTTTCCATCGGACATTTGTTGTTGGAATTTCCGACAACAAAAATTTGAGAGCTGGATCTCACATTTTCCGACAACAAAATCCGTTGTCGGAAATTCCGAGCGTGTGTAGACAATTCCAACGCACAAAATTCCATGCATGCTCGGAATCAAGCAGAAGAGCCGCACTGGCTATTGAACTTCATTTTTCTTGGCTCGTCGTACGTGTTGTACATCACCGCTTTCTTGACGTTCGGAATTTCCGACAACATTTGTGCGACCGTGTGTATGCAAGACAAGTTTGAGAAAACATCCATCGGAAAAAAATCCAGGATTTTGTTGTCGGAATGTCCGAGCATGTGTACGCGGCATTAGTGATTCTTTGTGCAAGTTTCTGGTTGAGAGCTTTTTTCCATAATTTCTCTGCAATGTTATTTTTTATTTTTTTTTACAAGGTAGGTGGCCTGGTCTTTCTCAACCCTCTACAGTTGCACAGGCTTAGGACCAGCATCTAGAATTTTAGAATTTGATAACACTTGTGCATAACCAATGTGTATAAACACACTATGACCAATTCAGACAGGAGCCAATCAATCTACAGTACCTGCATGTCTTTGGTGTGTGAAAAAAAAACAAAGTAACCGAAAGAAACATATGCAAGCACAGGAAGAAAGTGGAAACTCCATGCAGATGGTGTCCTGGCCAAAATTCAACCCAGCGACCCTATTGCTGCAAGGCATACATGCTATCCACTAAGGCACTGTGCTGCCCACACTAGAGGAGGATCTTCTGCTTATCCTTAGATCCATCCATGGTATATTTTATTACATAAACTTTACAGTCATTTTAAAGATATTGGGGTTGATTTACAAAAGGCAAATATACTGAGCACTGCAAGGGGGAAGCTCTGCTGATGTCTATCATCCAATCATGCACAGGCAAAAATGTTGTTTTTTTATCTTTCTTGCATGTAATCGGGTATTCTTTGTAAAGCTAACCTTTACCTCATTTACTAAGTTCTGGAGCAACTGCACTTGCAGTGCACAGTACATTTGCCTTTAGTAAATCAACCCAATTGTTTATTGAAACATAACCTTTGATGTTCACTGTATGTATATACAGTTACAGAAAAGCAAAAAGTCTAGAATCAAACATTTTAAATGAACTATTTAATTTGATTTCTGGCAGGTTCATCCTGAAGTTGCAGGGCTTATTGATACAGTTGACAAAGTAATTGGACATATGGCAAGAAACCTATTGGAAAGCCCCTCTGTGATTGTGACGTTGGAAGGCCGATCATCCGTGGCAGGTAACAGATTTCATTTCAATTAAACAGATTATAGTGGTTAAATTCATAACACATTTTCAGTGTTGTAAGAACAAGAATTACAGAGGTTGCAGCTGCATCAAGGCCTATTATTCTGGTGTATACATGGAACCCTCTGTGCTCTGAAACTAGTAGTGTTCTTCCGTACATCAACTCACTCTTATGCCGCGTACACACGAGTGGACTTTACGGCAGACTTTGCCCGGCGGACGGGATTTCGTCGGACAATTCGATCGTGTGTGGGCTCCAGCGGACTTTGTTTTCTCGAAAGTTGGACGGACTTAGATTTGAAACATGTTTTAAATCTATCCGTCGAACTCGAGTCTGGTCGAAAAGTCCACTCGTCTGTATGCTAGTTCGACGGACAAAAAGCCACGCTAGGGCAGCTATTGGCTACTGGCTATGAACTTCCTTATTTTAGTCTGGTCGTACGTCATCATGTACGAATTCGACGGACTTTGGTGGATTGTGTGTAGGCAAGTCTGTTCATTCGGAAAGTCCGTCATAAAGTCCGTAGAAAAGATGGCAAAGTCTGCCGTAAAGTCCGCTCGTGTGTACGCGGCATTACAGTACTTTTAGGGCCTCAGAGTTATTCATAGCTAAACTGTAACAAGTCTTTGGTAAGTACTGGCCTGCTAAGGTAAGTATTGTCTTTAAATTGCCCTAAATGTATCTCAGAACGTAAATTTTTTACAAATCATATATGTAAAGTCCATAAACCCTGCAAAATACCTTTTCAATAAAATACATTGTACATGCTTGTGCATTGTGCCCATTTAAACTTTAGAAGAGTGTTTCTAGTAGGTTGTTTTTTCTCTCTCCCAGGCTTATAATCCAGACTGCATATCCCAGTATAAGACTAACTATAGTTCTGGTTGGGCAGTCCTGTCTGCACATATATCTGCCACTAGGTTTCAGGTGTCTAAAGCAACGTACCTGTATTTGTCAGCATGCCAACACATTTTTTCATAATGATGAAAGAGTTGGCAGGTCCTTCTTCAGTGTAGATCGTGTTTATATGAAGATATTTTGCAGCATATTCCTAGTGTGCATGCATGTCTGGAAGCAGGTCAGCCACTGTATTGAGCAAGCAAGGCTTATGGTACTCCTTTTCAAGTGTTTCTTATTACTAATGTCAAGCCTCAAAATCTTCACACACTTCCACCTCTGTGTATATGATCAGATTGCTTGTGCTCCTTCCACCAGTTGTGCCCTCACCTCATATAGTTTATAAATATGCCTTTGTAAATGGTTAATCCTCCAGAGCCTTCCTCCTTGTATTCCTCCTCCTTAATGCTGACCGTGAGCTTCAATTCCATTAATCACCCCTTGGTATTAATCCTCCTTATTGCTGCCCATGAACTCCAATTACTTGGCTTTCAGATGGCAGGTATCCAGTCAGTTCCCTGTCAGGATGTCTCCATGTTAGGAGAGAGTCCTCTAAAGGGTTGACTCTGGGAGGAGTGGTGGTAGAACCTGTATAGCCACAGGCACTGTGCAGCAATTAATCTCCAAAGTGTATCATTCGCTCAACAGCCACAGGTTCACCAGATGTAGTTGCTGTCCAAGATATAGAACAGCAAATCTTGCATATTACAGGGTTCAAATCCAGACCATAAGATTGAAGTGTTTATATTTCCCCAGATCTTCAAATGGTTTCCAAACCAGGAAGTTACTTGTTTAAGTGCGATAATATGCTGCCAATCTGTAGCAAAAAAGATGATCGCCCAGACCTCCTGGGTGTAGTCGCCTCTGTGTACCTGGCACACACAGAAAAACGTTATTAAAATTGATGGGATATTTTTAGAAAGTTATATGTACAAATAACAAGAACTTTAATATGGAGAGCAGGACATCTTTGGCCAACCTTTGGTTTAGCTCCCAATTAGTCTTGGCCAAAATTCTTCTTAAACTCTTAATGTTTAGATAATGGTACACCTAAGCTATCTAGTCATTCTTTCATAAAATGAATTTGTGGCTGACGGCTATGTGATATTATAGTGATGTGATGTTTACAATGAATTATTTGTTCAAATATCATTGTGCGGTGGTATATGCCATAACAGTATGTTGCAACAACTGTTGAGAAACTTGAATTATATAATATTTGATTTACTTGGTTGATAAAGAACAGTATTTTTTTTTTTTATGTGGAAAAATATAACTTTCTAAGTCACAGATAATAGGGGTCTGTTTATTGTACATATTATAGTGGTGACATCTGATCCTTTTCTACAAAAGAATGTTGAAATACATAATTGATATTGTAGCAAAAGATTGTGTATGGAGCGGAAGCATACATGTGTACAAACATTTCTTTTGAAGTTCAGTAAAAAAGAAAAGTGATGTTTGATGTACAGACACAAGGAGCACAGAACCGTGTCATACACTGTTCCTGTTAATGCGTGGGAAAAATAGAATGATGGATATTTAGTGTGTGGAAATAAAATGGCCTTTGTTGCTGTGGTCATCCGCTGGAAGAAATCATGGAAAATAGACATTCTGTTATTAAGGACAGTAAACTAACTTTAAGCTGTTAGTGTAAGCAAACTGTTTGTACTTAGATACACAGCAGTAAAATATTTTATTATTGGTTGGAGAAGTAAGTGAAGAGCCAGATAAAAGAAAAAAATTGCTTTTGGGTACATTAATAATTGCACCATTACTTTTGCACTGCAAGAATGTAACTACCTGCACAGTTAGAATAGTAATGCATAAAATATAGAGTATAACACCCATTAGCAGAATAGAACTATGGGAAAACAATTGTCATAAGAAATACAGATTGCCCAATTGTACCTATTTATTTTATTTATAAAGCTTGCAATGTAGAGTAAAATACACAGCAACATAATGTTTATTCTGCTGGTTGAATTTTGTACAGCAAAGCCATTTTTCTTTACTCTCCGTTATTTCTACTTTTCTCCTTGTTTTAGACAGTAACATATAAATGAAATGAGAAACAAAGAAGAAGGGTGCAGGTCTGCTGTAGTAAAACTAGTTTTAATTCAAAGTTAATATTGATTACCAGGACAGTCAGGATAGCAACCAGTGGTATATACTGTATATACATGAAATGCCAAAAACATGTGACTTATTTGTTAGAAAGAATTGCAGTATGTGAGAATAGTATATGAGGAAAGGTTAACATTAATTTATGGTCAGCAATGTTTATAAAACAAGCTTTCCAGGGACTAATAGGAATCAGTAGATTCTGGCACTAAAGCCTCAGCACTGCCAATTTTCAGAGCAGGAAGGGTTAGTTTCCAGGTCAAGACTGGTAAGTATGCTAACAGTGGCTTATGTTTATGCAAGAGAAGTTTAGTATGAGAGTTACAGGGAAGGGTTAGTGTGAGGGCAAGGCTTAGGGTTAAAGGGAATGGTTAGTGTAATGCCCCGTACACACGGTCGGATTTTCCGACGGAAAATGTGTGATAGGACCTTGTTGTCGGAAATTCCGACCGTGTGTGGGCTCCATCACACATTTTCCATCGGATTTTCCGACACACAATGTTTGAGAGCAGGATATAAAATTTTCCGACAACAAAATCCGTTGTCGCAATTTCCGATCGTGTGTACACAAATCCGACGCACAAAGTGCCACGCATGCTCAGAATAAATAAAGAGATAAAAGCTATTGGCTACTGCCCCGTTTATAGTCCCGACGTACGTGTTTTACATCACCGCGTTCAGAATGATCGGATTTTCCCACAACTTTGTGTGACCGCGTGTATGCAAGACAAGTTCGAGCCAACATCCGTCGGAAAAAATCCTAGGATTTTGTTGTCAGAATGTCCGATCAATGTCCGACCGTGTGTACGGGGCATTAGAGTTACATGGAGGGTTAGTGTTAAGATTACAGGGAAGGTTAGTTTGAAGGCAAGATACTTAGTGTTTGGGTTACAGGCATGATTTGTGTTAAGGTTACATAGATGGTTAGTTAGAGGGCAAGGCTTAGGGTTACACAAATGGTTAGTGCTAGAGTTACAGAGAAAGTTAGTATTAAAGTGGTTGTTAACCCACTTCTACACAATTCTCCTATCCCCTCTGTAATATTATAATAAGTGCCCCTGTGGCTGTGTTATATGATAAACATTCTTATCTGTACAGCTAAAACATCGTCTCCTGGCGTTCAGGTCCTCCTCTCCCCGGCTGATAGTTCCAGCCTGTGGGGCCAAGCACTGCCGCTGACGTCAGCTGGGGAGGAGAGGAGAGAGAGAGCAGAGAAGTCACATGATCACAGGGAGCTGATGTGTTAGCAGTACAGATAAGCATATTTATTATATAACACATGCACAGGGCACTTATTGTAATATTACAGAGGGGATAGGAGCATTTTATACTTAATATCAGAGCATTAGGAGCCAGGGTGGAGGGGCTCTGACATGAGCAGACAGGCAGGGAAGGGGGAGGAGGACACAGGAGCAGAGAGGAAACAGATAGCAGGCTGCAGATGACGGAGGCACGTAAACTGACCACGGTGTCAGGGCTCAGCAGCCATGATACACCGTGGTCAGTTTACAAAGGGGAGGGTATAGCCAGGCAGGATCAGACAGGTATTTTTAGGTGTTACAGGGGTCCAAATGACACAGCACAAGCACTGTGCTGTATAACATGATTTAAGGGAACAGGATCTGTTTTTTTTTTTTTTTTTTTGGGTTAACAAACGCTTTAAGGTTGCAGGGAGATTTCATTTAAGGACAAGGCTTAAGGTTACTGGGATGGTTAGGATTAGAGTTACAAGGAGGACAATAAAAGGAGGCGTATAGCCAAAGCTATTTTGCCTATACTTCTCCTGTGGATCACAGGAGTGCAGTTCATTCTGAAGCCGGCTGTCGGCTGATGTCACAGAGCCGGTCCAGGCTCTGAAAAGATCCCGACCATATGGTGGGGGTCCACCCAGAAGCCTGGGTCGACAGCTGGCTCAGCCTCTTAGCGATCTGCTGAGAGACTGAGCCAGCACCTCTCGCCCCCTCCACAGCCCAGCTCTCCAGTGAGCACAGGGGGGGCAGAGCAGAGAGGTGGAGACGAACCTCTGCTCACAGAATGCTCAGGTAGAATTCAGCACTGAGATTATGGTGCAGGAAGCAATGCCCTACTCTGCAATACTAACAATAGACCTCACACTAACTGAGAACCATGCAAACACTGCTGATCAATTAGTTCTCAGTGCAAAACCGGGTGGGGAGGGGGGGGGGGGGGCAGATGTAGCATCGCATTGATTTTTTTTCTAAATCCCATAATTCACTTTTAGGTTACAGGGAGATGTAGTTTGGAAGCAAGACTGAGGGTTACAGGGAAGGTTAGTATTAAGGACACAGAGAGGGTTAGTGTGTGAGCAAGGCTTAGGGTTACAGGGAGGGTTAGTGTTATGGTTACAGGGAGAGTCAGTATTAAGGTTACAGGCAGGGTTAACATGAGGGCTAGTTCTAGGCTTATACAGAGAGTTAGAGTGAAGGATGGTGTTAGGCCAGGTTCACTTGTTTACACTGCAGTAACATATTAATTTTGCAGTGCGTTAACACAACGAACAGTAATATGTGAACTATGATGTATTATGGTGCCATGCATCCCAACGCATATCACAAAAAACAAACCTGCATTGTAGCACACAACAGCACATAGATGTGAACCATTCAAAATGGAGGTGCTATACTGCAAAACAAGTGAACAAGCAACCTAGCACACATTAACATACATTCATTAATGCTGTTTGACCACCACACAGTGAGGTTGATTTGCGGTACTAGAGGAGTAGACCATGGTCACTTTGCAAAGTGAACTTTTACCTGGCTTAGTGAGTAAGGTGCAGTTAAGTGGTAATTAATTTTGCAACAAATATCCAATCAAATCCAAGAAAAGTGAAAAAGAAACAGGATTTTTGCTCATTTGCTCACAATTTTTTTGTACATAATTGAATGATTGAACTCACAGCTTCACTTCATTCACTAAGTTAAGTGAAATCTCACTTTGCAAAGTGAAAATGCTATAGTGCGCCTGGACCAGGTAAGCAGCAGGTAGACAGTCGCAAAAAAAATGCAAAAGGAAACAATGGCAATCAGGCATGGTTTTCTACCCTTTAACCATCACTTTGTTTCCAAATATGTGCTGCTCTGTAGACAATGTTTTAGGTGATTGTCATCTATGGGCACTTTAGGTTTTTCTATTCTCAGGGAATTATTAGAATCACTTTCAACACTAAGGGGTTTATTTACTAAAAGCAAATCCACTTTGCACTACAAGTACACTTGGAAAGTGCAGTCGCTGTAGATCCGAGGGGGACATGTAAGGAATATAAAAAACAACATTTTTGCTTGCATATGATTGGATGATAAAATTAGCAGAGCTTCCCTCATTTCAGATCTACAGTACCCCTCAGATTTACAGAGACTGCACTTCCAAGTGTAATGTAAAGTGGATTTGCCTTTAGTAAATCAACCCCTCTAGTTCTAATCTTCTAATGATTGCACACCTAGACCATTTAGAATAAAAACTTCTGTTTTGAGAAGGTCCATTTGAAGTACTTTTTGAATTGAATATTGATACATATTCTTTCTATAAATGTAGCCACTGTCATTTGTTGATTTGCAGATTACTCGATGGTAAAGGTGCCTCAGGCTTTGAGCTTGCCACACTACCGCTTTCCATCTGAAGGACAGTCTTACATCTCTGTTCCTGGTGAAGCATTTCTAAGCAAATGTAAGTTTTATTTTAAATGTATATATTCTGTTACCTTGTTATATATTTTCTTTTTATTTTATTGAGTTTAAAGGGAAACTGTAATGATTTTAGGGTAATTTTATTATATTTTTTACAAATTAACATTTAATAAAGGATGCAACCAATTTTACAGTTCACTTTACAGTGTGCCATGGGCTTAGAAAACAGAAAGCACAGCAGTGGCATTTTCCTTTCAAACTCTCTCCCTAATTAAAACTCTGGAGTCACTTCACATGTAAAGAGGAGTCTACAGCTTCATCTGCTGGCTGTAAAAGCATGCATATTTGATACCGATTTAAACCTTAATATGTTCATATGCAAGTACATATTTACCTAGTGAACAAATACATGTACTTTTTAAGCCTTGAATTAAAGTAAATACATTACAAAATACTAAACACTACCTTTAACTACTTGCCAAAAGACAGCTACTGCGCGGGCCTTAATTGCTGGGAGGGCGTCCATGGACGTCCTCCCTAGTAAGCCCTGTGGGTCGCGCGTGGCGTGCTCTGTGATCACCGAGTCTATGAGACTCGGCTGATCACAGATCCAAGTAAGGGATCGATCCCGGCCCCTTACCACGTGATCAGCTGTCAGCCAATGATGGCTGATCACATGATGTAAACAGAAGCTCGGTAAACAGTATTTTTTTTCAAAGAAAAGCCGACCATCGGCTTCTGTCAGAGGGACATCGGTCCCTCACACAGAAAGCCACGGCTGCATTTTCTGTGCCCACCAGTGTCAGCTGCCAGTGCCCACTGTGCCACCTACCAGTGTCACCTATCAGTACCCACCAGTGCCACCTACCAGTGCCCACAGTACCACCTACCATTGCCCACAGTGCCACCCATCACTGCCCACAAGTACTGCCAATCAATGCCCATCAGTGTCTCATAATCAGTGCCACAGATCAGTGCTGCCTATCAGTGTCACCTACCAGTGCCCATCAGTACCACCCATTAGTGCCACCTATCAGTGCTGCTTATCAGTACCACCTTATCAGTGCCCTTCGGTGCCACCTAGCAGTGCCCTTTAGTGTCCCTTTAGTGCCGCCTTATCAGTGCCCATCAGTGCCAGCTATCAGTGCCTATCAGTGCTGCCTATCAGTGCCCATCAGCGCAGCCTATCAGTGCCCATCAGTGCAGCCTAACAGTGCCCATCAGTGCAGCCTCATCAGCGCACATCAGTGAAGGAGAAAAATTACCTGTTTTCAAAATTTTATAACAAACTAGGAAACAGTTTTGTTTTTTTTCACAATTTTTGGTCCTTTTTTGTTTTATTTAGCAAAAAAAAAAAAAAAAAAAAACAGCAGCAATTAAATACCACCAAAAGAAAGCTCTATCTGTGTGAAAAAAATGATAAAAATGTAATTTGGGTAAACTGTAGCATGTCCACGCAACTGTCATTCAAAGAGTGAGAGTGCTGAAAGCTGAAAATTGGTCTGGGCAGGAAGGGGGTTTAAGTGCCCAGTAAGCAAGTGGTTAAGATTACATTTTAGGTTAATTTTAGAATGTTGCATAGACTGATGAAGACAGGCTTTTTCAGAAGATATCATTAGGGTAGGGGTATCCCAAATGTTCTGCTACTTTGTTTTCTTTATGATATGTTCTTTCTCAGTAAAGCCCGATTCACACCGATGCGACTTGGGATCCAACTTGTGAGACCCCCAATGACATGTCAAATGCAATATTTCCCTATGGCACCTTAACTGATGCTACACACGTTGCTCCAACTTTAGAAAAGGTTCGTGTACTGCTTTTGTCCGACTTTGGTGCTATTTCAGCTGTTGTACAGGCTCCTAAATAGCATCCAAGTCGGATCAAGTCGAAAGGAAGTCGCAAGGCAAAGTTGTAGGCAAAGTCATACGACTTTGCCGTTGTAGCAGTGTGAAGCCAAGCCTTATGCCGCGTACACACGGTCGGACTTTCTGTCCTACTTGGTCCGGCACACTTTCTGACGGACTTTGTCCGCCAGGTGCGCCGGACTTTAAAACGCCCGGACTTTCCGGCGGGCTAAGTCCGCCCGTCTTTCCGACGGACTTTTGCCGGAGTTACGGCGGACTTTCAGAATGAACGGACTTGCCCACACACGGACAAGTCCGTTCATTTTGAACGTGACTCGGGTGCGACGGGACTAGAAAAGGATGTCAATCTTGCCGCTTTTATCGGCGAGATTGACACCTTGCGAGCCCCATCGCGGGTCATACCAGGCCCTTAGGTCTGGTATGGATTATAAAGGGAAGCCCCTACGCCGAAAAAACGGCGTGGGGTCCCCCCTAAAATCCATACCAGACCCCGATCCGAGCACGCAGCCTGGCCAGTCAGGAAAGGGGGTGGGGACGAGCGAGCGCCCCCCCCCTCCTGAACCGTACCAGGCCGCATGCCCTCAACATGGGGGGTGGGTGCTTTGGGGGAGGGGGGCGCCCTGCGGGGCCCCCCCCACCCCAAAGCACCTTGTCCCCATGTTGATGAGGACAAGGGCCTCTTCCCGACAACCCTGGCCGTTGGTTGTCGGGGTCTGCGGGCGGGGGGCTTATCGGAATCTGGGAGCCCCCTTTAATAAGGGGGCCCCCAGATCCCAGCCCCCCACCCTATGTGAATGGGTATGGGGTACATGGTACCCCTACCCATTCACCTAGGGAAAAAGTGTAAGTAATAAAATACACTACACAGGTTTTTAAAATATTTTATTAAACAGCTCCGGGGGGGTCTTCCTCCGGCTTCGGGGGTCCCTCCGCTTCATCTTCTCCCGGCGTCCGGTTGGTTCTTCTCCGCTCTCTTCTCCCGGTGTTCCAGTTCTTCGGCCGGCTCCTCCGCTGTCTTCGGGTAGCTCTCTTGCCAGCAGAGGTCCGGACTTCTGGGCTTCTGGGCTTCTGGTCTTCTGGGCTTCTTCTCTTCTCTTCTCCAGATGTTGACACGACGCTCTCTCCGGCTGGACTGCTCTCCGAGGGCTGCGTTGTAACTTATATAGGCGGAGACTCCGCCCCCTTTTGATGTCACAGTCCCTGGGAATGCTGGGACTGTGACGTTTTAGGGGGCGTGGTCAACATCACCCAGTGACCACGCCCCCTAAAACGTCACAGTCCCAGCACCCACCCCCCATGTTGAGGGCATGCGGCCTGGTACGGTTCAGGAGGGGGGGGGGCGCTCGCTCGTCCCCACCCCCTTTCCTGACCGGCCAGGCTGCGTGCTCGGATCGGGGTCTGGTATGGATCTTAGGGGGGACCCCATGCCGTTTTTTCGGCGTAGGGGCTTCCCTTTATAATCCATACCAGACCTAAGGGCCTGGTATGCCCCGCGCTCGCCGCAATAGGAAAATTTGTTTTTCCTATTGAAGCGAGCGTGAGATGCAATACCCTGCCCTCGTGTTGTATCTGGTCCGTTGGACCAGCACACACACGAGCGGGCTTTCCGTCGGACCAGCACACACACGAGCGGACTTTCCGCCCGAAACTGAGTCCGACTGAAAGATTTAAAACATGTTTCAAACCTAGGTCCGGCGGGCTTTTGGGAAGAAGTCCGCCGGAAAAGTCCGCCGGCGCCCACACACGGGCGGATTGTCCGGCAGACTCTGGTCCGCCGGACCAAGTATGCCGGAAAGTCCGACCGTGTGTACGCGGCATAAGTGTCTCATCCATGGCCCAAACATCCTCACAGCCAGCCCCAGCACACCACACTCAGTAATCTCTGCCACTTTCACAGAATACTTTTTGGAGGTAGGAAAGTGTTATTGTCTTTTCATTATTATAAACTCCAAGACAAGGTCATTGACAATGCCCTGAGAAGGAGTGATTCTACCACATATGGGACTGGGCAGCTAATATAAAAGACAGTATAAGTAAAAAACAGTATAACAAATACAATAGAGCATGTGTAAAATGTTTATGCAATCTAACCAGACAAATATTGCTTTGTCACGTTAAAAGTTTTTCACAAATTGTATTTATCCACTGTTATTGCTTCTTGCAGTTAGTGGCTCATGAAAAAAAATCTCTCCATTAATATTTAGTGAATATTCCCACCAAAAGGCGATTTATTTCTTTGCTACCAGGGCCATTTGTTTCCCTTTTTGCACAAAAATGCATATTTTAGGAAGGAAAATTTGTTAACCTCCCAAGCTGTATATGTTTCTAAAAGCAAAGACCCTGGAGAATAAAATGGTGGCAGTTGATTTTTTTTAATGTCACATGTTTATAAAATGCATTTTCAATTAAAAATGCACAAAAGTTAATATTAGTGCACACAATTTTTGCCAAAATATTACTTGTTGCAAAAAGTAAATAGATGTCAAGCCTTAAAATTGCACATGCCCATGAAAAGGCAACAAAATTTGGTACCCAAAATCCATAAGTTGCTTTAAAAGTATTTACAGGTTATTAGTTTAGAATTAACAATGAATGGCCCTAGAATTGTTGCCCTCAGTACTACATTCGCAGCAATATGTAATGTATAGTGTAATCGTCGTCGCACTCATTTGCGTTGTGTGTATATGGAGAACATGGACATTAAACGTTTTTTGTTTTTTTATTTTCTATACGTTATTTTTTTTGTCTATAATTAACTTTATTGCTTCTGGCTAGGTGATAGCACACTGTATCGGCAAGTTCTCTATTAAGACATCAGGGGTCAGTTAGACCCCTGATGCCTCCCCTGTCCTCCACAGAAGCAGAGCACATACCATGCCCCAATAGCTTCTTCCCCAGCCATAGTGACCCAGGATTAACTTTATTGCTTCTGGCTAGGTGATAGTACACTGTAATGGCAAGTTCTCTATTAAGACATCAGGGGTCAATTAGACCCCTGATGCCTCCCCTGTCCTCCACAGAAGCAGAGCACATACCTTGCCTCAATAGCTTCTTCCCCAGCCATAGTGACCCAGGATTAACTTTATTGCTTCTGGCTAGGTGATAGCACACTGTAATGGCAAGTTCATTTTATTAAGACATCAGGGGTCATCAGCTGAGCCCAGAAGTGATGTAATATCACTTCCCTGATCATTTACTGGAGGGTAGACCATCAAACAGATATTCACTGGTCTCCCTCTGCTCCACCTGCCGACACTTGCCATAACATTCCTGGGACCATTTCACTGAATGTAATATATTGCAGGTCCAATCCTTAGATGTGGTGCCTGCATTTGTTTTATTTTTTAAGGCTTTTCCCCCTTTTTTTTCACCTGGTGACCTTCTAGTAACATATTTCCTGTCTTAGCTTGTTTATGTTCTGGATGAAGTAATAAAGCAGACACCTTTGGACAAAAGCAGTGCCAGACTGGGGAGAGGGTAGTGTGCAACAGATTTAGATGGACTTAACTAACAGATTGAAGCTGAGTTCCAGCTAACATGTTATAAGCACTTACAGCAAACTTTTTTTTCCTTTTTGGGATAAAAGTTTTGTATAAATGAATAGAAGCTGACCATTGTAGGCACCCCTGTCTGTGTTAAAGGGTCTGTCTCAACCCTCCAACTGCTACTTTGTATGGACCACTTGGTTTGTTAGAGCAAGTTTAAAAATAACAGACGTATTGGCCGGATCACTTAGAAAAAAAAGGAAAAAAGAAAACAAATGCAGCCACCACATCTAGGAATTGGCGAGCTACAATTTAACACATTTTTGTTTTGGGTTTTATTGCATCTTTATACACACCCCTGGCTACTACAGCACCTGGAGGGGGGGGGGGGGGGGGTTGTGGATTTGCTGGAAGTCCTGGGGAAAGGCTTAAGAATGCTTTGAATGCTCTGATGTGGATGTGGCTGGAAATGCTAAGTGATTTTATTTACAAAGATTGAGTGGCACTATGTAAGAGTACCAGAAGAGGTACTTTGTAATTTTTTTTTGGAGTGGAGCTGTTGAGGATAAGAAGTGCTTACACTCTTCTCTTGTAAGTTTAATTGCTTCACTTGGTGTTGTGTTTTTCGGGAGCTGCTTCTGAGCAGGGACAGCATGGGGATTGCATTATAGTTATTTGCTCGTGCTCTGGAAACTGACTCTTTAGTTTAAAGCATGCAAATTTGACATTTACCAGAATTCCTGGCATCATTTTGACACCAATCCATTTTAGAGTCTTTGTTGTGATCTTTGAGGATGTTTATTGTTGTTTTTTCACTTTGAATGGTCGGCCAACGCATTAAACAACTCGCTTCCATTGCAGCGTGATGCAACTGATGGCAACTCACTGCCACGCAGTATGTTCCCCAAAAAGAGGGCAGGTGCATTTTCTTGTGTTCTGTGGGGCATTTGTAACCTATTAAAACTGAATGGGCTTTCATAACGCAATACACATTTGAATCCACAAAAAGAAAGGCAATGCATCGCTACTCTGAACCAATAAAATGAGCATAAAGTATTAGTGCAAAACACCCTATACACAATTATTACATAAGGTGGGCAAAAAAAACCTTAAAAATAGTATCCGTGTAAATACAATGTGTAAAAAACACAATACAAAAACTGCCCAGTGAGACTAAACAAATAATTAAAAAATTATAAATACCTCCGTAGGGGTTAAATACGCTGCAAACCAGTGTATGTGATATGTGCAATAATGTTTTCAACTTATAGAGGGTGACAACATTATTGCACATATCATATACACTGGTTTGCAGCATATTTAACTCCTAAGGGGGTATTAATCACTTTTTAATTATTTGTTTAGTCCCACTGGATAGTTTTTGTGTTGTGTTTTTTACACATTGTACACTTGTACAAACGGATGTTATTTTTTAGGTTTGTTTGCCCAACTTATGTAATAATTGTGTATAGGGTGTTTTGCACTAATACTTTATGGTCACTTTATTGGTTCGGAGTAGCTCTGCATTTCCTTTAATGTGTGGATTCAAATGTGCATTGCGTTCTGAACGCCCATTCAGTTTTATTAGGTGCCACATTGCCTTTATTTTTTTTCACACTAGGGAGGTCTGCACGGTGGGTGTTTGATTATATTGCACATTTGAATCCAGCCTTAAAACTCTTTTACTGCCTTTTATGAATTAATCAAAATTGTGTCCACATACTGCACACAGGTGCACTTTAACCACTTAAGGACCGCCCACGCAGATATACTGCGACAGAAAGGCCCTCCTGCAAAATCATATACAGGTACGTCATTTTGTGCAGTGGGTCTGGGGTGCGTGTGTGTGCACAGTCCGTGACCCTCTCCCGCTGTGATTGGACACCACCGATCATTTCCAGGAGAGGCAAAACGGCGGTCTGGCTATGTAAACAAGACAGACCGGCGTTCTGTGAGGGAGGAAGATGGAGATCTTGTGTTTCTGCTAAACATGGATCTCTGTTTTTCTCCAGTTACAGCATTCCTCCCCCAGCTAGAAAGCACTCCCTAGGAGCACAACTACCCCTTTGATGGCCCCTGATGTTAACCCCTTCCCTGCCAGTGTCATTAGTATAGTTACAGTGCATATTATTTAGCACTGATCACTGTATTAATGTCACTGGTCCCCAAAAAGTGTCAAATGTGTCCGTTGGGTGTCCGATTTGTCTACCGCAATGGCGCAGTCCCACTAAAAATAAAATTCCATACAAATATCCCCTAGTTTGTAGATACTATAACTTTTGCGTAAACCAATCAATATACGCTTATTGGGATTTATTTTACCAAAAATATGTAGCAGAATACATTTAGGCACAAACCGATGAAGAAATTTGATTTTTTTTTTCATTTTTTTATTGGATATGTTTTATAGCATAAAGTAAAAAATATTGTTTTTTTAAAAAAAATTGTCAGTCTTTTTTGTTTGTAGCGCAAAAAATAAAAATCACAGAGGTGATCAAATACCACCAAAAGAAAGCTCTATTTGTGGGAAAAAAAGGACATACATTTTATTTGTGTACAGCAGGGGTCCTCAAACTTTTTAAACAGGGGGCCAGTTCACGGTCCCTCAGACTGTTGGGGGGCCACACTATAGTTTAAAAAAATATGAACTAATACCTATGCACACATCTTATTTGTAGTGCAAAAAAAAACAGGAAAAAACAATACAATATTTAAAATAAAGAACAGTTTTAATCAACATGAACTTATCAGTATTTCACAGACTCCCCTCATTAAAGAACCCCTCCCAATCACAGACCCCCCCTCCCCATCACAAACTCACCCCATCACAAAGCCCCCCCATGACAGATCCCCCCATCACAAAGCCCCCCAACACAGACTCCTCTCCATCACAAAGCCCCGCATAACATACTCCCCCCATAACAGACTCCCTCCATCACAGATCCCCCCCATATCAGACTACCCCCATCACAGATCCCCCATCACAGACTTCCCCCCATCACAGATCCCCCATATCAGACTACCCCCATCACAGATCCCCCCATATCAGACTACCCCCATCACAGATCCCCCCATCACAGACTTCCCCCCATCACAGATCCCCCCATATCAGACTCCCCCCATAACAGACTCCCCCCATAACAGACTCCTTCATATCACAGATTCCCCCCATAACAGATCCCTCCATAACATACCCCCCATAACAGACTCCCCCCATCACAGATTCCCCCATATCAGACTACCCCCATCACAGACCCCCCCATAACAGACTCCCCCCATAACAGACTCCCCCCATAACAGACTCCCTCATATCACAGATCCCCCCATAACAGACTCCCCCATATCACAGATCCCCCATAACAGATCCCCCCATAACAGACTCCCCCATCACAGAGGCCCCCATCACAGACACGCCCATCACAGACTATCCCCATCACAGATCCCCCCATAACAGATCCCCCCCATAACAGACTCCCCCCCATAACAGACTCCCCCATATCACAGATCCCCCATAACAGATCCCCCCCATAACAGACTCCCCCATCACAGAGGTCCCCATAACAGACACCCCCATCACAGACTTCTCCGATCACAGATCCCCCATCACAGATCCCCCCATATCAGACTCCCCCCATAACAGACTCCCCCCATAACAGACTCCCTCATATCACAGATCCCCCCATAACTGATCCCCCCATAACAGACTCCCCCATCACAGACTTCCCCCATCACAGATCCCCCCATCACAGACTCCCCCCATAACAGACTCCGCCATCACAGAGCCCCCCATAACAGACTATGCCATCACAGAGCCCCCCATAACAGACTCCCACATCACACATCCCCCCATATCACAGTTCCCCCCATAACAGACTCCCCCATATCACAGATCCCCCATCACAAAGCCCCCATAACAGACTCCCCCATCGATATTACACTGCCGCCCCTTCTATAATATCACAGCACTCCCCCTATACCTCTGCTACCTGTATCACACAAGATGCGAAGCATGGTAGGTCCAGACAAAGGGACAGGACTTTGCAAGTGAAAGGCAGGTGATTGATTGCTGGGACCGTCCCGATGCCTAGTAACCAATCACCCGCTTCTTAACTCAAAAGGTCCCGCCGTTTGTCCAGGCCTGTCATGTTTCCCGTCCTGTGTGATAAAAGTAGCAGAGGGGAGGGGGGGTGCTGCGATGTTAAAGGGGCAGTCCGCAGGCCGGGTAAATAACGCTGGCGGGCCGGATTCGCCCCGCGGGCCGTAGTTTGAGGACCCCTGGTGTACAGTGTCGCATGACCGTGCAATTGTCAGTTAAAATAACGCAGTGCCGTATTGCAAAAAATGGCCTGGTCATGAAGGGGGTAAACCTTCTGGGGCTGAAGTGGTTAAGTAAGAACACTTTTTGAAATAATAGTGACCTGTAGAAATGTTATTTAATTTTCTTAATATCCAGGAATCTGACTCTCTAGCTGCAGACCGACAAAAACATTTTACTGAATTTCTGAGAATTAGACATTAATCAGTTTTAAACTTTTTGAATTCTAGACATCAGACTCATTTCACTTTAGTTTTTAAAACAATGTGGAAAATGGAGTAAAGCTTTTTTTTTCAAGGAGAAGCATAGATTTTAGCCATATTTCTACTGTAAACATGAACTTTATTTTTGTTGGAATTGAGAATAATTTACCTTAATTCCTGGAAATGTCAGATACTTTGCACTTAGGTGTTTAAAATGATAGGCGACAAGTTCTGCTGTGTACTTTTGTAATAAGCAGCTTAGTTTTAAGCCATATTTTCACTTAAAATGATCCGATTTTCTAAAAAATGAGGTCCATTTTAAAGTTTTATTTTGTTTCAATTGCTGATGTTCTTTGCATTTTCAGTAAAATACAAATTATACGTTCAGAATGCTTAAAAAATGTTCTTTTGTCACTATACATTATGCAATGATGTGGTGCTTCCCAGCAGTGAAAAAGTAATTTAAATAATTTATATCTCTTTGCGCTGCGGAACTTGATATATCTTTTTTAAACCTAACCTTTTCTTCGTCAGAAGGGCAATGAATTTGTTGAAAGAAAAGATGGCTCTTTTTTTCTCTTTCCATTAAATCACCATCCCTAGCAGGCCACTGTGGCAGTGATGTATTTAAAATAAGGTGCCATTATGTTTGCATTTTGTGCTACCAGTCTCTGATTCATGATGGTTTCTTTACACTTTGAATGAACTCAAAGCTTGTCATCCAGAAATCACCAGGCAGCTGCACAGTCAACGCCAATGGGAAGATGAGCTGATATTCAAATAAGACAGTGAACAGAATCTGACCAACTGGAATAGAGTTAGGGCACAATTTGGATTTGCATAGTACATGGTCAAAATCTATGAGTGTAAATAATACGGTGTGGTACTAATTTAAATTGACAGGTTGGAATGGATTGATGTTCTCTGTGAGGTGCTTAGAGAAATATTGATATTATGCACATTGATTCCAATTAATTTAACTTACTGAACTTATCAGCCTTAGGGAATTTTTAAGGAAGGTGGCACTACCATGTCAAGCCAGCGCAGAATAACTTCACTCCTCAAATCTCTCATGTCCCCATTAGCACTGTTTTTAAAGCAGTTAATAAGTTGATTTGTTCGTGACCACTGTCATGTTGTCAGTGGTAAGAACATAAGGACAAACAGTGAGGTTTGAATGTCCAGCATTAGCGTATTACCCTTTGTACTATAGATGCAAGCATTTTTCACCTGCATTTTTCAAAACTGGTGGTAACTGTTCTCGCTTATCTGATGGGTGACCATAGTAAGCAATGACTTCTGAAGTGCTGTTTTTGTAGTCACCTCCCCCCAGTTTGAAGTACTGGACAATGGAGAAATAACAAATAGAAAACAGAACAGGCGCCTCTGAGTGTAGACCGTAGGATACTTTAATGAAAACACAATAAAAACATTCTCACATGTAGGGAGATATAATTAGACACATCTAATCAGCTCAAACATCCGGTGTGAACCATGTGTCTGGGGCTCGCACTGAAGCTGTCTCCACCAGTGCTCCTGCTGCCTCAGTCGGCCGGATGGTGCAAAGATGGAAGGGAGCCAGTAGCGAGGGCTTGGCCGCATGCTGAATCGCAACGTCAGGAGTGATGATGTCGCCAACGCAACACGTTTCGGAGCATATGCACTTGGGCTCAGAGATAATGCATGCTTCTTTGTCAAGCTATCCCTACATGTGAGAGAAAACTACAAAAAGTGAAATTACTTATGCCTTCAGTCTTCCCTCTTCCCCAATGAGATAATTATTAGAGGAAGAGAGGAAAGATCCCTGGTGCTGCACGTCCACGGAGTCCTATAGTGGTATGAGAGAGACAACCTCAGCCTGGGCTCCCACCAGGCCATGCCATACATGGCCAATGCTCCTGTAAGCTGGAAATCACTGAAGTAGACATTGTTACTTCAGTGATCTCCACCTCGTCTTGGGTCCGCTCAGTACGCGTACCATTTAAAGAATACCTTGCATTTTCTCAATGAATGCAAAGCGTACTCTGATTAGATGAGGTAGAGAGGTGGGGTGGTGATGGGAGCAGGACCCAGTAGCGATCACTGGAGTAGGGATGTCTATTTTAGTAACGTCAATCTTCTAGGGGCATTGGTCAGGTATGGTTATGTAACTATGTAAAAAATATACCAAGCCTGAAATTTGTCTTTAACTGAACAAGCTGGAGTTAAAAGCTGATTGGTTACTATGCACAGCTGTTCCTGATTCTGTGCGCTGCAGCTTTATTCAATTCTCTCCATGATTCTGTGTGGTATTATAGTGCCTTGTCATCCTTAGAGGTACAGTATAAATGACTGAAACAATAAAGAAAGTTTAGAAAAAATTATTTTACTATGCATTATTCCTTTTTAAAACATAATTAGGGGCATACTCCTAAGAAAAATTGTGAGTATCAGGTAGACAAAAACTTTGAAATGGGCATTTGAAAGAACTGAAATTCTTATTTTGGGCCTAAATTGACAGGCTTTTTTTCATGAATTGCCTCTCTCCCCATACAAATCAATGGGAATGCAAAAGCAGCAAACTGGTCCATGCAGCTTAAAAAGGGGTCAAATACAGGTGAAGAGCAGGTCAAATATAAATCAGAAGGAGGTCAACTGCAGCTCAAATGCACCTGTAAGGGAACACTGAATGATCTCAAAAGTATATCAAGCTAATTTCTAATGCAAGTTTAAAGTGGTTCTGAAGGCAGCAGGATGCATTAAGATAAAAAAAAACCTTCTGTGTGCAGCAGCCCCCCTCAGCCCCCCTAATACTTACCTGAGGCCCATCTCAATGCAGAGATGTTGCACGAGAGACTTTGCTGTCCAGGTCTCTCCCTCCTGATTGGCTGAGACACAGCAGCGGGCCCCATTGGCTCCCGCTGCTGTCAATCAAAGTCAATGAGCCAATGAGGAGAAAGGAGGCAGGGCTGAGACATGGCTCCATGTCTGAATGGACAGACAGAGCAGCAGTTTAGCTCGGGTGCCCCCATAGCAAGCTGCTTGCTGTGGGGGCACTCGCCAGGAGTGAGGGACGCGAGAAGAGGAGGATCTGGACTGTTCTGTGTAAAACTACTACACAGAGCAGGCAAATATAACATGTTTGAAATTTTTTAACAAAAAAAATAAAAAGATTTTAATATCACTTTAATGAACCAGAAAACAATCAGCATTTGCCTATCAACACAATTCTAAAGCCTGTCAACACCAGCCTTTCAACTATTGTAATGGTTCAGCCCCCCCTCTTGGGAGAAGGTGTAATTGTGATTATTCAGTTATATTCTTTCCCTAGCCTCTCCCTGAGCAGAAATGTCAGCTGTGGGGTCCCTATTGTGGTTGCCCAGTCAATAAATTGAACCCTGTACAGACTGCTGAGCAGAGCAAAACTGTCAGCTAACAAAGTTTTTAGTTTTGTCTGTTATGAGCATTCAGTTCAGGCAGTAGACAGGAAAGCTATATATCCTTAAACTCGGTATGGCATCTTTGCTTTGATGCTTTGAGAAATAATACATAAGTACATAATAATATATCAAGTGATCTCTGAGGAGTAAAGCCTCGTACACATGGTACGATTGTTGGCCAACCGAGCGTCTGATTTTAGTCTTAAGGGCGAGTTCCAGGATCTTATCTTGCATACTAACGGTACAAAATTGTCGCGCAACAAACACGAATGTAGTGACGTACTATGAGGAATTTCAGCTCTTGAGCGCCACCATTTGGGCCCCTTCTGCTAATTTGATTGATTCTGAGCATGCGTGTTTGTACTTTCGACTTTTGTGTGACGGATTTGTGTACTGACCATACGAAACTCTGACAACAGACCGCTGTCCGCCGAAAATTTACTAGCCTGCCATCCAAAATTTGTTGGCCGAAAGTTGGACAACAATTGTCAAAATGGGCATACTAACGGTCAGATTTTAGGACAACAGTCTGTCAACAGACAATCTCCTGCCAACAATCGCATCGTGTGTACAAGGCTTTAGGCTGTACTAATACAACAATTCAAAAAAGGAAGCTCAGGTAGATACAATTGCCTACTGGTGCCTAATTTTCTTGATATTTTTTCAAGAAAATGCCACCTATTCCTCCAAAATGGTGCATTCCTTCATTTTTGTGTACACACTATTATATAAAGGTATGATTAACCATTACAAACAATAATGTGGCTAACTCTAACTTTACCTTATCTGCTATAGGAAACCTGGCAAAAGGCTTCGGTTTTTTCCTCTTCCGTTAAAATCACAGTTTGTTATCTCCAATGCTGTTCATAGATCATTTCTCTAGCTTTCTGTATCATTTCCTTCAAAGTTCCTACAAAGTATTCGTTTACAAAAAATAAACATCTGTCCACATCATCGCTTCTCTCCCTGTTAGATTATGTGAAAAGCAATTTCAAGTTATGTTTCAAATCTCTTCCTCCTGTTTACAGTTTCCTATATTAAGAGACCACTTTTGTGTTATTTAGGTGGCTGTAACAGCTTTCAGCTGAACATGCCATAATTTTGAGAGGTGCCAATAGCTCTGGAAAGGAGTGGTACATGTAAAATGTAAAGAATGTTTTCCAACATGTAACGAGTTTGCGTTTCACAACACAATGTTGTCAATTATTGAGTTGGTGTGATGTGTTGAAAAGGGATCTCTAATTAACAGAATATTTCATGTTTAGGTGAGACATGTGTATAATTTTTTTCTGTTAACTCTTTTTTATTCAAGTTCGTACGACAATTGTTGGATTGCTGTACCATACAATGCATCGACACTACAAGCAGATTAAACCTAGTGACACCAGGTATGTTTCTAGTATTGAAAAA
The DNA here is from genome assembly GCA_037952925.1 of Lithobates clamitans. NCBI lineage: Eukaryota > Metazoa > Chordata > Amphibia > Anura > Ranidae > Lithobates > Lithobates clamitans. The sequence goes on from JBBGZY010000438.1 coordinate 18,225,356, forward strand.
CTGTCATTCTCTGTCTTTTAAACTAAAATTTCCCTTGGCTTAAAACAACATGATCTACTGATATCATTAAAAGATGTAAATTTTACTAAAAAGCTATTCATCTGATTTTTGGTCGCTTTTTAGTTTTGCTTGCCTTCCTTAATCAAAGTGAATCACAAAATAAAACTGCCTAGACTACCCATCCACAACCAGACCATTACAGTTTGATTGTGATTGGGTTGCTACTTCTATATTCAGATTATTCTTCTGAAAATTTATTTAATAAATAAGGCACTGCATTTACACACTTTTGATTGTTGTTTGAAGGCAAAGTCAATACACAAGCCAACCATTGTTGGTGAGGCAGTCCTGAAATACCTAAAATGCCTTTGGAGCTTCCTGACAGTGCTAATGGGATGTGCATGGGAAATCTTGGAACAGACATTTAAGCACTTTGAGGTTTTGGGTATTTAGTAACCAGTCCTATAAGTATGTGATTTCCTGATTTCCCAATGGGCACAGTAGGCCTATGGCTATGGGGACAGAATCACACAAGCATTTTCCCTTTGAACAGTTATCAACCAGATATTTTTTTTCTATCTTCATTAAGATACGGTCCACCCAAATAGGAGTATACTCTAAACTTAATATGAATGTGTAAAAGAAAAAATGTTCTGTGTAAAGAAAATTATCCTAGCAGAGGTTTTTGGTTCTTTAGGGTGCCAAATGCAATCCTCTCACTGTGATGACATTGGTGCTCGTGTAATACTTTTTTGACCCTTCACACTTCTACAAGGAAAAGGTTTTGCCTAATGAGTGCCAACTGCCTAAGTTGCTCAGTCTTACCATGTTGAAGTGTAGAAAAGGCACAATAATTACAAATGATGTACAACATGTATTGAACCTTCGTGAGATTAAAGGATAAGATCACTTAAAAAAAAAAATAAGTGCACAAAGTCTGCAGAGCATTGCACCCATGATCAGCAGATTGTGGGTTCAATGTCAGGCTCCTGCAGAGTCTCAGTACAACTGTGTGCTCATACCTCCCGTATGGGCAGACAGTTACCAAAGCCTAGGAAGAATAAATGAACTAGAGAACTAATTGAGAACTACAAGCCATCTGCTGCAGTGGCAGATAGTATGTGTAATTATTTAATTAACAGATCTCTGTGAATGATTGATGTAGCTGTGTGGGCGGAGCCCTGCACCACCGCACAGTTATTAAATTGTCACAGCAGGTAGAATATGTCCTGCCAGCTGTCACAATGGGGGATCCTAGGGGTTGCGGGCAGATGCTTTAGTAACTTGTTACATACAGGTGTAACATGTTATTAAAGGTGAACCTATCATTTACATAAAGTCTGCAGTTGAAAACATACAATCCATTTTTTGAGTGGTTGATGGAGCTGTTTAGGCACCCACATGGTTTTTACAGGTCTTTCTGTTTCATAAGTAGAAATATTCTGAAAAACAATTTATATCTTCTACAGAAGGAGGCGTCAGACTTTTTTTGGTAAACCAGCCATGTTACACCAAGAACAGATGGCTGAGAAAAAATAAAATTTTACTTGTAACCAGTGTGCAGTATAACTACTTTAAATATTTTTTCCTCTTTTTTGGACAAAAGTCTTCTACTCCATTATATATAAGTATTCAAAAAGAGTGATTGGGATTCTCTTTTATAATATGGGGACTTATGTTGTATATACTGTACAGTATAGACATTTTATTGAAACTTTTTTTCTAAAATGTATTTGTGCAAGTTGTTATATTTAGGCAAAGCATTTCTCCACTGAATGTATTTGGTCAACAAAACAGGGCTTACTGGCCAAAGAAAAATTCTGGTCAGTTGCATCTTATAGACTGTAGGTCTACCAGGGGATTGAGAACTAGCATCTTATTTGCCTATTCCTGGACACCTAGTGGGTTGTCCACTTCAACTGCTGCCCTAGCAACACTAGCTTACACAGAAGAACCCTCTTGACTCCAGGTTCTTCCCTTTTAGATTGGAGTCCCCTTCCACTCCTCCATGACGACATCACGGAGCTGGTGGATGTTAGAGACCTTACGCTCATCCACCTTCTGTTTGAGGATGCCCCACAGATGCTCAATAGGATTTAGGCCTGGAGACATGCTTGGCCAGTGATCACCTTTTCCCTCAGCTTCTTTAGCAAGGCAGTGGTCATCTTGGAGGTATGTTTTGGGTCGTTATCATGTTGGTATACTGCCCTGTGGCCCAGTCTCCGAAGGGAGGGGATCATGCTCTGCTTCAGTATGTCACAGTACATGTTGGCATTCATGGTTCCCTCAATGAACTGTAGCTCCCCAGTGCTGGCAGCACTCATGCAGCCTCAGACCATGACACTCCCACAACCATGCTTGACTGTAGGCAACACACACGTGTCTTTCTACTCCTCATCTGGTAGCCGCCACACACACTTGACACCATCTGAACCAAATACATTTATCTTGGTCTTATCAGACCACAGGACATGGTTCGAGTAATCCATGTCCTTAGTCTGCTTGTCTTCAGAAAACAGTTTTCGTGCTTTTTTGTGCATCATCGTTAGAAGAGGCTTCCTTCTGGGACGACAGCCATGCAGACCAATTTGATGCGGTGTGCGGTTCCTAAAGACAACCTATGGATATGACGCTGAGCACATGCACTCAACTTTTTTGGTCAACCATGGCGAGGCCTGTTCTGAGTAGAACCTGTCCTGTTAAACCGCTGTATGGTCTTGGCCACTGTGCTGCAGCTCAGTTTCAGGGTCTTGGCAATCTTCTCATAACCTAGGCCGTCTTTATGTAGAGCAACAATTCTTTTTTTCAGATTCTCAGAGAGTTCTTTGTCATGAGTTGCCATGTTGAACTTCCAGTGACCAGTATGAGAGAGTGAGAGCGATAACACCAAATTTAACACACCTGCTCCCCATTCACACCTGAGACCTTGTAACACTAACGAGTCACATGACACTAGGGAGGGAAAATGGCTAATTGGGCCCAATTTGGACATTTTCACTTAGTGGTGTACTACCTTTTGTTGCCAACAGTTTAGACATTAATGGCTGTGTGTTGAGTTATTTTGAGGGGACAGCAAATTTACACTGTTATACAAGATGTACACTTACTACTTTACATTGTAGCAAAGTGTCATTTCTTCAGTGTTGCCATATGAAAAAATATAATAAAATATTTACAAAAATGTGAGGGGTGTACTCACTTTTGTGAGATACTATATATATCATAACAGAAATAGAATACAATCCAAAATTGTAGTTAGCATATGTATTGACCTTGTACGTAGAGAATATGGAATGGTAAGAGCAGGCAACATGGTAAACTCGAATTGTAGAATATCGAGAAGTAAATCTCAGGTTCAGGACCCAAGTACCACAAAGCCACAGTGCTGACTACTACACCAGTGTGCATTTAAATACTATTAAATTAACTTGAACCATCATCTATGTGTAAGAATAATATGTATGAACTCAGAGGTTGTATATACAGTGGGGACGGAAAGTATTCAGACCCTTAAATTTTTCACTCTTTGTTATATTGTAACCATTTGCTAAAATCATGTGATATTTCAGTTTTTCTTTTTTAATAAATCTACAAAAATGTCAACAATTCTGTGTTTTTCTGTCAATATGGGGTGCTGTGTGTACATTAATGAGGAAAAAAATGAACTTAAATGATTTTAGCAAATGACTGCAATAAAACAAAGAGTGAAAAATTTAAGGGGGTCTGAATACTTTCCGTCCCCACTGTAGATAATATAGGATGGTAAGAGCAGACAATATGGTGTCCTAGAGGTGTAGAATTTCAAGGAATAAATCTCAAAATGCAGATGGTCAGATCCCAAGTGTGGTCATACACTCTAGTGGCAGTTTGTGTGAAAGGTGAGTAACTTACCAATATGTTTTCCTAAATCATAGGAGGAAACTAACTGTACCACTTTATGGATAGCATTTTAAGCAAAGATTCCGCATCTAAACTTTGCTCTGACAATGTCCTGTGAGACGTTAACTCAATGCCACAAAGCCACAGTACTACTACTACACCACTATGCGTTTAAATCTTCTTAAGTTACCTTCAGGCGTCAGAGTTCATGCTTTCATTTATCTGCATATATTAGTATAAGTGCTATGATTTTATCATGCTGTCTTGCTTCAAATGATGCTTTAGAAACATAATCTTTTCCAAGTGACAGATAAGTACTTACTGTGCGGGATTTAAGAGTAACATCTTTAAATCATTTAGAAGCTAGAAATGTGAATTCCACTGGGTTCAGCTAGGAAGCACGTCAGTTCAGCGTGCATTGACTTTAGCTATATTAAATCTGATAACATTTGTTAAGGAGAGTTTCCGCAGTATTCATTGCTTATGCCAATATTATTATTATCAGATAAAAAGGGTAAACTGTTATGTTATTTACAGGCCATTCTAACAAAACCCAACCCTGAGGCATCAGCTAGTGCGCAGAAAGTGCTATTTTGGCAGTTATTTTGTAAATAAACATAAACTAAAAAAACTCAACTTATTTCTATAGCAAAAATCTAAAACCAGACAAGATTTTTGAGAACATTAAAATCCATCACTGAAGCCATTACTGTAAGCAGCCCATGAAAGCATGAAGGAATTTCAGAATATGAGTCACAGCAATTAGATCAATCACATCTGATGATAAAGAAGAATGAAATTACTTGAATAGTAAACATTGCTGTATCCTCCGCTTTAATATTTCTGCATCGCTTAATGCTGCCTGAATGATGTATTGTGGTCAGATATCAGGATTTAGTAGAGTAGTGTCAGTGACTAATGAGATATAATAATTGCTCATCACCATTACACAACAACAATATAATATACATGTGTGTGTGTGAATACAGTATATATATATATATATATATATATATATATATATATATATATATATATATATATATATATATATATATATATATATATACATATATATATATATATACATATATATATATATATATATATATACAAACATATATATATATATATATACATATATATATATATATATATATATATATATATATACATATATATATATATATATATATATATATATATATATATATATACATATATACATATACATATATATATATATACATATACATATATATATATATATATATATACATATATACATATATATATATATACATATATACATATATATATATATATACATATATACATATATATATATATACCCGTGAATCAGGGTCCCCAGAGAGCCCCCCCTTACATCAGGGTCCCCAGAGAGCCTCCTGATACATCAAGGTCCCCAGAGAGCCTCCCCATACATCAGGGTCCCCAGAGAGCCCCCCTTACTTCAGGGTCCCTAGAGAGCCTCCCCACACATCAGGGTGGGTCCTCAGAGGGCGCCCCTTACATCAGGGTCCCCAGAGAGCCTCCCCATGCACCAGGGTCCCCAGAAAGCCTCCCCATACATCAGGGTCCCCTGAGGGCCCCCCTTACATCTGGGTCCCCAGAGATCCCCCCCTTACATCAGGATCCCCAGAGAGCCCCCCTTACATCAGGGTCCCCAGAGAGCCTCCCCATACATCAGGGTCCCCAGAGAGCCTCCCTTACATAAGGGTCCCCAGAGAGCCTCCCCATACATCAGGGTCCCCAGATAGCCCCCCTTACATCAGGGTCCCCAGAGCTCCCCCCTACATTAGGGTCCCCAGAGAGCCTCCCTTACATCTGGGTCCCCAGAGAGCCCCCTTACATCTGGGTCCCCTTAGAGCCCCCCTTACATCTGGGTCCCCAGAGAGCCCCCCTTACAACAGGGTCCCCAGAGAGAGAGGGGGTGGATGAGAGGGGGTGAAGGAGGATGGGAGAGAGGGGGTGGATGAGAGGGAGTGAAAGAGAGAGAGGGGTTGGGAAAGAGAGACCCCCTAGCCCTGCCTGCACTCCCTACTGTCCAAGCCCCTGTCTGTGTGGGTAGGCGTGTGTGATCCACCTACCTCCCCCTCCCGCCTGTCCTCGGTCAGCCCTGTTTTCTTCCATTCCATGACAGTCACAGCGAGCTAGGAGAGGAGCTTGGAGAAGGCTCTGGGAGGCGCTGGGGATGCCTAGGCCTCCCCCTCCCTGTTTGATGCTGCTGCCCTGCACCCCACCGCCACCAGACCAGCGGTGGGATGCTCCAGTTCAGGACCATGACAAGGGGGCTGGGCTCAACTCTGTAGGCCCCACGAACACTAGAGCAGAGCAGGAGGAATTGGAATCCTCCTCCGCTTTGAATGCTGGGAAGGGACGGAGTTGGGGACTTGATGTCACTGGTTGCTAGATGCTAGGCAGCTCTATAAACCAATGGCCAAGAGTAGAGTAGAGTAGAGGTGGGGGTGGAGCCGAAGCCATCACTACCACGGCTCAGTAGCATTTCTGCAAGGAGTCAACCAAAACCCATGGGTACACCCTCAGTGCCAGACTCTGAATCCTTATCTATTCACCCTACTGTCTCAGCCCAGTTGAGGTTATTGAATCTTTAGTGGCTCCTTGTGTCTCTGTTGACGTCCTGCAGACATACAATTTATACTAGACCCAGCTGCCCCATTTTAGGTGAACTACAGCCAACTTTTTTCCCAGAAATTCAGTAAAAAATGATTGAATGCTTAAATTCTGAGACACAGGAACCCCCAAGATTAGGGATTAAGCTCAGTTTCCTCACTGCCATGGGTTTGAGGCAAATCCTGTGGGTTCAGGATTTGCTCTCTCTGCAAATTTATGTGCAGATTCACCCGGAAGAATTTTTTTCACACCATAATGCACTGTATGGCCTTTGAACTATGGACAGCAGGCCTAAAAGAATCAATAAGAGGGCTTTTAAATAAACCACCCCTCGTTATAAAATAGAGGCACAGAGCAGCCAAGGTGTCAGTGTTCTGTAAGTTGCTGTTGCAAAAGGATAGGGAAAGCTGGCAAACTACATATGGAGAGATTAGGGCCAGTTAGGTAACTGTGCATTAATTCTGATTACTAGTCCTTTGGGCAACCAACCCCCCTGATCCTTTTTTTGTGTTTTTATTATTGGGACTTTTTTGTCCATATTTTAATTTTGTGGTTACATTTAGCTGCTGTCCTGTCTATAGCAATTTTTTTTGTTTGCTGCAAGGCTTCCTTTAAAAAATTGCCTTTTTTCAGAGGGGAAGTATTTTTTAGGTTTGATATGCTGAAAGTGCAGCATTGACTTGTGACTGACCAACTGCTCTTGGTACTGTCCAATTTTTGCAGTATACAGCTGAAAGAAAAAAAACAAAGTGTAAGAAGAGTGTGCACCTAGGCCACATTAAATTATCTGAGTCACGTTCATGGCACTGCTATCCCCTGTAAAAATAAATGTTAGACATACACAGGTTAGGTCTATTATCCCATATTAAACCTGTCCTGCTACTGACCAATTTTACACGACTATAACATCTGTGATCTCTTAATTCTTGTAGAAAAACACTTTCCTGTACAATGTCTCTAGCACATTTCTGCCTATTATCACTACTTAAAACTGTCCTGCTACTGGGCAATTTTATACTGCTGTATACTTTGCAGTATTTTAATTCTTGCAGTAAAACCCCTGCCTGTGCTCTTTGTCTCTAATAAAATTTGGGCCCAGCCTTGATTGTTAAGTTATCCTGCTCTTGGCCAAAGTGGGGTTGACAGATGCCTCAAAACAGTCAGTCAACCTTAATTTACCCCTAGGAGGAGTCCAAGTGACAAAACATGCTCTAGAATTTGTACACTTACCATTGTGGAAAACTGTTGGAATTGTTCAAAAAGAATGTGAATTCAGGCAGCCAGGCAAAGTGTTTTCAAGACTTTTGTTTTGGCTCGCTAGACTTTTTAACAACATTCATTGACATTGTTCATGATGTGATGATGAAAATTATGTTCATGTGCTTGAATCTTTTAAAGTAGAATTTAAAGGAAGAATCAGAACTCTCTGCTATCTGGAGCATGGTTACAGATATTTGCTTTACTTCCTGTCCTGCTAACAATGGTTTTACAAGACAGGAATAGAAATTATTTTTTTTTGCAGAATAGGGGAAGTTGAAAATCCCTGACAGATTTTTTTTTTTAATATCTTTGTCCTTGTTGCAGATTTTCCTTCACTTTCTGTCTGTTGAAACCAATGTCAGCAGAACAGGAAGTAAAGGTTAAAATGATATTAAACCCCAGTTTTAAGCACCTTTGGCAGCTGATTTAATTTACTGGGTATGCATTCTTTATCTTTTACTCCTCATCTGTATCCCAGTTTAAGCTGTTGCCATCCCAGATTTCCTGTTTTAGACTGTTTCTCTTATGGAGTCAACCATGCAGGGACTAGAGTTGTGCCTTCCTACACTCCGTAGTTCAATAGAAACACAGCCACATTGCCTAGGATAGCAAGGCACTCCCTGCTCCTCCCCCCTTTCTCCAAGCTAACAGACTTACTCAAGAGTGCACTGTCCACTTTTACCCATTTCCTGTGAAGTCTGGAAGTTCAGAGAAGTAGCACCGAGAGAGCAAGAGACAGCAGTATTGAAAGCTTTAGGCTGGGTTCACACTATTGCGAATTGGATACGGGAACCGCGCATCCAATTTGCAATAGCAGGAGATTGTGACCAGCTCCCTATCGAGCTGGTTCACATATATCTGATGCGGCTCCGATGCGAATTTTCCCAGGAGCCCTGTGCTTCTTTTGGTCCATTTCAGGTCAGAAATTCGGGCTGAAATCGGACCTGAAATGGTGAACCAGGACGCACCGGACCCCTGCTGTGAGCTGCATCTGCATGCAGTGTGAGCCTACTCTTAAACTGCAAATATTGGGGTAAGACATTTGACAAATAGTTTCTAGGGGGATTTTTTTTTTTTTGTGTGCTCAATGTGATAAGATAAAAAATGCTAAGGGTTTAATATGAATGGAACATTGAGTAGCAGTAAAAATCGGACCAAAGTTGTAATCCTTTTGGCTTTACATACACTTTTAAGGTATAACTCCAGACAAAATAGTTTTTGAAGTTTTGGACTGAATATGGAAGAGTAAGAACCTATGTTGAGTTTTTATTAATGTTTCTGTAGCCATTGGGAAGATTTTTTTCCTCACTTCCTGTATGGTTTCCAAGGGGGTGTAGGGGGGGTAGAACAACATATTTTTTTTAAGTCTACGCCCCCACTGGTTAAATTACCTTCCTTCCTCTGTGGTCAATAGGAAAAAAAAGTGAGGTTAATTCTCCCATAGGGCTCTTTCAGACAGGTGGTAAGTGATCCATGGTGGACCACTTTTCAGAAGGCAGTATAGCAGAACTATTGCCTCTTCCTGTTGATTGGCCATTTTACATTGAAGGACTGTACCAAAACTGCAAACAAAGCGTTTAGCTCACGGTTGCAGTACTGCCCCACTGATCTCAACAGGCGAGTTTGACAGGCGGTGCCTCCTGTCAAGCTCTGCAGCCTGAGTTAAAATGCCACGGCCATGAAGCAAAGCATCGCGACCACAGCCTGTGTACAGACAACACTGTCAAGCTGTAATGTTAGAATTCTGATGGGCTAGGGGAGAGTAAAACTGCCGCTTAGAGCCCTAACAGAAATGGCAATAAAAGTCTAAGATTAAAAGCCTTCCCCACTCTAACCAAAACCATTAAAGTGGTAGTAAACGGAAGAATTAGATAATCCACTGACAGGCGGGGTATTTATAACAGAATAGACCCTAGAGGTCATAAACATTCCCCCTGCCTGTCAGTAGGTAAAGTGATCTGAGCTGCACATGCACAGCTTAGATCACATTTATGGCTTGAACCGTGTGCCGCGACAATGTGACTTCCATACGCATGCACTTCGGTCCAGATGAAGATGTAAGCTGCCTGGGGACTGGGGAGAGCCCTAACAGCGCAGCGCTGGGGGGCTCTGTTTGTAGTTAGGTCTGTCATAATATACTTTATTACCAAAAGTATTGGGATGCCTGCCTTTACAGACACATGAACTTTAATGACATCCCAGTCTTAGTCCGTAGGGTTCAATATTGAGTTGGCCCAGTGATAAATATCGTCCCCTGTCCAACAATCCCACTATGCCTTTTCAATCAACTTTTAAAACATTTACAGCTGGGCATTAGCATGAGAATATTGTCATCCAAAACTGCTGAGTATCTCTATGTGGATAAACCTGTGGTGCCAGTCTTCCATTATCTCCCAAAAATTCACAAAACTGATTGTCCTTTACAGGGACAACCGAATCGTGACCGGAATTGGTTCCCTGTTGGAGCATTTGGGAGAATAGTTAGACAAGCACCTACAGCCTTTGGTACACAGATTGCCTGGCTATATTAGAGATATGAGCATAGTCCTATCCCATATTACATCTGTTAAATAGACATCTACCTATGTGTGGTCTACACTGGATGTGAGGGCACTTTATTCGTTGATCCCCCACAGCGCTGGATTGCATGCCATCCAATATCATCTTCAACGCTATAGCTCCTATTCTCAGGAGCTACAGGAGTTCATTCTGTTAAGCGTTGAGCTCTTATTAAAGCACAATTATTTTTTATTCAATGGCGTGTATAATGTCCAGCGTGTGGGGCATCGATGGGTGCTAGATTCTCACCGTCCATGGCAAATCGTTACATGTGTTGGTGGGAGGAACAATTTTTGTTCTCTCCCAGCAACCTCTTTGCTAGGCAGATTGTATGGTATGGTTGTTATGTCGATGACCATCTGATGGTGTGGGATGGTGACACTATAGGATTGCATGAATTTTGGAAATGCCTTAATGACAGTTAAATTTGCATTTTTCAATTGAGCATGATGCTTTCAGTATCAATTTTTTAGACATCACCACAAAGGGCGACCCGACTACGGGTGATGTTTTAACATGCACCTATAGGAAATCCTGCTCTGGTAACACTACACTTTTTGCAGCCAGTTGTCATCCATCCCACACCATTAATGCCATCCCTCATGGGGAGTTTATTCGAGCTAAACGTAACTGTTCAACAAACTCAACCTTTGAACTGGAATGCAAGGTCATTTATCAGCGTTTATTGGACCAAGGTTATAACGAATCTGTTATATACCAATGACTGGAAAGATTTTTAATAATGGACAGAGAGGAATTACTGTCAGATAAGCCTAAAACCAAAAGAGAGCGTAAAAATAATTTACAACTCTAGAAAAAGAGGAACTAGCAAACCTATTACGTTTGTAACTTAATTTTCCCAAAAATATCATCAAATAGAATAATAAAAATGAATCTGCCAATTCTATACACAGATAAAGATTTAAATGGGATATTGCAAGCAGGTTGCCATTTTTCTAGCCAACGTGTGCCCACATTAGGGACTGCACTATCACCTAGTCTTTTCTCATCTAATCCACCTGGCTCTCCTATCCTGGAAGTTATCCTTGTAATACAAAAACCTGTAGGTACTGTAAATCAGTGAAAGTGTGGTGCTGCGCTAATCCTTTAAAAAAAATGTGGTAAGTGAGTATGTGAAAGTTAAATATCCGTGTAGATGTCTCAAAATCAAATTGGAAAGTCTATATGGTGACTCTATAAAACTAACGTGTTAATTATAAAACATGAGACACATGGTACAACAACATGTGATCAATACCATGTGCAAAATATCGTAAATAAATATAATAACAGTAATTAGCTTAGGAATATATATATATATATATACTGTGCAGCCAGACACACAGCAAACACGCATAAAATTAAGGTGACTGGTGCAAATAAACAAAATATACATGACAACTTGACTGGAACAATGTGATAATAAGCTAAAAAAGTCCACAAATAAACGTGCATAAAAAGTGAGCCACTTAGGGCTAATTAAAGTGACTGGAGTCGGTGGTGATATTTCTTTTCTTAATGCAACACAGCACGCAATGGTGCTGTAACTTGTGTGTATTGGGGAAAAAAAATTGTTGCCACAGCTACAGATGAAGAGTTTATACAGCAATATTGTAACTATGGCACAATCTATGCAATTTACCTGATCACCTGTATTTCATGCAGCCTCCAATATGTAGGCTGTACCACACGTCCTCTGAGAGCCCGTATAGGGGAACATTATTGTGACACAAATAATCCAAATGCTAGAAATATTTTGAATGCAGCACGTCACTTTAGAGAATGTAATCAGGGCGATCTCTCCTCATTTCACTTCAGAGGAATAGAACGGTTGTCTCACTCGCCCAGAGGAGGTGACAGGGAGAGAAGGCTACTGGGGAGAGAAACATGGTGGATTTTTAGATTAAAAACTAGATTGCCTCAGGGGTGAAACCTGAGGTAGGATCTGGACTTGCACTTACTTTAAGCAAACATTAACAATTAAATAAAAGTATCTTTTAAGTGGTGAGAAGTCATGTGACAATATAATCACTTCTATAATATTAACAGTATCAACGGTAATTATACACTAATGAATTTTGAGGGTACAGGTCGTATGCATTTAAAAAGTGAGCTGTAAAGTGAGAATAAGAGGGGAGAAAAAGTAGAGGAGGAGGGTAGAAAGTTGGAGAAGTCCACAAGGTCGATCCAAGCGCCAGTGCAAGAAATGGTTTGGTTGATTAAATGAATGAATGGATGAAACAGCTACCATGGTGGGAGGACCGATTCTTCAAAGGTTGGCAGTAGGTAATATTTTAACCATGGGTGCCATATCTTTTCAAACTTGGGGATTTGGTCTCGTTCGATAGCCATCAACACGTGCATATATACATACACATATGTGGTATACTCCGCTCTCAGGATAATAGCAAGTTACAGCCCCTCCTGTTGGGTTCACAAGGGAACTTACAAAGAATACAAGTAAAAAAGTGGGGTGAGTGGTGCTACCCTATTAGGTAAGAGAATGATAGGTCTATGCCCTCCTCCAGAATGGGGGGATACCTATCCTAATGGGGTAAGTGTGTATGTATGTGCCCATCAATAGTGAATATACAAAAACGTGCTTATACACAATAAAACTAAGTGAAAACAAATAAATATTTTAGGTAGTCAAACAGAACTAATCATAAACCTAGCTAGGCACATAATGTAAAATATACACATATGTCTACCAGGCCAATATTGTGAACTAAAAAGCCATAAGTATAATAGCAGTGTTGCATAAATAAAGTTTCCAGGAATGGCCAAACACATAAAAAAGTGAAATAGGAGAATCCGTTACTTGGTTATAAAGTCCCACACGAATATATAATAAAAGTGTGAAAAGAGAAAATATATCAGTATAGTCCCACACAAAGCATGTATAAAAAATCAGCATATAAGTCCCAGAGGATGGTATATATATATATATATATATATATATATATATATATATATATATATATATATATATATATACCTGCAGGGGTATTAAGCATATGTGGATAACCATGGATGGATTTAGTCCTCAGCTATCCCAATGCTCCATCTGTTGGTCCAATGGGCTCCTGCAGTTGCTTTCCACACAGTCAGGGTTGGTATACACCGACCAGCACCTCCCAGGGCTCATCCACAGTTTCTCAGGTCTAGGTCCTCAGAGGGAGGAAGAAAAGGGCTCCCATAGTATAGTAATTAAAAAAAGTTTTATTTAAAATAAATTAAAATCAAAATAAAAAAATCAAAAGATTCCCACCCACAGTGTGGGAGAGCTCAAAAAACTACAAAGCTGGTGTGTAGGAGAAACCAGTCAGCAGCGTGTGTTCCAGGCTCCCTACTTTCGTACCGGAACTGACGTAAAAGTGTAGCCCCGACTTACGTGTTTTGTCATTGGACGTTCTCAAAGGCAGCGCAATCTTACGTCACTTAGCATCTAATATAGGCAGACGGACATGCAAGTTACTCCCTCTCCCGGGATACAGCAAATAGATACTCAAGGTGTCAATAGTGAGCTAAGGGGGAGGAGTTGGAACAGTGCACAAAGCAAGGTCCATAAAGACATGGATGAGTGAGTTTGGGGTGGACGACCTTGAGTCCTGACCTCAACCAGATAGAACACCTTTGGGAGACTGTGAGCCAGGCCTTCTCGTCCAACATCAGTGCCTGATCAATTGCTTCTGGAAGAATGGTCAAACGTTCCCATAGACACACTCCTAAAACTTTTGGACAGCCTTCCCAGAAGAGTTGAAGCTGTTATAACTGCAAAAGGTGGGACAACTCAATATCGAACCCTACGAACTAAGCCTGGGATGCCATTAAATTTTGTGTGTGTAAAGGCAGGCGTCCCAATACTTTTGGTAATATAATGTATACTAGTATGCAGTGCATACTAGTACAGTATGACTTAAACCTGCAGGAGAGTCCATTTTTTTATTTTCTATAAAGATATTACCAACTGTGTTTTGTCTGGAGTTGGGCTTTAATATAGTAAGTAAAGAAAATGACCTTTCATTGCTGAAATTCTTAACATGCGACTTCAGACCAGAGTTTGTTTATTTTTTTAAGCAAAACTGTAATTTTCCTTTAGAAAGAACAAACTTAAAATTAAATTCCAGGTCTAACTTCCACGACATATTCTGGGTTGTGATCCAAACATGTTAATTATGCCGGGATTTTAATATTATGCATAGCTGAATTATTAACGGTTACCCAGTACCCGTGCGATTATGTTATCATTCCTTTATGGATTTTTTTTATTGCTTGTTCAGTAAATGAGAAGCTGAATAATCGTGGAATATATGCACATCCACTACCGAGAACAGTGATCCGCACTGCACATTTTCATTTAAATGATTTGATTTAATGGTTAATTGTCATTTTATCGTTTGGAAAAAAAAATGCATTATACAGTATATACTACAGACATTGATTAAAGTCAAATAAAACAAATTTCAGCTACTGTAGAAGGAAAAACCCACAAGCAACTATTGTTTGTGGGCTTTCAGATTATTTTTCGTTTGAAGAGAAAGAATTCGTTGTAAAAAATAGAACATGACATTTTGTAGTAACAGCGTTGTTAAACATCATATTTTTCTCTTTTCTGGAATATATGATTGGCAATGGTTTCTGTGTACTCCAGTGTTTCGGATTTCTGCAAGCTGTCATGGCTTGACAGGGTAGGCTGTTGTCCAGTCTATATTTATAAATGTGTCTTCTTAGTGTAACAGGGTGAAGGGGTTAAGCGCAAACCCGTTTACTGTTTTTTATTTAGTTCGTTGTTTATACTCCTGCAAAACCAAACATTTCCTGAAAATCTCTGCTTGATGTGTAATTCAGGTTTGCACACAAAGTAAAACTCTTCCAGGCTGGTGATCTACCCCACGCCTATTATTCTTCAGCTCAGGAACGCTAACTTTACAGCATGGGGAATCCGTAATTCGTTTTTCCGACACTTCAATTACCTGCTTATCATTATTTCATTTTCCGAGGGCTGTACAACCTTCCTATCCATGTTCCCCGGTGTGTATATATGCTTGTATGCTTGCTCCATGACAAATATAGATTACACTGGTGCAGCCACTTTTGCTTGTTTGCATTTTTTTTTCCCCGCTGATGAGATTGCAGATCTGAAGGAACATATGCTGCTGCCTTTAGTGGGCATATCACAGATCCCTAGTCCAAAAATGGAATGGTCGTGTGATCCGACTCTGAGCTACATGAAGTCATTCATCACCCGTTTTATCAAACAAATTACATAAATAACCCTCTGTGTGCCAGAAAAATGCACTTGTATGACACGTGAGACACTGTTTCCTACTTATGAGATGATTAGTACATTATTGTTTAGCTGTAGTGGAAGCTAAATAACATTTTATATTGACAGAAAATGCAATGGGTTTAATTAAGATTGATGAGTTATGATTATATTGCTACTTATTTTATCTTGTGATAACGTTCTTCTAAAAATGTTTCAAGCTGAGCTTCTGGCAAACCGCTAAATACACAGACAAAATAAAAAACAAGAGCTGCCAAAAGATTTATACATTTATACTTTTGCCAACCCAGTCCTGAGTTGTTTTTTTTCATTCTTAATTTTGGGCACATCAGGAACACAGACAGTTTAGCTTTAATGCACATCATATTGAACTGGTAGTATAACATCAAGTACAAACCCTTTACCCACACCAGGGTGTTATTCACATTTGTCACATAATGTCAGTTCACGGGTCATATTTACCTGCTGTTAAAGAACTCAGGCCATAAGCTATGCTAATGAAGTGTCCATCATCTTCAGAAATAAACTCTAGAAAACAACTAGGGGTGAAGAGAGAATGCTAAAGCCTAGTACACACATTAAAAAAAAAACAACCTCACAGCTTAGGTCAGAGCTGCTGTAATCTGACGTTAGTACAGCAATATCCCCTGATGTTCTATTGTGTTCTGAAAGGAGCCATCCCCCCACCAGAACACTCCATTGGCTGAGACCGCTGAGCAGGAGCCGGTCGGCAGACCGTTTTCGGTAATGACCCTTTGACAGAAGCCGGCCAAATGGCCAGCTTCTGTCGGACCACTAGCCATACACACAGGCCGAAGGTCGACAAGGTAGATACACTGTAAATAGGGAGTATGAAGACAAATGGGTAAGAGGAAAAAAAAACCTTCTTAAAACAGAGGGGGTGGTGCAAAGTGGAAAATCATTAGAGGAACTGCCAACCCCAGGCCAGTGCATGGACCGGGCTTTTGGGTCACAGTACATTGCCCTGAAATCATAGGCCACCAGCAAATATATGTCCAGTCAGAAGTCAGCATAGTTTTGTGCAATGAGGAGCAGGTGAAGCCTATCAATGGGACCCATGCGCCATGGAACTGCTCTTCATGGTTATCATTTTCATTGTTTTAGCTTTGTTATTATTGTTAAACCAAAAATGAATGATAAGGGGTGCAGTTTGTTTCCACAAGGCTGGAATGCAGAGGTGGCCCCATTAAGCAGATGAGCAGTCAGGGAGGATTTATAGCACTTTAATGGGACCTTTAACGTTGTGCAGATATATAGCAAAAAGAAAACAGTCGGACTCTACTGGCACACACAAATGCACAAATAAACACAGTAAAGTTGCATAACGACCAATAGGTCATAAAAACATAGCCTATATACAATAATGAATGGGTACCAACTGCAAGCTATCTCTTATAGTAACTTGTTTATTCTTAATTAATCTTTTAATATGATATGCATTCATATTCCATAAAAATGATAGCCTGCGGAAAAAAGTCCTCATTGGTCAAAGCACTTTACATTTTGCTTCTTCAGGACTCATAGAGGAAGATTGCAGTGGTAACTTCAATTTACAGCTGTCTGATAATGGGGGAGCTCCCTGGGTTGCCACCAAGACATAAACAAGGCAGGCAAAGGGAGGGTGGTGGCACAACATACAAGCTGCTTTATCCAAAATGTTCTACAGACAGAATGTTCTACAAAGAAACAAACTCCAACAATGACCCCAAAATGTATGATGGATCTAAAGAAAGGCGATTCTAGCACCAGAGACAAAATGGTGTCACCCTCTTTTTTAATGGCAGAAATATACAGACCCTATCTGATAGATTAAGCTATGTCTCCTGGCTCAATTTTCAACAGGATTTCAATTATATAAAACCAAGCAACTGGTATGTATCCACCAGTAGTCCAAACCCTGTGGCATAAATGGAAGGAAAAAATTCAACAATGGGATTCCACGATTACTCCTCTTTTAGTACTGTCAGAAAATGTGTCCAAAGTCCAGGATTCCTGAATGATGTAGGTAGTTATCAAGTTTTGTCACTAGATCTATGAATGTAAACTGAATTGAAGTCCCTGGTTCTGACTGACATCTCCAAAGTATATTTGGGGCTGTGGGGACATTTAATTAAGAAGCGTTGAATGTCAGAAATGTTTAACCTTGTTCCTGAAATCCATTAGCAATAGAGAACCTGTGCACTATTGGTTTTCACTGGTGTGAGGGAAACTTGAAGTTCATATTGCCTTTTGTATGTATGTAAGGTGGTATATATCCCTCTGGCGGTATGATGATGGTCTTATAGGGAAGGGACAGTAGATGAGGTGTGGGAGTTGCATCCCGACATAATTATTTTAAAAGCGGAGAGAGGTCTAGAGAGGCAATGTTGTTCGGTACAGTTCCTAAAAAGTGTTGAAACTGATATACAGCCAAAGTATTAGTCCTGAGTTTTACACAACTCTGCGCCACAACACAGGTCTGGTAGGAGAGCAGACCTAATCTTACTCTATTGTAGTTTACAGGTCTTGTTTCCATCCCTTCCCTATTACATGACAGTATTATAAGAGCCATAGGCCCCTCTCCTCTCCTATCCTGATGTACCTCCTGCTCTGATTGGCCGTGGCAGTGCTTTTTTGAGTTGCTAGGTAATGGTCACTTCAAGCTGCCCTGCCTCCTCTATCCCTCATTGGTTACTTCACTGTTGCATTCTATTTGAATGCCATAAGCACAAAGATCTGGGCTTGTGCTAGTGTTTGCTCCCTGGCTCCCTACCAGTCATGCCTTATTTGTCCCTGCCTGGCAAATTGTCTGGGATGCCCTTGTTGCCGACCTCTGCCTTGAACTTTTCTTTTTGGTTGCTTCCAGTCTTGACCCTAAATTGATTACGCTTGCCAGCTACCTGCATTGACCTAAGACTCTTAATTGGATTACATTTGCCTGCTACCTGTCCTGGAACTGTTTTCTGGGTTATGATACCATCTACAAGACAGTAGCTGGTAGCATAAGTCCACTACCAACCTCTTGACTCTGGCACAGATGCACTTCACAGCAACCACAAACCTCACCTGACAAGCTTAGACTACAGGTACCCTTTCCTGTTATCTTCGCTCAGTCCCAATGCTGTCTGGACAGGAATTATAGCAATGCGTACTATGACCTTGGATCAACCAAGTACCTGTAGGCCTGCATGCTCCAAATGAGCAGGCTGCTAAGGGCTAAAGAAGCACTTGCCTGCTATAGTTCCTGACATTGGGCTGAATTTCACAGGCAGTGAAAGGAGAAAGCTCAGCTCTCTCATAAAATGCTTATTGCACTGCAGCATAACTGATTGGCTCATTGTACTCCACCCCCCCAGTCTGAGCTCTGCTGAACAGGGTCTGCAAAAGGCTGATACCAAGCCAAACGCCAGTACTTACACTGCTTACATTTAATAAAATGGCTGTATTAATGATTAAAGAGCTGCAAATAATTTAAATAATTTATAACTGCCCAGAGTTCAGCTTTTTTTCACAAACATGAATATCAGCAAGATGTGTAATTTTTATTTTTCACATGAAGTGAACATTAATCTGTTGAAAGTTCTATTCTGAAATTATATTTTATGTTGTGAAATCTTAGTTTGTGGGTGATAAATTATCTGCCCCTCAAATGGCTCTTTTTTTTGTCCTCCTTTATAGACATATATTGATTTTAACAGTTATCACCTCCCTGAAGCTGGTGTTATTTTAAGGGGTGGTAGCTAGTTTGGTAATCTTTGTAAATTGACATTTATATTTCATCATAAGGGTCATTAACATAATACTGAGTAGTGTTATAATAGCACTAGTAGTAATAAAATTCTACTGCATACAGAGCTTACTTAATAAAGCGTGTTGTGTAGCTTTGTGAACAGAGAATTAGGAGATATGAGGTAGGTTAAATGTGGTATTAAGAAAATTATATCTAAACAAGAGAAATGAAGTATTGTTAATTGAGCCCAAGGTCTCTGCTAAAATAGGATAAAATTAATTAAAGGGTTATAGAGGAAGTGCACTCTCTCCCTTTTGCAATTTGTTTACCCTCTTGCCTTGAATGCTGGGCTGTCCACAAAAAAAACATACTCACCCACCCATTAAATCTAGCGTTGTCTGGTTTAAGCTGCTGCTCCATCTCAACACTCTGGGTCCTGTGCCACCGTTTTCTCATGTGATGTTACCAGGAGACCAGCTGTCTCTCCCTGGTTCTTTGAACCGGCCCCCTGATGAGGCATGGCGGTGCATGCATAGTGTGGCGGTGAGTTCCTAGAAGCCTCCTGAGATGTGTGACAGTATCCTGTTAGGCTTCAGGCAGTGGGGGGAAAAAACGTCATTCTTCATAAGACAAGAAAGTAAGAAGTAAGAAGTGGACTGAGACCCACAGAAAAGGCATTTAACCCCTCAAGATGTGAAAAATAAAAGTAAATAATAGTGGAGGGTAAAGGTCTGCATTAACTATGTTATGGCCTGCAGATAGGCCCATTTTTTTTGTTCACTGTCACAATGTGTGACAACTCCAGTTTGGCACCCCTGCTAACTAATAGCACTGCCAGTGTGACTATTTATTAGTTGAATGTAAAATTCCTGTCAGAACTGCAGCCACTGGCTGCGGAGTGAGCAAGCAGGCAGCCACATTTTCCGATACTGTCTCTGTAGTCCCGGCTATAGAATCCCTGACAGCTGAATATCACTCCACCACCTGCTATCAGGGATGCTGTATCAGGGATACTCTGGACTACAGCGACAGCAGTATCTGATAATCCCTGCCTGTTTACTCCACAGCTGGTGTCTGCAGTCATCACAGGAGTTAGTAGAGCCCACAATCCTATGCCTCCTGTTGCCACAAAAACAGCTTACAACTGGAAAACTGTCTCTCTCCTCGGTAATCATTTTACTGGCTGAGTTGGGGCTTTCACAGCTCAGTACAGATGGGTAGAGCAGGAAGAGATCATCACAGTGCACCCCCGAGCACTGCTTCCTGCCCAGCACACAGCACAGTGCACCCCAGAGCACTGCTTCCTGCCCAGCACACAGCACAGTGCACCCCGGAGCACTGCTTCCTGCCCAGCACACAGTACAGTGCACCCCGGAGCACTGCTTCCTGCCCAGCACATAGCACAGCTCTCCCCGGAGCACTGCTTCCTGCCCAGCACACAGTATAGTGCACCCCGGAGCACTGCTTCCTGCCCAGCACACAGTACAGTGCACCCCGGAGCACTGCTTCCTGCCCAGCACACAGCACAGCTCTCCCCAGAGCACTGCTTCCTGCCCAGCACACAGCACAGCTCTCCCCGGAGCACTGCTTCCTGCCCAGCTCACAGCACAGTGCACCCCGGAGCACTGCTTCCTGCCCAGCACACAGCACAGTGCACCCCAGAGCACTGCTTCCTGCCCAGCACAAAGCACAGTGCACCCCGGAGCACTGCTTCCTGCCCAGCACACAGCACAGCTCTCCCCGGAGCACTGCTTCCTACCCAGCACACAGCACAGTGCACCCCGGAGCACTGCTTCCTGCCCAGCACACAGCACAGTGCACCCCGGAGCACTGCTTCCTGCCCAGCACACAGCACAGCTCTCCCCGGAGCACTGCTTCCTGCCCAGCACACAGCACAGTGCACCCCAGAGAACTGATTCCTGCCCAGCACACAGCACAGCTCTCCCTGGAGCACTGCTTCCTGCCCAGCACACAGCACAGTGCACCCCGGAGCACTGCTTCCTGCCCAGCACACAGCACAGTGCACCCCAGAGCACTGCTTCCTGCCCAGCACACAGCACAGTGCACCCCGGAGCACTACTTCCTGCCCAGCACACAGCACAGTGCACCCCGGAGCACTGCTTCCTGCCCAGCACACAGCACAGTGCACCCCGGAGCACTGCTTCCTGCCCAGCACACAGCACAGCTCTCCCCGGAGCACTGCTTCCTGCCCAGCACACAGCACAGTGCACCCCGGAGCACTACTTCCTGCCCAGCACACAGCACAGTGCACCCCGGAGCACTGCTTCCTGCCCAGCACACAGCACAGCTCTCCCCGGAGCACTGCTTCCTGCCCAGCACACAGCACAGTGCACCCCGGAGCACTACTTCCTGCCCAGCACACAGCACAGTGCACCCCGGAGCACTGCTTCCTGCCCAGCACACAGCACAGTGCACCCCGGAGCACTACTTCCTGCCCAGCACACAGCACAGTGCACCCCGGAGCACTGCTTCCTGCCCAGCACACAGCACAGTGCACCCCGGAGCACTGCTTCCTGCCCAGCACACAGCACAGCTCTCCCCGGAGCACTGCTTCCTGCCCAGCACACAGCACAGTGCACCCCGGAGCACTACTTCCTGCCCAGCACACAGCACAGTGCACCCCGGAGCACTGCTTCCTGCCCAGCACACAGCACAGCTCTCCCCGGAGCACTGCTTCCTGCCCAGCACACAGCACAGTGCACCCCGGAGCACTACTTCCTGCCCAGCACAGAGCACAGTGCACCCCGGAGCACTGCTTCCTGCCCAGCACACAGTACAGTGCACCCCGGAGCACTACTTCCTGCCCAGCACACAGCACAGTCCACCCCGGAGCACTGCTTCCTGCCCAGCACACAGTACAGTGCACCCCGGAGCACTGCTTCCTGCCCAGCACACAGTACAGTGCACCCCGGAGCACTGCTTCCTGCCCAGCACACAGTACAGTGCACCCCGGAGCACTGCTTCCTGCCCAGAACACAGCACAGCTCTCCCCGGAGCACTGCTTCCTGCCCAGAACACAGCACAGCTCTCCCCGGAGCACTGCTTCCTGCCCAGAACACAGCACAGCTCTCCCCGGAGCACTGCTTCCTGCCCAGAACACAGCACAGCTCTCCCCGGAGCACTGCTTCCTGCCCAGAACACAGCACAGCTCTCCCCGGAGCACTGCTTCCTGCTCAGCACACAGCACAGCTCTCCCTGGGGCAGACTGAAGATCTGAGAGGAATGATGGAAGTCTGAATCTTCTCCACATGTGAGTCCTGACCTTCTCTGCCTTTTACACTATACTGAGCTGTGCTGTAAACCTGTCCTGCACCTTGCAGGACAGGTTTACTGAAAGAAAAGTGACATTCTTGAACATGTTAGGAATTACTGAGACTTCTACATCGATGTATTGAACATACACAGTATATTTTATTAAATTCATTCTTTTTTAATAAGATATAATGTGTATGGTAAATACATCTATGTAGCACCTCATAAGGCTCAAGTAATTCTAATCCTAGCAAAAAATCTGAGCATTAACATCAATATATGGAATTCCATAATACATCCCAACTTCAGGAAAGTAAAAAAATCTATCCTTTATATTTGTTTACAGATTATATTAACCCTTTGCTTAATGCCCTATAGACAATAACTTGGTGTACGACATTTAACTCCTATTCTATGTCATGTTTCTTTTAGTTTTGACCAGCTATGTGCATATGACTGTCTGTGTACCTGCTGGTTTTATATATCACACACCTCACCTTTTTACGAATAGATTCTGTATATGCTTAGTTCGTTAATAAAACTTTTCTGTTTAAAAAAAGTCCATCCTTACGTTGGGGGGGAGGGGGGATATACTCTTTTACTTACCTAATTCCAAGCTCTCTTTCTTCACTCCAAGTCGTGACATCATCACATACCATACAGAGACATTAACAGAGACATTCCCCTGTAAGGCAATTGCATATTGTGCTAGTATGCATCACATACTGGCACATTATGAAATTCTCACCTTACAACGAAGCCCTCTGACAGGGCATACATCTTCCCTGGTTTGTGGGCTCCGGCTGTATAAGTGGCCGGAGCCGCAATGATGTTACTTCCACACATGCAGAGAGAATTTGAGAGGTGGTGAGGAGGGGTTTTATCGCCTCCACACAATCAGCTTTAACCCCTCCACTTTGCACGCAGTTGCAGGCTGCTTGCAGAGTGCTGCCTTTCACTTGAATGGGTCACGTTCAGTGGGTGCCACACCTGCTCAAAGCAACAGGGAGTACAATTGCAGCTGTGGCATGTGAACAAGCCCAGCCGCTGCCTCGAAAGCTAAAAGATGGTAGTGGTTGAGGGGCGGTAAAAGCACAGCTCAACAGCTGCTAGTGTGAACAATTAAATATTTTAATACATTTTAAACATTTAAGTTTCTTCTTTTTTTGTTTTGTTTACATTTGATAACTGTTTAAAACACGTTTTAATACATTTTAAAATTTTTTTTACATTTATTTATAAGTGCATGTGTGTGTATATATATATATACGCACGCACGCACGCACGCATGTGTGTTTGAGCCTTGGGGTGCACATCCTAATGCCTATGCTCACATAGCTTGTAGAGGTAACAAACGCTTTGGATCCTGGACAGCTATGCAAACTGCTACAGGAACTAACGCTGTGCTTTGCTTCACTTCCTTTCTGCTACAGGGCTTTACTATTAGACTTTAAAAATGATAGACAGACTCTTTGACTAGTAGGTGAAGTGTGAAGGCAGAGATGGCAAGCCCAAGTGACTTCCCAAAACTGTTGTTTATTAGAGCACCCTGGGAGTTGGGCTCTCAGGGTGCTACAGAATCACAGTATGTGAAAATAGAGGCAAGTATCTTCAGGTGCCTGCTAAACATCTGTGCTATTAATTTTGCAACTTTAAATTGGTCAGGTTTTACACTAGGATTTGCCAGTAAGCCTCATTTCAGATCAAAGTGGCCTTGAATTTATTTTTTTTCTTTTGTATATATTTACTGTATATTTTCTTAAATGGTCATTTTACTATAACTGATGATTTAGTTTGTTGGTAGATGTCGATAATTTAAATCTATCTATCATAGGCATGTGCAGCCTTATGCATTAGGGTGTGCACCCCAAAGCTCAAACACACATGCGTGTATATATATATTTACACTATATTACTAAACGTATTGGGACGCCTGCCTTTACACGCACATGAACTTTAATGGTAGGTTGTCAGCCAATACACTGACAGTGTACATGAGACCTGCATGGTATCAGTGATCTGCTGATTGCTGGTGCAATGCTTTCCAGGCTTCTGCAACAAAAAATAATAAATGCACGCACATTTTTTTATTGATGGGCACACTGTCAGCAATTGATGGGCACAGTGTCAGCAATTGATGAGCACACTGGCAATTGATGGGCACAGTAGCAGCAATTGATGAGCACACTGGCAGCAATTGATGGGCACAGTAGCGGCAATTGATGGTCACATTTGCTGCAATTGATGGGCACAGTGACAGCAATTGATGGGCACACTGGCAGCAATTGATGGGCACGGTGGCAAGAATTGATGGGCACAGTGGCAGAAATTGATGGGCACACTGGCAGCAATTGATGGGTTCAGTAGCTGCGTTTGATGGCACAGTGGCGGCAATTTATGGGTACAGTGGCTGCGTTTGATGGGCACAGTGGCTGCGTTTGATGGGCACAGTGGCTGCAGTTGATGGCTCAGTGGCTGCATTTGATGGCACAGTGGCGGCAATTGATGGCATAGTGGCTGTGTTTGATGGGCACGGTGGCTGCATTTGATGGGCACAGTGGCTGCGTTTGATGGGCACAGTGGCTGCATTTGATGGACACAGTGGCTGTGTTTGATGGCACAGTGGCGGCAATTGATGGGCACAGTAGCTGTGTTTGATGGGCACAGTGGCTGCAATTGATGTTTTTTTTTTTTTTTCAGTTTGTTTGTGAACCCCCCCCCCAAAAAAAAAATTTTGAGCACCGGCCACTACTGCTCCAATGTGGGCTGACGCAAAGACATGTAATATATATATATAAATAAATACACACTTTTTTGCTGACAAGCCAGAGTTCATATAGTTTTGAATTGTATTATATGTATATGTATATTACATATAATACAATGCAAAACTATATGAACCCTGGCTTGTCAGCAAAAAAGTATGTAAATATATATATATATATATATATATATATATATATATATATATATATATATATATATAATATATATATATACCGTATTTATCGGCGTATAACACACACCCCAAGTTTAGGAGGGAATTTTAAGGAAAAAAACTTTTAGGAGGACAGTTTAAGGAAAAAAAAAACTTACATTTAAATGCCCATCAATGCTGCCTTATCAGTGTCCATCTGCAGCCTTGTCAGTGTCATTGCAGGCTTGTCAGTGCAGCCTTGTCCTAGTGCCCATTGCAGCCTTGTCAGTGCAGCCTTGCCCCAGTGTCCATTGCAGCCTTGTCATTACAGCCTTGGACAGATTTAAATATGGCGCTGCCAACATCGCAGGGACTCGGCGGAGCAGAGCAAGTGCCGCCGAGATCGCAGGGACTGGGCGGAGCCGAGATAAACATACTGGGCTCTTCTTGGCTCTTCTTGGCTCCGCTCGCAGTCACACCCAGCCCCGCCCTATGATGGAGATAACACAGGTTCAATGGCGGGACTGGGCGTGACTGTGAGCGGAGCCGAGAAGAGCCGAATACACTCGGCTATGTGTACCTCGGTGGCGATCGCTCCGCTCACAGTCAGCGGAGTTTGGTGGTTATTGGCGTATAACACGCACCCACGATTTTCCCCTGATTTTCCTCCACTAGTCCGCTGCTTCTAAGGGAGAGAGAGGCCGGGGGGCAGAGTGCAGATGTAGATCACTCCGCCGGCGCTTGCG
The DNA here is from genome assembly GCA_037952925.1 of Lithobates clamitans. Lineage (NCBI taxonomy): Eukaryota > Metazoa > Chordata > Amphibia > Anura > Ranidae > Lithobates > Lithobates clamitans. The sequence goes on from JBBGZY010000438.1 coordinate 18,251,665, forward strand.
GGACCTGCAGCCGGAACTATAGTAGCTGCATTGGCAATTGCGGCTGGGTTACTCCACGACTGTGGTCCTAGTTCCCTGCTCAATCACCTCCCACTCGCAGCACAGCTGTTTTTGCCGGCCGGACCTGACCCCAGGGGTGGTGACTGAGTTACGCAGGGACAGGACAGACATTTTGCAGGCAATCAGCACTAACAAAAGGTGTGAAACACCGACAGGGCTGGGCACACCCGGCACACCCCATGGGCACATCTATGGTATCTATCATGATTTTAATATGTATTAAACTTTTCTTTACAAGAAAGGACAAAAGGGAGGGGGTCACCCATCTAAATGTATGCTGTTTATTAAAATCAATCAATTAAAATAATCAAATGCACAAACTGCATCAGCAGAAAAGTTGGCATAACTGTTGAGAAATCACAGTGCCCTAGCTCCTCTTTTGAGTTCAGCAGGCAATGGCTACTCTGTGTGCAGAGATCAGCAGGTAAGCAGCTGGTGTTTCTGCAGAGTGTTGGGTGGGAAGACTGTCAGGCTATAGCAAGGAATGCAAGCTGTCTACCATGGTTGAGTGGTTTCCTGGAGTTTTTGGCAATCTTGGCAATCTTCAGAAGTACTCAACGATGATGTCAGGACATTGGGGGTGTGGTTATTCCCTCGGTTTAAAAAAGAGGTTGATCTTGTTGTTCCGAAACACGTAACCATTCCCCCAATGTCTTGACGTCCTTGTGAAGTACTCCCAAAGATTGTGAAAAGCACAATCTGCTGAGGAAGCTGCTCAGCTGCGGAAGGCGGCTTGTGTTCCACGCTATAGCCTGACAGTCTTCCCGCCCAGCACTCCAGCTTCCCACCAGCTGCTTACCTGCAAAAACACCAGCTGCTTTCCTGCCAATCTCTGAACACAGACCAGCTACTGCCTACTGAACTCTGCACAGAGGAGCTAGGACTCTGGGATTTCTCCACACTTAGATATGCCTACTTTCCTGCTGATTTAGTAAGTGCATTTTACAATTTTTAATAATTCATTTTAATAAACAGCCTACATTTAGATGGGTGCGCCCCCTTCTCTCATTCTTAAATCCACATTATAGGTAACTCAGGACCTATTTTGGGGAGTAGCACTATATTCTACCCATTTGGCAATTGCCCTTTGGACCTCTTCTAGCCTTTTATAGGCTCTTCCCACACCCCTCATACCCATAGGTCACTGACAGCGCTATAGTACACTATTTCTCCATTAGATTTTTCTTTCTGCTGTAAAATGATGTATTTACTATTCCTATTGCTAGCCCCACAACATAAGAAAAATATTTTCAACAGAGTCCAAAGGAGTCCAAAGAGGTCAATAATTTAGTTAGTGAACAATTCTTTGCAGTTCTATTGAACCTGATGAATAGATGTAAAACTTTGACTCACAAAATGATACCTGTCCAGGATAAAAAATGATTCTTTTCTTCTTCTTTTTTTAGAATCTCAGAGGCAAACCAGTACAATGATTACATGATTTCAGCAGCCAGTTACATCATTTCTTTGAAGGTAGAACCACCCCCATACCTGTGTCCAAACCTTTCTGGATCTCCTCTCATAACTATTCAACTGACACATATCTTGGTAAGTAAATAACAATTATATAACCTAATGCATTGTCTACTTGATAATAATAATACATATCAAAGTGCTGAATTTTGATATAACCTTTATAGATAGATGGATACTGTACAGATATATACTTCAGAGAGCTGGAGCATGAGCAGTGAGGAAATAGGTCAATATGGAAGCCTATAAAGAGTAAGAAATACAGACATTAGATAATTATTCTCAATCCAGCTGAATTCCACAGAATTCCACAGAATGGGTATAACTGTAGAAATACCATAGTTCCCAGGAAGGCTTGTGTTTCCTTGAGATAAAAGTTCACAATTTATGATGACATGCATGTTCACAGAGATTGTTACATAGAGGAAAATAATTGATGGATTCATGGCTCATTATTCATTTGATTAGTAGCTTTGAGGTACTGATTGCTATATATCAACAATTTTCATCTAATTATGCAGCACCCATTATTCTACTCGGTCTATTTTAAACAATCAGTTATCATTATAATTAGACAGCACCTTATTTTGTCACATGTATGCCAGATATAGTCAACATTCGTAATCCTGTAATGTACATGGTCTATATGTATGTGCTTATGCGTTTTTTACTGTTATGAATATTGCATTCACCTATATATGGTACAGTCTTTTAAGAAAGTTGACATCACTACTTGACGTGTTGTGACATGACTGCTGATGTAGGTGTCAGTTACTTTTCGCAGAAGGGGTTAACACGGTGGAATTCCTCATTAACAATCCAGCAAGATTTTAGGGAAGGGCTGTGAAAGGACATTTTGTTTAGTTTGGGAGTCGTTCAGTATTGAAGTTTTATACGGTCCAATATGTACACTTCTACACTGGTTATAGAAATACCAGATTTCTTTGTTTGAGAAACTTCCTATGATTTACGATCACTGTTAATATAATCCCTATGCTTTGCAGGAAAGCCAATTATATTTTCATTCACTCTTCACCATCTAAATATTGAATTCATTATAAAAGAAATGTAAAGCAGATAAACAAAACTTTCAAATACAGTTTAACATTTATCAAGCATCAATTAAGTTTGCATAAATGATGTACAGTACACAAATATTGATAACTAGACCCAGCTTCATAGTAAGTACATCAGAGATTGGGCCTGTAGGGTTTGATTTACTAAAGACAAATAGACTGTTCACTTTGCAAGCTCCCCAGAGCTTAGTGAATGAGGTAAAGATCTGCGGACTTCCATCATCCAATCGTGTACAAACTAAAATGCTGTTTTTTTTGGGGGGGGGGGGGGGGTGGGAGGTGTTTGCACTTAAATGGGGATTCTCACAAAGTGAAATTGCACCACATTCACTAAGATGTTTAGAAGGTTCCCTTGCAAAGTGAACAGCTTATCTGCCTTTAGTAAATCAAACCAGTAGACATTAAAGTGGAATTAAAGGCACACATACCTTAGTTCCAACAGTCTGACGCGTGCAAGTTCCCTTGCCGGCATTGACATCTTTTCTCTGGGTTCTTCTGGGTGCTGGTCTTTGATCATTTTAATTGGCCAGCATGGGACAGTCACTCCTCTGCATGCACAGCAGTGCAGTCACCCTGGCACACAGGGAGTGTGTTGAAATGTAAACCGAGCTGTGCATGTGCAGCTCAGTGTACATTCAGTGGAGGATTAGGAATAGACAGGTAAGTGTACTTTATTGCATGTCTCTTCTGCCATAAAAGGCCTTTCACAATTTTTTATTTATTTAGTTCCACCTTAAGAGTCTCAATTACTAATGGAGTAATTTAAAATGCAGCATAATATGTTAATTTCAAATATTCATCCTATACCTGGCTGTATGTTGGAAGTGAATACCTACCCCATTACTAAATCAGCCTCTAAATGATATAATTACAGACCAGGTTTTTTTAACCACTTCAGCCCCGGAGGATCTGGCTGCTCAATAACCAGAGCACTTTTTACAATTTGGCACTGCGCTGCTTTAACTGGTAATTGCGCAGTCATGCAATGCTGTACCCAAACAAAATTTGCATCCTTTTTTTCCCACAAATAGAGCTTTCCTTTGATGGTATTTGATTGCCTCTGCGATTTTTATTTTTTGCGATACAAATAGAAAAAGACAGAAAATGTTGAAAAAAAATGATATTTTCTGCTTTTTGTTATAAAAGAAAATCCAATAAACTCAATTTTAGTCATACATTTTGGCCAAAATGTATTCAGCCACATGTCTTTGGTAAAAAAAAAATGTCAATAAGCATATATTTATTGGTTTTGCAAAAGTTATAGCGTCTACAAACTAGGGTACATTTTCTGGAATTTACGCAGCTTTTAGTTTATGACTGCCTATCTCATTTCTTGAGGTGCTAAAATGGCAGGGCAGACCCCCACAAATGACCCCATTTTGGAAAGTAGACACCCCAAGGAAATTGCTGAGAGGCATGTTGAGCCCATTGAATATTTTTTTTTTTTTGTCACAAGTAATTGAAAAATGACAAAAAAAATAAAAAAAATTACACAAAGTTGTTACTAAATGATATATTGCTCACACATGCCATGGTTATATGTGGAATTACACCCCAAAATACATTCTGCTGCTTCTCCTGAGTATGGGGATACCACATGTGTAAGACTTTTTGGGAGCCTAGCTGTGTACAGGACACCGAAATCCAAGCACCGTCTTCAGGATTTCTAAGGGTGAAAATTTTTGATTTCACTCCTCACTACCTATCACAGGTTCAAAGGCCAAAAAATACCAAGACAGCACAAAAACCCCCCAAATTACCCCTTTTTGGAAAGTATACACCCCAAGCTATTTGCTGAGAGGCATGTTGAGTCCATGGAATATTTTATATTTTGCCACAAGTTGCCGGAATATTACAATTTTTTTTTCTTTTGCACAAAGTTGTCACTAAATGATTTATTGCTCAAACATGCCATGGACATGTTTTTTTTAAATTTTCCTGAAACTTGTGGCAAAATATAAAATATTCCATGGACACAACATGCATCTCAGCAAATAGCTTGACGTGTCTACTTTCAAAAATGGGGACATTTGTGGGGGTTTTGTGCTATCTTGACATTTCATGGTCTCCGAAACTGTAATAGGTAGTGAGGAAGTGAAATCACCCTTTTACGCCCTTAGAAAGCCTGAAGGCGGTGATTGGTTTTCGGGGTCCTGTACATGGCTAGGTTCCCAAAAAATCTCACATGTGGTATCCCCGTATTCAGGAGAAGCAGCAGAATGTATTTTGGGGTGTAATTTCACATATGCCCATTGCATGTTTGAGCAACATATCATTTAGTGACAACTTTGTGCAAAAAACCCCCAACAAGTTTGTAATTTTCCGAAACTTGTGGCAAAATATAAAATATTCCATGGACTCAACATGCTTATCAGAAAAAAGCTTGGGGTGTCTACTTTCCAAAAAGGGGTCATTTGGGGGGTTTTGAACTGTCCTGGCATTTTATGCACAACATTAGAAGCTTATGTCACAGATTGCCCACTCTTCTAACCACTTGAAGACAAGGTCCTTTCTGACACTTTTTGTTTACATGAAAAAATATTTTTTTTGCTAGAAAATTACTTTGAGCCCCCAAACATTATATATTTTTTTAAAGCAAAGGCCCTACAGGTTAAAATGGTGGGTGTTGCAATTTTTTTTTACCACACAGTATTTGCACAGTGATTTTTCAAATGCAATTTTTTTGGAAAAAAAAAACACTTTTTTTAATTTGAATGCACTAAAACAGACTATATTGCCCAAATGTTTGATGAAATAAAAAAGATGATCTTATGCCGAGTACATGGATACCAAACGTGACATGCTTTAAAATTGCGCACAAACGCGCACCGGCGACAAACTACATACAATTTTAAAAGCCTTTAAATCCACTTTAGATTTACAGAGGAGGTCTACTGCTAAAATGACTGCCCTTGATCTGACCTTTGTGGTGATACCTCCCATGCATGGTGCAATTGCTGTTTACATATGACACCAGACTGACGATTGCGCTCGCCTTTGCGCATGAGCACGTGGGGACAAGGGTCCTTTTTTTTAGTATTTATTTTGCTTTTTTATTTTATTCTTAAACTGTTTCTTTCATTTATTTTTATTATCATTTTTATTGTTATCTCAGGGAATGTAAATATCCCCTATGATAGCAATAGGTAGTGACAGGTACTCTTTTTTGAAAATATTGGGGTCTGTTAGACCCTATATCTTTCCTCTGCCCTTAAAGCATCTGACCACACCAGGATCGGTGTGACAAAAGGCTTTCCCAATTTCCCAATGGCACTGTTTATTTCTGGCAAAACCTAAGTCATGAAATGCTCGTAGCTTCCGGTTTCTTAGGCCATAGAGATGATTGGAGCCATTCTGGTCTCCGATCAGCTCTATGGTCAGCTGGTGGAACCACCGGCTGCATTCTCGGGTTCCCTGTTGGGAAAGGAGAGCCCGAGAAAACCATGGAAGATGGTGAGAGGGGGGGACGTTCCATCCCACTGCTTGTTAAAGCAGTCTAGTTGCTAATTAGCTGCTTGGTATTATTTTTACATGAAAGCCGACCGCTGGCTGAAAAGAATGATACCAAGATGATACCTAAACCTGCAGGCATCATACTGGTATAACCACTCAAAGTCCAGCAACATACTAGTACATTGCTGGTCCTTGTTGGGCATATATTGTAATGTTCTTTTTTTCATGCAGCCTGTGGGCTGAACGAAAAAAAGAGATTGATCGGTGGGTATGCCCACCATTAGAATACCACCCTTCATCCACCTACTTCTAATGATGGGCATACATACACCATTTTTTTTAACTGTGGTGGTGACATCACCTCCTACAGCACTGGAGTCACTGATTTTCGTATTGTGAGAGCAAACGCTGTTGCTGTCAAGATAAATCAGTGCTGCAGCTGAATGGCGTACCTGAAAAGCAAACAATGGTAACGATAAAACATTAACTCAATAAAACAACTTGAGGGGCTAAAAGCAGGTGCTAGCAGGTATCTGGGCAGATCACGCTAACGCTGCATTTTTGGGAAACCTAAATTATTGGGGTGATCAGATCAAAGATATCTATCTATTCAGACACTATGCTAAAGGAGTTGTATGGTGCGTGCGTGGGTGTTAGCGCTACTGGCACTAATCTGACGCTGCCTGGGGCAACGCAGACCCTAGCTGATGCTAAAACCTAACTGATGTCACCCACCAGGTGATCAGGGGGTTAAACCTTTATTGGGTAATATACGCTGATGCTATAAAAAATAACTAGCTAACCAGTGTCAATCGTAAAACTAATATGGTGATCACTGGTAACGGGGTGATCAAGAGGTTAAACCTTCATTAGGGGGGTTTAGGGGGGTCCCTAGACCTATCTGGGGCTACTACTAAGTACCCTAATGCTGATTAGTGTCACAAATGACACCAGTACACTGATCAAAGAAAAATATGAAAACTTCACTGGGTGACACTGTGACAGGGATTTAGGGGGTTAACTGGGGGGGGGGGGCGATCGGGGGGTGATCGGTGGGTGAAATGTGTGCCTCTGTGTACTGTGTTAGTGTAGTGTTGGTGCAACTCACGTTTGGATGTCCTCTCTCCTCTCTCTGGAACGGAAAAGAGTTCCACGAGGGGGGGGTGACCTCACTTCCCCTACCTGTGTTTACACTTACACAGATAGGGGAGGATTTCATTCGTCAGAACCAATCAGCAGGTCCAGGCCAGAAATCATTGGCCTGGGCCTGGAGACTGATCGGTTCTGAAACGAACCCAATCGTTGTGGCCACCATAACGTAACGTCGCTTCGCCCACCCATGCCATTCTGCTGCAGTAAAACTGTGGCAGCTTTTCGGGTAAAGTTTTAAGAATTTACCAAATTACATTATTATACAGAGTAATTTGTATTACATTTACCTGTGTTCAGGACATTCATACAAGGGGTCTACTGGAGCTTTATAGTGCAGAGATAGAAAACATGAACAAAGAAAGGCAAAAAATATATTTTTACCAAAAAAACAACGTGATCCTGTTGTAGTGCTCAATAAAAGTAAGTTTTTTGTTGTGAAAGAAAAGGTAAAAACTTTGGGGCTGTCAATCTTATCTATACTTAGCTAGTCACTAACCTGAGCAAGCAGAAGGCAGGGAGTGTTGAGACTAGTGACCCACTGCTTGTTCCCAGTAAGTGACTTTTTTAAATGGTCATGAAAGCATTAGGCTAAATCTGTAAAACTTGCACCTTGTAAAACAAGTTGACAGTGGACATTTTTTTTAATATCCAGATAGGATTCTTTTAAAAGCAATGACTTGCAAAAATAAATATGTTAATGGGGAACAATAATAATTTATAATGACTTAGTTTTGTTCATGTATATATATATCATGTATATATATATATATATATATATATATATATATATATATATATATATAATACACAGTTTTAATTAACTATGAATGTGGAGGCAGTCATTTTTGGACAGTACATATGCTTGCTTTCTGCTTTGTTGACCAAAGCCCTTTAAAACTTGTGGGCTGTGGCAGCCCAAAACATTCTACAGTAGAGCTCATTGTACTGCAACGCCCCACATTTTCATAACGAATGGGCAGCCCTAATACGACGCACATTAATGCACATGCATTAGCCCGCCACAAGTAAATGCTTAAGTGTGAATGGGCCATTGATGTCTATCTGAATAAAAAATAAAAGACACTGAGGTTGCTAATGATTGGTAGTAAGAAGTTTTTTTTTAACTCAAAATTATAATGTGATTGTTAATGCTGACATATACTGTACGTCTCTGCTTTGGGATGAGTATTCATTTTAAGGCTAGGTCCTCTTTATCATTTATATTTACATAGTGTATTGATAAATTAACATTATCTTCCTTTCCTTTAAAATGACAACTAAAGTAGGAGGTATTGAAAGCTGCAGTTGCTTTATGCAAGCACCTTTGGGTGCTCAAGCTTCACACCTGTTAACAGCTTTCCACTCAACACAGCCAGAGAGGATGTGCTGTGCAAATGTCAATCATGAATGTATACTGTCATATTTGTGCAGGAGGATTTAATAAAAAATTTTGAACCAAACAGGCAGACCTGACTAACCTTCCTGGGTTCTTCACATTCAGATTAAACAATGTAAATCTTCAAAGCATTGCTCAGTTTAAGCCCATTCTTGTCAGTGTAGTGTCATTAAGTTGACTAAGTAGAGGATTTTCAGCCACTCTACAGAGGCCGGTAACGTTTTACAGATCACTTCCTCAACTGGAGCATGACTGGAAAAACACAACAAAACAGCGATAACCATTATCACAAAGTGTCTATTTTTGTTATTGAACTTATAAATAAATTGAAATACCAGTATACACCCAACATCTGCCTTTATACTCCAAAAGATGTTCAGCAGTACAAAAACCAAATGTTGGCTGTTCCCGCAGAGTTGAAGTAATGTTCTCTCACGATGTCCTGTGTGCTCGTTTGGTGCTGGTGGACAGTTAAATCTGTTCAGTGATGTGAGAACTCTCCCCGAAAAGAACAGAATAAATGATATCATTTATTAAAATCTTTATTAAGTCTTGGTAAGTATTTATGTTAGTTACTGACATGGTAAGAAACATGGTAAGACACCTAAGAAACTAGTCCCTGCTGTGATTTATCACTCTCTTTATAATACTTATATACTGTTACTACCATGATCATTATATGATGGCTCAACTCAGTTAATTGAACTGTGATCTGGAACTGGCATGGCTGTGGCATATTTTCTCACCTTATGTATTGCTACTGATATTATTATTTTTCTCATTTCCTAATCTCTTCCTGAAAAGTACATTTCATTCTGCATCCCTGCTCTCCAGTCTGTACAACTCTGATAAACACACTTTATTTTGTAGAAGAACACTAATTATTTTTTTCATGCATGCATTTTTCCTTATCATGTTTTTTTCCTCAAGAATAATGGTATAATTTGGGCAGAACTTGTGAATTGCTTCCCAATAAAGTTGCAAGAAAAAGTCCTACTTTCCTAGGTCTGTGAACTTTATCCGTACACAATGGAGGGGGATTTAGACTGGAGTGTGCAAAATCTGGTGCAGTGTATAGAAACCAATCAGCTTCTAGGTGGCATTACCAAAGCTTAATTGAACAAGCTGAAGTTAGAAGCTGATTGGCTACCATGCTGTCGCAATCAGGGGTCAAGCTCGAAGACCAGTTGCTATAGCAGTAGGGGGACTACCACCGACCAGCAGGAAAAGTACACAGGCAGTCACCCTGGCAGATGACGCAGGCTCATCTGAGGTGCAGAGTCTAAGTACTAACCAGTGTTCAACAGAGCTCCTGATGGTTGAGATGGATTTTGTTGTAATACCAGGTCACGGTCCTCAGGATCGCCCCACCAGGACGTAAGCAAGCCAGGGTCCAGAAGTGGATAAGCAGGTAAGGATAAAACAGAAGCAATGCTACTACAGTGAATGGCACTAGCTTCCGGGTCCCATGCAAACATCTGTCCTGCTGCTTAGTGAACACAGAGGTTGCTTGCTGGGCATAGGAGCCATTGTGAGAACACTGCATTTTTTCAAGGAAAGGTTGGACAAGGAGGGGCAGGGTGGTGTCGTCACAATGACCACCTCAGAGATTGACAAAAGAGGAAGTGCACCAAAAATAAGCCATGTCCGTAAATTATTGAAGACACAGAAATAAGGTAGTACTAAGTATTACCAGGGGAGCGGACTTTATAGGCTAAGAAACAATGGAGAAGAAGTAACAGTATAAAAATATGAATTTATTAAGAATAACAAATACATAAAAATGAGATTGAAAATTGTAACATATATGCATCTATGATTGTTGTGCAGTGAGCCCTTGTATGTGAACCGCTTCATAAGGAAATATATCTGTAAATAGACACAAGATCAATTGACAATATAGTCAAGACATATACAAAGTTTACAAAAATGTACAATTGGGCCTTGCGCTTCAACTGCACTGAGACTTGGGTAAGCAGCCCTATATTCCTCTTCCCCTTCTTTACCCAATTGTAATTTTTTGTAAACTTTGTATATGTCTTGACTATATTGTCAATTGATCTTGTGTCAGATATATTTCCTGATGAAGCAGTTCACCCCGCGAAACTAGTCGAAGTATTATATATGACCAATTCACCTTTGTTTTAATGTCATGTAATTTGTACTAATACATTTTTGTAACCTTTTATGACTGTCTTTATGTCCTACTTATACTTTTTTCACACTGTACCGAGATAGTCCTTTTGCCCTGCCCTTGGTGAACCTCGGTTGGGGACCAGGTTCCCAAACCTCTATTCCACTAAATTTTGGATGATGGTACAATTTGTTATTGCTATTTTTATATTTATGGTTATGATTTTCAGAGGCCATCCATTTTTCTTCTGTAACTTTTATAAGGACGAGGTTCCCGTTTAAATCATCCTTGGATCCTGATCCCATTCAGCACACAATGTTTTGGCAGGTCAACGTTAGGACCCTTAATCTCTTTACTTTGCGTCATACCTCCCATTTTGTAACTGTAAATAGCAAAAGCTTCTATTTATGGGGCCTGAGGGGAGGGGCCCTAATTCTTATAAGGGATATTGCTCAAGGCTATGAAAAGTACAAGGTTTAATCTCAACTTGAGTTAAATTTGAGGCCCTGTGTACAGCTTAGATGTAGGATCCAAGAGGCTCTACTGGGACTAAGGAATTGATTTGGAGACATACTGTATGGTCTTGTGTCAATGGCATCAGTTTGACACCATTTTAAAGAGCTTTTGAGATCAATCAGAATTTATTAACAAACACATTTGACCTGCAGTTGACCCCTTCTGATCTGCATATGAACTACACATGGATTTGTATGTAAATTCAAAAATAAGAAACACGTTATACCTACCTGCCCTGTGCAATCACATTGCACAGAGCAGTCCCCCCCCCCCCTAGTGCTCTGCTGGTGATCTCCATTCTTCCTCTTCTTCAAGTGCCCCCATAGGCTGCTGTGGGGGCACTTGTGTGGGCACGCTCTGAAGTTAGACTGTGTGTGTTCATAGTCACCCCCTGCTCCCTCTGCACATGAAGCTTGTGGGAGAAGGGGGAGGGGAGATAAGACCCATAAAGTGCTGGATTGATACAGTTGTTAAGTGTTTAACCTCCTGGCATCCGCGCTATGGCCGAATGACGGCCACAGCGCGGACCTGCATTCCCGGGAGACCGTCATATGACGGCCTCCCCTGTGCACGCTCCCTGCGCGCGCCCCGCAGGGCGCGCGCCAGGCGCGCTGTGATCACCGAGTCACTGAGACTCGGCTGATCACCAATCTAAGTAAGGGGCCGGTCCCGGCCCCTTACCATGTGATCAGCTGTCAGCCAATGACAGCTGATCACATGATGTAAACAAAAGATCGGTAATCGTTTTTTTTTTTTACTCACGCTGACAGCGTGAGTAGAAAAAAAAGCCGATCACCGGCTAGGATGTGAGGGACATCGGTCCCCAAGTGGAAGAGGCACATATGCCTCATCAGTGCCAACTATAAGTTCCACCTAAAACTGCCCACAGTGCCACCTAATAGTGCCCACAGTGCCACCTAACAGTGCCCACAGTGCCACCTAACAGTGCCAACAAGTGCCACCTATCAATGCCCACAAGTGCCACCTATCAATGCCCACCTGTAGTGCCAATCAGTGCTACCCGGCAGTGCTGCCCATCACTGCCACCTATCAGTGCCCATCACTGCCACCCATCAGTGCCCGTCACTGCCGCCTATCAGTGCCCATCACTGCTGCCTCATCAGCGTACATCAATAAAGGAGAAAAATTACCCGTTTAAAATTTTTTATAACAAAATATAAAAAAATAACAATTTAAAAAAAAAAAAATTCAGTTTTTTACATTTTTTTAACAAAAAGTAAAAACTGCAGAGGTGATCAAATACCACCAAAAGAAAGCTCTATTTATGGTGAAAATGGTAAAAATTTCATTTGGGTACAGTGTTGTATGACTGTGCAATTGTCATTCAAAGTGCGTCAGCGCTGAAAGCTGAAAATTGGTCTGGATAGGAGGGGGGTTTAAGTGCCCGGTAAGCAAGTGGTTAAGGTGGGGTCTGGGGGGTACTGATATTATAAGAGATTACATTAAAGTAAAAAAAAACAACACATTTTTCCTTTAGAACCAGGTACTTGTAGGCACTTGTTCTGCCTGCATTTCTAGTGTAATGAACACATTTGGGGTTATTTACTAAAGGCAAATCTACTTTGCACTACAAGTGCACTGCAAGTGCACTTGGAAGTGCAGTCGCTGTAAATCTGAGAGTGACATGCAAGGAAAAAAAAAACAGCATTTTAGCTTGCACATGATTGGATGATAAAATCAGCAGAGCTTCCGCTCATTTCAAATCAATCCCTCAGATTTACAGCGACTGCACTTCCAAGTTAACTTGCAGTGCACTTGTAGTGCAAAGTGGATTTACCGTTCGTAAATAACCCCCATAGATACATTTTAGGTAATGTCAATTTCACTCACAATGTACCCCTACCCTTTCACATGGGGGGGTGGGATCTGGGGGCCCCCTTGTTAAAGGGGGCTCCCAGATTCTGTTAAGCCCCCCACCCGCAGACCCCCACAACCAACAGGCAAGGGTTGTGGGGAAGAAGCCCTTGTCCCCATCAACATGGGGACAAGGTGCTTTGGGGGTACCCCAAAGCACCCTACCCATGTTGAGGGCATGTGGCCTGGTATGGTTCAGGAAGGAGGGGCGCTCTCTCATCCCCCCTTTTCCTGCGGCCTGCCAGGTTGTGTGCTCGGATAAGGGTCTGGTATGGATTTTGGGGGGACCCCCACGCCATTTTTTTTAACTTTAGTGTGGGGTTCCCCTTAAAATCCATACCAGACCTGAAGGGTCTGGTATGGATTTTAGGGGCAACCCCCACGCCATTGTTTTTTAAAAAAAATTGGCACAGGGTTCCCCTTAATATCCATACCAGACCCAAGGGGCCTGGTAATGGACTGGGGGGATCTCACGCCGTTTTTTTTCACTGATTTTTATGTATATTGTTGGGATCCGGCAATACATTATAGCCCTGAGCAGTTTTGAATCACATTTTTCCTTTAGAAATTTCATTTTGCTGCTCGCATTCATTACACTATGTACGGCCGCTATGTAATTGTAGTGTGGGGCGTGGACTTAGCCCCCTGAACCATGACTGGCCAAAGGCACCCTGCCTTTGGCCAATCATGGCTCTCACAGCAGAGCGCGCTGTGATTGGCCAAAGCATGCAGGTCAGGTGTATGCTTTGGCCAATCGGCAGCCATCAATGCACTGCAATCTCGCAGTGCATTATGGGGCATTCTGTGGGCGTTCGCTTTTTCCGCGAACTCCACATAATGTTCTAAATTCAGCAAATGGGCGAACACGCGATGTTCGAGTCAAACTTACATTCGACTCGAACATCGGGCTCACCCCTAATTAATGCTATCCATCCTAGGATCTCCCACAAAGCACACTCAGACCTTCTTTTAAGTAAAGAGGTCATGGGTATCTGGTGAGCAGGTTTTTCATTTGAGCACATTGGGTGTAAAGACTGTGACTGAAGATTTATGGACTCACAATTGAATTTTAGTGTATTTGTTTGGTTAATCACTATTTTTAATATTATTTGCATTTTATTCTTTGTAACTGCACTGGATTGATGTCACTTTATAAAGTATTTCATGGAATATGGTTTAATATTAATGATTAATTATTGAGTGAGCACTTAATGAGCACCCCCTATCACTAAAATTTATTGCACAGTAATTAATCTACAATTTTGGGGAGCATCTCTATAGTTAATATTCATACACAAATTATTTTTGGTGCGAGGTAGCTTTATATTATTTACCATATCCATTTATTGCAATCCTGTCCCTTTATTTTATTGCAAGATGCAGCAAGTAAATTGAACAAATTTAAAAGTAAGCTAGCTTGCTGGAGCCCCCAGAACAAGCTACCTGAGGCAACTGCTTGTTTTGATTAATGTTGATTCATTTTTCCCAGGTACATTATGTTCATTTCATAGCATAATAAGACTCCGTGAAGACAGAATTCTTAAATGAATGCACAAATAAATAAATTTCACTTTTCTGTGATTCAGTTATTAAAACTGGCTCATAAAGTTTACGATGCGGCAGTATCAGGGATGAATACTGAGAACAGTTACCTTTTAGAGCAAAGGAATCCAAGGCATAGAATGATTTTATAATAAAGTATAGGATTGGAATAACACATACTTGTGATGGCCTGTCAGACGTATTTCTAAACCTTGTTGACGTTTCCTAGGATTGGGAACTGTATGAATGTTGCCATTTCAAAATGCCAGATGCACAGTGATCCAAGCGAAAATACCAAAGTGTGACCTGAATAATAAAAACATGATTACTAGCTGGTAAAATAAGACATTAGTCAGTCAAATCGCAAGTTGCACACAAGTCTAGTAAAGGTTCATGAAAGGAGATCTAGCTGTGGAATTTGTAAAGTCACTAAAGCTGGTCTAGATTGGTCAGATATCCCTATTCAGTGCATCTTAAAATTACACATGTAAGACCCAATATTTAGGAGACTTCATCATAAACTGTACACTTACACCCACATTTGCATTATTCTGTTACTGGACAATAGTGATAATCCGAGCAAGCAAAATTCGGTTTGACTGACTTTCACTGAACATGTGAAAAAATCAGCAAACCCTGTATATAGAGCCCGAACCCCACTGCTGTCTGTTTAAGTCAAATCTTATAATTTTTTGTTCTAGCCTTTTTCAAGGCCAAATTGCAAGCTTTTAAAAAATATATATAGCTGAGCACTGGGGAAAGGGGCTGGGGAGGCTTCACTTCCTGATTCCTTTACCGAAGATGGCGGAGCCGAGGGACAGATCGGCTTCGGGTGAGGACTTCGCCGGTGCCCTGGACAGGTAAGTGTCCATATTTTAAAAGTCAGCAGCTGCAGTATTTGTAGCTGCTGACTTTTAAAAAAAATTTCGGCGGAACTCCGCTTTAATTAAGTTTTTTTGTGATGGATCTTCTTTATATGTTTTTGCTGCGTCTGTTATTCCCTTCATACCTGACAACTCCCAATCTTCAGTTTGACTCTCGAGATTTGTTGGATTATAAGTCTCCTGAGATATGCTTTAAGTGTGTCCCAAATTATTCCCTGAGACGCTGATTCTTTATTGGATACTAAGAATTTCTCTAAGGCCTCCTTCATATACTCCTCCAATGCTATCAATTGCAGCCAGCTAGGGTTCACCTTCCATTCTCTCTGTTTTCGGCTCTCCCCCTCCCATTGTCAAAATCAAAAGGAAGTGGGCCGGTAAACCCCTTGCCATATATTTTATCTCCTTTATTAATTGAAGAATGTCTTAATTCCCCATTGCCAGATCTAAACTACGTGACATGTTCACCAATGCCAGGAGTTTGGCGGACAAGATGGGAGAACTTGAGCTACTGTTGTACAAGGAGGATTTTGATTTTGTAGGAATTTCAGAGATGTGGTTCAACAGCTCTCATGATTGGCTGGCAACCATTCAAGGGTATTCTCTATATTGCAGGGATAGAGATGATAGAAAGGGGGGTATGCCTGTATATCAAAAATGATGTACAACTGAATGTCAGAGATGACATCACTAATGGAGCAAGGGAGGAGGTGGGATCCTTATGGGTGGAGCTACAAATGGAGGAAACTAAGGGAAAAGTAATACTGAGTATATGCTATAGGCCCCCTAACCAGAGGGAGGAGGGGGAGGCGAACCTCCTATCACAATTTGGATTAGCAGCAAAGATGGGAAGTGTCATTATAATGGGAGATTTTTTCAATTATCCAGACATAGATTGTGCGGAAGAAACCGCGCATTCATCTAAAGCTTGCCATTTCCTAAATGTCTTGCAGAACAATTTCATGGGTCAGATGGTAAACGCACCAACTAGAAACAAAGTGTTACTAGACCTACTGATTAACAACAATACAGACCTGATCACGGATGTTGAAATTTAGGAAACAGCGATCACAGGTCAATTTGTTTCAGTATAGATCACACAAATAAGGAATATAAGGGGAATACAAAGACACTGAATTTCAAAAGAGCCAACTGCCCTAAACTACGATCCTTGCTAGAAGATACTAAATGTGATAAAATCTTAGGAACAAAGAACACAGAGGAAAAATGGGTATGCTTTAAGAGCATATTAAATAAGGGTATTAGCCAGTGAATCCCAATAGGAAATCAATTTAAAAGAGCTAATAAAAGTCCTGGGTGGCTTAACTTCAATGTAAAAATGCATATAAAAGCAAAGGAGAAGTCCTTCAAAAAATACAAGGCTGAGGGATCATCATCAGCATTCCAACTTTACAAAAAATGCAACAAGAAATATAAGGATGCAATCAGGGCGGCTAAGATAGTACACAAAAGGCAAATAGCGGAGGAGAGTAATAAAAATCCCAAGAAAATCTTTAAGTATATAAATAGTAAGAAAGGGAGGTCAGATCATATTGGTCCCATAAAGAATGATGAAGGGAATCTGGTTACTAAGGATGGAGAGATGGCGAAGGTATTGAATTTATTCTTCTCCTCAGTCTTCATGAGGGAAACGGGGGCTTCAGTAACCAAAACTGCAATGTTTTTCCTCATGACATATCACTGGAAGCACCCGCATGGCTAACAGAGGATAGAATTAGAAATAGACTTGAAAAACTTAACATTAATAAGTCACCGGGACCAGATGGCTTGCACCTGAGGGTCCTTAAGGAACTCAGTCAAGTAATTGCCCGACCATTGTTCCTAATTTTCATGAACAATCTACTGACTGGAATGATACCAGCAGATTGGAGAAAGGCTAATGTAGCTCCAATATTTAAAAAAGGGCCAAGATACATCCCTGTGATATACAGACCGGTCAGCCTAACATCAATAGTATGCAAGCTCTTGGAGGGGATGATAAGGGACTATATGCAAGATTTTAGTAATGAAAACGGTATCATTAGCAGTAATCAGCATGGATTCATGAAGAATCGTTATTGCCAAACCAACCTGATAACCCTCTATGAGGAGGGGAGCTGCCATCTAGATAAAGGAAGGTCCATAGATGTGGTGTATCTGGATTTTGCAAAGGCATTTGATACAGTTCCCCATAAACGTTTACTATACATACTAAGGTCTGTTGGCATGGACCATAGGATGAGTACATGGATTAAAAACTGACTACAGGGGCAAGTTCAGAGGGTAGTGATAAATGGGGAGTACTCGGAATGGTCCAGTATGAAGAGTGGGGTCCCGCAGAGTTCTGTCCTGGGACCAATCCTATTTAATTTATTCATAAACGACCTGGAAGATGGGATAAACAACTCAATATCAGTATTTGCGGATGATACTATGCTAAGCAGGGCAATCATTTCTCTGTAGGATGTGGAAACCTTGCAAGAAGATCTGAACAAATTAATGCGGCGGGCAACTACATGGAAAATGAGGTTTAACTTAGAAAAATGTAAAATATTGCATTTGGGTGGCAAAAATATGAATGCAATATACTCACTAGGGGGAGAACCTCTGGGGGAATCTAGGATGGAAAGGGACCTGGGGGTCCTAGTAGATGGTAGGCTCAGCAATGGCATGCAATGCCAAGCTGCTGCAAGCAAAGCAAACAGAATATTGGCATGCATTAAAAAGGGGATTAACTCCAGAGATAAAACGATAATTCTCCCACTCTACAAGACTCTGGTCCAGTTTAGAATGGGAGATTGAGGGACCGGGGGGGGGGGGTTCCTGTGTGAGTTCACCTTAAAGATTTTTGAACTTACCTTTAAATACTTTATGTAATAGTGTATATCCTTCCTGTGTCCCTTTTTTCCCTAAGGGAAATCTATCTGTGTGTTCACCACCATATTGAAATCCCCCGCTACCGATACTGGACCTCTCGGTTTATCAGTTATAAAATCTTTTCTAATTACCTCCATTTTAAAAGGGGGGATATACACATTAATCAATATGCATGGAATATCTCCTAAGAAGCAAAAAATTAATACATAACATCCTTCACTGTCAATCCTCACCTGCCTACAGGTAAAAATCCCCGACCTATGTATTAAAATACGTGTTCCTTGTGAGTATGAGGTATGCACTAAATGATATTGACGGGTAAATCCCTTATGTTTTCATTTTGTCACTATCTCTTTGGTAAGGTGCGTCTCTTGTATGCAAAGGATCAAATTTTGAGGATGGAAGCAAAATTACACATAGCTGTTTTTTTGCCTGGAGCTCCCAGTCTTTACACGGGCGGATAGAATTCAGATCAAGTTATCTACCTGCAGCTAAACGCAGTCAGTGCTTTCCTATTGCCCTATTCACACACTGCATTTAGCAACGGTTTTGTTACATGGGGTTTGGTGCGGTTAGAAAAAATAAATTTGACTGCGTCCAGGACCGATTTATTGCAGCTATCTGCACATAACTGCAGGTAATCGCAGTGTACTATTTCACCTGCAGATAGCAGCGGCAACAAGGAAAGAAAAACAAACAGGAAACACATCAGAAATGGCAAGAATGTTCCAACGCAGCTAAACGCAGCTGCATGTAAATGCAAGTAAACGCAGCTAATCGCATTGTACAAATGCAAGTGATCGCCGTGCCTGGAGTCTTGGACTTTCAAAATAGCAAAACGTGCTTTTAACAGTGGCAGAACAGCTGCCCGTGTGAAAGGGTTTCCAGATTTCCACTCTTGCTTCTCTGGGTGCTGTAGGTGCTAACGAATAAATGCTCTACAGTTGCAGGATGGTGCTATGAGAGGTGGGCCTTGGCTGTTTATGGGGGCTTTTTCCTTTTGAGACACTACCACTATTTTGAGGAACATACAACCTACTATTAGAATGGAAAGGAGTTGTTACACATATAGCAGCCTTTTCATGGGAATAGCAACTCATATGCCTGGTGTACTGAGTCGATGACTTTTGGTTGCGGTAGTGGTAAATTTTTGTATTGTACACTACAAGGGACGAAAAAGGTTGGGTCAAGGTATCTGAATCTGATGAATAGGATTGTCCAGCCATCAGAGATAGCTTTGTAAACAGTCATAGAAGCTGAAATGTCACAGAGCTTGCCTACACTGTATTTAATCACACTCTGAATTACTGAAGTACCAGTAAAAAATGTACCTTCAAAAAAAAAAAAAGTTTTGAACCTATTGTCACAGCAAAAATGTATTCTTTGCTGTAGGTTCTGAATCAGAACCTATATACAGAATGCAGTCAGTGCACATTTATAAAGTGCATCAAGCTCTCCCCTGTGCCCAATATAAAAGAAGGGTTCTGAGTCAAGGGGCTGAGTATACTCATGAGCTCAGTGAGGCCTAATGTTCCCTGAAGGAAGGCTTTCATTCACAATATCGATGTCTTCTCTGGGCTAGATTCTTGAAGACCATCTCAAACAGTGACCAGATCCAGATCTTTACACTTATTTTGCCAGAAGAATTGAATAAATATAAAGTAGTAGCATCAGTGAAGAACCTTTCGTGGGAAAAATGCTGCTACAGGCTCCCCTCACTGCTGTCAGATCAACCAATCTGAGCTTCGATCCTCGTATTTAACAGATGAAAAGTAATGGACCTGGAATAATAATGGACCTGGACCTGGAATGGACCTGAAATAATATTACCTGTTCATCCTGGCAGGATGAACAGGTAATCAACCTACTGTGTTAATGCTAGTGACATACTACATGATATTTCTTTTTTAAATTATGTGTTCAAATAATTTTAGTTTAAAGCAACAAAACTAGTGCCTTTAAATTTGATTTAAATGAAACAGTAAGCGATTCATGGCTAAGACCCTTCTTTGTCAATAGCTATCAATGCACACTGGCACAGATAAAAAAGAATAGGTATAAATATTCATCTCATATCTAATTGCTCTGTTTTGTTCAAGCTTACAGCATCTCCGCAAGGTGTCGGTAGAATTTAAACAATCACCAAGAGAGAGTTGTGAAGGAAAGGCAAAATGACTGACAGCGGATTTGTATAGCAAGAGCTATCATGCACTGACTGGTATTTCAAAGCAGCGGAGACTTAGAAGGTTATATAGAATCCTGGTGCTGCTCTGAAAAGCACTGGACTGACTCACTACATCTCTAATGTAGATAAGAAGGGCATAGAAACATCTGCATCTGGTCTATAGAATACCTTTTTCTTGCATTTTAAACACTAGTATTTGGTAATTATTCATTTAAATGTCACAAAAAATTAAAAGATAATTTAATATGACATGCAAAGGAAAAATCTTCATAGCTGGATTCACTTTGGAACTAAATGACAGCTGTCAACCAACACTGTGATACTCCTTCACCATCTGAGACTCTGGTGCAAGATAAGAGCTATGTCCATCAGGCCCCCCTTCACAAAACCTGTTTTTCACACCTAAACATCCTGGAGTGTATTAACAATGCTAATAATATATATAATATAAAATTAAGGTGGTATTTAAGGGAGCATTGGTCTTTGCTGCTTGCAACATAACCATGGAGACAGTATAGCTTTTGACATCTTGCTGTCAGCTATGTAGTAAAGGTGACTGGGGTTTCTGTTATGCTGCTTGATTACTTCTATATGTGAATAAAAGTGCTGAACCCCCATCCTGACTGTAAAGGCATTTAAACTGTTGTCTATGGAAAATGGCAGGTACTGCCATGTTTCAGTGTTCCAGGTGTACAAAATTTTGAGGTTTGACATATATATATTCATATATATAGAGAGTATGGAGGAATGGGTTTATTATGGTGCTTATAACAAATGGCATATAGAGAGTTGTATACTAAAAAATATAATTTCTTTATTGGTACAAAAGGGAAGAAAGGGAGCAAAAAATACTTTTTTCAATTAAAATCAATATAGAGCATATAAATAATACATAACAACATGTATTGGGTTGCTGGTGTCCCAAGAAAGGTGGTCACAAATAGATGTTGAATCCCAACATGTTTCGCCAATGATGGCTTCCTCAGGAGATAATGTGGGACTACCACAAATGATCCAGCTCTAACATAGAGGGCAAAAAAACACATAAATGTAAAAAAACTGACTTTTGTAAAGTTTTTTACTTATCTCATATATATATATATATATATATATATATATATATATATATATATATATATATATATAACGTCAAGCCTCAAAATTTTGCACGCCTGGAAAAGCCAAAAAACTACAGTACCTGCAATTTTCCATAGGCGACACAGTCACCAGATCTTAATCCAATAGCGCACCTTTGGGATGTGGTGAAACGGGAGATTTGCATCATGAATGTGCAGCCAACAAATCTGCGACAAATGCGTGATGCTGTCATGTTAATATGGACCGAAATCTCTGAGGAATGTTTCCAACACCTTGATAAATATATAACATGAAGAATTAAAGCAGTTCCGAAGGCAAAAGGGGGTCTAACCCTGTACTAGCAAGATGTACCTAATAAAGTGGCAGTGAGTGTGTATATTTACCAAACTGAATCTGAACAAACTGATCTTGGTTTCAGATGGTTTAGAGGGCAGAAGAGAGGTTTAGGGTCACAGCCCATGGCATCATCCCTTGTGATAGCAATAAAGTTGAAGTGTATTTTTTATTTTTTCCTAAAAATTTGCATTTGATAAACTTCTGTGCAAATATCGTGCAACAGAAAAAAATTGCAAAAACAACCATTTTATTCTCCAGGGCCTCTACTTAAAAATTATAATGTTTGGGGGTTCTAATTAATTTTCTAGCAAACAAATATGCACATTTTCATATGTATGAGAGAAATGGCCCAGACTGGTTTAACCACTGCAGCCCCAGAAAGTTTTAACCCCATCAGGACCTGGCCATTTTTTTGAGATATAGCACTGACAATTGCGCGTTCATGCGATGCTGTACCCAAACAAAATGTATGTCCTTTTTTTCCCACAAATAGAACTTTCTTTTGGTGGTATTTGATCATCTCTGCAGTTTTTATTTTTGAACTATCAACAAAAAGGACCGAAAATTTTGAAAAAAAAACTATATTTTTTAACTTTTTGCTATAAAAAATACCTGATAAAAAATGTAAAAAAAATCAAATTTATGCATCAGTTTAGGCCATGTATTCAGCTACATGTTTTTTGTTAAAAAAATCCCAATAAGCGTATATTGATTGGTTTGCACAAAAGTTATCGCGTCTACAAACCATGGAATTTTTTTATAGCATTTTTATTTTTACTAGAAATGGTGGCGATCAGCAATTTTTAGCGGGACTGCGACATTGCAGCGGACAAATCGGACACTAAGTGACAGTTTTTGAGGACCAATGACACTAATACAGTGATCAGTGCTCATGTCATATTAAAAATGCACTCTCACTGTATGAATGACACTGGCAGGGAAGGGGTTAACATCAGGGGCGATCAAAGGGTTAAGTGTACTCCTAGGTTAGGTGTGCTTCTAACTGTGTGGGGGTTGGCTTAACTGGAAGAAGAGAAAGATCTGTGTTCCTGATTAGCAGGAACACAAGATCTCTCTCTTCCTCTCTGACAGAACGGCGGTGTGCGGTCTGACTAAGGCCTTATAGGCTGAAACACGTCAACTGACTTAATCTGCATTTGTCCACTGTGGTTTTTCAATAAAAAGAAGAAATTGTAAGAGCAACAACCGGAGTGCGGATCATTTTTCCACATTACTCTATTCAGCCAGGCTGCATATAATGGACACAGAGGCTCCACATATGATGGGCACAGACTGCATATGATGGGCACAGAGGCTGCATATGATGGGCACAGGCTGCATATGATGGACACAGAGGCTACATATGATGGGCACAGGCTGCATATGATGGTCACAGAGGCTACATATGATGGGCACAGAGGCTGAATATGATGGGCACAGGGGCTGCATATGATGGGCACAGGCTGCATATGATGGGCACAGAGGCTACATATGATGGGCACAGGCTGCATATGATGGGCACAGAGGCTGCATATGATGGACACAGGCTACATATGATGGGTACATAGGCTACATATGAAGGGCACAGAGGCTGCACATGATGGGCACAGGCTGCATATGATGGGCACAGAGGCTACATATGATGGGTACAGGCTGCATATGATGGGCACAGAGGCTGCATATGATGGGCACAGGCTGCATATGATGGGCATAGGCTGCATATGATGGGCACAGAGGCTGTATATGATGGGCACAGAGACTGTATGATGGGCACAGGCTGCACATGATGGGCACAGAGGCTGCATATGATGGGCACAGGCTGCATATGATGGGCACAGAGGCTACATATGATGGCACAGAGGCTGCATATGATGGGCACAGAGGCTGCATATGATGGGCTCTGACTGCATATGATGGGCACAGAGGATGCATATTATGGGCGCAGAGGCTGTATATGATGGGCACAAAGACTGCATATGATGGGCACAGAGGCTGTATGATAGGCACAGGCTTCATATGATGGGCACAGGCGCTGCATATGATGGGCACAGTGGTTGCATTTTATGGGGCACAGTTAGGGTTGCCACCTGTCCGGGATTCACCCGGACAGTTCGGGTTTGGAATCATGTGTCAGGGTTTCAGACCACCTGAAACCCAGAGGCATTATTCAGACAGAACTCTGGCTTCCCAGCAGGGTTGCTGTCTGCAGTTGTCTAAGCCAAGAACGTAATGTGTTCTCAGTGTTCCCCCTTAAATCAGGGTTCCCAGAGAATCCCTTAGGTCAGAGTCCCCAGAGTTCTCCCTTACATCAGTCTGCAGAGTCCCCCTTACAGTGTATGGAAACTCTGCAAGTTCAGATGTAAAAGGGGAACTCTGCGGATTCAGGTTTAAAAGGGGAACTCTGTGGACTCTGATGTAAGAGGGGACTCTTGTGATTAATTTCATATGATTATAAATGTTATTTAATCATAAAATATATGTACTGCATAGTATATGCTGTAAAAAAAAAAAATTGCTGTGCGCGGCTAAAGTGTTCGGGTTTAACTTGAAGAAAAGGTAGGCACAATGGCTGCATTTTTTGGGCACAGTGGATGCAATTGATGGCACAGTGAGGCTGTAACTGATGTTTTTTTCAGTATTTTTCAGACTTTTTCAGTTTGTTTGCGCCCCCTTCTGAAGGCAATTGGTTCCAGTAGATTTTTGATTGGGGGTATCAGAGTAAAGGGGGCTGAATACAAATGCACATCACACTTTTCAGATATTTATTTATAAAAATTTTAAAAAACATTTATCATTTTCCTTCAACTTTACAATTATGTGTCATTTTGTGTTGGTCTATCACATAAAATCCCAATAAAATGCATTTATGTTTTTGGTTGTAACATGGCAAAATGTGGAAAATTTTAAGATGAATGAATACTTTTTCAAGGCATTATATACATTTTATATCATGTTCATACACCATACATAGCAGAGGTGGTGGGAGCTACTAGGTTCTGCTGAACCTTACCCACAGGAACGCTCACGAATAGAGCTTCATACTGAGGTGGAGCTCACAGCCAAAAATACAAGACAGAAAGATGTGCCTTTCCTCCAAATAGTTATGCTCTTCCTTTTTGATGTGTAGAATATTTTTATATGAATCCCTGGACTAGCAGCTAAGCTTTTCTTCTCATTGAGACTTCTTCCTTATGCCAAAAAAAGCAGCAATCCCAGAGGACCAATAGTTTTATGTCAAGTGTTGGCTTGGTTCACCAAACTCACTATTAGCCCTGCTCTCATCGTTTGCACTTGTGGTGCCACTACTGTGTGTAGTGCCCAAGAGACCACATAAGAGGGTAAGAGCTAAGGTGTTTTTTAAAGTTATTTCTGGAATTTACGAATAATATGTCATCATGTCAGCATCACTCCCTGCATCATGAAGGACCGCTCAGCAGTAAGAGCAGGCCGAGGATGAAGAGGACTCTGCAGGTCACATAACTGGCCTGAAGACATTTGAAAAAGTAAGTATAGAAAAAAGCAAAACCTGTATGTGGAGGGGGGGGGGGGGGGTGTCTAGAGGGGAGGGTAGAGGATATAGTAGCAGAGCCTAGAGTAGAGCCTTAAATTAAAGGTTTTGTACAGAGTTAAACTCTCATGCCACGGAGACTGTATACGCTGCTAAAATTGGAGTCATCATGCAGAATATTATAGTTATATAATATGTTTGGAAAGTTTCCTGGAGGGTTATGGTGCCTGCTGTACATAATTGCAGCACTGGATGTTATGGGGACTTACTAAGCAGTCTTGCTAAGTTTTTCTAATTATCAAAACCACATTTGTAGGAGTTTTTTAGTACCAGTGTTGCCTGTAATGTAATTTACAATTCATACATATTTTGTATTTGTTGAGAAATCAAACCATAACTTACCTTTTACAATGTTCTGGCATACTGGCTTTGGATACAATAATAATAGCTCTTTGGAAGTCTCACAGTCTGAATGTGATCAATTCTAAATGCAAGAAACTGCAAACTGTTCCAAAAATCTCTGACGCTGATTGTTCCCTAGGTTTAAATAATATAAATTTGATACACCACGCAAACCTTATAGAAGATAGTGTAGTTTGGAAAGGTTGGGGAATTTTATAAGCTTGTTGACTGTGCTTATACACAGTAGGTGTCTTATGGGAAACACAATGTTCTGTTTCACTAGTCCAGAGAAATACATTTTATAGCACATCATTAACAAAACATAAGGATGGATGGAGGTATAGCAAATAAAGAAGCAGTTTTCTTCTAAAATTCGTGACTGATTTGGCTGAAACCATCCTGTTAGTGTGATATATTCATAGTGCAATGTACAGTGCCTTAAAAAAGTATTCATACCCCTGGAGAGCATTGATCAGAGAAGCAGCCAAGATACTCATGGTAACTCTGGAGGAGCTGCAGAGATCCATAGCTCAGGTGGAAGAATCTGTCCACAGGACAATTGTAATGCCGCGTACACACGAGCGGACTTTACGGCAGACTTTGCTCAGCGGACTTTTCGACAGACTTTACGACGGACTTTCTGAATGAACGGACTTGCCTACACACAATCCACCAAAGTACGTCGAATTCGTACATGATGACGTACGACCGGACTAAAACAAGGAAGTTCATAGCCAGTAGCCATAAGCTGCCCTAGCGTGGCTTTTTGTCCATCGAACTAGCATACAGGCGAGCGGAGTTTTCGACCGGCCTCGATTTCGACGGATTGATTTAAAACATGTTTCAAATCTAAGTCCGTCCAACTTTTGAGAAAACAAAGTCCGCTGGAGCCCACACATGATCGAATTGTCTGATGAAATCCAGTCTGCCGGGCAAAGTCTGCCATAAAGTCCGCTCGTGTGTACGCGGCATTAGTCATGCACTCCACAAATCTGGCCTTTATGGAAGTGTGGCAGGAAGAAAGACATTGTTTAAAGAAAGCCATAAGAAGTAGAGATGGGCTATCTGTTTGAGTCGAACATGAGTTCGACTTGAACATTGGCTGTTGGCCCGTTCGCCAAACAGCGAACAATTTGGGGTGTTCGCGGCAAATTTGAAAAGCCGCGGAACACCCTTTAAAAGTCTATGGGAGAAATCTAAGGTGCTAATTTTAAAGGTTAATATGCAAGTTATTGTCATAAAAAGTGTTTAGGGACCTGGGTCCTGCCCCTGGGAACATGTATCAATGCAAAAAAAAAGTTTTAAAAACGGCCATTTTTTCAGGAGCATTGATTTTAATAATGCTTAAAGTAAAACAATAAAAGAGAAATATTACATTAAATTTCGTACCTGGGGGGTGTCTATAGTATGCCTGTAAAGTAGTGCATGTTTCCCGTGTTTATAACAGTCCAAGAGCAAAATGACATTTCTAAAGGAAAAAAAAGTCATTTAAAAGTACTAGCGCTAGTGCCAGCTATTAATAAATTGTCGGCCCCAACAATACAAATTGAAAGTCATTGAAAAATTTTAAAAAATGCATGGGGGTCCCCCAAAATTCCATTACCAGGCCCTTCAGGTCTGGTATGGATATTAAGGGGAAAGCCGCGCCAAAATTTAGAAAAAAATGGCGTGGGGTTCCCCCCAAAAGGATTTTAAGGGGAACTCCATTCCAAAAATCCACACCAGACCCTTATCCGAGCAGGCAACCTGGCAGGCCACAGGAAAAGAGGAGGGGCAAGAGAGCGCCCCCCCTCCTGAACCGTACCAGGCCACATGCCCTCAACATGGGGAGGATGTCCCCATGTTGATGGGGACAAGGGCCTCATCCCCACAACCCTTGCCCGGTGGTTGTGGGGGTCTGCGGGCGGGCGGTTATTGGAATCTGGAAGCCCCCTTTAACAAAGGGGACATCTAGATCCCAGCCCCCCTATGTGAATTGTTAAGGGGTACATTGTACCCCTACCATTTCACAAAAAAAAGTGTCAAAATGTTAAAAAACCACAGGAGACGGCTTGGGACAAGTCCTTTATTAAAAATAAAAAAATAAAAAAGAGATTCCAGCGATGTAATCCAATAAATCCAAGCTCCTACTCCAGCGATGTAATCCAATTCTCAATCTCCAGCGATGGATGATCTCCAGCAACTCCAGCGAGGAACACGCACAGTATACTGCCTCCACCGGAGGCACCCAGCCAATGACGCTGTGCTAGCTTGAAGCTCTTATGTAGCTGAGGGCGGGACCACCTGTCACGTGACCCCGTCCCCCTCTGACAAGGGGAAACGCCGGGGGTTTCCCAGTGACGTGCACGGGTGACCCTGCCCCCCCACTGATGCAATAACTTGCATATGAACCTTTAAAATTATCACTTTTGATTTTTCATGTTCATGTCCAATAGACTTTAACGGTGTTCGCGTGTTCAAACTAATTTTTTGCCTGTTCGCATGTTCTGGATGCGAACCGAACAGGAGGGTGTTTGGTCCATCCCTAATAAGAAGTCCCATTTGCAGTTTGCGAGAACATGTGGGGGACACAGCAAACATGTGGAAGAAGGTGCTCTGGTCAAATGAGATCAAAATTGAACTTTTTGGAACAAAAGCAAAACGCTATGTGTGGCGGAAAAATAACACTGCATATCACGCTGAACAACCATCCCCACCATGAAACATGGTGGTGGCAGCATCATGTTTTTGGGATGCTTTTCTTTAGCAGGGACAGGGAAGCTGGTCAGAGTTGCTGAGAAGATGGATGGAGCCAAATACAGGGCAATCTGGGGCAGAGGTTCACCTTCTAGCAGCACAACGACCCTAAACATACAGCCAGAGCTACAAAGGAATGGTCTAGATAAAAGCATGTGCATGTTTTAGAATGGCCCAGTCAAACTCTAGACCTAAATCTAGTTGAAATCTGTGGCAAGACTTAAAAATTGCTGTTCACAGACGCTCTCTATTCAATCTGACAGAGCTTCAGCTATTTTGCAAAGAATGGGCAAAGATTTCACTCTCTAGATGTGCAAATCTGGTGAAGACATACCCAAAAAGACTTGCGGCTGTAATTGCAGCAAAAGGTGGTTCTACAAAGTATTGACTCAGAGGGGCTGAATACAATTGCATGCCACACTTTCACATATTTAATTGTAAAAAATTTGGAAAACCATTTATCATTTTCCTTCCACTTCACAATTATATGCCACTTTGTGTTGGTCTATCACATAAAATCCCAATTAAATACATCTACGTTTTGGTTGTAACATGACAAAATGTGGAAAATTTCAAGTGGTATGAATACCTTGTCAAGGCACTGTAAATCCCATAGTTACATAATGGTTCATTAAACGACCAGCCCACTGAAATATAATATACTTGGTAAGTGCTTAATTTTTAACTGCGAAACTGTTCCACAATACATAATACATACAGGGTCTCTAGATAGTAATACAATCCCCAGCTGCAAGCCCCAGTATGGTGTTTGATAGCTGCTTTTTCATAGAAGGATTCTAGTTTATATACAGTAGCTGTCCCAAGCCAGTGGTTCGTCAGTGACATTTTATTTTTAGCTCCCTTAATGTTGCTCTTGTTTGTCTCTTACTGTTCATTCAGTACACATATACTTAAAGACTTCTTGTATTATACACTTGCCATAAGCATAAATCCAAGCAGATTTTGTATAATTTAATAATGCAATTAAACTATTTAGCATAATGATTACAGGGATTTTTGAGAGCCTACTTTTTGTTTTACTTACTGTGGTCTCTGCAATATTTGAATGTGGCTCACCATCTGCCGACTGCTGGAAACATTCAATTTAAAATTTTAATTCAGCTTTTAGGCAGTTGTTAATCCCCAGCAATTAATGCATTATGCAGTAGTAACAGAGAACTGTATATAATATGAGAATGTTGAGGCTTAATTTATCTTGGGGGCGAATCATAAAATTACTTTGGTAAACCATGAAGCACCTAATAATGCCAACCATACTGGATGTCTTTTTGCTAGAAGGCTTGTGGGGAACATGGGCATCCCATGCTGTACTCAGTATCTAGAAAAAGTGATCACCAATAACTGCTAATAACCAATGCCCTGCATGTCCTCAAAAAGGTAGCTTAAAATAATTTGGCCTCTGTGGAAATCTCCCAGTAGGGAAACCTGTTCCAATCACAGCTGTCAAAAGTGAGATTTCCTATAACTTTCTGTAGATTTTGTTTCACTGTGCATCTCTGGCATATGAAGTGAGGAGGACACAAACAGAAATTAAAATCTAACAGGGGTTCTAACCTTTCTCACTCTATGTAGTAGCTAAAGTAATTTAGTTAAGTTTCTGGTGCTAAAAATACAGCAGTAGATAGCAAGGTTTACAATTATGCTTGTATTTTTGGCAGCAAGCTTTGTGAGTTCACATCTCTTATGTCTAAGGACAACTTGGACTTTGTTGTGATTAGAGACATGGTTCAATGATTCAAATGACTGAAATACAGGGGCGTCGGGAGGGGGTGGCTAGGGGGGGCTGAAGCCCCGAATTGGTCCCCGAAAAGCCCAGAGTGTCAAGAAGGCACCGTTTAATTGTTAGCCCCGAGCGCCGCCGGCCCCTGACAAGCGGGGACCGATCTGATCCGAGTGCGACCGAGTGTGGCCGAATGACATACAGGTCCCGCCTTCTGGAGCTATGATGAACATCCCACTGGTCCAATGCTGGGACCGCGGGACGTGTGA
This sequence comes from Lithobates clamitans, assembly GCA_037952925.1. NCBI lineage: Eukaryota > Metazoa > Chordata > Amphibia > Anura > Ranidae > Lithobates > Lithobates clamitans. Next base: position 18,282,375 of record JBBGZY010000438.1, read on the forward strand.
CGTCCATCATAGGCGCTGCACGCTCCAGAAGGCGGGAATTACAATCCGCCACGCCACAGCACTGAGATCCCCGCTCCCCGCTCAGATAGATCAGGGCAGCGGAGGAGCGATCTGGCGAGATGTGCCACTGCCAGTGACTGCACCGATTATTGTAGAGGAGGCGGGGATGAGGATAACCTGAAGAGGAGCTGTGCTGGGGGCGGATGGCAGAGTGAAGAGCTCCGGATCTCGGTGTGTCTGATCATGGGCACCGGAGTGTGCAGCAGGAGGCAGAAGAATCTTCTCCATACCGCCTTGTGCCTGCTGGCCGTGCTGGGACTGGGAGGCAGGCTATACTTTGTATATCTACGTGCAGGACAAAGCCTGGAGCTCCAAGGTCCAGGTGATGAAATTCAAGCAGTCTCCTCTCCTCTCCTCTGGCTGCCTGCTGTGCCACATGATGCGTGGGCTGCACACCGCACACTACAGCTGAACTGAACTGCAGGACACCTGGACACATGAAGTCTGTCTCCTGGTCAGGTAGGTGAGGTCAGTGTATGTATGTCACGGTATGTTAGGTAGGTCAGTGTATGTCAGGTCAGTGTATGTTAGGTAGGTCAGTGTATGTTAGGTAGGTGTATGTATGTATGTCAGGTCAGTGTATGTTAGGTAGGTCAGTGTATGTTAGGTGTATGTATGTATGTCAGGTCAGTGTATGTTAGGTAGGTCAGTGTATGTTAGGTGTATGTATGTATGTCAGGTCAGTGTATGTTAGGTAGGTGTATGTATGTATGTATGTCAGGTCAGTGTATGTTAGGTAGGTGTATGTATGTATGTATGTCAGGTCAGTGTATGTTAGGTAGGTGTATGTATGTATGTATGTCAGGTCAGTGTATGTTAGGTAGGTGTATGTATGTATGTATGTATGTATGTATGTCAGGTCAGTGTATGTATGTCAGGTCAGTGTATGTTAGGTAGGTGTATGTATGTATGTCAGGTCAGTGTATGTCAGGTCAGTGTATGTTAGGTAGGTGTGTGTATGTATGTATGTATGTATGTATGTCAGGTCAGTGTATGTTAGGTAGGTGTATGTATTTATGTATGTATGTCAGGTCAGTGTATGTTAGGTAGGTGTATGTATGTATGTCAGGTCAGTGTATGTTAGGTAGGTGTATGTATGTATGTCAGGTCAGTGTATGTTAGGTAGGTGTATGTATATATGTATGTCAGGTCAGTGTATGTTAGGTAGGTGTATGTATGTATGTCAGGTCAGTGTATGTTAGGTAGGTGTATGTATGCATGTATGTCAGGTCAGTGTATGTCAGGTCAGTGTATGTCAGGTCAGTGTATGTTAGGTAGGTGTATGTATGTATGTATGTCAGGTCAGTGTATGTATGTCAGGTCAGTGTATGTTAGGTAGGTGTATGTATGTATGTCAGGTCAGTGTATGTTAGGTAGGTGTATGTATATATGTATGTCAGGTCAGTGTATGTTAGGTAGGTGTATGTATGTATGTCAGGTCAGTGTATGTTAGGTAGGTGTATGTATGCATGTATGTCAGGTCAGTGTATGTCAGGTCAGTGTATGTCAGGTCAGTGTATGTTAGGTAGGTGTATGTATGTATGTATGTCAGGTCAGTGTATGTATGTCAGGTCAGTGTATGTTAGGTAGGTGTATGTATGTATGTATGTCAGATCAGTGTATGTCAGGTCAGTGTATGTTAGGTAGGTGTATGTATGTATGTATGTATGTCAGGTCAGTGTATGTTAGGTAGGTGTATGTATGTATGTCAGGTCAGTGTATGTATGTCAGGTCAGTGTATGTTAGGTAGGTGTATGTATGTATGTATGTCAGGTCAGTGTATGTTAGGTAGGTGTATGTATGTATGTCAGGTCAGTGTATGTTAGGTAGGTCAGTGTGTCAGGTAGCTGAGATTAGTGGTCAAAATTGATGGGCACTGCTAAGCCCCAGGCAGCAACCAGCAAGTAAGCTTACCCCCGCCACACAACCCCAGCGCTCAGCCAAAAAACCCCGTGCCATGACCACTCACAACCCCCCCCCCCCCATCGGTGCCAACATCGGACTTCGGGCTGAAGCCCCTGGTCTTTTTGCCACCTAGCAACGCCCCTGCTGAAATACCTGTACCAGGGTACACACAAGACAGGAAAGAGAGAGGAAGAAAAAAGGGAGGTGGGGTTGCCATATATGTCAAAACTGACATAAGGTTAACGTTAATTCATATAACAAATAGAATACTTGAAACCCTCTGGGTCTGCCTTCCAACCAGAAAGGGCTCTTCCCTTGGCATTGGTGTAGTGTAATGAACCCCAGGACAGACCGAAGATTATGATAACTTGTTGATTGATGAGATAACTCAAATGACAATCAAGGGAGAGATTTTAATTATGGGTGATTTTAACATGCCTAACATTAAAGTGTTTGTTACCCCAGCATAACATGTTCTTGATATGTACCTGCTGTACCATATACTTGTATAGAAAAGTATCCTGTTCAATTTATATTGCTTTCTTTGTGTGAAATCCCTTCTTACCAGTCCCTCTGCTTTCCTATTAGAAACTGACCACGCTAAGCAAGAGAACACACCGTGGTCAGTTCTCTAGCTGTGCTGGGAACTCAGCCTGCTCTCCAATGATCAGACTTGTCCTGACACGCCCCCCCTGCACAGCCATTCACTGGAGAGTTCAGTGTGATGCTGCTTCTCCTCTCCCTGCTCTTATGCAGCTGAGAACAAAGTTTACGTGATCACTTATAGAAAAAAAAAAAAAAAGGTATTTATAAAGGTTTTTTTTAATCTTTACAGAAACATAGCTGCGCAAGGAAACACAGCAAACCATGAACACAGAAAACACAGCAAACACAGCACGCAGTAAACATGAACAACCCCAAACAGAACCAAATACCCCACTAACAAGAGCTGTTGAACTAGAACAACTATATATATATACAGACCAAGCTAAGGACAAGGGTACAAGGAATGCATGGTTGCACGGAAGGGGGGATCATGGCTGGGTACAGAGCAGAGGGAGGCAGGAGCAAGGCAGAGGGGTGCAGACTGGATCAGGCTCGGCATCAGGCAACAAGGCAGGGACCAAAATCGTGACACACCGGGGGAAGGGAGAAGCAGCTTTAAGTAGCCCCCCCGGCAGCTGAAAACTAATATGACTGGTTAGTACAGCCTGTTGGCTCCTGGGAGACACCTGCTGGTGGACACTGGAGCTGCAGAAATCGCCCAGAACAGCATAGTACCACCAGCAGGTGAATTCCATCCTAACAGTATGCCCCCCTTCAGGAGCGCCTCCAGATGCTCCATAAAGCTCCACCACTGGCATCTGCACGTCGACTGGACACCCGCTGCCAATGTTCCAAGGCTTGGTGAGGACCCCGCCGCTGGGGTCCCAAAACTGGCTAGGTAACCCGCTGGCCTGATTTCCTGAGACATATGACATCTGATCCCTCAAAACAGTAGGCATCCCAACACTGGGATACCATGGGCCATCCACAAACTTAGCTCTGGGGTCATGTGACAACACCAGAACTCTGACACCTAAATGTCGGATTACAACAACATAGCTTGCATGGTTTCCAGAACTTGTTCCACACATCAACGGCCAACTAGATTTGCCCAAGGCACTGGTTACCTGACCTGGGTTCCCTAATGCACCTAGACTTGTGGCAATCGCATCCAAGTCATGGCAAGGCACAAATGGTACTCTGCCACTCCCCTGGAGCTCACCACTACCATGGTCATTAAGGCAAACGTAGCTACCAGTTGTACAGGGTATGTCCGACCACCAGGCTTAGGCACAACATACTGTAAGAGGGACCTAACTGAGGCGACTGAAAACAAAATCTCAGGCCAGACAGGTAACCCATTTAGGCCACCTAACACTGGAACTTTAGAAGCCTCAGACATATCAGCAGGCGGGAGTTTAACGCAGTCAACAGAGTCCAGCTTAACAGCAAGTAGTGAGTTGGCATCGTCCAGCGGGGAGGCAGCCCAGGAACCAGCACAGTCTGGCTGGGCGGCAGGAATCAGTACAGTCCGGCTGGGCGGCAGCCCAGGAATCAGCATAGTCCAGAGAGGCAGTGGCATGGGTATCAGCCATGGCAGGCTTGGCAACAGATGGCAGGTTACCCACGGCAGGCTTGGCAACAGACGGCAGCATGGAAACCATTGGCAGGTGGCAACATAGAAGAGGACTGGTCACCATCGGCAGGCGGCAACATGGAGGAGGACTGGACACCATCAGCAGACGGCAACATGGAGGAGGACTGGACACCATCGGCAGCAATAAGCAACATGGAGGAGGACTGGACATCATCGGCAGGTGGCAACATGGAGGAGGACTGGACACCATGGGCAGGCAGCAACATGGAGGAGGACTGGATCGCATCGGCAGCAGTTGTCTGCATGGAGGAGGACTGAATTGCATTGGCAGCAGTCGTCTGCATGGAGGTGGACTGGATTGCATCGGCAGCTGTCAGCAGAGAGGAGGACTGGATAGCATCCGCAGCAGTCAGCATGGAGAAGGACTGGATTGCATTGACAGCAGTCAGCAGCACATCAGGATGGGTAGCTGGCACCAATTCTGCAGACTGGGCAGCAGGCAACATGGATAGTGGCAGAGTTATAAGAGCAGGAGAAAAGTTTTGTTTCTTTTTCTTTTTCTTTGGCTTATATACTGGAGTCCTGCACGTAATTGCCTTGTGGTGACCAGAGTGCACTGCTAAAGGAGAGGTAGTAACAGTAATGGGGAGAATAGAGGGAACAGTAGCAGAAGTACAGGAAGAGGTCAGAGACATTGCTATGGTTAACAGAGGATACGATTATTGATTTTTAGCAGCAAATCTGACCTTATGTGACTCATCTTGCACTGGGGATATGCTCTGACCAAGCTTGTAGCAGAGGTTGAACTAAAGTCAGTTTGTCTCTCCCTTGCTCACATTGCTCAATTATCAAGTGCACAGCAGCAATGAAATTCAACACCACCTGTTGTGAATAGGCTGAATACTGCTGAACAAAAGAACGTGCACAATGTTTCAGCAACCATCCCAAAAATCCAACCTGGTGCATAGTAAATGGGGGAGTGAAAACATCATGGTCCTGAGAGATAACCGGAAATAATAGCTCAGAACAGACCTGAATCAAAGGTTGTACTTTGCTAAGTGAGAATCTGCCCTCAACAGCTAAGGCATGTGCTGTCAGAATGCTCCCAATAGTTCCTCCACAGTGAGATTCTGCCACATGAAGTGACAATGATCCTTATCTACTTCTACTGCAAGCTGCACATGACAGATTACCATTGCTCTAAGCATGCTGGAAAAGCAAAAATCTCAAAGCAACTGGCTCTCAGTTCCCAAGTGCAGCAGATCTGGTCATTGGTGGGCGTCACGATTATGTCAGGTTTTCTACGGCAAGGAGACCAGACATGTAGCTGCACAAGGAAACTGAGACCAAACGAACAACAAGGTATATATACTAAAGTGGTATTTATTTACACCTGCAACAGAGAGAGATGCTTAAAGTGGTTGTCAAGCCACTCTAACCTGTATACACCCCTCCTATTGCAGTGTCCCCCCTCTGTGTGTGATTTATAAAAATAAATGCTGCAAATACCTAATTTCACTGCCGAGATTGCGATCACATGACTGGCCAGCTTTCTCCTTTCCTGCTCTGAGAGATGCAGCGGGCAGATTCCTCTGCTCTGCTGATGTCAGTCTGGAGAGGAGGAGGAGGAGAGAGCTGGTTGTGCCCATCATCTCCCGTGCGCCCTTAATGGACGGGCCGCCCCTGATTGCCATCATGTTTGTCGCAATAGTGACATGTGTTTGTACCACAGTGGGAGGACCCTGTAGTTCTCAGCCATGTATGTCTAGGATGTGGTGACTGAAAAAGACTTAGAGATAGAATACTTCCTAAAGTCCCAGCACATTTGCTGGAATACCTACATCCATTGGAGAGCAAAGGATTGAGAGCTTTGTCAGCAGTCAAAACAGGGAGGTATTTAGACACAATTCCCTTGATTTGGTTAAATTCTTGTGAGAATGAAGTCATGAAAGTAACTGGATTGTTGTTGTTACTCCTGCGACTTAGAATGGAAGTAAGGGTTCTATTAAGGCGTGTGTGTCTATTTCTTCTAGATACAATGGTCATGCCTTGTTTAACCACTTCATTACCCAGCCATAGTCATATGACGGCCTGAGATGGGATCTCCCATCCTGAGTGGCCGTCATATGACGTCCTGGGCTTCCCGGCCGTCTCGGGGGCGCGCGCACGCGCCCGCCACATAGCTCGGGACCCGGAGCGTGTGCCCGGCGGCCGCGATGTCCGCCGGGCACCCGCGATTGCCCGTTAACCGGGCAGGACCGTGGATCTGTGTGTGTAAACACACAGATCCACGTCCTGTCAGTTGAGAGGAGACCGATCTGTGTTCCCAGTACAGAGGAACACTGATCGGTCTCCTCCCCTTGTATGTCCCCTCCCCCTACAGTTAGAATCATTCCCTAGGAAACATAATTAACCCCTTGTCTCTCCCTAGTGGTTAACCCCTTCCCTGCCTGTCACATTTATACAGTAATCAATGCAGTTTTATAGCATTGATCGCTGTATAAATGTGAATGGTCCCAAAAATGTGTCAAAAGTGTCCGATGTGTCCGCCATAATGTCACAGTCACGAAAAAAAAAAAATCGCAGATAGCCGCCATTACTAGTAAAAAAAAAAAAAATTTTTTTTTAAAATGCCATAAATCTATCCCGTATTTTGTAGACTCTATAACTTTTGCGCAAACCAATCAATATACGCTTATTGCGATTTTTTTTTGCCAAACATATGTAGAAGAATACGTATTGGCCGAAAATGAGGAAAGAATTTGTTTTTTTTTTTTTTAAATTGGGATATTTATTATAGCAAAAAGTATAAAATATTGTGTTTTTTTCAAAATTGTCGCTCTTCTTTTGTTTATAGCGCAAAAAATAAAAACCGCAGAGGTGATCAAATACCACCAAAAGAAATCTCTATTTGTGGGGAAAAAAGGAAAAAAGGACGTCAATTTTGTTTGGGTACAGCGTCGCACGACTGCGCAATCGTCGTTTAAAGTGCGACAGCGCTGAAAACTAAAAATTGGTCTGGGAAGGAAGGGGGTGAAAATGCCCTGTATTGAACCGGTTAATGTGCCAGTCCTGGTACCCTCTTTCCTTAAGCCTAGAAGCGATGGTTTTACATTCTTTGTTATAGGTGTCAATACTAGAGCAATTACGTTGTGTTTTAACCGCTTGCCGACCAGCCGCCACTGTTACACGGCGGCATGCCTGCTCTCCTGCGCAAATCGCCGTAGCAGGCAGAACAGGGAACTGTCTTTGTAAACAAGGTGATTCCCCATTCTGACAGGTGACATGACAGGGATCTACTGTACCCAGTGATCGGGAACAGTGATCTCTGTCATGTTCCAGTAAGCCCATCCCCCTACAGTTAGAACAAACCTAGGGAACACATTTAACCACTTGATCGCCCCCTAGTGTTAACCCCTTCCTTGCCAGTGACATTTACACAGTAATCAGTGGCTATTTATAGCACTGATCACTGTATAGATGTCAATGGTCCCAAAAAATTGTCAAAAGTGTCCGATCTGTCCGCCGCAATGGCGCAGTCCTGCTAAAAAACACAGCTCTCCACCATTACTAGTAAAAAAATAAAAATAATAAAAATTCCATAAATCTATCCCCTATTTTGTAGACGCTATAATTTTTTTCTTTTTAAAGTAATTTTACTAACAAGGTGGACCCATAGTGAAAAATTCTAAAAAGGACAGTTATCTCTGCGATACACCAGCGTTCCACCACAAATGACCATAACTTTGTGCTTGACAAGTACTCAAATCTCTAGCCAAATAGACTGCCATTTAATAAAGACCCTTTTAAAGTCAGGGATTCCTGCTTGAATTTCAAGTTTTAGTTCAAGTAGGTGACAAAATAGTGAAGTGGTTCATTCAGAGTTTGTCTGCTTCCCTTCACGTCCACGTTTTGACCAATACTCCCTGTAGACATCATCAAAGAGCTCCTTGCACGAAATGGTGGCCTTAAGTTTAGCACAGATCAGAAATGAACTCGCCATTTTCCGGTGCAAGGAGTACATTTCTTCAGGTGGAGGGGTGAGTCGGTGCTTCAGCATCACAGGAATCAAGTCGTGGATCCTTTTGGTTGTGTTCTGTGTACCAAAATTGAATGGCTCCTTAGAGGCAAAGGCCTTTCCTAGGATCATGACAGTATCTACATGTGCTTCTTCAAATACCTTTGTTTGTAGACGCTATCATTTTTGCGCAACCAATCTATATACGCCTTTTGCGATTTTTTTTTACCAAAAATATGTAGAAGAATATATTTAGGCCTAAACTGATGAATAAATTTGTTTTTTTTATATATTTTGGATATGTAATATAGCAAAAAGTAAAAAAAAAAAATGTTTTTTAAATTGTTGCTCTTTGTTTGTTTATAGCGCAAAAAATAAAAACCGCAGAGGTGATCAAATACCACCAAAAGAAAGTTCTATTTGTGGGAAAAAGAGGACCTCAATTTTGTTTGGGTAGGGTACAACGTCGCACGGCCGTGCAATTGTCAGTTAAAGCGACTCAGTGCCGTATCACAAAATATGGCCTGGTCATTAAGGGGGCAAATCCTTCCGGGGCTGAAGTGGTTAATAAATTCCCCAACCGGGATAGATCGAATAGATTGTGTCGGGTGTCAACTTCTGGCCAACAGGAGAGAGTTACCAGCGCACTCTTTACGGAAAGTAAACTTTTCAACATTATCTGTAATGTACCTGTAATATATAGGAAATAAATAAACATATATAAAAAAATAAATAAAAAAACGCATATATAAGTCAAAAATAAAAAATGGGGCAGACTCAATGGATCACTTAGTCTTTTTTTCTGCTGTCACTTTTCTGTTTCTATGCAAAACTGTAAAAACAGTTTTGAATAGAGTTTTACTAAAAACTGCAGGTGACACAGAAATGAGGCGCTATCTTTAATTAGTAATGGGAAAACTTTCAAAACACACTTTAATATGCTTTCTCAAGTAGCAGACTTTTTCACTTAGCCAAGTTAGAAGATCCCCGTTATCTTCCTATATGACACTCACCCTCGGGTGAGCCCATTCATCACCTCTATAGAACACTTACCCCGGGTAGCTAATCCCCTCATCCCACTTGTTGGATACTCACTCTTTAGGCAGCAGATCCCCTTTATCCTCTCTATAGTCATCAGATGCCCTCCATCTCCCTCTATAGACTCTGGTACCCATACCCTTTTCAAGGCAGACATGGGTTCCACCTGGCAAGCTGCTCAGCATAGTGTTGATAATGTGATAATTGATAATTGGGTATATTGAATTGTACGATATTTTTTATTTTATTTATTTATTGTTTTTAAGGTTGCACTGGATGGATTTGTGTCTTTTTCCAACCTGACTAACTATGTAACTATGTGAGCCGAGCTCTCCTTCCTCAGTCTCTGCCACCTCTGGCACCTCTCGTCCTGCACTACCACCACAGACACTTGGCAGTCCTGGAGCTGCCAGTTGACCCCTTAGTCACCATGAAGTGAACGGGAGCTGCTGCACCCTCCTTCCTAGGTCCAGAGCAGCATGGTACTTTATGTCTCCTGATGGGCTGTTTATAGCTGAACTGGAAAAAAGTTTGATGTCTATAGACAACTGACAACCTGCCTTAGCTAACATACAGTATCTCTAGGAAAAAAAAAAAAAAACAATTAAACAGCTGAGTCTTGTGGATGGATAGATCAGCTCCATGCTGGAGGTGCTGAAGGGCAGGTAAAGATGGTAGTTCAGCACCAGGCAGTGGAAAAACTCTTTTCTGATTAGCTGGACTCGCCCATACGCAGAGTGCGCCTCCCTCACGAGTGTCGGGTCAGAGAAAACAAAAGGATACATAGTAGCTTACATTGCAGTAAAGAACATCATAGAGGACAAGGCCAAAGCTGTTGGCGTGTTCTGACTGATGCAACATATGTGAACAAAGTTTGTTACAATAAACTATGTTCAGTAGGATAACACCCGCACTTAACCATCAAATAAAAAGTCAGTTGGTTATGTTGATTTTGTTTTCCTCCGGGGCCAAGAGTTTATAGTCTCCCTTTTTACAAGCATTAGCTTTTTTAAGTGTGATGTTCTGCAACATGTATTTTTTTCAGGCTGGGTTTCAGCATCTGTAACTGTACAGCCACATGTTGAACTTGCTCAACACTTTCTAAGCTTTGTCCCTACCAGAATGTTTTTGATTTCTGGAAACCTGAACATGAAAACTCACACAAGCACAGGTAGAACATACAGCGACTTGAAAAAGTATTCACACCCCTTGAAATTTTCCACATTTTGTTGTGTTAGAACCAAAAACTTAAATGTATTTTATTGGGATTTTATGTGATAGACCAACACAAAGTGGCACATAATTGTAAAGTGGAAGGAAAATGATAAATGGTTTTCAAACTTTTTTACAAGTAAATATGTGAAAAATGTGACATGCATTTGTATTCAGCCCCCCTGAGTCAATACTTTGTAGAACCACCTTTCAATACAAGGCTTTTTGGGTATGTTTCTACCAGCTTTGCACATCTAGAGAGTGAAATTATTGCCCATTCTTCTTTGCAAAATAGCTCAAGCTCTGTCAGATTGGATGGAGAGCGTTTGTGAACAGCAATTTTCAAGTCTTGCCACAGATTCTCAATTTGATCTAAGTCGGGACTTTGACCAGGCCATTCTAACACATGAATATGCTTTCTAAACCATTCCATTTTAGCTCTGGCTGTATGTTTAGGGTTGTTGTCATGCTGGAAGGTGAACCTCCACCCCAGTCACACATCTTTTGCAGACTCACCAGAGTTTTCTCTTTCTCCTCTAAGATTGCCCTGTATTTGGCTCCATCCATCTCCCATCAACTCTGACCAGCTTCTCCACTGAAGAAAAGTATCCCCATAACATGATGCTGCAACCACCATGTTTCACAGTGGGGATAGTGTGTTCAGGGTGATGTGCAGTGTTAATTTTCTGCCACACATAGCGTTTTGTTTTTAGGCTAAAAAGGTTAAATTTTGGTCTCATCTGACCAGAGCACCTTCTTCCACATGTGTGCTGTCCCCCCCACATGGCTTCTCACAAACTGCAAACTGGACTTCTTATGGCTTTCTTTCAACAATGGCTTTCTTCTTGCCGCTCTTCCATAAAGGTCAGATTCGTGGCGTGCATGACTAATAGTTATCCTGTGGACAGATTCTCCCACCTGAGGTTTGGATTTCTGCGGCTCCTCTAGAGATACCATGGGCCTCTTGGCTGTTTCTCTGATTAATGCTGTCCTTGCCCAACCTGTCTGTTTAGGTGGATGGCCATGTCTTGGTAGGTTTGCAGTTGTGCCATACTCTTTACATTTTCGATGGATGGAACAATGCTCCGCGAGATGTTCAAAGCTTGGGATATTTTTTATAACCTAACCCTGCTTTAAACTTCTCCACAACTTTATCCCTGACCTGTCTGGTGTGTTCCTTGGCCTTCCAGATGCTGTTTGTTCACTAAGGTTCTCTAACAAACCTCTGAGGGCTTCACAGAACAGCTGTATTTATACTGAGATTAAAATTACACACAGGTGGACTCTATTTACTAATTAGGTGACTTCTGAAGGTAATTGGTTCCACTAGATTTTAGTTAGGGGTATCAGAGTAAAGGGGGCTGAATACAAATGCACGCCACACTTTTCAGATATTTTTTTGTAAAAAAATTGAAAACCATTTATCATTTTCCTCCCACTTCACAATTATGTGCCACTTTGTGTCGATCTATCACATAAAATCCCAATAAAATGCGTTTACAGTAAAACCTTGGTTTGAGAGTAACTTGGTTTGAGAGCGTTTTGTAAGACAACCAACATTTTCAATACATTTGACTTGATATACAAGCGATGTCTTGATATACAAGTAGCGTCATGTCACAACTGAGTATAAAAGATAAGAGAGGCACCTCTAAGTGTAGCAATATGGTTACATTTTATGAAGGTACAACATTTAGCAACATATTGCTACACTTAGAGGTGGCTCTCTTCTCTTTTATACTCTGTAGCTCCTGCTGGATTTTGCTTCAAATCCCGTTGTGGAGGCTTCCATTTGTGAATGGACATTTTATGGTTACACAACCTATCACATTGCTATAATCTTTTTATATGGACTATAAACTGAAGGACCTATAACTAAATGGTTGTGGAACGAATCATTTGAGTTTCCATTATTTCTTTTTGGGAAATTCGCTTTGATATACAAGTGCTTTGGATTACAAGCATGCTTCTGGAACGAATTATGCTCGCAATCCAAGGTTTTACGGTATGTTTTTGGTTGTAACATGACAAAATGCAGAAAATGTCAAGGGGTATGAATACTTTTTCAAGGCACTGTAAACCCCCATGCATAGAATGTCCCTTTGTGTAATTAAACATAGGTTATCTACTGGCAGCATTTCAGCAAATAATGATTTACCCATGTAATTGTTGTAGGTTAACATTTAATTCTAGGAGCTACAATAACGCGTCTTGAATGACCAAAAAACTGTTTATGTATTGTATAATATTGTTTTTATGTACCCTTCTAACTTTGTAATAAATTGCGATTTTATTCAGTTTGGTATGTCCTTGTACTAATTGCACCTATAAAGTCCCACCCCCCCTACTTTGTATTTCCTATAAAATGTAATTCTCTTAAAGGTATTTGTTAAAAAATGCATGTGAAGTTATTGAAAACAGTGCGGGCTTGTAATACCTATCTGATAGAATTGGTATCCATAGAATTCTGTGTGCAAGGCTGCCCTGCATGCTTGCATTCATTTCATGCTTTAAAGTCTGTATTTTAAAGACCACTTTGAAAAAATGATACATTATAGAGCTTTAGAAATTGGCGACTAATGAATTAAGAATTGAGAAAGGCAAAAGAAAAATCCTCTGACTGCCTGTAAAACAGTACGACTGGGATTAAAAGGGAAGCGTTTCTGAGCAGGACACATAATAAGTTAAGCTTTTAAGTGATTTAGCACTAATAGCAACTGTGTAAATGCCAATATTAGCATAAAATTGACTTGGTCAGAGATGAGAGCAGCAGAACCCTTTCATATGAATGAACGGTTCAGTTATTCCACTATTATTTTGGTGGGTGCATTGACTTCATTTATGAAAGCAACAAAAAACTTGGTTACAGGATATTATTAAAAATGTTTGTATCAATAAAAGGATTGAATAAGTGTAATTTTTGTAAATTTCTTAACATTTTATTTCATTCTCTTTGTAAGACATTTTCATTGGAATACAAACATCTGAATACAATCTTCTTGACTTATTGTGATAGTTTTACGCTGTAAAGTATTGGAATGCACAATGCTTTTTGGTCATTACAACTCTATTACAAACCCGGAAAGTCATTTTTATCCGTAAATGAAAGGATTTTGCTTCACAAGGATACTCGTGGCTTTCTGCTACCATATAGCTTATCTTATAAACCTAGTTTATCTTAATGTAAAAGCTACTGATTGCAGGCAGATGTCTTATTGGTCACAGACTATTTATGATTGTGTAGCTGACTCTTGAAGGATGAGACATTGAAATGTAGTTAAAATGAAGAAAAAGGATAATGGGATGGATGAATAAATGCCATTTCTTTTACAGGCATGTTTTACATTATCATAACACGAAGGTACTTGTAGACATCGCTTTGAGGTAGGATGTCTAGAAATCATGCACTCTTCAAAGATCTTTCCTTTCAAAGTACACACACATTTATATTCTTCTGATGAATGTTTTTTTGAGCACAGTAAGTCAGAATGGAATAAGAAGTGCTTCTGCTGGTTGGATGCTTTTATTACCCCTCTATAGGGACAACGGTTGGATTGGGAGAGTATCTTCTAGTATAAAAGGGTTCCCGTAATTAGCAACTCTGAACATGCACTATTTTATTTTGATCTTCTCTGCATTCTCTCAGTGTTGTGTGCCTGCAGCTCAGAGTATGGTATGCATGGCCTGAAAACTTTCCCTTAATAACATTTTTTTTGCTATTCTGTCAATTATATCTAATATTTCCCACATTGGAGCAAGTCGTGATGTAGTATAGCATTTTTCAACTTGGGATAGTTTTGAATGTACAAACACTGGGCACTAGTATTCCAATTGCTGCTTACTGTATATCTGTGAGTGTTTTTAACACTCCTCTTGGGGCTGCTTTGTCACAATTGTAACTAATACTGTTATATGAAAAGTACACCCTATTGAAATTGTTGTCTTTTTCAACATGTTTGAACAGACAAACATTAGAGCTTGATCCTGGTAGTGCCTACAGATAAAGGGGATACCGTTTTGTGAACAAAAAACACACTGAGTAAACAGAATCTGGAGCAACTGTGCTTGGCAACCAATCTGCCTCTATCTTCAGCTTGGTTAGTTAAAGTGGTTGTAAAGTCACGTGTATTAATTACTTTGATTCTCTCTGTTTTAGGTCCCTGTTCAGTACAGTGTGTGTGTTTTCCTAAAATTATATATCTTCTGTCACATACCTTATAACAGAGCCTGACGTGTAGAAGGAGACTTCTTTTACAGCCCTGGCTCAGGGGCCACTGGAGTTGCGACAGTGGCCGGAAGACCACAGTGAGGTAGGAGTGCCTGCGGAATTCCTTGATGATGGTAGAGATGTGCAGCTAATGAGTCGCCAAACCAGGCTGGGTGGTGAGCAGCAGGTGGCAGCAGAAGCAGCAGGTGCGGATGCACAGCAGATGCAGGACAGTGTCACCAGGTGCTGAATAGAGCAGGATGGACCAAGAATGGAGCAGGGTTAGACAAGCCGGGTCAAGCACAGATAATCAGATATGGCATAAACGGTAAGCAGAGATTGGACAGTAGACAGGCAGAGGTTGGCAGCAGGATGTGAGGCAGAATAGCAGGTATAGCAAGGTTAAGTCAAGCCAGGGTCAGAACTGGAGATAAGCAAGCATTGTCAAGGAAGCCGGGTCAAACACAGGTAATCAGATGCAAATACAGAATCAGACTCAGGTAAAGCTGCAGATCAGACAGCACTGCTGTCTTTATATAGGCAATTTTGCACCAGCATTAATGGCTAACGTGCGCGCGTATTTTCGCGCATGCGCATATGCTTCCGCCTGTTAGCGCTAATGTTCCCGCGCATGCGCATAGGTGTTAGCCTATGCCCGGAAAGATGGGCACCTGCAAATGCACGTCTGCGCATGCCATGTCCCTGACACCTTTTTTGCAGAGCTCTGCTGTGCAGATATGTGACCTCCCTCTGCCAGCTTGCATTCATCGGAGGGAAATCTTTGCCCCTCCCACTGTACTCACTCGGGAAGGGAGTAAGTGACCGTCATGTGACCTTCCTCTGCTTACCTTCCCGAATAAGTTAGTACAGTGGGAGGGGCTGTCACTTCTCTCTGATGAATGCAAGCTAGTAGAGGGAGGTGACGTGTCTGCACAGCAAGGCTCTGCAAAGAAGGTATTTAGCATTGCAATTTTAGGAAAATGTTTCTTTACTTTACATGCACTGGAGCAGCTGCAGGGAATAGAATCACACAGGCATGAGAGGAGAGGAGCGGGGAGGGACGAGGAGGAGATCATCTCTCACATAGACTAAGGGAGAGACAGGGAGAGAGAGAGGGGGAGATGCAGAGATGCTAAGGAGATAGCCGGATAACAGAGTCATGTAAACTGACCATGGTATCAAAGATCAGCAACCATGATAAACGTAGTCAGTTTACAGAGGGGAAGACAGGAACAGGCAGGATCAGCCAGGTATTGTAGAACATAGAAAGGGACAGTTAACATGGCAAATGCACCGTGCTATATCTCGTGCCTTAAATAGACAGGAGCATATGTTTTTTTTTAGGATTACAACCACTTTAGGCTTTGAAAATAAAAGCTAAAAACAGATTGGTTGCTATGCACAACTGCTCCAGGTTCTGTCTTCTCCAGGTTTGATACATTCAATCCGTAGGCACTGTTTGAAGAAAGATACAGTGTTTGCATGTTTAAATAAGTCAACTATTTCAACCTATTCCTTTACGTGAGTGTGTGTGATAGGATTAGACATTGTAAAGAGTAAAGGATTGCCTCTACTTCTGACCAGCCTAGGTGAATAAACAATAAGGAGCAGCCTCAGCCTATATGTCTCCACCAAACCAACCCCCCCGATGCATTTTATCCCAGCCACTGGAGCTTGGTCATAGGATTAGACATTCTACTGGCAGATATGCTCCTGCAAAAATGTGGATAAATGATTGTAGAATTTTTTAAGAAAGAAGTTTTAGAGTTCTAGATTTCAGCATATTTGCTGCATTGCCATTGAGAGTGAACAACTGTGTGTATTATATTTTATTGCGGTTTTATGTGCTTGGTACCTGGCGATAGCAAACGGAATATGTGCTTGTTGCATCTAAATTGTGTTTTCAGCATCTAACAGACCTAACAAAGAAAAAACTTTAAAGTTTTAGAAGGTTGGACTATTTCTGAAAAAGCTGTGACAAGACACATTGGGCAGGGCTAGAGAAGTCAGAAAGATTTAGGCATCAGGAGAGCGGCAGAATTTTGGCTTTTAATGTAAGCAGGATGTTGTTTGTTTTTACCAACAAACAAACAGATTTTATACTCTGTGGGTTATCTTTATCTAATGTATTATTTGGATGAGCTTGAAAGTAGGGGTTGGAGGAGAAGGTGGAAGCATTTAAAGTAGGACTGAATGTCAGAGAGGGATTTTGGACTGCTTCGACAAGTGTTTTTGACCTCCCTATAAAGAAAAAAAAAGATCAAAATGTTCTGATGAGTACATCTGGAGCTCAAAGTGTTGGAACATTGATTCCAATGATTTATGCAGGGAAAGACACAAGGATATGAACGGATATATATGCTTAGCTGATGTTGTATTGCTAGAATTGTTTATGACTATACAGTGTATAGTCATAAACTTTGAGATATTACAGAAGTGTTATTTTGTAGTTTTGTAGTCTGTTTAGCACTTCCAGCAAAATTACAATATTTTTGTAAATCAGAACACATGTTTAGATGGGTGGGAAAAAGCTGTATTTAAAAAAAAAAAATGATCCTTTGTCACTGTGAACTATGAATCTCACAGAACTAACATGACTCCTGTACCAATCATAACCAACAACTACATACATGAGTATCATATAAACCCTGGTATGGTGCCACCTTGTGTTGAACTCAGTTAGGGAAGTTCTAGCAACACTTTTCTGGTGGTATGGCCCTTTAGGATGGCCTGCACCAGATTTAAAAATCCCTGCCTCCTGTTTTGTTAGCGTTTGCAAAGTAGAGATTTTACTGCTCCAAATTCAAAAATAAGTAATAAGTCCCTACATAACAAAACTGAAAATAACTAGGACTAACTCATACAGACATACAGAGACAGGCAGAGTACATAGTGCAGAGTGCCTGTCCTGCACGCTGTGTAGCAGGTGTCATGTTTGCCACTGCTTTCCCTTCCCAGCCTTACCTGCCACTGAATGCTGTTGGCTTCACAGCCGAAAGTCTCCTACAACCAGTGATGTTGAAGGTGGCTGGAGCCTGATTGAGAAGCTGAGAAAATACTTTCCCAACCAGAGCACTGTTTGCTTGTGACTGACAATAGGCAGTGGATGGATTCTATAGAAAATAGCAGGCTGTCTGTTGGCTAAGGATCCATCCACTACCTCCTGCCAATCACAAGGGGAGCAGACCTGATAGCGAACTAGGGTCTC
Organism: Lithobates clamitans; assembly: GCA_037952925.1. Lineage (NCBI taxonomy): Eukaryota > Metazoa > Chordata > Amphibia > Anura > Ranidae > Lithobates > Lithobates clamitans. The sequence continues at coordinate 18,300,166 of JBBGZY010000438.1, forward strand.
AGAGTACTCATCAGGCTCCACCCACCTAAAAATTCTCAGCTGCTGCACTGTCTGTATGACGGGTTCAACGGCAGGAGGACCCCAGCTGCACTCTGGTTTATTATAACTCGGCACGCAGTGTGTGCACCAGATTAATTTACTTGTACCTGTTTCTCCACCAGCATTGGTCTTGCAGAGATATGATGCAATTCCAAAAAGAGTGTCTTATTGACACAGACAGTGTGGCTCAGCCCCACACCTTGCTCCCTCATCACAGGATTTGATTGACAGCAGCAGGAGCCAATGGCTCCTGCTACTATCAATCTGCCCTGTGAGGAGGGATAGAACAGAGAGAGCCACTGCGCTCGGGTACAGTGCTGTATTGAGCTCGGGCTAAGGTAAATATAAGGGGGGAGAGGCTGGGAGGATCCTGTGGCACATAAGGTTTTTTTTACCTTAATGCAGTGGTTCTCAACTTGGGTGCCGAATGACGATTTGCCAGGGGTCACCGAATCTTGGGCTGTTCCCGAAGCCTGCACCGCTCTCCCAGCCTTTTTGTGGCCGCCCAGCAGGGTTGTCCCTTGAGTTTGTGGCCGCCCAGCTGGGCTGTTTCTGGAGCCCGCGGCCGCCCACTCAACCTCTTTGCAGCCAACCATTTAGTTCACGGCATGGAGGTCAGCTGACTGGTGAGGAATGTGAAGTGGGAGGGGCTGGAGACGCATAGGTGTCACTGCTGTGAGACACCACAGAGCTGGAGACGCAGTGAAGCCAGAGACACAGTGAGTAACACTACCTGTGATTAGAGTTGCCATTAAAAGTTCTCACTACAGTTCTCAGATCAGCAGATGACCTTGATCAAGAGCACCTAAATTGGCTGATCAGAACTCCCGCCAGCACTGCCACTCATCCCAACTTCCCGCCAGCACTGCCATTCATCCCAACTTCCTGGTAGCACTGCCACTCATGCCAACTTCTCACCAGCACTGCCACTCATCCCATTCCACCTACCCAAAGAGAGAGTGGTACATCCCAAGATGTACCACAAGGGGTTTTAATACTGTACCAGTGGAAGGGACTCAGGAAGCGTCCGTGGTCTAGGGACGCAAATTACTTGTCTTGCCTTGGGTGCTGACAACCCACACTACGAAAATTATTTTACTTTAGGGGTCCCCACAACTTGGGAAATTTTATCAAGGGGTCACGGCACTAGAGGGGTTGAGAACCACTGCCTTAATGCATAGAATGCATTAAGGTAAAAAACTTTTAACCTTTAGAAACACTTAAATGTTGGAATACCTTTTAGAAATACAGCTAAAGCTATAGCTACTAACCTTTTAACACTTACAGTAAATGTGAGCTTCAGTCTATACAGTTGCTGAATTTTTACTATCTCTACTTTCCGGCTTCTGCAAATTTCCTATTTAGCCAAAATCAGTGAAACGTTATCATACCATAAAACGAACACTGAATATTCTTCAACTATATTACATTTCTCACAAGACAGTGTAAAACCAAAGAAATCTTGGCAATTTATGGATGGAGCTATGCCAAGTTGAGACAGGGTCTGGGTGTGCCCTGATGGTAATTTAAAATATAATGAGGTAAAAGCACAACAGAGATCACTTCATCATCATGACAGTTCATTGTCTTCAAAGCCTGAGTTAGGTAGAAGATCAGTTTGTATCCTTGAAAGGTTATCATTTTCTGAGCCCTGAGAATATGCTTCTAATGATGTTTAATGCAGACAATTACATTTTAAATGTTACCCATCATACCACGTACATAACTACTACATGAGTGTACAACAGCTTAAATGGATCCAGTCACACAGATCATATCTGTTATAGGAAAGGCATTGTATATGTTGACTTTGTCTTGAATACCATTTAGATCTGAGACTGATGGTGAAATTTTGGTCTGGAGCTGGGACATATGGTTTGGTTTGATCTCGGTGGGAGCAATCTCATTCAAATTTGTAATGTATACATAATGACAAAATGATATCATATGAAAAATACTTATTACATGACATACTGAGTGTGCTTATGAAAGGTAATGCTATGATTGGGGAAGAATGTTCACGAGCTGCCACTCTCATGCAGGCTTTGCTTGCTTGTACTACAGTGGGATGAATGGATGTTGCAGCATTGTCATTGCTTGTCATTGATTTACAATCTTTTAGCTTGTTAATAGACAATTGGCCACACCTATTGTATTTTTGACCAGTGCTTTATGGATTGACAGTACTTCCTCTGTTGTTGAAACCCTCCCACTGCAAGCTGCAGTGTCTGGAGGAGGGAGCATGTGAAAAAAAATGAAGTAAGTCTGGGAAGATAAAGGAAGTTTTTGTTTACTGTATGAAATTTGTGCATTGCATAGTAACTGGATTTACTACTTTTTTAGACATACAGGGATCTTTAGGGCTACGTTCACATTATTTTAGGTTGGGAACACTCGCAAAATCAGGCTTGTTCCAAACCCTCCAGCAAAACATGCTGCCCTTTAGTAGACACGCAGGGTCATAATGGCACCCTCATGTATCATCAAACACAGTCCCATGCGGCTCGGTGTGGCGTGATATAAAAAAAAAAGGTCAGGGACTTCTTCCCCCGAGTTTCTATGGGTAGGGCAGCCCTTTGAAATGAATGGGCTGCCTACATGTAGAACCTAGCCTTACATTAACTTTTTTCACATTTAGTAAAAAGATTATGATGCTTAAATAAAAGGAAAATAAGAGAACAAACAGTCCACTTTTATTGTTGTTTTTTTTATTGCTACACAGAGGCACAGTAGCGGCTTGCTGGCGGTACTATGTGACCACCGTGACAAATCACAGCAGGTCACATGACAGTTGTACACAGTACATGGCTTCCTTTCATACGTGTACAATTGGGTTGCTAGCTGTGATTGGTCAATTTGATTACATGGTACAGACATGGTCAATCACAGTCCATCTGTACCATGTGATTTGCCTTGACCAATCACAGATAATCACAACAAAACAGACTGAATGAATCATTTTATTTTTTTTTAGTAAAATGATTCCTCATAGCAATGTAATACACTGCTACAAGCAAACATAATGTGTAAAAAAAAAAAATCCTGATCACTTCACCGGAGCAGTACAATGTTCCTATGGTAACATTATATTGCTCTGGTCACTGTTTTTTTTTTAAAATAAATAAATAATAATAATAAAACAAAAAATTATAAAAAATGTTTTCTTTCGTACTATCACCAGTCAGTGTCCCTGATCACCGCCACACCAGTTATATGATGATGCTGCACTGGTGACAGTATGTAAGGAATAAAAAAACAAATTGTGAACCTTTTTTTTAAAACTTCTTCATTTTCCAAAAAATGATGACAAAAAATTACAACTTCAAAAAGCCTGCCATGCCATTTACTAAATACCTTGGACTGTCTACTTTCTAAAAAGGGGTCATTTAGGGGGTATTTCTACTTTCCTGGCATTTTAGGACCTCAAGAAATGAGATAGACCATCAGTACATCAAGGTTGATCAATTTTCCAATATAGACCATAGTTTGTTTTATAACTTGTACACAGACTAAATAATATACACTGATTTGGGTTATTTTCACCAAAGAAATTTAGAAGAATACATTTTGGACTAAATTTCAAAAATTTCAGTCTTTTTTCGTTTATTTAGCAAAAAATAAAACCCAGTGGTGATTAAATACCACCAAAAGACAGCTCTGTTTGTGTGAACAAAATGATTAAAATTTAGTTTGGGTACAGTGTTGCATGACCACACAATTGTCATTAAAAGTGCAACAGCTCTGAAAGCTGAAAATTGACCTGGGCAGGAAGGGGATGAAAGTGTCCGGTACTGAGGTGGTTAATGAAGATATATGACCACCCACTACAAGTAAGTCACAGTTATATGACCCAACCACCCAAGAACCCTGTATATATAAATATATATATATATATAAAATATAGTATAAGACAGATATAATCCTCCACAGCATGTATATCTTATCATAAGATGTAACACAATGGGGTTTATTTACTAAAAGCAAATCCACTTTGCACTTGTTTGTGGACTTGGAAGTACAGTCGCTGTAGATCTGAGGGGGACATGCAAGGAAAATGAAAAAAAAAAAAACAGCATTTTTGCTTGCACATGATTGGATGATAAAATCAGCAGAGCTTCCCCTCATTTCAGGTCTTACCCTCAGATCTACAGCGACTTCACTTTCAAGTGCACTTGCACTGCACTTGTAGTGCAAAGTGGCTTTGCCTTTAGTAAATCAAGCCCATAGTTAACATAGGTTTTGCTAAATTTGTGTGTTGCATAGTAACTGGATTACTGTACCTCATGTACATTTATTCTTAAAAAAAAAGTCAGTTGGAGTTGATGAAATTGTATGGCTGGGCAGCTACTTGGCAGATGAGGTTCAATAATGAGAAATGTAGTTATGCCAAAAATATACTTGAAAAATACACTTTAGAAGGAGCTACTCCAGAAAAATCAGTGAAGGAATAGGATTTGGGAGTGCTTGTAGATCACAGACATAGTAATAGCATACCATGCCAAGCCACAGTTAGCAAAGCTAGAGATAAATCATTCAAGAGCTAAATTAATAATTCTACCCTGTTACAAAACACTGGTTTGGCCTCGTCTTGAATATGCAGTTGAGTTTTGGTCACCAGTCCTCAGGAATTACTTTGTTGAATTAGAAAGAGTTAAACAAAGGGTGACAAATTTAAAAAGAGGGATGGATGAACTCTGCTATTAGGATTGAATACATAGATTTAGGTTTTTCAGAGAAGCTTAAGAGGGGAATTGATTGCAATATACAAATATATTAACAGTGACTTCAGTAACTTAAATAAACTTTAATTTAAAGTCATGGAAGATGACTTGAGGTTAAAGAAAAGAATGTTTACACCTAAATTGAGGAAAGGCTCTTTACTATTAGAGCAGAAAAATGTGGAACTCCCTCTTGGAAGTGGTACTAGCTAAAAGGGTCAAAAGCTTGAAAAAAAACGTTTAGATGTCTTCCTTGGGAAGCAGAATATGCAAGACTATGGAAATTGTTAGAGAGTAAAAAAAAAAAAAAAAAAACACATACACACATAGAACTGGATATACTTGTGCTTTTTTTCAGCCTTATAAAATATAAATGATAATACTGGATTTGTCCACATGCACACAAAATTGTCCAAAGAAAAGAAAAGACACTACTTCAAAAGGTGAATGCTATACCCTCTTACTCTTCTGGGCACTGGGCCTCAAATGACTGAGATAAAGCCCTGCATAGGAGTCAGACGACATTTGTTCATGTACTTGTTTAGACTTTCCATGACATAAGCATGTTGTGATAAACCGTTGTGTGCAGAATACCTTTCCACTAAACCAGTGATACTACACTGTTGGGCTTGGTATGTTTCTGGTGGATTGTTTTTGAGTTTCTCTTGGCAACTGTGTTTGGCTATTAAACAGAATACAACAGTTTACAAAGGTCATACATATAGATTCTCCTCAAAAGGCTGGAACAAGACCTAAGCAAAAATCTTCCTTCTGGTCCTTTTTGGTGTAGTAGCTCAGGTCCTTTTCTGAAATGTTCATGTTTCCTGTGACTTTGGGGTGTTTTCTGAATTTTGTTTGCATGTTTTATCCTGCCCTGGCTTTAGAATCTTACTCACCTTGGACTGAGCACTCATGTTACTTAAGTTTGCGTGTTTCACAAAGTTTGGCTGGGCCAGTTGGTTTGACATTTTGCCTCACTTGCTGTCTATAACATTAGTTGTTTCATGTCTGACAAACACAAAGGTTGCAGTTGCAATGAATTCTCCATAGACCTCTCTTTAGGGGACTAAAGGGTGGCATAGCAAGAGCATACACTTCAATGCCATATGCTATAAAGCTATAGCAGGAAAAGATAATGATATGCTTCATTTGTTATGACATGATTATTATTCCTGGTGCTTTTTGACCCATATAAGAAACTTATTTAAAAAATATAAAACTAACAACATATATTTAATACTCAGGAAAACTCCCCCTGTAAACCTAGGGAGTCTCTGATGCCAGGCACATTTTAAACAAAATCCTTCCAAGAGCTTTGGCACCGTCCAGCCAGGATTCCCACAGTGCAATGCACATAGTTCTGTATTGGTAACTGAGGCAAATTCATTGAAGTATGGGATTAAAGAACCATGCTAAGCCCAGGACTGCATGTCTTTGCTTGGGGGCTCCTCCTGGAAGGGGGCTTTCCAGAAAACTAAACTATTAAACAAGCACCATTTGGTTGCTGCACTTAGTCATTTAGAATAGTTTCATATTTTTATTTTCATGACAAGTTTGTATGCTCTAAACACATTTCCCCAAACCCATGCCTTATAAACAGTTTTACTGCAAATATATTTTAGTTACAACTTTTCCCAATTTCTCTATAGTTTAGCTTTCAGTGCATTCCACAGTTGCGCAGAGCATTAGGTCCAGTCTAACAGATACATTCAGAGCTTTCTGGCTTTCTCTAAATACAAACTTGATATCACATTATTGTTTAAAGGAATTCAATAGTGGCATTTTGATACATTTATTGCTATAACCACATCTGCTAAACAGTGACAGCCAAGAAGGACCATTCTTCACTGTAGAGGAAGGTGTGTGTTAGCAGCAGTAGCATGAGTCACATCATCAGGGTAACAACACAGATTTTTAACGCTTTATTAATGGAAAACATGTGTTTCTCTAGCTGGTGAAGGTGCTATTATGTGTATGTGATTGGCTGAAGCAGCTAGTACTTTTCACATTAAAGTCTGGAGCTTCTTTTCTGCTTAACATTGGCGGGTCTAGACATTCCTGTGATGTGAATTATTTCCATACTTACTATATCATAGAGACATGCAGAATCTACTTAGACAAATGTACTAGAATGATTTAGCAACCATCAGCGCTAGATGCATTGATTTTTGTTTGTTTTTTTGTGACAAGACTGTCTAATGCCGCGTACACACGAGCGGACTTTACGGCAGACTTTGCCCGGCGGATGGGATTTTGTCGGACAATTCGATCGTGTGTGGGCTCAAGCGGACTTTGTTTTCTCAAAAGTTGGACGGACTTAGATTTGAAACATGTTTCAAATCTATCCGACGGACTCGAGTCCGGTCGAAAAGTCCGCTTGTCTGTATGCTATTTCGACGGCCAAAAAGCCATGCTAGGGCAGCTATTGGCTACTGGCTATGAACTTCCTTGTTTTAGTCCGGTTGTACGTCATCACATACGAATTCGACGGACTTTGGTTGATTGTGTGTAGGCAAGTCCGTTTATTCAGAAAGTCCGTCGTAAAGTCCGTCGAAAAGTCCGCCGGGCAAAGTCTGCCGTAAAGTCCGCTCGTGTGTACGCGACATTATTCTACTCAAATGCTTTTTAATTATACAGATGCACAGCAAACATTGCCTGTGAATTTCACTGTTATAAGCAACCATTTTTACAGAATTAAATTGATTCATTCAGTGTGTATTGTGATTAGCTGTGATTGGCCACAGCTAATAACATGGTACAGATGTGCTGTGATTGTGCCAGTCTGTACCGTGTGATCAGTGTGACCAATCACAGCTAGCAACTCAATGGTACACAATGAATGACGTGAATGGAAGCCATCCATTGTTTACAATTGTCATGTGATCTGCTGTGATTGGTGACACCGATCACATGGTACCAGCAATGGGTTAGTACGGTTATCTGTCATTGGCTGTTTCCGATGACAGTTCGCACCGTAGCAGAGGTGTGTTCCAGGAGAATGTCAGATGATGTCCACCCGGAATGATGATTGTCCACCCTGCAGTCATTTGTCTATAGGCCAGACAGGAACTGGGTAAATTTGAATTCTAAAAGGGAAAAATAGATATCTAGGAATTAAATATCAAAGGGCATTTTAACAGTTGTGGTGTCTTTTGACACTGGTGACACTTCAAAAATCACGGTGAATGAAAGGCAGCTTCCATTGCAATCCAACCCAAAATGTTGAAACCAGGAAATGTGAACATTTTGCCTTTCAGTGGGGCTGCAAGTTTAGGTCTAGGGGGTAGATAAAAAAAAGAAATACTAAGAAAAAAAAAAACGTACCTAATCCTCGGCACCTCTACACTGCTAGACCCATCACTAGATGCTAGAGCAACTTAAGGTAATAACATCATCAAGATTGATGTAGGGTTAATAGCCCTGGATTGGATGTGATGGCACCGAGGGACCTAAATGAGCAGGTAACCCTTGCAGTGCGGAATTAATTTTCAGGTCATCTGGAGTTTGACTTTAAAGGGGTTGTAAGCCCTCTACGTTTTTCACCTTAATGCATTCTATGCCTCCTGTGATGCAGAAGCCCCCCCGAGCCCCCCTTTTACTAACCTGTACCTGGTCTTTCCAGCAAAGGGGATGAGCACACCAGCTCCAGTCGGTGTCTCAGCACCGGATTAGATAGATTGATAGCAGCGCACCCATTGGCTCCAAATGCTGTCAATCAAATCCAATGACGTGGGAGCCGAGGGGAGGGGGGCTGAGTCCTGCTGTCTGTGTCAATGGACGCAGCAGCAGGACATGGAAGCACACCCACATGAGCGCCCCGAGGGTGAGCGGCTCTCCAACGGGGCACTTGAGAAGAGGAGGAGCCAGGAGCACCGCTGAGGGACCCCAGAAGTGGGTGCACAGAGGAGGTAAGTGTGACATGTTTTTTATTTTTTGTTTTGTTTGTTTTAAACAAACCTTTACGTATCCTTTAAGAATGCAGGGTGCTTTTTATCTTGTTTGGAGATTATCTTTAAAGAGAATCTAAATATTCCTAATTTCTAACAGCTGTGCAGGCTAACATATGAAACATACAGTGCACGTTTGCTCTTTAGCTTTACTTACTTGTCCAAGTCTGAGAATTGTGCCTGGGTCACTTGCTGCCTGATAGATACCTGACCTCAAACATGGTTCCCTTTCTGTATAATGTATAAAATCAGGCAGTTGACCAGTCATTAAATCTCTGACTTTTGGTGACATGTGACCTTTATGCACAAGCTGACGTCCAGGATCAGATACAGTTTTGCTGATTTTCTTTTTTTTTTTTTTTTATTTTTTTTATTTTTTTTTTTTTTTTTCATTTTAAATACTGTTTATTGAAAAATAAATAACAGTACAAGAAATCAAAATGGCAGAGACCAAATGAGATAACATAGCAATGTAAATTACATTAGAATCAAGATATACATGTACCGTATACAGATCAGCTTCAAAATAAAAGTGTAACCACTTATGAACCCAAGGGCATCATTAAGTGCTCTAACTCCTAGAGGATGGCCGCTTGAGGTCAGGATAAGGAGACCAAGGCTCGCAGGACCCAGGGCTCCTCAAGAAACGGCCACGCACCCCAAATGGGAACCTGCTGTACGCAGACCAGCCGAGAGGACCCCTGGGGGATCAAAATCAATAAAAAAAAAAAAAAAAAAAAAAAAAAAGCCTTCACTGGACCCGTCCTGATCTCATAGACCTCCCGTATTTGAACAAACAAGAGCTATATCATAACAAAAAAAGCAAAATGTGAGCCCAACATTAACGTAATAGATAATATCACTTACACAGGGGGCTATCCCCAAACAGTTAGAGAAGGTACATGCTAGCGCACTATGTTGTGACTTTATCCATTCTTAAACTGTACAGCCTCAATTTTTAGTCACAGAAAAAATGAACAGTACAGAACAGGAGAGTTCTGCAAAATATGTTATTCTCAACCTTTGCAAACCATATGTAGTAGGGTTTTAGACAGGAAATAGTAGGAGTAAAGGGAAAGAAGGAGAAAGAACAGGAGGGGTAAAGTGGGGGGAGAAAGGAAGGGTTTGGAGAGGGTTAGGAGCAGGAATCCTCGCGGAGAAAGAATAGGGCCTGGAGCCGGCCAGAGCTTGGGGGTTACCTAGACCTTATACAGATTCAGGTAAGAGGTGGTAGACCCAGGAAACGAGCCCAGGGCTCCCAAATCAATCTGAATTTATCAGAGGTGTCTAAAATTCTGCTCGAGACTTTCTCTTGTGTCATAATCCATGAAATTTTCTGCTTGGCCTGGCGGAGGGAAACCGAAGGTTTTTTCCAAGCATGAGCTAGCGTAATCTTGGCCCCAAGCAGAATGAAGTGGATCAGAGATCGAGACAATTTAGGAACTTTCGGGATGTTGTAATTTAGTAGAGCTATGGTGGGGCTTTGTTGGACTGCATAGCCTGTGGTTTTGCGGATGAGATGAAAAATTCCATTCCAAAACCCTCTAATTTTGGGACATTCCCAAAATGTGTGAAGTAAGGAACCTATATGGCCACAGCCTCTGAAACAGAGGGGCGAGGAATTTGGATAAAATTTAGTAATTCGGGTGGGTACCAGATACCACCTGGTTATGACTTTAAGGTCCGCCTCCATCAGGGAGGAACTAAGCATGCCCTTGAAGGAACGGGAGACACATGTATGCCAGGTGTCCATGTCCCAGTCGAGTTGCAGATCCCGCTCCCAATGCAACATATAATTCGCTTTCTCCCGGGGCTCCGCTAGTGCAGAGTATATTAGGGAAATGCCACCCCTTACACCCATGGCCGAGGAGCACCAGAACTCGTAGGGAGTAACCGAGAGAGGAGCTGAGGAGCTTTTCCAAATCCCTCGTAAAAAGTGTGATAATTGGTAATAGCGGAAAGTCTCTGAAGTTGGCATCTCCAATTTAGAGATGCAGTATTTAAGTGAAATGGGACCAGAGTTAATGAAGAATTGTCCTATTCTGTATAGGCCCTTGTCGAGCCACCACCTGAAGGCCTCGATGTTCATACCCGGTTGGAATTGTGGGTTGTGGAAGATGTGTGCTAGGGGCGACCATGCGGACGTGAGGTAATGTTTCTTGTGAAGAGTGTCACACATAGCCATTGAATGAGACAAGGTGGGGGAGAGGATCGGGGGTCTATCCTTTGGTGGTCTCCAAACCAGAAAGTCCAGAGTATGGTTAGGAGTGGCCTGGCGTTCAATGTCAACCCAATCAGGCCTAGGGCCTTTAGAATAAATAGCTGAAAATTGGCAAAGCTGAGCGGCTTGATAATACCACCATAAATTAGGGAGACCTAGGCCCCCTTTTTTCTTAGGTCGGTATAGCACCTGTTTGGAACAACGGTGTCCCTTCCCCCCCCAGATAAATCTGGTAATTGAAGCCTGGAGTTTGTCTAGTGAGTGTTTTCGGATGGGAATCTGTAGGGAGCGAAAGAGATACAGGATCCTAGGAAGTAATGTCATTTTGACTGAATTTATTCTACCTAACCAGGACATTTTATATCGGGCCCAATGCGTGAGATCATCAGAAAGTTTTTTGAGCATCGGGGGGTAATTGTGGTGGTAGAGCCTTTCTATTTTCGCTGTTAAAAAAACACCTAAGTAGGGTAGGGAGGTGTCGCACCAGGTGAAGGGGAAATGGGTCTTGAGCCTCTCCACCAGCTCTTGGGTGGTGGAAATATTCAGAGCCATAGATTTGGCCATGTTGACCTGAAGTCCCGATATGCTGCCAAACGAGTTAAGTAGTTGGAGAATGTTTGGAGTGGATATGAGGGGAGAGGTGACAAATAGGAGAACGTCATCAGCGAAGAGGGCACATTTATGAGTCTTTTGACCACATTGCACTCCATGGATGTTAGGGTTTTGTCTGATGGCCAGTGCCAAGGTTTCTATCGCTATTGCGAATAGAATCGGCGAGAGAGGGCAGCCTTGTCTAGTCCCCTGTGATATAGAGAATTCTTCAGAAAGGTGGCCTTGTATTTTAATACGTGCTTTAGGGGAGGAATAAAGGGAGGATATGGTAGTAATGAAGTCCGGGCCAAAACCCCATTTCCGCAAAACAGTAAATAGGTAAGGCCAGGTGACCGTGTCGAAGGCCTTTTGAAGATCTATCGAGAGGACGTATCCTGGGTGAGGAGGCCCCCCATCCCAAGACGATTGCATGAGTGAAATTAAGTCTACCGCTCTCCTAATCTGGTCCGGCCCTTGTCTACCTGGGATAAACCCCACCTGGTCTTTATGGATATATTTAGCAATAAAGGAAGCCAGTCTATTAGCCAGAATTTTCGTCATAATTTTTAAATCATTATTAATCAACGAGATTGGCCGGTAGTTGCATACGTCACTGGGGTCCTTACCCGGTTTAGGGATTACTGATATGTACGCCAAGTTGGCTGACGGTTCCAGGGGGGACCCCGCACGAAGTGAGTTGAAGAGGCGGGCCAGATAAGGAGAGAGAGCCCCCGGGAAAGCTTTATAATAATATGCGGAGAAGCCGTCAGGGCCTGGGGCTGAATCTGTTTTGAGATCTTTTATAACTTCAAGAATTTCCTCTACCCTAAACGGGGATTCCATAATGGACCTATGGGAGTCCGAAAGTGTAGGAACATCGAGGCCATTCAGGAAGGAATCAATAGAGTCTGAGTTGGTAGGGTCGGGTGCTGAGTATAGCTTAGAATAAAAAGCCTGAAAGGTTTCCAGAATCTTTTGAGGATTGTGGGTGAGAGTTCCCGACTGGGATCTGATCTTGGGCAGAGAGAAGGATTTAATTTTGGGGGATAGTTTAGCAGCCAACTGGGGGCCTATTTTATTTGCTTGGATATAGAATCTGCCACTGAGCCATTTCAGATGCTGGTCTGCATTAGATGTAAGGGCCAGGTTAAGCGCTACTCGGGAGGCTTCTAGCTTGATCAGGGTTGTGGAAGAAGGGTGAGCTTTGTGGGATTTACTGAGGGAATGGAATTCCCTTTCCATTTTCAGAATGTCCGCTTTCCTTTCCTTTTTGAGTTTAGATGCCATTTGGATCATTTTCCCTCTAAGGACAGCTTTGTGTGCTCCCCAGAGCACACTAGGAGAGATGTCTCCTGTATCATTGAGACGGAAGAATTCCCTGATTTCTTTTTCTAAAATTATGCAGTGGATGGGGTTAGATAATAGAGATTTACTTATGCGCCATTGTGGAGGCCCAGGGGGTGAAAGGGAGCAGGAAAGTTTAAGAGTCACCAAGGAGTGGTCTGACCATGGAACTTCCTGTATAGAGGCATGGGATGCTGTATGGATATCTGAATTTGGGAGGAATATATGATCAATTCTGGCGTAGGTGTTATGAGGTGCCGAGAAGTGGGTATAATCGTTTGCCGTGGGGTTCAATTCCCTCCAGACGTCTATCAGGCCCATATCATGTAGGAGGCGGGCGATTTTGAGGCTCTGAGCGGGTGGATTTTTAAGGCGAGATCTCCCCTGGGAGGACTTGTCCAGCAGTTGATCAAAAGCGATGTTAGAATCACCGCCCATGATCACCCTGCCTTCCAAGTGAGGAGCTAGAGTCGATAGCATGGAAGTGAAGAAAGGTGCCTGTCTTTGATTGGGAGCATAATAGGAGATGATAGAGTATAGAATCCCCCCTTTGCTGATTTTCTAAAGGATTTGAGAATCTACAAAATATAAATTGTGCGAATATTTACTTATTCAGTTATCCAGTTGTGTGTAGATGAAATAAGTAAACAGGATTTTACTAACTGCTTTAGTAAACCAGCCTGTAACCATGTAAATCTAAATAAAGACGCACTTATAAACCTTCCACAGATAAGCCTGTGCACTTAAACACCATTAGTAGTTGAACCCTGGAATAAACAAAATTGTCTAGAGGCATGCTTACTATTACTTGAGTTTTGGTGTGCTTTGTGTATTTTTTGCAGATCTGTGCAGTAATCCATCATGAAACTTTGCCTTTGTGCTTTGTGTTTTTAATAAAGACCGGGCTCTGCTGCTCTCTCTTCTTGTGCAGACTGACTGGTCTTGTATCCTCCTCCTCCTGTAGTTTTCTGCAGGCAGCCTGAAGTGGGTGGGGGCTACTAGGCCCCTCCCACAGCTCAGCTCTCTGCACAGGCTATGTACAGCACTGTGATATTATCATTGCCACTTTTCAAGGTATTACTTTGATATTTGGTGCACACAGAGTGGGATGTATATTATTTATGGCTATTAAGGAAACTATTTAATGAAAAGTTTTTGTGTTTGGACTTCAGCTGTAGACATTCAGGTTCTTTCATTAGCCTAGCTGTGAATGGCTCTCTTTAATCTGATCATAGAAATTAGACTGCAATCACATTGTGCTACAAATTATATCCGTTCAAAAATCTACACACCGACATTTCTATCACCCATGCATACAAATGTATGCAGGGAGCATACAGTAACTCAAAAGTAAGTAAGTACATACAAAGTAACCACTTCAGCCCTGGAAGGATTTGCCCCCTTCCTGACCAGGCCATTTTTTGCGATACGTCACTGCGTCACTTTAACTGACAATTGCGCAGTCGTGCGACGTTGCACCCAAACAAAATTTATGTTCCTTTTTCCCCACAAATAGAGCTTTCTTTTGGTGATATTTGATCACCTCTGCGGTTTTTATTTTTTGCGCTATAAACTAAAAAAGAGGGACAATTTAGAAAAAAAAAACACTATTTTGTACTTTTTGGTATAATAAATATCCAAAATTAAAAAAAAAAAAAAATGTTCTCAGTTTAGGCCGATATGTATTCTTCTACATATTTTTGGTAAAAAAATTTGCAATAAGCGTATATTGATTGGTTTGCTCAAAAGTTATACTGTCTACAAAATGGGGGTTAAATTTATGTAATTTTTATTATTATTTTTTTCACTAGTAATGGCGGGGATCTGCGATTTTTATCAGCACTGCGACATACAGATCAGACACTTTTAACACTATTTTTGGACCAGTGACATTTATACAGCGATGAGAGCGCATGCGTGCCTGCTCTGAAGTCTTAAAGGAGCGACGTACAGCTACGGCGATTTGCGCAGCCATGCAGTATAACTGCGGCAGCTGGCCAGCTAGTGGTTAAGCCAGCAAACTAACTTTGCCCCTCAAATGTCTGGCCAAGTCTGTCTGCTGAAATAAAAGACTTATGAATAAAGCAATAAAGCTTTATGTAGCTGAAATCAGCCCTCCATATTGCCATAAAACTGTACATAAATTAGGCTCAAATTACAAAAGATAAAACAGTCCAATCATATTTGGAAATGACAGTCACATGGCTGACAAAAAAAAAAAAACTTATCCTTTGTGAATTGAGACTGGTGTGTCATATGAATCCTTCATGCAAAGTCTGGTTAACATTTATTGAAGCACCTAAAGTCATAAGATGTTGCCACCAACTCTTGACAGTTTGTAATTAATTAGTGACTGGTACCTTCAGATTTCTACAGATCCCTCTCCTGATGGACCTTTAAAGAGGAACCGAGCTGTGCTCAAGAAAAGACAGGCAGATGGCAAAGGACTAGTCGTCAGTATTACCTTTGGCCTCCCTGCAGCCATTCTTTCCCCATTAATGACTTTCCATGCCTTGTTCTGCAATGTGTCCTTGTGTGGAGGGGGCTATATTGGCTTTTCTTCTGCATGTCAGATCCTTCAGCAAGAAGAACAGTGAACAGAAGAGTAGCAGCATCACCAAATCTCACTCCAGATCTCCAGAGACTAGCGGTCAGAGGCAGCAGTGCCTTAGGTCGCACACTGCACATATACTGTACAACTATGAGGCATACCTAGGCACACTCACATACCAAGAAGTACACTGCTAGTTTTAGGAGGAATTCCAGACAAAAGGAACATTATTCAGGACCTTCTTAGGTGCAATTAACATTTCTCAATGTCTCCTATAATGTAACAATCGTTACTTTTTGAGTTCAGGTCCACTTTAAGGAAAATGTCATTCAGGCAGGTAGAATTATATTGGCCAACAAAGTATCATTTTCAGGGATTCAGAAATTGTCATTTAATTTCACTAGTCACCTGTAACGAACATGCCCTTTAAAATACTGTGCAATTGTCTGTGGAAAAAGAAATAGTCAATTAACTTAATTTCAAATAAAATTCTTTGAATATCCTTAACGTAGCACTGACTAAAATATCATATCAGGATCAAATAGACAGACATTAGAAACACAAATATATCCTTGCCAGTTGGTTTAAACTTTTTCTGCCCACACTATAGCCGAAAGACGGCTACAGCGCGGCTCTCCAGTTCTGGGAGGACGTCCATGGGGTGCGCATTGGGTTCTTCAGACATAGCTGATCACAGATCATGGTAAAGGGCGAATCGCATCGGCCCTTTACCATGCGATCAACTGTGTCCAAGCGCAGCTGGTCTCATGTAAACAGACTTGCCGGTTATCTGCATTCTTTTCCTCACACCCTGTCTCTGTACATTGTTTACACTGATAATCAGGGCACATTATCGGTGCAGCTCCATCAGTGCCAGTCAGTGCCCATTATCACTGCCCATCACTGTCACCTATCAGTGCCCATCAGTGCCGCCTCATCAGTGCTTCCTCATAAATGCGCATCAGTGCCACCCCATTAACTCCCATCAGTGCCACCTCATCAATTCCCATCAGTGCCACCTCATCAGTGCCCATCAGTGCCACCTCATCAGTACTTCCTTATGAATGCACATCAGTGCCGCCCCATCAGTGCCGATCAGTAGACATCAGTGCTGACTCATCAGTGCACATCAGTGAAGAAGAAAGAAGTACTTATTTGCAAAATTTTTATAACAGAAACTAAGAATTTTTTTTTTTCAAATTATTCAGTCTTTTTTCATTTGTTTAGCAAAAATTTAAAAACCCAGTGGTGATTAACTGATTTTAATCCCTTTCTGACCAGAGCACTTTTTGCGATTCGACATTGCGTCGCTTTAACTGACAATTGCGCGGTCATGCGACGTTGCACCCAAACAAAATTGACTTCCCTTTTCCCCCACAAATAGAGCTTTCTTTTGGTGGTATTTGATCGCCTCTGCGTTTTTTTTATTTTTTGCACTATAAACAAAAAAGAGCGACAATTTTGAAAAAAATGCATTATTTTTTACTTTTTGCTATAATAAATATCCCCCAAAAATATATTAAAAAAATATTTTCTTCCTCAGTTTAGGCGGATATGTATAGGCATACCCCACTTTTAAGTACACAATGGGGTTTATTTACTAAAGCTGGAAAGTGAAAAATCAGGCTCACTTCTACATAGAAACCAGGGGATAGTTTTATGGCATTTTTATTATTATTATTATTTTTTTACTAGTAATGGCGGCGATCTGAGACTTTTATCAGGACTGCGACATTATAGCGGACACATCGGACAATTTTGACACATTTTTGGGATCATTGGCATTAATACAGCGATCAATGCTATAAAAATGCATTGATTACTGTAAAAATGTCACTGGCAGTGAAGGGGTTAACGCTAGGGGGCGATCAAGGGGTTAACATGTTCCCTAGTTTGTGTTCCAACTGAAGAGGGGAGGGGACTGTGTAGGGGAGATGACAGATCGCCGTTCATACTCTGTATTAACAGACAATCTGCCTGTTCTCCTCTCAGAACAGGCACACAGATCCTGGTTCTCCGAGTGTCAGCGGCGATCGCGGGAGCCCGGCGGTGACCGTGACCACCGGACACTCGTATCGGCTCGGGGGGCGAGCGCCTAGTGGCCACAGGGTAAAGCGATGTTACATAACGTGGCTTCGCCAATCTGTGCCATTCTGCCGCAGTACAACTGTGGCGGCTGGTCGGCAAGTCATTAAATACCACTAAAAGAATGCTCTGTGTGACTCGAAATAAAAAATGGTAAAATTTCAAATTTCATATGGGTACAGTGTTGCATGACTGCACAATTTTCATGCAAGGTGTGATAGCGCTGAAAGCTGAAAATTTGTCTGGGCAGGAAGGGGGCAAAAGTTGCCGGTATTGAATTGGTTAATATTACACATATTTATAATATTGAGATGTTTTATGAATATCAGAAAACATTTTCCAAATGGAACATTGGATATGTACTTTTAGACCTAAAACTTCTTATTTCCAGCAAACTCTAGGAAAAGTGTAAATGCTTATTTTGAAAACAGGCCAGCTATTTAAAAGAAAAGTAAAGGGAGAATTGTTTTGGAACTGTCCAGCATTCTTGTGAGGCATAGTGACATTTGGTTCAATAAAACAATACCACTTTTATTTCTGCCGTAATGTTTAACAAAGCATTAGTCTAATGTCATTAATTTCTAAATAAACAAATGATGTGTTCCCTCAAGTACAGAATAGTTTCTTGCAGTTCATAAGAGAATGATGCATTTAAACCTATGAATAATTGATTACAACACTCATTTTTTTGTTAAATTATGAAGGACATTTGTTTGTACTTGAGTAATGTTTATTTACAAGAACATTGTTCATAGTCTTGTAATTGGAAATGTTTAGTACCTCTGTGGTTTACTAAGAGAATTGATTTATCACACATGACAAGTATAACTGTCACTGAGCAATGCTTTTCTAATTAAACAGATTTCAATATCACAATCCACAGAAACATAAAAGTGCTAGTTCAGTCTCTTACATGGAAATCTTCCTTTCTATGCACAATATTGGGCTGGTTCTTCATCTGATTACAGCATTCAGGAAAATGGAAAAGGAGTTATGATACTTGTGACAATAAGGACAGTTAATAATGAGCTATCCCCAGCCTGGGTTGGTGACAACAACGGTCAGACTTAAAGGTTTTTATGTCTGTGGTGGAGAGGTGACACATTTTGTTTAACCCTTCAATACTACACAATACTGCTCAAATTAAGACTTGAAGCAGAAAAAGTTAAAAGGAAAACAGAGCCATTGTAAATCTCATTAAACAGTTCAAGCTAGAAGCATAGCTGGGTGTTGGAAAATTGCCATGTCATAAATAATCTGGGAGATTAGCTTGAAGCAAATATGCATTCTGTGTTTGTTTGTTTTATATCATCTGAGCCAAAACCAAAATCCATTCACATTTCGGAATTCCTGTGATAGTTATTGTCATAAAATGTGATTGATTACCATAGGCGTGCGCACAGGGTGTGCCGGGTGTGCCCAGGCACACCCTAATCACCCCATGCACATTAGTGTTATCGCTCTGTGTAGCAGCAGAAACAGGGGAAAGATCTCCCTCTTACCGGCTCTGCCATAAGAGAAGTGTTTATGCTCTTCTCTTTCACTGTGGCGGCAGGGAGATCAATGTGCCGGGGTCATATATATGTAGACACCCGCACACGCATGTGTTTGAGCTTAAGGGTGCACACCCTAATGCAATAGGCTGCACACACCTATGTTGATTACCCTAATATATGGGAAATAGCAATCAGTTAGATGCCAAACACACCTATAACACAATGAGCAGAGGGCTAATGGAACACATTGAGGTTGATTTAGTAAAACTGTAGAGTGAAAAAATCTGGTGCAGCTTTGCATAGAAACCAATTATCCTCCAGATTTTTTTTGTCAAAGCTTAACTGACCAAGCTGAAATTAGAAGCTGATTTTAGAAGCCAACGACGTCACCGCCGGGGCATGATGGGGCAGTGACATCATAAGGGGCGGGGTCACCGGATGATATCACCCAGTGACCACGCCCCATGCCTATATAAGTCGTTGCGCACCGAGTTTACGGCATTACAGCGGGAGAGAGCGTCGTATCAACATCGGAAGAAGAGAACAGGGAAGAAGACGACAGTGAAGACCGGGCCACCACTAGCAAAAGAGCGTGCAAAAGAGCAGAAGATAGTGGAGGAGCCCGGCAGAAGATACCGGAGAGCGCGGAGTAGTCGGAAGAGACCCCCCCCGAAGTCAGAAGAAGACCCCCGGAGCTGCCTAATAAATTCGTTTGAAAACCTGTCTAGTGCATTTTTTTATTGACACTTTTTTCCTAGGTGAATGGGTAGGGGTACGATGTACCCCATACTCATTTAAATAGGGTGGGGGGCCCTTGTCCTCATCAACATGGGGACAAGGTGCTTTGGGGTGGGGGGCGCAGGGTGTCCCCCTGCCCCAAAGCACCCGCCCCCCATGTTGAGCGCATGTGGCCTGGTACAGTTCAGGAGGGGGGGCGCTCGCTTGTCCCCACCTTTTTTCCTGACCGGCTGGGCTGCGTGCTCGGATAAGGGTCTGGTATGGATTTTGGGGGGACCCCCACGCCATTTTTTCGGCGTAGGGGGGTCCCCTTAAAATCCATTTCAGACCTGAGGGCCTGGTATGCTCTTGAAGGGGGAACCCATGCCGGTTTTGAATTTAAAATTTGGCGTGGAGTTCCCCCTCAAGATTCGTACCACAACAAAGTGCCTGGTATTGGAAGGGATTCAAGTCGAGACCCCTGTTCATTAAAAGTCTGACGTATGTCGGCTCCAAGTCGCAGGGCAAAATCGGATCGAAAGTAGGATGGCTGTCGTGTCGCACCAGTGTGAACCCGGCCTTAGTCTGTATCATGTTTGGCCTCAAAAGAATCCCAACTTCTTTCTGTGTAAAAATATGTTGATTGTTAGATTGCAACACCTTGTCAGATGGATATGCATTTAGAAAAAATTGACATGGGGGGGGGACATAATTAATACACTTCAACAATCCTCGGAACACCGCCCAGACCCTTTCATTGGTTATGTTGTTTCTAGAAAAGCCCCTCTTCAGTGACCAAAAAGATGTCTGCATTCGCAGTTCAGCAGCTTTTGCTTACCATCAAAACATTAAAAGGAATACTAACAGTACCAGTGACTCTAATACCTCAGGTTAGACTAATGCCTCGTACAGACGATCGGACATTCCAACAACAAAACCGTGGATTTATTTCCAACGGATGTTGGCTCAAACTTGTCTTGCATACACACGGTCACACATATGTTGTTGGAAATTCTTTGTGGGTGTCAAAAATATATATTTTTTTGCAATCATATGGAAATACGAGAGCTGCTGTTATAACAGCACAAAAATAAAATAGGTTATAATTACCCTTCGGTTAATGATTGCTGCTATAGGTTTCCATATGCCATTTTTCCATGTTGTAGATCACAAACTAATATAGGTAATATATAGTGTATAACATATGGAGGTTTAATGGGGCCAAAACCTTGCTCCTGTCTGGGGCTCTCTTCTGTGTGGATTGTTTCTTGAATGGGCCATTCATATGTATCGCACTGAAATTCCAGTGTTATAAGCTTTATAAAGATTTTGGACTTTTTTTTTAGAAGAGCTTTTAGCAGAACTTTTAGCAGAACTTAGAATAAAACAATTGCTATAACTGCTGTCAATATCTACATTTGTCTTTCTTCCATGCTTATTACCATCACACATATAACCAAGGGGCCATAAATAAATCTCAACAATATGCTGTAGAATTGTTTAAGAATAACATACTATTTGGACACTTTTTCTTATAAATAACTATTCACTTCCAATGACTTTTGGCTTGAGCAAGAGCAAATGTTATGGGAGTTTAGGATAAGTTTCTTTGGGGTTTTTTTCACTCTGCTATAGCCAAAACCTGAATAACTAATGTCAAAACAG
The DNA here is from genome assembly GCA_037952925.1 of Lithobates clamitans. NCBI lineage: Eukaryota > Metazoa > Chordata > Amphibia > Anura > Ranidae > Lithobates > Lithobates clamitans. Next base: position 18,321,540 of record JBBGZY010000438.1, read on the forward strand.
TGCTGGGAAAAACAGCCCTGTACTATTTAGATTTTGGAAAATTGCTATAAACAGTAGTGTTAGAAGCACAGGTCATTTACCTTAATGTGTTATTAAAATATATGGGAACTGAGGATCACATAACAGCATAGCTCATTATTAGTGACTTTGAGAGCATACTCTTCTGTATGTGTTGGCTTTTACATAGGTTTTCCATTACTATTTACTGAACATACAGTATACTGTATTTCTAGGGCAAGGAAGCCCTTCAGCAAATAATGTCCAACTCTGCCATGTTCTTTCTGTGCCCTAGCAGAAGATAGGAAGGAAGTGTACTTTTCTTTTGCCCATTTATCTTGCGTTTCCATTAACCTCTATCCCCAAGCATGTCAATGGGTTTGAACTAGAATAAAAATCCTTTTAAGCTAAGTACTTTGTGCAAGTGGAAACAAGAATCATCATTGCATGAAAACTGCACCAAGGGGAAGGTTATCTATATGTTTTGTCTTTGCCCTGGGTAAGTTTGCCCTATACGCTGTCAACTAGAGAACATATTTTAGAAGCTAAAAAAAATAGGGGTTTATAATTTTTAGTAGACACCTTGTGGGTTTAAAAAAAGGGGAACAAGGGCAACCAATCACATTTTATTTTACTGTAGTCATGTCAGTTAAATATGGTGGGTTTAGCTGTTGGGTAGGTATTCCCACACTGCACAACCATTCACTTAAAGTGGCACTAAAAACATAAATTTAACTGCATCCCAAAACAAGGCATTACAGCAGGCATGTACAAAATCCGGCCCGTGGTCTGGTTTCATACGGCCCCACTGGTAATTTGGATATATATATCTTTTGTGGCCCCCCCCAACGAAACCCCGAGCAGGCGCTTGGGGATTCGTTGGGGGGCCACAAAAGATATATACTGTATTTATCATTCCTCGGAGGGGACAGGGGGGTCGGGACGAGTGCCGTCAGATTAACAGGAAAATCTTCTGTTTACTTGGTGGCCTCTGTTACAGGAAGTCCCATCTCCTGGGCTGGCATTGGACGACTGTTATGTCTATCATAGGTGGCAGGACTTTGTATTAAAGAGGCCAAGAGTAAACAGGAGATTCTCTTGTATGTAATCTGTTGGCGCTCGTCCCGCCCCCTCGCTGTCCCCCCCAAGGCTGCAGTTGGGCATGGATCAGGCTGCAATGATGGCAATGGTGAGGCTACATTCATGTCAATGATGAGGCTGCATTCATGGCAATGGTGAGGCTGCATTCATGGCAATGGTGAGGCTGCATTCATGGCAATGGTGAGGCTGCAATTATGGCTATGGTGGGGTTGCATTCATGGCTATGGTGGGGCTGCAGATGGGCACTTCACAGTCCATGCGTGTGCGTGTTATATGCCGATAAATGTGGTACATCCATATAACATGCCCAAGCTCATCCTTAGACTCTTCACCACACACAACCACAAAGGCAAGAGAATTCTTGTTGGGTAGTGTATTAGTTAATTTGCATTTAATTTTAATGGTTCAAAGAATGTCAGGCAAAATGGTCGGCCCTCACGCATGTTCACATCATCAAATCTTGGCCTCTTTGAAAAAAGTTGGTCACCCCTGCATTACAGGTACACTTTGTTTATTTTCATTTCTTGCAAGCATTTATATAACTCCTACAATTGATGCTGCATTTTATATATATTGTACATTCACATAACCATTCACATTTCACATCGAATTGGCCTGTATGAGATTCAAATGGCAGAAAAGCTCTTTATGACCCAGTTTACCTTGAAAAACCAATGAGGCAGTCCAAAATGGAATTTCTGTGTAGCTCACAGGTAATGTTTACACCTTTAAGCAGAATAGGTTCCAAAAGAGCTTGGAACAATGGTACTGTTTCTAAAAAAACATTTTCAGTTTAAAGGTAACTCAGCTTCCATTTGAGCAATATATATTTGCAGGTACAGCTAATAACTACACAGCTTATGGATAATGTTCAGTGGCCCAACTACATATCATTCAAGCTCATAGGCATCTTTAAAGCAGAGCTAGAACCACCCTTTCAATTTAACTCAGTTCATAGTAGTGAAATAAAGGTAATAATTTGAAGTTGAATCCAAATGACATGCTACATTGCCAGTATCTTATTTTAACTTTCTTAGCAATGTAAATGTCTTAGAGGAATGCATTTTTTTCTGTGTGGGCAAAGAAATGATAACTTTCAAATGTCAATCATATTCTGATCCTTCAATCCCAGCTGAGAGAGCAGGCAAAAATGGAACAGACCTGGACCTAAAATTAGGATTTTGTGGGAAAACGTAAATGATGTGGTTTTTCTGTCTCCTTGTAATTTGTTTGCTCAGTTGTCACATTGTAAATATATGATTCCTAAAATGTAACACTTCTAAACACTGAAGCAGTGCCAAGTTGTCAGACAAAATGCAAGAGTACAGCTTACTTAAGGTTTTTTTTTTCTTTTTTTGGTATTGTTCATCTTAAAGCAGACCTTCAGTCATGTTTTCATCTTTCCATCTAATAAATCCTCTGCCCTTGTTTTAAGTTTGGATAATAAAACATTTTTTTTTCTGCCAGTAAATACCTTATACAGCCCACTTCCTGTTTCTTGTCTGGTAAAAAGACTAGGCTTATGACATCATGCACAGCTCTCACTGTCACGCTTATGAGAGTTTGCCAGGAAGGGAGGGGGATGAGTCATAAGAGGGCCAATGAGAGATGCAGAGCTGGAGGTGTGCCTCTTTGTGGCAAAAAAGTTTTTTTTTTTCTGTGTAAATCCAGGAAGTGAACAGGCAGCAGCTTCAGCTGCCCACAGTTAAAATGGTTGCAGCCAGACTCAGTGGAGGGAGATTTCTGCAGCATATTTGGCAAGTACAGAATCACAGTATATATATTATGCAAAGTGGTTGGAGGGAAACTTCAGAATGGCAAAGATGTTTTTATTACAAATTATGTGAGCAGACTGCAGTTCCTCTTTAAATGCATAGTTTTTTCCCCATTTTTAAAAAAGAAGTCCAATCTATTGAACATGTTTCATGTTACACCCATGCTTAAAGTGATACTAAAATCTAATTTTTTTTTCTTTAAAAATAATAAACATGTTATATTTAGCTGCCCTGTGCAGTGGTTTTCCTCCAATTCTCCGGTCCCTCTTCAGTGCTCCTGGCCCTTCCCTCCTTTCAAGTGCCCCCACAGCAAAAAGCTTGCTATGGCGGCACCTGAGCCAAGTCGCAGCTCCGTGTGTCCATTCAGAGGAGGAGCCGTGGTTCACCCCTGCCCCCTCTCTCTCCTGATTGACTAACTGACTTTGATTGACAGCAACGGGAGCCAATGGCACCGCTGCTGTGTCTCAGCTAATGAAGAGGGAGTGTCCCGAATGGCGGAGGCACTTATGCACTTTGCTGAATGGAGATGGGGTTCAGGTAAGTATTATGGGGGCTGCTACACAAAGAAGTTTTTTTCTTTTATCTTATTGCATAGAATGCATTAAGATAAAAAAAACCTTCTGCCTGTTCAACCACTTTGAAACATGGTCAGAGTCTGCAGCCCCTCACCCAAAAATCTGAGCTGGGGTTCTGCTCCCTGTCGGCTCCTGTCGTTATTCGAATTTGTCGCAACTGTGCTTGGCTCTGCCAGCATAGCTGCTTGATTCATTCACAGTAACCTTTAAATGAAAAAACGACCATGATAAGAGGACTCATAATTCTCAATAGAACACAAGTTCTGTGGTGTCATCGAACTTATAGATCATTAGTACCTCCTCCAACCCCTTAACTCAAGGTCTGTACCTTGGTAGGAACCTGCAACTGTAGGAATAGTCTACAGAAGTCAGAGCACTGCACCCATGATCCATTGATGACAGCTGCAAGGCTTTGCAGGCTCCTCTGCAAAAAAAAAAAGAAATGAAAAAATAATACATTTTTCTAAATAATCAATATGGGTGTGTTTATTGTTACTTATATGAATATAGGAATATGCCCTTAAATGTTCTTGACCTGATGTACACAGGCAAAATGTTTATGCTTTGAACTTGATACTGCTTTGCACTGGTCTGTTGTTCTGGAGAGATAATTAGTTATGCACACACAGATCACTTAAAGTGTTACTAAACCCACAACAGTAAAATCAGTCAGTATATGCAGTAAAGCATGCTTGTTATACTTACTGTGGACCCTAAGGGGTTAACCCTACGCCTTGTGTAAAAAAAAGGCTGCTCGATCCTGTCTTCTCTGATCCTCCCCTTCTTCCAAAGTCGCCCATCCATCTCCTGATGGTACAGAGCCTTGGGGGTACTGTGTACATGCTCAGTTTGGTGTGTATTGCTAGAGAGTTTTTTTTTTTGGGGGGGGGGGGGGGTGCGTGTAAACGGCACATGGCCAATCAGCACTGTCCAGACAGACAGTCAGGAGTCATGCAGCCTCATAGGACAGTCAGTGGAAAATGAAAACTCCTCCTACAAGCTTTAACCAGTGCTCGGCCGGTTAGTCCTAAGACTGCTATATACTGCTGATGAGAAAAGGTATTTAGCAGTTTATATTAGCTAAAATAATTGCATTTCAATGTGTGCTGTGGGAGACCAGATATCGTGAATGCAGGTTCCTGGGTTTAGCAACACTTTAATCACATTAGGGGAGGAGACAGAGCCCATAGACTGGAGTTCTCATGAAGTTCAGTCTGTTTAAATATAAATGTTAAAATATAGAGTATATCATTGCTACACCGGGAATTTTGTAACCCTTTTTATTTAAAAGACATTTTACATTCCCATACACGTCTTTGTACATTTAAAATATTTGCCCTTTTCCCTGCATAAAAGCTGTAATACAAAATAACAGAACCCCTATTTAAAAGATTCACGCCTAAGCTAAAACAAATTTTAATGCCTGAACCCAGTTTTGCAACTTTGGCATGAGTTAGTAGAACTATACATATCATTGCAAGTAATTATTTTATTTGGGGCCCGTTCACAACTGAATCGCACAGGAATGCTGTCCGCTTTTCATGTGCGATTCCTGAGACTCACATCATTTGATTTCCCCCTTACATCAGAGTCCAGAGTTCCCTCTTACATCAAAGTCCACAGAGTTCCTCTTACTGTATATCAGAGTCCACAGCGTTCCCCCTTACATTGCAAGGGAAAACTCTTTGGACCCTGATGCAAAGGGGAATGCTGCAGACCCTGATGTAAAGGGGAATTCTGCAGTTCATGATGTAAAAAGGAATGCTGCAGGTCATGATACAAAGGGGAACACTGTAGACTGTGATGTAAAGGGAAACTCTGATGCAAGAGGGTCTCTGGTAACCAGACCCCCCTACATAAGAGTTCCCAAAGTGTTCTTTTACATCCATGTCTACAGAGCTCCCCCTTACATCAGAGTTCTCCCTTTTACATCAGAGGCCACAAAGTTACCCCCTACACCAGAGTTTGCAGGACTACCCCTTATGGTAAAAACTCTGGGGATCCTGTTGTAAAGGGAAACTCTGATGTAAAGGGGAGCACTGCAGACCGTGATGTAAGGGGGGAAGTTTCAGACTCTGGTGTAAAGGGGAGCTCTGATGCAAGGTTGTCTCTGGTTACCACAACCCCCTTTAGGCCCCTTTCACACTGGAGCGGTTTTCAGGCGGTATTGCGCTAAAAATACCGCCTGAAAACCGCCCCTAAACAGCCTCCGCTGTTTGTTCAGTGTGAAAGCCCGAGGGCTTTCACACTGAAGCGGTGCGCAGGCAGGGTGGTGAAAAAAGTCCTGCAAATCAATGGGACAGCGCAGCTATACCGCGGCGATACCGCGGCTATAGCCGCGCTGTACGAGGGATTTTAACCCTTTTTCGGCCTCCAGCGGGGGGTAAAACCGCACCGCTAGCGGCCGAATACCGCTGCAAGAACGACGGTACAGCAACGCTAAAAATAGCGCTGTTGTACCGCCGACGCCCCCATCGCCCCAGTGTCAAAGGGGCCTTACATCAAAGTCTATAGAGTTTCCCTTTGCACTATAAGGGGGAACTCTGAGGACTCTGATTTGAGGGGGAACGGTGGGAACTCTGATGTGAGTGGGACTCTGGTGACCAGAAATCACCTTACATCAGAGTCCACAATGTAAATATACTAAGGTAAGGGGGGGTTACTAATAAAAGGGGGGCCTTTATATTAGTGTTTCTCCTTTCTTTCTTATCAGTGACCCCCACAGACTCTGTGTGGCCTGGAGATTTCGTGCATTGACCTCCTCCTCTACCAGTAATTGCGCAGTTCCATACAAGGCCCTGAGGGAGACCTTTGATCTTCTTCTCCTTCCACTCTCCGTCCTGCAGTCTCATTTTCAGGAAAAGGTGCCAAGCGCCATTATGTCACCGCATGCATATGACCCACCGCCTGAGCCGAGCTGAGCTTACCCAATTACTAAAAGCTTGAGCTGAGCCTGAGGCACAAGTGCATCAGCCTCTATGGCTTTAGATGGCCGGGCACTCTGGACTGTTTTTAACACAGCTGGTGCTTACAGCGCCATAGTGGTCTGCAGCCTCTACCATTGTCATCTTTAGTCATAACGCCTATATCAGGACTTCCTATCCATGAATAGGTCTTTATATTAGTGATCCCCTTCACTGTATACCTACCCATTTAGTGTCATTTATGATATGGTTTAGCGCTACACTTTTTGTTGTTTCTTTGGTCTGCAGCCTCTGCCTGCAGCACATTGAACGTGATAAATGTAACAATTGAGTACAACATACATACGGAGACACATGATTCTTCAACACAAAGCTTGGTGGGGGGCATAACATCAATTATACTGGGCAATAGGCAGGTACTTTTCCTCATTTCTCATTTCCACCTCTCCCCCCACTGTACAAGAATTTCCATTTGTATTCTCTCCAGCATTTGCAGCCTCAAGTGATAGGAATGGAAGCATGACAAAGTGACTGAGAAGTTGACCTTACAGTACCTCAATCACAGAAGAGGGTTAACAAAGGGCCACACAGAGTAGGGCCAAGCATAGACTTGAGCTTTGCTGTAAGTCTTATAATCCCACCCTGCTGTGTGAGAATTGGATGAGGTCACTTGAGATCTTTTCACCATGCCAGAGGCTTCTTCAGGACACATGTACTATCTTGTCACACCTGGAGAGGCATTAAGCATGATGAATCGCAATAGAGAGGGCAGTCTCCATCACTATATTTTTGTAAGAATAGACTTTTATGTAGCCTTTTAGTCTATGGTGGCATCTACTTCCACTGCTCTATTTAAGCCTATTTCAACTACATAAAAATTCAGGTGTCACATCCAAAACCTTCTAAGAATGCCCCTTTTTTTAAATTGAAATAAATCAGATTACTGTATTAAATATATATTTAAGCCAAACAATAATGTACCAGTGACACAATTACAAAATATGTGATGGCAGAATATGGTGTCACTGGCGCTGTCTGGGAGCAATGCACTGTTCATAACACAGCATACACCTTAAAGGCATTTCCCAAGCATGTATTAGAAAGGAATAGTATTTTCCTATATTGCCCTCGAAGTTACATAAAAGGAAAGACCCTATCCCTGCTGAATTTTTTTTCTGCATTGGAACAACTCCCCTGTTGCAATGCCTTGCTTCCCATGCCCTTGTTTGGCACTCCCTTACCTATTAGCCTTGATAATGGACAGACTTGATTTTCAAGATTCGCTCCCATTAACTTTAATGGGGTTGAGATTAAACTTTGCAATTAACTAATTTTACGAAAGATTTGACAAATGGCCTACCAACTGAACCCATCACCATGAGTAAGCACCCGTGGGTGGAGTGAAAGGTGTTTGGGGCGTGGCCTGGCGCTGGTCCATGTCTATACACAGCAGGTCTTGTTTCAGTGTGCGGCTCCCGGGATCTTCTGCTCCTATCTACCAACTGAACTCAGATGAACTGGCTTATCCTTAGTAAGCACACTATCATGAATGTATGCTGGCTTAAATTAGAAGATAAGGCTATGGACAACTATATGGACAACTATAGAGACTTAAGCTGGCCATAGACGGTGCCTGCTGAACCAGCCAAGATTTGAACCACATATGGGCAGGCTGAATATGATCAAGTTGATCAATCGATCAAGTTGGGTACAACCAGCCTGTCGGATTTTACATGCAAATATTGCTAGTGGCTGTTATAACCTCTCCCCCACTGCCAGAACACAATGGTTCTGCGGGAGGGATTCACCTGTCAACACTGTGATGGGCGAGTGAACGATTTTCTTTCCTGCAATCCGTGATTGCAGGAAAGAAAATCGCTCCGTCTATGGCTGGCCGTACATAATGGAGCAGCCAGCTGCAGAGGATACCAATATCCAAAAAAGACAGCAGGCAAGCTATCTACCAGAGTACATTTAGATGCATAGTATTAGCTTTTTGCATATATTCCTATTCAAAACTTTTATGGATATCTTTGCTGTGGTTTCTGCGCAGAAGTTAAATGATGAGATAAAGAACATTATTACTGCTGGCTGTTGCTGGCTGGATATGTAACCTTGATACTGTGTATTTACGGCTTGCTAATGATTTTCTGTGGCATATGAAATTATTTTAATGTCCTTCGATGAACTCACAGAATGATAAAATAACATCTATAAATGGTAGTGTTGTCTTGCTGATCATCATAAACATATTTTCAGCACACGTTTTACACGCTGCATAGCTGACATGTAGTGAGGGAGAGAAAGGAAATGCACTAGCAAGCCATTAATGCCTCACCTGAGTGGGAAGCTATACTAATTATATTTTCATCTCTTATCTAAAATGTCAATGTTTAGTGATTCTATGTAGAATTAAGGGAGCAAAGTAAACACACAGTGAGAAGGACACTAAAGTATGCATAGAGACAGAACGACACATGACTCTAAATCATAACTGTTTCCAGTATATGAAGTAGCATCGAATAGCATATAGTAGCATGTTTGTTTCCTTAGCTCCGTCACTATGCCTGGGCAAGAAATAAGCGTACTTCTCCAGTAAATATTTAGCTTTGAAACTACAAGCTGTGCTAATCAGTTGTCATCTTCACAAATGCCGCTAAGAAAATATGATGTCTGCCATTAGCCTGAAGATTCCCTTTTGGGTTAAACCTGTAACACATTTTGTTGGTTGCTTTGTTTGTGACCCTACTAGGAAGCTAGGAAGACTCATCCTCTCTGTTTGGCCTGGTGACAATTGTCACGGGGAAAGAAAGTGATGGGGAATTAAAATTTTTGGATTTGCCACCAAAACAGAAGGTGAGGGAAAATTTTACAATGGAAGTACTGGTTTGGGTGACAACGCTATAATGCCCCGTACACACGGTCGGACTTTGTTCGAACATTCCGACAACAAAATCTTAGGATTTTTTCTGACGGATGTTGGCTCAAACTTGTCTTGCATACACATGGTCACACAAAGTTGTCGGAAAATCCGATCGTTCTAAACGCGGTGACATAAAACACGTACGTCGGGACTATAAACGGGGCAGTGGCCAATAGCTTTCATCTCTTTATTTATTCTGAGCATGCGTGGCACTTTGTCCGTCGGCTTTGTGTACACACGATCGGAATTTCCGACAACGGATTTTGTTGTCGGAAAATTTTATCTCCTGCTCTCCAACTTTGTGTGTCGGAAAATCCGATGGAAAATGTGTGATGGAGCCTACACACGGTCGGAATTTCCGACAACACGCTCCGATCGGACATTTTCCATCGGAAAATCCGACCGTGTGTACGGGGCATAAGAGGGCATTTAACCCCACTTTGTAGAGATTACTGCTTCCTGCCATATCTCTGAGACAGGAAGTAAAGGAGAATATCTCCAATAGGATGCTGATATTCAGAAAAAAAACTGATGGGGTTTTAACCTTTCTCTACTTTATTCAAAACTAAAAGATTTAGCCTTGGAAAAACATGAGCAAAATGGTATATCCATAGTAGGTCATAAAGGAAAAAGCTTATTCAAAGCCTGATGACAGATAACACGCTACTTCTTCCACTTGTGGTAATAACAACCAGAATGTACTTGTGTTAGCTCACCATATCATCCAGAAAAAATGTTTTAAAACAGAAAATCATCAGAAGTTCCATTGTCTAGGGTTTTAATATCAATGGTGTAATAGATGTTGTGCAGTTACTGATGATACTGATTTTGCCTAGTCGTTTGGCAAAACAATTAGTGACTTGCTATAAATTGAATGCTATAAGCATTGATACCTTGAAAAACACATAAACACAAATTAAAGCAGAGTTCCACCCAAAGTGGAACTTCCACTTATCTGTCCCCCCCCCCCCCTCCGGTGCCACATTTTTCACCTTTCAGGAGGGAATGGGTACCTGTTTTTGGCAGGTACCCTTTCCCCACTTCCAGAGACGGCGTCCTGGCGCCATCCTTCGGAAGTTCGTCCCCCACCTCCTTTCTCTGCCACCGGGCCAATTAGAAAGCTCAGTGCGCTTTGCTTCACTGCCAGTTTCCCTTACCAGGAATGGCAATGGCAGCACCTGACAGCCAACCAGAAAACTGGCTGGGGTGCTGACATTGCCGGAATCCTGGACAGGTAAGTGTCCTAATATTAAAAGTCAGCAGCTACAGTATTTGTAGTTGCTGAATTTTTTTTCCTGGGGGCAAGTAAAGTAAATAAATAATGTCCCAACAGTTCACACATAAAGTGCTCTAGTGCATCTTCATTGTTCAATATGTGCTCCACCGTATAACAAGCATGCTCCATCACCATGTGAAATACTCACTCACCTCAGGACAAGACCCTCAAAAGGGCCAACACAGCATAATGGCAATCAATCCTGTACACTAGATAGTGGGTCCTCTGCTCACTTCCTCCTCTAATTATAGAAATTCCCCAGCTGGGATGACTCCACAGAACTCTCAGAATAAAGGAAACAATCTCCAATAAAGCAGTATAGTGATTAAAATGCATAAGAGAATACCAGCCAAGCTTAAAGGGCTTGTAAACCCTCATGGCTCTTCACCCCCCCCCCCCCCCAGTCCAAGTTTTACTTACCTGACCCCGATCCTTCTCCGGCCAGGAACAAGCACACCAGCTCTACCTGGTGTCTCGCGTCCTGATTGGATAGATTTATAGCAGTGCAGCCATTGGCTTCCGCTGCTGTCAATCAAATCCAATGACATGGCGCTGGGGGACGGGGCTGAGTCCTGCATTCTGTGTGAATGGACACAGATGCGGGACTCGGGAGCGCGCCCCCACAGGTGTCCACCAAGGAGAGCGCTTCTCCAATGTGGACACTCGATGTGGGGAGGAGCCACCAGTGCCGCTGAGGGACCCAAGAAGAGGATGATCGGGGCCACTCTGTGCAAAACGAACTGCACAGTGGAGGCAAGCATGACATGTTTGTTTTTTTTGTTTGTTTTTAAAACGGGGTTTACAACCCTTTTAAGGAAATGCACTCACATTTATTCAGTTAAAACCAAGCAATGTGATAAAAGAGAGTAACAGGTTCTCACAGCATCTAGATCAAGTAATAATACATGCTGCTTGGCTCCCCCTTTACGTGTTACACCACTATGCCAAGTGGTTCTTTGACCTCTGGGGGAAATTCCTGCAAGGGCTTTAATAAACCAGATATAGTATGGATATGTATGTTCTTATCACTCAGCACACCACCAAAGAAGGCTGCCTTACCTCTTATCTGCTCCTGAACTTCCCCTTAAAAGAAAGACATTTTGATCAGATCCAGCTTTATTTACAATACAATATAAAGGGTTAAGGTTCCATATTGTACCACACACAAGCTACGCATGCATCCTCCAAGTACAAATGGATTGCCATTCTACATAAAGATACTCTTGGACTGGCAATCTCAGTTTTCAAGCCTTCAGGGCTGCAAGATTTCAAGCAAGGAACTCAAAGTATTTGGACAGTAATTGAGCATATTTACTATCACAAACCCAGAATTATATTCAAGTATCCTAAATACTATTCTAGGGTTGTAATATCTCTAACGTTTTAAGTTAGCCATGCATGGCTGTAATTGTGGACAAATCTTGCTAAATCAGGCAAAATTTGAGTTTTGAGCGACTCTGTGGCACTACCCTACTCCACAAAGGTTAACTTAAAAACCAGCTGAGCCAGGAGAAAAATTCTTGGCCGATCAGTGACTGCATCTTATCATGTGCAATCAGTGTTTGATTATTCAGGCAGCCTCAGGTGCTGCAACTACCAAAATACAATAAGCAGGAGCATAGATTCCTCCATCCATGCTATTTAGTGTGGATGGAGGAAATTGTTGATGCTTTATTGCTCAATCTGCAAGCTGAACAAGGGAAATTTAAAAGTTTATAGCTAGCTTTGGGCTGGCCATAGGTGGGTAGATTTTTTTCATTCAGCCAAACGACATAGATTGAGGAATTTCCCCCACTGTGGTGGTGGCAGTAGTTCCACTGCTGTCAGAATAAACTGATCAGCGGCTAAATTCTGCTGTCCCCAATGAACCCTATGAATTAGTCTATTAATTTCAATCCATCTCTGATTAGCTTTACTCTTGGAAATGTAATCAGAGTATACAATGAGTTTTTTTTTTTCGTTTGACCAGTAGGTTTAATGAAAAAATTCATCCCTGCATCAACACATTCAATGTCGATGTAAGGATCTCCCCCACTGTTCTATTGTCAGCAGGGACTCCCACCCCCTCATCAGAATACACAGATTAGCGCTGCAGACATTGGCTACAAGTTTGACAAAAGCCTTTCATTAGTCTGGCTTCTGTTGAATAAAGAGGAGTACACCCTGAAAAGCCATCTCTTCACAGAAGCCTATCCTGCCTCTACCCAATAACTATACTTTTTTTTCTCCATCAGCTCCCCCCCCACAGTTATTACTTTTTTTATCACTTGGTCCTCCCTTTTAGATTGTAAGCTCTTAATGAACAGGGCCCTCTGATTCCTCCTGTATTGAATTGTATTAAAACTGAACTGTCTGCCCTCACATTGTAAAGTGCTGTGCAAACTGTTCGCGGTATATAAATCCTGTATGATAATAATAATAAAAATGACAGTAAAATTTACATAGACATAAACTTTGGAATAAACAGTGAACATAAACAAAATGCAAATAAAGTTATGCCAAAGTCTTGTTTTTTTTTAGTTAAAAATAACAAACATGTTATACTTACCCGCTCTGTGTATGGGTTTTGCACAGAGCAGCCCAGATCCTCCTCTTCTCGGGTCCCTCACCGATGCTCCAGGCCCCTCCCTCCTGTTGAGTGCCCCCACAGCAAGCAGCTTGCTATGGGTGCACTCGAGCCGAGCCGCAGGTCCCTGTGTCCATTCAGACACAGAGCTGCGGCCCTGCCCCGCCCCCTCTCTCTGCTCATTGACTCACTGACTTTGATTGACAGCAGCGGAAGTCAGTGGTACTTGCTGCTGCCTCCGCCAATGAGGAGGGAGAGTCCCGGACAGAAGAGTCTCTCGTGCAACATCTCGTGCAACGTATCTGGATCGAGATGGGCTCAGGTAAGTATTACCTGGGGGCCGCTGCACACAGAAAGCTTTTATATTTTAATGCATAGAATGCATTAAGATAAAAAACCTTCTGCCTTTAAAACCAGTTTTAAGGCCTGGTTCACACCTATGCGGGTTGCAGTTTGTATATTCCAGGTGCATTTTGTATTTTTCAATACACATTTTTGATCCCTTGAAGTCTATGGAAGCAAACACCATAAAAAAGTCCCAGACCCTTTCCATAAAATGCATAGATGTGAACTACATCCATAGGAAACCATATTAAATGGACAGTAGTGTGTTTCTAAAAAACTGAAAACGCACAAAAAAAATGCATAGGTGTGAACCAGGCCCAAGTCTTACTATTCACATACAGATCTGAGGATAGCGATTTAACATTCCATAATTGCCAGGTACTGAAGCACTCAGATGGTGCAAGGGTCAATACAAGTGGTTGTACCAGAAGGGAATTTCCTTCCTGACCATTCAGCACTAATAACAGATACCTCTCGGTCTTAAATATTGTTTTCGGCCATGCACACCCCAGTTTTTGATAATAGTAGAGTATGCATAAAATGACTTTTTAATTGAAAATGATCCCATGCATGTGCACCTGTATATTGTACCAAAGTGTGACAAGCATTGCTTTTCTGGGACGATTATTGTATCACCAATGATCAGAAATACTTTTTTTTCCCTCAGTGTAATGTATGATTTTTGTTCCCCCTTGCAACGAGTTAAAGCGGAGTTCCGCTAAAAAAAAGATTTTTTTAACCGGTTCAATACAGGGCAATTTCACCCCCTTCCTTCCCAGGCCAAATTTTAGTTTTCAGCGCTGTCGCACTTTGAACGTCAATTGCGCGGTCGTGCGACGTTGTACCCAAAAAAAATTGACGTCCTTTTTTCACCACAAATAGAGCTTTCTTTTGATGGCATATGATCACCTCTGCGGTTTTTATTTTTTGCGCTATAAACAAAAGAAGAGCGACAATTTTGAAAAAAATACAATATTTTTTACTTTTTGCTATAATAAATATCCCAATTTTTTTTTTAAAAAACAAATTTTTTCCTCAGTTTCGGCCGATACGTATTCTTCTACATATTTTTGGTAAAAAAAAATCGCAATAAGCGTATATTGATTGGTTTGCGCAAAAGTTATAGCGTCTACAAAATAGGGGATAGATTTATGGCATTTAAAAAAAAAAAAAAATTATTTATTTTTTTAGCGGCGATCGCGATTTTTTTTCGTGACTGCGACATTATGGCGGACACATCGGACACTTTTGACACATTTTTGGGACCGTTCACATTTATACAGCGATCAATGCTATACAATTGCATTGATTACTGTGTAAATGTGACAGGCAGTGAAGGGGTTAACCACTAGGGGGCGGGGAGGGGTTAATATGTTTCCTAGGGAGTGATTACTAACTGAAGGGGGAGGGGACGCTCAAGGGGAGGAGACCGATCAGTGTTCCTCCGTTCTGGGAACACAGATCGCTCTCCTCAGAGCTGACAGGCTGTGGATCTGTGTGTTTACACACACAGATCCACATGCCGGCCCGGTTAACGGGCAATCGCGGGTGCCCGGCGGACATCGCGGCCGCCGGGCACACGCACCGGGTCCCGAGGAACGCGGCGGGCGCGCGCGCGCTCCCGGCGGGTGCGCGCGCGCTCCCGGCGGCGCGCGCGCGCCCCCTAGGCGGCCGGGAATCCCAGGACGTCATATGACGCCCACCCAGGATGGGAGATCCCATCCCAGGACGTCATATGACTATGGGCGGGTAGGGAAGTGGTTAAAGTCATCAATTACAAAAAGTGTAGCTGCTGACTTTTAATAATGAGGCACTCACCTGTCCCACGATCAAGTGATACGGGCGTACGAAGCGCCGCTCCTCTCCCCCTCCTCTCCACGGGGCCGGCATTCTTACTGTGGGCGCCACAGCCGGGCACGCACTGCGCATGCCCGAGCCACGCTGCATGCTGTGAATGGCCGGGCAATCTTCTGGGACCCGTGACGTGTCGAAGAAGATTGCAGGGAGGGAGGGGGGAGAGGTGAACTTCCTACCGGTGCCCCCGGAGGAAGTGGGAGCTGGATGCCACTAAAATGAGGGTATCCCCCCCCCAAAAAAAATTACATCCAAAATGTGGCACGTCAGGGGGTCACCATCACTTAAAGCGGAAGTTCCATTCTTGGGTGGAACTCCGCTTTAAGTTGTCATTATTTAACAAGCTAGTCCATCTGGTCTCATGGGTGCCTTAGATGTAGCACTAGACATAAAGGTACTTAAAGTGTTGCTCTTAGTCATTTTAAAAAGGTTACAGGGGAAAATGAAAACCCACTGTGCTTCTGCTTTGATTCTTTTTTTTTTTCTTTTCCATAACATTTTCCTGGAACACAGACACATTCTAATGAACTGTAGAGTAAATGTCAGAGCTGGAAAGGAGAAGACAATGAATAATAACTGTTCAAATGATTTGCTTTGTTTCTAGTCAATAGCAAAGCTATCAAAAGACTGACTCATGAGACAAGCTGATTCACTTACTGATGTACTGTGAACTTTTTAAGGCACTAGGTCCTGTGCTACCACACAGGGTGCCAAAAAGTAGTTCGCATTCAAAGAGCATAGAAGAAGAAAGTTGTATGTTGAAAAGAATGACAATTTCAAAGAAAACATTTAGATCATTATGGTGATTAAAAAGCATTGCAGCAAGTTATAAAATACACAACTCATACTCTGAGTCTCTGACAATAGAAGCTTAAAGCCATAATTTAGTCAAATCAATTTTGTACCAATAGGCAGATCATCTTTTCATATTTAGATCATTTAGTGTCGCGAACGCCAAAAAACTTCCCCCCACCATATAAAAGTGTTGCAAATTCTGTATTAACCCTACACAAAAGACAGTGCACAGTCCACATGGGCTTTGCTGCTTAACTGCAGACAGAAAACAGGAAATGTAATATACAGAGAGAAGACATAACGTTTACCATAGAGCAGCTGCAAACTTAAAAACACTGCAATCTACTTGTTGGAGAATATACAGTGGGTATAGAAGAGAATCGCCAACATTTTGTTGCTTTGCAGCCTGGAATGAACACAGATACAGTTTTTGTTTTATCCAGCTGTATTTACTAGTGCAACTTATAACATCCAAGTGAAAGATATAACACCATGTCAGAAAAAAAAATCAAAAACAGAGTCACTGAGTTGGAAAAAGGATCACCCCCCCATGCCATTATTTTGTTGGTCAACCTTTTGCTTTAATTACAGCCCTAATGCCCCGTACACACGGTCGGACTTTGTTCGGACATTCCGACAACAAAATCCTAGGATTTTTTCAGACGGATGTTGGCTCAAACTTGTCTTGCATACACATGGTCACACAAAGTTGTCGGAAAATCCGATCGTTCTGAACGCGGTGACGTAAAACACGTACATCGGGACTATAAACGGGGCAGTGGCCAATAGCTTTCATCTCTTTATTTATTCTGAGCATGCGTGGCACTTTGTCCGTCGGATTTGTGTACACACGATCGGAATTTCCGACAACGGATTTTGTTGTCGGAAAATTTTATATCCTGCTCTCAAACTTTGTGTGTCGGAAAATCCGATGGAAAATGTGTGATGGAGCCTACACACGGTCGGAATTTCCGACAACAAGGTCCTATCACACATTTTCCATGGGAAAATCCGACCGTGTGTACGGGGCATTAGTCTGTTGGGATATGTTTCTACTAACTTTGCATATCCAGACTGCAATATTTGCCCACTCTTCTTTGCAGAACTGCTCAAGTTCAGTTTAATTTGATATTGACCGTTTGTAGACTGCAATCTTCAAGTCATTCTACAGACTTTCAATGGGGTTTAAGTCTGGGCTCTGACTAAGGACATTCACCTTTTTCTCCTTCAACCACTGTGTAGTCATTTTTGCTGTGTGCTTTGGGTCATTGTCATGTTGGAAGGTAAACCTTCTTCCCTTTGACAATTTCTGGTAGAGGGCAGCAGATTTACCTCATGAATTTGACTGTATTTGCCCCATCCATTTGTCTTCTATCCTGACAAATTCTCCAGTCCCTGCTGCAGATAAACACTCCCATACCAGGATATTACCACCTCCATGCTTTACTCTAGGAATGGTGTTATTTGGATGGTGAGCTGTATTGGATTTTTGCCAGACATAACGTTTGGTGTTGAGGCCAATTGGTTCAATTTCAGTCTCATTTGACCACCTTAAACGCACCTTGAAGATTCTCAGGCCACTAAAATTGGATTATTTGGAATATTATTATTGAATTATTTAATTGTAATAAAAGTGGTGGACATGTCCATCAAGATGAAAGAAGCAAGTAAAGGATTCCGAGATGGTGATAGCTTGAACATGTAGGTGCTTTCCATAGCTTGTGCTGCCTCATCACAGACTGCAGAAACTGGAAGAAGGGTATCAGTGTTTAAATCTTTGTTGTTGGAATCTGACTTTACACTGAGGTCTGCCGAATGATCCGGTAACACTTGGAGTTTGTTTATGGCCATATACTTTAAGCCAATTATGGTTTTAAAAAGGCTACCATGTTTTCTGCGAAAGAAACTTATATGATGGCCCCACTTGTACCTGTGGAGAAATATGAATATGAATTCATTTGTGCATGGCCACATCTCTTTAATGTATGATATTTAAAGCTGGTAAAAATAGAAGACTGAGCTGCGGTTTTACCCCCCAGTCATTCACCCTAATTGTAACAAGACACACAAGGCAGTACACATTCCATGGTCATTTTCCATGGATGCTTTGCTTCATGGCCTTAACATTTAAAAAAAAAAATGACACCACCTGCCAAACTCGCCCATTAAGTTCAATGGGGCTACACTGCAATTGTGAGCCAAAATGTAAAATTGCCCTTATACAATTTAAAAAATAAAAGTCAAAAAAATAAACAACAGGTGTTCAGGAGATGTCAATAGTGCCTCCCGAATGCATTGGCTGTTGCTATACTGCTCTCAGACCCATGGATGAGGCAAAAAATTAGCTGTTCTTGTGTTGGATGGGGCTTGTTCACAGCAGGCACTTTCATGGTGCACCATTCACTGGACATCTTCCCAGTGAATGGCTGTGGAGGGGAACTTGTCAGCAAAAGTCTGATGATTGGAGGACAGGCAGGCTGTTCTCCCAGCACAGACAGAAAACTGACCACACTGGGGAGGATGTGATCTCATGCCTAGCATGGTAAGTTTGAAATAGGAAAGCAGGGGGGCTGGCAGGATCTCCAGATATTTCCCACAAAGAAAGCAAAACAAAGAGAACAGGATACTTTTTAACACAAGTACATAGTACAACAGACACATATCAGGAAAATGAAATTATGAGGTAACATTCTTTAAAGTAAACCTCTAAACAATGTAGATTTTCAACAGAAATTAAAAGGACACTCTGGTGCCTATACATATCCCACAGCTACTTTCTGAGACCTGGGAGCTCTGACATGCTATTACTGACTTGGAGCAGGAAAGTCTGGATTAGAGCTGGGAATTCAAGGAGATATTAACATGGAATGCCTATCCAAAATTAATTATGCCCTCTTCCTATATTATTATTATTATTATTATTATACAGGATTTTTTATTACGCCAACAGTTTGAGCTGCTCTTTACAATATAAAGGGAGACAGTATAAAAAAAAAATACAGTTCAATACAAAAGAAATAGCAGTGTCCTGCTCATGGAGCTTACAATCTAAAGGAAGGTGGTACAAAAGATAATAGCTGCAGGGAATGATCTGATGGAGGTGGCTGAAGTACAGTTTTCAGGTGGAGGAGGGGTAGGCTTCCCTGAATAAATACATTTTCAAGGATCGCCTAAAGGTGGACAGGGTAGGAATTGACCAGACATACTGGGGTATGGGGTTCCAGAGGGAGGGAGAGGTTCTGGAGAAGTCCTAGAGGCAAGCATGGGAGGAGGTAACTAGAGAGCAATATATCCTTTGAGGAGCGGAGAAGATGATTTGGACGATATCTGCAGATGAGTTTGGTGATGTAGCTGGGGGCCGTGTTGTGGATGGCCTTGTATGTTGTAGTTAGCAATTTGAATTTTATATGTGGGACTAGTGGAAGCCAGTGAAGGGATTGGTAGAGGGGATTGCTGCTACAGAACGGTTGGTAAGTTGTATAAGTTTAGCAGCGGCATTCATGGTAGACTGAACCTGTGTGAAGGTAGGCCAGTGAGGAGGGAGTTGTAGTAGTCAAGGCGGGTGCTAACCAGGGAGTAAATAAGTTGTTTTGTGGTGTTGTTAAAAAGGGGAAAACTGAAAATGTTTTGGAGGTTAAGGCGGCAAGATTTAGCCAGTGATTGGATGTGAGGCCCAAAGGAGAGGAGACACCTAACACTCTGTTGTGTGTGGAGGAAGGGACCAGTAATTGTCCTATTGTTCTCAATGGTAAAATCGTGAGGGAGGGGAGGGGATCAGGGAGGAGGAAATGTTATAAGCTCAGTTTTAGACAGACTGAGTTTGAGGAAATGATGTGACTTCCATACTGATATGTCACTCAGTAAATTCTTGATACATGAAGAGATTGCGGGGGTGAGCTGGGGAGTAGACGGCATGAAGGTGGCATTGGAAGCCAAGCTGGCCCTTTTCCCTACTACTGTATTTCTTACATTTTAAAGATCCCTGTCGATCTAAATAACAATATGTCCCCCTCACCCACCCCATCCTCTGGCCAGTGTCTGGTGGAAGACTTGGATTCATACCACTAAGAATCCAAGTTGTTAGGAGTACTTGAGTATACCTAATTAAAGGTATGGAGTTCCATATTCAGTGGTTTATCAAAATGTGTAAATCTTCTTAGGCAGGAATATGGTTATTCCATGTGCCAATTTTAAAGGACCCCTGTACATTTTTAGGAAAATCTATGTGTCATCCTACCCTATTTAGTTTAGAAACATCTCATATCTCATAAAGCGACTTCTGGCTGTCCCAGGCTCATTTAAAAATGTTTTATGTGGCTGCGCTCAAGCACGCAGATGAGTATACATTCCCCATAGGGATGAGTGGAAAAGCCCAACTTAAAGGGGTTGTAAAGGTAATAAAAAAAAAAAAAAAAATAACAAACATGTTATACTTACCTTCACTGTGCAGCTCGTTCTGCACAGAGTGGCCCCGAACCTGCTCTTCTGGGGTCCCTCGGCAGCTGTTTCAGCTCCTCCCCGCAAGAACTAACCACCATAATGCGAGCTCCCTCGCAAGGTGGTTAGTTATTGCGGGCGCGCTCCCGTGATACAGCCGGCGGCTATAGCCGCTCGCTATATCACTCGGCCCCGCCCCCCGGTGCGCCGCGTCATTGGATGTGATTGACAGCAGCGCGAGCCAATGGCTGCGCTGCTTTCAATCCATCCACTATAGCCCATCAGCGACCAGGCTGAGCGGCGAACTGGAGGTCGGGAGCGAGCGGCTGAGTTTCGAGGTGTCAGGTAAGTAAAACGGGGGGGCTGGGGGCAGCGGTATTGTCAAAAGTTTTTTCACCTTAATGCATAGAATGCATTAAGGTGAAAAAATGTATACCTTTACAACCCCTTTTTAACTATCCAATTTATCTCTAAGGAGCCTTCACATGCACCTCCATGCTGGAGCACAGAAAATTAAATATAAACACTTGCAGCATAGCATAATGTTGGCATTGCACTGAAGGATCATACTGCTTTTGAGGACTGATGTTTCATACTGTATATTATCTAAGAATCTCATATGTTACCAGTGACATCTATGGGCCTACAAATACATGAAAGCGGACAAAAAACATGGACCTTATCTTTTTTCAAAAGAGTATATCTAAACCATTGCCTTTGATGACAGGTGTGTTTTAGCGCACACAGTAAATGCAAATGTGTGAATGGTGCCTTTTTTAAAAGTACAAAATATAGTTCTTGTTACAAAGTAAGCATATGCCAATTATATATACTTCTGTTTGTGCACCAAAATTATTATCCTTTGCCTTTTCTCAAAATTTTGAAAGGTGAATAAAAATTCACTTACGTTTTGAGAGATTACATAATAACTTTATTAGATTTGTGTGGATCATAACAAAAAATGGAAAACCTATTTTTACACGTTCTTTTATTATTGTCTTAGAGAAATGGTAGATGTGTACTCTGTTCTGAATGTTTATCATGCAGGCAAAGCAAGCATCTCTGATGACAAGATGAAAACACAACCTGCTGCTTAATTCCCTATGGAGAAAGATCGTACAGAGAATATCTTTTCTGCTCGACCCTAGTTATTCTGACATAATAATGTCACCTTATCATCTATAGCTCACCATACAATGGAACAGAGGTTCTCAAATATTGCTGTATTTATTTAAAACACTTGGGTCGATATATATTTTATAAACCTGTATATACAGTATATATACATATATAGATACAGTGCCTTGCTAAAGTATTCACCCCCCTTGGCTTTTTACCTATTTTATTACATTACAGCCTTTAGTTCAATGTTTTTTAATCAGAATTATATGTGATGCATCAGAACACAATAGTCTAAGTTGGTGAAGTAAAATTAGAAAAATATATACATAAAACTATTTTTCAGAAATAAAAAAATGATAATTGCCATGTGCGTATGTATTCACCCCCTTCGTTATGAAATCCATAAAAAGCTATGGTGCAACCAGTTACCTTCAGAAGTCACATAATTAGTGAAATGATGTCCACCTGTGTGCAATCTAAGTGTCACATGATCTGTCATTACATATACACACCTTTTTGAAAGGCCCCAGAGGCTGCAACACCTAAGCAAGAGGCAGCACTAACCAAACACTGCCATGAAGACCAAGGAACTCTCCGAACAAGTAAGGGACAATGTTGTTGAGAAATACAAGTCAGGGTTAGGTTATAAAAAAATATCCAAATCTTTGATGATTCCTAGGAGCACCATCAAATCTATCGTAACCAAATGGAAAGAACATGGCACAAACCTTCCAAGAGACGGCCACACACCAAAACTCATGGACCGGGCAAGGAGGGCATTAATCAGAGAGGCAGCACAGAGACCTAAGGTAACCCTGGAGGAGCTGCAGAGTTCCACAGCAGAGACTGGAGTATCTGTACATAGGACTACAATAAGCGTACGCTCCATAGAGTTGGGCTTTGTGGCAGAGTGGCCAGAAGAAAGCCATTACTTTCAGCAAAAAGCCACGTTTTGAGTTTGCGATAAGGCATGTGGGAGACTCCCAAAATGTATGGAGTAAGGTGCTCTGGTCTGATGAGACAAAAATTGAACCTTTTGGCCATCAAAGAAAACGCTATGTTTGGCACAAACCCAACATATCACATCATCCAAAAAACACCACGGTGGTGGCAGCATCATGCTGTGGGGATGTTTTTCAGCAGTCGGGACTGGGAAACTGAGTTTAGGGAAAGATGGTGCTAAATACAGGGATATTCTTGAGCAAAACCTGTACCACTCTGTGTGTAATTTGAGGCTAGGACGGAGGTTCACCTTCCAGCAGGACAATGACCCCAAATACACTGCTAAAGCAAAACTTGAGTGGTTTAAGTGGAAACAGGTAAATGTGTTGGAATGGCCTAGTCAAAGCCCAGACCTTAATGCAATAGAAAATCTGTGGTCAGACTTAAAGATTGCTGTTCACAAGAGCAAACCATCCAACTTGAAGTAGCTGGAGCAGTTTTGCAAGGAGGAATGGGCAAAAATCCCAGTGGTAAGATGTGGTAAGCTCATAGAGACTTATCCAAAGCGACTTGGAGTTATGATAGCCGCAAAAGGTGGCTCTACAAAGTTTTGACTTTAGGGGGGTGAATAATTATGCACATTGACTTTTTCTGTTATTTTGTCCTATTTGTTGTTTGCTTCACAATAAAAAAAAAAAAAAAAACATCTTCAAAGTTGTGTGCATTATCTGTAAATTAAATGATGCAAATCCTCAAACAATCCATGTTAATTCCAGGTTGTGAGGCAACAAAGCACAAAAAATGCCAAGGGGGTGAATAGGCACTGTATATCCATATATATATCTATATATATAGCTATATATATAGATCTATATATAGATCTATATATATAGCTATATATATATATATATATATATATATATATATATATATATATATATATATATATATGAATATTTGAGAGGAACAGCAATCTCATTTGTGCAACAAGTCATAAATGTGCAACCCCTTGGGCTCAGCAGCATTTGTAATGCAGACAAACATTCACATCAGTATAATTTGCAGCTATGGACTGCAAAGGTGGACTGTCTTGAAAGGCGTTAATTTATTTTATGCTTGTCAGCTGTCAAGGTGAGCCTACACCCTCAACAGTATCTGCAATGACAACAATATGAATGTCAGAAGTTCTAAAGCAAAAGTTCCCTGATAAGATCTATGTGTCACAATGTCCTTGCCCTTATATTTTTAGCATTGTTGTTAGTGTATGGCTTCTTTTTCTTCTTCTCATTACTCTTTCTATGCTTAACCTAAAACTGATTGCTGTCAATTCCCTTTTTTAACTGGCAATATCTCAGCATCTGTTATTTTTTAAGACTTTTCCTAAGACTTTGGGTTAATGTTTCTTGGCTCTAGTACCATCAGTTTGTGTTAGTAATTTGGGTATTTGAGGTTTCATCCAACCTGTATTGGATTAATGGATATTTAGTGTTTGATTATTTAGTTTCATCCGGATATGTGATTAAGATAGATTGCTTAGATATTCCATGGTGACAACTGTTTATTTATAGGAGCTAATCATCCATTATTTTAAAGGTTGAATCCTCTCACAAATCAGTGACATAATTAGCTCTAAACAGTGGGGGAGAGATCATCTGGGTTACGGTCAATACCCATGATTTGGTGCTCTGCCGCCTGTTTTGCTTATTTATCAGCAGGCTGTGTTGTGTCATACAGTTGTGGGGGGTCCCCCCTGTTTTAGATAAGTAGACATGAGTGCGTGCACACACAGACTTGTTCTAGCTTATATGCTTCAATACAGTGTGTGTTGCAGCATTCAGCATTCTAGCTATTCATATTATGTTAGGTCTTTTTGTTATGTTATTTTAACATTGTGGTATTGGAGAAGTGTAATAATATTTATGTATATTTTTTATATATTTTTATACATATACATATAGGATATTGCTCTAGTGAAATTATGCATAGTATGCGATATCATGGTTTAAACCAGCGGGGTTAGATGTCGATGGGGAGCCGCTTTTGTGGATACACACCTCGGTGTGTGTGCATGTCTGGGGCCCTTACAGTGACACGATCCCCAGTTAGTCATATGGGAGAAGGGTATCTGTAATTTGGATCACCTTGTTTTCCTTGTTTTCTGTTTCCTTGTGTTATTTTTCTATGCCTTGTATGATCGCTGTTTAGCGGCTACGGGGGCACGAGGTGTGCGCAGGCACGTTGGAAGGTTCTCTTTCACATATTCGATAGGAGGGTATAAGAGGGATGATTGTCATCCCGCACAGCCAATCCCATGAATAAGTCAATCTGTGACGAAACATGTCGGGGGCGTGGCTGTGGAAGCCGCATGAGTTAGTGGTGATTTGATCTATTGGCAAAGTACCGAGGAGGGGGTGAGAACTGAGGATTTAGCACCTGCACACCTCGGGTCCGTCGTGACCATTTCCTTGCATTGTGTGATCCAATTTGCTGAGCTGCTGTGACTTGCACTTGATTTCATTGCTGGTTTGGATTTTGTAAAATGTGAGTGAACTATTTGAAGAGTGATAGTGTTTTAATAAATTGGTTATGCTGTTTTATACTATTGGAGCACTTTATTATTTTACATGTGGAGCGATTCCCATATACACTGCTGGACATCGGGCTGTTGATTTTACCCATTGGTGTAGTATAAAAGCGTTTTAGCCTTGCACGCGAGTGCAGGCATTTGGAGTCGGTAAGTGCATTTCTTAAGGAAGTGGGTTCACTGAACACTCTGGTGTGGTGGAAGACATTAGGAAGACACTTACTACTAAGGATTACTTTTTATTACAAAAGATGTTTTTCTCAACCTTTGGACTTTTTGTTTAGATTCAATCACTTTTATTCATCACATGGTTTTTTGATTATCTAAACACATTTTTTGGACATGTATGGACTTTCCGTTTAAATTTAATCACTCATACTAATCACATGTTGTGCTGATTGTTTAAACATATTGCTTTACTAGACACTTTTTCAGCTTTAATTGCACAGTGCTGTCTGGAATAGCCCCACTGATTTCTTCTTTATATATATATTTTTTCACTGTCTGATATATTGGACATTATAAAAACGCCACTGGCATTGCCACGTTAAAAACATGAGCTTTTCCTTGTTTCTCTAATTTTTTGCATTAGCGTTTTGCCATTTTGTTTTTTTTTTTGCGTTTTTAGCAAGAAAACACAAGCTTTGGGATCAAACATGCTCAAAAATGCCAGTTAGCCTCGTTTTACCACATTTTACCACATTAGAGCATTTTTACAGCTCAAAGACTCCTCCCAAAACTCACTAGTTCTGGGTTTTTTTCCAGCCAGAAAGCGCCCAGCCTAAAAACACTGATAACAGCCTATGTGTGCATGGACACATAGAATAACATGCTGGGGAGTTTACTGGCTGTAAAAAAAGAATGCCAGAAGCCAAAAAACAGCAGCTGTAAAAACGTCCAGTGTGCATGACGCCTAAAGCCTCGTACACGCGATCGGACTTTCGACAACAAAACCGTGAAATTTTGTTGGAAGGGTGTTGGCTCCAACTTGTCTTGCATGCACACGGTCACACAAACGTTGGCCAACAATTACGAACATAGTGACAAACAAAACGTACCTGATATCTCCATTACAAACGCTAGTTTTTACAAGACCGAGCGCTTCTGGCTCAAACTTGATTCCGAGCATGCTTGTTTGCACTTTGAACTTTTATCCAACGGACTTGTGTACACATGATCGGAAAGTCCAACAACACACATTTGTTGGCAGAAAGTCCGCCAACAAATGTCCGATGGAGCATACACACGGTCGGACTTAGCGCCAACAAGCTCACATCCAACATTTCCCGTTGGAAAATCCGATCGTGTGTATGCAGCATTACACTTAAACCTGTATTGAGTGAAATAAGGCAATTGTCTTTCAAGGGTGTTATTAAATTGCCATTTTTTTTTTACTTTGTTTTATAGTGTGTTTTTTTTTTTTTTACACTTGGGCAGACTTCACCAGTATTTTGTGGTAATATGCACTAAAAACATGCATTTAATTGCATGTATCTGCAATGTACAACACATCAAACACTTTGCTGTCTAGGTCAATGTTGGGGAGCCTGTCACTCTTTGTTTGTCCTCGTGACCATTATCACTGGTACAGGAAGTAAAAAGAGATCCAAAATGTTACCGTTGTAAAGTGAGGACGCTTGCTAAGATTTTCCTTCACTTTCAAGTATTCCCCACTCGGTTTGTGTTTTGTCTCCCGGACTGGAAATAAAAGAAAATAACCCCAAATGGGACACAAAAAGAAAAAAAGAAACTAACTGGGGTGTTGAACTTTCCTTACTTCATCCAAAACTGATACAGCATTTTGGCTTTGTATACAATTTCATTGGCTTCAACTCCAAGGGGCACAATCCAAATTTTTTTTTATAATAGCCAGGGTCTGCATTTGTGTTATGCCGCGTACACACGAGCGGATTTTCCGTTGGAAAAAACTTGGATGGTTTTTCCGACGGAATTCCGTTTAAGCTTACCTTGCATACACACGGTCACAAAAAAGTTCTCTGAACTTTCGACCGCCAAGAACGCGGTGACGTACTACACTGCAACGAGCCGAGAAAATGAAGTTCAATGCTTCCGAGCATGTGTCGAATTGTTTTCGAGCATGCGTAGGAATTTTGCGCATCAGAATTTGTATAGGCGATCTCATTTTTGGATAGCAACTTTTTCTGACTGAAAAATTGAGAACCTGCTCTCAATCTTTTCTTTTTTCTTTTTCGTATTCTGCCAGCAAAAGTCCGATGGAGCATACACACTGTCGCATTTTCCGACCAAAAGCTCTCATCAGTCTTTTGCTGGCTGAATTTCCGATCGTGTGTACGCGGCATTATAGTTCTACCATTAAATGTGTACCTACCATTGCTTGCTGAAAATACTAGTTACCTAGCTATCCTGCTGATCCACTGACTGCAGCACTTTCTAAGCCACTAACCTGGAGCAAGTACCCAGATCAAGAAAATTTGACAACTGCCAAAAGTCCTTATAGCATGCTTTTTCTGCGACATTGACTTTACTACACCCAGTCAACCAACCTTTTCAGAAGAGGCAGCCACCATGTTTTTTTAATGACCTGTTTACTACAAATGCATTTTATATCTTTGGGACTTTTATTTTATTGCCATTTGCAATTTGTTTACAAGGCAGACTATGATGGCTGTTTTAGAACATGACAATCTAGCGAATGAAGTTCATTGCATACAACTGGCTATTACTTTTTTCAATTGAGGCTATGCACTTACTATTGTAACAGTGCTCTAGTTCTGCAATTGTGTAACATTTTGTCATCTGCCTCCTACACACAGGAAATGCTTTTTCTTAACTAAGTTATTAATGAAGAGTTGAAATTAGTCCCTAAACTCAGACCCATCTGTACTGGAACTATGTCTGTCACCGGGACGTTCTCTGCAGAGAGCAGCAGAGAGAGAGATTTGTGCATATAAAGCTTTCCTTTCCACAGCCTGTCTCTGGCTTATGGCTGAGCAGAGTGCAATCTGTTTAGTACATTAAGGCAACTGCTCCCAGGGCACCTTATTCATTTGTTTGTAATAAAGAACGCATCTGTAGCACTGTACTGGCCCCTGGACAGCATTACTTCATCAGGGCTCGAGTGGAAGGGAGCCAAATGGGCGCTCTTATATTGCGGGTAGCTTTGATTTGAAAGCTGCCCATTCAGACGAGTGACGATGGGTCCACTTCCAAAACTACAATACAGCAAGGCTGTGGGCATGCCAGAGTTAGTTTAATTTATCTCAACACATTTCTTCAGATACTCCCACTAGAATAATACAAACCAGGCCCAGGTGCTTCATGAAAACCTTATCAGTCACTACTATAGCATCTTTCCACTTACATACCATAGCAACAAACTATCCAGGAAAAAAAATGAATTTCTCTACTAGCTTTGTATTACTGAACTTATCAGGTAGCAATGTGAAAAGAACAATAAAGATAAAGGTAAAGCTCAGTAATTCAGCCAATGAGGTACTTCCAATTGTAATCTGTTATTAACGCTGTTTTCTGATTGGTTGATGAGGGTTACCACACACCTTGTATTCTTGCCTTGTTTTAGCTATGGTGGTGCTGGAAATACAAATAGACTTAAGTAAGGCTACATGAAGACAATAGGTTCATAGCAGAAAATGTAACATTGATGAATATTTTATACACTTTACATAAATCCTTCTCCACTGTAAAACACGGGGCTAAGTCTTTTATGGTGTGAGTGCTTTTTTATGGTTGGCCCATTATGTGAGTGACTTAAATTGCATGGAATTCAAACTGAATCTAAAATGAAGGTGCAAGCACTTAATCAATTCATGGTTACCTTTACAGGTAGATATCACTATACATTCCATGTGATGTGAGAGATGTACTTGATTCACATACATAGAAACCAGTGATGCATTTTTATTATATTAGTCCTGATGATGCAATATTGATCTCCACTACAGGTCCACTTTTCATACATTCCATGCAAACTTCCAGCTGCACAGATTTGTGGCTACAGTATAACAGAACTGGAAGGTTTGTCAAAGTATGGGTACATTTAGGTCAAATGTGAAATTTACAGTTGTTTGACAAACTGGGGACAGCCTGGGTGTCACTAAATTATATGAAAAATGGTGTGTAATACTTCACAACAGAGTATACAAAACAGGAGACTAAGGTGAAATGGGTAAAGAAATTCTTGATGGTCAAAATAAAATGAAAAAAGGAATCGCTGCCTCTACATATTACTACCACCTAGGTGGAGAAAAAGAATGTTAATAAGGAGGGGTGATGTCTTGAGTGACGAAACGCGTAGGGAGGAGTTATAGTGCATCTTTGTGTCACTTCTGGTCTGTTTTACCCGGCGCCTGCTCCATTTTTACTCTATGCATGTATATTTTAACAAAATTGTGAGTATGTTTTTACACTTTATCTACACATAAACAATTTAAAAGCAGTATTATGCTATGGGCACTCCTCTCTTTTTTATGTGACAACTTGGTGGAACGCCAATAGCGATTCATAGATTGCCCAGCTGGTTTCAGAGAGCTACACAGTGGCTTATACTGTGAACGCGCAGTACCCCTGGGGGGGGGGGGTAAGGCCATCTGGTGAGTGCAATTATACTATCAGCACGGATAAGATCACCGGCGCCATTGTCACTTAAAAAGATATAAATTACATCATTTTGGAAAAGCACTGGAGACTGTTTGCGAGCACAAGTCACTTTATTATTTTATTATTGGACTAATGGACCAAATATATACTGTCTGAACTTGTTTTTTGCACATCTACCTTTGTTTTGTTACATCTCTGTTTTATGATCATATGCTAAGGCATTAAGACACTGTAACAGAGGGTCAAACACATACGCTACCTGCATACACAAGGATTAATTAAACACTGTATGGTAATGGAGAACTCACACCCCCTTATATATCACCACACCGCCAACACCAAAACTACCCATTTTTTCTGACACCCTAAACATTACAGAGGGTGTAACACACTAGCACGCAACTAAAAAAACTTCTTTTTATTTCTAAATGAAGGTGAAATCTGCATTAGGCAGAATATATAAACACCTTCAGCACACTCTTTTTTTCCATTGCAACTCTGCACAGGGCAGAGGGTGCAACACATAAGCACTTATTATTTCACTTCAATCAAATGATGATTTTTTTTCATTCACCTTAAAGGGAATTTCACACAGAACTCTGCCATGAGTGGAAGTTTACAACTTTTTTCTTTGAAGCCTTCACAAATTTTTCATTTGTTTACATTAATTCAAGTATCATAATTGATTATTCACTAGAGGAATAGTGCCACACCTACGCCCCTCCTTATTAACATTCACTAAATTATATACCAAATGATATCTCTCTTAGATTGTAAGCTCTCTCTTAGATTGTAAGCCCTAAGGAGCAGG
Source organism: Lithobates clamitans (assembly GCA_037952925.1). Classification (NCBI taxonomy): domain Eukaryota; kingdom Metazoa; phylum Chordata; class Amphibia; order Anura; family Ranidae; genus Lithobates; species Lithobates clamitans. The sequence continues at coordinate 18,352,166 of JBBGZY010000438.1, forward strand.
GCCCTCTGATTCCTACTGTATTAAAGTGTATTGTATTTGTACTGTCTACCCTCAAGTTGTAAAGCGCTACGTAAACTGTTGGCGCTATATAAATCCTGTATAATAATAATATATACTATATATATATATATATATATACTAGTACCAGCTTCTACTCCAATCAGGATAAAGGGTGCTGGTAGCTGAGTGGTAAAGGTCATTCTATGGAAGTTCTAGTTGGGGTAACACATTTTTCTGTGCACAGGAAACACACAGGCTTGCTAAGTGGACCCTTGATGAACTTTTCCTCTAGGAAATATGGGGTGAGCAGTGTATTATTATTATACAATTTTCTTGTTCAATTTCCTTTAGATTTACCAAAACCATATAATATGAGATCAGACCTAAACACTTTCAATTTTGTATGCAATCAGGCAGGCCCTTGTACTACATAGTTGAAGGTAAATCTAAAGGAAATTGAACAAGAAAATTGTATAATGTATGGCCAGCCTAAGGCTGTCCCACGTCACTAATTCCTTAGATTTGCCCTGCTGCCAGGCTAGCTGAATAATCTACAGGACCAGGCCTGACAAAACTTGTGCACCCCCTAATTTAAATATGGCCCACCCCTTCCTGTCAAGGCCACACCCCTTGCTGTTTAAGACCTGCCCTGAAATTTTCGAGCGGGGACACTAGTGGGCCTGGGGGTGTGTGATAGGACAGTCAAAATTAGAAGCAGCGCCCCCTCCCCACAGGTGCAGAATAACGGCTGTCGCATACCGGAAGCAGTGCGGCCACTTTATGGGGGCGCTAGACTAATTTGCCTCTCAGCCCAGTCCGCCCCATAAGACTGGCGCTACGCTAACACTTTCCGTGCTTCCCCCCTGCAAAGTGCTGCCCTAGGCCTGCGACTTGTCGGCCAAGGCCAGTATACAGCGTTGGGACCAGTCCCATACTATTTGCACTGGTGGCTCTCAGCCACCTGGCAATGGCTTTGTAGATTCATTCTAGAAATAAAGCCAAAATCTTTCCATAAAATAGTTAAACATTTTTATTAACAAAGGTCTCTTGAGGATACAGCCCCAGGTTCTATCTGACTGTGACTTGCAAACATTTAAGACAGTTGATCCAAAACGTACCAAGTGAGAAGCTTTTACATTTTGTGCTATCATGCACTATAAATAGCCGTGTTCAATTTTTTACTTTCAAAGTATGTGGTTAATGTGGTATACACTCCCTGTGAACTGCATATATTATAATCATTGAAATTCACTTAGCTTTTTTTTTTTTTTTTTTTAAGAACAGATGTTCACGTTTCAGCCGTGGGTTGGGATTTTTTTTTTCTAAGCACATTGCTGAAGGTAACAGCTGTATGCATGACCTTAGACAGATTAACTCCATCGCTTGCAAGAGGAAAATAAACATAAACCCAATGGATTGAAATACAGTTCTAAAGAGAAAACCTGACATTTACAAAACAGGCACATACAGTACAACCCCCTTGGTTGTTCACAGTTTTTAGCCTTGCGATCTAAAGAGTTAAAGTAATAGAAGTATTTCCATAAATAGCCCAATAACATAAATACTTCCACTTGTTATCTACAAAAGACAGTGGGGTTGATTTACTAGAACTGGAGAGTGCAAAATCTGGTTCAGGTCTCCATAGAAACCAATCAGCTTCCAGGGTTTTTTGACAAAGCTTAATTAAACAAGCTGAAGCTAAAAGCTGATTGGCTACCATGCACTGCTGCACCAGATTTTGCACTCTTTCGTTTTAGTAAATCAACCCCATTGTGTTCTTTAAAAATCTGATTACCGTATATGTGCTAATGACTAATTGAAAGATTCCTACCTCTGAAGTTTGAACTTTAACCACTTCAGCCCCGGAAGATTTGGCTACTGAATGACCAGGCCATTTTTTGCGATTCGGCACTGCGTCGCTTTAAGTGACAATTGCGCAGTCTCACGACGCTGCACCCAAACAAATAGAGCTTTCTTTTGGTGGTATTTCATCACCTCTGCGGTTTTTATTTTTTGCGTTATAAACAAAAAAGAGCGACAATTTTGAAAACACACAATATTTTGTACTTTTTGCTATAATAAATATCACCATTTTTTTTTTTTTTAAAAAGCAATTTTTTTCTCAGTTTAGGCCGATGTGTATTCTTCTACATATTTTTGGTAAAAAAAATTGTAATAAGCGTATATTGATTGGTTTACGTAAAAGTTATAGCGTCTACAAAATAGGGGATACCGTATATACTCGAGTATAAGTCGAATTTTTCAGCACATTTTTTAGTGCTGAAAGTGCCCCCCTCGACTTATACTCGAGTCAAGCACTTTTCTGCAGCAAAAATTTTTATTTTCCGAACCGACTTTGGGGCCCCATATCTCAGGGCCACTTGGTGCTAGGAACCCCAAATTTGGTGTGAAAACCCAGTGGAACTGGTACCAGAACATATCCAAAGCTGAAGTTCCTAGCACTAAGTGGCCCCGAGATACGGGGCCCCAAAATCGGTTCGGAAAATGTCATTCTCTGCTGCAGAAAAGTGCTTGACATTTTCTGAACCGAATTTGGGGCCCCATATCTCAGGGCCACTTGGTGCTAGGAACCCCAAATTTGGTGTGCAAACCCAGTGGAACTGGTCCCACAACATATCCAAAGCTGAAGTTCCTAGCACTAAGTGGCCCCGAGATACGGGGCCCCAAAATCGGTTTGGAAAATGTCATTCTCTGCTGTAGAAAAGTGCTTGACATTTTCTGAACTGATTTTTGGGGCCCTGTATCTCGGGGCCACTTGGTGCTAGAAACCCCAGCTTTGGAAATTTTATGGTGCTAGTTCCACTGGGTTTGCACACCAAATTTGGGGATCTTAGCACTAAGTGGCCCTGAGATACAGGGCCCCAAATTCGGTCAACTGTGTCCATCTGCTGTAATGTCATTTCGGGACCCTTTGGGTTCAGAGACCCCAAATTTTGGCTGCAGCTAGGGAGCATCTAGGAACCCTTAACTACCGAGTTTGAAGTTCAGGGGACCTATGACTGCAAATGGGCACAGTGAGGCTGCAAATGGGCACAGTGAGGCTGCAAATGGGCATTGTTGACCCTCTTTTCCACTTGCAGTAGCTGTGCATTTCTCACCCTCGTCTTATACTCGGGTCACTAAGTTTTTCCCATTTTTTTGTGGTAAATTAGGGCCTCGACTTATACTCGGAACGACTTATACTCGAGTATATACGGTAGATTTATAGCATTTTTATTATTTTTTTTTTTTTACTAGTAATGGCGGCGATCTGCGATTTTTATCAGGACTGAAAAATTATGGCGTACACATCGGACACTTTTGACACATTTTTGGGACCATTGGCATTTATACATCGATCAGTGCTATAAAAATGCACTGATTACTATAAAAATGTCACTGGCAGAGAAGGGGTTAACACTAGGGGGGGATCAAGGGGTTAACTGTGTTCCCTGAGAGGTGATTCTAACTGTAGAGGGAGGGGACTGACTACAGGAAGTGACAGATCGTGGTTCCTAGCTCTTAGGAACTCATAATCTGTCACTCCTCACAGAACAGAACAGGGATTTGTGTTTTTACACACACTCGTCCCTGTTCTGCCTCCCATGCCTGCGATTGCTCGTGGCCGGTGGTCATCGCGACTGTCGGCCACGAGCATCAGCACCCCCGCTGTGCAGCGGGCACGTGCGCATGCCTCCGGAGGTACGCGCATGCCTGCTATCACGATCCCGCGAGCCGACGTATAGCTACATATAGCTACAGTATAATGATGGTGCAGTGGCGGAATTATAGGGGTCGCTGAGATCGCCATGGCGACCGGGCCCCTTGCTGCAGGGGGCCCCCTGTACTCTTCGATAGGAGGAACAACAGGGGCGGCTGAGACCAAGCTCCCCGATCGTCTGTAATCGGCACTGACTTTGCAGGGAGCTCATCACAGTGTGTGCTGTGCTCTTTGTCTCCCGCTACAGTGCAGTACCTGGCAGGAAGAGCTAAGGTAAAGAAGGTCTGCCATTTTTTTTTATAAGACTATCTATCTACTGTATGTGTGTTTATATGTGTGTATGTGTGTATGTATGTATGTGAGTGTGCATGTATGTGTGTGTGCATGTATGTGTGTGTGCATGTATGTATGTGTGTGCATGTATGTATGCATATGTATGTATGTATGTATGCATATGTATGTATGTAAGTGTGTGCATGTATGTATGTATGTGTGTGTGAATGTATGTATATATGTATGTGAGTGTGCATGTGTTTATCAGTGGCGGTGGATCCATAAGGGTGCACAGGCGCCGCCCCCTATCTCCAGCCACTCCCTCCCTCTATGACCAATGGATAGATTCATGCATAGCATGAATCTATCCATTGCCACCGCTGCCACCCCCATATTTAGGTGTTCGGCCCCTTTTAGGATGCCAGGTACCTGAATTACAGCGGTGGGGGGTGTTTTTGAAGCACCTGATTAGAGCCATAGGCTCTAATAGGCTTCAAAATAGGTGAACTGCGAGTACCATGCTTGGCGCTCACAGTCCACCCAGGTGTGTTAGAAAAGCAAATTCATATTCACTTTCCTAACACTGAACCGCCTTTCCACCAATCAGGTGTGCGGGTCTGTTAGCTGTCACCTGATTGGCTGAAACGATAGGCATGGCTTTTGCACACCTATCAGGAGGAGAGGACGGGAGATGAGGACGGCAGAAAATGCATGGAGGACCCCGCTCATGGCCGTCACCTGCTACCCCACCTAGACAGGGTAAGTGCTGGGCAGACGGGCGGGGGGGATTCACAGTGGCAGCATTCAATGGCACAGTTGCAGCATTTGATGGCACACTGGCAGCATTTAACGGGCACACTGGCAGCATTTATTGGGCACAGTGGCAGCATTCAATGGCACACTGGCAGCATTTAATGGGCACAGTGGCGGCATTTGATGGGCACAGTGGCGGCATCTGATGGCACAGTGGCGGCATCTGATGGCACAGTGGCAGACTTCGATGGGCACAGTGGCAGACTTCGATAGGCACAGTGGCAGCGTTTGATGGGCACACTGGCAGCATTTGATGGGCACACTGGCGGCATTTGATGGCACAGCGGCAGAGTTTGATAGGCACAGTGGCAGCATTTGATGGATACAGTGGCGACATTTGATGGCACAGTGGTGGCATTTGATGGCACAGTGGCAGCAATTGATGGGCACAGTGGCTGCAATTGATGTTTTTTTTTCTAAATTTCTCAGTTTGCTCACGCCTCCCTAAAAATTTTGAGCACCAGCATATGTGCATTTATATATATATATATATATATATATATATATATATATATATATATATATATATATATATATATGTGTGTGTTTTTATATATGTGTGTGTGTGTGTTTACATGTATGTATGCACATTTTAGGTATACGCTTTTAATCCTGACCCCCTATATGTGTACAATCAGAACTGATTTTTTTATTTTTTTTTTGCTTGTTCATAGTACCGGCAAAAAAATGCTGTTCCTCCGAAAAGCAATCCATGCTCTGTTCGCTTTTCAGAGGCATTTGACAGCCAGTAAGGAGGCAATATGTTGCCTACTGACTGCCTGTTTTAACCCCTTAAATGCATCATCACTATCCCACAACTACATGCAATGCACACAGTTGCGGAGTGGTTGCAGTGTAGCCCCATTCATCTAGGGGTATACTTCAAGGGTGCTGTGACTGCAAAAAGATTGAGAAACACCGACATAGAGGAACCCATCTCTCCATTTTTCTCTTGCAGCCGCTGAATGCCTGTGGGAGGGAGAGGAGGAGAAGCGGGGGGGAGGAGAAATCGATTCCTTTATATGCAGCCACCCACTTATGACCGGGCCCTGTTGTTCCGCCATCGGGCTCGGAGAAAAGAGCCCTGTCCGGGGGTCAGGGGGGCCCTTCATGGTTTCTTGCATCGGGGCCCTGAAGGTCCTAGTTACGCCACTGTGATGGCGGCTGGTCAGCAAGCGGTTAAAGACAAATTTGATTATACAAAATAACTGTTAATAATATATTTAAAAGTTTCAAGTATAGTTTGCTTCATATGTTGCACAGGGAGATCTGCAACAGACAATTTATAGGAACATGTAGTGATTTTGTAAACATTTTCTTTATTTATTATTGTACAGGACTAAAAAAAAAAAAAAAAAAATGAAGCATTTAGGTAATATAAAACATTGAATATGAATACTTGTATTTTCGTATGGAGCTAGCGGGTTGTCACTTGTATCTTAGTCTCTCTTTACTGCTTGTTGAAAAATCTCTGTAGTCAACACAAGAGAATTATAATGAGTAGTGATTCTCTCCAATATTGATTTGTGATCTGGTACACAAGGCGATGTACCATCATCCCTATATATACTGTATATATAAGTAGCACTACTCCCTCAGGTGATGCTGTTAATAGCTGGTTCTCCCCAATTAGTACAGAGGCTGCAATTGCCCACAAGAACCAGTCCATAAACACCAGCTCCAATAACTCAGACTAAGGGATGTATGTTTTTATTTTTATTGCTTAAATAACTTTAAACAGGTTTAGGGGTTAGGGCATAGAATACTCCAGAATGCTTGCACAATAACAGGAGGACATGTTTCTCTAAGCTACCATCTACAGATTCTGCTGGCGCTGAGGCCTAGACTGCAGCTTCTTGTATCTCTGGCTATCACCCAGGGTCAACAGTTCCCCAGGAGAACTGGAACCCTCCCTAGAATGAAAAGAACAATATCTCCAAGGCTTTAGAATATGTATCACCTCCCCAGCCACCTTATGGACACTCCTCACCAGGCCATAATGAATATTTAGGCTGGTCCTTTGAATCTTCCTCCCTAAAATCTGTAAGATTCTTCCAGAAGCAGAGGAAATAAATCAAACCCTTGAAACCCTAAACAGACCAGAACAAACAATCACTGCTCCCTTGACTACAGAGGGAGCCAAAAACTAAATTTGCCTGCACATACACAAACAACAAACATAAATAACAGTGGGACTTTTCAAAATGTACATCACCATTTATACATACATTTCCATTTAATTAAAAATCATTTTACATTTTCTTAGTACAATGTTTTGAAAAGTTCTATGGATATTTTCAGTTTATGGCATATAGTGACTCCCCCCCCCCCCCCCCCGCCAAGGCTGAATTTATATTATATGCCCCCAAAGCCAGCTATCTTATATTGTCCCTTCTTTCCATAGTGAATTGATCAACCTAAGCATAAAATAATATTATACATCATAGCTGCACCAGGCATGACAGACTTGGATTGGGGAAGCTAAAACAGTGCAGGCAATATGGCACACAGGAAGTATGCAGGACAACTGTTCTTTGCATGGGCTACTGGAGCCCACCATAAGTACAGGCTTCCCATAGGAGATAATGGAGCTGTGGTGGGCAAGCACATTGAGAAGGGGCCCTTTTTTTTTGAAGAAAGGCTGTGTGATTCCAAGCAAAGCCAAAATTGCTAAATAGGACTGAATTGTAAGTATTTGTCTTAATGGGTATTGTGATAGACTGCCTAGCCCCCCGCCTGAGTGCCTCCGCCAAACAGTGCCTCCTGCTCGCCAAACCCTTCCAGCAGACTGATAGCTAATACCAGCCCTTTACCCCAAGCATCATACACAAAGAAGATGTTGAGGTAAGAACCAAAGCTATAACTTGATTGAACAGGAATACAGGGTTTTATACACTTCAAAAATAGGGACAGTCACCACATGAACAAAAAAAACAAATATTGCACATTGAGGCAAACTTCCAACAATGGATAGGTAACGAGGTAAAGTTGACACAAGACTAATTGCATCTCCAAGAGGATTATCAGACAGACAGAAACAATAGGTAATTCAATTAACAATTGGAATGCACACCCAGGAGGCACACATTACAGCAGGAAACCAGGTTGTTTTGAGCCAATTATAATCTGCTTTGAGTCTCTAAGTCTAGGAGGGGGTTGAAGCAGTCAATACTGGTTTGGGCTGTCTCTACCTCAACAAAGCACAGAGGCCCTAAATCTGTTTTTGGGTCCTTCAGTTCTCAGAGTCTGTGTATTTCGTGAAGACACAGACTTGGACTTGAATCCAAAGTAAAACTACACCAAAGGTCCCCCAGGCAAACACCTGCCAAAGAATAGAACCCCTCAAACACCAGGGCCTATAGTCAGTGGGCAAGAGGCTAGTCTGCAGCCCCCTCCTAAAGCCCCTGTCCCTGGTTGGGTCTGTCACAGGTATCACTTTGGAGGGTGGGGGGAATTTATTAACAAACAAATGTACAAATGTACAGTTGATCTTTAAGGTGTTATTGACAATTGGCAACATGATGTCTGGGATGGCTGACAGTACTACTGCCTAGCTCACGTTATATATATATATATATATATACCCCAAGCAGCCATATTAGAAACAATCAACCCCACAAACTCAACAAATGACAAAATGATATTAACTGGATATACAAACCCTCTTTGGATGTTAGGCATAAGCACTGGTTTTTGTTTACTATTCTTGTTGTTATTTTATGTCTATACATAAGTTGTATTACATACATTTATAACATACCGTTTTGTTCTCATGGAATTACCTATGTGTTAGATGACGAGATTGTAGTCTGGATTATCTCCTTCAATAAAACCCTTTTTAAAAAACAAAAAACAAAAATATATATACAGTATAAATCATCATAGTGAAGACATAAAGATGAATTAAAGAGGAAGTTAACCCATCCATTTGATAGTTTCAAAAAACAGTCAACATTCCCAGCATGCAGGAAATGCTAGCTGTCACATTGGTTGTGCTCTCAACCAAACTGCCAAACCATCCAATGGCTGGTGTCATTTAGGATCACATGTGCAGCATTATGGCAGTTGCAGAGGCAAAGATGGCACCTTCTTTGGCTGTAAATGATAGGAGGGTTTATAGTACTTCCACTTTAACAAAGAGTGACACAGGCATAGAGCCTGGGCCATTCTTCTCAAATGAAAACAAATGATGCTCCTAATTAACAAAAGGATATAGGCTCCATGCACACTGGAGCTGATCAACTGCAATTTATTGGCGTTTGGGCGTTTTTTTTTTGAAGCCCATAAACTCCATTCTATGTTAGCCTATGTGTCTATGCACACATGGACGTTTTTTAGCTTTAATGAGCAGTGAAGTTTATGGGCTTTTTTCTGAACACCAGAAATTCGCGTTCAAAGTGCCGTTTTTCACGTTAAAAAAGGCCAAACGGCGTTTAACACGAGTTAATTAGCGTTCAGCGTTCTATTTTTTCAATGCATTGTGGGAGTTTGGAATGCATTGTGGGATTTTTGGAGTGTCCTCTGTGTATTTTTATTAAAAACGCCCATAAACGATAACGCTAAAAAACACTCATAAACGCTCATAAACGCTAGTACAAAATGCTGTTAAAAGCACATTTTTCAACCAGTGTTTTCTGACAGCAATCTGGCGTCCAGAAAAAGCTTTTTTGAGCTTCAGTGTGCATGGAGACTTAACCTTGTTTGGTTAATTAGAAGTGACGTGCTCCATTTTCTATGCCTAGTTAGATTCGGCATATGGAGCAGGAATACCGAAGTTGTTTGCTCCATTTCCCTCTGCTTGCCTCCCAGCTCAGCTGAGAGCAAGAGAAAAAAGAAAGCCTGTTAACTTGTTTTCCAGCCCCTTTCCCTGTCAATATGCAGGCGTTTGTTGTGTACTTACTGCACAGACAGAAAGATGTACGGGAGCTTGTTTGCCAGGTTGCTGGAAGACAGTTAACATCTCATATACCAAGTTCAGTTTGTCAGGGAATTATCAATCCCTTGGTTAATTAGGTGTGAAACCTGAGTCAGTTTCTTTTTACTCTGAAATAGAATCTGGCACAGAAGGAGCAGTTTCTATTTCACTCTGAAATAGAATCTGGCACAGATGGAGCAGAGAATTCTGAAACAGGTCTATCTGCTTTATTAAAGTGGTGCAGGAAGCTTTGTTAATTCCTTCCACAAGCTTTTACTACTTAAGATCTGCCCCATATCAGTTTTACTGCTACAGGGCAGCACCTGTACACTATCCGGCTCTTCCGGGTAGGGAGCACGCATGATCACACACAGCGGGAGCACAGCCGATTATCCATCAGAGAGCATAATGGCAGTCTTCCTATGTAAACAAGGCAGATCACTGTTCTGACAGGAGGGAATCCTTGGATCCTTTTTCTCTGCAAAGCAGGGACAAGGATCCATGTCTTCCCCTAGTAAAAGCACTTGCCATAGTTTAGAAAACACAGGCTAGGCACACAGTTAACGTTTTAATCGCCCCTGATGTTAACCCCTTCCTAGCCAGTGTCATTAGTACAGTAACAGCGCATATTTTTTCAGTACTGATCACTGTTTTAGTGTCACTGGTCCCCAAAAAGGGTCAAAAGTGCCAGTTAGTGTCCAAATGTCGGCAACAATATCACAGTCCCGCTATAAATACCTTAGATTGTAAGCTCCTTGAGGGTAGGGACCGATGTGAATGTACAATGTATATGTAAAGCGGTGCGTAAATTGACGGCGCTATATAAGTACATTAAATAATAATAATAATAATAATATAAGTCACTGCTGGCCGCCATTACTAGTAAGAAAAAAATAAACAAAAATAAATAAAAGTTTTTAGACACTATAGCCTCGTACACACGATCAGATTTTGTGACGGGAATTGTGTGATGACAGGCCGTTTGTACGTTCCATCAGACAATTGTTGTCGGATTTTCCACGTGTGTGTACACAAGTCTGTCGGACAAAAGTCCAAAGTACAAACACGCATGCTCCGAAGCAAGGACGAGCTGGAAGTGGTCGGTCTTGTAAACTAGCGTTCGGAATGGAGAATTAACATTTGTGACGCGGAAAATTATGAAATCTCGAAATGCAGTGCACAATTCTCTTCTTCTTTAATGGGATAATAATGAAGCTGCTTTGCTGGTGATACTGATGGAGTTATGGCAAACAAATTTTCAAAGGTGATATCAAGAATAACATTATTATGCTTGTTTTTTTGTTTTTTGTTTTTTGGTGCAAATTACCACAACATCATTATCCGTAGTTTTTAAGATCAAAGATACAACTATGTTGGTGTCCCTTGTTGATTTTACATTGTATTTCTTAAAATGTAACTGCCGACTCCCAAACTGTCATTTGAAGTAAAACACATAGCCAAGTATTATTCTCCACAATTTTTTTATTGTGCATTAAAAAAAGAAAACAAGTAAAATTAGGCATGCTATCTGCCAATAGAACTTAACCAAAAAGTTCATTCTATGCATCCAAAAATCTAGAAAATATACCAAATCAAATCATTATTTAACCAAAAAATAAAATAAAAGCCTCATGCATGTGTCCTGCTTCTTAATATAGGGAGTCAACAATGCCAAGAGTTGGTGAAAGCAGGGGTCCATCATCCGGAGATAATTCCGAAAATCATCTGGATTATTCTCCTGGAGCTCCCTCAGCAAAGGCATATGACATAATTGGTCATGATTAATAAAGCAAACAATTTTTGGTCCAAGAAATCCTCCTCCTCCTGTTCTTGGACTGGACTTGGGTCAAAGCAATAACTCCAAGGCCAATAATAAATAACACGTTATCTCCTCCGATTCTGCAACATGACTGGTTGACGAACGGCCATTCAGAAACGAGCTGAAAAGCGTGAAATGAAAAGCACAAACTGAAAAGTGCTAAATGAAAAGCGCGAATAAACACTCACCAAACTTCTACGAACACAAAATTAGCAGAAAGAGCACAAAGGGTGGCGCTAAAGAGCTGAAAAACCACGTAGTACATCACTACGTTCGTGTTTGTTGGCCAACAATTGTGTGCCCTTTATATGCAAGACAAGTTTGGGGCTAACGTCCTTCGGACAAAAGTCCAAGGTTTTGTCTGTGGAAAATCCGATCGTGTGTACGAGGCTTAAAACTTTTGTCCAAACCAATCAATATACGCTTATTGGGATTGTTTTTTACCAAAAATATATAGCAGAATACATATTGACCTAAATTTATATAGAAATTATTATTATTATTATTATTTTTTTTAATTATTGGATACGTTTTATATCAGAAAGTAAAAAATATTGTTTTTTTTTCAAAATTGTTTTTTTCTTTTTTTTGTTCATAGTACAAAAACAAAAACGCAGAGGTGATCAAATACCACCAAAAAAAGCTCTATTTGTGGGAAAAAAAAGGACATCAATTTTATTTGGGTGCAGCATCGCATGATCACGCAATTGTCAGTTAAAATAACGCAGTGCCATATCGCACAAAATGGCCTGATCATGAAGGGGGGTAAAAAAAAAGACAATTGACTAGTACTCTAAGCCTGGAGGGACATGGGCCCAATAACTCCTGCATGGATTGCTCTATCACTACATATTATCAGTCATTTATTGGTTTAAATTTGTATTTGTAGGATTAGCGATGCTTTAAAATATGCCACATTATAGTGTTAGACAAGTGCTAGAAGGGTTAATGCTCTGCCATTCTGCCAATTCAATGTGACCAAGTTCAGTTTCTGCAGCACATTGCTCATTCTTACAAACTTTTCACATAATACAGTTTCCTTTTTTTCATTGTTTTTTCTCTGTGCAGAATTAGTATGTTTTAAGAGCAAGAAACTACGTTCAAAGTTAGCTTTTGTGATCTAACAGACTTCTGTAAAAGTAATTTAAAATCACAGTGTGTTTCCTTGAGCTTGCCATTTTGTTTGTTTCTGGAAATGTCCATTTTATATTGACCCCTTTGCAATGATTTTAGTTGTACAAAATATGAAGTCGCTGGCAATATATTGGACGATTTTACTTTAATTTTTTTTCCTCATTGTATTCTGTAACCTTGCCTGAATAATAATACATTACTGAATAAAGTATAAAGCAAATTGCTTCCATTAAAAATGTGCTAGCCTACATGATCACAGGGAGGGAATGGTGGTGTTGATGAGAAGATGTCTAGATAACCTCCGCATACTGAATAGGCAGGATGAGACATGAGACATTTAGTCATGTGATGTCACACATGCTTTTGTATGCAGACATCATATAACAGTTTGTTTCATGCTTTCACAGTCCTGAAGTTCAGCTCAGGTGGTGGATCTGTCATAATTCGTCATGCATGCATTTGACCAAATCCATGAATGAATGTTACGAATTCAGACTTTTGAATCTGGCTGCCTGAGTTGACAAGATTAGCCTTAGTCCACCTAAAACTACTATTTCATTGTTGGAAAGTTGAAACACCTGATTTTTTTAATATCCCCTGGGACTATGTCTTCCTGGGTCTACACGAAAAGAAAAACGTAAAGGTCATCAACTCACTGTTGAGTAACCGCTACACCATTATATATATGTGCATACAGGTGCAGTGAACCTTAAATTTGCAGAGTTACCAGTTAAGGTGCGGTATCAGTAACTAAGCTAAATCTTATAAAAAAATTAAAAAGGGGGAAAGAAACCCACTGAAAAGAGCTATGGGTAGACCAAGCTACTTGAGAAAGGTATAGTTTATTGCACAAGAATGTAATTAATGGTACACTTTACAAACACTGGGTACCCGCCACCAAAACCCAAACTCACTTAAAGCGGAGTTCCACTGGTTTTTGAGTTTATTAAAAGTCAGCTGTACTGCGCATGCATCAGCGTGACGTGATGCGTCATCCGTGACCTTATGAGCGTCACTGTCGTGGAATTACCTCCGACATGTTTTAACCCATCACATGGGTTTTATCAAGGCGGAGGTAATTCCACGACGGTGATGCTCATAACATCATGGATGACGCATCAAGTCACGCTGGCGCATGCGCAGTACACTTTCTGAAACCAGCAGCAGCCATTTTTTGGTACAGGTATCAGAACTGATTTTGGGACAACAGTTAGCGATATACAGCGCTCAGCAGAACTTTTGCTTTAGCCACCAGGATCCATTTGCAACAGCAGAGTACTCTAGCTGAACAGCTTTATGCAGTATGTGACCCCATTGCTACTTATGGACTTCCAGGGAGAAACTGGGACACCTGGTGGATTAATCAAAGATTCCTGTTCATTGTGGTCGGATGAGCGGACCAGTGGTCCAAGTGATTTTTTTTTTAATCTTTTCCTAATATGCCTGTTTTGAATAGGGGTTTATCTCCTGAGCTGCATATTCTCTGGGACCACACTCTGTTCTTTTTTTTTTTTTGTTTGTTTTTTTTTTTTTGCCACTTGAGCAAATTCTCTGGGAGACTTAATTCAACTTTGCAGTTCTTTTTTGACCCTTCTCGTTTTCACATCATCTTAGCCTGTATCAAATGCTCTTACAAAATTTATTTAATAATTCCTACATAAAAATGATGCAAAAAACTTATACACCCCTCTAAAACACAATCTTTAACCAGCTTCTCTCACCTCCCCCCTCCCTTCCCTCCGCCCCCACCATACCTCTGTATTTGAACACTTGTTCTTCTTTTAATGTTTAATTTCTATTTATTATCTTCCTCCTTTCCCAGCTCTAAATCTGTACTCTTAGTTCTTCAGCATAGCTCCATGTTTTTTTTTAACTCTTTCCAACACTCCCACTTATCTTTTATCCCCTCACTGTTTTCATCTATACTGTATCTCAGATGTTCCATGTTGTATGTTTTTTCTACCGAGTCAATCCACTTCCAAATGAGTGGGCTGTCTACTACTTGCCATTTCTTGGGAATAAGTCTTTTTGCTGCATTTAGAAGGTGTGGTATCAATGATTCTTTGTATTGTTTTACTTCTCCTTCCACACCGTGTAGGAGTACTGTCCACGGATCTTCTACTACTTCTATTTTAGTGATTTCTTTTATAAAATATAAGATCTTTTCCCAATATTTTTTGATTTTAGGACAGCCCCACCAAAGGTGGGCCATTGTTCCTACCTCCTTGCAGCCTCGCCAACATTCCGCCGATTTACCACTTTGGTATTTGCTATCGCCACTCATCGATCACCCATGCATCCTTATTTTGTTTTAATTCTTGAAGTGGTATTATTTTCCCTTTTTTTATTTTTTATTATTATCTCTTAATTGTGCCCTATCATTCTTTATCCAATTTCCCTCTATTCTCTTTTTCCCTGGTGAAAAATATTCATTTTCTTTCAGTGCTATTAGAGGTGAATTATATTTCCCATTAAGCAACTTGTACGTCACATCCCAAATTTTTAATACAGTCCGTGTCAGTACGTGCTTGTTTTCATCAAGTGTTCTGCAGTGTGGCGGATTCCATATTATGTTTCCCAATTGTGCCTTACAAAGAGGTTTTTCTATAACAACCCATCTTTTCTCAATGTTTTCCCTAACCCATTCTATCACTCTCGACAATAATATCGCTTTGTAGTAATTTTGAATGTCGGGGACTGCCAGCCCTCCTCTTTTTTTTCCCTGCTTTAATGTTAAAAAGGAGACTCTAGGCTTTTTATTTTTCCAAATAGCTTTTATTATTATCGATTTTAGCTTTCTAAGATATGGTTGTGGTAATGCCACTGGCAACATCTGGAACTTATATGTAATCTTTGGGAGGAGAACCATCTTTATAGTGTTAATACGTCCTATCCAAGATAATGACCTACTTATTAATCTTTTACTTTCAGTTTTAATTTCATCTAGTAGGGGGATATAGTTTATTTTATAGATCTTCTTTATTGAATTAGCTAACTTTATTCTTAGGTACATTATTTCTTTCCTCCAGGAGAATTTAAATTCCTTTTTCAACTTCCATTCTTCCAGTTTACTTACATTTATGTTTAATATTTCAGATTTCGATAAATTAATTTTACAGTTTGATATTTTGCCCTATTGTTTTAAGGTTTTTAATAAATTAGGCATTGTAATCCTAGGGTTAGCTATGTAAAATAACACATCATCCGCACCTTGAATCCACTGATATCAGCTCAGCTCGTAATCAGCCCCCAGGCCATTCATATATTGACATGTTTCTAAAGAAAAAATTTGCGCTAGGTGTACAAACAGTAACTTGGTGAATATCACCCGTGAAGGAAAATCCTGCAGCTATGCACTATACCTTGATAAGGGCACTACTAAATAGATATAACAAAAAGCACAGCGCTGGATATAAATGCAAAAATACAACAAAAATTGATATTACTATTAAAGCACCAACAACTTTCATATGTGGTAAAATAAAAAAATAAAAATAAACAATAACATGAATGCTTCACTATAGTGATATATATGCGTGAACAATAACATGGATGCTTTACTATAGTGATATATATGCGTGACTATTCCCAGTTTTTTATCCACACATTTAGAAAAAGTCCAAAGATGCAAAAATTATGTCAAAACAAATGTCCAAAAAAGCAATTAAATGTGACTTTCTATGAATAATAAATCCGTGACTGTCACCGTGTTGAAATCCCGTCACCTGGTAAAGATTGAAGGCTTACCGGATAGCCTCTGATCAGAGGCATAGAGCTAATAGCTTGGGGTTTGCCCTCCACAGCACCAGAAACTTCTCGCGTGGTGCCCCTGATGATGTCATTTCTGACGAAACGGCCGTAGGATTGACACGCTCGTACCGACGGCGCATGCGAGAAGTTTCGTTTTAAAGCTGTATTGGTTCCTTGCAAGGAAAAGTGTTTTTATGGATGCCAGTGAGGCGACTTTTAATAAACAAGAGATAAAACGTTCTACACCATTGGAGTTTTCTCTTTTCTTTTAAACACGGTGAGAGCTCTCTTCCCTGATTGTACCGCTGTCTGGAAGCCTGTGGCGATCGTTTGTGGATCTACATCCATCATCCCAGCTAAAGTTCCAGCCGCTGTGGAGGGCAAACCCCAAGCTATTAGCTCTATGCCTCTGATCAGAGGCTATCCGGTAAGCCTTCAATCTTTACCAGGTGACGGGATTTCAACACGGTGACAGTCACGGATTTATTATTCATAGAAAGTCACATTTAATTGCTTTTTTGGACATTTGTTTTGACATAATTTTTGCATCTTTGGACTTTTTCTAAATGTGTGGATAAAAAACTGGGAATAGTCACGCATATATATCACTATAGTAAAGCATCCATGTTATTGTTCACGCATATATATCACTATAGTGAAGCATTCATGTTATTGTTTATTTTTATTTTTTTCTTTTACCACATATGAAAGTTGTTGGTGCTTTAATAGTAATATCAATTTTTGTTGTATTTTTGCATTTATATCCAGCGCTGTGCTTTTTGTTATATCCATATATTGACATAACTTTGGTGTTAAGATCTCTTTATATTTTTTAAAATAGTACGTTGTAAACCCATCCGGGCCAGGGCTTTTCCCGGGGGCTGAGTCAGACAAGGCATTGTTGATTTCTTCCTCAGTTATAGGCTTTTCTAATATCTCCTTTACTTTTTCTGAAATCTTTGGTAATCTAGACTTTTTTAGAAATTCATTTATCTTTCCTCGTTTTTCCCCTAACTGACCCCCGGGCTGATCTACTGAGTACAATAGTTTTTTAATGTTTCCGCTATTTCCTTTGTCGTATAAACCATTTCCCCTCTCTTAGTTTGGATTTTTTCAATAAAATTTGTTGATCTTTTCTTTTAAAGCATTCTGGCTAAGTTTTTACTTGCTTTATTTCCCCACTGGTATCTTTCTTTAGCTAATCTATGAAATTTTTTTTGTCTCTTATTCCATGAGAAATCTTAATTCAACTCTTTTGGTTACTAATGTTTGGTACGTTGCTAGGTGGTGACTCTTGTATTTTTTATGTACTTGTTCGGCTTTGAATATTTCTTCAATTAAATTTTTGATTTTCCCTGTTCTCTCTTTTTTTTCCCTTACTCCTACGTCTATCAGGATCCCCCTAATGTAGGCTTTATGAGCCTCCCATAGGGTTGACCCCGATATCTCTTCTGTTTCGTTTATTGCTAAGTAATGTTCTAGTTCCTTTTCAACGATATTTGAGCCTACCTCATCGCGGAGTAAATCTTCATTTAGTCACCAGGCAAAGGGCTGTCTTTGGTTCCCGGGGACTGTCATTTTCATTCTTACTGGGGCGTGGTCCGATAAAGTAGATATTTCTATACTGGATTCTATTATCCTTTCAAGAAGTCTATGGTCAACCAGTATGTAATCTATCCTAGAGTATGTCCCATGTATAGGGGAGTAAAACGTGAAGTCTTGAGTTTTAGGATTCTTGATCCTCCATATGTCCACCATTTGACACATGTAATTTTTGTCTTATCATTTTTAATTGTGTGTTATTCGTCCCCTGTTCCCGGGACGTACTGTCCACTCCTGGCTCCATAAAAAAGTTCATATCTCCCATCAAAATCACCCACCCACTCTTAAAATCCATCAACTTCTCCAAGATACCTTTTAAATATTTTATCGGGTTCTTGTTAGGGGCATAGATGTTTGCCAATGTGCATTCCATTTCACTTAATTTACCTTTTAGGAAGAGAAATCTTCCTTCTGGGTCAGACAACCTTTCCTCCAATTTAAACCGGATACCTTTCGCGAATCTTATTGCCACCCCCCTTGCTCTCTTTGTAATTGTGTCTCCATAATACCAAGTCAGAAAATTATTAGAGTGAAATTTAATGTTTGATTCATGAGATAAGTGGGTTTCTTGAAGAAAGATTACCTTTGCCCTGTACCATTTGAGTTCCTTTAGTATCTTATGTCTTTTAGTGGGTGTGTTTAATCCCCCTACGTTGTATGTCATAAAATTTATTGTTGTCATCTTTTTTCTCCTGATTCCCTATGCTGAATTTGCTCCTCTTGTCTATAGCGGGTTTTTTCCTTTCTTCTATGTGTCTTACACGAGGGATCCCCCCCTTCCACTCCCCCCTACATCTTCCCCCTCCTCCCCCCCACCTCTCCCCCCTCTCTCCCCCATCCCCCCCCCGGCCCCAAACAGGCCACTGGATCGTTGAAGGCCTTGGAAACCATGGCCCTCTCCAGATCTCTTTGTCCTGAGGTGAGGCTCTGAGTGTGCCATCCTACCTCTCCCCACCGAAACGAGGTGGAAAATGTGGGGGGGGGCAGGCCAGCCGTTTACCGAGAACACGACCTGGGTCAGCCTATTCTCAGCCCTCCTTGACCGTCCCCCCCTCTCCCACACCCCTCCATCCCCACCCCCCGAAGCCACCCTCCCAGATGTTCCCCAATATTTTATTTTATGCAGTATTCCTGAATCTTTGTTGCTCGCTGTCTTCTTTCTGTTAAATTTCCCATTCTTTCTCAGTCCAACCAGGTAACTCTGGCACCTGTAAATCTAATTTGTTACAGAATTCCACCAGTTCTTCGGGGAACCGTAGTCTGGCAGATCTTCCCTCTTTGAAGCCCATTAAACATACTGGGAAACCCCAGCTGTACTTTATATTCTGAGTCCTCATCTGCTCCAACAGGGGTTTCAGGAGTCGCCTTCTTGCCAATTTTTCTGGTGCCAGATCAGCAAAAACTTGTATCTCCGATCCTTCATAGTATAAAGGCGATTTTCCTCTCACCTTCATCCAAATTTCTGCTTTATCTTCATAAAATCTGAATCTAACCATTATGTCCCATTGCTTATCTGCTACTGTGTTGTATAATCTTCCGTTCTAAAATATGGCGCTACTATCTGGCTGATTAACTGGACTACTAATTAACAGTGGCTATATGCCACCTGCTACAAATGGTATTATTCCAGGGATCCCATCAGAAGTGTACAGCTTATGATCTCACCACTACCCCTGTTTATCTCCCAGCTGGGGGGGTTTCCAGCATCAAATGATGATTTGGGTACTCTGATCAATGGTGATACTCACTGGGATCTGTGAGATAACCCCTTGTCATGCTTTGCACTTTATGTTTATATCTTAGGGTGGGTAATTGATGTATATAAGCACGGCTTGTGACATTATTGTTTTTACTTGAGACAACGTTGTCCTTTTTAAGTGAGTTTGGGTTTTGGTGGCGGGTACCCAGTGTTTGTAAAGTTTACCATTAATTACCGTACATTCTTGTACAATAAACTATACCTTTTTCAAGTAACTTAATCTACCCGTAGCTCCTGGGTCTACATCCCTATTGTGGCCATTATTAGTAAGTCCCATTCATTGGATTTTTTTGTTGTTTTTGTATTTTATATTTTGAGTCACAGGAGCTGCTGGAGAGTGGGAACTCTCATGTGGAAAGGAATCAAGTATTATTGCAAAGATATTGTGTTCTGAGAATTCAAGACATACAGTACATGAAGCCAAGAGTTGAGTCAGCCCAATGTCCTATAAGTAAAACTGACCCTTTAACCACTTAAATTCCAGACACATTTACCCCCTTCTAGTCCAGGCCAATTTTCAGCTTTCAGCGCTGTTGAGTGACAATTACTCAGGCATGCAACATTGTACCCAAATTATATTTTTATCATTTTTTTTTTAAGACAGATAGAACTTTATTTTGGTGGTATTTAAACAGCAATAGCTTTTTCTTTTTTTGCTATATAAAAGAAAAAATACAGAAAATTGTGAAAAAAAACACACTTTTTTTTAGCAAATAAATAATCTTTCTTCATAAAATTAGACTGAAATGTATTCTGCCACATTATTTCAGTAAAAATAACCCAAAACAGTGTGCATTGTTTAGTCTGTGTAAAAGTTATAGAGTCTACAAACTATACTATATATGTTTAAAAAAATATATTTTAAAATTGATCAGTACTGATGTACTAATTGCCTGATTGTACTGATCCCATTTCTTGGGACCCTAAAATGCAGGGACAGTACAAATACCCCCTAAAGGACCCATTTTGGAAAATAGACAGTCCAAGGTATTTAGTAAGAAGTGTGGTGAGTTTTTTGAAGTTGTATTTTTTTGGCATAGTTTTTTGGAAAAATGAAGAAATTAAATAAAATGTGTTTTTCTTTCACAAAGTTGTCATTTTACCAAGCTATTTCTCACACACAGCATAGGTATACTTGCAATTACACACCAAAACACATTCTGCTATGCCTCCTGAGTATGGGGATACCACATGTGTGAGACTTTTTCAAAGCTTAGATGCATAGAAGGGGCTGAAATCCAAGGAGCACCTTCAGGCATTCCATGGGCATAAATTATGCAAAAATTAAAATTTCCTGACTATCTGCCACATTTTTGAAGACCCTGTAGAACCAGGACAGTGGAAACACCCACAAAATGACCCCATTTTGGAAAGCAAACACTCCAAGGTATTCTCTGAAATATGTAATGAGTCTCCTGAAAATTTATTTTTTTTGCCACAAGCTTTTGGAAAAAGTAGGAAAGAAAATGAAAATCAATTTTTTTACACAAAGGTGTAAATTAATAAGATAAACATCACTGACAAACTTGAAAATACACCCCAAAGCACATTCTGCTTCTACTACTGAGTATGGCGATACCACATGTGTGAGACTTTTTTGCAGCCTAGGCACACAGAGGGGCAAAAGATCCAAGGAGCACCTTCAGGCTTTCTAGGGCATAAAATAGACTTCTAATTTCCTGACTACCTCTCACATTTATGGAAGCCCTGAAGCAGGACAAATTACCCCATGTTGGAGAGGAAACACCCCAAGGTATTTTTAGGAGGCATGGGGTGTCTTTTAAAGACTTTGTTTTATTGGCATAAGATTTTGGAAAATGCGGAAAGAAAAGGAAGTTTTTTTTTATACAAAGTTGTCAACTTATTAAGGTATTGCTCACACATAGCATGGGCACACTTAGAATTGCACTCCAAAACACATTCTGCTACTCATCACGAGTAAGGGGATACCACATGTGTGCAACTTTTTCACAGCTTAGCCACAAAGAGGGGCCCGACATCCAAAAAGCACCTTAACCACTTCAGTTTGGTCCAATTCCGACATTCCTCTCCAACATGTACAAAACATAATTTTTTGCTAGAAAACTACTTAGAACCCCTAACTATTAAATATTTTTCAAACAAAGGCACTAGAAAAAAAAAGTGGGTGTTGCATATTTTAATGTCAGACACTATTTTGCAGCTGGTTTTCAAACGCAGAATATTTGGAAAAAAAACACTTTAATAAATTTTAATGCACAAAAACACAATATAATACCCAATTATTTGTTATAATTTAAAATATGAAGTTATGCTGAGGTAATAGATACCAAATATGTCACGCTTTAAAATTGCATTCGCCCGTGGAATGGCGCCAAACTACAGTACCTAAAAATCCCCATAAGCGTCATTTTAATAGCCTTTAAAGGTTACCAGTTTAGGATCACACAGAAGATCTGGAGCTAGAATTATTGCTCTCACTCTGACGTTTGCGGCGATACCTCACTTGTGTGGTGCAGACCCCATTTACATATGCATGTGTGACCAGTGCACGCGCTCACATTTTTGTGCGCGCACAGGCAGATCGGGGCGCTTTAAAAAAATATTTTTTTAATTTTAATATTTATTTTATTATAAATATATAAAATATATATTTTTTTGACATGGTTGCTTTAATTATTTTTTTCTTTTATCAACATTATTGCTATCACAAAGGATGAACAACATCCTTTCTGACAGCATGAGCTGTGACAGGTCCTCTTTATGGAGAAATATGGGGTCTATTAGACCCCAGACCTCTCCTTTGGCCTCCAATGCAGCCGATAAGACACAAATCAGTCTGATTGGCTGCTTCCCTGGCCTGTAACAGCGTATGGCAATAATCAGGATGCTGGTATGGGGTATGGAGGTGATCAGGATGCTGGTATGGGCTATGACAATAATCAGGACACTGGTATGGCATATGAGGGTGATCAGGACACCGGTATGATTTGATGGTGATTAGGACACTAGTATGATGTGGTGGTGATCAGGATGCTAGCATGGTGTATGGAGATGATCAGGGCACTGGTATGGTGCTAATCAGGGCTAATCAGGGCTCTGTTATGGCATATGATAGTGATCAAAATGCTGTTATGGCATATTGTGGTGATCAGGATGCTGGTATGAGCATTGGCGGTGATCAGGGCGCTGGTATGGTGAATGGCGGTGATTGTGGCGCTGGTATGGCGTATGACGGTGATCAGGATGTTGGTATGGTGTATGGCGTGAGCACTGGTAACACTGGGACAGTTGACAGGGGCTGGCTGCACACTTTATTGTTGTTACACTTGGGGCAGTGATCAGGGAAACTGGGGCAGACTGGCATTGCAGTCTGTGAGTGTACATGCAGTCTGATAGGCTGCTGTAAACTCACAGGCTGCAGCATCGGTTCTCTCAGTCGATCTGTGTGACAGCAGAGAGAACCGATGTTTACTTTGGGTTTTCATTGAGTACTATGCGATTGTTGTGATTGGACACCAATCACACCAATCACATAGTACTCAATGTGTGATTGGTGTGATTGGACTCAGCAATCACATGGTACATTACCGCTGTGTCTGGGGCACACATGAACCACCAGGCTCCCGAGTGCGAGCCGCACAGGAGCCGCTGATGTGGGGTGGCGTACAGGTACGTGAATACGCATTGGCAATGTTTCCCGTCCACGATTTGTAGGCTGTGGGCGGGAAACGGGACGGGAAGCGGTTAAAGAGATTGTGTGGCCAATTTAAATTTTGCAGGTGAAAGCACTAAAAAATTAAGCATAATCAATGCTAAATTTTTTTATTGAATTTCAAAGTGTATCCGAACTTGCTAGAGAAATGATAATCCAGAAAGTGTCAAGCACCTAGCACAGTCACAGCTCCAACTTGCATTTCATAGCCCTCTCCTGTTCTGAGAGTGTCTATCTACTCTATGTGATGGCTAGGGATGGGCCGAAACGGACCCCTGTTCGGTTTGCACCAGAAATTTTCAACACTGTGAAAGTTCGGACTCAAATAACGAATCCCATTAAAGTCAATGGGACCTGAATGTCAAAAATCAAAAGTACCCAGGCTTATATGCAAGTAATTGGGCATACAATGGTTATAGGGGTCTGGGTCCTGCCCTGGGAGACATATATCAATAAAAAAAAAGTTTGTGAAAAATGTAATTTTTAAATGAGCAGTGATTTTTAAAGTGAAAGCATAAAATTCCTTCCAATATAGTGCCAGGGGGGTCCCCTTTAGCTGTAAAGTGGCAGATCTGTACCATGTCTAGAATCTGCTGCAGCAACAATTGCATTTCTAAAGCCCAAAAAATGAAATTTTCCCTGCAGCTGCCTTTATTTTGCTCAGCAACAGCTGGGGAGCCAGTGTGTATGATGAGGCCACAATGTAGTGCACTGGGAACAAGATTAGAGATTTTTTGAATACATTCTGGTGTCACTTTGACTTTGGATAGAAGTAAAGACCAAAAATGGTCTTTGGGTGTTGGAGATGCCTTCCCAGCGTAACCCTATAGAGATAATCTTGATGAAAGCAAGAATTGGCCTTGCTGTAAAAAATTGCAATGATATGCACCTGTCAAACAGGTGCAGAAAAATTGGTCTTTGGGTGTCGGGGGCGCCTTCCCACCGTAACTCTATAGAGGTACTCTTGATGAAGGCAAAAAAAATTGCAATGATATGCATGTGTCAAAGAGGTGCTGAAAAATGGGTCTTTGGGTGTTACTTGTGCCCATGAAACCTATACCAAAAACATTCTTCCAGATGAAATGATTGAACACCCTCAAAGCTAGGCAGCCTGGATGGCTATCAAGATGGCTATCCCCAGCAGCAGTCTTGGGCGTTTTGAATGTCTACACAAGGGAGGCTTTTACAGATAAATAACATGCGTAAAATGTGTAAAAAGCACGTATAGTATAATCCTAAGGGAGAATTGTTGAAATTAATGGTTTGGCAACCCTTTAAAGTATAGTCACTGTAACATGCCTCTACATTCATAATATATGTTAATTTTTCTTTACATGTTCTACTGGGTGTCAGTGGTCAAAATACAAATACATATCTAAAGCCAAAACATTGTTAGTGTAGCACTATCCCTGCAGAAGCCGCTGGTATTTTGCCCGGGTCTTCCCCACTTTTCCTCCGCAGCCAGGCACAAGGTAGATTCATAAAAAAAAAGCACAGCATGTTGTAACGCAGCAGCTGGGGTGAATAAACCCTTAGCTGACAAGGCATCAGATGAGGGTGTACACATGCTGGAGCCACGATGCTTTGCTTCGTGACTGCAGCAAGAATTATATCCTCAGTTGCATTTGTCGGGCACTATCCCTCACCAATCACAACCCAATCAAATAATAGGGTCGGTGCTGCAACTTCCCCACAACCGCGTGCAATGCATGTGGTTGTGGTGGGGGTGATGCAGCATTCAGGGTGTTACAAGAGGGTGAGGAGGTGACAAATCGCCTCCTCACTGCCTGTCAAATACCTCTGACAAGCAATCCGTGTGTGGATTGCTTGTCAGAGGAGTGGCAATCTTTTGCAATCAGAGACTCAGAGCAGCAGAGGCGAGGGAGGGACATATGCAATCGTCAAGGCGTGTAGGTGTGTGTGTGTGTGTGTGTGTGTGTGTGTGTAGATGTGTGTGTTGTGTGTGTTGGTGTGTGTGTGTGTGTGTAGGTGTGTGTTGGGTGTGTGTGTGTGTGTTGTGTGTGTGTGTGTGTGTGTATGTAGGATTGGCAAAGGCATCCACAGACAGCACAGTACACCTGCTCTCAGCCACGGATTCCCGGTTGGGTGGAGGCACTGACATTCAGATCAAAGAGGCTCAGGTGACAGTTTGAAGTCTGGAAATGGCAGGCAGAAAATGCCGCCCCCCCCCCCCCTCGCTGGACTGGTGCCCTCTCAGCCCGACTCCCGCTGCTATTGATAACATAACAAAAGGAAAGTTACTTGATCGTGTGCAGTGTAGATTGCAGTTGCCATCCATGCCACCGTCCATCAGAGGTGCCCGCTTGATAAGATGGCCCTGCCGGCAGCTTTCTATCTCTGTGATACCAGACCAGATGCACTGTAGACTCTCCCTCTGTCAGCTATGGTAGGACCAGGGTTTCCACACAGACTTCAGGCTCTCAGATATCCCATCTGAAGCCGCGTGTCAACAATTCAGGCCCTCAGGTCACCCACCTAAGGCCACATGGCAGCAAAATACTGGGGGGGGGGGAGAGCCCCTCCCTCCAGCCTGGTGCAATCCTCTCCAGGAATGACCAAGAGCCTATGTGCTCTTTAAACATACCAGCACCCAGCATGCATAGGGGCACTTCACCTTACAATTGGCCAGGGCTGTATGCATATTCATGCTGCTCATCTGCCTAATCTCCACCTTTTGCACAGAACCTTCTAGGTTGCTAACCACAGGGACACTCAGACAGCATAAGCAGCACCAGAGCACTCTGAGCAGCCTAAACGATCCGATCACAGCTCTCTGTTAAGCAGACAGCACATACATTTACCTGTCCCCCTGTTACAGAAAAAACGAAAACTTTAATACACTAATCCTAGCACCTAATTAGGAGGGTGCTACATTCATTTTTTATAGAGTAGGAAATGGTTAGAACCTTGTCAGGGTATTTGTCCTACTGTCTTTGTCCAATTTTGAAGATTTAACCTGATTATTGTTCTGGAGAAATTTCTCCACAGTGAATGAAAATCCATTTTTTTCTTTGTCACTAGAACAAGTGTCCCCAGTAGAAAATGTTTCCCTGTACTCCATTCTAGCGACAACTGACGATTTGCCATAATTTTATGTCCCGGTGAAAATGGACACAGGTTTTAACTCCTCCATTCATGGGGATGTTTCACCTGCCAAGGGATTTGTATTTCTGACACCCAGTCCTGAAATTTACCCAGCTTTGCTACACAACACAGTTCTGTCTGGTAGACTGGAGTTTTTTCTGTATCTGATGGATAGTTCTTGGGGAACACCGTCATTTACTGGATCTCAACTTTTATTGTTCCTAGATAAATGGGACAAAGTGATATATGTACTTTGTACTCTAGGGCAGCAGTCCCCAATCTTTTTGACACAGGGGACCGGCTGCGCGGGAGAGAATTATGCTAAGGCCCAGGGGGATGCATTTTTTTATGGGCAATTTGTCAGGGCAATGACTGGCGTTCGTACTTCAATCATCACGGCACCATGGTTGATATAGTGTCAGAATGATTGAAGCACATTATTTCTATTATTACATTGTAATATAAGATGAAATAGTTCAACTCATCATAATGCAGAATCAGTGGGAGCCCTGAATGTGTCACTTGCCACTGTCGCCTGCCACCAGATGCAGCTTGTTTTTTGCCATATCGCCTGCCACCAGATGCAGCTTACCACTTGTCATGTCACCTGCCACCAGATGCAGCTTGTCACTTGTCATGTCACCTGCCACTAGATGCAGCTTGTCACTTGCCACCAGATGTGGATAGTCACTTGGCATGTCACCTGCCACAACATGCCAATCGTCACTTGCCATGTTGCCTGCCACTAGATGCTGATTGTCACTTGCCATGTAGCCTGTCACCAGATGCGGATTGTCACTTGCCACGTCACCTGCCACCAGACGCCTGCCTTCAGATGTAGCTTGTCGCTTGTCACGTTGCCTGCCTTCAGATGCAGCTTGTCACTTATAATGTCACCTGCCTTCAGATGCAGCTTGTCACTTGCCATGTCGCCTGCCACTGGATACAGTTTGTCACTTGCCACGTCACCTGCCATCAAATGCAGCTTGTCACGTCAACTTGCCTTCAGATGCAGCTTGTCACTTTGCATGTTGCCTGCCACCAGATGCAGCTTGTTACTTGTGATGTCACCTGCCACCAGATGCAGCTTGTCACCTGCCACCAGATGCGGATTATCACTTGGCACATCACCTGCCACCACATGCGGATTGTCACTTATCATTTTGCCTGCCACCAGATGCGGATTGCCACGTCACCTGCCACCAGATGCAGCTTGTCACCTGTCATGTTAACTGTCTTCAGATGCAGCTTGTCACTTGTAATGTCACCTGCCTTCAGATGCAGCTTGTCACTTGCCATGTCGCCTGCCACCAGATGCAGCAGGTCACGTCAACATGCCTTCAGATGCAGCTTGTCACTTTCTACGTCGCCTGCCACCAGATGCATCTGGTCACTTGTCATGTCACCTGCCACCAGATGCAGCTTGTCAATTGCCACCAGATGCGGATTGTCACTTGGCACATTACCTGCCACCACATGCGGATTGTCACTTGTCATGTTGCCTGCCACCAGATGCGGATTGTCATTAGCCACGTTGCCTGCCACCAGATGCGGATTGTCACTTGCCACGTCACCTGTCACCAGATGCCGATTGTCACTTGCTACTTCACCTGCCACCAGATGCGGATTGTCACTATCCTACCACCAGCTGAAACTTCTGTTACCTGCCACCAAAAACACCAGATGCAGCTTGTCACTTTTGAAATTTAAAGGCAATTTGGTGGCAGACAATAGTGACAGCAGATCTGGCAGTCTCTCCCCATCTTTTCAGCACATGGCTCCCAGAGTGAGGGTGGACAGTGAGAGATGATGTCATCCCTCTGCTGCCCGTGGCTGCACAGTGAGGGCGGAACTGCGGTGATGCAGGGCGGGCAGTGAGAGATGATGTTATCTCTCTGCTTGCTCGCCCACACACTCGTCTGCCTGCCGGCCTAACACACTGGCGACCCAGCTGCAGAGAGGCCATGGTGGTTGGGGACCCCCGTTTTAGGGGACTGGATCTTTAAACAATATATAAAGTGATAGTCCTTCTTTAAGAAAACAATTACAGGTCTTGTCTCTTGCCTAGCCTGTGACTGGACAGTGAAAAGAAAGGCAGCAGACTGGTGAGCTCATCTCTTTGCCACACTGATCTCTCCATCAGCATGCCCCTTCTTAGCACAGGAGGAATTGACTGTCTGCTTGTACTGCTTTTCGCTCATCTAGTTTGGGCTCTGAATTACAGGGAATAAAAGAGGCTAATACCAAGTCAGATTCAGGTACTTACACTTATTTCATGATAAATGAACGAACACAGAGCTGCATTAATTCAAAGTCTTTTATATTTGAGTTTTGCTTTAAGATTACACATTTCTGAGCAAATGATTATGACTTGATTTAGAAAAGAAAAAAATAAATTAAAGCTCTCTAGCATTTATAAGGAACAGGTGATATTTTTAATAGGAAACAAGAATTATTCACCCTTTGATTGCAAATGTTATTTGTATATATTTCAATTTTAGTTTAATAATTGAAATGAGTTCTTCTTTAATACATTAAATTAGCTGAAAAAAATGAGAAACAATTTTAAAAAGCTGCCCTTTTTAACATGGTTGCTAGGTGCTAAAACAAACAGAATAGAATAGCTCTTGCATGCAGTACACGAACTATGCACTATCTTGATTTTTGCTGACCTTAATGTGCCTCTAATTATTATGTTGTGTAGCCAGGTGCTGAACTACAGTAATATAGAGAAGGTAACACTGCATTTTATTCTTCTGAGATGGCTGCAATATAATAGGATGCATAGAATCCTTATACCACAGGTCCAAATAGGCATTGTGCAGTAGGGGGAGTGGAGAGATTATTTTTTATTAAACTGCCCAGGTTCTTTCACTTGGCACTGAGGGAGTTAGAGAGAAACCACCTCTGTCTGTTTATTGGCCTGCCAGCTAGAGGCCATACTAGTGGAGATCTGAACCTGAGACTGGGAATGAGGACATCTGGGGGCAGCACAGCACTGCCCACATCACAGCAACTGCACCACTGCTGCAGGGAGACTGTAGTGGTCACTCGCCCTCTGCTTCCCACCGCTGATGACCAGAGGCTTAGGGATGGACTGAGGGTCCCTCCTCCTTCTAAACGGAGAGGTCACAGTCGCATCCCTGGGACTGGTGAGAGGGATGTTTGCCCATTGCTGATGCTGCTAATAGGGACTGAACCACTGAGAGCAGGACACCAAGTGTACCCAATCCATGCCACACTCATACTGCACTCTATACCACACTTAATCTAAACCTAGATTGCACCTATACCGCATTTAACTGAACCTTTACCACATCTACCTTGCACCATTGCCAAGACTTCATACTTATACCGTACCTATACCTCATGAAGGTTAACTGGGACTGCCCTTAAGTGCACCAATGCTCTTAAAGGGGTCCCAATGATAGTTAGCAGAAAACATCTCAAAGGACTGTCCCTCCCATGATAATCATTCTTCAAGCTCCCATGGTTCCCCTGACCTCACCGCTACCATCCTACTTTTCTTTTGGACAGTGCATACCCAGTCCGTCTAGGGCTAGCATCCACAACATAAATGTGCTTT
The DNA here is from genome assembly GCA_037952925.1 of Lithobates clamitans. NCBI lineage: Eukaryota > Metazoa > Chordata > Amphibia > Anura > Ranidae > Lithobates > Lithobates clamitans. The sequence continues at coordinate 18,382,337 of JBBGZY010000438.1, forward strand.
GCCAGTATATTTCCAGCGCTCGGTAGATTAAACTTTACTACTACTCATTGCTGCACTTGAGATGGCCTTGCTACTGTTTATGCTGATCCAGAGGCAAAATGTCATCTTGTGCCTAGTCCTTACTGTTAAACGCTTTGTATACTAAATTGTGTTATTGCCATATTGCCTAGTTACCAACCATATTGTGTGACAATATATTAGGTTTCCTTTTACTACCTGGTTTGGTGCCTGATTTCTTATATATACCGCTACTATTGGGCACTAAGGGGGTTATTTAATAAAGATGGAGAGTGTAACATCTGGTGAAGCTCTGCATAGAAACCAATCAGCTTCCAGGTTCTATTGCCAAAGCTTAATCAAACATGCTGAGGTTAGAAGCTGATTAGCTTCTAAACACAACTGCATCAGATTCTGAGTGAACCAGTTTTAGTAAATCTACCCCATGTGTTACTTTCAACGATTTTCTGTGATACTGTACGTTTGTACACTCAGCCTAGTGTGTCAGAGGGGCTGAGGTTCTTGAGAAGGTTAAGAGAAAGAACAGAGGACCCGTCCTATCCAGCTGCTCCTATGGGGTAGTGCAACAGTAGAATAATTATTTTGATTAAGCACTCCCTGTAATCTTCACTTACACTTCTCTCTGCTAAGTTTACATGGTGTATTTTCAGTGGTGGTTGAGCCATTGCATACCATACCATAAGATTCCATGCAACACAGAAATTGCCAATAAAAGTACATTGTATTGGTTTATGTGTGCTTATTGGTGGGCAATTAACAATTCTGATACACAGCAATGCAGTGCTAAACATGAGCAGCAATATAGATAATAAGACAGATTTACTAAGGTTGCAGCTTCATTCATACGTTCCTCCCTTTGCTAGTCTAAAAATGTGATGTGATGAGCTGAACACACCTGAGTTTGGATCCAGCAAGGTTTAGCATGAGGATGCTGAATTCGAACCCCATTAAAGTCAATGGGAGCTGAATGATAAAAATCAGTTTTGGCCACGTTCTAGGTAAAAGGGCCTACCAAACAAATGGCATGGGGGCTCATCACTTTTGGGGAGGACATGTGCCAAAGCAAATAAAAACAATTATAAAAATTCAGTTTGGCTCAGCGCACCAATTATAGTAATACTTAAAACTCAATAATAAAAGTGCAAAACCCTAATAAATAACATGCCCAGGGGAAGCCCTGACCCTGCCTGTGAAGTGGCATATGTGTGTAATGGATACAATTTACTACAGCAACACTGACATTTTCAAAGAAAAAGGTGTATTTTAATTGCTGGCAAAATGACATCTTATGGCCACTTAATTTCATTTGTAAACAAATGTTCAGGAATTAAATTTATCTATATCTATGCTAGATGAATGTTTCAGAGACATACCCAATTCCACAGCTCTGCTCAAGTCTCGTCTCTGTGGGTGGGACCAAGGAGTTGGCACCAAATGTGAATGGCACACAGAGACCCAAAGAAATTGGCACAATTTTTATTTATGCAGTACAGTGCCAACATTCTTGACTTAAGAGTTCCACAAACTATACAACACTAAGCGCAATATCAGAAGAACACAGTTGCAGAAGTTTCAGCAATGTTAGCATCATATTGGCAAGACTAGCAGATAACAGGTTGTAGCAGATAACAGGTTGTCACTTTAGCAGGCTTACATGAACCAAGCAGCATCTGAGTAGAGGAATGGCTGTAGGCAAGTGGCAGGGTATCACCAAACAGCAGACTGATGTTGGTTACAAATCACAGTTCTGGAGTTCTGCTGTTACCAGTGCTGGCAGTGGTGCCCTATTCTGTCTCTCCTTGTCAGGAACCTTTCCCTAGGCTAAATGAGCTGTACCTATTCAGTGTGGATCCTGTCCCTACACTATCCACTGTGCAACTGTAAACCAACTGCAGAAGGGCATTGCTATTTACAATCATTGCCCTCACTAAAGATGGCCACTGTGGTCAACCAATGTTGCAGCATCCAATCAGACCACTGCTGCTCTGCTCTGACCAATGTTCCTCTTATCCTCCATTCCCTTATTACTGTTCCTTGAATGATGCTCAAGGAAGGTTGTTTTCAAGGTGGAGACATTGGTGTATGCAGTCACTATATTGACACTTAATAAATACAACAAGACCCTCCTCCTTGAATGGTATGAGTCCTAATGAGCTGATTAAGATGAGACTTTTGCAATGTATTTGAGTTTGAAGGTTCACAATGTCATTAATTAAATTGAGGGTATTCAAGTGTCTTTTACAATGGATCATTGTGATGTATTTCCTGTATATTCACTTTAAATGTAGCTGCTTTGGATTTAAGGTGTATCTCGATGGCTTAGCGCCTCGGTGACCTCCTTTCGCTAGTTTCTTGCTAACAATTGTATGATATTGTCATCTATATGACTAGAACAAGGCATAGTGGACTGTACTCCGATGTTACATGTTTGCTATTCTGCTTTTGGCAATAAACTTTTTTTTTTAAATTAAAAATAAATAAATACAACAAGAAAGGCTAAGAATGGAATGCAGCTGATATATTGAAAACACAGCTGGTCAGGATAGGAGGATAAACATGCACACCCTTCCTGAACCACACTAGGGCACATGCCCTCAGGGGGGACTTTACTGGAGGGAACTGCCCTGACAAAGCACCTTGTTCCCATGTTGATGAGGACAAGAGCCTCTTCCCCACATCACTGGGTTAGTGGTTGAGGGGGTCTGCAGGTAGGGGGCTTATCAGAATACAGAAGCCCTCTTTAACAATAAGTGGGGTCCCCAGATAACCCCCCCAGCATGTAAATGATAATGGGTATATAGTATATCTACTCATGCAAAAAAATATGTAAACAGTAAAAAAAAAAATTCTTCAACCACTTGTCGCCCACCCACTGTCAAATGACAGAGAAGCGGTGCAGCTCTCATTCTGGATTGATGTCATATGACAGCGCCCCAGAATGGCCGCCCTCATGCTCCCACAGACCCCCATCTCGAGCCCTTTACCATGTGATTGGCTGTGTCCAATCACAGCCGGCCATGTAAATGTGGAAGTGCTGTTTATCGACAGAGTGTGTGGCGAGGAGAGCTGATCAGCGGCCTTTCTCCTCACAGGGGGTACCAGCACAGGTAATCAGGGCACTGATCATCAGTGCCCTGATTACAGTAAAGCCCCAGTAGTGCCCATCAGTGCCACCAATCAGTGCCCATCAGTGACATCAATCAGTGCCGATTAATGATGCCAGTCAGTGCTACCTTTCAGTGCCCATCAGTGCCTGCTAATCAGTGCTGCCCATCAGTGCCCATGATTGCCACCTATCCGTGCAGCCTATCAGTACCCTTCAGTGCCGCCTCATCAGTGCTCATAAGTGCCACCTCATCAGTGCCCATCAGTGCAGCCAATCAGTGCCGCCTCATCAGTGAAGGAGAAAAATTACTTATTTACAAAATTTACTGACAGAAACTAGGAAAAACTTTTTTTTACAACATTTTCTGTCTTTTTTTTTTTAGTAAAAAATAAAAAAACAGCAGTGATTAAATAGCACCAAAAGAAAGCTCTAATGATAAAAATTGAATTTGGGTATAGTATTGCATGACAGCGCAATTGTCACTCAAAGTGTGAGAGCGCTGAAAGCTGAAAATTGGCCTGGGATGAAAGGGGGGTTAAAGTGGCCAGTAGGCAAGTGGTTAATAATGGAAAAAAATGTCCTACAGTGTACATCCATCATTATTGACATTGTTCAGCAATATAGATCCAAGTCAGTCACAAAGCCCAATGCCTACTGAAAGAAAAGAATCTGTTGCCCTCCTACATAATGTTACCCCAATGGCTACTCACCCACTCCTGACAGCTATTGCAGACAACAACTGATATATACTAAAGCAGGGCAGGGTCCCCTGGGATCCTTCGGGTGACATCACTGCTCCCCAAGCTTTCATTAGCTATATAAGGAAAGGGAATTAGTGATATTATTGACCAAATATGGCCAATGATCTTATATGATGTTATATGATGCCCCCACTATCCCTACCCCTTTTTCACATAGTTGTGTAAGTTAATGTGTTGGTAATGTTGGGATTTGCTGGGAACTTCCTTAGAAACCACTGACAATGGGAAGCTGTCATATAGAGAAGCGGTAGAAATGCTGCTTCTATATAGTGTATAATGTTTGGCTCCTGCTGAGCAGGGGGCTGATTGGGGTGAAAGTTTGGGCACCCTGTAAATGTTTGTTTCTAAAATGAAGATTGTAATGAAACAACTAAAATAAGATCAGTTTTTAAACTAATGGAATTTACAAAATGAAATAAAATTGACCAAAAAAGCTATATTTTACCATAAAGAAAATATGTATGATTAAATATACTCTTTAGTCAGCATTAAATATCTTTATGAAAACACTCAAGACAATCAGATATTGTCTGAAATATGGAAGGAGGAATTCTTATGGTTAGCTTTATAATTATACATAAGTATACATTTGGGTGATTGTGATAGTTGTGTATGACGGTCATGTGGCCTCAAAATAGGCCACAGGGGGGCTCCCCTAGTCTACAGGAAGTGGTCTAGGTCTACTTCCCTTCTAGGGTAGGCAAGAAGATTAGACAGTAAGCTCCTCAGAGTCCCACTATTTATCATTGTATGTTAGTGTGGGACACCCTTGTACTGTTCAGCAACCTTTACTAATTCATCCCACTTCCAGGTTTCTGAGCAGCCTTCCTGGCAGTCATGTATGTGTCTCTATCTTTAAGGATTTCTTTGTAACTGTATTTGGGTTATATTACTAAGCTATTGTACCACTGCATAAGGAGTAGCTGAATGTACAGAGCTTTGTTTATTCAAATAATAAGTAAAGCAAGCAAAGAATCTGTATCAGTCTAAATAATGTGTTATTCCTGACATTCTGTGCACCTCGGGGATGTGGGTTCCTTAGCCACAGGTACAGTGTCAGGTCAAGTCAGGAGCTTCCAAAAAGGAAAGAGCCAATGGAGGGCCATCGCCCGAGTTAAATCCCAAGGGCCCCATGTTAAAGGATTCCAGTGATCCATTGGTCACCACCCACTGCCAGGCTCCAGAAGGTTAAAAATGTATATGTTCTGTCTCATTTTGCAGCTGTTTCAAAGGAAGTACAGCTTATTATAACAATGCCCTGACTGTCACTAGGACAGAAAGTAATGGGAAAGCTCTTACTGTACCAAAATAACAATTAAAAATCAAATAGATATTTTAACTCCTCCCCATTCTAAAACATTTCTCTGAAGTTCCACTTCAAACTTATAAATTTTGGACAAACTGTGCAGATAAAGTATTCTTTAAGACCTTTTAATTCCACAGTGTTACCGAATGATTCTTTAGTTTCACCCTGATGTGTCAAAACATGTTCTCATTATTCCATAATCTTTTAACATAATAAACTTATTACAATGACAACTCCTTTTAAAACCAGTTGGTGGTGAAATCATCTTGAGAATAATGCTATTGTTTTTTATGGCTCTGAGTGCAGATTGTCCATATATATATCTTTATTATGTGATTAGAACACATTAGAGATTGATTGCTATCTACACTATGAGGTTTTATCTGGAACATTCTCCTGCTGTTACAATAGTAGATACATTCACGCAAATAAAAACTGTCCCTGAAATTACCTGGTTGACACAGATACTGCAAATGAGTTGAGAACAATCCATACCAGAAAATAACATTATCAACAAATTTTTCAGTTTACCAGTTACTGTACATTTGGAATTTCAAATCGTTAGGGTAGGCATAAATGTCTTATTATTATTTATGCATACTGTATTTGTTTACCCTTACTTATGCCAGATATTAGGCTAGGACATCAACCAGCACATCCATAATGCACAAATAATATTTCTAAAGCTGGCCATACTTGGATTAAATTTTGATTCATGTATGGGCAAGGGGGGTTGTTCAGAAGTCAACCTACTGATCGACATCTGTACAACTGCCCTGTTAGATTTTCCCCGCTTGATCAGCACTGCAGGCTATAGCCTGCATTGATGATCAAAGTATTCTGATGTGTGGGAGTCTCCTTGCTGTCAGAATACAATAGCTCAGCGGGGAGTCCAGTCATTTTTTTTTTAAACCAGCTAGTTTAACCACTTTAATACAGGGCACTTATAAACTTTCCTGCACAGACCAATTTTCAGCTTTCAGTGCTGTCGCATTTTGAATGACAATTGTGCGGTCATACAACACTAAAAAACTAAATTTTTATAATTTTGTTCCCACAAATAGAGCTTTCTTTTGGTGGTATTTGATCACCTCTGCGGTTTTTATTTTTTGCTAAACAATTAAAAAAAGACCGAAAATTTTGAAAAAAAATAAAAGTTTTGCTTTTGTTTCTGTTAAAAAATTTTGTAAATAAGTAACTTTTCTCTTTCACTGATGGGCACTGATAAGGCGGCACTGACAGGCACTGATAAGGCAGCACAGATGAGGTGGCACCAATGAGCGGGCACTGAAGGTGGGCACTGATAAGCGGCACTGATGGGCACTGGTAGGCGGCACTGATGGGTGGCACTGATATGCAGCACTGATGGGCATTGATAGGCGGCACTGATGGGCACTCATGGGTGGCACTGGGTGGCACTGGTGGGCACTAATAGGCGACACTGATGGGCACTGAAAGATGGCAAAGATGGGTTCTTATGGGTGGCACTGATAGGCGGCACTGATGGGCATTGATGGGCACTGATAGACAGCACTGCTGGGCACTGATAGACAGCACTGCTGGGCACTGATGGGCACTGATACGTGGCACTGATGGGCACTGATACGTGGCACTGATGGGCACTGATACGCGGCACTGATATGAGGCACTGATATGAGGCACTGATAGGCATCCCTGGTGGCACTGGTAGTGGTAGGCATTGTGAGTGGGCACTGATTGGCAGCTGCCTGGGCACAGATTAGTATTTCCCTGGGGGTCTAGGGGGCATACCTGGTGGTCCAGTGTGGATGGCCATCCTGGTGGTCCTGGACGACTTCCCTGGTGGTCCTGGGCGGCTTCTCTGGTGGTCCTGGGTGGTATCCGAGGGGGGGCTGTGCTGATAAACAATCAACACAGACCCCCCCTGTCAGGACAGCAGACGATCGGCTCTCCTCTACTCGCGTCTGTCAGACGAGAGTGAGGAAAAGCCAATCACTGGCTCTTCCTATTTACATCGTGATCAGCCGTGATTGGATATGGCTGATCACGTGGTAAAGAGTCTCCGTCAGAGACTCTTTACCTAGATCAGTGTTGTGGGGTGTCAGACTGACACTCCACAACAATGATTGCCGCATTGCGTGCCCCCGGGGGTGCGCAGTGGCTCGAGATCCTGAGGACATCATATGACGCCCAGTCAGGGTATTGAAACCACTTTGCCACCGTCATTCTGCTATATGGCGGGCGGCAAGTAGTTAAATGATGGAATTGTGTCTTTTTTTCAACCTGACTATGTAACTATGTAACTCATCTATGGGCTGCCTAAAGCCCCATACACATAGGCCAAATGCCAGCCAACATTGGCTGGTTCAGTAAAAACCGGCCGACATTTGGCCTATGTGTATACCTGCCAGTCCGACAGAAGCCGGCTGGAAAACCAGCAGCCGACCAGCTTCCGATCAGCGCTCTCAGCCAATGGCTGGGAGCGCTGATCAGAGTGTTCTGGCGGGGGCCTGTCCCCCTGTCAGAACACAAGAGCTCAGCGGGGGAGATCGCTGTACTAAAATCAGATTGTTAGTACAGCGCCCCCAACTGGAGCTGACAGTTTTTTTTTTCATTGAACTCGCCTGGTTGACTGGAAAAAATGAATAGTGTGTACCTGGCTTTAGATTGGCATTAGGTTTCACAGTGCTGTTTGCAGATCCGACCATTGTTACCCCTACTACAACCACCTTTAACTTCTATCACAAAGAAAAATAAATAAACCCCTGAAATAGAAAGAGAAGCACAATGAGGTTGTATTGATGTGTTAAAAAACTTTGAAAGGCAAATCAATGCCATGGTACTAGAACTAGTAGGAGTGCCTGAATGATGCGGGTACCCTTATTTATAAGGTCCCACACCTAGGTGACTGCCAAAGTTCACCAGATATTGCAGCATTCAATCAGACAGCTGATACCTCTTAGATACAGACGGAGTCCCTGAGGGGACAATTCCCTCTCAAGACTCCACTTTATTTGTACAGTGGTACAGTGTCACCTCTTGGATGGAGGAAAACCTGCATCTGCCTACACTGTTATAAAAAGTTGCCCACGCTGGTATAACAATGTATCATGTTACCAGAATCATACTGCATCTGTGTTTAACACCTAGGCATAGCTGTGCTATTTTTTGTTTGACTTCAATTGCTTGGCCACTCAGTTTTTCTTCATTTACCCCATTTGGGTTACATCTACCCTACCCAAACTCTATTATCTACTGTATAAGCTTCTGGAAGTACCTGCGTAGCAGACCACTCACACCCAGCATACTAAGAAGGTGGCTGCTGTAGATGAAAATGAATTCAGCTACTCATCTTCTAGCACCCATACCTTATGAGAATATGATTTAACTGCCTACTGATAAATACCACTGATTGCAATTATTGATTTTCCATGTTGCATCTGCCAACAAGGAGTTAAAATCAAATCCTGTAAGCACTTGAGTCCTATAGTCTTTAGTGATGTATTCATTACCATTAGTCTCACCAGGTGTCTTCCTTATTATATTTAGATGACTTTGGTATGGTGGGTGTTCCATGTCCAATCTGTGGGCCAAGTCTTGCTTCCATGGTGCTGAAAATGATTTTACCAGGAGAGCAAAACTTTGGATAATTTACTATTTATGAAATAAACCCCTTTGGGCTGTTTCCAGCATTTTACTCAAGTAGATATTGATTGTAAACAAAGCAAACCTGTTAATACAATATAATGAATACACTGAGTTTTGACAGAACAGAAAAAAATCCTGTCTGAATATAAAATTTCATCAATAAATAAAATCCATTTGTATAAAAACTGGTGTACATTTTTCCAATAATAATTTGCGTATATCTGCCTGAAAAGATAAAAGAACCTCAGAAATTTTAATCAGCTGGAGCAATATTTATATAAGGCTACAAAATACATCCACAGCAAACTAGCAGAAATTGCACTTATTATCCACAGCAAGAAATGTAATAACCAGCCTTGCTATTAATGTAAAGCTTAGAAATATCGGATGACTCATGGGAGATAGTAATGAGAATGTGGAACTTGTAGCTCTTTTCTAAATTTAGCAGCAATTTCAATCCATATGCAGAAATATAAACTCCTAACAGGAAGGTTAGAACTGTTTAGTAAAGAAACTCTGTTAGACTGAGGTCACACCAGAAAACATGGATCAGTGGATTACCAGTAACATTTACTGACCGTGACCTTGGCGATTTCATGACTTTGTACACACAAGACTTCAGTCTCTGTTTTTGCTCAATGAATCAGTAAGCCAGTCTGCAGTGCATTGTGAAATATATAGGCATGTTTATAAGGAAGTAGCCAATTACTGAATATGTGCAACTCCTTTGCTTTGTCTTCTGATGTTTGCCAACCCTTTCCCAATTTGGTGACACATCAAATTTCAGAAATGCAACCGTGACTTTTAAGGGTATAAAACAAAATGTTCAAAGCTGTGGACCGAAGACATATAGTTTTTTCAAAGGTTCCCAACATAATGTAAAACAAAAATGTGGTTTAGACTCATCACTGAAAAAAAAAAAAATTACATAACAAAAAACATCCGCTTTGTAGATAATCCAGCACTACCCCTCAAGTAATACATATAGAAAAATATTTTATCTATAGTGGATGGTTTTTGGTAATTCATTTTCTTTTTTTCAGAGGTTGAGTCTAAACCACGTTTTTTTGATGTGATAGTTTTGTATTTTGACAGGTACTGATGTCTCCCCCTGATTTATTTTTCATGAAATTTTAGGGACTCATTTTTCTTTAGTTGCATGTACCTAACTAAATTTACATATTTTTCCAAAGCAATCTCACTTCTGGAAATTACTTTACAATTCATTAACAAATAAGAGGCCACAAGGTTACCAGGTCCATGTATGTTTTTTATATGCATTTTGAGAAAGGAGTTTCCTTAACCACTTAAGGACCGGAAGGATTTACCCCCTTAATGACCAGGCCATTTTTTGCGATACAGCACTGCGCCGTTTTAACTGACAATTACGCGGCCGTGAGACGCTGTACCCAAACAAAATTGACGTCCTTTTTTTCCCACAATTAGAGCTTTCTTTTGGTTGTATTTGATTGGTATATTTTCCACTATAAACAAAAAAAGACCGAAAATTTTGAAAAAAAAAAAAAAAAATATCCCCCCAAAAAAAACATTTTTTTTTCATCAGTTTAGGCCAATGCGAATTCTTCCACATATTTTTGGTAAAAACATTGCAATAAGTGTATATTGATTGGTTTGCACAAAAGTTAAAGCATCTACAAAATAGGGAATATATTTATGGATTTTTTTTTACTAGAAATGTTGGTGATCAGCGATTTTTAGCAGGACTTATCCATTGCAGTGGACAGATCGGACACTTTTGACACTTTTTTAGGACCAGTGACATCTATACAGGATAAGTGCTATAAATATGCACTGATCGCTGTATAAATTACACTGGCAGGGAAGGGGTTAACGCTAGGGGGAAATCAAGGGGTTAACTGTGTTCCCTGGGTGTGTTCTAACTGTGGGGGGAGTGTACAGACGGGGAATACAGAGTAATCGCTGTTCCTAATCACTAGGAACAGACGATCACTCTGTACTAGGGATGGGCGAACGGTTCGGCCCGAGCATAAGTTCGGGCCGAACTTTGGTTGTTCGGCTATTCGGCTGTTCGGCGAACACCGAACAATATGCGATGATCGGGGCAAATTTGAAAGCCACCGGAACACTGTTAAAGTCTATGAGACACTACATAAAAAATTAAAAGTGCTAATTTTAAAGGCTTATATGCAAGTAATTGTCATAAAAAGTGTTTGGGGACCTGGGTCTTGCCCGAGGGGACATGTATCAATGCAAAAAAAGTTTTAAAAATGGACATTTTTTCGGGAGCAGTGATTTTAATAATGCTTAAAGTGAAACAATAAAAATGAAATACTCCTTTAAATATCGTGCCTGGGGGGTGTCTATAGTATGCCTGTAAAGTGGCGTAGTTTTCCCGTGTTTAGAACAGTACCACAGCAAAATTACATTTCTAAAGAAAAAAGTAATTTAAAACTGATCACGGCTGTAATGAATTGTCGGGTCTCGACAATATAGATAAAACTCATTGAAAAAAAGTCTATTACCAGGCCCTTTGGATCTGGTATGAATATAAAGGGGAACTCCGAACCAAAAAAAAAATTGCGTGGGGGTCCCCCCATAATCCGGGCCCTTCAGGTCTGGTATGGAGATTAAGGGGAACCCTGCGCTAAATTTAAAAAAAAATGGTGTAGGGGTCCCCCACAAAATCCATACCAGACCCTTCAGGTCTGGTATGGATTTTATGGATTTAAAGGGGAACCCTGCACCAAAAATTTAAAAAAAATTGTGTAGGGGTCCCCCCTCCTGAACCGTACCAGGCCACATGCCCTCTGCATGGGAAGGGTGCTTTGGAGTAGCCCCCCAAAGCACCTTGTCCCCATGTTCATGGGGACAAGGGCCTCATTCCCACAACCCTTGCCCGGTGGTTGTTGGGGTATGTGGGCGGGGCACTCATCGGAATCTGGAAGCCCCCTTTAACAAGGGGACCCCCAGATCCCAGCCCCCCAAATGTGAATTGGTAACAGGGTACATTGTACCCCTACCATTTCACAAAAGAAAGTGTCAAAAATAGTAAAAAAAGACAGGAGACACTTAGGGATAAGTCCTTTATTAAAAGATAAAAAAATAAAAATAAACACCTCTGCCTCCATGGGAGGCTCCTGCTGAGTGAGGTTTCTTCTTGGTGACAGTTCTTATATAGCTGAGGGCAGGGCCACTCAGTGACGAAAATGGGTGACCCCGCCTTCCTCTGACATCACGAGGCATCAGGGAGGGCGAGGTCACCCGTTTATGTCACCGGGTGGCCCCGCCCTCAGCTATATAAGAACTGTCACCAAAAAGAAGCGTCACTCGGCGGGAGCCTCCAATGGCGGCAGAGGTGTTGCTTTTTTATTTTTATTTTTTTGGCTCATCTGGCGGCGTGATAGAAGATGAATGGACATCGCGGGACATTTTTATTTTTTATCTTTTAATAAAGGACTTGTCCCTAAGTGTCTCCTGTCTTTTTTACTATTTTTGACACTTTCTTTTGTGAAATGGTAGGGGTACCATTACCCTCCCCATATTGAGGGTATGTGGCCTGGTATGGTTCAGGAAGGGGGGTGCTCTCTCGTCCCCCCTCTTTTCCTGTGGTTTGCCAGATTGCGGGCTTGGATAAGGGTCTGGTATGGATTTTGGGGGGGACCCCTACACCATTTTTTTTATTTTGGTGCATGGTTCGCCTTAATTTCCATACCTGACCTGAAGGGCCTGGTATGGATTTTGGGGGGGACCCCCACACAATTTTTTTTTAATTTTTGGTTTGGGGTTCCCCTTATCATTCATACCAGACCCAAAGGGCCTGGTAATGGACTGAGGGGGAACCAATGCCGTTTTTTTCAATGAGTTTTATCTATATTGCTGAGACCCGATAATTCATTACTGCCGTGATCAGTTTTAAATTACTTTTTCCTTTAGAAATTTAATTTTGCTGTGGTACTGTTCTAAACACGGGAAAACTGAGCCACTTTACAGGGATACTATAGACACCTCCCAGGCAGAATATTTCAAGGAATATTTAATTTTTATTGTTTCACTTTAAGCATTATTAAAATCACTTCTCCCGAAAAAAACTGACGTTTTTTGAAACTTTTTTTTGCATTGATACATGTCCACTGGGGCAGGACCCGGGTCCCTAAGTTATTTTATGACAATAACTTGCATATAAGCCTTTAACCGTTTCCCGATCGGCTCCTGTACTTTTAGGTCAGCAGAATGGCACGGCTGCGCAAAGTAACGTACCCGTACGTTACTTTGAATTTGCCGCCGTGTGCGCGCGCACGCGCCTGCCGCGATATCCGTGAGTCAGGTCGTGGGTCCCGCGGACTCGATCGCCGCGGGCATACCCGCGATCGCCTCACGGAGAGGACGAATAGGGAGATGCCTAGTGACAAGTGTCACTCGATCTCTGCTCCCATTTATACAGGAATCAATGCATTTTTTATAGCACTGATTGCTGTATAAATGACAATGGTCCCAAAAATGTGTAAAAAATGTCCGACATGTCCGCCATAACTAGGCAGTCACAATAAAAATCGCTGATCACCGCCATTACTAGTAAAAAAAAATTAATAAAAATGCCATAAAACTATCCCCTATTTTGTAAACGCTATAACTTTTGCGCAAACAAATCAATAAACGCTTATTGCGATTTTTTTTTTACCAAAAATATGTAGAAGAATATGTATCGGCCTAAACTGAGGAAAAAAAATGTTTTTTTATATATTTTTTGGGGATAATTATTACAGCAAAATGTAAAAAATAATGCGTTTTTTTTCAAAATTGTCGCTCTTATTTTGTTTAAAAAATAAAAATCGCAGAGATGATCAAATACCACCAAAAGAAAGCTCTATTTGTGGGAAAAAAAGGACGTCAATTTTGTTTCGGAGCCACGTCACACGACCGCGCAATTGTCAATTAAAGCGACGCAGTGCCGAATCGCAAAAAACGCTCTGGTCAGGAAGGGGGTAAATCCTTCCGGGGCTGAAGTGGTTAAAATGAGCACATTTGATTTTTCATGTTGGTGTCCCATAGACTTTAACGGTGTTCCTGTGCTCTTCTGAATTTTTTGCCTGTTCGGATGTTCTGGATGCGAACCGAACCGGGGGGGGGGGGGGGGTTGTTCGGCTCATCCTTACTCTGTACTCCCCTGACAGAACGGGGATCTATTTGTTTACATTTACAGATCCCCAATCTGGCTCTCTGTGGAGTCCCACTCCTGTTGAATGCCCCCACAGCAAGCAGTTTGCTCCTGGGGCACCCAAGCCGAGCTGCAACTCTATGTGTCCATTCAGACATAGAGCTGCGGTTTGGCCCCGTCCCCTCTCTCACCTGATTGGCTAACTAACTTTGATTGACAGCAGCGGGAGCCAATTGCACCGCTGATGTGTCTCAGCCAATCAGGAGGAGTATCCTGGATGTCTGAGGCACTATGGGGTTTAGGCAAGTATTAGGGGGGCTGAGGGGGGCTGCTACACACAGAAGGCTTTTTATCTTACTGCTCTAGTGCGGTCACATGAATGAACTGGCCATTTTGACAGCAGCCGATGACAGGACTGCTTACACTCAGCTTCCCCTCAGGCACCCTCACCACCCCGCCCACTACCACCTCTTGTGTCCGGCTCTGGCCCTCTTACTTCTCACCCAGCTGCTGTTTCAGCTGACACACCCCAGTCCTGCCCAATGTCCGACCTGTCCCTGGTTGTGTGTATGATGGGCAAATCAGGTCAGAAGCAGCATGGCTATCATACTGACCCGGACACAGGTAACCCAGACAACAGGGGACTGAGGGGTGGTGAAGGGAAGCTCATCACAGGAAGTCTAAGAGGAATGTGTCACCCTGTGATGGGAGGGGGTGGTAGGTGTCAGACAGGACCAGGAAACTCAGCTGGAAGAAGAGTCAGTGATTTTGTACAGAGAGACCTCATGAGAGAAACACAGGAGTGTGAATGAATGAATGAATGAATGAAGGATTTGTAGAGCGCTGCAAATGCGAACTGAATCGCCTCAAGGCGCTAGAATGCGTTCTCTGTTACCAGCTCTTAGAAAAGGAAGGTCTTTAGTTTTTTCCTGAAGGCCTGATGGTTTTCTTCCATGCGGATGTGAGTCGGAAGAGCGTTCCATAGTCGGGGTCCTTGGACTGCGAATCTTCGTTCTCCCTTTGCTTTGTAGCGATATTTAGGCATGATGAGGAGATTTTGGTTAGCTGATCGAAGGCTGCGATTGGGTGTGTAGTGTTTTATTTTTTCCTGAAGGTATAGCGGAGCGTTTCCTTGTATGCATTTGTGGGTGAGGCAGAGGGTCTTGAATTTGATCCGATTCTTTACGGTTAGCCAGTGTAGGGACTTTAGGGATGGTGAGATAGATTCCCAGGGTTTTTTTCCTGTTAACAGTCTTGCCGCCGTGTTTTGAATGAGTTGTAAGCGCGCAAGCTGATATTGGGGTAGTCCTAAGTAGAGCGAATTTGCGTAATCGAGTCGGGAATTGATGATTGTTCCCACAACTGCTGCTTTATCTTCTTCTGGGATGAAGGGGATGAGTCTGCGTAGGAGGCGGAGGAGATGGTGAGAACCGCTCACCACTGATCCTATTTGTGCATCCATTGTCATTCCTGAGTCAAAGATGACTCCGAGACTCTTGGCTTTGATGCTTGGAGCGATGGTCTGTCCTAAGATGGTGGGAGGTGTCCACAGGGTCTTAATTTTGGAATTTTTGTTGGCATGTAGAAGAAGTTCTGTTTTTGCGCCGTTAAGTTTGAGGGAGCTGATGGTCATCCAGTCATCTATTAACGTGAGACATTCTTCTAATTGTTGATGATGGTTTTTTTGTCCGGTGATGCGAAAGTAGAGTTGGGTGTCGTCAGCGTATGAGTGGAAGCAGAGATCGGTTTTCCTGATGATATTTAGAAGTGGGCGGATGTATATGTTGAATAGTACTGGTGACAGGGGCGAGCCCTGAGGAACTCCGCAGGAGATTGCCTGGGTTTCCGAGGTGAATGTTCCTAGCTTCACAATCTGAGAGCGATTCTCTAGGAAGGATGCAAACCATTTTAGAGCCGGACCTGTGGCTCCTGCCACTTCTGAGAGGCGGACAAGTAAAGTATTGTGGTTCACTGTATCAAATGCTGCGCTGAGGTCCAAGAGTACCAGGAGACTGGATTCTCCATCATCTGCTGCTTCAAGGGCGTCGTCCCATATTTTGAGGAGTGCTGTTTCTGTGCCATGGCCCGGGCGGAAGCCTGATTGCAGTGGGTCCAGGAGTTGGTGTGTGTCCAGGTGGCGTTGTAGCTGCAGTACTACTGCTTTCTCCATAATCTTGGAGATGGTGTTGAGGCTTGTTATTGGTCTGTGGCAGTTTGGGTCCTTAGGGTCAAGATTGGGTTTCTTCAGCAGAGGTTTGACGATGCCTTGCTTGAGGGAGGTTGGTACAGTCCCTTCTTTGAAAGATTGATTTATGAGGTGTGTAAGAGTAGGGGCCAAGATGTCGGAACATTCTTTAAGGAGTTTTGTGGGAATGATGTTGTTTGGGGATGTGCTGTCGGGAAGGCTTCTGATGATGTTTATAGTCGTGTCAGCGGTGATAGGAGAGAAAGAAAAATTCGGTGGTTGTGTAACGTTCGTGTTAATATCCTCTTTTTGCTTTGGTTGAGTGAGGTTGGTTGTTCTTTTCTGATGAATTGACTTCCGGATGTTGTCGATTTTGTCGATGAAGTAATCTGATAATTCATTGCAGAATTCTGGAGTATTGTTACCGGGTGGATCTAAGCAAGTCGGGTTCATTGATTGAGTGACGCGGACGGTTTAGGGCAGTTGAGATGGTGTCCGAGAAATGTTCTTTTTTGGCTTTGAAGATTGCCTTGTGATATTTCACAGTAAGTTCTTTGTAGTTGATACGGTTTTCCTTGGTGGGATTTCTTCTCCAGGCTCTTTCAGCTCTTCTACGTTCCTGCTTGAGTAGGGTTAGAGTGGCATTAAACCATCTCGAGTTTTTAATACGGATGGGTGTTCTGCGTTTTGGCGCCACTAAGTCTGCTGTTTGTGTTAATACCTTGTTTAGGGAGTTGAGTGTTTGTTCCGTTAAGAGGTTTGCGTTTAGCAGAAGTATTTTGTTTGATAGTGTAGTTTTAAAGAGTTCGGAGTGTAGTTTCTTCTGGGATCTATTCCAGTTTGTTGTTGTTGCCCGCTTCTGTTTTTGGGAGGTGGAGTTGATGGTGATTTTGAATTTAATAGCGTGGTGGTCCGTCCATGGTAGTGGAGTGTTGTCGAGTATGTTGATGTCCATATTCTGTTTGAAGATGAGGTCTAGAGTGTGTCCTGAACCGTGTGTGGGAGCATTTATCAGTTGTTGCAGGCCCAGTTCTTCCAATTGGTTGACGCAGGCGGTTGCGATACAGTCTTGGGCAGAGTTTGCCCAAAGGTTAAAATCCCCAAGTACCAGCAGGTTTTTGGTTTTCAGGGTGTGTGTTGAGAAGAATTCGGTGAGTGGAGTAAGGAGATTGGTCTTTGGTCCTGGTGGTCTGTAGCATAGTAGTATGTGAATGGTGTCTTGAGGTGTTGTTTGAAGATGCAGTGAGAGAGTTTCCATGAAAGGCACTGAGTTCTGTAAAGTTGGTTTGATAAACCCAAGGTGGGATTTGAAAATTACCGCTAGGCCTCCTCCTTTTTTTCCTATTCTGTGCTCAGTTAGGATACTGTAGTTTTCGGGGACCAGTTCAGTTAGGATGGTGTTGCAGTCAGGTGTTAGCCAGCTTTCTGTAATGAAGAGGCAGTCAATGTTGTTTTCGATGATAAAGTCGTAAATTTCCAGCCTGTGCTTGACTGCAGATCTGGTATTGATCATGGCGCATGCTAGTTGTTGTGGTTGGATCGATGTCTCGCTGTTTCTGATGGTTGATTGTTGCTTGGACCTTAGTAATTGTTCTTTTTTCAGTCTTTTTTGCGTGGCGGTTGGCAAAATTGAGGCAGCGTTTCTTAGCCTGTGAAGGGCGTCTGCTGTGTATTTGAAGTTGCACATGATGAGGAGGCGGAGTGTGAGGGTGTGATATATATATATAGAGGTCAGTGGGTCTTATATAAAGGTAGGTAGGTGTCAAGGGGTCTTATATAGAGGTAAGTGGGTGTCAGGGAGTCTTATATAGAGGTCAGTAGGTGTCAGGGGGTCTTGTATAGAGGTTGGTAGGTGTCTGGAGTCTTATATAGAGATCGGTAGGTGTCTGGAGTCTTAAAGCGGAGCTCCACTGGCTATTTTTAATTTTTTTTTTTGGTAAACATTAACATAATCACAAATACACATTTGCAAACTCACTTTTTTGTAGATTTAGTTGGCCCGATGTCCGGTTTCATAGTACAGAAGAACTTAGAAAAAATCTGGACGGCCGTTTTCATCTTGCTTGTGGGCATGTGAAGCCCACAAGCATTTACTTCCTTCTTCCCTTGATGCTGAGCTACCAGCATGCCTTGCTCGTTCCTGCGCAAGCTCAATAGTAACAATCTGGAGAGCCGTAAAGTTCATGATTGCCATCACAACGGGCGGCGTCGCAGGACATTCCCGCCCCCTTGTGATGGCAAAAAAAAAAAACTGTACACAAAAAAAGCAGAGGAAGCAAATACCATTATGAGGATAGAGCGGCAGAGGACAGATGAATCGCGTCATTTCCGATATTGAAATCCCGCGATAACTCGCAGCAGACCTCCGCAATGACTCCTGGGAACAATGACACAAGCTCCCAGGAGCCAGTGCGGCTAAAAGAAAATTACAAAATAGCCGCAAAATACCAGGCCAAATCCGCAGAATCCACAGACAGGAAATAGAGAGGAAGATCTGCAAAACACAGGTACAGTTAAAAAAAAAAAAATAGTTCAGTTTATAAATTAGTACATTGATGTAATCTGATTGAGCTAATGTTATAAAATAGGGTGGAACTCCGCTTTAAATAGAGGTAATTGTGTTGGAGGGTCTTATATAGAGGTTGGTAGGTGTCAGTGGGTCTTACAATGAGATAAGTAGGTGTTGGGGGAGTCTTATATAGAGGTCAGGGAGTCTTATATAGGGGTTGGTAGGTCCTATATAGAGGTTGGTAGGTGTTGGGGGTCTTATATAGAGGTCGGTAGGTGGACAGGTAATGTTTGTACCAGTGTGTACCTGTGTGCAATGTTCAGCATACTTTGACCCCCTTGGCTGCTGTCACTGCTCAGGGCTGCCATATCAGTAATTTCCCTTTCCCTCTCCCCCTCTTCTCTCTCTCCTCCTTCTCCCTCTCTCGGCAAGTAAGAGGGAGAGCGGGAGGGGGGCCGAGTTGCTGCACCATGGGCCTCTGGGTTGTATTTGCCCTCTGGACCAAAAGTTGGCAGTGAGCCCCGGTAAGTATACACATCTTTCCCTTCACAGGATAGATGGAATAGGCTTAGAATGGGTTTGGGAATAGATTTAATGAGGTTTTGACTGGAATTAAACATTAAGCTTCAACCCCAAAAATGGCCCTACTGAATGTATATGTACTTGTACCATTAACATAGAGATAGAGGAAGTAAACTCAGAAGAAATATTGCCAGTAATCATATGGCCACTATGTATAGCATTTATAAACTCACCTGGATAAGAATTAGCGTTCTAGGATCTTTCTTACTGTTTCTGCAGCTTGGTTTCTTTTTTATCTGTTCCTGCCCATGGGCGTCTGCAGAACTTTTTTCAGGAGGGGGCATAATTTTAGGGTCACCAATGCACCGCCCCTTTTCAACAATGTCATTATCACATTATCATGGTCTGAGTCTGCAGACGTAGTACAGTCCCTAGGCCTTTTACCAGACCCAGCGAAATGACAGCAGTGATTCCTCCGGCTGGACGATCGCTCACTCTGGGTTCCCCGGGGGCAACTCTGGTCAGTAGTGTAGCATGTCTGTACCCTGGTAGTGGCTCAGTCTTTCTCTCTCTGGTGGCGCTGGGCAGCGTGGCTCTCTCTCTCTGGTGGCGCTTGGCAGCGTGGCTCTCTCTCTCTGGTGGCGCTGGGCAGCGTGGCTCTCTCTCTCTGGCTTCCGCCCAGCACACTCCTCGTTCTTTGTCCTGTAGCACTCTCTCCCTCAGCTTTTTTCCAGGCTGCAGTCTCTCAATCTCTCTCTTGATCGAGCTGTAGCCTCCTCCCTGTGGAAAATGGGGCTGCCAATCTTTGGGACTACATGTCCCATGATGCTCTCTTCTCCTAGTCTCCTTTTGATTGGCCCTCAGTTATGGCCAATAGGGAAGGAACGGAGCAGGCAGGAAGTTGGGTGGGGAACCTGTAGAGAGTCGCCGTCTCTTCTCCTTTACAGGAGAAAGGGGGGGCGAGCGGGGGAAACCTCTGATAGCCCACAGCTGGCCTTTTTCCTGTCACAGCGTCGCCAAGTTCTCTGCTGAACTGAGCAGGGAAAAGAGTCCGTAATCAGTATACACTGATGGGTGGGCTTGACAGCACATTGATGGTGTCACCCCACTGGCCCGCACCCCAATAGTTACACAAATGTACTGAATTTAAGATCCTATCCCTGATTCCAGGGGGGGGCACTTGACCCCCCTTACCCCTACCTGCGGACGCCCATGTTCCTGCCTAAGCTGGTGCCATGTTTGCG
This sequence comes from Lithobates clamitans, assembly GCA_037952925.1. Lineage (NCBI taxonomy): Eukaryota > Metazoa > Chordata > Amphibia > Anura > Ranidae > Lithobates > Lithobates clamitans. Next base: position 18,402,752 of record JBBGZY010000438.1, read on the forward strand.
GTTGCCTTCCGATTCCAGCCACATCTGTACTTCCGCCCTTTCCTCTCTATCAAAACCGGAATCTAATGCATGCTCAGTAAAGATTAACCAAGCCTCGTTTTAGTATACCGTTACCATGGCAACAGCCCGGCAAACCAATAAGAGCACACATGCAAATATCCTCTCTGTGTTAACCATGATCGTCCTTGTTCACACCTCCTGTGACGTAGCTGGTCACATGGGGTGTTTCAAGAACACCGAGATCTTGTGGGATTGTGATGCCATGGAGCTCTGTTATCAGAGGCATGGCTAATAGATGCATAGACTGACGTTTTTCTGAGTGTGCCGTAAGTGAGGGACAAAACGTGTGTGCACGAGTGACGTCACTGACACCGATATCGGCAATATTTTCTAAACAGCGCAGTTTGTAAAACTTTTAAAGCCACCTACAAGTAAGTGATTGCAAAACGCTTTACTGTACATGCAGTAAAGTTGGGCAGGGGCATTTACAACCACTTTAAACTGTAACCTTTATATTGTGACTTGTCTGTGTATTCAGTAAAGAACTACAGAATATGTCAAATTTTAAACAAATTAAAGAAATTCATGTTTGGAAAGTAAGCATGAATAATTGTGTTGTAAAAATGTTTGCAATTAGGTAAGAAAGTGCAGTATGCATGTAAAGTAGTGTCATTTTCCATTACATTTTAAAAAATAAGTAAAAAATACCTTAATTTGGTTTCCATTTACACCTGGTCGTTCTGAATCGCGGGTGGATTCGTCACAATGGTGCCTGTGATTCAGAATCGCGGCAAAACGCGTTTGTGATGCCATTACTTCCTAATGGCACTCCAATCATGCAGCGATTTTGCCACAATTGTCGCATAATAAACCGCTGCAATCGCTGCAAACCGCAATGCTCAAAAAGCAGCAGGAGCTTCTTTTGGACGACAGCGTCGAACAGTCGCGGCAAAATCGCGGTGTGATTGGGGTGCCATTAAGAAGTAATGGCATTGCAAACGCATTGCGTGTTTTACCACGATTCTGAATTGCAGGTATAATCTCGACGATTCTGCCCATGATTCAGAATGCCCAAGTGTGAATTGAGCCTTAAAAATGTATTAATGTTGTTTATGTTTGTGGCCAGGAACTGATTTGAATAAATCAGAATTCAGAATATGATGCCTCTATATTTGTCTAAGTTATTGAAACAAATAACTTCTCACTGTGAGGGAAGGAGGTTGTTATTTTTGAGCTTTGTCGCCCTCTAGGGGGTTCTAGGAAAAAAGTAGCAGATGCAAACCAACTAGTGTGCTCCTGTGTGGTTATAGAATGCTTTAGGCCCCTTTCACACTACTGCGACTTCAAAGTCGTGGGATTTTGCTGCTATTTTAACGTGATTTTGCCGCAATTTCAGGGAGACTTGAGGTCTGTAGACCTCAACTCGCATCTAAGTCGGACCAGAAGTAGTGCAGGGACTTCTTTGAAGACGGCACGTCTTGAAGTCGTACTAATATCAATGATTGTCATTGGAAATCATGGGGAACGACTTGTCATGTGACTTTGCAGTCCCAAGTCGCCGGACAAGTTGTACTAGTGTGAAAGGGGCCTTACTATTCTAAGTAAAAACGGCAGTGTCATAGTTATAATATGGGTAAACTCCTTCTCTTAAACATAATGCACAAACTTACTTTTTTTTAACCATACTTATCATATTTGCTATTGGAACACAGTTCTCAGCAGCCTTCAACTTAATATACTAGCTCCTCCTCAAGTCTGTTTTCATATGCCTCTCCTACCATCAGTGCTGCTCTTTTTTGTCAGTTTATAGATCGGTTCTCACATTGTACAGACTCAGAAAGGCCCCACCACTCTGGTACAGATATAAAATACAGCTAGTGTTAGTACTTTAGTTTGACCTGATAACAGCCTCTTGTTTTTCTTTTTATTGTAGCACTAAAACTAGGAGAAAAAGTGGCAGCACTTGGAACAGAAACAGGGAGAGCTATGCTTGTGTTCTTTAATTGTCCAGAAGACCCAGGGACCCAAGGGAAGTGAGCAGGGAGAGCTATGCTTGTGTTCTTTGATTGTCCAGAAGACCCAGGGACACAAGGGTAATGAGCAGGGAGAGCTACATTTGTGTTTCATTGTTCAGAAGAATCAGGGACAGGGACACAAGGGGAGTGAGCAGGGAGAGCTATGGTTGTGTTCTTTCATTGTCCAGAAGGCCCAGGTACCGGAGGGGAGTGAGCGGGGGGATCTATGCTTGTGTTCTTCCATTGTCCAGAAGGACCCGGAGACAGGAGGGAGTCAGCAGGGAGAGCTATGCTTGTGATCTTTCATTGTCCAGAAAGCCCGGGGACAGGGGGGAGTCAGCAAGGAGAGCTATGCTTGTGTTCTTTCATTGTCCAGAAGGCCCGGAGTAGGGAGGTGACACTACTGTATGCATTTAGAGGACCTGAATTGTGGAAGTTGTGTCCAAAAAAGTAGGACAAAGGACTAGTCATCAGTATTACCTGTGAGCTCCCCTTAGCTGATCTTCCTGATTAGATATTTTCCCAATTATTGGCTTACTATGACTGGTTCCACACTGTGTCTCTATATGGAGATGGCCACCTTGGTAGAAGCAGGGCTTTGTTTTTTCATGTCAGAGCTGCTCCCTTGATGATGGGTGATGAGATGACTAGTGGTGGAGAGGAGCAGGAGAGGTGATGAATCACAGATTCATAGAATGGATGAAGCAGAAGCAAGGAGATGCTTTCATGTAGGTCCTCGGGTACAGCTTCTTCATCAGCAAGGAGAACAATGAACAATAAAATAGTGACATTGCCAAATTTCACTCCTTAAATATGACTAAATATGACACACAGTTCATTTTGCCTGGCACCTCTCAAATGAAAAATTGAAGGAGTAGATTGGAAAGTTGTCAACTGAACAGTGTCTGTATTCAATCATCTGGTTACAAAATACAGGAATCTGGCCAGCTTAACAGTCAGAGACAGCAATGCTTTAAACCATACACTGCAGATTTATGTCTACGAGGCTACAGAACAGGAGTGCCACGACAGTCCCGAAAACTGCTAGTTTTCGAGAGAAATTCAAGAAAAAAGGTAAATCTTTCAGGGTGTGGCTTAGGCACAAATAACTTTTCTATAATTCCTTATACATGGAAAATCTTCACTTTTTGAGTTCAGGTCGACTTTAACTGTAGTGTACCATGTAGTAGTACCATGGCTATGCTTTGTGATGGAGCTGTGGAAATCTCAGGACTGGATAGATAAAAATACAAATCCTATGTCAGGTAAGACCAGCTCCTTTGTATGTATTTGAGCTTTGTATGCACAGTATATGTTTGCATTGAATTTAGCTTTAACATTTTATCAAATCAATTAATACAGTAAACGATACATACAATATCTCACAAAAGTGAGTACACCCCTTACTTTTTTGTAAATATTTTATTATATCTTTTCATGTGACAACACCGAAGAAATGACACTTTGCTACAATGTAAAGTAGTGAGTGTACAGCTTGTAAAACAGTGTAAATTTGCTGTCCCCTCAAAATAACTTGACACACAGCCATTAATGTCTAAACCGCTGGCAACAAAAGTGAGTACACCCCTAAGTGAAAATTTCCAAATTGGCCCCAATTAGCCATTTTCCCTCCCAGTGTCATGGGAATCATTAGTGTTACAAGGTCTCAGGTGTGAATGGGGAGTAAGTGTGTTAAATTTGGTGTTATCGCTCTCACTCTCTCATACTGATCAACATGGCACATCATGGCAAAGAACTCTCTGAGGATCTGAAAAAAAAAGAATTGTTGCTCTACATAAAGGTATCCTAGGTTATAAGAAGATTGCCAAGACTATGAAACTAAGCTGCAGCAAGGTGGCCAAGACCATACAGTGGTTTAACAGGACAGGTTCCACACAGGCCAGGCCTTGCCATGGTCGACCAAAGAAATTGCGGCACGTGCTCAGCATCATATCCAGAGGTTGTCTTTGGGAAATAGACATATGAGTGCTGCCAATATTGCTGCAGAGGTTGAAGGGGTGCGGGGTCAGCCTGTCAGTGCTCAGACCATGCGCCGCACACTGCATCAAATTGGTCTGCATGGCTGTCGTCTCAAAAGGAAGCCTCTCCTAAAGATGATGTACAAGAAAGCCTGCAAACAGTTTGCTGAAGACAAGCAGACTAAGGACATGGTTTACTAAAACCATGTCCTGTGGTCTGATGAGGCCAAGATAAACTTATTTGGTTCAAATGATGTCAAGCGTGTGTGGCGGCAACCAGGTGAAGAGTACAAAGACAAGTGTGTCTTGCCTACAGTCAAGCATGATGGCGGGAGTGTCATGGTCTGGGGCTGCATGAGTGCTGCCGGCACTGCGGAGCTACAATTCTTTGAGGGAACCATGAATGCCAACATCTACTGTGACATACTAAAGCAGAGCATGTTCCCCTCCCTTCAAATACTGTGCCGCAGGGCTGTATTCCAACATGATAACGACCCCAAACACACTTCCAAACACACCTCCAAGATGACCTTGCTAAAGAAGCTGAGGGTAAAGGGGATGGACTGGCCAAGCATGTCTCCAGACCTAAACCTTATTGAGCATCTGTGGGGCATCCTCAAAAAACAGGAGAAGGAGGAGCGCAAGGTCTCTAACATTCACCAGCTCTCTGATGTCAGGGAGGAGTGGACTCCAGTGGCAAACTGTGAAGCTCTGATGACCTCCATGACCAAGAGGGTTAAGGCAGTGCTGGAAAATAAGGGTGGCCACACACAATATTGACACTTTGGGCCCAATTTGGACATTTTCACTTAGGGGTGTACTCACTTTTGTTGCCAGCAGTTTAGACATTAATGGCTGTGTGTTGAGTTATTTTGAGGGAACAGCACATTTACACTGCTATACAAACTGTACACTCACTACTTTACATTGTAGCAAAGTGTAATTTCTTCAGTGTTATCACATGAAAAGATATAATAAAATATTTACAAAAATGTGAGGGGTGTACTCACTTTTGTGAGATAGTGTAGATATTACATAGAGAATGCTTATAAACACTTTAAACAAGCATATTAATGTTTTGCATGCTTTTTAAAAGTGATCTAGTGTTTATAAAAATGCACGGCTTGATTTTTTATATGTGCCTGCAGATACTTTTGAAAACTTTTGCAGTGCCAATGTTCTGCAGACCACATTTATATCCTCTGTGTATCTATTACCTATCTGGCTTTGTAGGGAAAGTCTTGTCTCTATCTTTATTCTTCTTTCTGTGAATTGCTTATAAGGTTTCCAGCTGTGTGCTAGCCTCTATCACTGATGGTTATTTTGTGCAAAATAGAAATTATGTGTACTTTAGATATGCGGCTGTGTCAGTGTAATTTTCCTCTATTTTCTATTGTATGTCATACTGCATTTTTTAATCTTAATAATTCATAGAATCATGTTGTTCACATAGTAGAAATTGTTTACAGTAAATTTGACTGCTAATTTCACAATGTGCTTTCCACTGATTATAATACGGTGGCAGAAGAATGAATTGAAGGCTTTTAAAGTATGACCCTGTTTGTAATGGTTCTGAAAACAACACAATAAGGCCTAGGAGTATTTAGTCAACTAAATGCATGTTACAAAGGGTTGCTGAAATAGTTGGTGCAGAAACCATGGGAGAAAAAAATCAATTACATTATAGGATGCAGTCTTTTTTAGCAGTTCTAATAGGACCGAATACCCAGTACGGCACTGAGGAATGTATAGTTCCTCGCTCTGGGTGGTACACAGCAGTGACTTGTATGCATGGGACCCGTAGAAGAGGACACATCTACAGGACACAGGATATTCCACCTACTAGCAGGCAGACATCTCAGTGATATTTATTATTCTCTGTTTTAGAATATGCTGACCCTAGTAACAGCTACTAGACATTAGAGGGACCAGAGCATTCAAGCAAGGACTTGATGTGTTTACTACAGAGCATTATAGTGGCTATTATGGAAGTCACAATGACTTTGTGTCTGTCTGTGTTGAGTTGAATGTCTTCAAGAGTGGCCTTTTCTTAGACGAGAATCTACAAACTTAGGGTGACCGAAGAGACCATGCAGCATGTCAATGGGTGTGTTAGTGGGAATTGTTGATGGATATAATTATTACAGAACAAACAGTTAACATGTAGACCAGCCTTTCTCAACCTTTTTCCCCACAGGAACCCTTAAATTAATTTTAAAAACAATTAATTGAGTGCCAGTGGGGAAACTTGTTCCTGCAACCTCGAAAAGCATAAGTTGCCCTGTAGAATGGCATCATAGAATTCACAAGACCCTTCCAAAAGGACAACGTGGGTGCACATGGTCCCTTCCAATTTAAAAGAATAGCTTCTCTAGCATAAAATAATAAAATGTTGAGTATAGTTCTATAGGCCTTGGAAGGTACAACTTATTCTACAAGGCCTAGGAGACAGACTCTGACTGACACAGGGATAGGAACAGGTGGCGACTGGTGCTAAACCTTTTAGGGGGGTGGCAAACAACCCCCCCAGATCCGCACATACCCCTCCACCACCGCGGCTTCCCCAGCTTCTCCCCCTGGCTAACCCGGTCTTCTTTAGATCCGCCTCTGTCCTGGTGGCCGGGAGGAGAAGCCGGAAACCAAAAGCAAATATTGATTCACTAGTGTCACAAGTGAGTGGGTTCAGGATGCAGTGCCCAACCTTTTTCAAGCCAATTAGAGCCTCAGGCTCTAATCATGTGCTTGAAAAAAAAACTCAAATAAAGCTATCCAGTGCCCTGCATGCAAACTAGGGGGGCAGCGCCCCTGCACCCCTTATGGACCGATGGGAAGTGCGAGAAGGTCAGTTATACAAGAAGTGACCACAGACCAGAAATCCTGGATCTGCTGACATTTCCAGAAAATGTATTCGGCATTAGCAGGGGAGAATAAACACCACCAGCACTCAGCTGAGGAGGAAGGATAAATGGTAGCTAGTCTAGCTGGGGTATAGTAAATCCTATGAAGAAAATTGAAAGGCTGTTCCCACATATCACCCCAATGAGCAGCTGCATATTTATGTACCACATTGCGAACAAACTGTGCCGAGAGCATGCGTCCTTCGCAATTACGGCACAGTTACCGGCGGCTAACGAAGAGCTCCCAATTGCTGCTTGCGATTGGGAGCTTTCTGATCATGTGACCACCATAACAGCCAATCCAGGCAGTCACATGACCATAGACCCCGCCCCGCTTCCCGTCATCTTAAAACTCCTAAAGGGCTGGGAGGCGCTGGTGCCAAGGGGTTAAGGGAGTTTATAGTCTTTTCATTTTTATTGAACCACAAATGCAAGTGTTTAACCCTGTTGTTATGCATAGCTTGTACGTAAACATGGCAGAAGCAAGTTTGCACATTGCATATGGAAGCTGCATTTCCTGGTCAGGAGTTCCTTCCTTTACTGGTTTCCTTCAATGTAGCTTCTTATTTTCTTATTTTTATAACTCAACCCTCACCTTTCTGAAGTCTTTTAACACTGTATGATACTGTCACCTAATTTTTCTGTGATTGTATTAGCTAATTTCCCTCTATTTTCTCAAGACTAGGAGGACCCATTGTGATTCAGTTGGTGGACCTCTAATGGATTTACTAGTGTCTATACCAGTGCTGGTCAACTTTCTTGATATAAGAGGCCTTAAGTGCAGCTGATGACATCACTAAAGGGTCACATATAATATTCAGTGTATGTAATAATAGGGATGCAACAGGCGATTAGAGATTGTGAACATGGCTGAGTGCTAGAGACTACTGCTATGACTGCCCGTTTTAATTACTTGTGTCCTATTTAATATTTCTCTCAGTTGGATCGATTATAAAAGATCAGAGAAATAAATTTAGAAAAAGGACACCAAGAAAAAAAAGTAATATAGCGTAAAAAAATAAGCCATTTAACTACTAGAACCCAGTCCAAAGAATATTTTTTTCATTGGCCTGAGTAAGAACCTATGAAAATACTCTCGGCAGAGATTCTGGATACCACACAAATGGTGCCAAAGGGCAGCATGCAGAGCACCAGTGGTCTATACTCTCTTGGTTCCCAAAGATTTCAAATCCTTTAAACACTTGAGGTAATTCAATAATACACATACAGAAAATATTTATGTATACAATGGGGGAAGTACTAGACTAGGATGGCCTCCCCGGGACAGTATTAATTATATGTTAAGCTGGAGTCCCTTAGTAGAGATACTTTACCATTCAGACATTAGTTAGAATGGAAACTGCATTAATTGACACATGGTGGATATTATGTACTGTAGCTACCTACACTCTATTCAGAACTGCATTTGGCAAAGGACCATCAGCTCCACCTTAATTTGCAGTTCTAAAATATAATTGACTAAATGCAGAAAACAGCAGAAAAAGCTGATGCTAATAAGTGTAAAAAAGCTTCAGGATAAAAGGCTTGGATAAAAATTGTATAAAATATGTTTTTTAACAATAAACTTTTTTATGTACTTATATAAAAATGACCTGTAATATAGTATTGCTACTGAATCATTTGATTTTCTTTTTTTTTATTGTATTTTTATTGAAAATTTTCCATAGAATTACAGACATAGATAGAAATTGTTTGAAAAAGAATATGATGTTACATTCAAGGCATAAATCACATATACGTCACAGGAAAACAAAGTCATGAATAGTATAGAAATGGCAATCCCTTAGATCAGGCTAAAAAGCATGGAAAAGCCAAGAGAAAAAAATAATGGTAGCTCCACGGATTGACAGCTTGTAAAACTGCCTAGTAGGAAGGTTTGAAACAACAAAGGGGAATTTCCCCTGGAGGCGGCATATAACCTAAAATAAAAAGTGGAAGAGAGATACACCATGGGAGATGAGAATGAAAGAAAGAGAAACATTTCAATTAAATTAAATATATAAAAGAGGGGGGGGGGGCAAAATTATTCAGACATTAATCAGGGTTAAGTACAGAGTTATTCCATAGTTCCAAAATTTTAAAAAATTGAGGTAGAGAATCATGCACTATGGCCGTGAGATGTTCCATTCTGCATATGTGTGCTAGGGCCTGTAATAGTTGGCTTAATGTGGGGGGGAAGTGGACAACCATCCTAAGGGGATTACCCGCTTCGCCACCAGTAGGACAAATGCAATTCATTTTTGGGCAGGCTTGGAGACGCCAAGGATAGGCAGGCCCAGAAGATAATGAATCAGGAGCATGGGAAAAGGTTTTGTAGGAGGGTTTGGAATGAGGACCAAAATGGTTGGATAATGGGATATTCCCAAAAGATGTGGTAGTGGGAACCTACTGCACCATGGCACACCCAAGGGACCTTAGAGTCATATCTGTGAAGGACCTCTGGGGTTCTTTACCAGAAAAGCATTATTTTATAGGCCGTTTCTCTCTCTGCTCCACACACCTCTAAGCATTAGATGCCGAATCCCATATTTTCTGCAATTGTGGGAAGGTAATCTGTCTTTGAATGAGTTAGGACCAGTTTTGTATATAGAGATGATGTGAGTCAGTTAGTGATGGAGCATCGTGAAGGAATTTGTATATGGATGATATAAGATGAGGTTAGTAAGGGCCTTGGGCAGATAGGAGTTCAAATGGGGTAGGTTCGTCTAGAGTTAGGGTTGGCGACTTAGAAGAGAAGTAATGTTTAAACTGTAAGTAGGAGTAAAAAAATTGCTTGGGGATCTGGAATTTATGTTGAATTTCCACAAAAGTGAGATGTCTATGGGTAAGTGGGTTAACCATATTACGGAGTTGGAAAATGCCAGCTTGTGACCAAGGGTACATTCGACTATAGAATAGGCTGTCGGAGATGTCTGGGTAAAATAGTACATTTAACAAAGGTGGACATGGAGAAGAGAGAGAGAACTGTTTTAAGCATTTTCATATTCAGGATGAACAACATAGGATGTAGACATAAGCTTCTTAGTTGGGTGATAGATGTGTCTAGAGCTGACCATAACATGGCACATGGGTGTACCAAACAGGTGATGCTCATCTCAATCTCCAACCATCTGCTAGCTGCCAGCCTATGTGACCACAGTGAGCCTTGTTATACCAGATACAATTGAGGAATAGCCGCTGCGTGGCTTTAAGCTGTTTCATTGGGATAGGGTTTGGCAATGTTTCGAAAAGGTATAGGACATCTTGAGTACATTAATCCGCCCCTGGAGAGAGAGGGGGTGCGGATCCCACTGGTGCAAGAGACGATCAATATCCCTAAAAATGGGGGAATAGTTAGTCTGATAGAGGGAGTGGTATGTGGAAATTAAATGGATCCCTAAATATTTAAGAGAATGGGAGCACCAATGGTATGAGAAGTTTTGTCGTAGCGTTGCAAGGGCAGGAGGGGGGATATGTATTGGTAGAGCCTCTGTTTTGCTTGGGTTGATCTTGTAGCCGAAGATTGAGCCAAAAGTTGTTAATAGATCATGAAGATTCGGGAGAGAAGTGTGGGGACTATTAGTGTCAGGAGAATATCATCAGTGAATTGAGACAGCTTGTACTCCCTCTGTCGCAACGAAACCCCACAAATATCAGAGTGAGAGCAAATGACTTCAGATTGGGGTTGTAAGCATAAAATAAAGAGTAGAGGAGACAAGGGACATCCCTGTCTCATGTCATTGCTCAGGGGAATGATGGCGACAGAAAGGAAAACAGCTGTACTTGGGACGTCGGTTGGGAGTACAGAGCTTTGAGTGCTGCTATGAATGGGCCAGAAAAGCCATATCTAGAAAGGGCAGCAAACATGAAGGGCCAGCTAAGCCAAAGCTTTCTGGGCATCTAGGCTCAAAACAAGGGCCGGGCGGGTATCATTTGATTTTTATCTGCTTCTAATCCTAAAATGCTAAATTAGACTTTTTAGCTAGTAAATCACATGTGATAATAACACTAAAAATGCCACTTTTAGCAATGTTATGCAGCAAGCCTTTGCTGTTTAAGGGTGGAATGCTGTCAGTCTTCACATTGTCATGAGGTGGATGTAAGTCAGGAAAGTTCAAGTAGCTAAGGAGTGCTATGGAGTTTATGAATTAATTTCTGAAAAAAAAATTATTGTAAGAGCCAGCACCATAAATTCAATGCTGGGGTGCAGCAGTATTGGTGAATTGTACTACGGCAGCACTCATGGCATAGGTGGTACTCAACTCTACATTGGTTGTGTTGACATTGCAGTAGAGCAAAGTTTAGGAGACACGGGTACAGATCACTATATAATGATCGAAATGTATTCTTTCTTCCCAGCGTGCATACTTAAAGTATATATGGATCCAAAAACAAAATATATACTACAACAGCTTGCAAGTCCTTAAATATTGTGGTTGCATTAGCTTTTGTTTTCTTTTCCTTTATCACCAGATGATCCTACCAGTAACACAATTCCTGTGTTAGGGTAACAACGCTTACTCAGTTGTACTGTATCTATAGAGAAAGAGCCTGTCACTCTAGAAGTGTTTTAGGATTACAAAACACCTTCCCCTCTCCACATTCCTATAGCAAAATGGGAGTTGTTCTGTAATCCACGGCCTGACATAATATGCAGTATTCCCAGAACACAGTAAAGTACTGGATTCATGGGCTTTCTGGTTTTCTTTTGCGCCTATCGAACAGATATAAAAATCCCCTTTCAATGGTATATTTAACAGACTAAAAGGTAGCAAATTAAATAACTTTAATGTTAGAATTTACATAGTCTTTAACTGACAAAAATAATTTAAGTGCTGCAACATTGTTCACATGCTTCCAACCGCTGACAGAAACTTTAGATATCATGTTATGTTTCTTTGACTGAAGCCAAGAAGTGGGATTTAGAGTGACGTTTTATGGGACCCCAGTGGCAGCATAGCCATACCAGGTGTATTGAAACCTAATTGTTTTCTCTCCAAATAGAGTTCATTTTAAACACTTCCTGCAATGGAATAGGCTTTGATAGAGATCACATTGATTGTCTGTAGAGGGAGTAGCGCTTGGTGATAAAATTTACTTTTAGTAACTTGCAATAGCTTCAAATAGAATAGTAAATGAGGTGATAAATTGTTTTGTGCCTTCTGCACAATCAAAAGTAAAACACTGCTCCAGACATAGGCAAGGGAGTTCTTACCTCTACTTTTTAATTGGAAAGTTTAAAGCACCAATAAACTTTTAAATTACAAGCATTTGCCATAAATTCTTATGGTGCTTTGTTAGTCATTTAAAGAAAATCCATTATGAGAGGGTTGCCTTTGCGGATCTCTCCTTGTGAAAAGGCTAGTTGATTGCCTGGCTATGATACTAACTCCCTGGCTTCAGTACTTTGAGTCACCAACCTGCAACATGTATGCTGATAGGAACACAGTAGTGACTTAGGGGCCAGTAGATCAAACCTAGGAAGGAGGATGTGGAATGCAGGACTATATCTATTCTAGATGTGTGCCACATGTTAAGAGTCTGCCAATGGCTTTGCTCTGCAAGACAAAAAAGGCCAGGTCACTTACAGAGATTACATATTGCAGTTCATTAAAGTGCTTCTAAAGTCACACTTTTTACCTTAATGCCATTACCTGCAGTAAAGTATAACTAAAGGCAACATTTTTTTTTTTTTATAAAGTGGAGAGAGATTAAAACACCTGTTAATTTGTACTGCTGTCTTTACGCCCATTAGGGGGATTCTCCCTCTCTGTGTCCTGTTTCCCATTTTTATTTAAAGTGAAAGTAAAGACAATCTTACATTTTGGGTTGTCCCCAGAAAAGTAATAGAGGGCAAATATTTAAATTGAAGACGCTAGTTCTGGTGACCTGGGGGCCCCCCAAAGGATTCCCTTAATTTGCAGGGATTTCCTCTTAGTTCCTGTTTAGCTATGGGACAGGAGGTGAAGGGAAATCTCTGAAATGAGACACAGATGTGGATAAAAAATCTGACAGGGGTTATAACTCTCCCTTACTCTATCCAAAATTAAAAAAACTTTTGCCTATAGTTCTACTTTAAAGTGGTTGTAAAGTCTGATGGTTTTTTACCTTCATGCATTGTATGCCTTAACCTCCCTGGCGGTATGATTATTTCAGATTTTAGGTGCTGAAAGCGGTACAATTATTTTGCATGGAAATTTGGCGTTTTATATTTTAGGTCTGTAAATCTTAACAATAACACACTTAAATCTGTCCAAACCAGAGTCTAGTAGATATCCCGGGTATGATAAAGTTTGAAACACAAAAACATAAATTATAATATAATAAATAAAAATAAATAATAAAAAACAGTAAAAAAAAATAGTAATAAAATAAATTTCCCCACAATTCACTATCGCTCAATTCTGAAAGTGTTCTAATTTACTATCGCTGTTTTCTAGCTGGTCTAAAGCTACTTTTGACGTAAAGGGACACTTTTTGGTTGCTATGGACAATCTCCAGTTTCCAGGCAGAAAGAACAGTGTATATCATGTAAAACTGCATGCAGGGCATGGGCCAAAGCACTGGGGACAAAAGGGATGTTAAATCATTTCATACAGTACTGTAATCTGTAAGATTACAGTACTGTATGTGTTATGATTTTTACTTTTTTTGAATTTGCCACCAGGCTCCGCCCCCGTGCGTCGCGACGCTCGCAGGGAACGGAGCCTGGCAAGGAGAGGCTTCGAAGGAGGACGGAGCCCTCGGACACTGCGGGGGACATCGCAGGATCCCGGGGACAAGGTAAGTAAGGAGGCACCAGGATCCTGCGATGTAATCCCGAGTGTGGCTCGGGGTTACCGCTAATGGTCCTGAATTTTAACCCTGAGCCACACTCGGGATAAACTGCCAGGGAGGCTACGGGAAAAACCCTTCTGTGTTCTGCTCCCCCTTCTGCCCCCCTAATACCCCCCTGAGCCCCCTCTCAATCCAGCAATGTGCACAAGAGCCTTGGTTGTCCTGAGTCTCTCTCTCCTCGTTGGCTGAAACAGCAGTGGAAGCCAATGAGGAGAGAGCAGGGGTTCGGGGCGCCACCTGGCTGCTAGGCTGCCTGAGGCCTATCCAGGAGCAGGAGAAGCAGTGTAGGGTTGGGACTACAGGATTGGAGTTCAACCGAGTTGTGAAGGTTTAGCCGAACAGGGAACCAGTTGTGGTCGGAGGTAAAGGGGAAGCAGTCGCCATTAAGGGACCTATCCACCTTATTACCAGAGACTACAGTGAGTAAGCTTGAGCAAGTACCAGAGCAGTCTTCTCACCAGCCGGGGACGGTGAAGAAGTGGGAAAGCTTCAGCGAGTGCCAAGCCAGGGACCCAGCAGGCTAGCGGGGGTGACGCTTGAGGAGTATACAGCGGGATAGCTGTGGAAGAGCTCAGGAGATCCGGTGATTGAAGACCTACAGTGGGATACTGTGAGATAAGAAACAGACTGTTCTGTGTTACCAAGAGTTATGTACAACTACCTTTAGTGACTGTTACAAGTTCAGTGCCAAAGGGGACAGTGGCCCTACCTATACAGACATGGCATCCAGCTGGAGGCCTTTCTTTGTATAGCTGTCTACCTATAGTGTCTCATAGTCTGCCAATTTACATTGCATCAACCTAAGGGTGTCCTGGCCCTAACCTGCTCTTCCACAGTTCTTGTTAAGAGACAATAAATCTCTTGTTCGCATTCAAAAAGTGACTGGCGCCCATCATTTCATCTTGCCTTACACTCACCATGCCTGGTAACCCACTTCACAAGGAAGGATGTCAGCTCTCCCTAACTCTTGAGGTCACCATTAGGCCTCTGGGGGCCCAAGACTTTGCTACATTTGCTTTCCCCTATTTCTAAATACTTCCAGAGTTCAGTATTAATCCAGTGCTCTGCTCTTCTGCAGCAGTGCAGCTCTTTCTCCCTGGTTTCACAGAACAGATTGATAGCAGTGGGAGCCATTGGCTCCTGCTGCTGTCAATCAAATTCAATGAAGAGGACGCGGGGGGGTGGAGGGCTGAGCCATGCTGTGTGTGTGTCTATAGATGCACACAGCCTGGCTCAGGAATGAGCTTGCATGTCTGTCCCCATAGTGTGGCTTGTTATGGTGGCATACACTGAAAATGAGGAGCCAAGAGCACTGGTGTGGGGCACCAGAAGAGGAGGTTTTGGGCTGTTCTGCCAAGTAGCAGTGCACAGAGCAGGTAAGTATACCATCTTTTTTTTGATTTTAGGTAAAAAAGGGAGCCCTTAGAATCACTTTAATCTCTCAGTTTTAATGATACATTTTCATGTGAGGCTTTTCCAAAAAACAAAAAATCAGACTCATAGATAGATAGATAGATAGATAGATAGATAGATAGATAGATAGATAGATAGATAGATAGATAGATTAGATTAGAGCTATAAACAGGTAGACAAATAGACAAACATGCAGCCACCTACAGCTTGCTGGGACCTGTCATAAATTTGGATGTTAGGAGAAGAAAAATAACACCTCCAAGATGTGGTTGATGGAAGTTATTCTCCATTGATTTTATGACCATCAAGGTCTCGTTAACAGCATTGTAAATTAGCCAAGGGTAAATGTGAGTGGTTTAAATCAGGACTTTACATGGTGAGCTGAGAATAGTGAAATAATTCTATGTACTCTTAATCTCTTCATATTTCATTGGCTACAGGCTGTAAATTCTCTGTGAGATGCTTCAGGGTAGCGCAGAATGTTTGGGGCTAGTGATGGAGGAAATAAGCCAGGGACAGTAAATTATGAAGAACATGCAGGTAGGGGCATCATAATTCCATAGACCGTAAAGGCGCCTGGTATGAGAAATGCTTGCATTCTATGCATATGGCAGCAGAGATAAGAAGCTTTACATCTACATACGGTGGCTGACTATAGTAACACTGAAACTCAGCAATAATGCTCAAATGTGGATTTTAACAAACAAAATAAAGAAAGCTGAAAGAGTTGGATATAAATTAAAAAGGACGGATAGCATCATTTCATACAGAGAAAGCAATAGATAAATTGTATCCTAGAAAGATAAGCAGAAATTTTTGAAAAAAAAATGATATATACAGTATATATATCATTGAACAGGTTTGTAGCTTGGTTTGTTGGTTTAATACATGTTGCTACTTGCACAGTTACCAATGAGAACTTTGGCATGTATATTTCTGTTTCATTTATACATATAAGTTGCAAATGTAATCCGGGGTTTCCCACTAAATGTGTGGTCTCTGGAAGAGCTAGTTACAACTGTTTACAGCTCAATCTTTCCTTACCATGGATCCACTAACCACATGGGGAATTCTATAACCCTTATTTAAAACTGAATGACAGACAGATAAAAAAACAAAAATTCATGCAAGTATTTGTTCAATATAAAATCATAAATGCATGTTTTTAAACTACCAGTGTAAATACCCGAATTTGACTTAGTATAAGTCTTTTGCCATCCATTGTACGGCAAAGCTCAGATTGGAAGAAGGAAAAGAAGCACAAGGAGCAAATCAGTTTTTCTGTAGTGCTCATGTTATAACAAGGAACATGCTGATAGGAGGAGAGAGCAGAGTGACAGAGAGATAAATTCATCAGTCTGCTTCTTGTTCATGGTCCAATCACAGGTGGGAGCAGGAGTAAGATCCAACTGTATTGCTTGCCTCCAGTGGACAAAAGCCAGGACACCGGTCTAGTTCTGCTCTCTGGCAGGACTGTGTAAATCTCTGGAATAAATAGACAGAAATACAAACCATTTGGCAGGTAAACATATCCTATATATATATTCAAGTGGTTATAAAGCTTCATTTTTTTTAATAAAATGAACAAACATACCTATACTTACCTGCTCTGTGCAGTGGTTTTGCACAGCGCAGCCACGATCCTCTTCTTCTGGGGACCCCTGTTGGCGCTACCAGCTCCTCCTTTTCACTGGGTGCCCACAGGGAAAGCCGCTTTCCCGAGTCCTACTGCTGCGTTCATTGACACAGACAGCGGGACTCGACCCCATGTCACTGGATTGGATTGACAGCAGCTCCCACTTCTGTCAATCTGTTCAATGAGGAGAGAAACAGTAGCAGGAGTCACTGCGCTCATGCAAATCGCTGGATCAAATTGGCTCAGGTAAGAAAAAGGGGGGTATGGGGGGCCGCTGCAGCACAGAAAATTTTTCCCCTTAAAGTGATTGTAAACGTTCACCTTGTAAAACAAACTCTTCAGTTTAAAACTGAAATGAAAGGCAAAACCTTTGTGTATAGATATAAAAAACATTATTATTTTTTTTCCATGTTTATAAGGGATGGCATTCCCGCTGTTCCCTCTGTTCTCAACTCCATAAGTGCTGGGGCAGTAGAAACAGCAGTACACTGAGCTTCCCAGTGAATGGCTGTGCAGGGGAGGCGTGTCAGGACAAGTCTGATCATTGGAGGAGAGCAGGCTGAGTTCCGATTACACATAGAGAACTGACCATGATGTGCTCTCATGCTTAGTGTGGTCAGTGGAAAGCAGAGTGACTGGCAGGAACACCCGGCACAAATCATAGAGAACAGGATACATGTACATGATACAGCATGCACATATCAGGAACATGAAATACTGGGTAACAAATACTTTAATGCATAGAATTTCTTCTGTCATCTGTGTTTGCCTGGAGGTCAGATTTAATATGCCCTGAGAGTAACATGCTTAAATCGTTTGTTAACCCCCCTCAAAAAAACAGATCCTGTTCCCTTAAAGCATGTTATACAGCACAGTGCTTGTGCTGAGTAATGTGGCCCCCTGTATAACCTAAAATACCTGACTGATGCTGCCTGGCTATACCCTCCCCCCTGTAAACTGACCACGATAATCAGGGCTACTCAGCCCTGACACCGTGGTCAGAGTACGTGCCTCCATCATCCGCAGCCTGCTCTCCTGTGTCTGTGTCTCCTCTATCCTTCTCCCCCCTCCCCTCCCTGCCTGTCTGCTCATACCAATGCCTGCACCCCCCCCCCCCCCGCTCCTGCTGCTTATAACTTCTATTAAATCCTTTAATCCCCTTTGTACCATAATAATAAGAGTCCCTGTGTCTATGTAATGTAAAAAAAATCTGCCGATCTGTACCTATATAAGCTCGGCTTCTGGTGCTTAGCTGACTGTTGGCTCTCTCTCTCCCATGCCTCCCCGGCTGACATCAGCGGGAGGGCTCAGCCCCGCCCACTGGATTTGTGAGCCGGAGAGAGAAGATAGCTGACAAGTTAGCTGAGCGCTGGGAGCCACGCTTATATAGGTACAGATCAGCAGATTTTTTACATTACACAGACACAGGGACACTTGTTATTATGGTACAGAGTGGATTACAGGATTTTGTAGAAGTGGGCTAACAACCACTTTAACTATTATTCACCAGTCAAAAGCCATGTTTCCTTGTTGTGACTGCTTTACACAGAGAAAACTTGATGACTGTACATCATTGATCCTTGTGCTACCTTATTAAATGCGCCCATATGTTTATTTATTTATTTTTTTGTTTTTTTTACCTGAACCAGTTATAGCGTAAGCAGTATTAAACCCAAAAGCAAACATTTATTATATTGTAGATTACCAATCAGATGCAAAGGCTTCATTCGTTTTCTTTTTAGGCTTTCTTTCACTTGTTTTCACCCGTTGATCTGTCTGTTTTTCAACAGAACAAGCTCCCCTGTAAATATAGCATTTAGTGGGTTGAGATAAACCATTTACCACTGACAGGGGTCCTTACAATGATCAGCTTTCATTTGCTTATGTAATTCCTTTAAGCTGGGTTCACACTATTGCAAATTAGATGCTGGTAAACCCGCATCCAATTCGCATAGCAGGAGATTGTGACCGGCTCTCAATGGAGCATGTTCACACAGCACCGCAGCGGCTCCGGTGCGAATTGCACAGGAGCCCTGTGTGTCTTTTGGTCCATTTCAGGTCCAAATTCAACCCAAAAATTTGGGCTGAAATTGGAGCTAAAGCAGGGGAATGGAGATGCACCGGACTCCTGCTGTGAGCCTCTGCTATCCCCAGTGTGAACCCAGCCTTATCAAAAAAGGAAAATATAATAAATAATAAATAATGTAGTGGACTACATTTTGGCCCAAATTTATGGAGAAAGATTACTTTGCAAAATGTTATAACAGAAAACAAGCATTTTTTTTTTCATTTTTAGTATTTTTAGTTTATTTCGCAAAAAAAAACAGTGGTGTATAAATACTACCAAAAGAAAGCTTTATTTGTGTATGGATTTCAGTTGCATACAATGTTGCATGGTCCAGCAAAGTAGCACAGTGCTGAATAGCAAAAAATGCATGCCTTGGTCATGAAGGGGGTAAAACCTTCCAGTGTTCAAGCGGTTAAATAAGCATGACTTTGCTTTTCACATGATTAGATTACTGAAGTAAAACGGCGACAGAGACGCATGAAATGTTAGTGCAAGTGTACGGGACAGAAGCCGTGAGCAGAACATGTGTTTATGACAGGTTCAAATGCTTTCTCGATGGGAAGGAAACCACTGAGGATGAGCCACGTTCGGAGCCATGTTCGGGTCAGCCATTGAAAAGCAGACATGATCGAGCAAGTTCAACAAATGCTGACATGAGATCGGTGACTGAAACTACGATTGATGGCGGAGAAATTGGGCATTAGCAAGTTCGAGCAAGTTCAACAAATGCTGACATGAGATCGGTAACTGACACTACGATTGATGGCGGAGAAATTGGGCATTAGCAAGGACATGGTGCGCACCATCGTCTGCAAAGACTTGGGTAAGTGGAAGATCTGTTCCCGGTCTGTGCCACACAACCTGACAGATGAACAGAAAGCAAAACGAATGGAAACCTCTGGAGATTTCATTACTATGTATGACCAGGATCCATGCTTTCTGCTAACCATCTCCACAGGGGATGAAACCTGGTGCTACCAGTCCTATCCGGAATCCAAGCGGCAATCGATGGAATGGCGTTCACCGTCTTCCTCACGACCCAAAAAGAGTCACCTGCAAAAGTCTAAGTTCAAGGCAATGTTTTGCAGATGTGGCGCCAATCCAAGAATGTGTGACAGCAGTTCTGCAGTGGATTCCTAAAGATTCCTTTGCTGATAGTTTCCAGAAGCTTTATAAACGTTGCCAAAAGTGTGTTGTGAAGTACAGCAATTATTTTGAAGGCCAATAAAGGTACGTTGTTTGTATCTTCTGTTTCAAACCTCTGGAGATTTCATTACCATGTATGACCAGGATCCATGCTTTCTACTAACCATCACCACAGGGGATGAAACCTGGTGCCACCAGTCCTATCCGGAATCCAAGCGGCAATTGATGGAATGGCATTCACCGTCTTCCTCACGACCCAAAAAGAGTCACCTGCAAAAGTCTAAGTTCAAGGCAATGTTTTGCATATGTGGCGCCAATCCAAGAATGTGTGACAGCAGTTCTGCAGTGGATTCCTAAAGATGCCTTTGCTGATAGTTTCCAGAAGCTTTATAAACGTTGCCAAAAGTGTGTTGTGAAGTATGGCAATTATTTTGGAGGCCATCAAAGGTACGTTGTTTGTATCTTCTGTTTCAACTGTTTTCTGATATCATTTAGCAAACTAGACACACCTCGTATATCTGTGCTTGTTTGAGTTTCAATATGACTGTAGTAGCTAATCAGAACTGTAAGTGCACTTGCTGTAGCAACACATTTGAAAACTGTAGATGGTACGTTTTTGTTTGCACTGACAGTTTATTTTTTTAGGGAAAGTTTTGGGAGGTCTACTCCCTGTTTCTGGTCCAAGCAGTATTGATGCTGGAATAGAAGGTAGCATAGAGAGAATTGGTCGCATGTCACTACACTGACATATATCAGTACTGCTTGGACTGTAAGCAGGGATAAGATGTCTCAACAGCTTGTCATGAAAAATTAATTGTTAGTGCAAATAAGTAAAGTATTACTTACAGTACAGTACTGAGCAATGGCTGTGAAAGGTACATTAAAATGCAAGCTCCATTGAAGTTCAAGAACTGATGTGGACAGTTGCCTGTACTATGAAAAGCACTGTAGAATATGGTATTATTATTAAAATTTAATTAATTATGATTCTTGTCTCTGGAGCCCTGGTGGCCACACGAAAATCCCTTTCTATCCTATCATAGAGCAGCTGCTCACAGTAATTCCTACATATCACTCACCAGCTGCTTTCTAAAATAACCCAACCTGTGTGAGTTTGGGAAAAGGATTAATATATAACAACAACATATGAAAATCGAATCTACGCTGGTAAAATAGCCTGTGAAAGGATTGAATTTACTCCCTAAAGTGTTGTCTGCTGCTTGCAGCTCATTTGCTGGGAATGTTTGGCTTGTTATATGTAGATTGTATTCTCAATCTCTGCCAGTGATGTGCTGCCATGCTTGCCATTTGTTGTTTGCTTTAATTATAATTTGCATTAATAATAATAATACTTTGATCATATTCAAAGCTATACAATTAAACACTGAACAATGTAAACAGCATAAATAATAGGATATTTATGCGCTGTGTGTGTGGGTGTCTTCATGTGATAGGGACGCACAGACAAAGGTGACGCCAGTGGCTCATTTCATGTTAAAATGCTGAAAATACAGGGAAACATTTATTCTATAAATGATGAGAGATTTACCCTTCCTTGTAGCAATTCACATGCCTGCTTAATACTTTTATTTCTATATGTGATTTTTTTTTTTTAATCAAAGGTAAACGTAAAAAGTTTGCTGCATTTTGCAGAGACAAAAACAAACAATCTTCACATATAGAATTAATCTCATATTGAAAGATATCTACAACTGACAAAGAAATCTTTTATTTAAGCACTTTATTTCTTATTCCATACTCGTCTAAACCAACAGTGTAAATGATCTCAGCATTACCAATGAAACCCATGCCAGAATCATTTTTTATCCATTAAGAGAAAATATCTCATGGTCACAGAGTTGCCACGGAGAGTTATTTTACTGGTCACTAGATCCACTTATGAGAAGGTGCAGAGGAAGCAGTTGTTCCAGCTAAAGATATAAGAGTTCCACAGAACCCTTTAGAGTTTTTATAGGAAAAATTAGGGAGCTTGTGTTTTTTGTTTGCACCAAAACCCCATGGCTTTCAGTTACATCTCTGCATTCCATTGATGTACAGACTAAAGGCATGGCTTATCTATTGGCAATGTTAGCCAATCAATCTCTCTTGAAAAGCTTTGTCCATCTAACATATTTACTGTAAGAAGATAAAGCACGAGTCATGAGCTCATTAGTTTGATGCTGGTACGCTGTTGTCTAGTTTAGGGTTAGAGTGGGGTTTATGCTAGGATGTATTGCTTGATTGCAGTTCAACCTGTGGGGAGGCCACAGGAAGGTACATCAGCTCAAATATACAGTATGTTTTGTATATTTAACTGTTTGTAGTGGGAGTGGTTCCGCATTTTCCATAGGGGTGTTGGCTGATCATAAGGTTGGTTTTCTTTGATTAGGAAGAATGAAAGTGGTAGTGTAAGGGAGCATTCTTCTATGTTACTACACAGAGATATTGGAGGCATTGGTCCATTTAAAAACTTTTCATGGAAACTTGTACTAAAGATATATATGGATGTTGTCATTGCTGATGTTATCTAAAATGCTCATTACTTGGCAATACTTTGTGAGTTTAACTGGAACAAGACTGTAGACCAGTTGTTCTGACTTCTGAGTCAATGACTCTGGATCTCAGATTAATTACACAGCCAGTCATTTAGCAATTTCCAAAAGGAGGTCAATAATGGTAGCCTCCATATTTCTTGCAGTAGAAGTTTCCTTTTAAATGTCTTATTTATTTTGCCTAGTGTTATTTAATTTATGTTCCTCCAAATACTGTATATTATTTTATCTTTTGTTTTACATTTCCTTTTTCATGCAACACATATATTAACATAGATTTGCAATGGCATTATAAAAATAGTTAAAGTATAAGCAAAGGCAAAACTGGTTTTAATAGTTTTGGACAGAGTGGAGATGTGCTGTCTGTGCCCCCATTAGAAAGATCCACCCTTGCTATTTTCCCTGTTTACCATTATAAAAGGGAAAGTAAATGAAAGTCCAATCTTTGGGCTGATCCTAGAGCAGTAATAGAGGGGAAATCTTCCAATGGGGTATTTTCTCTCACTTCCTGATTTGGCTATGGGGCAGGAAGTGAAGGCAAATTTCCCCAATAGGTCACAGATGGCAAAAAAAAAAAAACTAACAAGGGTTATCAGCCCTCCCTTACTCTATCCAAAAAAACTGAAAATTGTATCATACTTACAGTAATTTTCCTTTCCTGATGCCTATCCATGGCAGTATATCTGTGATAAGCTCAGCCCTGGACTCCTCCCCTCAGGATAGTGATTATATTATAAAAGTAAGACCAATACCCCCGTACAGCATTCTCTTGTCATATCGAATACAAGGGAGGGCATATATGCTGCCATGGAAAGGCACCAGGAAAGGAAAATTACGGAAAGTATGATACAATTTTCCATTTTCCTGGTGCATGTTCGGAGAAGACCAAGTAGCTGCTCTGCAAATTGTCTCCATTGACACATTAGCCATTGCTGCCCAGGATGAAGAAACTGCCCTGGTTGAGTGGGCTTTGACCGCCGGAGGATCCATGCCTCTAGCCCTTGATGCCCTTTGGATCGGATTGATCGGATGATTCCGAGAGAGCAGATCGAGAAAAAACCTTAGGAAAAAATCCTTGAACTGTTCGCAGCTCCACTCTATATGAGAAGAAAGAAATATGTTTGTCTTCTGCCCCCCAAGTTCTGAGGCTCTTTTATTCAAAATAACTGCAATAAAGAAAGCTGTTTTGAGCGTCAGGTTCCCTTAAAGAAGAGGATTCTGATGGGGCAAAAGGATGAGCTGTTAGAAAGTCCAAGGCAAAGGACAGATCCCAAGCAGGAAAAGCTTGCTTCACTGGTGGCTGAATCTTTTTAATTGCTCTGAAGAATTGTATTATAAGTATATCTTCTGTACTTCTCTTTTGTGTAGCTGCTGATATTGCTGCCACTTGGACTTTTGGAGAACTTAGTCAGAGACCAAGGTTCAGGCCTGCTTGTAAGAAATCCAAGGAAGAACGAACAGTGGGGTCAAAACCCCTGCCAGCTGCAAACATTTTGAACTTGTTCCAGATTTTTGTGTAGACACAGTTTGTGGAAGGCTCCCTAGCTTTTAATAGTGTCAAAATTACTTCTGATGAGCAACCTAGGGATTGGAATTTTTGCCTCTCATCATCCAAACATGAGGCTTCAGCTTGTGAGGTGCTGGTTGTACAAATCTCCCTTGAGAGAGAAGATGAGGTAAGAGCGGAATCTTCATGGGGCGACAGGTACTGAGGTACATTGCCCAGGGGAACCACGGACTCCTCGGCCAGTATGGAAGAATTTCTGTCACCATGACTGATTCTCTCAATAATCTGAGCAAGAACCTCGAGATTAAAGGCTTGGGGGGGAAAAGCATATGCTATTCTGCATCTCCAAGGGCTTGAAAGGGCATCCACTGCTTTCGCCTGGGGATGAGGCAGACGGGAGAGGAACCTCGGTAACTTGGCATTCACTGATGAAGCAAAGAGATCAATATCTGGGGGTTCTCCAGGCTCATGATCCAGTTGAATACTGAGGGATGAAGGGACCACTCACTGCTGTCTTGAAAGTTCCGGGACAGGTGATCTGCCTCCTCGTTCAGGTGACCCGGAAGGTAGACGGCCTTCAGATCTAGCAGGTTCCTTTCTACCCACAACATAATGGGCTCCCCCTCCCTCAATAAAGGGGTGCTGTGAGTTCCCCCCTGTTGTTGGACATAAGACATTGCTGCTCTGTTGTCCATGCTTAGCAGAACTGTTTTTTATTGTAAATAATCCTCCAGGTTTATCAGGGCTAGATAGGCTGTCCGTATTTCCAGTATGTTCGAGTGTATTCCTGCAGCGGGAAAGTCTCATTTGCCCTGGATTGCGAGTTGATTGCAGAGTGCTCTCCAGCCTCTTGAGCTTGCATCTGTAGTAAGTATGGTCCAGGAGAGGCACTGCAGATGCCGCGGCCTTAAGATCAATTCCTTATTTTCCCTCCTCTTCATGGGAATCGGGAGGTATATCCACTGACACTGACTACTTCTTCCACTGTGTCAGGAAACCTACTTGAAAAAAATTTTTGGTGGCAATGAGCCCATGGCAACATTGGGATGCAGGATGACATGGTCCCAATTAAACTCAAACAACCCAAAGCAGAGAGGTGGGATAGTGTCCTGACGTAACAAATTTTCTGGGAAATTGATGCCACCTTCTGGGGAGGGAGACATACTGTTCCGACTAAAGTGTTGAATAATGCCCCTAGATAGATCATTGACTGGGTTGGGGTGAAAAGACTCTTTTCCCAATTTATTGGCCACCTGAACTCTGTTAGGGTTGTTAGCAAGATCTCTTTGTGCTCCAGAAGCTGTTTTGGACTGGGGGCTAGCAACAGGACATTGTCCAAGTAATGAAATACTCTCAATCCCTTCTCCCTTTGAGGGGCTAGAATTGCAATCAGGACCTTCAAAAACACCCTCGGGGAGGTGCAGAGGCCGAAGGGGTGACACTGGAATTGGAGATGTGTGTGACCGACTGCAAACCTTAGATATTTTTGGAAGAATAGGTACGTAGAAATAGGCATCCTGGAGATCCACCAAAATCATCCAATCTCCTGGCTGTACCATCTGGATGATTGTTTGTAAAGATTCCATTTTGAAGGTTTCCAAATGAATGAAACGTTTCAGCCACTTTAAATCCACCACCGGTCTCCACTCTTTTGGAGACTAGTAAAAGAGTTGAACAGAATCCTGTGGACTTCCCTGAGGGAGGGACAGTAACCACTGCTTGCTGAGTTTGCAGTAGGAGTACCTTTTGTAGCGCGTCTGCCTTCTGCAGGGAGACTGGGATTCTTGTTAGGGCGAATGAATCTTGCGGGGGATGGTCTGAAAATGTCCAGAAATGCCCGAATAACGGACCGTGGATACCACCCAAGGATCCTTGCAATGGTTGGACCAGACCCTGGAAAAGCGACTTAACCTGGCCCCGACCGGAAGCACTTGGGGGGGCCTCACGTCAAAAAGACTTTGATATATCCTGGGGATTGGGAAGACTCTTCTGCTTATTTGACTTTAGAAATGTGTCTTGAGTGCTTCTCCAATTCTTCTTAGGATCTCTGTTTTGACGGAACTGTGAGAAATTCCTGTTTCTCGAAGACTGAAATTTGGAAGATAATACCCTTGATCGCCTCATTCTTCTGTCTTGAGGAAGTAACCCTGACTTCCCTCCAGTCATCCAGGAGATCACTTTCTCAAGCCTGTCCCCAAATAAAGCCTTCCCATCAAAGGGGATTTTGCACCAGTTCTGCTTAGAGGCTGCATCCACAGCCCATGGTTTTAGCCACAAGACCCGCTTGGCCATCACCATATGCAGCATAGCCCTAGCTGAACATCTTATAAAATCAATGGCTGCTTCACTGACAAAATCAGCTGATAACTTGAGTTCCTCCAGCGCCTTTATTATGTCATCTTTCAGCACATCTTGTTGAATGGCAACCTCTATATTATCAGTCCAGACCCTAATAGCGTTTGAAACTGAAGTCAACGCCACTGCTGGCCTGCAGGCACCTTTAGCCGACTGGTAGACCTTTTTAAGGTCAAAATCAATGCCCCTATCTAAAGGGTCTTTAAAGGATGGCGATTCTTCCATTGGTAAAGTGATGTTTTTGGCCAGGCGAACAACCGTGGCATCAACCACCCAAGAGGTGTCCAAAAGTGCTGAGTCATATTTGGCCAATTGTTAAAGCTTTACCAAACGATTTAGGGAAAACCGTTTTTGTTTTTTTCCACTCATCCTCTATAAGGTCTTTTAGTTCCTCCATAAGAGGAAAAAAGGAAAGTCGTTTCTTCAGAAATAGGAAATAAGATCTTGATTTCTTAGGAGGTTCCTCGACCTCTTCCCAGCCTATTGCTTGCTTCAATGCTGAGACAAATGGCTGAACTAAAGTGAAACTGGATCTGTCTCATCAGACGAATCTTCAGACCCATCCCTATCTCCTGCAGTTGTAGGAGGGGGTATTGGCGCAGACACTACCGGATCAGTGGCAGAGAACCCTGGGAGGATCACATCCGAGGTTTCATCTTGCCCACTTGGCGCAGCCTGTTGGGAAGGTGTTGACCCCATCAGCTCCACTAGCGGGTCCTTGATGACTTTCTTGATCAAATCTGTCACCTTGAGCAGCAAAGCTTCGGAAACAGTCCTTGCAGACCAACTTATCCGCCATAGGGATGGCTCCACAAGCCCGACACCTTCTAGAGCTTTCCCATCTGGGAGAATTTGCAGATTGGTGCCTCTTAGATGAAGTTCTTTCATCAGAGTGATGTCGTGTTCTAGACGATCATTTGTGTTCAGGGCTTGGATGCGAATGACCTCCATGCTGGGCAGAAGTCTTGTTAGACTTATTTTGGCATATAAGGCTTTAACAAAAGTAACAGCATAAATGCACTCTTTTCATTTCTTTTAGTTTTTTTCTTTTTTTAACATGGAACCGAAGTGTATATTCTTACCTAAGTAAGAGAGGGTGTTGATCTGAAGGCGGCTGACTCATTGTTCCGGGTTAGACAGTAGCAGCTAGATGACAGATAGAAATACTAGAAAACATAGAGATTTAAAAGAAAAAAGATTTTAAATACAAAATGTTCCTCCGCTCCAAACCTGCCTGTCTATCTCTCCTTTTACCAACAGTTCCTACTTCTTCTTTTTTTTTTTTTAAATAAAAAACATTACTTACCCACAGAACCAGCGATCTGAGGGCATTCAGGAGCACTCAGCACAGACAACCTGCTTATACCAGGCAGGCTGCCATACTGACCTCCCCAAATCCTTAAATAGGACAAAGGGGAGGGGAAAGGGGGCGTGGACCCACCTTAGACCACGCCATCCCATCCCTACTAATGTAAAGGCAAAACATGACTGTGTTTCCCTTTGCGCATGCGCTGTCCGGCGGCGAACGCTGCACAGGTCTTGCCTTCAGTCTCCATTCCTGGAGACTATATTGTCATGACCTTGGTGCGATCGTGCATGCTCACCACTCGCGGCACGAGGGACGTTGCCAGAAACAAGAGGAAAACAGAACAGAAAAGGACAGAAGGGCAAAAAGGAAACTTTAAAGTAACAAAATGAAGTTTGCACAAAATACAAGAATAGGAGAGCCGCTCTGCCTGCCTACACAACACAGTACCAGCCATAATAAAACTGCAGAACTACTGCTCCTGGTTAGGAGACCGCCGCTGCCCCCAAAAGACCCTCAGAAGGGGCTCCCCACCTTACAAGCGCTTTTAGCAGCCCAAGGATGAGGACCGGATCTGGGAGAGGCTGAACCCAGATGGAACCTGCACACTGCAGAGGTAAGGACACACACCATCACTAATCCATGAGGTATAAGGAAAAAAGGAGAATGCTGTAGGGGGGTATTGGTCTTTCTTTTATAATATATTAACTATCCTGAGGGGAAGAGTCCGGAGCAGAGCTTATCACAGGTATGCTGCCATGGAGGCACCAGTAATAGAGGGGGAATCTTCCAATGGGGACTCTAGTTCTGGTGATCTGTGGGGCCCCAAGAGATTCCCTTAATTTGCATTTATTTTCTCTCACTTCCAGTTTCGGCTATGGGACAGGAAGTGAAGGCAAATTTCCCCAATAGGACACAGATGGCAAGAAAAATAAACTGAAGAGGGTTATCAGCCTCCCTTACTCTATCCAAAATGCAAAAAAAAGTTTTGCCTATACTTCAACTGTAATAGCGTGGAGGATCTGAGTTTATTATCGCTAGAAATCTGCCGGGAGCAAACGTTTGGATAAATACCAGCCATAATAGCAAAAGCACGTATTAGAGCATGAATATTTTGGAGCTATTCAACATACTCATTGTTTTGATTTATGATTGAATGTAGCAGAAGGGATTTTGATTTCCTGATTTAATTTTCATAACAATAGTTAGACATCATAAGAAATGCATTTTATTAAGCTGCGATGAACTTTTATCAAATTGCTTATTGTTTGTTAAACTTGCATCAGTTTTCTTCTGGGTATGCACTTCAGGGAGAGATAATATGGTCCCAGTACAGCAAACGATGTATTATTATGATTATTAGTTCAACATGATGTGACATTTTTGCCAAGATATTACAGTGCAGCAAAACAGTCTAACAATAAATATATGCATAAAAACAGAAAAAAAACCTAGAAGACAATTAAAAAAAAATCTGAAAGCGATTTTCAATGCAAAATAATCAAGTTCAGTGTTTTCATACAGACATAAGCAAAGGGCTCTGTTCAAAGTTCTTAAAGGCTGTTCCCATACATTCAGACCATGTGGGAACATCATCTAGAACAGGGGTCTCCAACCACCGGGCCAGGCGGGTGGGCGGGTGAGAGAGCCGGTGGATCAGAAAGGCAGGCGGGCGGGCAGATGAGAGAAGTGGCCTGGCGAGCAGAGATAACATCATCTCTCTCTACCTACCTAGCATCACTGCTCTTCCGCTCTCACAGCATGCAGAATGTCAGAGGTGCGGCAGGGAGCAGAGCGATGACATCATCTCTCACCGCCCCCCCGCATCACTGCTCTCCTGCCCTCACTCAAGAACGACCACTGTGCTAAAAGGCAGGCCTCTGTGCTAAATGAACCAGTGCCACCAATACAATGACAATCCACATTTGGTGGCAAAGGCAGGTGATGTGGCAAGTGGCATTTCTCATTTGGTGGCAGGCAGCGTTGCAAGTGGCAGGCAGCGTGACAAGTGGCATTCCTCATCTGGTGGCAGGCAGCGAGGCATTCCTCATTTGGTGGCAGGCAGCATGGCAAGTGGCAGGCAGTGTGGCAAGTGGCATGTCTCATCTGGTGGCAGGCAGCATGGCAAGTGGCATTCCTCATCTGGTGGCAGGCAGCGCGGCAAGTGGCAGGCAGCGTGGAAAGTGGCATTCCTCATCTGGTGGCAGGCAACATGGCACGTGGCATGCAGCATGGCAAGTGGCATTCCTCATTTGGTGGCAGGCAGGGTGGCAAGCGGCATTCCTAATTTGGTGGCAGACAGTGTGGCAAGTGGCATTCCTCATCTGGTGGCAGGCAGCGTGGCAAGTGGCAGGCAGCGTGGCAAGTGGCATTCCTCATCTGGTTGCAGGCAGCATGGCAAGTGGCAGGCAGTGTGGTAAGTGGCATTTCTGATCTGGTGGCAGGCAGCGTGGCAAGTGGCATTCCTCATCTAGTGGCAGGCAGCGTGGCAAGTGGCATTCCTTATCTGGTGAAAGGCAGCGTGGCAAGTGACATTCCTCATCTGGTGGCAGGCGATGTGGAAAGTGACAAGATGCATCTGGTGGCAGGTGACGTGGCAAGTGACACGCTCAGGGCTCCCACTGATTCTGCATTATGGTGAGTTGAACTATTTCATTTACATTACAATGTAATATAAGAAATAATGCGCTTCAATCATTCTGATACCATAGCAACCATGGTGCCTGAAGATGATTGAAGCGTCAACACCAGAACACCAGCTATTGCCCACGACAAATTGTCCGCAAAAAATCTTATGTGTGCGCCCCTCCTCCCGGGCCTTGGCACAATTTTCTTCCACGTAGCCGTACCCCGATGCCAAAAAGGTTGGGGGCCACTGATCTAGAATACTAAGCTTTTTTTTGCAAAATCTTTTTTATTCAGTTTTTTATTAATATACAAAATTAGCCCACGCAGGGGCCAAACCTTGCCCATGCAGGGGTGGATCCTCTGATGTGGCAACAGACCGCAACAGGGCAGAGAATATAACATAAACAAACTGATTTATACTATAGCCCCAATATGGGGATAGGTTAAGTTCAGGAGAAGCTCTGCTCAAATTGGTAATGACAGGATAATGCAACATGAGAATAGTTGGGTCAATATACTAACAGACTAGAGACAAATTGTTAATCTAGGAATTGGTTACCGCATCTGTTGCCGTGGTATTATCATCTAACCAACAGGTCCATATCTTTTCAAATTTTTGTGGGCAACCCCTGCCCGAGTAGGTGGCTTTATAAAGGTGAAAACTGGCATTTACTAGGCTTTTCCAGAATCTGAAAGGGGGAGACGATTGTTTCCAGTTCATCGTAATTGCCTTACGAGCAGGGGCTTTGCTAGGTCTACGAGCAACGTAGTAAAGAAAGTCGTACGCTTGGGCGGGCATACACATGTATATATATATATATATATATATATATATATATATATATATATATATATATATAAAATATACATGTGTGTGTGTATATATTCCCAGAGAGTCCCCCCTTACATCAGGGTCCCCAGAGAGCCCCCCTTTACATTAGGATCCTCAGAGAGCCTCCCCCTTGCATCAGGGTTCCCAGAGAGCCTCCCCCTTGCATCAGGGTCCCCAGAGAGCCTCCCCCTTGCATCAGGGTCCCCAGAGAGCCTCCCCCTTACATTAGGGTTCCCAGAGAGCCTCCCCCTTAAACCAGGGTTCCCAGAGAGCCTCTCCCTTAAATCAGGGTCTCCAGAGAGCCTCCTCCTTAAATCAGGGTCCCCAGAGAGCCCCCCCTTAGATCAGGGTCCCCAGAGAGCCTCCCCTCTGCATCAGGGTCCCCAGAGAGCCCCCCACTTACATCAGGGTCCCCAGAGAGCCTCCCCTCCTTTTGGGGACCCCTGCAGAGACTTGGGGCTATGGGCCCCAGATTCGGGGCTATAGCCCCAAAAGCCACCCCCTAGAGACGCCACTGCTTACGAGCATAGTATAATAGTAGGGATATGAGTATTTTCCTGGCTCTAAGCATTGACATTTGTTCCACCAGCCCCAGCAGGCAATATTTAGGATCATAAGGAATACAAGTTTTAGTGACCTTAGCAATCACCTGGAGTACTTCTTTCCAATAGTGTTCAAATGCTGGGCAAACCCAGAAAATGTGGAAAAAGTCCCCCGGTTGGTAGGAGCAACGCCAGCACGCCGGAAAATGCACCGGTGACATCTGGTGCAGCCTATGGGGCGTGTAGTGAGCTCTATGCACAATTTTGTATTGGACCAATTTGTCCCTTGCTGAGACCAGAGGGGAGAAGGGAAAGTCCCAAATCTCCCTCCAGTCTTCCTCGTCCAGCCTCGGTATGTCCCCCACCCATTTCCTGCGGAGGGAGAACAACTCGGGGCCGGCATCAACCAGCAGGGACCCATATAGCTGAGTCGTGGGTTTCTCCAGGTCTTCCACCCGAAGGGTAGATTCGAGCTCCGAATATGCCAGTACAACTGGTTGGCCTAAGAACTGACACCCGTAGGCGTGAGCTATTTGAAGATACCTGAAATAGGCCTGTGTGGTTACATTAAATTTGGTGCATAGATCATGAAAGGGGGTGAGCTCTCTATTTGTGATAACATGCTCAAGGGTCAGTATTTTGTATTTGGCCCAGGCCTGTGGATCTGTGATGGTATTGAACTGTGATAGGTTAGGGTCCAGCCACAGGGGGGTGGGAAGAGACCAGGAGTTCGGCTGGGGTGCCCTCAGCGCCTCACCCGCCTTCCACGCCCGCATAGTGGTACGCATAGGAGGGGTGAGATGATGAGGTGTTTTAGGCCCCCTGAATAGCAACCCCTTCAAGGCCTCCAGAGACCCCACTCTAGCCGCCTCCAGCACCATCGCAGAGTTGGTCAGGTCTGGCTGCAACCACCAATGGGCTGTCACAAGCTGAGTGGCCAAGAAATACTTGTGGCAATCAGGGAGAGCCAAGCCCCCACTATCCACAGGCCTGGTCAGAGTGGTGTATTTGAATCTAGGTGGCTTAGATCCCCAAATAAAGGAGAGAAAGAGTTGTTTAAGGGAATTAAAGAAGGTTTTGGTCAGCCATTGTGGGGAGTTCCGAAAAATGTACGTGAATTTAGGGAGGACTTTCATTTTGAGAAGATTGATGCGTCCAATGAGGGAAGGGGGAAGATTGCTCCACGCTTTCAGTTTGATTTTGATTGTTGCCAAGACAGGGTCAAGATTGAGCCGCACAAAGTCCCTACTTTCTCTTGAGATGATAATACCTAAGTAGGTAAACTAATCAACCCACTGGAGTGGGAGAGAGGAGAGAGAGCCTATGGGGCGTGTAGTGAGCTCTATGCACAATTTTGTACTGGACCAATTTGTCCCTTGCTGAGACCAGAGGGGAGAAGGGAAAGTCCCAAATCTCCCTCCAGTCTTCCTCGTCCAGCCTCGGTATGTCCCCCACCCATTTCCTGCGGAGGGAGAACAACTCGGGGCCGGCAGCAACCAGCAGGGACCCATATAGCTGAGTCGTGGGTTTCTCCAGGTCTTCCACCCGAAGGGGAAGGCCTCAGCAGTGGGTTCCATGGCCAGGGCGAACAGAGCCAGGGAGAGAGGGCATCCCTGTCTGGTGCCCCTCTGTAGGGAGAACGGGGGAGACAAGGAATCAAGGTTCAATTTAATGCACGCTACGGGACCGGTATACAGTATGCACATCCAAGCAATGAATTTGAGTGGAAAACCCATTCTTCTGAGCACCTCCTACAGATATACCCACCCCACTGTGTCAAATGCCTTTTCCGAATGAAGGGTGGCAATGGTCCTAGTGCCCTGATTAGTATGGGGGGGCATGAATATTAGAGAATAGTCTACATATATTAATATCTGTGGACCTACCGGGCATAAAGCCCGTTTGATCAGAGTCAATTAGGGATTTTATTACTTTATTAAGTCTAGTAGCCAGTAGCTTGGTTAGCATTTTTAGAGAAGTGCTATTGGCCTGTAGGAGGCGCATAGCTTAGGGGCCTTATTAGGCTTTGGAATGAGAATGAAATGGGCTTCCCTCATAGAGGGTGGTAAGGAGCCCTATTGCAAACAGGCTTGAAACATCTGAGCTAGTTTGGGGGTAAGTAGTTTCGTGTGGGTTCTATAATACTCCATGGGCAGGTCACCCGGCCCCGGGGTTTTACCTGCCGGGAAAGACTTAATTGCCGTTGTGACTTCTTCTGGGGTGATCTCTGAGACAAGGAGTTGCCTCTCTGCATCAGAGAGCCACCCCAGTGCCAGCGTGTCCAACATAGAGATCATAGGCGTAGGGTCAAACTCGTCAGGGAGTGAGTAGACATACAGAGAGGTATAAAACTTGGTAAATGCAGACAGGATATCCTCCTGAGAGTAGACTAATATGCCATCTGCCGTAAGGATTTCCGATATAACCGCTAAGGACCTATCCTGTTGTGCTAGTAGTTTGCTATTCTTATCTCCATGCTCAAAGTTTTCCTGTCTGCTATGTTGTATACCAAGCCTGGTGGTGTCTGAAATATGAAGATGAAGTTCTCGTCTAAGCGATGAGAGATGTTCAACGTTGGGGACTGTTGCCGAGGCCGAATATTGATTCAGAGCCTCTTCAACCTTGTGCTGCAGGTCAGTGACCTTGTCCCCAAGCTCCGCCTTCACCGTCGCCACAGCCGAGATATATTGACCCCTGCTGTGAGCTTTGGAAGCGTCCCATGTCATCTCCAGGGAGGCCGACCCCGCATTGTGCGCCCAATAGTCCTGCAAGGAAGGAGAAACTCTGTCATGGACTGCCTCGTTATTAATTAAATATGGTTGTGACCTCCAAAGGGCTTTGTTCTGCGACCTGGTGTTCCTAATGGTCAATTTAAGTGGGTGATGGTCAGAGAGGCAAGAGGGAAGGTAACTTGCCTCCTGGATACTGGCCAGCAGGGCAGCATTGGCAAAAGCCAGATCAATTCAGGAGGAGGTTTTAAATGTGGTCGAGAAGCAGAAGTACATTCTATCATAGGGGTGAAGCCACTGCCATGCCTCTTGGAACTTTGTTGCTTGAGCCCATGTTCCAAGATCAAAATTGAAAGTAGATTAAGGGGAAGGCCTATCCAGGTCACGGGACAGTGTAGCATTAAAATCTCCCATGAAAAAAACATACGCTGGGCAATGCGGAGCCAGCCTCTCGTAGAGAGTGTATAGAATCTGTATCTGGCTCGGAGGAGGTAGATAGACATTCACAATCACATATTTATTGTTATACATGCTCAACACTACCATAACATATTTCCCCTGGGGATCCAAGTGAACATCATGAATTACACATGGAACTCATTTGCTGATCAGTATAGACACCCCTCGAGAATATGAGGAGTAGGTCGCATGTAGCGCCCTTTGCACCCAGGGCTTTTTCAAAGCCAGAACCTTACTACCAGTTAAGTGCGTCTCCTGGAGCAGCACTATGTGGGGGTTATGCAGTTTTAAATATTGGAATTAGAATACTGAGCTTTAATGTAAGTGGAGAGACTTAAAATGCCTCACTAAGTATTGAGTGGAGAAAAACTAAAAATTTCCATCAAATACTTACCGTAATTTTCCTTTCCTGATGGACTCCATGGCAACATATGTATGGGTTAACCCCGCCTCTTAATTTGGCCTCTTCACTCCTATAGGACTCACTCTCATAAATTTGTGCTCAGAGCCAGAGGCCGCACTCCGTAACTAGCCTACACATGACACTGGGAGGGAACTCCTGCTGCCAAGGAGTCCATCGGGAAAGTAAAATTACGGTAAGTATTTGATAGAAAATTTCAGTTTTCCTGACAGAGATCAACACCTTGCTTATCCAGCTGGTGGGGGAACAGCACATAGAAAGCAAGTGAGTGTTCTCTCTGCATTTTCTAGCAATCCTGTCACTAGCAAATTCCCACTTACGATGGGATCTCAAGCAAGACATTAACCTTACTCTCAATGCTGTATTATTAATATACAGTAGGTCATATGCTCAAATTTATACTTCTATTTATCTTTGGGGTGGGGTGGGAGGAAATCATAGAGTGGTAGGGTGTAGTTTTACATTTTATGATAATAGCTATCTGTCAGATTATTAATTTACATCTGTTAGCTCTTTGCGAGAAAAGGGGCAGAGCACTATGCCAATGATATCATAGTAATTAACAATATTTTAATCTCTGATGTGTTTTGGCATGATAATATGACAAAAGTAAAGATATACTGTATATATATATATATTGATCTCTGCACTGATAGGATGCATCTATGCAATATGTCTTTTCTCTTTTTTTGTCAAAGCTACAATAAAAAAAAAAAAGTTTAAAGTGGAGTTCCATCCAAAAGTGAAGTTTCTGCTTACCTGCTTCCCCCCCCCCTCCGGTGCCACATTTGGCACCTTTCAGGGGGAGGGGGGGAACAGGTACCTGTTTTCGACAAGTACCCTCCCCCACTTCTGGGAGACTGCGCTGCGGCAGTTTCGGCCCCCTCTACCGTCGGGCCAATTAGAAAGCGCAGTGCGCTTCGTGCATGTGCAGTAGGTAACCGTCAGTAAAGCCGAAGGGCCGAAAGGCTTCATTGCCAATTTCCCTTATGATGAATGGTGGCGACAGCACCCTAAAGCTGATCCAAAAATTGGCTGGGATGCCGACATCACAGGCTCCATATATTTGTAGCTGCTGACTTTTAATTTTTTTTTCCCCCTGACGGAACACCACTTTAAGACCCATTTTAACTTACCTAAAGACCTATGATCCACTGCTGCAGTCCAGGCCTGAGCAGTCTTGTTGTTGCCCCTTTTCTCATAATGTCATGAAGTCTGCAGGACCCTGTGACGATCCCTCTGATGGACCCACCCTACAGCCAATTGTAAGTGTCCACATCACCAAGCAGGGACGCCGTCACTTGGTGAAGGCCCATCCCACCCTTAGGTCAAGAAGGAAAAACTCCAGACCTGGCCTACCTCGTGACTGCAATTTCAGGTAAATGTCAGCTCACTTAATTTAATTCTCTTAGTTTAGTTTTCAAAATTTTCAAAGATTTTCAAAAATGTAATCAGGCCATTAGCTAGCGGGAGGTGGGAGGGGAAAGTGTAGTAAAGGGGTAGCGGGGGTCGGGGGTCTTCCAGGGGCTGAATACAGCTTCAGAGGAGTGAAGGATAGGTAAATGTATGTTGGAAAGAGTGTAGAAAATGTTAGGGCAGTGAAAGAAAGGTAAGTATATGGTGGGAAAATGTGGGGGGAAAAAAGCAAATCTTTGCCCTCAGTGAGGCAATGATGAAAATGTAAAAAAGGAGCAAGCAGCAGATTATCATTAGTAGATTTAGTTTGTTGGGCCAAATTTCAAGTGACTCAGGTGCATATAATGTAAAGGCCAGCTCAATCCCTTGCCATAACTAAAGCATAAATAGCATTATTTTTAAACCATCTTCATCCAGAAATGTTAGGTAATGATGGAGGGTGGAAGGATTTGGCATATTTCGCTCAAAATAGCTTTTTATAAATAGGCAGCTATTATGACATTAATATTTTTTTATTGTTAATCATACTTAATTTTTAACAGCCTAGTGTTGGTACTGTCAGTCATTTTTGCGGTCAGTACAATTAAGATGCAACTATAATTTTTGGCTGAATACATTCCTAGTATATACAAATGATCTCTCTTGAATTAGACAATTGTGCTGTATTCACACACAAATTTTCCAGCATGCTGAATAATTTATGTCACCCAGGAATATAGGGACTCTAAAATTATCTTCACATAAGGTAGTCAGCTGAGTCATTAAAGTTATCTACTCTCTGGGCAAATGTTTTAAAGAAAAAAGTTGCCTGTCTGAAAAACCATGCAGTATAATGTGATATAGATGTCTCAAAATACTCCTCTGGAATCTTTTAAAGAATAGCCAAATACTAAACCTTTTACAATAGTGGACATATTACCTGCCCATCTAAGGACCTGGTTTACTAAAGTAAAGCTTAGTTTACTAAACTAGGCATGATTTACTACTCTCTCTTATTTACAAATTTGCTCTCTTATTCCCGAGCAGAGGACTATGCTTTGGTGTCATCATGTTCAATGCAGGGCTATGGACCTTGCAAATTGATGATGTCAGCACCTTTGACAGATAGAGCATGGGGTAAAGCAGTGTGAAGGAGCAGAAGATTGAAGTGAACCTCCTTTTCTTTGTCCCCTAGTCCTAAACAAGCAGTTAACCTTTCCGGTGAGAGCACAACCATCCTGCAAGGGAGAATTCAAGTTTCCCAGAGTTGGGCTTCAAGGAAATGTATAGATCTTCTTTGTTTAAACAGTTGTTTTATTTTACATTTTAGTAATGTAAGCCCAGGTTTTCCTTCCCTTACAGTTTAGAATTAGTTACAGTTTTCCATCCTAAAGTGGACCTGAAAACACTTTAAGTAAACCTGTCATGAATGTAATACAGGAGCTGCCATTGATGGCCTCATTAGGGAAATGCTGGTTTACTGGCTGTTATGCTTACTTCTTGCCTTTAATACTGTCTGAGTCACTGACCTGTAACAAGTGCTTTTCTGCATACTTGATGGATGACTCCAAACATTCAAACAAGACATTCGCTCTGACAGCGAGGAAACCAGAATTTCTAGAATGAGAGGTTAGGAATGGTAGCCTACACATTTCTCTTAGGTTGGGTTTACTTTAGGAAAAAAAATGCTACAGTTACCCCATAGAAGGCACCTCAGTGCATGTGTATCAACCTGTCTTTTCAAGGCCAGTAGTGACCCAGAATTCCAGGGAGCACTGCAATACAAATATTGAGCACCTAATACACCTCCATTGGTCTATTAACTTGATGAGCAGACTTACTACCTGAAGCACAGAATGGGGACACAGGGTCAAGTTCTCATCCAGGTTGTGTGGTTGAAATTTGCATTGCAGGGTATGTTAAATAGCTATGGTAGGTTGACTTGCAGGCACCCTGAGTTACCTTCTCTTTTCAGAAATTGCTTTTTTGCCATCCTAATGTCAATTCATGTTTAATTTAGGTTGTCCTTTCGCCAGTAAACCAACCACCCACACCCTGGATTCAGGTAGTTCTTTGCACAGAAAAGAATGATATAAAAAGGGACTGCAGTTCTTTGCATAACTTTTGTGAAAAGTTAAATACAATTGCACACAAGGCATTCTAAAAAACGTGGTTTGGAGGTAAAAGTATTGATATTCTTGCCTTTAAAAGAGTTACAACGTTTAAGTAAAAACATTAGTTTACTCGCTGTTTTTTTACTTGTTGCCAGAGCTTGCTATTTAAGTCTCAAATGTTTTTTGCAAAATGTTATTTTTATTTTCTGTTTTGAAGGGACTTTTACCACTGAAGATCACAAATAACATTTCTGTGGCAACGGCTCACATAGAGAACAGTTTTATGATATATAAAGGGTAGAGAGCACAGAACAGATTATGGTATTAGTATTGCATGGGGAATGCAGACAAAGAGGGGAATGAGGGATACAAAATAATTAACCAGACTCTGTTCAGAAATTGATAATGATGAAAGCATGAAATTAGTTTTAGTCCCTGGATATCAGAGGTTACACATTTTTCCAATTATGAAAAAGCATAGAGGTTTTCTGACTTTGTCTTCTTTAAATTGCTGTTCTGGTTTATTCACAGGCTTGCTCTGGAAATTCTGTAGGGCTACAGCCAAGCCTTAATTGCCATAGCAACTTGTATACATTCCTCAAAGCGTTAGATCACTTTCCACAGGGAGCTGGGCTAGCCAAGAAGACTACACTGGGATATTTACATTCTGCATTTGAGCATCAGGGCAAAGCAGATAAATGAAAGGGCCGCATCATAATTCTGTGTGACGAACCCATCTATATGTCTTGGAGCACCTCTGTGTGAAACAATGAATGTACAGTTGTTTCAAAACGGTCTGTCTCTAGCTACTGACTTTGGATTATAACACAATCAATACTGGGAAAAAATACCTAAAGGTATAACTATAGTGCAATTTTGTTGCAAAGTGGCACATTTTAATGCAGCCAGAAAAATGCCAAAATAGTCCAAATCTTTTGCCAAAGCAGTAACTTTCAGTGTCGGGTGACTGGTGCTGTAAGGATTTGATATGGGTACTGAGAGACTTCAGTACAGGATAAGGTGAATAAGCAGAAAATTAGTTCATTTAGCTTGAGAGCTGAATTTAGCAGTTAATGTTAGTTTTTTAAGTTTAATTGTTGTGGTAGTGATGTTTTAAGGGCTTGTTTGAGGGTTTATTTAAATTAGAATTTTAATCAAAAATGTATTTCAGCCCTGACATTTATACAGCGCTGGCACATTGCACAGCCCTATCTGGCGAGGAAGGAAACCTGATTAATTCCTTGTACAGTTAAGTGACACTCGTTGGTCTTGTATAACCCCTACTGGGATCACTACACTGGGGGCTGTAACAAGATTAATATTTGTTGCCAGACAACTTGCAAAAAATGGGTTGGCCAAATTCCACCATCAGTTACTGAATGGCTGGAAGAAATGCAACTTATTCTTACCCTTGAAAAACCTACATACCAGCACAGAGATAGTGAGTAGGAATGAACTCAAGGTTCAGCTCAGACTTTTTGCTTGTTTGTTGTGTGCACTGAATGTCATATTTGTTGCCAGCAATTTATTACGTTGTTGCCAGACAACTTGCAAAAAAATGGGTTGCCCAAATTCTGCCATCAGTTAGTGAATAGCTGGAAGAAATGTGCCTTACCCTTGAAAAACTGTTCTACTGCCATTACATATGACAGCTTCCTGGCAATGGTTGTTATGGAAGCAGTGGGTGCCACCAGCCACCACATTCTTAGAAACCAGTAATATCACCAAGTACCATTCATTTACTGACTGGGAATCCCTGGCCATGTAAACAAAGGGGCAAGGATATCACTGATATTACTGATAGAATATGGCCACCTTACCATATTGGTTAGTTATCAATGGATCATGGGACATTGCTTTTTCAATATAGGACTTGTCAGTGTCTTTATTACACTTTTACTTTATTTGTGTAAATGAGTAAAGGTACTATTGTATGTACCCCTTACGCATCCACATGTGGTATCTGTGGGCTTCCAGATTCTGATAAGCCCCCTGATCACAGACCCTCACAACCCCCGGGTCAAGGTTGTGGGGAAGAGACCCTTGTCTTCATGGGGTACCCCCCCCCATGTTGAGGACATGTGGCCTGGTGTGGTTTAGGGGTGGGAGCACGCTCATCCCACCTTTCCATGTGCTAAAAATAGAGAGAATAATAAGAAATAGTATTTAATATGTGTCAACATAAAGGTTTACTTATATTCTGTGAGCAAAAATTATCAGCCTTAGTGAAGTCATTCATTATGTAATTTTTTTGGAAACATCACTGAGGCTGTTAATTTAAATTTACAGACATTTGAGGCATGTATTTTACGCAAACCTTTATATTACTATATGTTGATTGCTATTGTTTGTTTTATTTTTTTGCACTCTGATGAATATTGTACACCTGTGGATTTTATGAAGTATAAATAATGTAGTAAGTGGTTTTAGATTATATAACGTTTTTATTCATGCACTGTATGAATTTTGGAATGCTGGCGGTGGGTTGTGAGGTTGCAGTGGGTTTTAGTGGGGTGCTTTGCAGCAGGAGACACTTTTCAGTTAAATCATAGGGACGGATAGTTTGGGATCGTCGTTTGTACTCAACATTGATAGATCCACGCTTTAAACTACATTGCTGGATTGCCAGCACTGAGAACCAACGCATTTTTTAAAAAAAACCACAAGTCTCATTTTGGCCGAACTTCAAACTATATTCTGTTGGGGCCTGTTTAATATAGCTGAAATGGAGACTTTAGGATTTTTAAAGAAGAAATATTGTTTCTATTTCACCTATTTGTAAAGCTGCTCTGGACAGGTTTTTCAGTTATTTTTCTCATGTTTCAACTAAGGTTAAAATAATAATTTATTTCCAATGTAAAGCTGGCACAATCCATTATTGGAAGTTGTAGAAGGAACTTTCCCCAAGGCAGTGCAATTACCGTATTTATTGGCATATAACACACACTTTTTTCCCCTTAAGATCAGGGGAAAATCATGGGTGCGTGTTATACACCAATCCCTGCTGTCTCTGAAGGAAGAGGAGCGAGCGCCACTGAATTACATAGAGCCGTGATCTCCTATGTAACTGGCGCTTCGTCATTCACAGCCACGCCTCTTGGCCCCGCATTGGGCCACTGTTCTGTCTATCATATGAGCAGGGCCAGGAGGCGTGGCTGTGAGTGACGGAGCGCCGGGTACACAGGAGATTGAGGCTCTGTAAAATTCAGCGGCGCTCGCTCCTCTCCCCTCGGAGACAGCAGGGATAATCCAACACTGGCGAGTCTACAATGATGGGAAAGATGAGGCTGCAGATGGGCACTGAACAGGCTGCATTGTTGGTCAATTTATAGGCTGCAGATGGGCACTGAACAGGCTACATTGTTGGTCAATTTATAGGCTGCAGATGGGCACTGAACAGGCTGCATTGTTGGGCAATTTAATGGCTGCAGATGGGCACTGAGCAGGGTGCATTGTTGGGCAATTTAATGGCTGGAGATGGGCACTGAGCAGGGTGCATTGTTGGGCAATTTAATGGCTGGAGATGGGCACTGAGCAGGGTGCATTGTTGGGCAATTTAATAGCTGGAGATGAGAACTGAGCAGGGAGCACTGATGGGAAATTTAGAGGTTGCAGATGGGCACTGAGCAGGGTGCATTGATGAGCTGTGACCCTAATTTTGCTTCAAAGTTCTTTATTTAAAATGTAAGTTTTTTTTCCTTAAACTTCCCTCCTAAAATTGGGGTGCGTGTTAGACGCCTGTGCGGGTTACATACTGATAAATATGGTATATTTTTTTTTTTTAACATATTTTGCCGGTTTTCTCTATATTTTTGTTTACCATTCAATCCACTTGTCACTGTTTTATATCATTACTCTTCAATGATAATCCATTCCATGCTCTTAAAAATTAAAAGGGGTGTGGCAAATGCCAATTACTTTTAAATCTTTTAACCAGCCCCATAAAACAACTTTATGTTTCTAAACCTTCTTTTTTGTTGGAGTCACTAAATTATTGGCTCTGTATGTTTTTCTCTGTTACTTGTGCTGTAAGGAGTCTTGTGACTGTCCCTGGATTTAACCAAAGTATCCTGTTGCAACCAGGTTGAGAATTAAAAAAAGCAAAAACTAAATTTGTATTTCAGTGGTACCCAATATTGTTGTCCCAGCTCTCACTAACTTTATGATTAACACAGCCATGAAGTACACACCTGAATTCCAGTAACTGAAAAAATGAAACAGATGCAAGCAACTGAAGACTATGTACTCCAGATTATCAATCCCACTTACTTGAGAGCCTGTAGCAGCAAGGAGCTCTAAAAGTCTTGAAATGTGGGTGTTTCCAGTATGAAAAAAAACAACTTTTGCAAAAGTTTCCAAAAGCAGGGGTCCCCAGGCTTTTAAAACAAAGGTCTAATTCAGTGACTTCAGACCATTAGGGGGGTGGGCTGTGGCTAGTGGAAGTGGAAAATACCCTGGCACCAGAGGCTATACACAATGTCACAAGCTTGGTGGTCAGTGGAAATAAAAAATGTCCCAGGGTTGCTGAGAAGTGGGAAAACAAATGGTCTAGTGATTGGTGGAAAGATGCCCCCATCATTGATGTTGGAACGAATAGTGCCCCATTGTGAGCATCAGTGAGAGGAATATTGCCCCGTTATTGGTGGCACTAGGAGGAATAGTGCCAATTCAAGGCAAGTAAGGGGCTACAGTTTGGAGACCACTGCTATAGAGTTATGGTCCACATTACTTTTAAAAATGAGCTAGAAGCATTCCTAAGTACCAAAATTTACAAATCTAGTAAATGTCAGTGTATAGAGCTTTTTTTAGGTAGTCAAGATAAATATTATATGTAGCATTTGAGATGCGCTGCACAATCATTCTCTCACTGAATTCTATTTCTAACCAGAACCAAATACTACAACATAAATAGCCCAGAAATATATCCTGGGTGACACAAATGCTGCAGGAGGGAATAAGGAAT
This sequence comes from Lithobates clamitans, assembly GCA_037952925.1. Lineage (NCBI taxonomy): Eukaryota > Metazoa > Chordata > Amphibia > Anura > Ranidae > Lithobates > Lithobates clamitans. The sequence continues at coordinate 18,446,546 of JBBGZY010000438.1, forward strand.
ATTCACAGAATTTATATCAGTGAGGGAGCCACAGCTTGGATCTCAGCTATGGATGGACCAAGAAATCTTCCTAATGGAACAAAGAACAGTAAAAAAACATAAAAGATGAAACCCTTCCCTACTCACCCCCTTTCCAAAAGAAAGCTTTGAGCAGTTTATTAACATAACTTATGAGTATGTTCATTAGCAAGAGCATTCCTCTTTCTGTCATAGGAAAATGTGAAACTTAATCTTAGGTTACATATCACAAACCCCTTATTAGGCAGTCATTTTACATGATGTTTTCAATAGTAGTTAATAAAGCAGGGCTCCAGCCCCCCCATCAAAAAAATGAAATGTCAGCAGATACAAATACTGTAGCTGCTGACTTTTACTACTGCTCATGCGTGAATCACGCTGCACTTTCTCAATGGGCCAGCTGTGGCAAGGGCCAAAATTCCGTCTGAGTTTGCTGCGGTGAACTCAACAGGAAGTGGTAGCAGGTGCCTGTCAAAACCAGGTAACCAGCTTTTCCTCCTCTTTCTCCCTCCACTGCAGGGGGATTGGTCCTAAGCCTGGTTTATATGAACGGTTTCGTTGGGAACATTCCCTCTGGTCTATGCTGTTATTCAGAAATGCCCTTCTTTCATTTACCCCGATCTCATATTCTCCTTCCTAGGAGTAACTTTTTATTGGTTAATGCAGAAATCAGTCATAAAAGAAAAAAATCTGGCTTGACCTTTAGTACAATCTATTCTTGCTTATCTGGTAGAGATCAATGCAGTGTAAAGATTTCTGCCTGGCATATGTTAACCCCACACAACCTCCTCAGAGCTTCCACAAAGCTGCCAAAAACAACAAATACCATGTGCCAGAGCATAATTTCAATCTGCTTTTTGTTTGAGCTGTTTGTATTGCAAGAATGATTTTCTAATAGCTGATGTCCGGAGTTCAGAAATAACCTACATTATGTAGAAATAAAGGGACTGGGGTCTCTTTTATGTATGCTATAATTGCGATGATTAACCCCTCATTAAAGAGATTTTTCTAAGTTTATTTTGTAGTAACAGCTTTGTTAAGGTACATATCTTCATACACGTGATTGTAAATGCACACGTATTAAAAGATGCACATGTATTAAAAGATTACTTATTTGATTGATAATGGTATAAAAATAATTTCTTTGAAGTTACATAGACCACTAGTAACATATATCAAATAACTAATCTTTTGTCATCTTGTCTTGCATGATATATTGACCAGATCTGCTCTAATTTCATGTGCAATTTCACATTCCTTAGCTTGAATTGTTACAGCAACTCTAGCCATTTTTTTAAATAATTTTGGAGTGAGGAGGAAAGGTTTAGAAACACTCAGGTTTTCTGTTGTTGTCTGTGTCCTTGTTGGAGAGATACATTGGGGAAAATAATTATTTGATCCCCTGCAGATTTTGTAAGTTTGCCTGCTTACAAAGAAATTACTGTATTTATCGGCATATAACACACACTTTTTCCCCCTTAAAATCAGGGGAAAATCGCGGGTGCGTGTTATACGCCGATCCCCTGCGATCCTGAGCTTCAAAATCGCCGACCGCAATTTGAAAATGGCGTGGCCGGCGCCGAAATACACAGAGCCGGTCCTCGGCTCTTCTCGGCCACTTTCGGCTTCACTCGTGCGCCGCCCGAACCTAGCCGAGTGTATTCGGCTAGGTTCGGATAGCTCCGCTCACAGTCACGCCCATTCCGGGCGGGACTACGAGTGGAGCCGAAAGTGACTGAGAGCCGCCGAGAAGAGCCGAGGACCGGCTCTGTGTATTTCGACGCCGGCGGCGCCATTTTCAAATCGTGGTCGGCGATTTTGAAGCTGAGGATCGCAGGGGATCGCAGGGGAGCCATTTTCAAACTGCAGTGACAATTAAAAGTCACTGCAGTTTAACTGCAGCCTGAGCAAGGCTGCAAATGGACACAGAAAGCTGCAGATCAGCACTGACAAAGCTGCAAGGCTGCAAATGACACTAAGGCTGCTGACTGCAAGGCTGCAAATGACTGCAAGGCTGCAAATGACACTGGACAAGCATGCAGATGGACGCTGTGCAAGGCTGCATTGATGGGCATTTAAATGTAAGTTTTTTTCCTTAAAACATTTTTTTCCTTATAATTCCCTCCTAAACTTGGGGTGCGTGTTATACGCCGACGCGTGTTATACGCCGATAAATACGGTAAGTTTCTATAATTTTTTTATCATAGGTGTATTTTAAATGTTAGAGACAGACTATCATCCAAAAACCCAGAAAAAACACATGATACAAATGTCATAAATTGAGTTGCAGTTCAGTGAGTAAAATATTCGATCCCCAAGCAAAACATGACTTAGTATTTGGTGGAGAAACCCTTGTTGGCAAGGACAGAGGTAAAACATTTCTTGTAGTTGATTACCAGGTTTGCACATCTCAGGAGGTCTTTTGGACCACTCTTCTTTACAGATCTTCTCTAAATCCTCAAGGTTTATTGGCTGTCACTTGGCAACTCGAAGTTTGAGCTCACTCCATACATTTTCTATAGGATTAAGGTCTGGAAACTGGCTAGGCCACTGTATGACCCTAATGTGCTTCTTTTTGAGCCATTCCCTTGTTGCCTTTGCGGTATCTTTTGGGTCATTGTAATGCTGGCAGACCCATCCACGACCCATCTTCAGTATTTTGGAAGAAGGTTCTCATCAAAGATTTTACAATACTGTATAACGTTGTCTCTTTTTACTGTGTTGAGTAAGGGTACATCTCTCTAGATGGGGTTCATTGAGCAATAGAAAATCTGATGCAGGTACTAGCCCTTTACCCTTTTTCTGTTGTGTTTATGTGTGTTGAAGATGTTTCTTCTCATATTTTACCCCAGGGACCAATTGAGCAAGAAGTGTGGAGGGGGGATCTAGAAATCAACAAAGGTTGTAACCATTTCACATTCCGTCCACTGCAAGAAAACAAATCTGAAAGTACAGGAGCCATTGGATCAGTATGAAAGCTAGACAATTAGCTTTTTCAAAAGTTTTCCTTTAGACGTGTTCAAATATTTTGGTTAGTTTAAAACTACATCAAAATGCGTCATTCTCAAGGGTAAAAATTAATAAAATATTAAGTAATTTTCTACATCGTATTCATATTTCTTTTTGATGGTTACTCCCAATCTCTCACTCATAGAAAAACTAAGTGGCAACGGAGACTTTTATGAGATAGGTACTTACAAATGCTTCCATGTGTTCACATCTGGCATACTTAAAGACTGCATTGGAATGTACTACACATATTAGTCAATTCTTCTTGGGTGGCCTTTTGTCACTTGTGAAGAACTATTAAATAATGTAACAGCATTACCATTAGCAAATAACAAACTACATGAAAACAAGAACTATGCTTTGGTAATGAAAACACAGTAGCAAAAAGTCATTTATTAAGGCAGAATTTGTTTGAAACAGCTTAAATCCCAAAGAGAATAAAGACAGACTTATTAAGGAGAGAAACCGCATGCAGAAATAAATTAACTATTAGGAGAAGAAATGTTATGGAACGATTCCCTCTTAAACCTTGTTTCCTATCAAAGCGTTTAAGTAGCTGGCAATTTTAATAGACCACAACTATAGAATACATTAACCTGCTATTCTGATTTGTGTTGTATTAAACACTCCAACAGCAAATTGATGTACTTACTGTTAAGCATAATAACTAGAAGCAGTGTTAGGTTTAAAGGAACACAATTATGTCTTCTAATACTAAAAGTCTGTGTAGCAGTTAATTTTTTGTTGCTTTTTTAAAGTTAAAGCTGTTCCCAGCTAACATTCCCTTTTTCAACATAAGCTTGCCTATTAGCCTTGAAAAGGGGCAGGAAAAATAGCTAATTTTAGCTTTGAAAGACTTCAGTGGAGTTCAGGGATAAGTTCAGGGTTTGCACGCTTCCTGCTGGGTTTGCCAGGCCCAGCTTAAACTGTACCCAGCCAGGTTTGCTAATCCCTAATCAGCAGACTGCAGTTTCACAGGCTGTGTAGAGAAGCCCTGGTTAAAGAAGCAGCTCCTTTTAGCTAGGGAATTTAGCAAATTCAAGATCAGCTACGGTTTGGGGCAGTGGCTGCAGGACTGCTGATAAGGCAGTACAGCCAGCCCTCCTATACTGGGCCTGGGTACCATAAGTTCAAAGGGGGGGCCCAAGGACCTGCTAAACAGGCGGGCTGGCTGTACTGTCTTATTGCAGACACCGATCTTCTGCCTCCCCCTCCAGTCTTGACAGCTTTTCCTCCTCTTTCTTCCTCTGGCTGTACTGCAGGGGGATTTGTCCTAGCACATGCGCCCCTGCCATCTGCTGTTCAGGCCCCCCTATGTGCCCCTTTCCCCCGCAGTGCTTTTGGCTTCCCTACTCTCCCGAAGACAGCTGCTGCATTCACACAGGGGGATGTTTCAGGATAGAGAGCTGGGGAAGGGACCAGTAAATATGTAATTTACTAGCCCCTTCCTTTCCTGAATGAACACAGTGAGCGATCGGTACCAAACACTCCTGTGTCTATTCATCTGTGTTTACTATGCTTCAGTTTGTGAGTGAGCAGGAAGCCTCAGAGCGTTTCCTATTCATTCATCTGCTGAGGCTGCAGGGAGAAGGGCTGATAAATCCATGTCCTCAGTCACTTTCGGCCAGGGAGGGGGCCATGTCAGGTAGGCTGTATGGAGCCCCGTGATTTCTAACAACAGTCCTGAGTGGCTGTGACAGGAGACTGCCAGGCTCAGGATATATTTATCTTTGCTGTGTTCTTGTGGCCCTTATCCTTCTCCCAGGAACAATGGATCTTTGTTAGCTTATAAGGCTAATTAACATAGATGGAAGATACTGTACATCCCCAAAAAAGTTGTAATAATTTTACCCTAAAATAGTTTTACTTTATTCCATTCAGAAGGGAAACCATGAATTTAAATTCTAGAAAACTTTAGCATAAGGGAACATCCATGTTTTTAATTGCCAAATAAGTCTTAAGCCCAACAGATATAGACAGTCACAAGACTGATACATTTTGAAATGTTCAAAAGTAGAAGAAAGCTTAAAGTGCTTTATTACAGCATAGGGAAGCATGTGTTAGACAAATGAATGCTTTACATACTAAATTCTTTACACAGAGTCTTTCAAAAAAAGAAAGCTATGAGGGAAAGAGTGTTGTTAAGTTTTTAAAGGAGAAGTGTGGGGTATACAAATATATAAATCTACGTATTCACTTTCATGTTGCAGCTTTGATATGACACTGCAGCTGTTGCACACCAGTTCTAAGACTGAACAATCACCTGACTACTGATGACTCAGCTCTCTGTCCTCCCACAGTGGAGAGCTGTGACTGTCAGTCACTGCTCTCTGTTTTGCTTCTCCAGCACACACAGGAGTGACAGCTTGGGGAAGGGGCAGGAATGGCTGGCTCCAACTCTCAGTCATGCTTTGAAAGACAAAGCTTAATGTCAGTGAGGCAGCCGGGTGGATCCCAAAAATATTGTCAGGATCTTTCCCCAACATAGTGTGGCTCAGCACCATCAGCTGATAGCGGACAATAGCCACAGGGGAACAAAAGTAAATGCACTCCTGTGGCACTGAAGAGCTTTGGCCATACTTTCCTTTTACATCTGACACATTTGGCAGCAAAGCGTACACTTGTAAGCATTACTGACATTTTTCATTTGGAAAAAAAAATTCATTCAGCTGCAATTTTTTATGACTTTGAATCTTCCAAGAGTGCACTGCTAGATATGTTGTACTTGCCAAGCAATGAGGGCACTTGGTTAATTGTTGACATTGTTTGTTTTTCTGTGAAAAAGTCTATATCAACATTTTTCAAAAAAAGGCTTTGCCAAACAACACGTTTTTATTGCATTTGCCAGCAGAACCTACACTTTTTAAACTGTAGACTTTTTTTTTCATTTTGAATGAAAAAATCGAGGGGTATTATCTGTTACACAAAGTCACAGTACCAAGCATTTGAAAATAGAGGACTCTGCCAGCCTGCATTTATGCGTGATGCCAGCAAAGCTGATACTCATACAATTGTTGACATTTTTCACTCTGAGAGAAAAAAAAGCCAGAAGGCCAGACTAATAATGGATTTCCCAAGAAAAGATGTTGCCAGCCTGTCATCTTGATTATATATCTAAGCAGAGCTGACACTTTTAAAACTGTAGAGTTTTTCCATCATAAAAATTCTATGTAAAGCTAGGTCACAATACCTATGCATTTGCCAAGAGAAGATACTGCCAGGCTGTTTACCCTTGCAATAAAAACGGATCCTTTTTAAATGGTTGAATCCGATTAGCACAAATCAAAAGCGAAGAAGGTTTATTTATTTCTAATTTTAATAACATTGATGAATGAAGTATAGTTGCAAGTGGACTCTATAGGCCTTCAGTAGCAAAAAAATTATGATCTGACTTGTTACTAGGCTACAGCTGAGACTAATCCTAGCCCGCCAGCTCCTGTAATTGTTTTACTGAACATGCAACACATAACAGTTTCTAGAAGAATAGTCAGTGTCTGCTGGTAGTCTGAGTGTATTGCTCAGTAAAACAGACACCACTATTATGCAACCTTATTGCAAATTTAGTCTGTTCTGTATGGCAGGGAAACAATTCTTTTACTAGACACAAACCAAATGTGAGAGACCCAAACGAGACAGGGGCTTTTGGAGGGGACCGCAGGGTAGCTTATTGCCTACTGACTATGGATCCTGGTTTTTGAAGGGGCTCTATTCTTTGCAAGGTGTGTGACTGGCGGACCTTTGGATTGGTTTTACTTCAGATTTGGGTCCATGTCTCCCCGAAACACGCAGACTCTGGGAACCTAAGACCTGCATACAAATGTGGTGCTCTTGTGTTTTGTTGGGTTATGGAATCAGCAGCCCAAGCCAGTCTTGACTGCTTCAACCCCCTTCTAGACTAAGAATTCAAACAACCTGATGCTGGTGTGCTCCTGCTGTGTAAATCTGTTTATTAAGTTATCTTTCAATTGTGTACCTCCTAGGTGTGAATTCCCATTGTCCATTGACTCAATTATTGTGTCAACTTTACCTTGTTACTGAACCATTGTGCTGTTCATTAGATGTACTGTTAGATGTGCTGATGATATTACTGTTTAAAGTTTGCATTGTTTTGCATAATGTGATCAAGCTCCAATATAATTTTGTGTGGTATAAATTCTGTGTGAATGTACAATAAAGAGTTCCAGTTGCACCTAGGCTTGTGTCGTGTAGTAATTGGATGCAATTTTTAGCTATAATACCTGGCTCCTGGTTCCAGAGTGGAGAAAGCGGTATCTTGTTGGAGGCACCCCTGGTCAGGATCCCTCCATGTGTCATGTGAAGGGTCCCTTTCACACCCAAACCCAGGCCCGAGGTCACCCCCCCAGACTAGGGGGCACCTCAAGGGCCACGGCAGCCTAACACTCCATCTCCATCTTTCACGTGAACTCCACTGCCCCCAGCTTGGCTGACCCTGAGTATTTGAGGGGGCCTGCCCCCTGCCAACCCATCTGTCCTCCCAGACTGACTCTGCATCCATCCCAGCCTGCTTCCACCCAGTCCTCCCAGAATGACTCTGCATCCATCCCAGCCTAACACTCCATCTCCATCTTCCACCTGAACTCCACTGCCCCCAGCTGGGCTGACCCTGAGTATTTGAGGGGGCCTGCCCCCTGCCAACCCATCTGTCCTCCCAGACTGACTCTGAATCCATCCCAGCCTGCTTCCACCCAGTCCTCTCAGGTATGCCTCCCAGTCCTCTGACTGTGCACTTCCTTCTTGGGGATTTGCCCAGCAGTGTTCTCCTGCTTTCCTCAACCATGCTCCTGTGCCTCCTGGTCAGGATCCCTCTGTGTGTCATGAGAAGGGTCCCTTCCACACCCGGGCGCAGGCCCGAGGTTACCCCCCAGACTAGGGGGTACCTCGAGGGCCACGACAGCCTAACACTCCATCTCCATCTTCCACCCAAACTCCACTGCCCCCAGCTGGCTGACCCTGAGTATTTGAGGGGGCCTGCCCTCTGCCAACCCATCTGTTGGGGATTGTTCAGGGCCCTCATGATTACTCCAGACAGCTCCACCTTACTTCCCCTCCCATTCTTCTTGAAGGTTCTGGTAAGTTTGAAAAGTGGGGGGGTCTCTGTGATGCTGCCTGTAAGTCATCTAGCCCTCCCTGTATCTCTGCCAAACCCATGAAAAACACACACAGGCTTGGCTGCCAGCCAAGCCTGAACAATTTACCTACACTGAACAAAAAACTATTTACACTTCTACCACACTAGAGGGGGCTACACAACAATAAAAATAAGGGGCTTTAGTCATCCCCTATTTAAAAACAAAGTTTACTTAACATACACTTTAATCAGTCTTTTCACAGACAGTTTCATGTTGTAGTGATGTTATCCTCTTCCTGTACCTAGCCATTCTGTGGATACTTTTAGGTTTTCCAAATGTTGTTGTTACAGTCTGGCGGCTAAACAGAAAATCATAACGTAATGAAGTAATATTTGACTTTAACTTGAAGAGGTCGGCTCCACAGTTATTAAAATGCATTATTTATAAGTAGTGCTGCAATGCTCCAGATGTATTTTAGAAAAAGACTTCACCCATCTTTCAGGAAAAAGCCAATCACCAACTTAAATGTTTTGTGGTATGTTCTTAAAATGATACCTAGCGGCGGACCGTTAATTTAGAGCACAAACACTGCCTGGTTTGACCTCTGTGTGAAATAATTTTCGTAGTTTTTTATCAGCACCTCACATCTTGTCTTAATTCAGCGTTTGCCTAGAGCGAAACTCTAAAAGGAGAGGATGCTGTTTGTCTAATATATTAAGAGAGCTTTTTCTGTTGTCTATGTAATGTGTTGACTTCTCTGCACCCTCGGGCAAAGGATTGCAGGAAATCCACTTTATCTCCAATTTATTTAGAAGATGATCAGAAAGTAAAGTCACACGTTGCCTTTTTTCTAGTGAACGTATGTGCTTTAGATTTGTCACATTCTTATAAACCAAAGCCAAATAATGTTCATCTTCAGTTTACAAAATGAAGGCAGATATATTGTAATGATAAGAGTTAGCACAGTTGTGATTTTCCTATGCAATATCGTATTTTAATTTGTCCACAAAGGTGGGTTTGTATATCCCACAGTTTTTGATAAAGTGTTTTTTTGTAATATAGTACAGTGGTAGTTAACACAACAAACAGTATATCACTGTTTCACAGCTGTGTATATGTAGATCAGAGTTGTTATTGACAATTGTCTACAGAAGTATAGAAACAGGGGTCATCTAGATTTCAGCTGTAGTGCTACCCCAAAAGGAGCCGCTGAATTGTTTTGTGATTTTTCTGTATACCGTATACTGTACACTCACCCAGCATTGTATACTTAAAGGTGACACACCTCACTCACCCAGCATTGTATACTTAAAGATGACACACCTCACTCACCCAGCATTTACCGACACACCGTGAAGTATTTCAGGTAATTTATTATGCCAAGCATAGCCTAAAGCCTAGTACACCCCCACTCGTTTTTTTCCATTCAACCCAGCGAGCTGAACGAAAAAAAGAATTGACAGCTCAAGTCGGAGCCGATGTGCTAACAATCCGATGTTAGTACAGTGATCTCCCCTGTCATTCTTTTGTGTTCTGAAAAGAGGACGCCCTCCCCCCAGCCAGAACACTCCGGTCAGCGCTCAGGTGCCAGGTTCTGGATGTCCGTCGGCACCCGCCAATCATCAGGCAGAGACACAGAACAGAGATCTGCCTATGTAAACAAGGCAGATCTCCATTTTGATGGGGGAAGGGATAGATTTTGTGTCCCTGCAAAGAAGGGCATAAAATACATCACTTCCCTGAGTAAAAGCAGCACACATAGTATGGTAAAACACTGGCTAGGCATACAGGTAACCCTTTGGTCACCCTAGATGTTTCCCAGCCTTTTTCATTAGTACAGTGCATATTTTTACCACTGATCGCTGTATTAGTGTCACTGGCTCCCACAAAGTGTCAAAAGTGTCAGTTAGTGTCCGACTGTCCGCTGCAATATTACTGTCCTGCTATTAGTTGCTGATCGCCGACATTACTAGTATAAAAAAAAAATTCCGGTATATATAATAGTTTGTAGACGCTATAACTTTTGCTCAAACCAATTAATATATGCTTATTGGCATTTTTGTTACCAAAAATATGTAGCAGAATGAATATTGGCCTAAACTTATGAAGAAATTAGATATTTTATTGGATATGTTTTATAACAGAAAGTAAAAAATATTGTTTTTTTTCAAAATTATCAGTCTCTTTTTGTTTATAGTGCAAAAATAAAAACACAGTGGTGATTACATTCCACCAAAAGAAAGCTCTATTTGTGGGGAAAAAATGATACAAATTTTATTTGGGTACAGCGTTGCATGACTGCGCAATTGTCAATTAAAGTAACGCAGTGCCTGCTGGGTCTGGTAGATGAAGTAGTACCAACACGTGCCATGAGAACGATGTTTAATGTACTTCTTTTCTATGGTAGGAAGGCTATCTTACTGGCCTGGAAAAAAACGGAGGCACCAACTATCTCTTCTTGGAAGGGTTTAGTAAACTCCATGTTACCTTACTATAAAGCTACGTATGAGGCTAGAGGATGCATGAAAAAATTCCATAAAGTGTGGCACACGTGGTTTAATTCTAATACAACAGTTGGATAAATACTCCCTTCTGATGAGGTAATTAGTTGAGTGGGTCCTTGGAGGCCTCATGCAGTGTAGGGGAGTGTATATAGATGTCTTAATGTGGTGACCCTTGCTATAGACAATTTAATTCTCAGGGTCCAGCAATGATATCTTGGTAAAGAGTTGTAGTATCCTTCTAGGGTCCCGCTGTGGTTCGTGGGTGGAGGGCGGGGGGGAATGGGGAGGAAGGGGGGAGGGGGGGTTTGTTTAGACAGTTGTTCTTGTTAGGTAGAAGATATGGGTCAGTAGACTGATTGTAGACTGTGTCCCAATGACACGGTCAATGTTGTATGTTATGCTTTTAAAACAATAAACAGAATTTTTTTAAAAAAGTAACGCGGTGCCTTATCACAAAAAGTGGTCTGGTCATGAAGGGGGGTAAATCTTCTGGAGGTCAAGTGGTTAATAGCACTTTGCCTAGTAACAGTGTATAAAGACAGTCCTAGCTTGCTATAACAATCCCATTTTTGTAACTATGGCAAGTGAATGAGGAGAAAAAACATTGTCCGGCAAAGTTGGGGGCCTTGAAGAAAGTACATGTCAGGAACTATGAATCATACTGAGACAGAAATGCAGTAAAAATCACACCTTTTAATGTAATGGTAAAAATGGTACAGATCAGTAAACGTAGTCAAAATATAAGTCAGGAATCATAAGCCAAGGCGGGTAGTTAGACAAGCCAGTAATCAGGAAACCAGAGATCAGCATAGTCTGAGGCAGAAGAACAGGATCAGGAACCCAAAGGGATGTCAGCCGGGCAAAGTCTTTCACAGGAACACAGCAGAGAAACTCCAGATAATCTGACCAGGCAAAGGCAGGACAGGAATGAACAAAGCACTTTAAATAGCCAGAATGGCTGTAGGCGGGACTGACGAGCAAATAATGATAACCAGGTGAGCCACTGAGGAATCAATGAGTGCTGACAATTATCCGACAGCTGAGCAGCCTGAGCACAGAGAGGAGAGCTGCTAAGAGCCCAGGCCTGACAGTACAACAGTTCCCAGCAGCCAACAGAATAACTTGCAATGTTAGCTTTTTACCAGACCCAGGGCTCCCGCTTCGCAGACTCTGGACACGTACTCTGGTTCAATTCAAGTCCTCAGACAGGGTAAGGAGTTGCTGTGATGTCTTTCTTTCAGTCCTGTTGAGACTTTTCCTTCTGCTCCAACTCATGTTACCCATAAAGAGCTTAATCATGGGGGAGTAAATTTACAAACACACCCAGCCTTTTTTACGTAATCCACTGAGTTGTAAAGAACTAGCTTCTGTGGAAGGATATTTTTTTGTCTTGCAGCTCTAAAGGACGCAGCCTTTAAGTTTTTTGTGAAGCTAAATTGAACTTATTTTTAATGAGTTTTGTTTAATACATGCACAGTATATATATGTTATATATATATATTATATAATATGTTTATATTTTTACAAGGTGATCATATTGTCTTTTTTGCTCAAGGGAGAATACATTCAGATCAGCAACCTTTCTTCATAGTTGAGGTCCCCCATGCCTTTTACTAATAGACTTGTTCTTCTCTACATTCTTTCTAATTCTACAACATTTTATAAATTTGCACCCAAAGCTGAACTTCCTGTCTTGCTGTCTATAAACACTAGAGCACAAAAAAGGGCAGAAAGCATTAAGCCCAAGACCCAAGGAAGAGCAAAAGTATGTATCCTGAAATGCTAAGGAGATAAAATGTATTCTACTTGGGCCACAGAGAAGAGGAGAAGCATTAATCCCGAACAAACAGGGGAGAACAAAAGCATTTTACCCTGTCTACAGGAGAGAGCAGAAGCATTAAGCCCCGGCCAGACACAGGGGAGAGCAGAAACGTTCTACCCTGGCCACAGGGGAAAGCAGAAGCATTTAAGTATAACTAAAGGCAAAACCTTTTTTTTTCTTAGTTTTGGACAGAATAGAGAGGGATTAAAACACGTGTCAGTTCCTGTTGCTCAGTGCTGGGACAAGGCCACTTGGTGCCCAGGGCGAAGATGGCAAACTGCGCCCCCCCCGTTTTTAAGAAAGAATTAATGTCGTTTCAAAACAAGAATATACTTAAAATAATACAAATTCAATTAAGTTTAATTATATGTATTTTTATTGGAGGCACTTTGAAATAATAATGCAAAAAAATGTGCTTGTAGAAAGGCCTGTTAACTATATTTTCTATACAATTTAAAGGCTGCGCTGCTAGTGCAAATACATGATCATATTAACTGAAAATACCATAATTATGAATGAACACAAGTGAATTGTTTCATAAAAAAAAAAAAAAAAAAAAAAAAAAATTTTTTTTTTTTTTTTTTTGCATGCGATTTATGTGCATTTTTTTTTTTTTTTTTTTTTTTTTTTTATGAAACAATTCACTTGTGTTCATTCATAATTATGTTATTTTCAGTTAATATGATCATGTATTTGCACTAGCAGCGCAGCCTTTAAATTGTATAGCTAGTAAGGTGGAGGTTGTTTCACATCTAAGGTTGCAGCAGCATTTTACATTTCAATTTTTGGTTTGAGATATTTGTCTTTTCATCACACACATGTGGGGATCATTTCCACTTATGGGATAGCGCAGTATTTTTTACGATATTACAGTTGCTTATTGAGACACACTATACAGCAGCAATCCCTGAACGCGTCCTAGAGCGTTCATTCACTCACATTGTCACTAATTTTTTTTGTTGATTTTTTTGTCATTTATTGTCACATACGTTGTATATCACGTTCACATCTGATATATTGCTGTGCACTTTTGTTTTTGTTTTTCTCAAGTTCATTTTGTTATACATTTTCCCACTTACAGTGAGAATAGTAGATTCTTTTGGGAAAGAAGAGATTATTCCATAAACATGGATATCTTTGAGTATAGGACATCAAAGAAAGTCAACACCGATGGGGTCTTTGAAACCTATAAGGATGGGGATAATGATTTGGGAGGCCTCTTTATGAGACTAAAAAATCTTATGGTCTCAGAAATCCATACACAATGGGATGTGGCTTTCTTGGAAACTTACATCCGTTTAAAAATGGTCCCTAGAAGCTTGAGGTGGGAGGTCTGCCCACAAAAAGGAGAGACGGAGCTTGAGGAATGGTTCCGGTATTTCAATAATGCTGGTACTGACTTCCTCCAGTTCCTGGTAACTCGCAAAAAAGATAAACTCACGAGATTAGATTTGGAAATCAAGACTCTCAAAGACAGTCTCCTTCCTTACAAAAACGGTGAGGAATATAAAGAAAGAACCAGTTCCCTGATTAAAACACTTGACAAAGAGGAAAGGGAACAAAAAATCAAAAAACGCAAAAAATACAATAGGGATTATGATGACTATCAAGCTAGCCTGGTTTTCGAGTGGCAGAAAAAAATAATGGCTGAACAAACGGCCCATTCTGATCCTCGGATGGAGGCTATTACTCAGGGAGAGGAATGCCCTGACATAGCTCCCACATCGTCACAACAATTACCTAGAACACATCAAACCCAACAGACTTCAAAAAAACAATCAAGAAATGTTAGGGGTGATAAGAGAGGGAGGAGGGCCTCTTACCAATCCCCACTTAGGGTGAGGGGTATGCCCGGAGGAGGATATCCAAAGAAACTCACAGGGGACCATACTCTTCCACCACAAAGAAGGAATGGTCACTATGAATATGGCTCTCCACACTACAAGGGCCCCTTCCGTGATCAGGGGAGAGAACATCAATACCCCAGAAGGGAAATAGATAGAACGCCATATTATGATCATGGCCCTAATAGGCATTATGATTATGAATACCGCTACAGGGACCGTACTTATTCTGAAAGGGATAACGATTATGGTTATGACTTTAGAATTGATACCCAGAACCGTTTTTTTCCCTTGAGTGACAGGGAGGGACCCACTGAATTGAGATCTGGTAATTCCGCCAACTATGGCCGTGATTATGAACATGTGAGACCAGGTCCCTCTGGTGAACATTCTAATAACCGGAAGGGGGCAAACCATTCACAGCAGAATTGGGGTTTTCCCAGGCCAAATCAAGGGGTCAAAAGACCGGTGGAAAACAAAGAGGAACCAGAGGGGGGAGGAGAGCACAGTCAAAAAAAATCAAGGAAGTGAATAGCGATGGGATCTTTAATCTCAGTTCTCAAGCTCTCACTGTCGCAGAGACCTCCTTGTTGAGTAAAGGTTTGAAATTTGCACCCCCTAAAAAGTTAAATAAGTTTCAAACCTATATGGATATACATAGATTTGTTCGCAAGGTAAATATCAAACGACATTTTGCGACCAATCAAACTATCCATACTATTACTGAACAACAACAAATTCAACACTCAGGGTTATCTAATGCTTCAACGTTCAATCCCCCTGGAACTTTGGCTCCTTCACTGAGGGTATTCAGGGATGTCCTTATACGGGATTTGGAACTTATAAAGAATCCGAATCCACGTATGGATAAGACCCTTGAGGAAGGGCTGGATTCACTCTGTAACAAAAAAAACATAGTGATTCGCCCGGCAGATAAGGGTGGGGGCATCGTCATTTTAGATAGAGATGCTTATCTCCTGGAAATACAGAACATTCTAAGTGATCAAGACACGTATGTCCGATTACCAGGTGACCCAACCCGCGACTATAAAAAGACGTTAATTCCTTTAGTTGACAAGGGTTTTAGATTGGGCATTTTAAATGAAAAAGAAAAACTCTTCCTCATTCCTAAAGCCCCGAGAATTCCCATTTTGTATTGTCTACCCAAGATTCACAAAAGTCTGACTTGCCCCCCGGGACGTCCCATTGTTAGTGGGATTGATTCCATCACGTCCCGGGTGGGCAAGTATATAGACCATTTCCTCCAACCATTGGTGCACACCATGCCCTCATATGTGAAGGACACCCGACATATAATTAATTTACTGTCGGAACAGAGGCCTAATGACCAGACATTGTTAGTGACTGCGGATGTCACATCCTTATACACCATCATCCCTCATCATTTAGGAGTGGCAGCCGTGGAACACTATTTGAAGAGGTTCTCTACCCTACAGGCACAACAACAGACATATATTTTGGAATTGCTTGAATACGCAGCTGGCCATAATTATTTTTGGTTTAGTCATCAGTTTTATCGCCAACAACGTGGCGTGGCCATGGGGGCAAAATATGCCCCCAGTTTGGCCAACCTATTTATGGCCAAGTGGGAGGAGGACGTCATCTATAAAGACCGAAATCCCCATCTTAAGTTTTGGGCTAGGTATATAGATGATGTCCTCCTCCTATGGGATGGGTCCACCTCTCAGCTTGAGGACTTCTTCTCCGCAATAATTGACAACAATAGGGGGATAAGGTTTGTCCATGAGAGCAGCTACGAGAGGATTAATTTCCTCGATCTCACCATCTCTAAGGAGGGTGATATGTTTACAACCATTTCCTTTTTTAAGAAAACGGATCGGAACTCCTTTATCCCCATTGGGAGCTGCCATCATGATCCGTGGCTTAAATCCATTCCGAAGAGCCAATTTACCAGAATGAGGCGTAATTGCACTGACATTAAAGACTACAGGGTACAGGCTGATATCATATCCAAAAGATTAGAAGAAAAAGGATACGATAAAGAACTTCTAGTTAGAACTAAGCAACAAGTTGAAGCCCTTGACAGAGCCTCACTATTGAATGAGGCCCCCAAGGCTAATTTGGGGGGACCGTCATTACCGTTCATTACGGGCTTTTCCACTCAACATTATCAGATCACGAGGATCTTGCGAAAACACTGGCACCTTCTAGAAAATGACAGGATCATTAAAACAATCTTGCCCCCTAAACCACAGATTGTATTTAGGGGGGTCCCTTCGTTGCGGGACAGAATTGCCCCTAATGTTGTGGACCCACCCACTCAAAAGGTATCCTTCTTCCAGAATTTATCCGGTTACCACCAATGTCGAAGGTGTCAGATATGCTCACTCAACAGAAGCAAACAGAGAAAAACAGAATCCTTTGTATCCTCCAGTACCTCTAGGGTCCATAAGATCGAACCTTTTGTCACTTGTAGCACTAAAGGGGTGGTGTATTTATTGCAATGCCCTTGTGGGCTGCAATATATAGGCCGTACCAAACGCCCCATGCAGGTCCGCTTAGGAGAACACATTACTAATATCAAGAATGGATATCAATACCATTCGGTATCAAAACACTATGCTTTACATCACAATAGGAACCCTGCTAACACTCTATTTTTGGGGATAGATAGGTACAGTGCACACTGGAGGGGTGGATCCTTAGTCAGAGAATTATCTAGATTGGAAATGACTTGGATCCATCGTGTCCGGTGTTACACCCCTTATGGTTTGAATATAGACACTGATGTGAACGCCTTCATTGATAATGGTTGATTGTTCATGTGTGTAACCTTCATCTGAGATCATGGTGTCCGGAGGTGGGCTAATGAGGTATGGGAAAAGAAAAACTCCCCATAGCACATTCTTCCTTTTTTCTGTTTATTTATTTTTATTAATGAAATTTGGGACATGGAGGGCTGTGTTTTTTATAGAGCATCATTCTCTATGTTCATTTTACATTTGGACTTTCATAGGGCATTCTACAATCAAACTTCTCTTTGGATTCTATGCTCCATTGTTACAGAGATGGACCAATATGTATAGGTACACACTGACGGTGTGATCGTCTTTAAGTTTTATTATTATTATTTATTTAATTTTATTAGAACACAAAGGGTTACTCTATACAAGAAAACCTTGGAACCTAAGGGTTAAATTTTCCTTGACTTGATGTTGCATTAGCTCACTAGGGTCCCCAGTGGTGAATCTACCTAGTTTCAGCCCCAATTAATGATAATATCAGGCCACCTGGGCATTTTTACATAGATTTTTTTATTTAAATAGATGTTATTTATTTAACAGATAGTTTGTATTTTTGTTTTCATTTTTTGCTTATTATGCATCCAATATCAGATGCGGTATTTTCCGATCTGAATTTCTGCATCCCTTTGACATCCATTTTTTTGTGGTTTATACGCTGTTGGCAACAATGGAGCGTATAATCCTATTCGCCCTGTTATAACCCTTTTTGCCCGGGTTGTGACGGTATACATGGTAGTGAATCAACAACATACAGTTTCCGCTTGCCCCATACAAAGATGGCGGCAGCGGCCTCGGACGCCCTGATCACAGAAGGGGGCGTTCCTCTGCTTTGAGTTCCCATATAGGTGGTGTGTCAGCATGCCGCCCGTACCCCAGGAAGACGACAGATTTGTCGAAACGGCGTAGGGAGGAGCGGCGTGCTGACGTCACCACCACACCACGCTGAACCCGGAAGAAACGGGCAGCACCTGAAGCCGGCCGGCGCTACATGTTTTTATAAGCGATCTTTACTGCACAAATTGTAAGTGCTTTTCTTTTATAATTTAAGTGGATTTTAACTGTAATTTAACTGTAAACTCTATTTACGCTATGGAGCATTTCTTTCCTATTTATCCATGGTCTGTGAGCGGATAAATCACGTTTGGATTGATTTCCTGGAGAGGTGGCTTCCGATCTGCGCACTGACAGAGACCCAGTGGCTGGGGGACACAGCCACATGTGTGCATGATCTCTGTGACAGGAGATCTTTGGATCTGGTAAGGGGCTTACCTTACTTGAGGTGGAGGATCTTCTCTCTATTATAACATCACGCTCCCTACGGAGATAATCTTTATATCACTTGAAGGAAGGAAGGGTGTCTTTCTCCCTCTATCCAACCATTTTCTACACTCATAAGACCTACAGTTCATTTCAATCTATGACTAAATGGACACCATTTAATCGTTTTTGTTTACTGAATGTTCCACTCATTTTTTTTTTTTTTTTTTTTTTTTTTTTTTTTTTTTTTTTTTTGCATGCGATTTTTTTTTTTTTTTTTCTTTTTTTTTTTTTTTGCATGCGATTTATGTGCATTTTTTTTTTTTTTTTTTTTTTTTTTTTTTTTTATGAAACAATTCACTTGTGTTCATTCATAATTATGGTATTTTCAGTTAATATGATCATGTATTTGCACTAGCAGCGCAGCCTTTAAATTGTATAGCTAGTAAGGTGGAGGTTGTTTCACATCTAAGGTTGCAGCAGCATTTTACATTTCAATTTTTGGTTTGAGATATTTGTCTTTTCATCACACACATGTGGGGATCATTTCCACTTATGGGATAGCGCAGTATTTTTTACGATATTACAGTTAACTATATTTTCTGTCAAGGCCCATGTGAACATACTAAAGTTTTCAGTTTTGCATTATTTTGTGTGAGGTAGTGCCCCAATACCAAATAGTCACATAAATAGGAAAAATGCAAAATCAAAAAATATCACAAACTTCTCAACCAACATACATGGCCTTCAGCAATAAAGAACCCTCAATACAAAATATTAACATATAAAAGTGCAAAATCAAGGGATTACACTATTTTTCACTGAAACATATAACATTCAACTGTAGTCTTTCCTAAAGGTACTGGCTGGAAAGGGATTAACATCTAGGGGGAATTAAGGGGTTAATTGTATCTAACAATGTGTAATGTAAGCTGCTTTTTACTACTGACTGATTTGTTTATTTTCCCTGCTTTGCACTGAAAAGAAAAAAAAGTGATTGTTCCCTCTGTACAGAGCGCTGTGTTGATTGTTAACACAGAGCTCTGGGCTGTGATTAGACACAGCCGATCAGCAGATCCCAGCCACAAATACCAGACTCTCGCTGTGTACAATTACAGGGGAGTAGTTGGGAGAAACAGGCAGCGACATGTGGGTATGTCCTGGTGCCTGTAGCTGCCACCTGCGGTGGGTTAGCAACTGCCACTGGCCACTAATACATCAGTGACAGTGCATTAACCCCCTTCCTGGGGCATATTACCAATACCATTGCTAATTAATTAATAAATCTGCTTACTTGAGTGATGATGTCCTCCTTGATCACACTCCCATTTTAATAGCTCTGGCAGGTGGCAGCACTCCATGCTTGTTTTCCATCCCGCCTCCCGGCCAGCCTTTCTGTGAAGTCCCCCCCGGCCAGGACTAGGAATCGCCTGTTGGGCACAGCGGCGACTAGGAACAATATATAGGGGGGGTACACAAGATGCCACAGTCAAAACTTGGGGGGCACTAATAATTTTTACCAGTATATCATACCACCAAAAATAAACTAAATAAGTTTGTGTGTGTGTATATATATATATATATATATATATATATATATATATATATATATATATATATATATATACACATACACAAACACACACACACACACACACATATATATATATATATATATACATATACACAAAAGTTAAGAGTAATGTGGTATTTTTATTGTCTTATCTTAACACCAGCAATGTTAGAACTCATTAACACAAATGGTGAGGGGGGCTGTTAAACCCTGCAGTTGAGACAAGTTTTTACCCTCACCCCCAACTGCTACTCCCGTTAGCTGCATAAAGGCAGTGGCTGTGGGTGTCTAATGCCTTCTAAAGAATGATCTGCATGTGGAGTGCTTGAGTGCTCTTTAGAAAGCAAAATGAGTATGAATGAGCCCTAAGGCTTTAAGGTGAAGCAGAGAGACAGAACACACAGACCTTGCATTCTTTTCTCCCAGGTAGAGATCTAATGTAAGAAACAGGATTTCTGCTAGTTTAAAGGAATGCAAGTCTGTGTTCTGTCCCTCTGATGCTGAAGAACTTTCACAGCCTGGTGTCAGGATGAACATGAACAGACTGTAAGAGCACATGTCTTCCTCGGATCCTGTTCCCCTCTCTCTCTGCTGCCTGCACTAAACAATCAACCTACTATGCTGCTGCCCCTCTCCCTATCACTATCCATGCTGCTGCTTTCTATTCCTGAAGCAAAGGAAAAGAGGGGTTATTTAGCCACTTCCTCCTCCTCTGGAACTGCTGCTTAAAGTTGTTCAAATCTGGCGGCAGGGGAAAGGGGAGGGGCTGGAGTAGCATGATTGGATAAGAATTGCCATGTGACTGCACAGATCATTCTGCATCTCCTTGCTGTGAGTTTTAGCTTTCTGAGAATACAGACAGGGGCGGGCTGGGGGTCGGGAACACTGCTCGCTGGCTTAAGGAGCCGGGTCTGCTGCAGTCATTATGACAAGCAGGAGATCTGGTCTGCACTTCAGTTGGGGGAGCAGATGGGCGGCCTGGCTGTGCGACAGATACTCGCATTAACAGTGGAGTCACTGGGGAGAGGGAGGGGGGGGGAATCACTGCAGGAGATGACAGGCGTTCTCTCACTTGTAAGAAGTGAGGGGCGGGACTGGTCTCAGGCTTGTGCCAAATGCAGGAGCGCACTCGGCACATGCTGTTGTTATTTATGTAGCGCGGCCAGTATACCAGCACTTCTACTGCGCCCCCATTGCTCCAGTAAATGGTCCCGCCCAGGGCATCCGCCCCTTCCGCCCACCCCTTGTACCGGCCCTGCTGTTGCTGTCTGTGCCCATGTTAGAGGGATTCACCCTCTCTTTTTGTCCTGTTTACTATTATCATTGAAAGTGAAAGTAAAAGAAAACCCAATATTTTGGGTTGTCCCCAGAAGAGTAATAGAGGGGAAATCTTCCAATGGGTGGGCTTAGCTTTGGGGTTTTGGTGTCCTGGGGGGCCCCCAAGGGATTCCCTTAAATTGCAGGGATTTCCTCTCAATTCCTGTTTTGTTTATGGGACAGGAAGTGAAGGTAAATCTCCCCAGTGGGGCACAGCTGGTAAGAAAAAAAAAAAACTGGCGGGGGGTTATAATCTTCCCTTACTCTGTCTAAAATAAAAACTTTTTTTTGCCTGTAATTCTACTTTAAGCCCAGGACACAGGAGAATGCGGAAGCATTCTACCCTGAAAACAGGAGAGAGCAGAAGTATCCTACCCTGAAAACTTAACATTGACACCCGCTGCAGATTGCAACTGCAGTGCGTATTGAATGGCGTGTGGGAAATGTGCATTGGTTTCAAAATTCTGGTGTGAATGGGGCCCTGCAGAAAGCATTAATCACAAGGTAATTTTCAAGAACTACAGCTGTAACATACTGGAGTTATGAAGAAAGAAGACTTTTACCTTAGGAAGAGACCAGAAAAAGTTTATTTTGGTACACTCTGGGGGTTGAATAATTTGGAGTGTGTTATAACAATGCCGAGCATTATTAAAGAAATGATTGTCAGCAGTAAGAAAAATGTGAATATGGAAAAAGGGAACCTTAAATGAAGTCAGCTCATTTTAATATGTCAGGCATGAATGGAATAATAAAAGAACCAAAATGCATCTTTTGTTGAATTTCTTTGACCACACCTCTGGTCATAGAAATAAAATTAATGGAAAAACAGGCAACAAAGAAACTCTAATCCATCACTGAACACTTGCGATTGAAAACATTAACCCTTTACTCTATACTTAGAAGAAGATGTGTGTTAACGCCTTCTTTCCCATTTACTGTTCCTTAATTCTTTACTGAGCACTTTCTATTCATTGCACAGTTAATTAACATTTTGATGTACACTTAAAGGTCTACTGTGAAAAAATGACTTTGCAAATGTCTCAGCATTTGTGTAAGTATAATCAATAATATCCGTAATGTCTGTAATATGTATGTAATAGCTTCTTGTTGCCTTTTGCCAGGCAAATGTTACATTCCCTAACATTTGGTCCTAATAGAAAAATATAAAACAGCAAAAATAGTGAAACGCTCATATATAGTACATATGAGCAAATGTCCAAATCCAAATATGTTTACAAAAAAATCCTCAGGGAAAAAAAAAGGAAAAAACATGTATTTACCATACATGCGCTTGAAAATGAAAACACCATATGTTAAGTCAAGAATGTATACACAAAACTATATTAAAATCCTTTTCTTGATTGTGATGTGATATATAGGTATAAACCTTATTTCTTGATGTATACTGTACATCCCTTAGATGATCCCTTAGGCAGACTTTTGGTGCTTTGTGTTATAGACTTTTTCACCATGCCTTTAAATAAACTCCATAGACAGTGTTCCACCACCAAACATGCTGTTACAGGTATGCCCTCACCACAAATGATGGACCCCATTATTGTACAACAGGAGGTTAAACTTTGCTGGGTTAGGTGGATGACAGCAATTTTTACTGAGGATATAAGTAGTGTAAAAAGTGGGTAAAGGGGCTGTAAATCCTCATGTTTTTTTTTACCTTAATTGCATTCTATGCATTAAGGTGAAAAACCTTTCGTGCTGCAACACCCCCCTTTTCTTACCTGAACCCGATCGTTTCAGTGACGAGGATGAGCACAGCAGCTCCAGCCAATGTCACGGGTCCTCATTGGATAGATTGATAGCAGCGGGAGCCATAAAGTGATTGTAAACAAAGCTTTACAATCACTTTAAACCCCCCATCAGGATTTCTTTTCACTTCCTGTTACATAGACACAACAGCAAGCAGGACAAAAATCTGAGGTGTGGTACTTTTGCATTTAGACAGTTGTCACTAAAACAAATGTTTACACTGAAAGATTTAGCCTCTGGTCCTAGTCTGGTGACAAATGAAAATTTAGAATTTTCCCCTACTTTTATCCTTGGTGCCAATGGTTATCAGAATAAATACTCTTTTTTGAGGTTAATTCTCCCAAACAGGGACTCATATAGCAATAAAAACACAAGTTCAAAACCTTCTCTACTCTCAAATACGTAAAAAAAAACTTGGCTTTAGGTACACTTTAATTGATAGGTCTAGAAATGAATGAGCAAACCAATCTGCTCAAATGAGAATTAATAGAACTCCCACTGTAGCAGCTATTTTACAGTACTGAAGAGGAATCGCTGGTTGGATAGTAAAGCCCACTCATATTAGCAAGTTTGATTTTGACACAGATCAGCAATGGGGATTAGTTAGAAAATTACAGACTTATTGGATAAACTGTTTAAGTGCTGTGTTTTCAAACTCATCGATATACAGTATTACATTCTGTAAAGGCCAGATAAAAGGGCAGTGGCATGTCACCTGCCAGACGTACCACAGTTCCAGTGCGTTTGTCAAGTTGCCAACAGAGGAGACTACCAGTTTTCATTTTGTTGTTGTTGCACTTTTCATTCCTTCCACCAGCTGTTGATGGGTGATGCCTTCCCCATCACTATTGTGTTCTGCTGGTGAGTGGGGGAGCCTTCTTGCCACAGAACACAATGATTACTGCTAGCAGCTATAGCCACCAGCGGTAATCACATGTAAAAAATCCAGAAGGGTGGTTTTACCCAAGTCAATCAATGGATTGACTTGGGTACAATCAGTCTACCCATAGATGGATCAAATCTCGCTTGGATATATGGTAGAATTCAATCATCTATTACAGGGGCTGATGTGCAGTAAAAGTGTCATGTAGATGTACCTTGTTCTGCTTTTGGGCTACTGCCTCTCTGATAGTCTCTTGGAGAACACTCAGTGGCTAGAAAAACTCTGTGGTAGGTATTGAGGAGAGCCCAGTACAAAAGTTTCATGTCACAAAAAGTCTTTGATACCTTTATTCAATAAATGCTAAAATTTGACTTTTTGTGTCATGAATGTTTGTACTGGGTGCTCCTCCTGAAAATTACAATGCAGTGGCTTTGCACAGAACAGCCCCAATCCTCCTCTTCTTGGGTCCACCGCAGGTGTTCCTGGCTCCTCCCCCTGCCGATTGCCTCATAGAAAACCGGCACTGGTTAGTTAGTCTAACTATTGCATAATATGCCAAAAGAGGCACAAGCAGCAGGGAAACCTGTGAGTCTGTCCCATGCCACTTCACAAAGTATAAGGCCAGCCATAGATTGTTTGAATCTCGGCTGGTTCACTAGGAACTGGCTGAGATTTGAACGTGTATGGGCAGGCTGAATGTACCAAGTTGATCAGTCGATCAACTTGGGTACAACCAGCCTGCCAGATTTACTTGCAATTATCGCTGCTATAGCTTGCCTAAGGTCTGCTTAAGCAGTCTGTTTAAACCAATTTTACACTAGCGTTGATAAGATAAGCAGATAGTGTTAATCCAGCCCTATATGGATCGAAATTCTGATCCATGTATGGATCTGTACAACCACCCTGTTTGGGTTTTTTTCAAGCAATTGCTCCCGGCTATGGTTGGCAACACTGATTATCGTGTACTGATGACAGGAAAGTCTACCCACTGTGAGAACACAATATCTCAGGGGAAGTGATTTCCCAATCCACCTCAAATGTGTGGATGGGGGAATCAGCTCTTTTTTTTTGGTTCAACCCATGTATGGCCTGCTTACACCCTACTAAAGAAATTTGAAGATTATGTATGACAAATTTTGACAATAATGAATTATTCTTGAAACTGGCTATAGAAAAATAACATTTTTCTGTTGTTTTCTATAGCCAGACATTTTTTTGGTAAGGACCCTTAGAGATCCTCGTCAATCTGCCAATAAGTAAACCACATTTCTGAGATCTGTTACGTAAAAGCCAAGTATAAATGGAGCGTATAAGATATGTATTTCTTTTGATGGCTGTAACCAATGTATTTATATGGTTTTTTTAAGGGCCAACCCAT
The DNA here is from genome assembly GCA_037952925.1 of Lithobates clamitans. Taxonomy (NCBI): domain Eukaryota; kingdom Metazoa; phylum Chordata; class Amphibia; order Anura; family Ranidae; genus Lithobates; species Lithobates clamitans. The sequence goes on from JBBGZY010000438.1 coordinate 18,471,794, forward strand.
ATATACATCTGAACAAGTTCAGTGAATTAAAATCAGATTTTTCTTACTTTGACAGCTAGCAAAAAGCGTTATATTAAGCTTGCTTGTGTTGTTGTCATAAAATCAATGGCAGAAGCATAATCAGAAGTAACTCAAAGATGAACTTTCATGCTCAGTTAAACCAGAAAAACATAGTGTTTTAAACAAAAGCCAATTTGCTCTCTATGGAAAGTCATCTTGTGGTGTCTCTTAATAAGAAACGATTGCAGATCAATGGTTTTAAATGAAAAAGTTCTCCCTAGCCAAAGCTAGACTCCTAGCATTGCTCTTTCCCACATTTAGCACATCCAAAGTTCCTACAAACACAAGTTAAATCATGCTCAAAAAAAGGAAAATATACTGCAGTACTAACACACAGACATATTTAATTTCTGTTCTTCATGAAATATGCATAAAAAATCATTTTGGCACACAGGTTTCCAAGCACCAATAATTTGGTGCTCATGAAATGGGAGAAACGAGAAAGCTGTTGCTGTAGGACATTTTTGATATCGCTGTGACTGTGTTTTTTTACCTGAATAGTATCGTATTTTTCACCATGATAATTCTCATGGGGGCTAATTTTAGGGGTTAATTTCAGCACTTGGCATAGGGGTTATGCTAAGGTTTAGGGTCACTAAGTGACTATGACTTTTTATGGTGTGATATATTATTTCTGTAGATGTGATAAATGTAAAAGTCATGTAGTAAAACTTTTGTGTCAAACATTTATGCTAAAATACTGGTGTCAAAAACTCAAACCAAAAGCAACCATGCTGTTTAAAAATGAATGCACTTACTATATATAAAGCTTTTGCTGTGTATGAATTATGTTATTATTGAATTATTATCATGTAAAAAAAAAGTTGATCAATAGGGGTGATTTGTTTTACATGCACATCTGTTTTTCACTTGTAAGTGGTCTGATAATGCATGTATATGATGCAAGAAGGACATACATGAAGTGTAAAATTTGTAGAGGAGGTGCTAGGGTTGCGCTTTAATATAGAGCTGCTGTTGGTTTAGTGTAGATCCTTATGTGTAACCAGTGAGTGATGTGGTTACCTTGGAGTCTAAGTAGCATCTGGTCTACACCAGGAACACATATGAGGAAGAATGGGTTGTTCTGCATTATGCTCTCAAATCATAACCCTCCGGTTTCCCTCAAGGGTGACAATTGCCATACATGATAAAAGTGTTAAATTGAGAACAATATAGTAGTATGTAAACTGGCCAGGACAGCCAACAGACAAAATCATAATTTAGGTACAAGAAAAAAGCAAGGATCAACAGATTTACAGAACAAGCATAGCTGTGGATAGGTAGCACACAAGCAAACAGTGGAATCCAAAAGGCTGTCCAATATCTTAATCAGGCAGATAGCAGTAACAGAAAAACAGAATACCAAAGTGCTACAAAGAAACAGGAGGAATCTTCAATCTCAGGCACTATCTAAGTGAAGCACGCAAAATTTCTATCTGAAGCTTTGTTACAAAAGTAAATTTGAATGTGCCTGAGACACATTCTCAATTTAAAGTAGGTGGCACTAATGTGTACCTAGAAGACACATGTCCAACCTGATGAGAAAGGTACAATCAATTATGTGGCAAAACTCTGTAGCAGATTGTTTCCTTTAATCAATGATGGCGAACCTTGGCACCCCAGATGTTTTGGAACTACATTTCCCATGATGCTCCACTACACTGCAGAGTGCATGAGCATCATGGGAATTGTAGTTCCAAAACATCTGAGGTGCCAAGATTCGCCATCACTGCCCTATATTGTTTCCAATGTAGGTTCATATCATGGAGAATATCCAACATATTTATGCATATAAAAGCTCACAGTATGTTGTTTTTTCACAATGTCAAAATAGCTACATAGGAGAAATAGTGGTTTATATTTTGCCCTCAAATTGTACGATATTGGTTGACTATACTGTGATTGATGAAATATCACTTCAGTCTAGCTCTCTTATGACTCGTGAGTAATCTTTTTTTTTTTTCTTTATTTTGCCACTCAGTAACTTTGATCCAGAGACGTCTTTCAGATTGATGGTCATATTTGTCTCTTGCTGAGTCTCATCATTGTGGCCTTTTCGACTTTTCTCTTGCTATATACATTCCATATATAAGTGATTACTATTATACAAAAGTGTAACATAAAAAAAAAGCACCCGCTGTATATGTCCCGGCCAGCCGGCCACACAATCTATTGTGGTTTCAATACGTGGCTGTATATTGTTGCTTTTCAATCTAATAAGCCCCCCACCCCCCAGTGACCCACCCTAATTGTTTCAAGGCACACCTTATATCAAGCTATTGTTCTTTTCATTATTCTCTCTTAGTTTCGAAACTGTAGACTGTGCTTTGTACATCATCTCTGCCCTGATAGAAAGACAGTTGCCCTCGGCACTAAGGTAACACTGGTAAGGGGCATGGCATTGCTTGGACCCACGGGTTCCAAAGTTTCACAAACGTGTTACGATTGCCTAGCCTTGTATAGAATGTCCTTTCACTCCATATTGTGGAGTTGACCGTTCCGGCCCAAGTTTCCGGGGTTGGGGGTGTTCTTGATTGCCAGGCTTGTGCTATTAGTTTTCTAGCTTGAAACAAGCATCTTGCTATTGCTACGGCTGTACTCCTATCCCTCAGCCCGTTGTTGACGTAGCCCAGCACACAAGTCTTAGGATCAAGCTCTAGGTTAACTCTAAACGTGGCATTTATTTTCTTTAGAATCTCGGTCCAATACCTGACTAATTTTGGACACCTCCACTCGTGAGTAATCTTGATTGTTACATAATACCAATTTACAAATCGTGAAATGTAAGAGATCAATAATTTCACAACTACTAAAGGCTTGATTCCAAAGTATTGGAAAGTACAATCTCCACCAGTTGGGGAGTGATCCTTCAAGGTAGAGATTGGTATGTTTGAAGAGATAAGGGTACAGTACTTAGAAGAGCTGACTAATGTACTTTTTTAACATTTGGGTTCACTGGATCTATTTCAAGCCTTCTACAAATTACTGTAGCTCAATATTGTAAGCTACCAGTTTTGAGCGCGACTAATAGTCCTATATACATCTTTTAGGCATAATTGTATTAATAAAGGACTTAAAGTGTTTGTAAAGGCACAAGGTTTTTTACCTTCATGCATTCTATGCATAAAGGTAAAAAAACCTTCTGTATGCAGCTCCCCCCAGGCCCCCCCTAATGCTGCCCCCTCTCGATCCAGCTATGTCCACGAGAGCCTTGTCTCTCCGGGGACTCCTGATCGGCTTTTGGCAACAGCGGGAGCCATTGTCAATCATAGCCAGTGAGCCAATCAGGAGACAGAAGGGGTGAGGCCGAGCTGTGGCTCCGTGTGTGAATGAAGCTGCGGGCCGGGAGAGCATCTGCTTGGGGCCCCCGGCAGGAGGGAGGAGTGCCAGTGAGGGACCCAAGAAGAGGAGGATCCTGGCTGCTTTGTGTAAAACAACTGCACTGAGCAAGTAAGTATAACATGTTCTCAGGAAGGATGTACTGGAAATGGAGCGAGTAAAAAGAAGGGCAACAAAGCTAATAAAGGGTCTGGAGGATATTAGCTATGAAAGGTTGCGAGCACTGAACTTATTCTTTCTGGAGAAGAGACGCTTGAGAGGGGATATGATTTCAATTTACAAATACCGTACTGGTGACCCCACAATAGGGATAAAACGTTTTCGCGGAAGGGAGTTTAACAAGACTCGTGGCCACTCATTCAAATTAGAAAAAAAGAGGTTTAACCATAAATTACGTAGAGGGTTTTTTACTGTAAGAGCTGCCAAGATGTGGAATTCCCTTCCACAGGCGGTGGTCTCAGCGGGGAGCATCAATAGTTTCAAGAAACTATTAGATAAGCACCTGAACGACCAAAACATACAGGGATATACACGGTAATACTGACATATAATCACACACATAGGCTGGACTTGATGGACTTCTGTCTTTTTCAACCTCACCTACTATGTAACTATGTTTGTTATTTAATAAAAAGAAAAGAAAAAAAAAAAAAACAAGACTTTAATATCGCTTTAAAGTATTATTAAAGACAGGTCGCCCTTCCTCTTTCTCCCTGACCATTTTTGCTGCATCCCCTTCTCACTAATGTGTAAGTCACATTGACCTGTATTGTTTTTCTAACTGTCTGTATACCCAGGTAAAACATTTATTGCCAATGTTATAGCAGTTAGCAGTTAATATGGTACTAAGCTTATCCATACTAGTAAGAACATTTTTAGCTTTAAATCATCTAATTGATCGTATTCAGTATATTTAATTTTTTTCTTTTTTGTTTTTTTCCTCGATGATTTTTTATTGTAAAATCTATGTAAATATTTTTTATAGCAAGTCATTTTTATTCTAATTACACTTGGATCAGTCATAAATACAATTCAAAATTATCACTTCTTCTTTTTGTTTTGTAGAAGGAAAATGTGTTACCTATGTCTTGTGTGGTGCATTTCTATCTAATTTTACCAGAAAATTATGTCTCATGAGTGCATTGTACTATTGTTGCAAATGATCATGTATGATCAAAGATGAGAGATAGCTGATGTGTAGGTGCGATAGCACTGTAATAAAGCAGCCCATAGATGATTTCATTTTCTTTCACCACGTGTTGATGGATGATGCCTCCCACAGGACTATTGTGTTCTGCTGGTGAGTGGGGGAGCCTTCTTGGCCTGCAAAACAAAATGATTACTGCTCAAGGCTATAGCCACCGGCAGTAATCAGATGTAAATAAATGCAGCAGGATGGTTGTACCCAAGTCAAATGATAGATTGACTTGGGTACAATCAGCCTACCCATGCAGTAGATGGATCAAATCTCACCCGGTCTCAGCTGAACTGGCTGAATTTAAATCCATGTATAACCATCTTAATAGGGGTGAGGTGTTGATACTATTGGATATATCGTAGAATTCAATCATCCTTTACAGGGTCTGATGCGCAGTAAAGGTGCTCTGTTCTCGGTCTACTGCTTTTGTGATGGTCTTATAGAGAACACTCAGTGGATGGTAAAACTCTGTGGTGGCTTTTGAGGAACACCCAGTACAAAAGTTTTATGACACAAAAAGCCATTGTTTGATCCCTTTTTTGTTCAATAAATACTTCAATTTTACCTTTTGTATCATGAATGTTTGTACCAGGCACTCCTCAATACCTACCCCAAATATGAGAGATGTATTTGGATTGTATCTAATTCTTTAGGTTTTTTGTTCTTTATAAAGTGAAATTAAAGCTTAAATTTTTTTCAATTAAAACACTAAACATGTCATACTTGCCTGCTCTGTGCAATGCCCCAATCCTCCTCTTCTCGGACCCCCCGCAGGTGTTCCTGACTCCTCTCCATGCCAAGTGCCTCACAGAAAACCGCTTTCTATGGGGGTCGCTCCTGAGCCACCCTGTCTGCATCTATTTGCACAGATTTCAGGGCTCCTGCTCCCTTGTCTTAGGATTTGATTGACAGGAGCAGGAGCCAATGGATGCTGCTATCAATCTGCCAACTCAGGAGTGACAAAGCTTTCTCGTGCACAGTGCTGGATCGCGATCGGAGTCAGGTACGGATAAGGGGGAGGGGGACTGGGGAGGATCCTCTGCAACAGAAGATAAAAAAAAAACTTAGGCCTTTGAACCACTTTTATAAAAGCGCATTTTCCACCATCATGTGTCTGTTTTTGCCAATGCAGGACAAAGTGACAAGTTCACTTTAATGTTTCTTCTCCCCAGCTGCACATACTCACTTTTCTTTGCAATGGAAGGGAAGAAAGGAAGCCCTTTGTAAGTTCCATGTTGCTCCATTCTGAGCTTATACAGTACTACACACCCCCCTGAAGACACTGTCTCCAGTGTGGTCACATTGAATGAGTAACATGGCGCTCCATACCCTACAGCGTACAGGTATATTCTTTGCTCTTGGCACCTGGACTTAACAGCAGGAAGATGAAGGAAAAGAGATTATATGCTGCTAGTAATTTAAAGCATCCATATGCAGAGCACAAATTTAATTTAAAATACCGGGTTAAACAAACATAGTTGCAAAATAATTAGTTTAAAGTTATATTAAAAAATAGAATAAGCGCATAAGGGGCATACAACAGCTGGTAAAAAAACAGACTACATATATTTCGTTTGTCTACGCTAAATTGATACTTTCTGAATGCATGTCTTTGGCACAACCACCATGTTCTCCACTTTGTTCATTATTATTTATGGTAAAAAGAAAGTTTGATTTAGGAACTACATGAAAATGAAACTGCTGCAATCATCATACAAACTTTTCTTTATTTTAGACACCTCGACTCTATATTGAAGCTGTCAACAATAGTAACCATGTCCACCTCTACTGTGCTTTTCTGGATTTCAGGTTAGTGATTAATTATACATTTAGATGTCATTCAAATAAACGTTTGCTAAGAGGAATATGGAAGCTGTCATGATGACCACCTTTGAAAAAAATGCTGGGTCCCTGGTTGTTATGTCAACTCTCTGGCATCCAAAATTTTAAGTCACATGTCTTTATCTACATTAATAAATACAGCAAACTGTGTTCACTTCAGCTTTCCAATCATGTAAAAGCCCAAATCCTGTTATTTATTTAACCTTTGCACAAAGTTTACAGAGCTTTATTTACTCTAAGTGAAAAGTCTCTAATTAAAATTAACATAATTATGTAGCATTATATAGAATAAATAAAGTCAGTGCTAAACACCTCAATTATATATATATAGCTGCTAGCAAAAAAGGCAATATACTTAAATAAACATAACATGCAGCGCTATACAATATCAAATCACAAGTGAATTATAGTGAAGAAAAGTTTATATAGTGCAGTCCAAAATTAACAATTTGTCGAAAATAACAATTTGCTATTTGGGACTGCACTACAGTATATGAACTTTTCACCTCTATAGGTCACTTGCGATTTCATATTGTATAGCGCTGTATGTTATTTTTATTTATTTGTGTAGCACTGCAACTTTTAAAGCAGACCCTAAATATGCCCAACACAGATACACCTGCCTTTAGGTACATACAGTATCTAACAGGATTTTTAAAACATTAACACATAGCATTAACCCGTATTCATCATATAGCTGGCTGATCTTTTTTACATGCTTTTCTAAAAACATATAAAAAATCTATCAATACAATATACTGTATATACTCAACATATTCACTCTTCTGTAATACTTTAAAAAAGAACAGCATTTAACATTTTTTGAATGAACACATTTTTAACAGTGAATATGGTTTTTATTCCGAAAAATCCAAAATCGAAAGTTAAAAGCAAGCATTTCTTAAAGGACTTTCGAACGCCATTCATCAAGTCATCAAATGCACTGATGAGAAATTCCGTGCAAATGTTCGTACAAATAGTCGTACGAATGCTCATTTGAAAATCTACCAGTATATGGCCATCTTTACATAAAGCCATATATTGCGGCTGCAGTGTCTACACATGCCTGCCCTTATATTGATCGTCCTCCCCAACATGAGACAATATTTCACAGTTAAGAGGGCAGACAAACAAAATGGGCTTTAGCAATTAAATATTTAGAACAGCTCATTAGCCAGCCTGCAAATACCTGGGTGAACTTTTACATCAACCACTGTATCCCTGTTAAGCCCCTTTAATCCTTGGTGTAGGCTGTAGGCCGCATGTGGTCTGAGATTGGTGAGAGGGAAATGCTGCATGTCTGCCTGGAAGACAGCAACAGTTATATAAAAACAAACACTATATGACCCACTTTTAACCAAAGGGTCAGGGGTTCTGATGAGTTCTCATTTTGTGTAGGGCGCATCAGGTAATGGAATATTGCACTTTGGAGGAGAGTGGTTTGGTTTGGTACCTGGCGTCAAGCACTGAAGCAAGAACTGTGTTATAACACAATATATTTATTGTAGACGTGTGCACTTTTTTCTATTCTTTTCTTGTATGAGGAACATATGTAATATTTGTCACTGGGGAAAGATTTGTTATGTGTTTATTTATATTGGTTCAACCATTTATGGTTGGTTGTACTTAGCATTCATTTTTTTTTTTAAATTCACTTCATTTAGGCAACCTAACGTTCTTTGACTCTACAAGCTGAGCCCTTGCCCTTTTCATTGAACTGTTAAAGGAGAAGTATGGGAATGCAAATATAGGTAGTACAGGCTACCCTCATACCTGCATTGCATTTCTTTCTTTCCCCAGTCCTTTAGTTTTTGCAGAATAGTCTTTTAAAGATCCCAGAATCAGCCTCTAATGGTTCTTTCCCAAAAGTTCAAGAGTTTGCAGGGGATGGAAACATCTCCACAATCCAGCCCCTCTTTCAGTCCCTCCCTCTGGAGGACATGTGGGTGTGTTTGGTGAAGAGGTGCACACCCAGGCTGCTATCTAGAACGAGCACGTTCTTCACGCGCCTCTGTTTCCATGGCAGCGTGTCCCCGGCTAAAACCCAGAAGCAGAGAGACAGTGAGATACAAACAGTGAAATCCTCCCCTTTCTCTGGTTGTTATCTGCAAGCTCTCCCCTGTGACTCCAACAACTCTCTCCTGGGCTTTGATGTTCCTTCCTGTGTCCTCCGAATTCCCTCCCCCCTCTTCACTCATTCGAAGTCTGTATCAGCGTCTCCTTTAGCCAATAGAGGGATGGGGGAGATTCACTTCTCACATTTAGCAATGAACACAGGTAAGTTCTCTACACATGCACTGTGTTATATCAGAAGAGGAGACATGGTAAGGAGCATAGTGACCTGTGCTCCGTGTCTGTTCTCTGAAATGTATACAGTGCTATGTGTAGAGAGCATACCTGTGTACAGTACATAGGAGAGGGAGACTGACAACTCCCCCACACCTAAAGTGACCCCCGATATGTCCCCAGAGTCTCCTTTATTGTACATACGAATCATCCCTCTGTCACTGTACTCCTATACAGTCCCATCATCCCCATCCCCGTACGGCAATGGATGGCACTGTACGGCATGTGATGTCTCTGTACAGGATATGATGTCTCTGTACGGCATGTGATGGCACTGTACGGCATGTGATGGCACTGTACGGCATGAGATGGCTCTGTACGGCATGTAATGGCTCTGTACGGCATGTGATGGCACTGTACAACATGCAATGACACTGTACGGCATGTGATGACTCTGTGCGGCATGTAATGACTCTGTACAGCATGTAATGGTACTGTACGGCATGTGATGGCACTGTACAACATGTAATGACACTGTGCGGCATGCGATGGCTCTGTATAGCATGTGATGGCTCTGTACGCATGTGATGGCACTGTACAACATGTAATGACACTGTACGTTATGTAATGACTCTGTGCGGCATGTGATGACTCTGTACGGCATGTGATGGCACTGTACGGCATGCAATGGCACTGTACAACATGTAATGACACTGTGCGGCATGCGATGACTCTGAACGGCATGTGATGGCTCTGTATGGCATGTGATGGCACTGTACAACTTATAATGACACTTTACAGCAAGTGATGACTCTGTACTGTATGTGATGGCACTGTACAGTATGAGATGACTCTGTACGGCATGTGATGGCTCTGTACGGCATGTGATAGCACTGTACAACATGTAATGACACTGTATGGCATGTGATGACACTGTACAGCATGTGATGGCACTGTACGGCATGTGAGGACTCTGCACGGCATGTGATGGCACTGTACAACATTTAATGACACTGTACGGCATGTGATGACTCTGTGCGTCATGTGATTCCTCTGTACGGAATGTGATGGCACTGTACAACATGTAATGACACTGTGCAACATGCGATGACTCTGTGCGGCATGTAATGACTCTGTACAACATGTGATGGTACTGTACGGCAAGTGATGGCACTGTACAACATGTAATGACACTGTACGGTATGTGATGACACTGTACAGCATGTGATGGCACTGTACGACATGTGAGGACTCTGCACAGCATGTGATGGCACTGTACAACATTTAATGACACTGTACGGCATGTGATGACTCTGTGCGTCATGTGATTCCTCTGTACGGCATGTGATGGCACTGTACGGAATGTGATGGCACTGTACAACATGTAATAACACTGTGCGGCATGTGATGACTCTGCACGGCATGTGATGGCTCTGTATGGCATGTGTCGGCACTGTACAACATATAATGACACTTTACAGCATGTGATGACTCTGTGCAGCATGTGATGGCACTGTACAGCATGTGATGGCACTGTATGGCATGAGATGGCTCTGTACGGCATGTGATGGCTCTGTACGGCATGTGATGGCACTTTACAACATGTAATGACACTGTACGGCATGTGATGACTCTGTGCGGCATGTGATGACTCTGTACAGCATGTGATGGTGCTGTATAGCATGTGATGGCACTGTACAACATGTAATGACACTGTACGGCATGTGATGACACTGTACAGCATGTGATGGCACTGTACGGCATGTGAGAACTCTGCACGGCATGTGATGGCACCTTTACAACATTTAATGACACTGTACGACATGTGATGACTCTGTGCGGCATGTGATTACACTGTACGACATGTGATGACTCTGTGCGGCATATGATTACTCTGTACGGCATGTGATTGCACTGCACGGCATGTGATGGCACTGTACAACATGTAATGACACTGTACAGCATGTGATGGCACTGTACAGCATGTGATGGCACTGTACAGCATGTGATGGCAGTGTACGGCATGTGATGACACTGTACGGCATGTGATGGCTCTGTATGGCATGTGATCCTGTAATACTCTATTTACAATGAAGGAAACATTATTACTATAGGGGTACTAGGTAATACAAAGCTCTGGTAAGGCTTAGGTAAGCAAAGCTCTGTCCATGTCTGAGGAGCTCTAGGCTTCAGTATGAAAATACAAGTAGATGTGAATGGAAGGTTTCATTGTCTCATATAATAATTCCAGATAGTCAATAAAAGGATTCCTTCACAATGTTAGCTCTGATTTTATTTCATTTTACTATACCAGTAATGCATGGAATGCCTGTGTGCTGTCACATCCATATGTGTATTCTGCTTTACAAATATATTGTTTTCACTCTGGTAGATAGTAATATATAGAGGATATTTACATACACAGCACTATCAGTGACTTCTCCTACCTTAGTCAATGACTGAAGTGCTCTTATCTCTCCCAATTCTTCTGACTATTGAAACATGCTGCGGGGGAGGGGGAGAAGGGAGGGGGGAGAAGGGGGGAGGAGAGAGAAGGGAGGAGGAGAAGCTACACTCTGTGAAGTCTTGGGAATGAGCATAGAGAGGACATCAATCAAGCAAAATTACAGGAAAGTGGGTGGATCCAGACTCCAGAGCCAGACCATTACACTGTATGAAAGTCTGTAGCCCCTTCCACAGGTCTTTAGCTCGATTTTAACAGAATGGGCCACTTCTGATAGGGCTGGAAAGATTTTTAGATATATGCAGCTCACATAGAGTAGATGTAAGAAAAATAAAGGAAACACATACTTCTCTTTTAAATACAAGAGGCTCAGCAGGCAGTATAATGGGTTGAGTGAAATAAGTTTTACTTGAATTATATGCTGTGAAGTTTTTTAAAAGTTACTTTTTGAAAAATGTATTTCTAATTCTTATTTTTCTTGTTTCTTCTTAAAAGTCATTCAGTGCTTTTGACTGTGAAATATTATAGAATGATTCACAAGTAACACTGATTTTTTAATTCCATAAACGTCAATGTCCTGAAAACAACATAACACCTGCAGGCACTGTTATGTTTTCTATTTTTAATGATGTAAGATTGCGGAATTCTGTCTTTCATTCTAATACATTATCTCACAAAAGTGAGTACACCCCTCACATTTTTATTAATATTTTATTCTATCTTTTCATGTGACAACACTGAAGAAATGTAAAGCAGTGAGTGTACAGCTTGTATAACAGTGTACATTTGCTGTCCCCTCAAAATAACTTAACACACAGCCATTAATGTCTAAACCTCTGGCAACAAAAGTGAGAACACCCCTAAGTGAAAATGTCCAAATTGGGCCCAAAGTGTCAATATTTTGTGTGGCCACCATTATTTTCCAGAACTGCCTTAACCCTCTTGGGCATGGAGTTCACCAGAGCTTCACAGGTTGCCACTGGAGTCCTCTTTCACTCCTTTACAACATCATGGAGCTGGTGGATGTTAGAGACCTTGCGCTCCTCCACTTTCCATTTGGGGATGCCCCACAGATGCTCAATGGGGTTTAGGTCTGCAGACATGCTTGGCCAGTCCATCACCTTTACCCTCAGCTTCTATAGCAAGGCAGTGGTGGTCTTGGAGGTGTGTTTGGGGTCAGTATCATGTTGAAATACTGTCCTGTGGCCCAGTCTCTGAAGGGAGGGGTAAAATAGGAAGTAGTGCTGCGCAAATATAAAAGTCCTTATAGATCATATAGTAGATGTAACAGGTGAAGTGAGTGACAGGAACCACCAGTGGACACTCTGGACGACAGAAAATAACTTAAAAATGACGGTGATCCCTCCACCGCACATGGATGGCCCCTCACCTGAGATAATCGACCTGAAACAGGTCATACAGCATGAATAGCACACAATGAGTAGACCGATGCAAAGGATGGTAGCTTCTTGTTCATAGTTCAGCACTGCAGATCTGTACATCTGGATGTACAGATCTGCATGTTTTACCACTCATCTTCACTTTTTACATTACCTTTTTACATAAGCCAAAATATTGTTTTTCCACATGCCTGTAATACAAAAAATTTTATTTTACATTACCTTCACGTTATGTAGATCAAATAATGATATATGAAAATTAAAGTTTAAGTAATTTTGACACAAATTTTCCAGTTTCAACACATGTTCCTTTAAAGCAGCCTAACGGGAATAGCAGCCCGTTTTCTATTCACCAGTTTTTTCACGCATTAGCAATTCCAATAATATGGCACATCATTTCGGTGTCGAATAAAACTCTTCTACTAAGTGATGTGTTTACACAGCCATCATTTTTATTGTGTTGATTTCCCAGTTGGTTTTGCTAACGTGTATAAGAGGCTGCTAGGGGCAATGAAATATATGCTTAAACCCTTTATTTTCTTTGGTAAAAGTGCATGCAAGTTTTGCTAGCACCTAGCAGAGTAAACAACAGCCACATATAGATGGTAGAGAAACTGTACACATAGCAGGGGTTAGGGAAAACCAAGTGCAAGTGGCCATATCAACTAGGGGTGAGCTGCCAGTTCAGTCCCAACCACAGTGCAGACTAAATTTTGCTTGCTCAGCGATTCAGCAGCAAGATATAAACAAAGAGGTGGGGATTGTGTAAAAATGTTTGTGGCGTCCCCCCAGTATTCATACCTGACTCTTCAGGTCTAGTATAGCTTTTAAGGTGAAATGTGAGGTCCCCCCAAATCCCATGCCAGACCCTCATCCAAGCATGCAGTCTGGCTAGCCCCAGTATTCATACCTGACTCTTCAGGTCTGGTATAGCTTTTAAGGTGAAATGTGAGGTTGCCCCAAATCCCATGCCAGACCCTCATCCAAGCATGCAGTCTGGCTAGCCAGGAAAGGGGGTGACAAGCATCCCTCAAACCATACCAGGCCACATTCCCTCAATATAGGGGGTACCTTGCTAGAAGGGACCCCCCTGAAAAAGCATCTTGTTCCCATGTAGATGAGGACAAGGGCTTCTACCTCACAACCAATGGTTGTGGTGGTCTGTGGGCAGGGAGCTTATCCAAACCTGGAAGCCCCCTTTTTATATAAGTGGGCCCCCAGAAAACATCTTCTATAAATGAATGAGAAAAGGGTAAAAAATACCCCTACTCATGCACACAAAAAAGTGTAAAGTAAATAAATGCTGTTTACAAAATTTGATGTAAAGCTGCTGGGTGCTGTCTTTTACTGGCAATTTCAGCTGTATTTTTCTTTTCTTTGTAAATGATAGTTTTGCCATAGTAGGTAGTATACATCATACACTTGTGCCTCTTTACAAGCAGGATCAGTGCATCCCCCAGACATGTTACGTAGCCTCCCTGACGGTTTTCCCGAGTGTGGCTCGGGGTTCAATTTCAGCACCATTAGCAGTAACCCCGAGCCACACTCGGGATTACATTGCAGGATCCTGGTGCGGTGTTACTTACCTTGTCCCCCCGCGGTGTCTGTGGGCTCTGTCTCCTCCGAAGCCTCTCTGTGCCTGGCTCCATTCCCTGCGATGCATGGGGGCGGAGCCTGGTGGCAAATTAAAACAAAAAGTAAAAATCATAACACATACAGTACTGTAATCTTACAGATTACAGTACTGTATGAAATTATTTCACATTCCTTTTGCCCCCAGTGCTTTGTCCAATGCCCTGTATGCAGTTTTATATTATATATACTGTTCTTTCTGCCTGGAAACTTGAGATTGTCCATAGCAACCAAAAAGTGTCCCTTTACGTCAAATGTGGTTTTAGACCAGCTAGAAAACTGCGATAGTAAATTAGAACACTTGCAGAATTGAGCAATAGTGAATCGTGGGGAAATTTATTTTATTATTATTATTATTTTTAATTATTTATATTTATTATATTATAATTTATGTTTTTGTTTCAAACTTCATCATACCCGGGATATCTACTCGACTCTTGGTGGACAGATTTAAGTGTGTTATTGTTAAGAATTACAGGCCTACAATATAAAACCCCAAATTTCCATGCAAAATAATTGTACCGCTTTCAGCACCTAAAATCTGAAATAATCATACCGCCAGGGAGGTTAAAGGAATTTAGCATTTTTAATGTTGACAATTAAGCATTATTAAACCACTGTGCCTTCATTTTTTTTTTTTGCTTTGGTACATGTTCCCCACGGCAGTATCCAGCCCCCTCGCCCCAAACCTTGAATATTAGCCCTTGAATATGCTTGGAGGCTAGCCATTATGTTTTTTAACATTCCGCTACACCTGACTTCAATGGGAATTGGATTTAGCATCTAAAATTTCAGTAATTCTCTCTAAATCCACCTCAAACCACAACCAGGTATGTTCGGTTCATCCCTAATGTCAGCCGTGATTTTCCGTGATGGAAAGGAATTTTGCATTGCAGAGATTGGGCAGGAAATAAACTTACTAGGTTACTAGATAGGAGAGCTATGAAAGCAATATGAATAGCCTTAGGCCAGGGTGAAAAAAGGTGGGACAAGATGGGGTCTTAAAGTCTCCTTCATGGAGCAGTGCAAAAGTTTATGTGCTGCAGGATGCTTTTTTACAATTTGAAGCTTGGGTGCCCACATTTTTCAAGGGGTGCTTTTTTATACAGCCAATAAGCAAGGATCTATGGCCTCATATGTGGTGGTCTTGGTGTGGGTTACATATGTATTAGCCAATCTGGTAATTACGGCCAGAATGATAAGGAAATATAAGTCTGGATGATAGTGGAAGTACATATTGTGAAAGTGCAAGTTCACTGCAAGAAATACCTGTAGAGGTCACAGGTCAGGGTCATCTAGCATTCCAAAAAACCCTAGAGGGGCCAGGATTTACAAGTCATAAAAAATAACTTGTCACTCAATCACCAAGGGAGTGCTTGTTGTTTTATTAGCCAATTGCCAGGCCTAAACACTCAAAATATTGGCAAGGGGAGTTGCTGGTAGGGAGCTCACACAGGAATTAGAGTCCAGGCACCAGGATGCAAACAGGGCAGCAGGGGAATGCGAGGAAGGTATCAGTGAGTGGAGGGGTTGCTTATTAGGAAAAAACATCACTTTGCCCCGAAGGAATAAAGTGGCAGGTTCCTATCGAGTGAATTTGCCTAAACTGTCACTAGGGAAAAGGTGTACAATGGAATTGCTACTTTAATAAACACACTGTTGCTCTGAGTCAATTGTAATATTATTGCAGGGTGTTGCTTTATAAGTAAGCAAAGGAAATTCTGAGCTAGACATTGACTGGTGTATTAATGAAATCTGGGTTGCTACAATCATGCTAGGAAGAAAGAAGTGGGACACTGAGGTTTTGTGTGGCTTTTTTGCAAGTTTAGTATGTTAAAGGCCGGATTCAGATGTATTTGTGTTTTGAACTCAGAAGCCATTATCCACCCTTTGCTAGCTTTGCTGGCTTCTGACAGATCCCCACTGTTACCGGAGAACCTCCCAGGTGAAACAGTAAAGCCCCGTACACACGATTGGATTTTCTGATGGGAAATGTTGGATGTAAGGCTGTTGGAAAATCCGACTGTGTCTTTGCTCCATCAGACAATTGTTGTCAGACTTTCCGCCAACAAATGTTGGCTAGCATGTCTTCAAATTTTCTGCCAACAAATGTGTGTTGTCGGATTTTCCGATCGTGTGTACACAAGTCCGTCTGACAAAACTTCAAAGTATAAACACACATACTCGGAAGCAGAAGCGGTCGGTCTTGTAAACTAGCCTTTGTAATGGAGAATTAACATTCGCGACGTGGCGTATTGTGAAATCCCCAAATGCAGCGCACAATTCTATTCTTCTTTAATGGGATAATAATGAAGCTGCTTTGCTGGTATTACTGATGGAGTTATTGCAAACAAATTTTCAAAGGCTTTTTTTTTCTGGTGATATCAAGAATAATATTATTATGTTTTTTTTTGTTTTTTTTTATTTGTGCAAGTTACTACAACAAAATTATCCCCTAGTTTTTAAGATCAAAGATACAACTATCTTGGTATCCCTTGTCAATTTTACATTGTATTTTTTAAAATGTAACTGCCTACTCCCAAACTGTCATTTGAAGTAAAACACATAGCCAAGTATTAATCTCCACAATTTTTTTTTTTTCCAAATAACAGTTTTTATTATTGTTTCATTCTTGGTTGCAATACAGAATAAAGGAGCATGGAAAATATAAATATTATTCAACATATCTTATCTACAATCAAACATATACTTATGATATAGGGATTTTGAGATCATATTAAGTTTCAAAGATATCTCATTGTTTAACTGCTAGCCATTCCTTTTGTGAGTAGAGAATGTTAATTCTATTACATTAAAGTAAGGCAATGCCTATGAAAATTCGAATCTGTAATAACTGTATTGTAGAGAAACGAGTGGAAGGGAAGGAAGAAAGAGAGAAAGAGAGAGGGTGAAAAGTATAAAGTAAGCCATCTAAGTAGGGTTGGTACCTGGTCATGGTGGGTCCTCCCGGAGATGCCACAGCTCCCACACCCCATTGTGTGCCTCCAGACTGTCCTGCATTCTAGCCGTCATTCTCTCCATCAGTTCAACGTCTTTAATTCTGGAGTAAAGATCTTCAGGAGAGGGTGGGGAACAGCGTTTCCCGTTTAGGGCTACTAGACATCTGGCCGCTGTGAGTATATGCCTTACTAGATTCTTATATGGTGTGCGGAGCCTGAGTGGTGATAGTCCTAGTAAAAAGAACTTTGGAGAAGCTTGGACCTGTAGTTCCAAAAGGTGGGACAATAATTGCTGGACTTTATCCCAAAAGGGGACAATCAGTGGGCACTCCCAGTAGATATGTATGAGGGTGCCCCTTGCTCCCTGACAACGCCAACACCGGTCTGAGGTAGCAGGGAAAATTGCATGGAGTACGTCTGGAGTCATATACCAGAAAAACAAAATTTTGTATGCATTTTCCTTATAAAGGGTGCGCATTGAACTCTTTGCTGTTTGATTCCAGATCGCCTGCCATTGTGCTAGAGGTAGTTCTTCTTCAAGGATTTTCTCCCATTTAAGCATGTATGAGTGTTTTCCCTGCTCCTCTAGGGAGATGGCATTTAGGATCTTATAAATTCCCGAAATGACCCCTTTCTGTGCCTTCCCCTCTAGTATTATTGATTCAAAGGGGGATGGTGGAGAGAACTGCAGGTTCGGGGTTATAGTCAGTGCGTAGTGCCTAATTTGTAGATATCCGTAGAATGCCTGTTTTGGTAGGTCGTATTTTGTTTGTAATTCTGAAAAAGATAATAATTTACGAGTTCTAGGTTCCACTATACTTCCAAAATGAAATAAGTCTCTAGAGGACCAAGGGTAAGACATCTGGTGTGTGAGGCTATCTGGCACTTTGGGATTGCAGATAAAAGAGGTCAGTGGTGAGCTCTCCGAGGACAATTTGTGAGGTCGGGCCAATGCACGCCAAGTTCGTCGTAACAATGACATGGGGCCCAGCATCCGCCCGGGGGGCACCTCCGCCTCCGCACTCCACAGAAGGTTGTTCGGGTGTATTGGGGCTAGCCAAAGCTTTTCGATTTCGGTCCATTTATTAAATGATTTTTGAGTGAACCATGAGGCTATCGCTCTTAATTGCGCAGCCTGGTAGTATTTAATAATGTCAGGGAAAGCTAGTCCTCCCTCCCTGCGTGATGCCAGCATTACCGTCCTCGGTATTCTATGCCTTTTATAGTTCCAGACAAATTGGAGTAGCTCCGACTGGAGCTTTTTCAACTGTTTCTCCACAATTTTTTTATTGTGCAATGCTATCTGCCAATAGAACTTAACCAAAAAGTGCATTCTATGCATCCAAAAATATAGAAAATATACCAAATCATTATTCAACCAAAAAAATAATGTCAAAGCAATAACTCCAAGGCCAATAATAAATAACACGTTATCTCCTCCGATTCCGCAACGTGGCTGGTTGACGAACAGGAGTTCAGAAACGAACTGAAAAGCACGAAATGAAAAGCGCAAACTGAAAAGCGCTAAAAAAACGCGAAAAGCGCGAATCAATGCTCACCAAACTTCTACTAACACAAAATTAGCAGAAGGAGCCCAAAGGGTGGCGCTAAAGAACTGAAAAACTACGTAGTATGTCTTGAACGTCACTACGTTCGTAATTGTTGGCCAACATTTGTGTGACCGTGTGTATGCAAGACAAGTTGAACAAAATATATTACATTACACACATTCAAGAATGACATTTCCTGCAAGGCTAGTTAATAACACCTGAACATATTCAAAAAAATACGGGGGTTTGGTCACACTATATGGTCATATAGTGCTAAGCCCACTTACTGCGACAAAGTACCCCGAATTAGTGGGTCCTACTCTAGTAATAGAATGGAAGACCCTTTGTCTCAACCATTGGAGCTGAACTCCTCTATGTGGGAGAACTGAAGGGATACATCCTATGCACTGGTGGCCACTAAATAAAAGGTAATGAGGAGGGGGAGGTGTACTCCAGCCCAAAAAAACCTGGTCAGGTTCTATTACAATATACAAAAACATATTTGGGGGGGCACACCTTACAATGCGTTTAAATTCAAGATGGTGCTGCTATAAGACCAACAAACAGTACAAAATATATTACAGCGCACACATTCAAGAATGACATTTCCTGCAAGGCTAGTTAAAAACAAATAAATGTAAATGAAACAAATTAAATGAAAAAACGCAAAAAGAAAAGCGCGAATCAACGCTCACCAAACTTCTACTAACACGAAATTAGCAGAAAGAGCACAAAGGAGCCTAAAGAACTGAAAAACGACGTAGTACGTCTTGAACGTCACTACGTTCGTAATTGTTGGCCAACATTTGTGTGACCGTGTGTATGCAAGACAAGTTGGAGCCAACACCTTTCCAACAAAATTCCACGGGTTTGTTGTCAGAAAGTCCGATCGTGTGTACGAGGCTTTAGAGTAGTCGTGTTCTCTCCAAGAATCATTTAAAAAAAGTAATTGTAAACCCAAATAACAAAAATTAAATTGAACATTTTACCTAAATCAGCATTGCAGTACAACTCATTTGTGCACAGTCTGACAGGGATACGAGCAGCCTGTCAGCTGTAATCCTACCTGCTTTGCTACTGCAATCTGACACATTCAGAAAATATGTGTCGCCATGCCCCCTCTCCTTTGACTGACTGGCATGCAGAGGAGACTCATGCACGAGCATGAGTGAAGGGTACCTGTCTCCTGCTGCCCCAGCCTAAGTAAAAGACTGTTTCATTTTAAGTGGTTGTAAACCTCTTATGTATTATTTCACCAATATTATGCATCACAGTATATTTTGTTATGTAAAAATCCAAACCACTGTATTATTACTTCTGTATTCTCATCTCTAAGCCTATCACAGCTCTATGAAAATCTCCGGTCCATGGGTGGTGGAGTAGTGACATCACTGATCCCGCCTCCCAGCTGTACAACCCACCTCCCAGCAGGGAGTGACGTGCGAGCCCACTTCTAGCACCGTGTGCACTGCTAAGCCGATGTTCTGCCAACAGCCAATTCATCAAAATTGCCAACCATGTCACTTCTGGTGACTCTCCAGCAGCAGTATTTGCAAATTTTGACAAGTTGGCTGTTTTGGCACAACAGCATGCACACTCCGGTACGCAACAGGTTGGCTGTTTTGATAGAACAGCGGCTAAAGAGGAAAAAAGTTGTTGCTGCCTTGGAGGCAGCCATGCTGTTGGTTACTAGCGGGTGGACTAACAATGTCCACTCATTATATCGTCTAACAGAATGTATATACTGCCGGTGTTGTGAATAAAACAGCCAATTCGTTGAAATGTCAAATTACTAATGCTGGAGAGTCATTGGAAGTGACGTGGTTAGAGATTTCGACAAATTGGCTGTTTTGACAGAATGGTGGCGTTAGTGTGTATGTATGCAGCGGGGATGTGGGGCCAGTGATGTCATGACTCCGCCTCCCGAGCTCTGGTCCATAGACACACCCATGGACTGGAGATTTTTAGAGAGCTGTGACAGGCTTACAGATGAGAATTCAAAGGTAATAAGCGGTTTGGATTTTTACCTAACAAACTATCAAATGGTGCATGTATTAGAGAACTTATGTATATGAGGTTTACAACCACTTTAAGTTAGATGGGCAGCCATGACTCCTGACGATCTGGCAGCACCAAGACAACATTTAACAAGTGAAGTGTGAACACTGTTTTGTCACATTTGTTAAGTTAGAACTGTTTCTTCCTACTTTGAAAATTATAAAAGGGTTTTGCTATGTTCTCTGTTATAATGATCATTTGTAGGTATAGTGTTCTGGGGCATAAGTGCTGGATGGAGAACTTTGGTTCACAACTCATTTACATTCATAGAAAATGAATTACCGCTCAGGTAGACCTGCTTCCAGGTGTGTGAGAGTAGATCCTTCAGAGGAGGGGAGTCCCAGGTGCTGGCTAAATGCAAATTGAAGCAAGGTTTGAAACAGGAAAATCTGGATGCCGCACACCGGATAAAGTTGAAAAATCTTCTTTATTGTAAAACTTGGATCATCAAAAATACAGGACAATCAGGCAGATAGTACAGACACAGCTGACGCGTTTCGCACTCTAATTCGAGCGCTTACTCATAGCCTAAATAGCCTGAGTCCAAGTTCTCAAGACAGACATTTCTCAAAGCCCGGGAAGATTTTTGCTATTTAGAAACACCTGTTATAGTACTTGTTATGGTACTCATACAATACTATAAATGAACATTTCAGTTGAATTTACAAAAAAATCACCATCATCAAAAGTCTATGGGGTGGCATACATTTCCCCTATTTAAAATATGTGGTAAAGATGTAAGAATTGTTCCTTTTTTAGATAATTTTGCTATTTCTTATATCAGAATCAATAAAGCTGATGTTCATTTTACCCTGTCAGAAAGATAGCAAGATTGTAATCTCTAGTCTTATTGATAAATACAAAGACATAGAAGCACGTAGTTCAATGAAATGTCTAGTGACATAAAATGAAAGATATGACCTTTAAATTTTAAAACAGTGATAAAACTATGCTTCATGATGACTCATATGGTAGATCATAATCAGCTGTCTTTGATCTGCCTTACAGCTCTGGTCCTGGCATTTGGTCTAGTGAAGGATGCGTTCGAGTTGAAGGAAACTTAAATTACTCCATATGTCGATGTAATCATCTTACCAACTTTGCCATTCTAATGCAAGTTGTACCAGTTAAGGTAAGGAAAATATAAAATTTGAATTACTCCTCATTTGGATATAATGATGCAAAAATAAAATTTTGCCATGGGCTGAGTACTTCATGTATGTTGTATTACTGCTTACAAGCAAAGCTGATTTTCTAGACACATGCTGTACATTGGGCAGTAGAGAAAGGCCATTGTTTGAACATACCCATTATATGTAATATGTTGTGGATATTTAATCCCAATGAGTTTTTTTTTTCCTGTATAATTTATCATTACAAATTACACATTTAGCAAATTATCTATAGCGTCCTTATACATGTGTTCATCATGCACCCCTGTATCTTGCCATTGGGTGATAAGATACAGAGGCGACAGTGTCACAGTGACAGCACCCCCATATCATATCATTAAATTCCAATGATTTAACAACACTATAGTAGGACTACTGGAAAATATTAGTGTAATTTACATTTGTTTTGAAATAAATCCACTCTAGGTTAATTTTAATACATTGCAAGGGTTTTGGAAAACTTCACTGTAGAACAGTGGTCTCCAAACTGCAGCCCATGGGCTGGGTGTGGCCCTTTGCTTGCTTTTATCCAGTCCTTGGGGCATTATTTTCTCCACTGTCAGCAACAGTGGGGAATAGTTCTTGCCACTGAAACTGAAAACGGGGCACTATTCCTCCCACTGATACCAATGGTGGGGCACTTGTCCTCCCAATAATGGGGCACTATTCCTTCCACTAACACCAACATTGTGGGTAATATTCATCCCACTGATACCAACAATGAGGCACTATTCCTCCCACTGACACCAATGATGGGGCACTATTCTCCCCCCTAATACCAATGACGGGATGTTGTTTACTTCCTTTGACACCAGGACATTTTCTAATCCCGCTGACCAGTCCAGCCCCCTAAAGTTTGAAGAATGGTAAACGGACCCTTTGTTTACAAAGTTTGGAGACCTCTGCTGTAGAGTGTTGCTTCCTGCTGTTCAGTTAAAACTTACACACAGATTCCAGTCACTTTTTACTTCCTGAATGATAAGTGGGGATCTGACTGTTATAATCACTTAATCAGTTCTAGTCAATGGCATCACTTGGGTATTGCATCCAGAGAATGTCCCCCACATTTTAAGTTTTTACCCAGTGACCTCTCTCCACCGCATGCTGGGCATTAGCTTCCTTTAGCTCATAGAGGAGCCCAGGCATTTCAAGGTTTGCTACTTTGTTAACTGTCAAGCAAACAGCAGACAGTACAGAGACAGAAAAGCTCACAATGCAGACTTCAGCACAGTGAGTGGGCAATTTCCTATTATGTTGGTATGTTTGCTATACAAGATTGCATGCTTGTATATAGAGTAAGTCCTGCTCCGTAATTTTCATGCAGCAGCAGGTGTCCCAGACAGGGCTTCAGTGATGAATGCCTGTCTTGAGACCTAGAAAGAACACTGTTAAAGAAATTACCTGTTGTTAATCCTGGGCTTAGGGAAATAGCCATGAAATAAGTAGCAACTCAGATATTTGTATTCTCAGTACTGGGTATCAATAGAATGTGTATTTTTAGCACTGGCCATTGGTGTAATGTGTGTTCTTAGTACTTAATTTCAGTGAATATAGCATTACCAGTTCCAGATAACTGTAGAATATATATTTTCAGTACTATGTATCAGTGGAATGCATGTTGTCAGTCTCGGCATCAGTGGAGTGTGTATTATCAGTCTTGGATATCAGTGAAACGTGTGGTATCTGTACCTGGTATCAGGCAAGTGTGTTGCATATTTTCTGTTGAGGATGTAATGAAAATGCAAAACATCACTGTCACTACAGTTTGACTGGATTGTGAGAACTGTCTATCACCCATTTACCTCTTATTTTCCAGTATTAGTAATGTAAAAGATTTTATATTACCATATGCGGTATTACTGAATAAGGGAGGCCAGTAATCTTGGAAACCAGATTGGTGACACTGTATATTGGCCATGCCTTGTGTCATTTGCTGTGTGCAATGTCATATCTTTTGTGGGTGCCCCGTGTCATTTTGAACTCAATGAGGTGTAGCTAATCACCTTCTCAATGGCACACAAAGCCATTTGACTTTCAACTGTGATCTGCTTTGGTTATTTTGATTAGCTCAGAAAAAGAGCTTCCCTGGAGCATCTGAGTCCCTGGTAGTGCAACTGAAGCAAACAATCAGCTATGTGTGGCAAGGCACTGTCAAAAGATCTCTGGGATAAAGTTGTGGACAGGAGATGGATGCTAAAAAAAACGAAAAACTTTGTTTTATGAATGCTTAGAAGCACAGTGAAAACTATTATTAAGAAGTGGAAAGTATTTGGTACAACACAGACCCTACCTGGATCAGGACATCTCTCTGGATAAACTGGATAAGGGGGAAACTGATCAGAGAGCTACCAAGAGGCCTACAGCAACCCTAAAGCAATTGCAGGAATTTATGACAAATAGTGGTCATTGTGTGCGTGTGACAACAATATCATAAATTCTTCACAAACGTGGCTTGTTTGGGAGGGTTGCAAGAAAAAAGCTACTCCTCAAGAAAGGCCTCATGCAGTCATTAATGAGATTTGCCAAAATGCACTTTTAAGATTCTGAGGTCAGGTGGAAAAGGTGTTATGATCAGATGAGACTAAAATTGAATTATTTGGCCTCGACACCAAATGATATATCTGGCGGAAATCCATTACAGCTCACTATCCAAATATCACCATTCCTACAGTAAAGCATGGAGGTGGTAATACCCTGTTATGAGGGTGTTTCTCTGCAGCAGGGATTGGAGCACTTGTCAGGATTGAAGGAGAGATGGATGGGACAAAATACCATCAAATTATTGAGGAAAATCGACTGCTCTCTGCCAGAAAATTGTCAATGGAAAAAAGGTTTACCTTTCAACATGACAATGACCCAAATCACACAGCGAAAATGACCGCACAGTAGTTGAAGGAGAAAAAGGTAAATGTCCTTTCATGGCCTTGTCAGAGCCCAGACTTAAACTCCATTGAAAATCTGTGGAATGACTTGAAGACTGCAATCCACAAACGGTCACCATCAAATTTAACTGAACTTGAGCAGTTCTGCAAAGAAGAGTGGGCAAATTGTCTAGATGTGCAAAGTTAGTAGAGACATAACCCAACAGACTAAAGGCTGTAATTAAAGCACAAGGTGGTTCAACAAAATACTGACATAAGGGGGTGTTCCTTTTTCCAACTCAGTGACATTGTTTTTTATTTAGTTTTTTTTTTGCATGTTGGTAATATATCTTTTACTTGGATGTTATAAGTTGCACTGAGTAAATACAGCTGGATAAAATAAACACTGTGTCTGTCTTCATTTCATTCTGCAAACAAAAAAAATAGTTTTTTTTAAAATCAATAAGTTTTTATTAAATATTTCACAGAACATAAGTGAAAAACACGTAGATAAATATTTGCTTAGACATGCATTTCCTCAGTTTATGACACAGTCTTGAGGATTATTCCATAACAAAGTCTGTATACGATAGACATGTTAACCAAGGTAAAAAGTGTGATATACAGTGGGGACGGAAAGTATTCAGACCCCCTTAAATTTTTCACTCTTTGTTATATTGGAGCCATTTTCTAAAATCATTTAAGTTCATTTTTTTCCTCATTAATCTACACACAGCACCCCGTATTGACAGAAAAACACAGCCACATGCCTGCTCATTGAATTATTTAGGAATATCATCAAACTGCTGAAACTATTAATGCCTTCCCCTGCCCCTGAAAGGTATCCAAACACCAGCCTCTCCCATTTCCGATGCCTGAAAGTGTGTTACATTAAAGTTATGGAGCAAGATGTTATTTTCTTACATTACATACCCTACTATTCTCAGTCTTATATTTGTTGGTTAAGGGAATGTAGGAAATATGTAATAGGTTATTTTAAACACATGTATGAGTAGACTTTTCAGTCCTACTTTAATTTGGCCTTCTGGAGGGTGTTTGACAACAAATAGCAGCATACAGCAATGGTGGAAGTTTTGCAATTCTTAAAGAGCACCTTTGCTGTGGAAGCCATGCCAAGCAGAGGGCAACTGTACCCTTCCATGCATCATTGCAAGCTATGACTCATTTTGGGAATGGTCATCTTGGTTAAAGACCAGGGCTTTGCTTCCTAATGCAGACCCACTCTTGGTGACTGGTTATCTGATATACTAATGCATGGTGTGAAGAATGATGAAGAAGTAGCAGGAGAGGTAGAGAAAATACAGATCTACAGAGAGAGAGAGACAGTGGGATATCATTGTATTGCATGTTGTTAGATACAGATTTCATCCCAGGAGGCCTTCAGAAGAACAATGAAAAGCTCAGCTGTGACATCACCAAATCTAACTCAATATTTTGTGAAAATAGCAGACATCAGAGGAAGAATAAGGTTTCTTATTCTTACAGTGCAAACAGAAGTGATCCTAGACACTGTTGCATGTCAGTAAGGAATTTAAAGCAAAAAGCAGATTTTTTAGACTACTTCTTATTAACATTTTCTTTCTAGATATTCCCTATATTAGGCAGACATTTTTCATTTTTTAAATAATTGTCACCCTTAAGCCTTTTTGACCTCACTGAACACAGGCTACATGAGATATAGCACTTACCCACTTGAGGTGAACTTGGACAATGCTAGTAAGAATGGGGAATGGGGCGGTGGAACTTTACAATTTTGCAAGGCTCCACCACACCATGTACTATTGGTTTTATTGTTTTGGGAATCCATAACCACAAAGGTTTTGTATTGGGTTTGATCCTGTTCACTGTCACCTAAGACATACTAGCATATATGACAGATAGGGATGAGCCCGATGTTCCAGTTGAACGTAAGTCAACAGGCGAACACATCGGGTGTTCGCCTGTTCGCCGACCAGAGAACACCGTTAAAGTCTATGAGACACTGACATGAAAGATCAAAAGTGCTAATTTTAAAGGCTTATATGCAAGTTATTGTCATAAAAAGTGTTTGGGGACCCGGGTCCTGCCACAGGGGACATGTATCAATGCAAAAAATCTTTTTTAAAACGGGCGTTTTTTCGGGAGCAGTGATTTTTTTAATGCTTAAAGTGAAAGAATAAAAATGAAATATTCCTTTAAATAGTGTGCCTGTGTCTATAGTATGCCTGTAAAGTGGCTCATTTTTCCCGTGTTTAGAACAGTATCACAGCAAAATTACATTTCTTAAGGAAAAATTGTCATTTAAAACTGATCGCGGCTGTAATCAATTGTTGGGTCTCGGCAATATAGCTACAGATAATTGAAAAAAAGAGCATGTGATCCCCCCTGTCCATTACCAGGCCCTTTGGGCCTGGTATGAATATTAACAGGAACCCCAAATCAAATTTTTTTTTTTAAAAATTGCGTGGGGGTCCCCCCAAAATCCATACCAGACACTTATCCGAGCACACAACCTGGCAGGCCGCAGGAAAAGAGGAGGGGATGAGAGAGCACCCCCCCTCCTAAACTGCACCAGGCTACGTGCCCTCAACATGGGGAGGGTGCTTTGGGGTGGCCCCCAAAGCACCTTGTCCCCATGTTGATGGGGACAAGGGCCTCATCCCCACAACCTTTGCCTAGTGGTTGTGGGGGTCTGCGGGTGGGGGGCTTATCGGAATCTGGAAGCCCCCATTAACAAGGGGACCCCCCAGATCCCAGCCTCCCCCTGTGTGAATTGGTAACGGGGTACAAATGTACCCCTACCATTTCACAAAAAAGTGTCAAAATGGTAAAAAAGACAAGACACAGCTTGGGACAAGTCCTTTATTAAAAAACAAAAAAATAAAAATGTCCTACGAAGTAAGTTCACGCTGCCCGACGGACCGAAAAAAACAAAAGCCGCATTCTTCCACAGCAGCTTACCTCTGCATCCCCCATCCACATCTCACGTTAACCCATTGCATTGCATTAAAGGTGCACTTGGAAGTGCAGTTGCTGTAAATCTGAGGGGTAAATATGAAATGAGGGGAAGCTCTGCTGATTTTATTATCCAATCATGTACAAGCAAAAATGCTGTTTTTTTATTTTCCTTGCATGTACTCCTCGGATCTACAGTGACTGCACTTCCAAGTGTACTTTCAGTGCAATTGTAAGTGCACTTTGCACTTGTAGTTTGCACTTGTAGTCCAAAGGGGATTTGCCTTTAGTAAACAACCCCCATTGTCATATTAGGCTGAACAATAAAAGTGAATTCTCACAGAATTAACTATGCCCTCCTGACCTTGCACAAAACTAAGACTGCATACATGTGGCAAATTCACTAACAAATGTGGTTTGCAAAGCAGGACACACTCCATAATTTGACCATTAGCCAGCTAATAGATAATAGCATACTAGAACGAATAAAATAATTTATTCAATGTTTTTGGAGGCTGACTACATCAAAGAAATCATAATGTGTGTTTAATCGGGTGTGCATGTGCAAAAAATCCTGTTAAACCCCATTAAAATATGAACAATAAAGTGGTAAACAAAATACATTATTTTCTTTTTATTTCAGGCTAACAGACAAATGCAACAAATTTTAATCAGCTTCCCATAGGTTTTCTTAACGGATATTTCTCTCCTTCAGAAATGGTTCGGTTGTGTGGGATATATAGTACATGACTTTAGATCTATTTTTGTGATCTGCCAAAACCATAATAAGGCTGTCTCTTTTTTCAGAGTAAACTTTTATGAAACACAGAAGGCCATTGGAACAGAATCAGCCTTGATTTAAGTTTCTTGACGAGAACCATTTTTCTTTATCTTGCAGTTATCCTGACATATGATCTTTTGTAAAAGCTTTCTTACTTTTCATTTTCATGATTTTTCTCAAGCAGGTCTAATGAGAGATGAACTTGTCTTTATGCTCGCAAAAAAATTTCAAGTGGCGGGGCTTCCGCTTCCACCTACTGTTACTTTTTGGAGGAAGGTTACCATCTTGAAATACAATTTCCTGACCTCATTGGGGAAGATTGACAGGTTTCTATGGAAATGTCAGTCATTCGCCTTGGCTGTCCTCCAGTATTCCAAATGTGCTCAAATGAGATATGTTAAGTATAATCTGTCAATGCGTGCTCTGAAATCTGGATGCCTCCTATTAAACATAACACCCCCACAATTCAATACAGAAAAGTGACTTTCCACTGATGAGCAGTGTTTTACATATGTTTATACTGTGATCATCCTGAGTCAAGCTGTATATGATGCATCTGTGATGAGCACATTTTTTATGCAAAGACCATTCTTTTCTCTAAAGATCATAGTGACTAGCTTCAGTAGTTGCTCCTGATCTCATACGTGTCAAACTACAGTTCTGCTTCTGGAGCAGAAAGATCCAAATTTTGTGAATAACAGGAATAAAAATAGACTTTAAAAATACCACCAAACCATGGCAACTAGCATGTAATAATTCCCTTGTCATGTTGTACTCACATACTTTTGTGCAATCTAAAAATAAAGTAGCAATAAGGATACTGAGGGAAAATTGTGGTGCATACACATAAAATGTAGGAAAGTGAATGAGAACATTTATTTTTAGCCATTCCACTAAGTAATGTCTGTTTATATGTATAAACCCTCATTGGGTTACTATGTTTTTGATAAGCTTGGCATAAAGCCATGTAGCTTGGCATACATTTGCCAGTATTGTATCTGTTATCCAGAAGCATGCTGTTAAGAAATTTCCTGAAAGTTAGATAATGCTGCTCTATTATAAAACTATACAGATAGAATAAAAGTCTACAGCTAAGTATTTAAAGGGGTTGTAAACCTTAACTTTTTTACCTCAATGCATTCTATGGATTGGAGTGTTCTGGTGGGGGGGGGGGGGGGCTGTCAGAACATTATGGCATAGCAGAGGAGAGTGCTGTACTAACATCGCATGCAGTGGCATCGCTAGGGGGATGGCGGAGGTGCGGGCCGCACACGGGTGACACCCGCCTGAGGGTGACACCAGGCTGAGACTGGCACGGTGCTGTGGCTCCCTCCTTCCCTTCTAGATCTCTGTCAGAAATCATGAATCAGACTGAGACAGAATTACAGTTAAACCACACTTGTTTAATAATAATAAAAAAGGTAAACAGAGTAAACATAGTCAAAACATAGCCAGAGTTCAGGAACCAGAATGGATAGTAAGACAAGCCAAAACGCCAGGGAGCCAGAGATGAGCGTAGTAGAACATCAAGCAGGATCTGGAGCCAGAAGGAAAGTCAGCTAAGCAAGTGTTAAACAGGAACACTGGAGAGCCTCTCTAGAGATGTGACCAAGGTGAAGGCAGAGATCATCTGGACTGAACGCCTTAAGTAGGCAGGACTGACGAGCAGGTGAGTCACTGTGGACAGAAAGGAACTGGCAATTAGCCGACAGCTAAGCGGCCAGTTTTGAGAAGGAAGGGCTGAGCCCAGCCCTGCCAATTTTCTAAGCTGCATGCAATGTGCAGGGAGAGTGGTGGAGGAGGGAGTGAGGCAGAGACAGAGTGCCCAGAGTCTGACACTGACTGTCCCACATGCAATCACCTCTCTCTCCACCGGCTGCACTAACTGCAAACCGGACTATAGCCGCCTCCCCCTTGGCTCTGACGTTTCATGTACACAGACCAGGAGGAAGAGCCGAGAAGGGGGAAGAGGGACAGTGCCCCACAGCACCTGCCCGGGGCTGAGGTATTGCAGAGGGGGGGACATCTATGCTTCCAGGAGTCATTTTATGGAGGGGGTTGAGGGTATGTACTAGGGGGTGCTTTGTTTTGGATTAGAAATTACTTGTGCTAAAAGAAGGGGGGGATTTGACATTTAACACCCCAGCACAATTCCTCTCCCCTTTCAAAGAACTCCCTAGCACATGTCATCTAACCCCCACCTCCCAAAATCAAAGATCCAATCCCAGCTCCATCCATCCCCCGATCCCATCCCTGTTCCATCCACCCCCTATCCCATCCCCACTCCATCCATTCCCCCAATCCCATCCCTGCTCCATCCACCCCCATCCCATCCCAGCTCCATCCATCCCCCCTGATCCCATGCCATCCCTATCCATCCCACTCGATCCCATCCCTATTCCATCCACCCCCTATCCCATCCCAGTTCCATCCATCCCCCCGATCCCATCCCTGCTCCATCCCCCCATCCCATCCCAGTTCCATTTATCCCCCCGAACCCATCCCTGCTCCATCTACCCCCATCCCATCCCAGCTCCATCCATCCCCCGATCCCATCCCAGCTCCATCCACCCCCCTGATCCCATCCCAGCTCCATCCACCCCCCTGATCCCATCCCAGCTCCTCCCCCCGATCCCATCCCTGCTCCATCCACCCCCCATTCCATCCCAGCTCCATCCATTCCCCTGATTCCATCTTGCTTCATCCATTCCCAGGGGGGGGGGGAGACACACCATGGTTTACTGCACCAGGTGAGGTGACACCAGCCCTAGTGATGCCACTGATCGCATGGTACAGATGTCAGGGTTTTTTTTGCATTCAGCCCTGCTGGCTTGAATGAAAAAAAAAAAAACTACTAGTATGTGCTAGGCTTTAGGATTTAGTTCTAATTCTATCAGTCAAGGGGGATTTGTTGACAAGCACTTATCAGAAAGGCCATTAGTAGCCTCTGGTCCTGATTTATATTATCATATAACTTATCTGTTCTTATAGCCAAGCTGTAAAACCTCAATGAACTCAAATGAGAAACTCCCCTTTTATGGATCTGATATTAAAAGTCCAGTTTTTCTTTGTTATCGCTTTCTTATCAGCTTTATTTAACATATAACAGAGGATACTGGTTGCAGTTATGGTAAAATAGAAAAAACATGTCAGTTCTACATGAACAAATTAAACAAAATTAAACAAATGTAAATCGCTCCCTAAAAAATAAACCTAGTATATTTATCTCCAGCTTATTGTATTTTGGTTTTTTTAGTCTATTATTTTGCTGTTTTCAATAACTATTATCATTAAGCCTATGCTGTAATATGCATCTGATCTTTTTGTATCAGCAAATGTGCTGCTCATGAAATAAATCTTCAAAAATACGTAACTACATCACTGCAGAATATGTCTAAATGATACATTATTTGTTTATTTCTTCTTGATAAAACTAAATAAGAAAAACAATTACACATTAAGTCACTCATAATGACCTCTTCTTGTGTTTTGTTCTTGTATTGATGAGATAATATAGTGGCATCACTAATTCAAACCCGCCTTGGCAGTTTGTGCAGTGCTGGGAATATGAGCCAGGATTCTGACTGTCCTTCCCATGGCTGGCAGACTTTAATTTAATCAGAGGGATTATAGAGTTATTACCCTATGTATTCACCTGCATATTAAATGATGAGTTATTTGGGGAAGTTTGCTCTGAGCTATCCCCTTTTACATCTCCATAAAAATTATGGATTCCAGCCAAAGTCAACATAATTTTCTCTTTCTCTCAAACTGCTGCATGGAACTAAAAAGCAGAAGTTAAAGATAAGATGATTCTATTTTCATTAGTGCCAGTAAAATAAAAACTAGATACTTTGTACTAGTAGCTAGATAATCATTTAGATATTGGCTCATTGTTGGTGATGCAGGTGGCTAGTCTATGAACTAATCCTGTCTAGTTAAAGCTCAACTCCATACAAAACGATTTCTTTGTTTTAAATTTAGTGAGAGCAGGTTAGGTTTTTATTCCTGTATGTGTTCCTGGTGGGGCTAAACTTCTGCCTTAGTGATATACAGTAGGTTAGAAGGGCAGGAAACCTTGAAAAATCATTTCCACTGAGAAAGAAGCAGCAACACCAGAATACCATTTTTAGTTCCCTGTGAAAAGCTCAGAAGCTCTATGTACTGTTGGTTGGTTCCTTCACTTCCATACAACCACCATTTGCCTATTTTCTTTTCCTGGTGTCACAAGATTAGGAACTGAGGGGGAAATCTCCCCAATGGCAACAGAAAACAATAAAACTTTGAAAGAAGGTTTTACCGTTGTGCACTTAAACGTAAAAAACAAAGCTTTGACAGTGGCTGGGCTTTAACAAAGCAGGATATAGTTGTTCTAAATGTAGGTGCTGGTGCTAAATATAACCCAAAACCAATGGGAATTCTTTGCTGGTAATGTGGGAACCAGCAATTTTCCAATGTTCTTCATCCTTATGCCCTGTACACACGGTCGGACATTGATCGGACATTCTGACAATAAAATCCTAGGATTTTTTTCCGATGGATGTTGGCTCAAACTTGTTTTGCATACACACGGTCACACAAAGTTGTCGGAAAATCTGATCGTTCTGAATGGGGTGTCGTAAAACACATACGTCGGGACTATAAACGGGGCAGTAGCAAATAGCATTTGTCTCTTAATTTATTCTGAGCATGCGTGGCACTTTGTGTACACACGATCAGAATTTCCAACAACGGATGTTGTCGGAAAATTTTATAGCCTGCTCTCAAACTTTGTGTGTCGGAAATTCCTATGGAAAATGTGTGATGGAGCCCACACATGGTCGGAATTTCCGACAACAAGGTCCTATCACACATTTTCCATCGGAAAATCCTATTGTGTGTACAGGGCATTACACAGTTTGTGTCCATGCATTTCCACTACCCTACATTATGCCAGTAGACAGCACAGCTCTTAGTACAGAGAGGGGAACGCTCCCGATGCGTCATGAGAGTTTATTTTAGCTAAAAGCTGGCCATATATAGTTCAATTTATTTTTACTCAACCAGAGGGCTGAACAAAATTGTTTTTTTACCAATTCCCCCATCCACATATTCGAGGTGGTTGGTAAATCCTCCCCCACTGTGTTATTGTATTCTGACAGCAGGGATATTCCCCCAATGTCAGAATACACAGATCAGCGCTGCAGGCTTTGATTAAGCAGCTTTTGTTCGACAGGGCGTTTGAACAGAAATCGATCAGTAGGTCGACTTCTGTTCAACTGCAGTTGCCACACATGGATTGAAATTTGGCTGGTCCCTGCTGAACATGTTGAATTTTAAACCATCTATGGCCAGCTTTAACCACTTCAGCCCTTGAAGATTTTCATGGTCAATGACCAGGCCATTTTTTGCTATTCGGCACTGCGTCGCTTTAACTGACAATTGTGTGGTCGTGCAACGTTGTACCCAAACAAAATTTTCGTCCTTTTTTCCCACAAATAGAGCTTTCTTTTGGTGGTATTTGATCACCTCTATGGTTTTTATTTTTTGCGCTATAAACAAAAAAAGAGCGACAATTTGGAAAAAAAAACAATATTTTGTACTATTTGCTATAATAAATATCCCCATTTTTTTATTAAAAAAGCACATTTTTCTCAGTTTAGGCCAACATGTATTCTTCTACATATTTTTGGCAATAAAAATCGCAATAAGCGTATATTGATTGGTCTGCGCACAAGTTATAGCGTCTACAAAATAGGGGGTAGATTTATAGTATTTTTATTATTATTTTTTTTAATTAGTATTGGTGGCGATCTGCGATTTTTATCATGACTGCAACATTATGGTGGACACATTGGACAATTTTGACACATATTTGGGACGATTGGCATTTATACAGCGATCAGTGCTATAAAAATGCATTGATTACTGTAAAATTGTCATTGGCAGTGAAGGGGTTAACACTAGGGGGCGATCAAGGGGTTAACTGTGTTCCCTGCTACGTGTTCTAACTGAAGGGTGGGTGGGACTTGCTAGGGGAAGAGGTAGATCGGTGTTCATACTTTGTATGAACACACGAGCAGTCTCTTCTCTCCCCTCAGAAAACCGGGATCTCTGTGTTTACACACAGAGATCCCGGTTCTCACCGTGTCACGAGCGATCGGGGGAGCCCGGCGGTCATTGCAAGCACCGGGCACTCGCGTTGGCTCCAGGGGCGAGCAGCAGGCGCGCACGCGCCCCTAGTGGCCACAAATAGAAGCAACGTAAAATGACAGCGATTTTCGCAGCCGAGCCATGTTGCCGCTGTACAACTGCGGCGGCTGGTCGGCAAGCAGTTAAAACCTGTTCAGCTGTTAAATACTATGGAGATGATTTAGAGTTTGGGGACTAAAGTGAAGCTTTGTACAATTTTAATATCCAATAACATGTAGGCATGGCTGAGGCAACCCAGAATCAGATAAGGGGGTGCAGAACCATCCCCAACAACCCCACTGTAACAGTGTTAGTACTTTTTCAGACTCTGTGGAGATGGGAAGGGCCAGATTCAGAGTCTGCAGCTGTGCTTTGGCTGTCATTTTTACATTCTCTGCACAGCCACTGTACAGTGTAGCAGGCATCTAGAGGGCAGAGATTGAGAAGCGTTTGAGATTTCTTGCCACCTATTATGGTGGAGCTCGGGGTCTGCCCAGGCACTAGTTCCAGGTGTGTTTTGGTTGATTGGTTTTGCTGGCTTTATAAAGAGTGGGCTGCAAGCCAAACTAGCAGAGCAGGGGCTCCTCTTGTATTTGTATTACTTTGCCCATCCCCACCAC
The DNA here is from genome assembly GCA_037952925.1 of Lithobates clamitans. Taxonomy (NCBI): domain Eukaryota; kingdom Metazoa; phylum Chordata; class Amphibia; order Anura; family Ranidae; genus Lithobates; species Lithobates clamitans. Next base: position 18,507,143 of record JBBGZY010000438.1, read on the forward strand.
TAAACCTTTTCGGGATCCAGTCAAAAATCAGTGAATAATGAAGGAGGCTGCTGTGGTATAGAAAATAAACGATCAGTTGACTAAATGCACATTCTCTGCTCTCCTAGAAAATCAACAATGAGTGTAACTGAGACAAAAGGTGATATTTGTGCACAGGTACACTGTAGACAGGGATTCAGGAATTTTATATTTTTTTCTGTGAAATGATAAACATGCAATGCTATACAGCCATATACACAGTTCTTAGAAAAAAACTCTTCTTTAATTATGGCCAGAAATAACTACAGCAATCATCATAGAGACCTAATTTTAAGCTAAAATGCCATGTACTAACTGGGAACCTTTCATTCCACCTTGATCTCCCATGAGGAATATTAGGAGAATAACTGACAATACAGATGTGCAAATATTTCCCCAGTGAACACAAAGCTGGCATCGTCTATGTCGGTATATTTGTAGATAAAAATATTGGAGAAATCAGAGATGTTCCAGAGCTACTGAAGAAACTTCCCTGAACTAATTATGTGTTCGCCCATGAGAATTTCTTCCTAAACCAGAATTCACTCACTGCTGCAAAGATACCTTGCTTGTAAAATTGCATTTTCCCATGCAATGTTACAGCTATTGGCTTGTTTCAAATTAAAATGTCTTATTTCCATTAACATTTTTAAAGGAATGCTAAAAGTGCAGGAAAACTGGAAAGCTTTTTAGATAGGACATTACACACACACATTTACACATACTAATATATATATATATATATATATATATATATATATATATATATATATATATATATATACAGTATTTCACAAAAGAGAGTACACACCTCACATTTTTGTAAATATTTTATCATATCTTTTCATGGGACAACACTGAAGAAATTACACTTTGCTACAATGTAAAGTAGTGAGTGTACAGCTTGTATAACAATGTAAATTTGCTGTCCCCTCAAAATAACTCAACACACAGCTATTAATGTCTAAACCACTGTCAACAAAAGTGAGAACACCCCTAAATGAAAATGTTCAAATTGGGACCAAAGTGTCAATATTTTGTGTGGCCACACACAAAGCTTCACCAGAGCTTCACAGGTTGCCACTGGAGTCCTCTTCCACTCCTCCATGATGACATCACAGAGCTGGTGGATGTTAGATACCTTGCGCTCCTCCACCTTCCATTTGAGGATGTCCCACAGATGCTCAATAGGGTTTAAGTCTGGAGACATGCTTGGCCAGTCCATCACCTTTACCCTCTTTAGCAAGGCAGTGGTGGTCTTGGAGGTGTGTTTGGGGTCATTATCATGTTGGAATACTGCCCTGCGGCCCAGTATTCAAAGGGAGGGGATCGTGCTCTGCTTCAGTATGTCACAGTACATGTTGGTATTCATGGTTCCCTCAATGAACTGTAGCTCCCCATTGCCGCCCCAGACCATGACACTCCCACCACCCAGCCCCAGACCATGACACTCCCACCACCATGCTTGACTGTAGGCAAGACACACTTGTCTTTGTGCTCCTCACCTGGTTGCTGCTGCACATGCTTGACACCATCTGAACCAAATAAATATATCTTGGTCTCATCAGACCACAGGACATGGTTTCAGTAATCAATGTCCTTAGTCTGCTTGTCTTCAGCAAACTGTTTGCAGGCTTTCTCGTGCATCATCTTTAGAAGAGGCTTCCTTCTGGGACGACAGCCATGCAGACCAATTTGATGCAGGGTGCGGCATATGGTCTGAGCACTAGCAGTCTGACCCCTTCAACCTCTGCAGCAATGCTGTCAGCACTCATACCTCTAATTCCCAAAGACAACCTCTGGATATGACGCTGAGCACATGCCCTCAACTTTTTTGGTCGACCGTGGTGAGGCCTGTTCTGAGTGGAACCTGTCCTGTTAATCCACTCTATGGTCTTGACCACCGTGCTACAGCTCAGTTTCAGGCTCTTGGCACTCTTCTTATAGCCTAGGCCATCTTTATGTAGAGCAACCATTCTTTTTTCTACATCCTCAGAGAGTTCTTTGCCATGTGGTACCACGTTGAACTTCCAGTGACCAGTATGAGAGAGTGAGAGCAATAACACCAAATTTAACACACCTGCTTCTCATTCACACCTGAGACCTTGTAGCGCTAACTTTGTCACATGACACCGGGGAGGAAAAATGGCTAATTGGACATTTTCACTTAGGGGTGTACTCACTTTTGTTGCCAGTGGTTTAGACATTAATAGCTGTGCGTTGGGTTATTTTGAGGGGACAGCAAATTTACACTGTTATACAAGCTGTACACTCACTACTTTACATTGTAGCAAAGTGTCATTTCCTCAGTGTTGTCACATGAAATGATATAATAAAATATTTACAAAAAATGTGAGGGGTGTACTCACTTTTGTGGGATACTATATATATATATATATATATATATATATATATATATATATATATATATATATATATATATATATATATATATATATATATATATATATATATATATATATATATAAAATATATATATATATATATATATATATATATATATATATATATATATATATATCTCGCAGTTGCTCAACTTTTAGCTTTTCACTACTGTTGCTGTCATGGAGGCACTGATACGCTACAAGATACAATACATTACCTTTACACAGACCAATTACAGTCAATGGCAATAAAAGCCATGTAACAGAAGTATGGGGGGCATGGATTATTTGGGATTCCCTACATTATGGGCTTGGTAATCTTAATGCTCATTATTAATTATGTAAACAAAAAAGAAAGTGGAAGGGTCTAATTATATGTGTGATGACACACTGATATACCCTCAATACAAAGTGTACCCGGTATGAGTAGTGTCACTCTAGTCAAACAATATTGCATATATAAAAAACTGGGTTGTCCTAATCAAGACCAAAAGGAACTAGAAGACCAAATGAGTCACACAGCATACAATGTATGAGAAAATGGTAAATAGTTAATTTAATAAAGAGTAAAAATCCCTATAAAACTCCGCAATGGGAGGTCATAATGGGGATACCAAAAAACTTGACACACAAACCGGGGTGCCAGTATCAAGTCAACACCGGGTGTTGCTACAAACAGCACAAGACAAAACACACAACAATGAAAAACAGATAAAAAATCGTCCGGATGCCAAGAATCTATATGTGTATGTGTATGCCATGACAATGTTGTATGGAATTGTACACTATGAATGTATGTATAATAAGGCATAGACACGCATATAGGGATCCCTGGAAGACTCGAGCCCATCTTAAGTATAGGGAAGGAAAATGGGGGGGAGGGGATAGTAGGGGGAGAGGGAAAAGGGACAAAAGGAAAAAATGACTGTTCCTCGAGAGTAACCTGTAAAGGAGAACCCTAATAAAGTCAATGGCTGCTGAAGATCGACATGAAAAAATAGATGAAATGAAAGCAATGGATAGCACCAAAAACAGCCATTACTGCTGGAGTATAAACAAGCAGGTCTGTGTGGTTCCTTATGAATGGCCAGGGGTTGAGTCCTGTATAGAAATAATGGAAATGGCATCCCCTAAGATGGCAAAGAATATAAGGTCCAGGCTGGACTATGATGCACCTGATAATAGAGGATTATGAACAGCTGATGAATGCAGACACTTGCCGGTATATGCTGGTGGTGTATATACCTTCTGTAATGAACATATAATCCTGTATGTAATGTACATACATGAAAGTCTCTGGTGTCTATAAGCCGTGATCCCCTCTATAATGCACAGTGTCTCAAACAATGTTGGAGCATAGTAGTTACCCTTACGATACCCTCCTCCTATGATGTGATGTATGACAGGTCTGCATCCGAGGTAATGTTTGGTATCTAATGTCCTAGATGCTTGAAACTCCTGCGCAATATTCGGTGCGGTCGGTACATGTATGGTCTGGAACCTGCTTTTCCTCCTGGTAAAAACGGCCTTATCCTCAGGCAGCAGCTGTCGGGTTATCCAGGTGTGGACGTTGTGCACGAGAGACCGGGGTAACATGGGGATCACGGCTGATAGACACCAGAGACTTTCATGCATGTACATTACATACCGGTTTATATGTTCATTACAGAAGGTATATACACCGCCAGCATATACCTGCAAGTATCTGCATTCATCAGCTGTCCATAATCCTCTATTATCAGGTGCATCATAGTCCAGCATGGACCTTATATCCTTTGACATTGTAGGGGGTGCCATTTCCATTATTTCTATACAGGACTCTACCCCTGGCCATTCATAAGGAACCACACAGACCTGCTTGTTTATACTCCAGCAGTAACGGCTGTTTTTGGTGCTATCCATTGCTTTCATTTCATCCATTTTTTTATGTCGATCTTCAGTAGCCATTGACTTTATTAGGATTCTCCTTTACAGGTTATCATAGAAATCATAGGACACGTAGAAAGATAGCAATCTAGTAGAACTCAGCAACAACTTCAGAAATGGAGAAAGGGAACACACAATGCCAATAACTCTATTCATGTTAACATCTTTCTTAATGAAGGAAACATTTTACAGGTAAACTTTTATCAAGAAAAAACAAACACAAGAGGGCGCCACTATCTAGGTATAGCGATTTAATTTAAAAGGCATAAAAAAACAATTAAAATGCACTCACAAGATAAAAGTAGATCAAGGCTTGTCATAGACCCATATAAACCTTCATATGATCATCATGAGGCTTCAGACCTCAACAGGCATGTGGCTGGTTGAAGCAGAGTTCTTGAAGGAAGCGCAGCTGTCAGGCTTCAGGCTGGAACACAAGCATCAGCAGCTTCCAGAAGCAGCAAGATGACTGCGGCTCCAAAAATAGCACCTCTCACAGCTGGGTGAGGACAGGAAGTGGAGGGGCTGTGGCTACATGTTTCAGGGCAGAAAGGAGGGCCCCTTTATTAAACCATGAGGTTTTATAGCTTTTACATACTGAGTTTTTGCGAGTTTAGCAGCAGGTTTGAGCATTTGAGGTTAGAAGCATTATTTAAAGATAACCTCAGGAGACCCTCACAAATGCCCACAATGCATGAAAAACAAGTACATTATTAACTATTTCAGCCATTCTGTGAGAGAAGAAAGAGCAGCAGCAGAGAGATCAGTGCTTATAGATAACTGTCTTTTTTGTGTTTTCTTGATGTTGCTGTTGCTGAGGCGCCAGTGAGAGGACCAAAGTTCATCTCTACTAGACTCATTCATTGATGCAGGCAACAGCATGTGGTGAACATTTCAACATTTGAATGTTTTATATGTTCAAAAATTATCAGAAATGTTTCTAAACACTTATAAACACAAATGCGCATAAACGCGTTGTACCACGGTTATAAGCATTTGGAGTTTGAAATGCCAGTAAACCACAGTCCTGAATGCAATTTTCTGCTTTCAAAAAAATGCCCGTAACCTTAACTGCCTCTAAACTAATATAAATGACTGAGTGTGCATGTACACATAAGATAACATAGGGGAGAGTTCAGGGGCTGCTGAAAAAAATGCCCACCTGCTCCTAAACTACAATTTAGCAGCAGTAGTTTACATGAGGCCGTGGGGTTCTGTAGTCTTCAGAACAATGTAAGCTATAAGCCTGCAGCACAGGCAGACAGTAAGGTTTCATGTACACTGGCAGCTCCTCAACTTGAGTTTAGGAGCTTTTGGCATTTTTTTGCCAAAGCTTTTAAACTCAACTCCATAAAAGCCTATTTATGTACACATAGGCTTTTAGTGGAGTTTAGGAGCTGCCACATTTATGGGAGGTTCAACCACCCTCTCTTGAACATGGCAGAATGGTGTTCATAATAGGAACGTTTTGATTGGCGGCTGTGAGAAAGGTCGGGGTAGGCCTTAAGCCTTAAGCTTCATGTACACTGGCAGCTCCTGACTGTGGCTGCAGGAAACGCGACAAAAACACAAAACCCGTTTTTGACGCAATTTTACCGCAATTTTGCATTTTTCCATGGCTGGTGGTCAAAACGTTCCTATACTGAAGGTGATTTTTCTGCGTTCAGGAGAGGGAGGTTTAACTGCACCTAAACACGGCAGCTCCTAAACTCGGCTAAATGCCTATATGTACATGAACACATAGGCTTTTATGGAGTTGAGTTTAGGAGCTTTGGCAATAAAACAGAGCTGCCTGGAGCAAAAAAAAAACTGAGCTTCCAGGTGCTGCCAGTGTACATGAAGCCTTAAAGGCCAAGTTCACCTTTGTACTTCTTTTTTTTTTTCTAAAAACCAGCTCCCGTATGTACCAATATAGCATTAATGTACTTATTTTGCAAAAATGAAACAGACTTCCATTAATTCCACACAGGCTTACCTAACTCTCTTCATAGCTGTTTAAAAACAATGCTCGATTACTTCTGCTTTCCTGGACAGACTTTAGGTTATGACACAGGAAGGCATTGACGTGCTGATCTCATTAGCACACACCCTGCACCATCCAGCTGGTCAACTCCTTCCTGTGTCATTACCTAAAGTCTGTCCAGGAAGTAAGGCAGAAGTAATCGAGCAGTGTTTTTAAACAGCTATGAAGAGAGTTCAGTAAGCCTGTGTAGAATTAATGGAAAGATGATTTTTTTTTTTAAATAAGTACATGATTGCTATATTGGTACATAGGGGGGCTGGAATTTAGGGGGGGGGTGAACAAAGGTGAAGTAAGTCTTTAGGTTATCAGCTGCTGACAAGTTTCTAGAATAATCAACAGGTTTTTTTGCACTTATACAACAGATATAACTGCTTTCAATGCTGTTTGAAAGACCAGAAAGGAGCAAGTAAGAGACATTGAGGTTAAATACCATTTACATTTAACTGATCTTGTCCTGTAATGTTAAATACATCTCATTCAAGAGGTTTCCTCAGTTCAAATGGTCTTTAGCCTTAAGACAGGTCCAGCTGAATGTGACAAGCTACTACTAGCTGAACACACTCACTTGATTAGTGACAACTCTACTTTACTGTATGCTGCAGGTAACAACATTGAGGTCCACAGAGCAGACGTGCACAGCAACCATTTGGAAATAGAAATTATAAGTAAACACACTGTGCTGGCATTTAAGTCCATTGTGCAATAAATTACACATTGCAGCTATTTCTAAATGAACTTTTCTTTCTGAGATGTCCCACTGACATCACTAACATTTATGATGGTTACCTTTTCTCACTCACAATTTTCAAACAAACTGCAGCTCCCCAGATCTTGTGGAACTCAGTACTGACAACTGCTAATTTACTGTACTGTGCAGACTATTATACATTTTGAAACTAAAATGAGATAGATGAAGAATTAGGAAGTGCAAAGATGTCAGCATGTGTTCAGACTGATGACAGATTTAAATAATTAAATGCTCACTGATACTGCTGTCAGAAATTGTTATTTTTGTGCATTGTAAAATATTCCAGAGTAGTTTATTTGATAAGCGATATAGTCTTACATATTATAAGTGGAATGCACTCTGGACATTATTATTCTAATATCTGTCAAAGCTGATGTCTATTAATTACAGTATAAATGAGATATACATTTCGAAAACCTACAGTTATGTCAGTGTTTTATTTCGCCTCATCTCATTGCTGAAAATAACTTTACTAAATTATTGTAATTAAGTTATTGTTGCTCACGATGAAGTGTGATTATTCGTGCACCATATTATACATTTATTATTTTTATTTTAAGGAATGGTTGGAATGGTAGGAATTCAGAAAGGATAATGGGATGCTAAAATGATAAACATTTTTCACCCTGTCAAAAGCACTGTGTATGGCAAAAGCAGCAGCTTTCAGGAAATTTCCACTTTCGGTTGAAATACATTCACGAAATGTAAAATAATGCACTTAGCCATGTGCGTACAGATGTTAAAAACGGGGAACTTGGCATGACTTCTTGACCCAGTCAAGTGCCCAGTTACACCTGAAACGGAATAGCTAAACACACAAGTGCTTGAAGTCAGACTGTAGGGTACTGCATTTTGCTTCATATGATTGGTGCAATGAAGGCTTCTATGTCATTACCTGATGCATCCGTGCACTTTTTTCCCCCTTCTCGCTCCCCGCTTGATACCTATAGGCATTTTTCTGCTTCCCAAAAGTTTAACGATCACAAAACCTGTTTGGAACAGGTAAGGGGTAGAGGATTTTTACTTAGCAAAGTAAATGTTGAATAAGTTGAAGCTGTGTTTGTGGTAATTATCCAATTACTGTATGTGCTAGCTAAAATCCTGTTTTACTTATTTTCGCTCACACACGATTGGGTATTCAATGCTAATTTTACCTAATTTAACAACATTCACTTTGAGAAGTAAACATACATTTTGCAATATTAAAATTTTGTTTGCTAGTTTACCTGCCTAAACTTCCTTGGGGAAAGAAGATGGCTACTACAGGCCAATGCATTTAACATAGTAGTAATACATTTAATGGAATTACTGCTAAAAAAAAAGTAATACAATTTGGGGTACTTATTTCAGATGATTGCAAAATGAGCAAAATGTGTTGCCAAGCAGTGGAAAAGGTGAATATAATTCTAGGTTGTATCACCAGAGGGATCACCATAAGGACAAAGGAGGTCCTGATCCCCCTATATAGATCTTTAGTTATCACTAGAGGGATCACCAACAGGAGGAAGAAGGTTCTAATTCCCCTAAATACATTTTTAGCTAACCCTTATTTAGAACATTGTGTCCATTTCTGCAGACACCACTTACAAAAAATTTACAACATAGAAGATTGATAGAAGTTCAGAGATGTGCAACAAAAATGTTGAAAGGCCTAGAGGATAAAACAGGTGAAGTTGCAGGAACCTAATATGTACAGTCTGCAGGAAAGAAGGGAAAGGAGGACATGACTGAAACCTAAAAAAATAAAATTAAGGATGGGAATAAGGTTCAGGAGGGCAGTATTTTCAATATGAAGTTAGCATCAAGAACACAGGGACATGACTTCAAATTAGCATAAGGAAAGTTCAAAACTAATCTTAGAAAGTGTTATTGAACCAGAAAAGTAGTTGAGAGGTAGTGAGTCAGGCAACAGTAAGTTAGTTTAAACATACTTAGGATAAAAAAGTAAAAAACAAAACCCCCAAAAACCAACAAGGAACAGCAAAAAAATAAAAAAAGGGACAGACTTGATGGACCACTTGGTCTTTTTCATCTGTTACTCTTCTAGGTTTCCATATGTCTATTTCTATTATTTTTCTAGTAAATAAACACCTATCATGTCATTTGTACTTAAAGTGGAAGGGTTTAGCCCTTCTCTTCTCTTTACAGCCAAGTAAACTGCCATCTTAGTCTCATCTTTGATCTGCAGTTGCAATGGTGCTGATGATCAATTATGAAACGGGCCATTTGATGGCTTGACAGTTTGGTTGAGAGCACAAGTGACTGGAAGTTATTAGTCATGGCATGCCTTGCTGTTTTGGGAAAAGGCAAAATCCTTGGGTTTAGTTCAGCTTTAATACTATGTCATGTCATGTTTTAGGCTCCTTGAAATGTGTACACATTGAGGCTGATTTACTAAACATGTTAGGAATCTTCACTCAAAATAATTTGTGGAAATTTGCTAATTTCTGTTCACTTCAAATATCCAAATTGCTACGGAATGTGAGCTTTGCTGGAGACCATACCAAAGAAGCAAAAAGGAGGGTTTTCATTTCACCCATAATGCATCAAAATGTACCATAAGGATTTATCTAGCAGGGCAGTCAACTGCACAAGGTAAATGCCATAAACAAGATAGACTTTGACAGATCAGTTAGTTAGAGAGGGGCTAATCACAAAAAGATCCTTTCAATAGGTCTAAATATCTTTATATGTATATTAATTGGAAAAAAATATCACAATCCATACTTCCACTATAAAAATGATGGTGGAACATTGCAATGCATTGCTGCACACAGGTCAGAAGATCCTTGTGTCTACACCCCATGCAATCTGCATTCATACAATCCTAATTTCAATCATCTAATAATCATACGGCATCTTAAATTAGCAAGCAGATGTTGAGAAGCAACAAAGAATGCATAACAAAGTTCTATGTGTTTCCTCCTTATTGCATTTACTATACAGTTTTAGGAAATGGAGAGAGTCTTTTATTGATGAACTGGTCTGCAGAGCATTGTAAACCAATTACAAACTTAAAAATTAAATTATGAATTGTAAAACTAATGTGCTGTACAGTTCTCACCTGTCCTTTCATGCGCTGAATGATCTCACATATCACATAATAGATGAAATCTTCATAAAATGTATTAATTTATCTGCTCTTCTCTGTCAAATCTTGCATATCTTTTACACTAGCCCGACTCTACCTGTGGATTATGGCTGTTATAAATTGGTATTTAATCACCTGAACTGTTTACTGGTTTGCGAAAAATGGAGCAACAGACATATTTAAGAAAAAAATAAATCATATATTTTATTACTATTAGAATACTTGCAGACAGTATAAAATTGGTTTTATGACTAGCCCTTGATGGCCTCTGTTATATATATTACTTATATCATCAACTGAAATAATCAGTCCATTAATTAAAGCAGAACTAAACTCTCCTATCCTTTTAGCCAAGGAAGCTGTCATCTTAGTCTCTGTTTGCTCTGCAGTTGTCATTGTTCTGCACGTGTGATCAATTATGACACCAGCCGTTTTATGGCTCGGCAGAGAGCACAAGCAACTGTGACAGTTATCATTCACAGCATGCCTTGAATGTAACTATTTTGGGAAACTGATGAGTTTAGTTCCACTTTAACGTAACACATTTTCATATACAGATGCAGTCAATAGGGGGTATATTCAGTAGTTCATTATAAATATCAATTGCATTTCTGTATTCTGTTGATTTTTGGTCTGTTGATTTTGTGTGGTCTCCTACCACCAAAGTTTTCACCTTTACAATCCATCATTGGTTACAAATTTCTGTAGTATGTTCCTAAATTCAATAGAACCCATTAATGTTAAAAAAAAAACAAAAACATTTATTGTTACTAGATGGTTACAGTTTCACTTTATTACCCATAAGCTAAAACTCTGATAGACAGTATGATTCATAAAATAAAGTACTAAATCTTACTTCTGCACCCAGGACTTGGGATTGAAGAATAGTGTACAGAAAGCAGCGGATATGAGGATTCTCTAGACACCAATGCACAGCTTGAGGGTAGGCAAGAAATGGGTTGGTGGGACATTTACTTCAAAGGTGGTACAAATATTACATGTTGGGCTGGTGGCCCTAAGTGAAGATACTTCCCCAATAAGACCTCAGTCAGAGTGAGATAGCTGCTGGACATTTTATAGCTATCTATGCCACGTTCAGACCAGTGATTACTGTACCTGGCAGAGAAAAGTTTTCAGTCATTAACCACTTTTGTGACACTCAGATTTTATACAAACAAATGCCGAGATCTGCAAAAGAATTTAATGGTGGAAAAATACACAATGGAAGATAAATTATATGAACTATTTATGAGTATTAAAAGGAAATGTATTTAATATTTTTTTTAGGTGACTTCATATCCTTTATACAGAGCAACAGTTTTTTTTTCAGTTCATAGATCCCTTACAATCCCACCAATCACTGCCGTGCACTTTGCCTGATATACTTTCTTAAGCTCACAAGAAATTGGCCCTACAATAAACGACAGTTTATAATGCCTGCTTACAAGGCCAACATTTTCCACTTCCGTTCTTTTCAGACAACAAGAGATTAAAGTAGACGAGTTTGGGCATCTGCATTTAGGAAGTTGCATTACATTTATCTTGTTTTATCATGGCAGGTTTACTTTAACTTTACAAGTTTAAAAGAAGAACACATTTATAGTTAAAGCGGACTGGAAAAGTCAAATGATATAGATAAGGAAGAAAATAAAAATCAGAACATTTGCCAACATAGATAATGCTGGATTTCATACTGTGACAATGTAGATAATGTTGCATTTCAAATTTCTGAAATAGTGGAATAGGAATGACAAGCCTAGCAGCTTCTTGTTGGTGTCCCTGTCATGCGGCTTATTTTATGTAAAAGCTATACATTCCCTCTGTATAATTACATATTTTAGGAGTTAGCAGGTTGCCCTCCTTATATTTTTTTTTATATAGTCCTCCAAACATAAAACAATAGAAAATAATATTTTAACTATGTATAATATAGACTATTTCAAGTGCATGATTCTGTACAGCACGGTAATCTGCAAGGCAGAATAAAAGTGTCCTGAGCAGTACATAATCAAAATCTGTCAGTTGTATTGCAGTTTCCAACAGGAAATCATATTGGGCTTATGCAGTAAGGCAAAGAGCACTTCAAAAGTTAGTAACCTTTAGCAATAAATCAGAAACCTCCTCACTCTGTTCAGTAAAGTTAAATCAAATTGGTTACTGTGCTTTATTGCTATACTCAGTAGCCTATCAGTATTACTACTATCTATCGGTCTATTGTCCCTCTTGCTGTGTAGCTATAGGTGTTAAGCTGGGCACACACCATAAGAAAATCGGGTAAACGATCATCTGGTTTTCCTCGATGTTTCACAGCAAGTTGAAACCGAGGACGGTACTAATTGTACAAAAATTCTCAAATGACAACATTTTTTTTTTGTGTTTGACTTATTGTTGTTCATTGTTTCTGATCATGCCCAGTCTTTCATATCCAAATTTTCTCGTACGAAAACAGTACACATTAAACGAAAATCGGTAGTTCTGTTCACATATGAAAAAAAATACAGTCTGATTGAGACCAATCAGTTGACTCCTGACAAGCCGAGCATCTGCACCTGTTGAGTACTGGAGACTCCAGTTACTTGCATTGGTTTATATTCTTGGACCTGATGCCTCTTATTATAGAGGCCACAGTGTCATAACTACTCCCAATAAGCAATCAGGTGCCTACGGCCCCCACCCTCTTCTCCTTTTGGAGTGCCCAATAGCCTGTGACCACTTGTAGGCCCCACTGCTGTGGGTGGCCCCCCTCGGGGTTGGGGTAGAAGTGGCCCTTCAGCAGTCCCTGAGACCATCGTTGGAGAAACCAACTGTTCATTTTGTGTGCGTTTGTTTTAATAAGAAGTCTCTGGATAAGCAAGCCCATTCAATGGAGGGGAAACATAGGAACCCCCTGAGGAAGACCGCAAATATATAGGTCGAAATGCATTGGGGCTTTTTCCCCCGAACATCGGATAGTATGACCACAATTTAAATATTGTAGGCTGTTACATCAGACAATTGTTTTCTTAACCCATATGATATTGTCTACATTTTGTTTCCCCTTCTCCAAACTTTGAGTCTCGCACTTTACATATCCAGAGCTCATGTTTTAACTTGTGTGTCAGTATTGTTAAATTGTCCTTTGATAGTAAAATTACCTTTACATTTTATATAAATTTTTGTTGACTCACAATTGCTGCTAAAAAACCCCACGGGGAACTAATCCTTTTTTACAATATTCTGCTTTTGTGCCACAAAATGAGTATTGTTTTCATTAATAAAATGCTACTATTAGTGCATTGCTGATGAATGAAAGATGAAAAGAGAAATTAAAATCATTATAAGCAGTCCAATATTGTAAATGTGTGTCTGTAAAAAGTGTGAGCTGTCTGTAATTTTTTAGACTGCTATCTTTAAAAAAAAAACAACAATTTTGATTTACAGGGTAATGAACTCTGTATGAAGTATTACTGAGCTGCCTCTCCCAAAATGCCATCTGAGATAAACTACCATATTGATCACTCCCCCATAGCAGGCATCCCAGTGCAGATATATATATATATATATATATATATATATATATATATATTATATCCATCTGTCTAATTTCAGATGGATATAAATATATGTATTTTCCCAGGTTAAGAAGAGAAATATATAGGGAGAGATTTACAACTGATACAGCATGAAACAAAAATTCTTATTAACAGATAATGTATTAAATGATTGAGTGCTTTAATCTCATTGTATAAAAGTGTGCCTGTACCCAGACACCATTGGGACATTCCGATAAGTCAAAACATAAAACATCTGTGGATGGTGTCCTCTTTATCCACTGCTTCAGAAAATTCAAATTACTTTGATAAGAAACAAGTCTTGGAAAAAGTATTTCCAATTACAAAACTGTTCTGTGGGATATGATAAGACTCTGAAGCTTAACATCTGCGTTTTCTCACTTACAGCCATTAGCAGGAAATAAAATAGAACAAAATACTTTGCTGAATATTTTTTCCCAATTTTTTACATAAATATAAAATAACAAACAAGCTGGCACAGTCACAATTACATGACGCCACACAAACAAATTTTTGTCAGCTTCTCTTGTTTTCAGTAGTTTTATTAGGTATTGTTTTATTTAGTAATAAAAGGTTTTCTTTAGACATTTGTTGCAACCTTAGAAACATGTTTTTTGCTTTCATACCTCTTGTTATCTGAAAGGAGAGTCTAAGTGGTTGCTGTGGGGCAGCACAGATTGTCTGAGGCAGTTCTTTCCCAAAGCCAGCCATACATACTGTAGATCAAAGTTCAGCGGGTTCAGCAGGGACCAGCCGAATTTCCATCCATGTATGGGAACCCAGGTTGTGCACAAGTCGATCTATTGTTTGACCTATGTACAATGAGTCTGTCGGGTTTTTCCCAAACGATTAGTGCAGCCGGCTATATCCATTAACACTAATCATTGTGCTCTGCCAGCAGGGAGGGCTCCACGCCGGCAGAACACAATAGAGCTGCATGAGGGATTCCCCCCATCAACACTGGGGGAATCAAGCGATTTTCTTTCCTTCCACCTATGCTGGAAGAAAAGAAAATTGCATTATCTTGCACTCAGCTTGCTCATCGGGGATCGCTCCATGGATTCCCGCTGAGCAGGCGGATGACAGGTCTATCTCTGCTCACTGTGCATAGACAGGCCTGTCAGAGTGCCGTTCTCCTCTGTGGGGAGATTGGAAGAAAATGGACAGCCTGTCCGTTTTCATCCAATCCCATCCGATCTGACCCGCTGGATGGATGGCAAACGTCTGTTTTCAGCAGACGTTTGCCATCTGCTGACATCCGTATCCCCATAGAGGACAATGGGTGGCCCGATCGGGTCCCCCTGAAAAACAGACTGGCGGACTTAATTGGTCCGATCGCGTGAAAATGGCCTTATGTCCTGTACACACGATCAGATTTTCCGACAACAAATGTTGGATGTGAGCTTGTTGGCTGAAAGTCCGACCATGAGTATGCTCCATCGAACATTTGTTGTTGGACTTTATGCCATCAAATGTTGGCTAACAGGTTCTCAAATTTTCCGCCAACAAAACTTTATTGTCGGAATTTCCGATCATGTGTACACAAGTCCGACGCACAGAAGTTCACGCATGCTCGGAATCAAGCAGAAGGAGCCGCACTGGCTATTGAGCTTCCTTTTTCTCGGCTCATCGTATGTGTTGTACATCACCACATTCCCACGTTCGCAATTGTTGGCCAACATTTGTGTGACTATGTGAATGCAAGACAAGTTAGAGCCAACAACCTTCAAACAGAAATCCACGGTTTTGTTGTCAGAAAGTCAGATCGTGTGTACGGGGCATTAGAGTTCTCTATAGTAAATAAAAATCTAAATTATTTAGGAAATACAACAGCAAAAGAAAAACATAGAGGAGTAATAGCAGAAAAGACCAAGTGATCCTTTGAGCCTGCTAAAAGAGTTACATCTTTATTTTTGACTCATGGGTGTGGGTGAAGTCCCCAACAGCTAGAAAGAAATTAGCTGGTATGTCTGAGAAATTATGTATCTTAGGCTGCAGGTGATTAAACCAAAAAGTGGCTTCTATTGAGTGGGTTACCGCAAAAAGAAGTTGGTATCGTGACGTTTAAAAGTTTAAATGAACAATATGGGTACTTGGATTACAAAAGTATGCTCCAGTACTTGCAGTATTATCAATATACTAGTTATGCAATTCTGCAATTTGTTATTGATTATAACTAGATAAAACAAATAGGCACGGAAAGCATATATCAGTGCAAACTCAAAACTTGATTTTTTTCTTTGCACAATCCATTGACTTTTAAAGTAAACCTTTTATGTATGAACTATGGAGATTTCCCAACTGTCATGCTAACACTCTGGCCAATCCTCTGAGCATCTGACTTGAAATAAGTATATAGGTATAAGTAAAAGTAACTTATCCCTGACTTTTCTGATCTACTTACTTATCTAGGTCAGCTACTCAAAAAGTACTAAAACCAGAGGTTCAGCATAAAAAACAAACATAAAAGCCAAACTATTATCTTTAAAAGGACACCAGCAAAAGCAGTCCCAATGCTTCTCTAATGAAATATTTCCATGTACATATACAGGTTGAGTGAATTTAAATTCCCTTTTTAACTTTTTAAATTCTACTTGGCAATACTTTTTCCCATTTCATGTGTTAACATTCTTTATCAATTTATCAATCTATTCTTTATCTCCACAATACTGAATAATAACATCAGGTACTCAAAACCTAGACAATCACACTTATAGATGAAAAGAAGAACAGTAAGTTGTACAGTTAAAAAAAAAATCCTTTCTTACATTTTTTCTTGCATTTTTTTCATTTTATTTTCTGTACTTGTCCTCGGATGTTGTTAAAGGCATTTATATGGAATTTAAATTAAACTGCAGCCAGTACTAGCCTTGTCACAGATAACCTGTGCTTGTTCGTTTCATAAACTCAGCAGCAATTTTCTTTTCATTTAATAAACAAAAAATATTTATGCTTATTAAAAAAACTACTTGCTGCCAACTATTCACTCTATCCATTAAAGTTTCTTTGCACTGAAAAATACATTATTGGCATATATAAATTCATTTTACATACTGTACTATTTTTTTGAAAGGATTGGATAATGGTTTTGGGTCAGTTTTATTCTATTTTATTAAGTTTATTCGTTTTTAAAATGATATGTGGCCCTAAAATGAGGAAAAGGGGACTAACTGAATGAACTCACCAATAAGTAGAAGATATTACGAGGTGGGTGAGGGGCGATGGGCATCTTGGATAAATTAAAAGATACCTTATAGTAAATTCAATAAAAGGTGACTGCAAGGGACACAAGATCACTCTTTGAAACTGGAGAAAAAAAGGTTTAACCTCCACAAATTAAAATGGATCTGAACGGGCTGTGAATATGTGGAATATGTAAAAGAAAAACCTCTGTGCTTAGTGGAAATAAAAAACATTTAATTAATAAATTAAAACAACTGTCCAACAGTAATTGTCAAAGAAAGCCATGCACTAAATTGTATTTGGATACATAAACACTACATAAGTTACCAAAAACATATTAGGTGCACTAACCCTTTAAATATCAAAATCGCGCATCAAAAGTGCAATGCTATAAAAGCAAAATCAATAAATAAATAATTCATGTGACTATTTTCCATTAGGGCACAGGTCACTTTAATGCATATAGCACATTTTCATTTTGTAAGCACTTTTGCATATTTTGCATGTGTATTTATCATTGTACAACACATGTATAAATTTTCTATGAAATTAGTCACATGAAATCGACCATGATCTAATGGAAGAAACACCACAATTCCTTGCTAGTTCACATTGCGTCAATAAAAATGTCCATATTACCTAAACTCCTATATTTGTTTCAAGCGCTACCAATTCCTGTTCCCATCTCGCAAATTAAGAGACTAAACTTTGTTTGGAACTATAAGCGACACTGAATACCTCGCTCGGTCCTTCTGGCGTCGCGGAATGATGGTGGCCTTGCGTTTCCTAATTTACTGAAGTATTAGCAGGCAGCCCAGTTGCCTGTGATTGCATACTGGTTTACACTACATGCTTATACTAAATGGACAGAAATTGAAAATGTATGGCTGGTGTTTATCCACACTAATAACCTATTATGGAATGCGAATGTGGAGGTAGATTCGCATTACCTACTTGGGGCAATGGCTCAACTGCGGAAACTTTTGCGCGCACTGTCCTGACAACATGCCCTTGAATTAGAGGCCTCTTTAATGACTGTGTTCTTGTATAACCCCAGAGTGCCAGATAGTCTGACGTTCCAGATGTCTTCCTCTTGGTTGACATGGAATTGATTCCATTTTGATGATTTGGTCAATCCCAAGTCTCGCAGACTCTTGCCGTTTGAGGCGCTTAAAGGCAAGTTTGACCTTCCCTACCCGGTGTTTTATGGGTACTACAGATCTGTCACAATGCCCAATCTATCACTCCCACATTACAATTTTCTTCCCTGACTCCCTTTGAGAGAACGATCCTGGAAGGTCCTTCTCAAAAGGGCTTAATATCCGATATCTATATAATTCTGAATGCCTACCTGCTGCAGACTAGGGGTGAACAATACATTCTTATATGCTTAAATGGGAGAGGTTCCTGGGTGAGGAGCTCTCCTTAGAGCTGTGGTAGGCAGTCTGGTCTCACGCAGCCAAAAGCTTTCTTTGTACTCTTTATAAAGAAAAGCCCTTATTGCTGCTGGGGATGCCAATGCGCTAAGGGGACATTGTTGTGCTGTCCAAGAATAACCTCTTACTGGAAATTAGTTCAGGGCTAATTGCAGCCCCTCTTTGATGTGTGTATCCCATTTACCCCCAAATTTTTCCAACTGGGCCTGTCCTTTTTGAGAATCACCAGCCAAAAAAACTACAATGCACTATTCCCAACGCACACATTCCTGTAAAGATGGCTGTACTCGTAAGTGGGTGCTGAAGTGACCACCGGCTGGAACCGTTTGTAATAAGAGAGAGCAATGACACCAGCACACCATGATCTCCAAAAATGGGTCCAAAGCTTTAATCAGCGATCACATCATTACAGCAGAAAGCAACGTTTCTGAGCCACACAGGACCCCTTCATCAGGCATGCCTGATGAAGGGGTATAAGATAAAATGCTATTTATAGCGTTATTACCTTGTCTTTGGCAAATGTGTATGTGTATATTAACTCGATGGGTATATGTCTATTTTTGGCCAAGCTAACTATGCCTTATGTTTTCACTGTTACCACTGTTTGCATATATATTTTTTTTTTACAAAACTCATTTCATGCAGGCTGCATTTGCTACACTAAAGGCACAAAGCACTTGGTATTCTTCAAATCTGCTTTCTTTGATTGTCTTTTTCTACCTGAAACAACATTCAGCTCTTTAAACAGAGCAGACAGAAAGAGGAAAGAAAGGGGGCGAGTCATTCCTCTGACTCATTAAAGTAGACTGTAAGTTAGATTTATAAGTCTGTCAAACTGTAATTTAAGAACTTCAGTGCACAAATGTGCTATTACATTATGAGATAATACTTATAGAAGATGATTTTCCTGTTGCCACCCCCCTCCCCATTGTAGCCAGGACCTTGGGTGGGTTATGTATTTTTCTTGTCCTGAACTTCAAACTCAATACCCCTTGCGGCACTTTTCACTTCTATGCATGTAAGAAAACATGGGAGTGAGGGGCCGCGCTATCTGTGATCAACAGGTTGTATATGTTGCATGGCTTTTCCCCCAAGATAATGCAGGGACATCATGAGAAATAGGGAAGTGCCAGTGTGCTACACATCCTTAAAGAACATGGAGGACATGCTGTAGAGGAGACTTGCACTTCCTTAGGGGATATTTATTGGACCTTTTGGAAGAACAAAACAAAATAGGTCAATTGTTATCAAGACTCCACACCTGCCCGAAGGCAATGCAAAAATGACATACTACATTACATTGCTTACATCCTACCAAAGTCATATAATCACCAGTGGCCTGTGTAAAAAAGACAAAAACTACATGGTATGTGCTCGGAGTGACCCAGTTCAGTAGGTAGGCAAACAGGAAAATGTGTGTGTGAAGTGTCACCGGCGCAAAAAACAAAAAAACTCCAAAAATATATTTATAACTCAAAAAAACATATATATAGGATTTGCTACAGCTATAAGTTCCCCACTAATATAGTGTGGAATATACGCTAAATTGATATGATGGATAACAGTGCTAACCCCAATTTAATATCTGTGACAATAAACACTGTGTGCCTCCATCAGTGACATGTCATACATTAGAATCAACACATAAAGTAAACTTGTAGTGATTCAAATATATACATATGAATTATGACCTCAGGGAATTTTTTTTTAAAATAGTAGTAGAAGAAAAAAATGTAGTATTAGAGAGAAAGTCCCAGTGCTGCTCTTTTTTAAAAGTAGTTTGACCCACATGCTCAAAGTTCAAATCTGTGTTCCCCCAAATCGTGCTTTACCACCACTTTCCAAAGTTTGCACTCACCAGAAAGCAATGATCAAAACACCTCAAATATATGCCTGGATTAGTTGTTCCTTTTGTAGAGGTATGCCACGGGTTTCACAACAATTGTTGCAATATTCATTCCATATACCTCCAACTTTCAGTGATCTTAAATCCTCATAGAAAACAAACCACCATCATTGCGCAACATCCCTTACTTTATTTTTCTATAAAACATATGTAGCAAATGTGCACTCACATGATATACTTCACTTCACTACACGCTTTTTATATTGTTTGTTGATTATTGGTGATACCCAATAAACATACGTCATTTGATCTACACTATTGGCGTTTTTTACATCTTTTTGGGAACCACCCATACTCTGGAGACTCTCCTGTGGCCGTGACCCTTCCTCAGTCCTTGGAATTGGCAGCCACGACAGTGATTACAGAGGAAAGATCCCCCTCGAGATCCGGGGTTCCTGCGAACAACCATCGTCCATCAAGGATCTCTGAGCCTGTTTGATTCGGTGTCACCGGCATCCGAATCCACTTCCTCTGGTAAGCGTATTTCATCTATTCCCATTATATGATCGTATTATCTATGAGACACAGAGGAGAAGATTCCTGCACCAGTGCAACATTCTGTATACAGTTTATTCTTGGACTTTTCATTGTCTGACCCATGGCCACACATTTGGACATTATTATATCTTAGTCACTATTCACCTTATACCACGTCAAGCCATGGGCCTTTACTAATGGCTACCATTACTGATGTGTTTTTTATTATTGGTTACTTTTATTAGCGCTACATTTCATTTCTATCTTCTGATATACTGTAGTGCCTTTAGACCGGCACAAGTCTAACCATCGTTCCGAGCGGTGTCTCTGTTCACCGACGTGTGGTGCAAGCCTGGGTTTTGTGCGGGTTAGGGACAGGATGTGACGTTGGTGCTGCTCACTAGCCTCTACGCGTTTCACATCACTTGTGCATCATCAAGAAGCTTCTGCTTGCTTATTTACACTTAGCTAAAGCCAGGTCTTGCCTCAAGATTACATTTTTTAACATATGGTATGAGCAAGGATGCATTCTGGGAACTTAACAGTTGGTTATCGCAGGAAACTGATGGGCTACCGAGCATCCCATCATTGACCTGAATCCAATGTTGTGTGAAGCTAAAAAAGAATCCAGCAACTTTTACTGTTGTTGTTGTTTTTTTTAATCATAGTATATTTGTATTCTTGAAAGAAAAAGCAAATTTAAAATGTATGTTCCCTTATGTAAAAAATTAGCTGATAACATTATAAATATACACTTACAAGCAAACAGCATGAGGTGTCTGATGATGTATTTATACTTGATGTACAGATTATCAATTTCAAAGGAGCCTTATCAAAGGCTTCCTGCAAGTTTCAGCAAATGGATTTGCAACAGGACTCCATTTAGGGATACAATTTCCCCTAGAATCAAACATTCATTATTTATTTACAGTATTTTAATATACGGTAATCAATTTCCCATGCACTGGCTACTAAATGTAAACTTTGCCATATACATTAAAACATTTTAAAAGCACATGAGAATAGATGTTATAATGTTAATGCACTGAAACAATTTTGGATCAATAAAGTATTTACTTTATGTACTATGTGCTTGGGAGAGTGAATACAAAACTTTTTTATAAATCTGTCTTAACTTTAAATAACAGCTAAATGGGCTGTGTGGCAAAGACACATACATGTTAAACATCCCATTCTCCAAGTAGGTATATTGGCAGTTTAAATTTGTTTTTGTGAGTGTCATTAGCAGATTTTCACATAAAGTAGTTCTTTTTAATTTAGGTTTACTAGTCTTTTAAGTCCTGAAGGGCACAGAAACAGTGCAGGAATTACAGTCTACTCACATACTTGTTACAAGGCTATGTTCATTTAGTTACTATGTCACCAGGCTTAGGAGGAGCTAGAAGCAATAAATAATAGTCTCAGTTGTTAGCTATGGTCTTTTCATGCCCAGACTGTTAAAAGGACAGGTTTTCTCTCCCATTGTTTCTTACATCTAAGTGCTCTGCTATGTGAGCTTTTATACTGCTGCTAATAGTAAGTCACTGCATTTCCCTACACTTGTCACCCGGGACAGATTAATGTCTTTGGCAATAGGTTGTATCATCCTTTGTATTACTTTATTTTAGGAGAAAATTCTGGTCTGTGAAGGAAGGTTTAATGAGAGTTCCTACTGGTTGGTGACATGTGACCGAAGATCCCTGAGATTTCAAAGCCCTTTTAAATTCTAATAATGTGTGCAAAATCCTTTTAGACTAGTGTATAGTTAGTTTTAATATATATTCAGAAATATTTTTGCCTGCTACAATGGCAGAAGTTGATTACATTTGTGTGTGGTCTTCTTGGTAAATACGCAATTTATTACCTTCAAGGAAGATTTAGTGCTAGATGAAGTGACCTTTTGTGCGTGTTGTTGCTGTGGAATTCCTACTGCAGGGATATTACTGCTACTAGGCAAATGCCACTGGAACCATATACTGATAATATATTAATGCTTCTGTTGCAGCCCATGGCAAAGAAGTTCTTCCCAAAGTACTTTACATAAACTCAAGTGTCAAAAAAATTATTTTTCAGTAAAGCGTTATCCCTGTTAACTTGAAAGATGGAAAGTAATGTAGCAATCTGAAAGAAAATTATGCTATAGCTTCTAAAGTAATGAGAAATATGGCTAATTATACCATTTACCCTTTTTTTTGCAATGATAATGGAACTTTTTTTGGTCAGTCTATTGCCACAGGAAAAGAGGGTGAAGTCTACACCATGAGTACATATATTTCAGAAAAAAAATCTTGAGAAGGTTGGAGTATTCTAGATCATGCGCTCGCTTAGAAAGACGCTGTTATCCTTTACAGTGGAAAACAAAATGTATATACTATATTATTTGTCTGACTTCTTAGTATTGGGTAAGGCAAGGGGTGCAAATTTTGGGGGTTCCTTAGAGAGGGCACCATCGTTCTTCAAACTGTATTACATGGTTCAAGTCTGCTTAGAACTTCTTCTAGAACAGTGGAATAGTATAGGAGTAGGGAAGATGGGCTGGAGTTCCACTTTTATTTAGGAGATTTCATCTTAAGCATACTTTTTTATTTTGGTTAGAATGAGGCTTTATTATTACTAAAAAAAATAATGCAATTTTAATAGACATGTTGAGTTCTCCAGGAACTTATTCAAATGCAGTCCCCGTAGTTCTACAAACCTAATCCCCAAAGATCCAGGCATTGTGCGCCAAGTGGGACCAATAAACAAAGATCACATTGTGATTATATTTAACCACTTGCTGAACGCTACACGCCGATATACATCGGCACAATGGCAGTGGTGGGCAAACGGGCGTACCTGTACGTCCCCTTTAATTGGCGGTGCTAGTGGGCACGCACGCGCCCCCACCACGTACAGTGTGACCGTGCCTGCAAGACTCGCGGACTCGATGTCCGCCGGTGTCCCGGTGATCATGTCACGGAGCCGCAGAATGGGGAGATGTAAACAAGGCATTTCCCCTTTCTGTCTAGTGACATGACAGAGATCACTGCTCCCTCTCATCGGAAGCAGTGATCGCTGTCATGTCAGTGGTAGCCCATCCCCCCAAAGTTATAATCACTCCCTAGGACACACTTAACCCCTTGATCGCCCCCTAGTGTTTAACCCCTTCCCTGCCAGTGTCATTTACACAGTAATCAGTGCATTTTTATAGCACTGATCACTGTATAAATGACAATGGTCCCAAAATAGTGTCAAAAGTGTCCGATGTGTCTGCTATAATGTCACAGTCATGATAAAAATTGCAGATCGCCGTCATTACTAATAAAAAAAAAAATTAATAATAAAAATGCCAATAACGATCCACCATTTTGTAGATGCTATAACTTTTGCGCAAACCAATCCATAAACGCTTATTGCAATTTTTTTTACCAAAAATATGTAGAAGAATATATATTGGCCTAAACTGAGGAAACAATTTGTTTTTTTTAATATATTTTTGGGGGGATATTTATTATAGCAAAAAGTAAAACATATTGCTTTTTTTTCAAAATTGTTGCTCTTTTTTGTTTATAGCACAAAAAATAAAACCTCAGAGGTGATCAAATACCACCAAAAGAAATCTCTATTTGTGGAAAAAAAAAGGACGTCAATTTTGTTTTGGTGTAATGTCGCAATTGTCAGTTAAAGCGACGCAGTCCCGAATCGCAAAAAGCGCTCTGGTCAGGAAGGGGGTAAATCTTCTGGGGCTGAAGCGGTTAAACAGGCAATAGTATGACAGTTACATTATAACCATAGTTGGAGATCATGTCATAAAGTACAGAAATAATAAGTATATGACAATGTTGCATATGTTGTTCACTTAAACCATATTGTACGTGATTTGCTTACTGGAAATCATTTTCAACTGTTGGGACTCATGAATTATTCAGATTCCTGTATTGGCTTAGACTGTCATAAGATTCCTGCATCCACAAAACAAGTACAAGCAATAAAAGAGGTACAATAAAGTAAAAACAATTTAAGCGCAATCACTTCTATTTAGAAATATGTGCATTGTATTTACATGGAAAACCGTGATTTTTTTTTCTTTCCAAGGTATTCTTTAAGGCTGAAAATTACCTATCAGTGTGTCTATCGCACATCAAATTGTATTTTCCTATTGTCAGTGCTGTATGTTATATTCAAATGAGCCAGACTGTTATAAGAGCATATGGATTTTTCGAATGATCTTTCTATCTTAGAAGATTTTATTTGAAAAATGTTGGTGTGCTCTTGATAGGTAGCAGAGGCTATTATCTTTTAAAGCTATGGATAGCTGAATCTCATTAACTCCGTCTGTGACACTGTTCCATATTGCTGAGAGACAGCTTCACATAGAAAGAATTCTGTTAATGGCAATGAGCTTTGGAGCTACGCACAAGCTGAATTATATAGCAAGCTTTGTGACTGGTCTAAAGTTTTCCTTTAACAACTATACTGAACTCTTTTCTGACATGGAAGCTATTTATATGTATTTGCAATAAAAGGGCTTTATTTAAAAACTGCTTAAAGTGGAGCTGCAAATTGCACCCTTAATGTTTCTATTAGCTATCTATGCATCTAGAATCCTTAACTGATAAAAAATATTGTATAGTACACACAGATTTACATTGATCATATTAATAATTGCTTATAGCTTATTGCCCATAATCTTTTACAATGTTATTGCAACTCATGGAACTCCCCTATAAAAACTATTGTACATTCATGGGAACTAGTGCAAGAAATTTCTGACCAGTCAGCTTGCAGGTTGTTTCTCCAGTTCCTTTCAAATAAAGCTGTCTGTTAACTGGCTGCTAAGGACATTGCTCCTGCTCATTCTTTCCTAAAATAATCTTTGCACCTTGTAGTAGATATAAATGAGGTATACTTAAGCTGGCCATAGATGGGTAGAATTTTGAACGAAAATTCTTAGGAAAACAAGGTCCTAAGAAAGTTCATTTGAATCGACGTTACTTTTGGAACAAAATTTCAAGAAGCAGGATGAAAAATGTTTCTTGAACAAATGAGAAGTTTTCCTTCACTAAATTCGATTCATTCCAAAATGAAATGTTAAAAGCAAATAAAACCTTTGAACGACAAACCAATGTTCTGAAAATTTTCATTCACATTTACTTAAGACTTTTCCTAAGAATTTTTGTTTGAAATGTTATCCTATCTATGGCCAGTTTTACATTTTGTAGAAATGGAAATATAATTCCATTGGCAGAGGGAGACTTAAGTATTACCGCTAATGACCACTACCCCTACCAAAGGGACCATTAAGCTGGCCATACATAAATTGACCGATTCACAGGGACTGGACAAATTTGGATCCATGTATAGGCAGGGAGGTTGTACAAAAGTTGATCTCCTGATCAACTTCTGTATAACCGCCCTGTCAAATATTCCCCATTCAATCAGTGTCGCTGGTGAAAGCCGGAAGTGATGGTCAATGTATTCTGACAGTGGGGAACTGTCCATGCTGTCTGAATAAAATGACACAGCAGGGAGAATTCCTTGATCCACCTTGAATGTGTGGATGGGGGAATCAAGGTTTTTTTTTTTCTTTTCTTTTCATTCTTTTTTTTCTTTTCTCTTTCTTTCTTTTCTTTGCTTTCTTTTTTTCTTTTTTTTGTTTAACCAGGATGAAAGAAAAAAAAGGCACATCTATGGATTGCCTTAATGATTTAAAATGCAATCAGTCAAAGATAGAGTTTGGATTAGAGTTATGCCGCGGTCACACGAGCTGATTTTCTGTCGGAAAAACCTTGGATGGTTTTTCCGACAGAATTCCGCTCAAGCTTGCCTTGCATACACACGGTCACACAAAAGTTCTCCGTCAAGAATGCGGTGACGTACAACACTACGACAAGCTGAGAAAATGAAGTTCAAATGCATGCGTAGGAATTTTGCGCGTCGGAATTTGTACAGACGATCGCATTTTCAGATAGGAACTTTTTCCGACCGAAAAATTGAGAACCTGCTCTCAATCTTTTGCTGGTGGGAATTCCGCCAGCAAAAGTCCGATGGAGCATACACACGGTCGCATTTTCTGACCAAAAGCTCTTATCGGTCTTTTGCTGGCTGAATTTCCGATCGTGTGTACGCGGCATTTGAATTGTTTCTTAGGATTTGGATTTTTTTTTCCAGTATGTAAGGGCTTAAAATAAAAGTTTTAATAGTACAAACTCCGCCTG
This sequence comes from Lithobates clamitans, assembly GCA_037952925.1. Classification (NCBI taxonomy): domain Eukaryota; kingdom Metazoa; phylum Chordata; class Amphibia; order Anura; family Ranidae; genus Lithobates; species Lithobates clamitans. Next base: position 18,534,104 of record JBBGZY010000438.1, read on the forward strand.
TTTTATACTCTGCACTGGTTCAGATGTATAAATACAAAATTGTCTGACTACCTGGAAAACTGGTTGTCAAAACTGCTCTGAGGTTACCAGAAAGCCTTTTGTATTGTTGTTGTTACCATAATCACACCAAGTGTCAAGGCACACTGGCAATCATGTCACTGATAAGAACTTGCCAGCAGGATTGCTTTGTAGAACATAGCAGGGAGTGAAAACACTCACTCACCTGCTTCCATGTGTTGCACCCTAGCTGACTGGAGGAGTGAGGCATCACTTTCTTGCTGGCAATTTAGGTTTTGCAACACTTTTGACAGTGAGGAGGCATTATCTTGCTGCAAAACCTGGCAAAGTAATACACATAGAAGTTTGTATAATCCCTGTTTTTGCTTGCAATCCTGTGACTGGCGAATATTCTTTAGCGACAAGATCACTCTGAGTTCAGAGGGCGGTGATAAATGGGGAGTACTTGAAATGGGCAAGGGTGGGTAGTGGGGTCCCCCAGGGTTCTGTGCTGGGGCCAATCCTATTTAATTTGTTCATAAACGACCTGGAGGATGGGGTAAACAGTTCAATCTCTGTATTTGATGACGATACTAAGTTAAGCAGGGCAATAACTTCTCCGCAGAATGTGGAAACCTTGCAAAAAAATCTGAACAAATGAATGGGGTGGGCAACTACATGGCAAATAAGGTTCAATGTAGAAAAATGTAAAATAATGCATTTTGGTGGCAAAAATATGAATGCAATCTATACACTGGGGGAGAACCTCTGGGGGAATCTAGGATGGAAAATGACCTAAGGGTTCTTGTAGATGAAAGGCTCAGCAATGGCATGCAATGCCAAGCTGCTGGTAACAAAGCAAACAGAATATTGGCATGCATTAAAAAGGGGGTTAATTCCAGGGATAAAACGATAATTCTCCTACTATACAAGACTCTGGTCCGGCCGCACCTGGAGTATGCTGTCCAGTTCTGGGCACCAGTCCTCAGGAAGGATGTACTGGAAATGGAGCGGGTACAGAGAAGGGCAACAAAGCTAATAAAGGGTCTGGAGGATCTTAGTTATGAGGAAAGGTTGCGAGCACTGAACTTATTCTCTCTGGAGAAGAGACGCTTAAGAGGGGATATGATCAAACTTTTTCGCAGAAGGGAGTTTAACAAAACTCATGGCCACTCATTTAAATTAGAAGAAAAGAGGTTTAACCTTAAACTACGTAGAGGGTTCTTTATTGTAAGAGTGGCAAGGATGTGGAATTCCCTTCCACAGGCGGTGGTCTCAGCGGGGAGCATTGATAGCTTCAAGAAACTATTAGATAAGCACCTGAACGACCACAACATACAGGGATATACAATGTAATACTGAATATAATCACACACATAGGTTGGACTTGATGGACTTGTGTCTTTTTTCAACCTCACCTACTATGTAACTATGTAACTCTTGTGACGTGGCCATAAGGACTTGCATTGATGAGCTGTTTGTTTATAGGTGTATTTAGCTGTGTGATCAGTTTTAAATGCTTCTGAAAGCAGAGTTTATTCACAGGTTTGAAAGACCTGCAGTTTGAGCACCTTCTGACCTGAATTTAATCTCCAAGCAATGTCAACCTGCTACAAGCTGCTTTTGTATTCCCATTGACTTATATAAGAAGAGAAGTGGTTCTGCCACAAACAAAAACAAATGTTCACAGACTCTAAAGCCTAGTACACACTATTTGTTTGTTTTTTCATTCAACCCAGCGATGTTAGTACAGCGATCTCCCCCGCTGAGCTATTGTGTTCTGACAGGGGGACGGCCCCTTCTCCAGAACACATCGGATGCCGATCGGCAGACTTTCTTCAGCCATGCCCCTTTAACAGATGACGGCCGAACGGCCAGCTTCCATCGCGCCAGCTGCCATACCCACGGGCCAGTGCCACCTGTTATTCAGCCCGTGTGTACGGCCCTTAACTCACAACATTGGCTTAAATAATCTGATGTTAATCATAGGGTTATAACACCTGTATACAGGGAGTTACTGTCATTGAACTATTGCAGCCAGCAACCTGCCCACATATATAAATGTGTGTAGGAATAAGACCGAACTCCTTTGTGTTAAACTGCAGCAAGTGCAAAGGAGGAAAGTTGTAAGCGGTATGGTTAAACATTAGGAACCTCTAATCATATCATCTTATGATAAAGATAATAAGTCATTACAGTGGTGCTGAAAGGATGCCCTATAATTTCACTTTTATCAGAGTTGATTCACAAAAGCTGTTATGCTTGTTATGATCAACAACCTTATAAATCATTTTATTAAGTGCCAATTTTAAAGTGCAGGTATCCATTGGAGTCAGTCAGTTGGCTCTTCCAAGGTCAGACTAGGACAGGAGGAATTAAAATTGGTTTCAGTGGGTTGATGCACTTAACCACTTCCTGTCCACGCTATAGCCAAAAGACAGCTACAGTGCAGGCTTGCTGGGAGGGCATATATGGATGCCCTCCCATGATTGCGTTTTCCGTGTGCCACAGGAGACGCATGGGCAGCGCGTGCTGTGATCGCTCAGTCACATGATCAACTATATCCAATGACAGCTGATCACCATGTAAACGTAAGCTGGTTATCGGCTTTCTTTTCCTCACATGAACAGCGTGAGGAGAAGAGAGCCGATAACTGGCTTGTGTTAAAGGGACAGCTACACTAATAATCAGGGCACTGATTACAAGTGTCCTGATTATCAGTGCAGTCCCAACAGTGCCCACCAGTGCTTCAAATCAGTGCTCACCAGTGCTGCCAATCAGTGTCATCTATCAGTGCTGCCTGTCAGTGCCACCTATCAGGGCCCTTCAGTGCCGCTTATCAGAGCCCATCAGTGCCACCTAATAGTGCCCACCAGAGGCGCCTATCAGTGCTGCCTTATCAGTGTCCATCAGTGCCACCTACTAGTGCCCATCATTTCCCATCAGTGCAGCCTCATAAGCACGCATCAGTGCCCATCAGTGGACCCCCATCAGGCAACATCAGCGAAGGAGAAAAAATACTTGTTTGCAAAATTGTATAACAAACTATGGAAAATGTTTTTTTTTTTCAAAATGTTCAGTCTTTTTTCGTTTGTTTAGTAAAAAAAATAAAATCCAGTGATGATTAAATACTACCAAAAGAAGGTTCTATTTGTGTGAAAAAAAATGATAAAAAGTTCATATGGGTACAGTGTTGCATGACCGCACAATTCTCATTCAAAGTGCGACAGCGCTGAAAGCTGAAAATTGGCCTGGGCAGGAAGGGGGTAAAAGTGCCCAGTAGGCAAGTGGTTAAAAGGTATGCAAAAACTTACAATGATCATCTGGAATTTGGCTCCCTTGATCTCTGTTAAATATGCCATTGAACTTTTTGTTGTTTCTGATAAGTCTTGGCCAGAAGTTTTGGCAGCTGATTGTGTCCCATGTTCTCTGCCTGTGCTGACTGTTATCAGTTACATTGCTCTCAGTTATCTGCGAGGACTCTAGAACCTCACCCCTCTATGTTATGGGGAAAAGAAGAAGAAGAAGTCTTGTAGTAGTATTATGTTTCTGTTGTGCTGACACAGTAGGGTGAACGTTGTAACCCTAGAACTAGAAATGAGTTAGTGACAAATTCACAAGGTGAAAATAAATGAAAACAATCTTAAAATAAAAAGAAAACTAATGCTGCCATCACATCTAAGGACTGACAAGCTGCAATGTATTTTGTTTCTGGGGCTTAGATATGTTTTGAGAATCAGGTCCCTTGACTGACTAAAGTTTTGTCTTATCCAGTTCTTCAGCTTATTTGTATCAATAGCAAAATATGTAGAAGCTTGTTATCTTTATCACTTGTATTATAATACATCCTTTATATTAATCTTCAAAGTGAATGGAATACTTTTCTACAAGCCTTACATTATTTGTTCATAGTAAAGTTCAGCAGAAAGTTTTTTATGGGATCCTTAGGAGTATAAACACTCTTACCTCTGCACGGTAAAGTTTACAGACCTTTGAGCTTGTCCTAGGTCAGTGTCGTCTGCTCTGGGATATAAAGCAGAGACCTTAGCAAACCTCTTGTTATCCTTATATTACTTTGTACTTGTAGCGATTAACCTCTCAGCCAATTCAGTCACAGCACAACTCTCTCAGGAACAACTCTGTTTAATAAATCTGGCTGTGATTGCGCATCACATTTACATGCATTCACATTTGAAGATTTTATGCTGGTCTTTTTCTTGTATACAAAATGCAAACAAACAATTGTCTCCTATTAGTAACTGTGTCAACATTGCCTCTTTCTCTACTTTCTGTAATCAAGCATACAATTAATTTCCTCCCATTTATGTTGGTGATTAACATGGTCTTGGCTGCCATTATAGTCCATAACAGCCTGGCATGGTTTATAGGACAGCGATAATTTCTGCAGCAACAAGCCAATAAATAAAACAAACAATGAATGGGCTCATCTTTAAAATGCACCTTTTGTTTATTGGAGAAGAACTGTTCTATTAGCATCTAAATTGTCCACTTACCAAAACAATATCATTTTTAACATAAAAAGCCTTTCTGTGAAAGAAACACCATAGAAGATAGCTACATGAACAGAGCACACTGAATTATACAGAATAAAACAAATTTTAATAAATATAAATGGTAAAATTGCACTTACAATTTGAATATTAAGTCTTCCAACAGATATTGAAACCACTCTCAGTAGGAAGCTGGAAAAAAGAGAGATGTAAACAGCAGTGGCGGCTGGTGGTATATTTTTTTTTTGGGGGGGGGCAGCAGACAATCCACCCGCCGCCACCACCTTCCCCCCAGTCGGTCAGGTCACAGGCACCCCCCCCGGTTAGTCACTAGCCCCACACTTATTCCATCTAGGTCACAGGCAGCACTTACCCCAGGGCAGCTGGCGGCGTCTCCTCCTCCTGGTGCCTATCGGGTCTTAAGGGATCATTGACACTTTGTTGTTTTGATGCATTTCCTCAACACATGCTTGTCCAATGTAGCTTATTATCAGGGACCATGAATCAGACCAAGACAGAAGTATAGTTAAATCACACTTGTTTATTAATAATAATAATAATAATAATAATAATAATAATAATAAGGTAAACAGAGTAAGCTTAGTCAAAACAAACCAAAGTTCAGTAACCGGATCGGGTAGTCAGCCAAGCAAATGTCAGAGAGCCAGAGATAAACGTAGTAGTACAGCAAGCAGGATCAGAAGGAACGTCAGCCGAGCAAGTCTTCAACAGGAATGCAGGAGAAAGTCTCTGTGATGTTGACAAAGGTGAAGGCAGAGATCAAGTGTGCTGGACGACTTTAAGTAGGCAGGACTAATGAGCAGAATCAACAACAGCTGGGTAACTGTGGAGAGAGATGGGAGCTGGCAATTAGCCGACAGCTGAGTGGCCAGCTCAGAGAAGGAAGGGCTGAGCCCAGCCCTGGCACTTATTTAGATGAATAGGTTGCAAAGCACCAAAACAGACAAAAACCTAGACATGTAGTATTTTTTTTAGATGCAATGCAAAGTAGTGTGTTTCTGTGTGCTGGAACACTTGTACACCGGAACTATGTTGCCTTGGTCTGTTGGGGTATGAATAGGGTTGCCACCTCATCCCTTTTTTTTTTATTTTTTATAATTGTATTTTTATTGATTTTCAAAAATTAAGTACAAAGTTTTAGCAAAACGAGCATTACATTGTCAATGCATGTGCATTATACAGCAATCATTATAGAAAAAAGAAAAACAAAGTATAAAGTAACAAATATAGGTGACAAAAAGTGTTCACAGTAACAAAACACATAGATATATTAGGTCAATTCCCTATGGTGTGAAAATAAGCGTAATATTGGAGGGAGTCTGGATCCTTGAGATCAGTTCAGGCCATATACACAGGTAGTATAGGGTTGACTTAAGATTAGGGTTAGCCTGGTGTCATCCCGTACTCCGAAAGATCCCATGGTTCCCATATTTCAGTGAACTTGGAAACACAATCGTGTACCGAGGCTGTCAAAAACTCCATTGTCCGAATCTCAGCCACCAAGAGTAGTAATCTGGACCGTGGGGGAGGGGTATTGGATAGCCAGAATAACGGAATAAGTCTTCTGGCGGCTAGTAATATGTAGGATATTAATTTGTTTGTCTTTTTAGATATCCCTGATGGAGGTAGGCCCAATAGATAAGTCAAGGGATCCATCGGAAGGGACACCCCCGTCACCTTTTGTATAAGAAAATGTACATCACACCAAAAAGGTTGAATCAAAGAGCACTGCCAAAAAATGTGGAACAGTGAGCCTATTTCAGTTCCACATCGCCAACAATGTTGCGAGACTGAAGGGTCATACTTATGAATTACATCGGGTGTTCTGTACCAGAACATGAGAATTTTAATGGTTGTCTCTCTCTGGGTGACACATTTGGAAGATTTAAATGTAGAGGACCAGATTCTATCCCACATCTGTATTGTAACAGGACGGCCCACTAGATGAGACCACTTGCGCATATAAAGATGTAATGTCTCTGTGATGGGAGATGACTCATGGAGGATACTATATACACCTCATCCCTTTAAATGCAGATAAGGCACCAAGTGAAATGAATTACCACCTTAATCAGCCACAGAACCTGTGTAATCAATATGTGTTCGGGTTTAAATGGATGAGGTGGCAACTCTAGGTATGAACAACATTGCAATGCACTAATGCAAATCACCCAGGTAAAGCATGTTTCAGCAACTACCTGGTATGGAGTAGTGTAAATGGGCCCCACAGGTTCATTTTAACATAATCTCAACCTTTAGTACTTATACTAGGGATGCACCGAAATTTCCGCCGCCGAAACATATCGGTTCGAAAATGGCCTTTTTGGCAAAATGGCGAAAAGGAAATTACGTGAATAACATCATTGAAAATTAGGCGGGGCCCCGCCCCTGGTGCCGCCCAGTATGGGGGTGTCGTTCTGGAGTGTCCCCGTCCAGCCCCAGTCCAGTCCAGTCTTCTCCTCTCATGACATGCTGTTAGAATCAGTGAGCCCGCTCGCTTCACCGAGCGGGCTCACTGTTTCTAACAGCATGTCAAACAACAAGTCCTGCACTCTTAACCCCCATGGTGCTGCACACTATTAATGCTCCTCCCGCTGATTATACCGACAAGCTGCTCCTTAATGCTGTGCTGACAGCTTTCCTCCATAGATAGAGCACTGTTCTTGGCTTTGCCTTGCTTAACACTGCCCTGTCCTGATCCTGTCTGACATACTAAAGCAGGCTGCATGATGGGCACTGGTAGGCTGCTGGGCACTGGTGAGGCACAGGCAGGTTGCAAATGATGGGCACTGGTAGGCTGCTGGGCACTGGCAGGCTGCATTTAAAGGAACCTGGTAAGGCTGCATTGATCTCCTGTACCACAACTGCAGTCTCTGAACATCTCCTGTACCATGTCTGTAGTCTCTGACCATCTCCTGTACTATGTCTGCAGTCTCTGACCATCTCCTGTTGTATGTCTGCATTCTCTGACCATCTCCTGTACCATGTGTGCAGTTTCTGACTATCTCCTGTACTATGTCTGCAGTCTCTGACCATCTCTTGTACTATGTCTAGAGTCTCTGACTATCTCCTGTACTATGTCTGCAGTCTCTGACCATCTCCTGTACTATGTCTGCAGTCTCTGACCATCTCCTGTACCATGTCTGCAGTCTCTGACCATCTCCTGTACTATGTCTGCAGTCTCTGACCATCTCCTGTACTATGTCTGCAGTCTCTGACCATCTCCTGTACTATGTCTGCAGTCTCTGACCATCTCCTGTACTATGTCTGCAGTCTCTGACCATCTCCTGTACTATGTCTGCAGTCTCTGACCATCTCCTGTACTATGTCTGCAGTCTCTGACCATCTCTTGTTGTATGTCTGCAGTCTCTAATTATCTCCTATATCATGTCTTCAGTCTCTGACCATCTCCTGTACTATGTCTGCAGTCTTTGACCATCTCCTGTTGTATGTCTGCAGTCTCTGATCATTTCCTGTATCATGTCTGCAGTCTCTGACCATCTCCTGTACTATGTCTGCAGTCTCTGACCATCTCCTGTACCATGTCTGCAGTCTCTGACCATCTCCTGTACCATGTCTGCAGTCTCTGACCATCTCCTGTACTATGTCTGCAGTCTCTGACCATCTCCTGTACTATGTCTGCAGTCTCCGACCATCTCCTGTACTATGTCTGCAGTCTCTGACCATCTCCTGATGTATGTCTGCAGTCTCTGACCATCTCCTGTACCATGTCTGCAGTCTCTGACCATCTCCTGTATCATGTCTGCAGTCTCTGACCATCTCCTGTACTATGTCTGCAGTCTCTGACCATCTCCTGTACCATGCCTGCAGTCTCTGACCATCTCCTGTACCATGTCTGCAGTCTCTGATCATCTCCTGTATAAAAATATTTTTTAAAAACAGTCATTTTCGGTATCAGTCATTTTTGGTATCAGTTTCGGTTTTTGTCCTAGTGTATTTTTCATTTTTGGTATCGGTTTCGGCACCAAAAAACCCATTTGGTGCACCCCTAACCTATACCGTACAGAATGGGAAGGGAGAGGAGGATTTGCTGGGCCAGCATAGAGCGTAATTAGACACGTCTAGAAAAGGAGAGGGCTTTGGCAATTAAGCAGGTATGAGGTTAGGGAATTGACTCTTCCTGGAGTAGTCCAATTTTCTAGCACAATCAAAGCAAATTGCAAGTCATTAAAAAATTATTTCTGAATAAGGCTGACTATACAACCTGATTCTACAATCTCTGTACAATCCTCTTTAGATTCACGTAAACTATGCAGCTTGAACACAAGCCTAAACAATCTATTCAGTTTATATTCAATTAAGCAGGTGCTTGCACTACATAGCTGTTGATATATCTAAAGAAAATTATACAATCGGATTATATAATAGATAGCTAGCTGAAAAACACTGCAAATAAGCATTTAAAATACTTGATTTTTCTGCGCTTCTACCTGCATGTTTTATGTTGGTGACATGGTATCTTTATATAGACAGTGTTTTTTCAGTTTTTTTATATTATGGACTGTTTTTCCTTATAAACTAATAACTAATAGTACATAAAAAAAAACATCAAAACACACCAAGAGAAATTAGGGGAAAAAAAACAAGCAGCAAGCGAAAGTCTGATTTATTTTTAATTCCTATTTTTTTTATTCCTTCTATAACATCTACAAATTAATCTTTGTATGTCAAAAAATACTATGTCAACAAATACTGTATGCATGAATTCAGGACATGGGTGTTAGTCATTATTTTCCTCACTTCACCTCCCAATAATAATCTACGGTATGTGCTAATAACCCATTGGCACAATATTTCTATTCATTAGAATGGATATTTTGTTTATGATCAATTCCAAATGGTAATATTTCAAGTTTTCCAAAGTTGCAGGCTCATCCCTAATGTTCACAGTGCCATAAAATACTTGTGGGCATTTAGTTTGGATCACAAGATAATATGGACAGCAACTACCTATATAAAATTTTGTTTTTGATTATTCTAACCATGGCTTCATAATGACAACAGAAACTACCCAACTGACCCTGATCAAAAGTTTACATACCCCAGTTCTTAATACCATGCATTGCCCCCTTTAACATCAAAGACAGCTTGAAGTCTTTTGTGGTATTTGTGGATGAGGGTCTTTATCTTCTCAGATGGTAAAGCTGCCCATTCCTCTTGGCAAAAAGCCTCCAGTTCCTGTAAATTCTTGGGCTGTCTTGCATAAACTGCACGTTTGAGATCTCCCCAGAGTGGCTCAATGATATTGAGGTCAGGAGACTAAGATGGCCACTCCAGAACCTTCACTTTATTCTGCTGTAGCCAATGACAGGTCGACTTGGCCTTGTGTTTTGGATCATTGTCATGTTGGAATGTCCAAGTGCGTTCTCTGCATTCTCAATTCCTTGGATATCTTTTTATATCCCTTTCCTGTTTTATACTGTTCAACTACCTTATCCCACAGATCCGTTTGACAATTCTTTTGCTTTCCCCATGACTCAGAATCCAGAAACGTCAGTGCAGCACTGGATGAAAGATGCAAGGGTCTGTCAGGAGTCCAGAAACTCATTGACCTTTTTATACACACACACACTAATTACCAGCAAACAGATCACAGGTGAGGATGACTTTAATAGCCATTCAAACCCCTTTATGTCAACTTGTGTGCATGTTATCAGGCCAAAATCACCAGGGCATGTAAACTTTTGTTCAGGGTCATTTGGGTAGTTTCTGTTGCCATTATGATTTAAAGAGAGTAAACACAGTTGATTGATAATAAATGGCTTCAGCCAAACACTAACCATGAGTGAAAGAAAAGTTTTTGTGTTATCATTCATATTCTCTGAGAAATGGCCAAGAAATCATAAATTCTGCCAGGGTATGTAAACTTATGAGCACAACGTACCTTTAAAAACATGTTTACTTTTAAAGTGACACTATTACTACTAAAGTGACACGCCATTACTAGTAAAAAAAAAAAAATATTAATAAAAATGCCATAAAACTATCCCCTATTTTGTAGACGGTATAACTTTTGCGCAAACCAATCAATAAACACTTATTGCGATTTTTTTTACCAAAAATATGTGGAAGAATATGTATCGGCCTAAACTGAGGAAAAAAAGTGTTTTTTTATATATTTTTGGGGGATATTTATTATAGCAAAAAGTAAAAAATATTGTGTTTTTAAAAAAAATTGTCGCTATTTTTTTGTTTAAAGGAAAAAAAAAAAACGCAGAGGTGATCAAATACCACCAAAAGAAAGCTCTATTTGTGGGGAAAAAAGGACGTCAATTTTGTTTGGGAGCCGTGTCGCACGACCGCGCAATTGTCAGTTAAAGCGACGCAGTGCAGAATCACAAAAAGTGCTCTGGTCTTTGGCCAGCCAAATGGTTCGGGGCTTAAGTGGATAAAAAATAAAGTCAATTTGAGTATGTAATCTTAACTTAAAATACCTTCTACTGCTCTCAGCCTCCTCCAAAGCTTTATTTTCCTGCTGTGTTCTGACTTCCTGTTAGAGGGTGGCTATGTTTAATCTCCATGGTCCCACTGTATGTATGAATTTAGCAACCCTCTCTTACCCACTCCAAAGATGGATTAGTATGTATGGAGTATGTCTTATGGACTAAGGACTATGGATTATGAGATTTGTAGTGTGCATAGAGCAGTGCACATGACCGCCACTAATGTGCACTGCTCATTCCATACAAGGGAAGTAAGGGAGAATTAAATATTTTGGAGCCCACAGGGGACATTACAAGGAGGCAGAATAACACAGTAAGTAATAATTTCTTGAAAAACATGGTCAATAAGTAGTGGATGTGTATGGATGATTTTTGGAGAATAAGGATATTATTAGTATATTGTTACTTTAAGTAGAGTATTTGCAGAAAAATAGTCTATCACTTTTTAATGTCAATTTATGGCAAATTTCAATCTGTTATATTTGCTTTTCAAACCAACAATAGTGCCAAATAGGTATGAACTGCAAACATAATACGGTTAATTACTGGATATCAGAAAGCAGGTGCCAAGTGTTCCAGTGTCCTATGTAGAAATGGATTAAGTAAATTGGCTGTTGAAGCTGTAATGAGCAGTTTGGCTGTGCTCAGCGGTAGACTGGTGATTGTAGCAGCTGTAGAAAGGTTCACAAGTTAGTTTTCAGAGTTTTTACTTTTCTGTACTTTTCTGCTGGGATCTCAGAGGGAGCCATAATACCCAATAATAAACAGCAGGAATAAAGGGTTGGATCAGGGTCTGAACTTTGATGGGCTTGGGGTGGATTATTATTACTTTGAGCTTTGAGCTATAATCATACTTGTCCTTGCCTACTGACTAATCCAGCAGCTACTCCTAAATTACTCTTAACCCTGATATTGCATGTTTTGGTAGAAATGTTCAGTCTCCAAAAAAATGTGTATTTGGCTAAATACATATACTTTACTGATGACTGCTGCTGATGTGGCATTGAAATGCTGTTCTTTTACCATGTTTAATTTAAAATGCCTGGACGACAAGGGAGTCTAAAATCCAGGTTTTAACATTTGCATCATTTTCATAAATATGTCTTTCATTGGCAAGATATCACATGCAGGCATGGATAGGGGATATCCAGAAGGACATATGAAAGTGACATATGAGATATCCACCTTGCTCTTCAACCATGCAGAGTTACTTGAAAGAGGTAAGAACAAAGTTTTATCACCGCAAAGTGTAAAATTTAGATTGATCTCTCCAATTACATTGTGGGAGTCTACTGGGTAAAAAGATGAGGTGGTTTTGGATGATGAGTTTGAGCACTGAGGGAACATAAAACTGGCAAGCACAAAGGTACAGCTGCAGTAATTCTGAACATACATAAGTCTTTGGTGTGGAAGTCTTAATTAAAGCTGAACTCCAGCCAAATTTTCTTCAGTTTTGAAAAGACTTTGGAAGCTGGAGATCCGCTGTTAGGTTACCAATTGTATGTGGACAATTTTTAGTCACTTGTTTGATCATGGAATTGGCGCATGTGGCACAGTGCGATCTTATCACCGGGGCTTACCACAGCATGTATACGCATCATTAGAAGTGGGTGGATGAAGGGCGGTATTCTGATGGTGGGCATACCCACCGATCAATCTCTTTTTTTTCCTTCAGCCCACAGGCTGCATGAAAAAAAAAAAGACTACAATACATGCCTAACAAGGACCAGCAACGTACTGGAATGTTGCTGGACTTTGAGTGGTTATACCAGAATGATGCCTGCAGGTTTAGGTATCATCTTAGTATCATTCTTTTCATCCAGCGGTCGGCTTTCATGTAAAAGCAATCCTAGTGGCCAATTAGCCTCTAGACTGCTTTTGCAAACAGTGGGAGGGAACATCCCCCCCACCGTCTTCCATGGTTTTCTCAGGCTCACCTGTCCCGACAGGGAACCCGAGAATGCAGCCAGTGGTTCCGCCAGCTGACCATAGAGCTGATCGGAGACCAGAATGGCTTCAAACATTTCTATGGCCTAAGAAACCAGAAGCTACGAGCATTTCATGACTTAGGTTTCGCCAGATATAAACAGCACCATTGGGAAATTGGGAAAGCATTTTATCACACCAATCTTGGTGTGGTCAGATGCTTTGAGGGCAGAGGAGAGATCTAGGGTCTAATAAACCCCAATGTTTTCAAAAAAGAGTACCTGTTACTACCTATTGCTATCATAAGGATATTTGCATTCCCTGAGATAACAATATAAATGATTAAAAAAAAATGAAAGGAACAGTTTAATAAAAAAAAAAAGCAAAATAAATAATAATAAAAAAAAAAGCACCCCTGTCCCCCGTGCATATGCGCAAAGGCGAACGCAAGCATCGGTCTGGTGTCATATCTAAACAGAAATTGCACTATGCATGTGAGGTATCCGCGAAGGTCAGATCGAGAGCAGTAATTTTAGCAGTAGGCCTCCTCTGTAAATCTAAAGTGGTAACCTGTAAAGGATTTTAAAGGCTTTTAAAAATGCATGCAGTTTGTCGCCGCTGCACGTTTGTGCGCAATTTTAAAGCGTGTCGTGTTTAGTATCCATGTAGTCGGCATAAGATAATCTTTTTTATTTCATCAATCATTTGGGCAATATAATGTGTTTTAGTGCATTAAAATTAAAAATTGTTTTTTTTCCAAAAACATTGCGTTTGAAAAATTGCTGCGCAAATAATGTGTGAAAAAAAATTGCAACACCCATGATTTTAATCTGTAGGGCCTTTGCTTTAAGAGAGTGGCAGAAAGGGCTTTGTCTTCAAGTGGTTAGAAGAGTGGCTGCTGTGTGACATAAGCTTCTAGTGTTGTGCATAAAATGCCAAGACCGTTCAAACCTCCCCCCAAATGACCCCTTTTTGGAAAGTAGACACCCCAAGCTATTTGCTGATAGGCATGTTGAGTCCATGGAATATTTTATATTTTGCCACAAGTTTCGGAAAAATTACATATATTGTTCAAACATGGCATGGTTATATGTAGAATTACACCCCAAAATACATTCTGCTGCTTCTACTGAGTATGGGGATACCACATGTGTGAGACTTTTTGGGAGCCTAGCCATGTACAGGACCCCAAAAACCAAGCAGCGCCTTCAGGCTTTCTAAAGGCATAAAATTGTGATTTTACTCCTCACTACCTATCACAGTTACGGAGGCCCTGAAATGTCCAGATAGCTCAAAACGCCCCCAAATGACTCAATTTTGGAAAGTAGACACCCCAAGGTTTTTGCTAAGAGGCGTGGTGAGTATTTTGCAGCTCTCATTTGTTTTTGAAAATGAAGAAAGAAAAGAAAAATTTTTTTTTTTTTTTTCAATTTTCAAAACTTTGTGACAAAAAAGCGAGATCTGCAAAATACTCAACATGCCTCTCAGCAAATAGCTTGGGGTGTCTACTTTCCAAAATAGGGTCATTTGCTGGGGTTTGTGCTATCTGGGAATTTCATGGCCTCCGAAACTGTGATAGGCAGTGAGGAGTGAAATCAAACATTTACGCCCTTAGAAAGCCTGAAGGCGGTGATTGGTTTTCGGGGTCCTGTACACGGTTAGACGTCCAGAAAGTCCCACACATGTGGTACCCCCATACTCAGGAGAAGCAGCAGAATGTATTTTGGTGTGTAATTCCACATATAACCATGCCATGTTTAAACAATATATCATTTAGTGACAACTTTGTGCAAAAAAAACTGTACTGCCCTGCCATTTTAGCACCTCAAGAAATGAGATAGGCAGTCATAAACTAAAAGCTGCATACATTTTAGAAAATGTACCCTAGTTTGTAGACGCTATAACTTTTGCACAAACCAATAAATATACGCTTATTCACTTTTTTTACCAAAGTCATGTGGCTAAATACATTTTGGCCTAAATGTATGGCTAAAATTGAGTTTATTGGATTTTTTTTGTTGGAAAAAAAAAGGATGCAAATTTTGTTTGGTACAGCATTACATGTCCGTGAAATTACCAGTTAAAACAGTGCAGTGCCAAATTGTAAAAAATGCTCTGGTCATTGAGCAGCCAAATCTTCCGGGGCTGAAGTGGTTAAATTATACCAAGCCAGTACTTAAATCTTTAGTAAAGTGACCAGTGCTATAGCCAAGGTGATTTATCATCCATAATATAAATCAGAAAAAAGTGACAAGTCTTAATAAATATAAGTCCATAACCTAGTGCTGTATAGGATCACAAATCATGCAGTGTGCCGGTGTCTCCACATATGCTTCCCCTCTTTTTCCAGACTCACTATAAGACTTTCCCCTTTATGGGGTAAACAGCATTCACAACACACTTAAGCTGTATAAATTGTGCAGATCTAGAGCTTTTCTCTCCTTCCTCCTTAGCTCATCTGCTCATCAGCCTCACTCACATGCAGAAATAACAGAAAACTAGCACCATAGTGTGAATCCATTTTAAACATATGAGCTTTATATGAAGCTTGTGGTAACAAAATGAATAGAATTGTGGATAGTAAAGTATGTAATGATACATGAAGTACACGACATCTGGTAGCTCGACGCGTTTTTTGCAGCTTTAAGCCGCTCTTCAGGAGCAGACATGTGATGTATCTGCAATGGGAGAATAGGTTAACTAAGTAAACTAGCTTGTTTTAAAATAGGAGAGAATAGATAGAAAACTCCCCCCTTCTATTTTAAACAAGATCAATTACAGGTATATGTGCACTTAATGGCGCGATGTCAGGGACCGTGAGCCACACAAGAGCATCAGTATCGGGAGCTGAGGGGGCATGTTCAGCGGCGGCACCCATCACAGATGACGCCCCAGGTGGATCCGGGCACACCGAGCACTCCTGGTGTAAACATGGGAAGCATCAGTGATGGGTGAATGAATAAAGTGAACCAATATTTGGGCTATGTGAGTGAATTAATAATTAAAAGTGAGGGTGGACTGGATAGTAAAGATGGTTAGTGCAGAAATAAAGACTGATATTGTTGTGACTAAGCGGGAGTGAAGGTGGAAGACCATGATGGAGGGTCACCACCAAGACACTTGAAGGCAGAGGAAGGGAAAGTGGGGGGAACAAGGGGGGGGGGGGTGGCTCATGAGGGTCTGATAAAAACCTAGTGCTTGAAGGGAGGGAGGGAAGCCAGTCCAACGAAAAACGTAAAGGCCGATGTGCAAGTGGGCTCAGAGCATCCCATACCCCACCAGGGTGGCTGCCTATAAATTCACGCCACTGCAGACTAACCCCCAATGTCACACACATGAGCATGGCGGGGGAAGGGGCACTAGCACCTGGGCGGCGACTCGCCTGGCAGTTGGTGCCATCGCAGCCTCACCCAGGTGCTCGTGGAGATGAAAAAGACTTGTTGCCATATGCACAATGATATCATAATACTTAGTAAATATGTAGAAATCAATCACCAAAGTAGAATAGCATTAAGATAATACCTAATTAGAAGGGCAAGCGGATTGTCTGGAGAAAGCTATCATAGGACCATGGTTACTAAGCGCAGGACTAGTTATTGAAAAGGTAAAACCAGTTAGATGCTACCATGAGCTTCCATCCCTAAATTGATAATCATAAAAAGGGGGGAATTGGGGAATTTGGGACTTTGAATGAAGCCATGGCCGGGTATGGTCATGTGCCTCCATCCCTATCATTAAGAGGAAAAGGAGCAAAAATGCAACAGGAAGAAGCAAAGATGCAACAAAAAGGGTGGGACTTTATATGAAGCTCATGGTAACAAAATGAATAGAATTGTGGATAGTAAAGTATTTAATGATACATAGATACATGTTTACATAAATAACATTTCATTTACATAGAGATGCACACTTCCATAGTGCCAATTTCTGAAACAGTAATATCTGGTAATAACATATTTATAAACATTAACCACATAATAAGATTAGGGAATCCACCAGCATTCATGATTGGATATACACATATTGCAAGATAGCATCTGCACGGTCTATGGTCTTTCTGATCCCTGTCACTGGTGTAAACATGGGAAGCATCAGTGATGGGTGAGTCAATAAAGTGAACCAATATTGGGGCTATGTGAGTGAATTAATAATTAAGAGGGTGGACTGGATAGTAAAGATGGTTAGTGCAGAAATGAAGACTGATATTGTTGTGACTAAGCGGGAGTTAAGGTAGTAGACCATGATGGAAGGTCCCCAGCAAGACACCCAAAGGCAGAGGAAGGGAAAGTGAGGGGGACAAGGGGAGGGGGTGGCTCGTGAGGGTCTGATAAATACTTGGTGCTTGAAGGGAGGGAAGCCAGTCCAACCAAAAACGTAAAGGCCAATGTGCAAGAGAGCTTAGAGCAACCCAGACCCCACTAGGCCGGCTGCCTATAAATACACGGTGCCGCAGACCAACCCCCAACGTCACACACAGGACCATCGCGGGGGGAGGGGCGCCGACAACTGGATGGCGAATCGCCCGGCAGCTGGCGCCATCGCAGCCTTATCCAGGTGCTTGTGGAGGTAAATAGACCCGCTGGCGAGACAGCATCACGAGGACGCTGCACGTCCAGCAAGTTAGTGTGACGCTGATGCGCAGTGACGGCGCGTCCGCCCTCCCGAGCGTCAAGGAGGTGAGCGGGGGATGGAACGCCCACAGTCTGCATCGCAGCTGCCGAACTGAAAGGAATCTGGGCAACACCACAGTTCAAACACATGTTGCCATATGCACAATGATATCGTAAAGGCCAATGTGCAAGTGGGCTCAGAGCAACCCATACCCCACCAGGGCGGCTGCCTATAAGTTCACGCCACTGCAGACTAACCCCCAATGTCACACACATGAGCATGGCGGAGGGAGGGGCACTAACACCTGGGCGGCGACTCGCCCGGCAGTTGGTGCCATCGCAGCCTCACCCAGGTGCTCGTGGAGATGAAACAAACTTGTTGCCATATGCACAATGATATCATAATACTTAGTAAATATGTAGAAATTGATCACCTAAGTAGAATGAGATTAAATATAATACCTAATTAGGAGGGCAAGCAGATTGTCTTGGGAAAGCTAACATAGGACCATTGTTACTAAGCGCAGGACTAGTTATTAAAAAAGGTAAGATCAGTTAGATGCTACCCTGAGCTTCTATCCCTAAATTGATAATCAACATCTATATCAATGTTAATGTCTTTTGAATGGAGGGTGCTTAACAAATATATCCACCTTGTTTAATTTTGTGAAATTTTGATCCTCTTGTTGTCCCCCCTCCAGTGTCCTTTGATTCTATCTATAACATAAATAAATGAAGACTGAGGGATCCCTTTGATGAACTTCTCTGAAATGTCTAGGTAGACTGTGCTTAGTGAATGCTTTTTTAATGTTATTAATGTTCTCAGATCCTAACGTGTAGTGGTCTAGTGGTTCTGCCCACATACTGAAGTCAGTATGGGCATTCAATAACATACGCCACATGTGTGCTTGTACAAGTGATAATCTCTTTGATCTTGTATTCTTTGACTGTTGTCATGGATCTAAACAAATCTTTTTTCTTAGGTTGTTTTTGGCTCACTCTACATAGTAAGCATTTTTGTCATCTGTAAAATCCTTTTAGGTTTGAAAAAAGGCTAACCAATGTGGGGGGTCCAGTACATTGTGGACAAGTCTGTTTCTAAGCATGCGGGATCTTCTATATTTAAACCTGGGCCTTTGGGGGAGTATTTTGCTTAATGTTTTGTCTGATTTCAGGATGGGCCATTGCTTTTCACTATTTCCTCTACTGATTTATATTGTCTGTTGAACCTAGTAAGGAAAGCCATTTCCATGTTTCTTGTTTCCTTCTTGTTATCTCCGGGAAGGGATTCTCTGTTTATATTCTTCACTTTCCTCTTTAGGTTGTCCAACTCTTCCCTCTTGTATCCCTTTTCTATGAATATTTGTATCAGGACTCCAGGCTAAGCTTCATAGTCCTTTTCATCACTGCAATTCCTATGGATCCTCATAAGTTACCCTTTTGGTACATTCCCTGTCCATTTTGGATGGTGGCAGCTTTTTGTGGGAACATAGCCTTTCCAATCCGTTTGTTTGAAGAAAGTTATTTTTCTAAGTTTACCATTTTCCTTGTAGATCTGTAAATCAAGGTAATTAATACTGTACTGGCTCCAATTCTCTGTAAAGGAAGGCAGTTGAGGCTTGGAAAAGACTTTCAGCAGAGGTAGTGAGTCAGTCAACAGTAAGTGGATTTAAACACTATAGGGACAATCAGAAATCTACACCCTGACAAAAAAGTTGAAAAAAATAAATAAAAATGAGGAAGACTTTTCTGCCATCACTCTTCTATGTTTCTACGAATAAAAGATAAGACATTTCTATTACTTAAGGATTTCGGTGCCACGTGATTATATTATAGAACTAATAGCATGTAGCAATAGGCCATTTTTTTGCCTTTCCAGAGTCATTGGAATAGAGACCAATGGAAAGTCAGTTTTGCTGGTTGGTCATTTTACATGCATCCGCTGTCTTTTAAATAGTATTGGTTTAGGTTTTATGGATACAAGTTTGTTTGTCTGACTTCTTGCACAAATACTTCAATGAACTTTTAAAATACTGGGAACACAGCACATGAGGACACTATAACAATCCAGATATACATTATTTGAGCACTCCATTTGGAAAACATTTACAAAGGGAGTCTCTGATATAAGTTGATTCCTCATGGGGAACAAAACTGCCTAGATGTCAACCATTTCCTGGTACAAGCTAGCAACTTGAAAATAAATATGCACAGCAGATTATATGCAGTGTTTTCTCTTGCCTACACTAATCTAAAATTAGCCAGTGATGGGTGCAGACATATTTAATGCACAAAGGATGACAATAAATATGATTCTACTATTTTGGCAGTTATGGCCTTGTATGATTATTCTCTGCTTATGCAAAGTTGCACTGACATTTGTAGAGTTCAGTGCAAACATTTTTCTTTTTTTCTTTGCCTGGGCTCACCTACATTATCTTCTAGAATATGCAGCTTTTCCTTTGATTCCACAATTGTTTTTTGTATGTCAGATCACAAAGAGAACAGAGAAACTCTGTCAACAGAGTATAGTAGATATACTTGTCAACTTTCTACTTTTTGTGTCAACTTAACAATGAGGGATCCGAATGTACATGCAGTTGGCATTGCAGGTAATAAGAATTTACCTGCAATGCTTTATCATGGCTGAGCATTACTGTTTGACAGCTCTCTACTGACCATGATTGAGGACTAAAATAATACATAAATCAATGTCCCATCACTGCCTCATAGTGACTCTAAATTTGTGATAAACTATGGATTACAATTTGGGTGGAGATACTTCCTATTCTAAAAAAAAAAAAAGAAAAGAAAAATAGTCAAGGTACAAACATTTCAGAAGGTTTGGCTTTGGCTTTCAATAATTTATTATTATCCCTTGTGTTGCATTGAAAACTTCCAAGGACAGAGCTAACAGAGCTGTTAGTAAGACAGTGTAGGTAAGGCATTTGTAATCTTTGCTTTGAGGTCCTTAGTTTGAATTAGCTGTTGGGCCACTAACTTCAGTTGAGAAACCTGGAATATCCCTATAGGGAAAAGGAGGAAGAAGAAAGCAAATCAACCTCATCACATTGATTTTAATAGAAGAAATGCACATGTATGTATTACTTTACACACCATATCACCTTCCAACCAAAAAAAACAAATGATTCCATTTGTTGTTTATTGGAGTAATAAACAATTTTCTTTTTGCATACACTGTAAACCATGCAGACCAAATAAATATTTGTATGCAATGTGACTCGTATTTTCCTAACTTGCGCTACCTACTCCTACATCTAATTTCATTAGAAAACTTCTGTAAATGGTACATTTACGGCTCTATGTATCATTCTTTTCCCTGCCCAATATTAAAGATTGTACATATTTGCCCAGATTCCATTTGTTCTGAGCTCCTCCTTCCTGAACTTTTATTGTTGATAAAATGAGCAGAAAGAGCGTGTCGGCTCTCTTTATATTTCTTTCTTATGGTGATCTGACCACCCGTGGATAACACTGCCTACAGGTCAGGCTGCCGCCCACTAGTCCCTACATATTCTCCTGGTTACTGCTGATACTAGGTACCTGCAGGGCTGAAACTAGGGAGGGCATGTGCCCAAAGCACCACTGTCCCCATGCTCCAGCAGGCCCATGCAGCTTCCCTGTCACACCCAGACAGGGGAGGGGGGGCATCATTTACTAGAACCAGGCTGTATTTTCCTCCACTTGCAGCATCTGACAGCCATCTTCTCCTCCTCTCCCTTCCACTGGCAGTCAGCAGCTGCAGGAGGAAAATACAACTGAGCACTACTATTTCTTTACTAGTTATAGTAAATGCCACCCCTCCTGTCCAGGGGTCAGTACACCTGCTGTGCACATTATGAGGGGCTCCCACCATCCCTGTAATGAGTTCCTGGGTCTGTGCACCTGCTGTGACCATTATGAGGGACTCCCACCATCCCTGTGCTGAGTTCCTGGGTCTGTACACTTGCCATGGCCATAATGAGTGGCTCCCACAATCCCTGTAATGAGGTCCTGGGGTTATACACCTGCTGTGCCTATTTTGAGGGGCTCCCACCATCCCTGTGCTGAGTTTCCAGATCTGTACAGCTGCTGTGCCCATTATGATGGGTTCCTACCAACCCTGTGCTGCGTTCCTGGGTCTGAACACCTGCTGTGCCCATATGATGGGCTTCCACCATCCCTGTGCTCAGTTCCCAGGTCTGCACTTCCACTGTGCCCACCATCCCTGTCCTCAGTTCCCGGGTCTGCACTTCCACTGTGCCCAATATGAGGGGCTTCCACAATCCCTGTGCTGAGCTCCCAGGTCTGTATACCTGCTGTGCCCATTATGAGGTGTTTTCACCATCTCTGTGCTGAGTTCCTGGATCTGCACTTCTGCTGTGCCCATTGTGAGG
This sequence comes from Lithobates clamitans, assembly GCA_037952925.1. Taxonomy (NCBI): domain Eukaryota; kingdom Metazoa; phylum Chordata; class Amphibia; order Anura; family Ranidae; genus Lithobates; species Lithobates clamitans. The sequence goes on from JBBGZY010000438.1 coordinate 18,556,030, forward strand.
GGTTCCCACCATCCCTGTGCTGAGTTCCCAGGTCTGTACACCTGCAGTGCTTATTATGAGGGGTCCCACCATCCCTGTGCTGCTCTACTGACACCTTCCACTGCTCTACTGACTGACACCATCCACTGCCCTACTGACACCAACCTCTGCCCTATTGAAACATCCACTGCTCTGCTGGCAACATCCACTGCTCTGTTGAAACCATCCACTGCTCTGCTGACACCATCCATTGCTCTGCAAACATCTTCTATTGCTCTACTGACACTGTCCACTGCCCTCCTGACACCGTCCACTGTCCTACTGACACCAGCCTCTGCCCTATTGACATGTCCACTGCCCTGCTGACACTGTCCACTTTTAATTTAGGCTAAGTTCATATTTTTACTCTGAAATTTGCTTTATTAATCTGAGCAGATTTTATGGTTACAAGAATGCTTTTGGTTTATTTAACCATGTCCTTTTAAGCCCCTCCCACTGTTAACGCAATTAGGCCACACCTACCATTCACTGTTTACCTGCTGTACTATTCACCTTCGGGCACCTGAAGGTGTCCCAGATCTTTTACAATACTATGGTGTATACAAAAAAAAATTGTCATGCACCACTAAAGTGTTTAGGTTTGCCTTGAAGAAAAGATCGCCCTTAGCTGCCACACCAGAAAAAAACAGAAGCACTTTATGAGGCAATTTCAAGCCTCCCCTCTATGGCAGATTAAAAGGGGTACTACCGCAACAAAAAAACAACCCAGCAGGTTGGGCCTTTAACTGCTTGCCGACCAGTCGCCGCAGTTATACTGCAGCAGGTTGCCTCGGCTGCGCGAATCGCCGTAGCTGTATGTCAGTCCCTTTAACAACTATAGCAGGCGTGCACCTGCAGATCGCAAATGCGCGATGTCTGCCGGCCACCCGCGATCGCTCCACAGAGTGCCAGAATGGGATCTGTCAATTTAAACAAACAGATTCCCATTCTGACAGGGGAGTAGAGAGAGATTGTCTGTTCCTAGTGATCAGGAAGAGCAATCTCTCTCCTCCTCCAGTCAGTACACTTCCCCCACAGTTAGAAACACCTCCCTAGGGAACACTTAACCCCTTGATCGCCCCCTAGTGTTAACCCATTTCCTGCCAGTGCCATTTATACAGTGATCAGTGGCTATTTTTAGCACTGATCACTGTAATAATGTCACTGGTCCCAAAAAAGTGTCAAAACTGTCCGATCTGTCCGCCGCAATGTTGCAGTCCCTCTAAAGATCGCTGATCACTGCCATTACTAGTGAAAAAAAATGTATAATAAAAACATAAATATATCCCCTATTTTGTAGATGCTATAACTTTTGCGCAAACCAATCAATATACACTTATTGCAATTTTTTTACCAAAAATATGTAGAAGAATACATATTATTGATGAAGACGTTTGTTTTTAAAATTTTTTAAATTATTTTTTGGATATTTGTTATAGCAAAAAGTAAAAAATATTGTTTTTTTTTTCCAAAATTGTCAGTCTTTTTTTGTTTATAGCGCAAAAAATAAAAACCGCAGAGGTGATCAAATACCACCAAAAGAAAGCTCTATTTGTGGGATAAAAAGGACATCAGTTTTGTTTGTGTAGGGCATAGCATGATTGCGCAATTGTCAGTTAAAGCGATGCAGTGCCGTATCGCAAAAAATGGCCTGGTCATTAAGTGGGTAAATCGTTCCGGGACTGAAGTGGTTAATAAGCCAGCCATGACTGTAGAATGAGGTGATTTCAGACCTCACCTCCACAGCGGCTTGGGAGGGTCATCGCTGGCAAGGAAGAAGAGCAGACAGAAGCAGGCCTTAAAGACCCGCTTTTCGTCTCACTTCTTCTTTCCCCGGTGGCACCCCTCCTGATCCATTATGGAAGCGAGGCTTAAACCTCACCTATGCAGTGATTGTGTAGGCCTTCACGCTACATAGCGAGTCCCTATCAACAAAACTTTGAAATGACCACTATATATACATATTGTAAGCTGGGGAACGGGTAGCAGTTACAAAGCTCCCTGGGATAAGCAGTCTCTCAGGGACAGTTACCCAATTCCTGAAGGTAGTGACAAAACAGTGCAGTGTTTATTTGTGATATTTACAGGTCAAACAGGAAAAATAATAGCAAAACAAAAACCTAGTTGTGTCTGGCACTAACTATACAAAATATACAGGTCCTAACTACCAGGCCGAGCAAGCCTACAACTTGTCAGCTTCCACACATACAGCTTGTAAGTTTCCACCAACCTCACACTTCTATTAGTAGATTGTCTGTATCACCAGAAGATTTTCATACTTCCCCCTCAATAATTTGAGGAAAATCTCCTGATGGGCACACAGACGGCAATAAAAACAGAAATACTAACCCTTTTCTACTCTGTTCAAACCAAGAAATTAAGGTTTGTCTGTAGCTGAAGACAAATGTTGGCTTTATTAAAAAAGAGTTAAAAGAAGTGTAATGAAAAGTATAAGATGGGGAGCACTCTGACCTCCTAACCCAATGTAGTTAAATGGGAACACCGGTGCAGGACTTTGGCTTCTACAGGCCATCACAAGTAGAAACTTTGTTGCGAAGAAGTCAGCACTTTAGTAATACTCATCATATGTACTTTATTGTCTTAAATGGTTAAAATCCAGCCCAACAGAGATCGTAAGGCATTTCAGCCATACAGGCCTTAATCATAGGTATGATTAGGCCTAAGTGGCTAAAATGCATTGGCATCTCTGTTGGGCTGGATTTTAGCTATTCATAACAATAAACTACCTATGATTATTATTACTAAAATGCTTACTCCTTTGCAACAAATTGTAACGAAGAGACCATTTGCTTAACTACTTCAATACAGGGCACTTTCACCCCCTTCCTGCCCAGGCCATTCACTTTGAATGACAATTGCGAGGTCATGCGACACTGTTCCCAAATGAATTTTTAATCTTTTTATTCACATAAATAGAGCTTTCTTTTGGTGGTATTTAATCACTGTTGAGTTTTTCAGTTTTTACAAAAAAAAAGAAAAGAGACCAAAATATTTTTCTGTCAGTAAATTTTGTAAATAGGTAATTGTTCTTCTTCACTGATGTCCGCTGATGAGGCGGCACTGTTGGGCACGGATAGGCTGAACTGATGGGCACTGATGCGGTGACACTTATGGGCACAGATTAGGTGGCACTGACAGGAAGGCACTAATGTGTCGCACTGATGGGCACTGATATGCGGCACTGATGAGCACTGATAGGCGGAACTGATAGGCAGCACTGGTGGGCAATGATAGGCAGCACTGATGGGCACTGATGGGAGGCACTGATGGCCATTGATGGGCAACACTGATGAGCAGGCCCTGATGGGCACTGAAAGGTAGCACTGACCGGCATCACTAATGGGTACTGATGTGCACTGCTGGGCTTTACTGTAATCAGGGCACTGATGGTCAGTGCCCTGATTATCTGTCCTGGTCTTCCCTGTGAGGTGATGCGCTGATCGGATCTCCTCGCCACACACTCTGTCAGTGTGAGGCAAGGAGAGCCGATTAATGGCACTTCTGCATTTACACAGCCAATCACATGGTTTAAGAGTCGCGTCACCGGCAAGAGCGACCATTCTGGGGTGCTGTCATATGACGTCGTCCCAGAATGAGAGCCGCACCACTCCTCTGTCATTTGACGGTGGGCGGGCGGCAAGTGGTTAAAGAGTACAATAAAAGCAAGTTTGAATGCACTGACAACTGTATCTATGTTTTTGGCTTTGCACTGACTTTCCCTGTATCTACAATCTATAGTCTTTATTGTTCCCTTAAACAGTATATGCATACCCACTTGACCTCTGGAAGATTTACCCCTCTTTATGATCAGGCCATTTATGGCACTGCATTATTTTAACTGACAATTACCCGGTCGTGCAACTCTGTACCCAAATGGAGTTTATGTCCTTTTTTTCCCACAAATAGAGCTTTCTTTTTGTGGTATTTGATCACCACTTCGTTTTTTATTTTTTTGTGCTATAAATAAAAAAAAACGAAAAATTTGAAAGAAAAAAACAATCTGCTATAAAACATATCCAATAAAAAATTGAAAAAAAAAATCAAATTTCTTCATAAATATAGGCTAATATGTATTCTGCTACATATTTTTGGTAGAAAAAAAAATCCCAATCAGCGTATATTGATAGGTTTCTGCAAAAGTTATATCGTCTACAAACTATGGGATATATACTGGAACTTTTATTTTATACTAGTAATGGTGGCAATCGGCAACTTTTAGTGGGACTGCGATATTGCAGTGGACTGTCTGATACTAACTGACACTTTTGACACGTTGTGGGAACCAGTGACACTAATACAGTGATCATTGCTAAACATATACAGTGTTACTATACTAATGACACTGGCTGGGAAGGGGTTAAACATAAACATCTAGGGTGTTTAGAGGGTTAAATGTGTGCCTAACCAGTGTTTTTGTGTACTATGTGTGTTGTTTTTCTTTCCCTGCATTGCAGGGAAAGAAAATCCATCACATCCCTGCTGACAGAACAGAGCTCTTCTTTGTTTACAGAGGCAGAGCTCTGTTCTGTGTTTCTCCTCGAAGATCAGCAGGTGTCGGCAGACATCCATTGACCGCCACCCGCTGATTTGCTTGTGCTGTTTCTAATCACAGGACAGCTGCGGCACCGGCAGTGCGCACGTGCCCCCTACTTAACAGTACCAGATCACATATTAAGTATGTGATAAAAGCTCAAGGGAGCCACTCTGCAGCAGTATGACAAGCAGATACTATACATCACTAAAATATTTTAGTTGCAGGCTTTTCTCATTTGAAAATGGTGCCATTATGGTGGCTTTTCACAAGAAAACTGTGTTTATCTCTTTCTGTGATTTCTGGTATCTTTTTTTAAGTTTAAGCTTGGAGTGTTTTGGTTATCATCTCACCTTGACAGCCCATCCTTGGCAACTAAATGGTTAATATTCCCCTTACATTTGGAATGACATATGAGTTGGAATAAGCAAGCAATATGCCTCCTTCTTTGTTTATTTCCCCCGAGCTACAGTCAGAACAGTTTGATTTGGCTGAACAAGCAGACCTCGTGTGACTGCCAGAATCTAAAACATCCCCATACTCCGACCATGCCATCAAGCCGACAGATTGGTTTAGGAATCCATAAATAGTATGTAATTTACAGACTCCTTTAAATACTGTACATGATCTCTTGGCCATTTCATAATACCCTGGGTGTTTTCTAACTTTAAGGAATGGAGGGGAATACTTGTAACATGAAGGTGATATCATCTCTAACAGCACATACAATTTTTTTCTTCTGAAAAAGTCATGCTGTTTTATCTGATTGCTATATTTTAATATGCTTGTGAACACCATGCTGAGCGACATATTAAATAAATGTAATAAATATGCCAAAGCTGAGAAGGACATAACAACATTGAGAAAGCAAAATGTTGCTACAACGTAGTAAGGAAACCCAACTGTTCTGTTCATAAAAGGGAAGTTGAATACAAATTGTTATTTGGCCTGTGGAAAAAAGTTTGAAATGGCATGAATGGATGATTATTTCAATTATTAGGGTATTTACCATAGCAGGGTAATGATGGCATTGTATACAGCCATATTTTCTAGTATTCAAAGGATGCGTTTAGGTGATGTAATGGAAAAGTGTCCTGCATATGAGATAAGTTTGATTGTGTTTGATATAGGTATGACATATTTTTACCATGCTTTTACACTGATAGTCCAATAGAATATAATCAAAGCAATATGAAGCATTAAAAAAATAGCAACAAACGCTAATGTACTGTATGCTGGTCCCAAGCCTATACAAATAGGGAGCGTTGGAGATAGACCAAGCAACCTAAATCGTAAAAACTTTCCAAGAACATTCTATGGAAAAGGTTATCAAGCATATTAGACACGGTGCCTAGATTGCTGGTCCATAGAATCACTGAGAGACAGATACATATGTAACCTGATGAAAAATGCAAATGCTACTATAAATATTCTTCAAAACAAAAGTCAGAAGCAAAACCTAATTGTTTATACCACTTTTAGCTGGTCGTTGCACAGAAAATGACTTACTATACCTGTATCCGGTTTTCTGAACAAGTGTCGGTCATATTATATTCATAATTGTGAATCTAATTTGTAGTTTTTATCACATCAGTAACTGTTTAGCTACTTAAGATACAAATTGGATGAATATAAATCTTCCTTAAGTATGCGTGTGCAATTATAATAATTTAACCACTTGCCTACAGGGCACTTTCACCCCCTTCCTGCCCAGACCAATTTTCAGCTTTCAGCGCTCTCACACAATTACTCAGTCATGCAACACTGTACTCAAATTAAATTTGTGTCCCTTTTTTCACACAAATAGAGCTTTCTTTTGGGGGTATTTATTCATTAGTGGGTTTTTTATTTTTTGTGCTATAAATAAAAAAAGACTGCCTTTTTCTTTGTTTCTGTCATAAAATTTTGCAAATTAGTAATATTTCTTCATAAATTTTGGCAAAAATTTATACGGCTACATATTTTTAGTAAAAATAACCCTAATTAGTGTATATTATTTGGTCTTTGTGAAAGTTATAGAGTCTACAAACTATGGTGCCAATCATTGAAAATTGATCACACCTGATCACACCTGATGTACTGAAGACCTATCTCATTTCTTGAGACACTAATAAGCCAGGAAAGTACAAATACCCACAAAATGACCCCATTTTGGAAAGCAGACGCCCCAACGTATAATCTATGAGGCATAATGAGTCTTTTGAACAGTTCATTTTTTTTCAGAAGTTTTTGGAAAATGTGGAAAAAAAATGAAAATGCATTTTTTTCCACAAAGTTGTCAATTTTTAAGATATTTCCAACACATAGCATGTACATAGCAAAAATGACACCCCAAAATACATTCTGCTACTCCTCCTGAGTATGGCTATACCACATGTGTGAGACTTTTACACAGCCTGACCATATACAGAGGCCCACCATTTTAGTAGCACCTTCAGGCATTCTACAAGCATAAATTACACATCTAATTTCCCGACAACCTATTATTTTTGAAAGCCATTATATTTCTAACACATAGCTTTTACATAGGAAAAATTACACTCCAAAATAAATTTTATTGAGGAAAGGGTAAAAAAAAAAGTATTACCTGTGGTTTTAGTAGTGTCCCCAGAGGAGAGGATTGGTCCAGGCAGCAGGCAGCAGCAGCTGGCATTATTTCCATAGTCCAGGTAGCAGCAGAGGTGTGGTCAGTTTATGCTGCAGGCAGGGGGATGGCGGCAGTAAGTTAACAGCAGGCTGAGGGCCACAATCAGGTAAGACCTGTGCACAGAGGCACAGGGGTAGAGGCTTCAACCCACCCAAATCTCTATGAAGCCTCCGGACTCCAGACCCTAATCCGGAAATTACAAAGCCCAGAGACAACAAAAAAAAATAGTTTTCTCCATCCGGAAAAACATTTCTGGAGCCCCTCACATGTGAAACCCCTGTGTACTACAATAGCAGGGCAACAGATCAGTCCAAGTGGTAGGAAAAATCATAGTCCATAAAACAGGCCAGGGTCAGTTCTCGTGCAAGCAGTCCAAGCGGTAGGCAGAAGTGTAGTTGATAAAACAGACCAGGGTCAGTTCACATGGAAGCAGTCCAAGCAGTAGGCAGAAGCGTAGTTGATAAAACAGGCCAGGGTCAGTTCACGTGGAAGCAGTCCAAATGGTTGGCAGAGACATAGTCAAAAAACAGGCCAAGGTCAGTTCACGTGGAAGGCAGTGGCATGGTTATTTGAGGAAGCATGGGAAATGGTCAGCACAGATGATGAAAATGGAGAAATGGTTAAGAATACGGGCTAATATTTTAGGGATGTGTGATATAGTCTGAAGCATTTACCAATGCAAAGGCCGGGTTCGGAGGGACACTGGGGACAATGGTAGCTGGTATCTCTTCGAAATCCTTTGTCGCTGTATACTCAACATCTTTTTTGGCATCTTTGGCCTGCTTCAGATGGTGGAATGTGGACCGGGAAGTGGCGTTCATGAAGTCGGCTAACAGCTTTAGAGCGAAAGTTTTCTGGGGGAGACTTTGATGGTGGATGAGGGATGTGACAACTTCTTCTATGAATTTTAGGAAGTGGGCAGGGCTTTCTGTGGATTTGGTGTAAATTATGTAGGCATTATAAATGGCCAAATTAATTAGAGTCCTACTTTGTTGTACCAGAAACAGGACCTCCTTATTGATAAATAGGGCTAAAGCATTTGGTCGTTGAAATCCACCCCCCCATGTACAGATTGTAATCTTGTACACATGTTGGCTTTACAATGGGACCTCGTCTTCTCTGAACTTCAACTGTAGTGTCATCATGGATGGTGGACATCATGTACATATTCCTGGTATCCATTCACCTCAAGGCCAGCACTTTGTTGCATTTCAAAGTTGCTCTTTCTCCCCTTCACAATTTCTTATTCACTATGGCTTGTGGGAAGCCCTTCCTATTCTTTCTGGAGGTTCCACAGACCAGGGTTTCTGCGAGGTATAGGTGTTTGAAAAGGGGCAGGCTGGTGTAGAAGTTATCCAGGTATATGTGGTAACCTTTCTTCAGCAGTGGGTATGCCAGGTCCCATACAATTTTACCAGTTGTGCCCATGTAGGCCAGGCACTCAGGGGGCTGGAGCTGGGAATCTCTTCCTTCGTATATGCAGAACGCATACAGATATCCCGTGACTCTCTTGCAAAGCTTATACAATTTCACTCCGTATTTGGCCCTTTTGCTAGGAATGTATTGTTTCATTCCTATCCAGCCTGAAAAGGGTACCAGGGACTCATCTACACATATATGCTTATAGGGGACATAGAGTTCTACAAATCGTTGGGAAAAGAAATTAATGAGTGGGTGAATTTTATATAATTTATCGTAATTTAGATGATTGCGGGGAGGGTACTGGGTGTTGTCACTGAAATGAAGAAAGCGCATTATCATCTCGTATCGGGACCTGTACATTACGAAAGAATAAATGGACATGTGGTGGATGGGGTTGGTGGACCAATAGGCATGTCCTTCATTTTTTTTTGTAAGCCCCATGTTTATGGTGAGGCCCATAAAGTCTTTGAACTCCTCCAGAGTCAAATTCTTCCACTCAAAGTCACGAGCGTATGATGATTGGGGGTTGTTGGCAATATGCTACTGGGCATATAAATTGGTATGGTCCACGATGAGTTGCAGCAAAGTGTCAAGCAAAAATAAATAAAAACAATCAATTTCAGAAAAAATGTGGGTATTGGCCTGCACACCTGGCTGTGCGGTGAAAGGGGGAATTCTTGCTGATCCTGATTCGGAAGGCAGCCATGTTGGATTGGCAAGACCAGCTGGAAGATGTGTAGCGGCCCTGGCAGTCCAGTGCTGGTAGTTGGGGGATTTGAGGTTCCTCTGCTGGCATTTGGGCGTGATGCTGCGGCAGTGCTGGTATTGGGTCTGGGCATTTCTTGTGGCCTTTCACTGGCGGCAGCGCTGGTAGTGGGCCTTTAGTTTTGGCATCTATCGCTGGCGGCAGCGCAGGTACTGGGCCTGGGAATTTGATCCTGGGGTATATTGCTGGTGGCTGCCTGGTTTCTTCCTCTGATTCATTTGCCGATCCACTACTATCGATCGGTTCAAATGCTGAATTTGATTCACAATCGGAATTAGCATTTGAATCTCCCTGCTGCTCTCATCAGTCATGGAGAGTCTGGAATGCCTCCTCACTTGTATAGAATCTTTTGGATATTTTTCTGATGGGCTGTGCGACGGGTGACAAATGATGGTCACTAATGGGTGACAGGTGATGGGTGACAGGTGACGGCGGTCACTGATGGGTGACAGATCACGGTCACTGGTGGGTGACAGGTGACATGTGACGGTCACTGATGGGTGACAGTGACGGTCACTGGTGGGTGACAGGTGACGGGTGACAGTTACTGATGGCAGTCTCTGATGGTGACTGGTGCACTTTATAGGACTGATAGGTGATAGATGAGGGTCACAGATGGGTCACTGATGACGGTCACTGATGGCGGTTACTGATGATGGTCACTGGCTATGGTCACTGACGGGTGACAGGTGCACCGCTTACAGCAGTCTCTGACTATGACAGGTGCACTTTGTGGGCACTGATGGGTGACAGGTGCACTTTGTGGGCACTGATAGGTGACAGGTGCACTTTTATAAGCACTGATGTGGTGACTCTTGGGTGACAGCTGTAATGGGGGGGTGATGTGACAGGTTCTCTTTAGTGTGGTGTTGGTGCAGTACACTACAATACATAGATCGGTAACTCATTGCTCCTGGCTCTTCTCTCCTCACACTGGAAACGGTGTGTGAGGAGAGAAGAGCCGGTAACAGCTAGTAACCGGTCTATGTTTACATTTAGTAATCGACTGTGAATGGATCACAGCCGATCGTGTGGTAAACAGCCACCAGCCATTGGCCCTTTACCTTTGTCGGTGATGAGCAGTGTTCCTGGGAACACACTGCCACCGACATGACCACACTGCGCACTCCCAATCACGTGCTTGCGTGGTCTAAAGAGGGGAATACCCATTTGTGATCAGCCGTGACGTAATCGCGGCTGATCACATGGTGAACAGCCATGCCCAATGGCTGTTCACCCCTGTAGGTGACACTCTGTCTCTCTGGGACACACTGCCACTGACAGTGCAGGGCTGTGTGCCCGTGATCGCGCGCATGCCCTGTGTGACTGTGCCACCGTCATATTACGGCGGCCCAGAACAAAAGCCGCACAGCTCATATGACGGTGGGCGGGCGGCAACAGGTTAAAGTGTATATAAAGCAAAACCTTTTCGCTTTAGATTGAGTAGAAATGTAGGTTCCTGGTCATAGGCGTGCGCACAGGGTGTGCCAGGTGTGCCTGGGCACACCCTAATCACCCCATGTGCATTAGCATTATCCAGGGACAGCACCAGGTGGGTGGTTGAGAGTGTCAGTGACCAGTTTAAATGCCCTCTTTATAATAAAGGCTAGGTTCAACACTAGGAACACGTTACACCCATATTTAAGGCGTAACGTAATATGCTCCCTATCAACTGTCTCCCACCAACAGAGCCTCCTTTCTGTGACAGCAGGTGACGTTCATGTGTGTTTGAGATTTGGGGTGCACACCCTAATGCAATAGGCTGCGCACACCTATGTTCCTGGTTAATTTTTATTGCCAGTCTCTTTCTGAGGAGATTCTCATACACTTCCTGTCATGCAAATTCAACAGGAAATAAGAAGAAATTTCTTGAAAGTGAACTGAATTCCTCTCTTAGAGAATTGTCACAAGAACAGGTATCTCAGTTGGAGGATTTTTCTTAGTTCTTGCTCTGATGACAATGCTGACCAGGACATACACTTTAAGGCCAAATATGCAAATTCTTGCACATTCCCTATTATGTCAGAGAGTAGCAAACCCCCAGACCCATATACACTCACCTTCACTGCACTACCCCTGTTGCTCTACTCCTGCTTTGGTGCACCTGACAAATACAAAATTACAGGTGTTTTGGGGTATAGGGGAGAATGTGAGCTCCTCCCATAATGCACCACTTGGGCCTGAGTGCCCAATCTCCAAACATGATCAAACTTGTGTAAGCTTCAATATGAAGTTTACACAATGTATATACTGTGGAGAAATAGAGAAATGTGAGGGTGTGAGGAAGGTAAGTGAATTAGGATGTGGACTTTAGGTTTAGGGTACCACTTTTTTGGTGGTATGGCATCTTGCCAAATTCATAAAAGCTGTGTGCCAATTTTGGTTCAAGTACCAACACATGTGCCAGATTTAGGTAATTACTATTACTACAACTTTTTGAATCTGTCACTAATGCTGTGTCAGATTGTAAAGGAATACTGACAGTTCACAGATAGGCAAAGTGGCAGTAATTAAGACCAACTATGATTTGGCACACAGAGAGATGCCAGTGCTCAGAGTTTGGTAAATGCCCTGAGAAGCTGTCAAAACATGACAGTTTCCCACACAAGCTTGTGGTCCAGAGGAGACCGGTGGACACTGGTTTTCTAGTAAACGATGACCCATCCCTGGTCCCATTTAGCGGTCAGATGAGAGATTTCCCAGCCAGCAGCTGAGGTAAACAAAGGGATGTGATGCTGGTGACATCATTGTCTAAGTATGGATATGTACAGACATACTAATGGCCATATGTGGACAGTAGGGATGAGCCGAACACCCCCCGGTTCGGTTCGCACAAAAACCTGCGAACGGACCGAAAGTTCGCACGAACGTTAGAACCCCATTGACGTCTATGGGACTCGAACGTTCGAAATCAAAAGTGCTCATTTTAAAGGCCAATTTGCATGGTATTGTCCTAAAAAGGGTTTGGGAATACGGGTCCTACACCAGGGGACATGTATCAATGCAAAAAAAACTTTTAAAAACGGCCGTTTAAAACTGCTCATTTAAAACTGCTTGCGGGTTTAATGTAATGTCCGGTCCTGGCAATATGGATGAAAATCAGTGAGACAAACACCATGGGTACCCCCCAGTCCATTACCAGGCCCTTTGGGTCTTGTATGGGTATTAAGGGGAACCCCGCACCCAAATTAAAATAAGGAAAGGTGTGGGGCCACTAGGCCCTATATACTCTGAACAGCAGTATACAGGCGGTGCAAACAAGACAGGAACTGTAGGTTTGTTGTTAAGTAGAATCTGTTTGTCATTTTGAACGGGTACATTTTTAACGTGTTTAGCTCCAGCCAAAAAATCTTTTTTAAGCTTTTTGGAAAACATAGGGAAGGGTCATCACCCCTGTGACATTTGTTTTGCTGTCTTTCCTCCTCTTTAGAAGATTTCACCTCACTTTTTGTCCCAATGACAAATGCTTTTTGAGAATTTGGGTTTTTTTGTGGAACAAGGATTGGAAAGCATCAGTGGAAAGGAGAAATGTTTTTCCCATATTAACTCTTACAGGAGAGAATTTCCCTTCCTAGGGGTAGATTTCATCTCACTTCCTGTTGTCTCCTTCCGTTTGCAAGTAGGAGTCGTTTGTAAGTTAGATGTTTGAAAGTAGGGGCCTGCCCTATATACTCAGCAGAAATTTGGGCCTTAGGTGTTGTTGTGGCCACAACACTGTAAGCCTTCACAGGGCCCTGCTGTGAAATATTAGATCAAGAATTGTAATTACATGCCCCTGTTGAACAGGGGCAGAAAAACTGGGCCTTTGGTGGTGGTGGTGGTGGTGTTGCTGCCACAACACTGTAAGTCCTCACTCGCTCTTGGTGGGTGCAGAAATGGGCCCTGTTGTGAAATATTAGATCAAGAATTGTAATTACATGCCCCTGTTGAACAGAGGCAGAAAAATTGGGCCTTAGGCACTGGTGGTGGCGCCCAGAACCAAAAATGTTCTTACAAGCTATCAGCGTGATGATTGAGGAGGAAGAGGATAATTACTCAGGGATAGTCACTCAGCATCAGCATAGGCAGTCTTTGAAGGGATCTGAGATTTCAAAAAAAATTATTCGGTTACATCAGCATCAGGTGCTTGGTAGCTGGTGGTGATCCAAGACTGATTCATTTTTATGAAGGTCAGTCGATCGACCGAGTCGGTGGACAGACGCACCCTGTGATCGGTTACCACGCCTCCAGCAGCACTGAATGTGCGTTCCGAAAGAACGCTGGATGCAGGACAGGCCAGTAGCTCAATTGCATACTGTGCAAGCTCTGGCCAGTGATCCATCCTCAAGACCCAGTAACCCAGAGGATTTTCGGTGGGAAAGGTGTCCAAGTCTGATCTTGCCCCCAGGTATTCCTGCACCATGTAAAACAGACGCTGGCGATGGTTGCTGGAACCGATCATACCTTGGGGCTGCGGACCAAAAAATTGTCTGAACGCATCGGTCAGACGGCCACCTTCTCCACCGCTCTTTCTTTGACTGACCGAAGCCTCAGCAACACGTTGTCCAGAAACAGGAGTTTGTAACCTCCCAGTCTCTGGAAACGCGTTGCACAGACCTTTCTGCAAGGCCTCCCGAAGATGTTTCATCCTCTGCTCCCTCTGCGATGGCAAGATAAGGTCCGCAACCTTACCCTTGTAACGTGGATCAAGGAGGGTTGCCAGCCAGTATTGGTCCTTCTCCTTGATACCACGAATACGAGGATCCTTACGCAGGCTTTGCAGGATCAGGGAGGCCATGCAGCGTAGGTTTGCTGAGGCATTCGGTCCGGAGTCCTCTGGGTCACTAAGGACAACATGGTCCGCAGCCACCTCCTCCCAGCCACGTACAAGTCCATGTGTTTCTTGGGACTGATCCCTTAAAGACTGCTGCTGATGCTGAGTGCCAGGCTCCACCTCCATACTGACACAATCTTCCTCCTCCTCCTCCTCCTCTTCCTGTGTGATCGGCGGGCACGCAGGAACACTGTCTGGATAAAGGGGGCCTTGAGAGCTAAGGAAGTCCTCCTCTTCCTGCCTCTGTTCTGCCTCAAGTGCCCTGTCCATTATTCCACGCAGCGTGTGCTCCAACAGGTGGACAAGGGGGACAGTGTCACTGATGCATGCACTGTCACTGCTCACCATCCTCGTGGCCTCCTCAAATGGTGACAGGACAGTGCATGCATCCCTGATCATAGTCCACTGGCGTGGGGAAAAAAAACCAAGCTCCCCTGACCCTGTCCTGGTGCCATAGTCGCACAGGTACTCATTGATGGCCCTCTGCTGCATGTGCAGCCGCTGCAGCATGGCCAACGTTGAGTTGCACCTGGTGGGCATATCACAGATTAGGCAGGTTAAACTCCTTTTGGAGGTAAGTCAGCCAAGCACTGGCATTATATGACCGGCAGAAATGCACACAGACTTTCCTGGCCTGCCTCAGGACACCCTGTAAGCCCGGGTACCTGCCCAAGAACCGCTGCACCACCAAGTTAAGGACGTGAGCCAAACAGGGCACATGGGTCATTTGTCCCTGTCGGAGGGCAGAGAGGAGGTTGGTGCCATTGTCGCAAACCACCATTCCTGCCTTAAGTTGGCGTAGCGTCAACCACCTCTGAACCTGCCCCTGCAGAGCTGACAGAACCTCTGCCCCAGTGTGGCTCCTGTCCCCCAAGCACACCAGCTCAAGCACCGTATGGCATCTTTTGGCCTGCGTACTTGCGTAGCCCCTTGAATGGCTACGGAGCACCGCTGGTTCCGAGGACAAAGCACAGGAAGAGGCCATGGAGAAAGAAGAAGAGGAGGGGGTGGAGGAGAGAGGTGTGTCACAATCATTAGCATTTTGGAGGCGTGGTGGTGGAACAACCTCCAACACTACTGCACCTTGTCCTGCATCCTTCCCAGCTGCCAGCAGAGTCACCCAATGCGCCGTGAAACTTAGGTAACGTCCCTGTCCATACCTGCTGGACCATGAGTCAGCGGTAATATGCACCTTACCGCTGACCGCCCTGTCCAGCGAGGCATGGACATTGCCTTCCACATGCCAGTAGAGAGCCGGAATCACCTTCGGTGAGAAAAAGTGGCGTTTGGGTACCTGCCACTGAGGAACCGCACATTCCACAAACTCACGGAAGGGGGCAGAGTCTACCAACTGAAAAGGCAGCAGTTGAAGTGCTAGCAATTTTGCCAAGCTAGCATTCAACCGCTGGGCATGTGGATGGCTGGGAGCAAACTTCTTTCAGCGGTGCAGCAGCTGGGGCAGGGAAATTTGCCTGGTACAATATGACGTTGGTGTACCAAAAGCAGATTGCCCACAAGTACTTGGCTGTGTCACACCTAATTCTACACCTTCATTCCTCTCAGTGCAGGTCTCAGAGAGGACTGAAGGTCTAGTGGGGTTGGAAATCTCAGCTGATGAGGAGCAAGGAGAGGTCCTCTTTGTTCTTTGGTGTGGGTCTTTTAGATACGCTTGCCAACGAACTGCATGGCAGGTCAACATATGTCTGGTCAAGCATGTGGTACCCAAGCGGGAGATGTTTTGGCCACGCGAGATACGCTTGAGACATATGTTGCAAATAGCAGCGGTGCGATCTGATGCACTCGTCTCAAAAAAGGCCCACACCAAAGAACTTTTTGAATAACGTGCAGAGACTGCAGTGCCCTGCACATGTGGAGCTTTGGGGTGTGATGCAGTCAATGTGCTGCCCTTAGGCTGGCCCCTGGAGGGCATCCTGCCTCGTTGGTGATGTGCCGCCTCCTCCTCCTCCTCCTCTCTCCTATCAGGCACCCACATTGAGTCAGTGACCTCATCATCCCCTCCCTCCTCATCACTGGAGCAAACCTGGCAGTATGCTGCAGCAGGGGGGGCATGACTGCCAGATTGCTGTCCTTCTTGGGCACCCCCTCTGTCCGTGCTCATGTTACTCCCTTCATCGAGCTCAGTATCATCATCAGAGGCTTCCAAACGCTGGGCATCCTCCTGGAGCATGTACCCAACACTGTGGTCAAACAGTTCGAGGGACTCCTCAGAAGGACATGGTGGGGCTAGGGAAGGAGTCACTGATGACATTGAGCCAAGGGAAGAGGCCGCTGCTTTGCCAGACAAAGTACCCTGGGCATGGGTGAGAGAGGATGAGGAGGATGAGGACGGCTTGGTCATCCACTCGACCAAGTCTTCCGCATGTTGCAGCTTAACACAGCCAGCTGCCGAAAAAAAGGCCAAGCGTGTCCCACCGCCACATGCTGATGAGGATGCACCGTCTCCACGACCAGCACTAGACACAGAGCCTGCTTGCCCTCTCTTATTGGCTTGTGACTGTCTGCCTCTCCTTCTTGGCCTTCCAGACATACTAATGGCCTGTCGCTGCACTAAGCTGGGATATATATGTATATATATATGTACTGATACTGCAGCTAGCAAAATCAACTGCCTGCCTGTAGTATGAGAACACCACCAACCTTCTACAGATAGCTTTAACTGAACACTGTGCAGAGCTCGCAAAAAACTAACTTGTAGCTTTTTTAGCTGCCTGCGGTTGTGATAGGATCAGGAAAACACCACCAACCTTCTACAGGTAGCTTTAGGTGAACACTGTGCAGAGCTCGCAAAAAAATAACTTGTAGGTTTAGCTGAACACTGTGAGGTGGACGCACCACACTAACTTGTAGTTTTAGCTGAACACTGTAAGCAGAAGGCACTACCCTAACTTGTAGCTTTAGCTGAACCCTGTGAGCAGGACGCACTGCACTAACTTGTAGCTTTAGATGAACACTGTGCAGAGGTCTCACTACACCAACTTGTAGGTTTAGCTGAACACTGTGAGCAGGACACACTGCACTAACTTGTAGCTTGAGATGAACACTGTGAGCAGGACGCACAGCACTAACTTGTAGTTTTAGCTGAACACTGTGAGCAGGACGCACAGCACTAACTTGTATTTTTAGCTGAACACTGAGAGCAGGACGCACAGCACTAACTTGTAGTTTTAGCTGAACACTGTGAGCAGGACGCACTGCACTAACTTGTAGCTTTAGATGAACACTGTGAGCAGGACGCACTGCACTAACTTATAGTTTTAGCTAAACACTGTGAGCAGGACGCACTGCACTAACTTGTAGCTTGAGATGAACACTGTGCAGAGGTCTCACTACACCAGCTTGTAGTTTTATCTGAACACTGTGAGCAGGACGCACTGCACTAACTGTAAATAGTCTAGCTGCCTGACGGTACTAATAGGATCAAAAGAACACCAGTAATTTTCTTCAGGTAGCTGTAAATACTGTAACAAGACAAGCCTGCCTGTCAGTAGGAAGATAACAGGAACGGATCTAGCTAAACTGAATACAGTGTATATATATATATGCAACACCTGGGATGCATATATATACACAATACACTGTAAGTGCAGCTAAACTGACTGACTGTTCTGCCTAATCTATCTAACTCAAATCAAATGTCACTGTCTGTCTCTCTCTCTCTCTCAATGAATGCCGGAACACACACTACACAGGGCCGCCGTGCAGGCGGCCTTATATAGTGCGGGGCGTGTACTAAATCCCCTGAGCCATAATTGGCCAAAGCCTCCTTGGCTTTGGCCAATTATGGCTCTCTGTTCAGACGGCGCTGTGATTGGCCAAGCATGCTTGGCCAATCATCAGCCAGCAATGCACTGCGATGCCGCAGTGAATTATGGGCCATGACGCGCCACACGAATTTGGCGCGAAGGGCCCATATCGTTCGCAATTCGGCGAACGGGCGAACAGACGATGTTCGAGTCGAACATGGGTTCGACTCGAACACGAAGCTCATCCCTAGTGGACAGTGATGTCACCAGCATCTGTGCCCCTATGTTAATTTTCAGCAGTTGGATGGGGATCTTCCAGCTGATGGGTGAATGGTGAGGAGTCATACATTAACTGCACAACCAACAGTATCCTAGCTAACAAAGGCTGAATATGCACTGAGGGTGGAGTGTCCGCGGTATGGACACTTCAGTCTCAGTGCCACTTCCCTTCATGCAAGAGTAGGGATGAGCCGAACACCCCCCGGTTCGGTTCGCACCAGAACCCGCGAACGGACCGAAAGTTCGCACGAACGTTAGAACCCCATTGACGTCTATGGGACTCGAACGTTCGAAATCAAAAGTGCTCATTTTAAAGGCTAATTTGCATGGTGTTGTCCTAAAAAGGGTTTGGGGACCCGGGTCCTACCCCAGGGGACATGTATCAATGCAAAAAAAACTTTTAAAAACGGCCGTTTTTTCGGGAGCAGTGATTTTAATGATGCTTAAAGTAAAAAAAAAAAAAGTGAAATATTCCTTTAAATATCGTACCTGGGGGGTGTCTATAGTATGCCTGTAAAGTGACGCGTGTTTCCCATGTTTAGAACAGTCCCTGCACCAAATGTCATTTTTAAAGGAAAAAATCTCATTTAAAACTGCTTGCGGGTTTAATGTCATGTCGGGTCATGGCAATATGGATGAAAATCAGTGAGACAAACGGCATGGGTACCCCCCAGTCCATTACCAGGCCCTTTGGGTCTTGTATGGATATTAAGGGGAACCCCGCACCCAAATTAAAATAAGGAAAGGTGTGGGGCCACCAGGCCCTATATACTCTGAACAGCAGTATACAGGCGGTGCAAACAAGACAGGGACTGTAGGTTTGTTGTTAAGTAGAATCTGTTTGTAATTTTGAACATTTTTAACGTGTTTAGCTCCAGCCAAAAAATCTTTTCTAAGCTTTTTGGAAAACATAGGGAAGGGTTATCACCCCTGTGACATTTGTTTTGCTGTCTTTCCTCCTCTTCAGAAGATTTCACCTCACTTTTTTGTCCCAATGAAAAATGTTTTTTGAAAATTTGGGTTTTTTTGTGGAACAAGGATTGGAAAGCATCAGTGGAAAGGAGAAATTGTTTTCCCATATTAACTCTTACAGGAGAGAATTTCCCTTCCTAGGGGTAGATTTCATCTCACTTCCTGTTGTCTCCTTCCGTTTGCAAGTAGGAGTCGTTTGTAAGTTAGATGTTTGAAAGTAGGGTCCTGCCCTATATACTCAGCAGAAATTTGGGCCTTAGGTGTTGCTGTGGCCACAATACTGTAAGCCCTCACAGGGCCCTGCTGTGAAATATTAGATCAAGAATTGTAATTACATGCCCCTGTTGAACAGGAGCTGAAAAATTAGGCATTAGGCACTGGTGCTGGTGCCACAACACTGCAACCCCTCACAGACACTCTAGTTGGAACGCAGGAACGAGCCCTGCTGCAAAGTATTGCATCAAAAATTGTAATTACACGCCCCTGTTAGACAGGGGCAGAAAAATTGGGCCTTAGGCACTGGTGCTGGTGCCACAACACTGCAACCCCTCACAGACACTCTAGTTGGAACGCAGGAACGAGCCCTGCTGCAAAGTATTGCATCAAAAATTGTAATTACACGCTCCTGTTAGACAGGGGCAGAAAAATTGGGCCTTAGGCACTGGTGCTGGTGCCACAACACTGCAACCCCTCACAGACACTCTAGTTGGAATGCAGGAACGAGCCCTGCTGCAAAGTATTACATCAAAAATTGTAATTACACGCCCCTGTTAAACAGGGGCTGAAAAATTGTGCCTTAGGCACTGGTGGTGGCGCCCAGAACCAAAAATGTTCTTACAAGCTATCAGCGTGATGATTGAGGAGGAAGAGGATAATTACTCAGGGATAGTCACTCAGCATCAGCATAGGCAGTCTTTGAAGGGATCTGAGATTTCAAAAAAAATTATTCGGTTACATCAGCATCAGGTGCTTGGTAGCTGGTGGTGATCCAAGACTGATTCATTTTTATGAAGGTCAGCCGATCGACTGAGTCGGTGGACAGACGCACCCTGTGATCAGTTACCACACCTCCAGCAGCACTGAATGTGTGTTCCGAAAGAACGCTGGATGCAGGACAGGCCAGTAGCTCAATTGCATACTGTGCAAGCTCTGGCCAGTGATCCATCCTCAAGACCCAGTAACCCAGAGGATTTTCGGTGGGAAAGGTGTCCAAGTCTGATCTTGCCCCTAGGTATTCCTGCACCATGTAAAACAGACGCTGGCGATGGTTGCTGGAACCGATCATACCTTGGGGCTGCGGACCAAAAAATTGTCTGAACACATCGGTCAGACGGCCACCTTCTCCACTGCTCCTTCTTTGACTGACCGAAGCCTCAGCAACACGTTGTCCAGAAACAGGAGTTTGTAACCTCCCAGTCTCTGGGAACGCGTTGCACAGACCTTTCTGCAAGGCCTCCCGAAGATGTTTCATCCTCTGCTCCCTCTGCGATGGCAAGATAAGGTCCGCAACCTTACCCTTGTAACGTGGATCAAGGAGGGTTGCCAGCCAGTATTGGTCCTTCTCCTTGATACCACGAATACGAGGATCCTTACGCAGGCTTTGCAGGATCAGGGAGGCCATGCAGCGTAGGTTTGCTGAGGCATTCGGTCCGGAGTCCTCTGGGTCACTAAGGACAACATGGTCCGCAGCCACCTCCTCCCAGCCACGTACAAGTCCATGTGTTTCTTGGGACTGATCCCTTAAAGACTGCTGCTGATGCTGAGTGCCAGGCTCCACCTCCATACTGACACAATCTTCCTCCTCCTCCTCCTCCTCCTCCTCTTCCTGTGTGATCGGCGGGCACGCAGGAACACTGTCTGGATAAAGGGGGCCTTGAGAGCTAAGGAAGTCCTCCTCTTCCTGCCTCTGTTCTGCCTCAAGTGCCCTGTCCATTATTCCACGCAGCGTGTGCTCCAACAGGTGGACAAGGGGGACAGTGTCACTGATGCATGCACTGTCACTGCTCACCATCCTCGTGGCCTCCTCGAATGGTGACAGGACAGTGCATGCATCCCTGATCATGGCCCACTGGCGTGGGGAAAAAAAACCAAGCTCCTCTGACCCTGTCCTGGTGCCATAGTCGCACAGGTACTCATTGATGGCCCTCTGCTGTGTGTGCAGCCGCTGCAGCATGGCCAACGTTGAGTTCCACCTGGTGGGCATGTCACAGATTAGGCGGTTCTTGGGCAGGTTAAACTCCTTTTGGAGGTCCGTCAGCCGAGCACTGGCATTATATGACCGGCGGAAATGCACACAGACTTTCCTGGCCTGCCTCAGGACATCCTGTAAGCCCGGGTACCTGCCCAAGAACCGCTGCACCACCAAGTTAAGGACGTGAGCCAAACAGGGAACATGGGTCATTTGTCCCTGTCGGAGGGCAGAGAGGAGGTTGGTGCCATTGTCGCAAACCACCATTCCTGCCTTAAGTTGGCGTGGCTTCAACCACCTCTGAACCTGCCCCTGCAGAGCTGACAGAACCTCTGCCCCAGTGTGGCTCCTGTCCCCCAAGCACACCAGCTCAAGCACCGCATGGCATCTTTTGGCCTGCGTACTTGCGTAGCCCCTTGAACGCCTACGGAGCACCGCTGGTTCCGAGGAAGAGGCCATGGAGGAAGAAGAAGAGGAGGGGGTGGAGGAGAGAGGTGTGTCACAATCAGCATTTTGGAGGCGTGGTGGCGGAACAACCTCCAACACTACTGCACCTTGTCCTGCATCCTTCCCAGCTGCCAGCAGAGTCACCCAATGCGCCGTGAAACTTAGGTAACGTCCCTGTCCATGCCTGCTGGACCATGAGTCAGCGGTAATATGCACCTTACCGCTGACCGCCCTGTCCAGCGAGGCATGGACATTGCCTTCCACATGCCGGTAGAGAGCCGGAATCGCCTTCCGTGAGAAAAAGTGGCGTTTGGGTACCTGCCACTGAGGAACTGCACATTCCACAAACTCACGGAAGGGGGCAGAGTCTACCAACTGAAAAGGCAGCAGTTGAAGTGCTAGCAATTTTGCCAAGCTAGCATTCAACCGCTGGGCATGTGGATGGCTGGGAGCAAACTTCTTTCAGCGGTGCAGCAGCTGGGGCAGGGAAATTTGCCTGGTACAATCTGACGTCGGTGTACCAAAAGCAGATTGCCCACAAGTACTTGGCTGTGACACACCTAATTCTACACCTTCATTCCTCTCACTGCAGGTCTCAGAGAGGACTGAAGGTCTAGTGGGGTTGGAAATCTCAGCTGATGAGGAGCAAGGAGAGATCCTCTTTGTTCTTTGGTGTGGGTCTTTTAGATACGCTTGCCAACGAACTGCATGGCAGGTCAACATATGTCTGGTCAAGCATGTGGTACCCAAGCGGGAGATGTTTTGGCCACGCGAGATACGCTTGAGACATATGTTGCAAATAGCAGCGGTGCGATCTGATGCACTCGTCTCAAAAAAGGCCCACACCAAAGAACTTTTTGAATAACGCGCAGAGACTGCAGTGCCCTGCACATGTGGAGCTTTGGGGTGTGATGCAGTCAATGTGCTGCCCTTAGGCTGGCCCCTGGAGGGCATCCTGCCTCGTTGGTGATGTGCCGCCTCCTCCTCCTCCTCCTCCTCCTCTCTCCTATCAGGCACCCACGTTGAGTCAGTGACCTCATCATCCCCTCCCTCCTCATCACTGGAGCAAACCTGGCAGTATGCTGCAGCAGGGGGAGCATGACTGCCAGATTGCTGTCCTTCTTGGGCACCCCCTCTGTCCGTGCTCATGTTACTGCCTTCATCGAGCTCAGTATCATCATCAGAGCCTTCCAAACGCTGGGCATCCTCCTGGAGCATGTACCCAACACTGTGGTCAAACAGTTCGAGGGAATCCTCATGAGGACATGGTGGAGCTAGGGAAGGAGTCACTGATGACATTGAGCTGAGGGAAGAGGCCGCTGCTTTGCCAGACAAAGCACCCTGGGCATGGGTGAGAGAGGATGAGGAGGATGAGGACGGCTTGGTCATCCACTCGACCAAGTCTTCCGCATGTTGCGGCTCAACACGGCCAGCTGCCGAAAAAAAGGCCAAGCGTGTCCCATGGCCACGTGCTGATGAGGATGCACCGTCTCCACGACCAGCACTAGACACAGAGCCTGCTTGCCCTCTCTTATTGGCTTGTGACTGTCTGCCTCTCCTTCTTGGCCTTCCAGACATACTAATGGCCTGTAGCTGCACTAAGCTGGGATAGAACACCTGTAATTTTCTTCAGGTAGCTTTATATACTGTAACCAGACAAGCCTGCCTGTCAGTAGGAAGATAACAGGAACGGATCTAGCTGAACACTGTGAGCAGGACACACTGTACTAAATGTAAATAGTCTAGCTGCCTGACCGTGGTACTAATAGGATCAAATAGAACACCTGTAATTTTCTTCAGGTAGCTTTATATACTGTAACCAGACAAGCCTGCCTGTCAGTAGGAAGATAACAGGAACGGATCTAGCTGAACACTGTGAGCAGGACGCACTGTACTAAATGTAAATAGTCTAGCTGCCTGACCGTGGTACTAATAGGATCAAATAGAACACCTGTAATTTTCTTCAGGTAGCTTTATATACTGTAACCAGACAAGCCTGCCTGTCAGTAGGAAGATAACAGGAACGGATCTAGCTGAACACTGTGAGCAGGACGCACTGTACTAAATGTAAATAGTCTAGCTGCCTGACCGTGGTACTAATAGGATCAAATAGAACACCTGTAATTTTCTTCAGGTAGCTTTATATACTGTAACCAGACAAGCCTGCCTGTCAGTAGTAAGATAACAGGAACGGATCTAGCTGAACACTGTGAGCAGGACGCACTGTACTAAATGTAAATAGTCTAGCTGCCTGACCGTGGTACTAATAGGATCAAATAGAACACCTGTAATTTTCTTCAGGTAGCTTTATATACTGTAACCAGACAAGCCTGCCTGTCAGTAGTAAGATAACAGGAACGGATCTAGCTGAACACTGTGAGCAGGACGCACTGTACTAAATGTAAATAGTCTAGCTGCCTGACCGTGGTACTAATAGGATCAAATAGAACACCTGTAATTTTCTTCAGGTAGCTTTATATACTGTAACCAGACAAGCCTGCCTGTCAGTAGGAAGATAACAGGAACGGATCTAGCTGAACACTGTGAGCAGGACGCACTGTACTAAATGTAAATAGTCTAGCTGCCTGACCGTGGTACTAATAGGATCAAATAGAACACCTGTAATTTTCTTCAGGTAGCTTTATATACTGTAACCAGACAAGCCTGCCTGTCAGTAGTAAGATAACAGGAACGGATCTAGCTGAACACTGTGAGCAGGACGCACTGTACTAAATGTAAATAGTCTAGCTGCCTGACCGTGGTACTAATAGGATCAAATAGAACACCTGTAATTTTCTTCAGGTAGCTTTATATACTGTAACCAGACAAGCCTGCCTGTCAGTAGGAAGATAACAGGAACGGATCTAGCTGAACACTGTGAGCAGGACGCACT
The DNA here is from genome assembly GCA_037952925.1 of Lithobates clamitans. Classification (NCBI taxonomy): domain Eukaryota; kingdom Metazoa; phylum Chordata; class Amphibia; order Anura; family Ranidae; genus Lithobates; species Lithobates clamitans. The sequence goes on from JBBGZY010000438.1 coordinate 18,580,791, forward strand.
GTACTAAATGTAAATAGTCTAGCTGCCTGACCGTGGTACTAATAGGATCAAATAGAACACCTGTAATTTTCTTCAGGTAGCTTTATATACTGTAACCAGACAAGCCTGCCTGTCAGTAGGAAGATAACAGGAACGGATCTAGCTGAACACTGTGAGCAGGACGCACTGTACTAAATGTAAATAGTCTAGCTGCCTGACCGTGGTACTAATAGGATCAAATAGAACACCTGTAATTTTCTTCAGGTAGCTTTATATACTGTAACCAGACAAGCCTGCCTGTCAGTAGGAAGATAACAGGAACGGATCTAGCTGAACACTGTGAGCAGGACACACTGTACTAAATGTAAATAGTCTAGCTGCCTGACCGTGGTACTAATAGGATCAAATAGAACACCTGTAATTTTCTTCAGGTAGCTTTATATACTGTAACCAGACAAGCCTGCCTGTCAGTAGGAAGATAACAGGAACGGATCTAGCTGAACACTGTGAGCAGGACGCACTGCACTAAATGTAAATAGTCTAGAAGATAACAGGAACGGATCTAGCTGAACACTGTGAGCAGGACGCACTGCACTAAATGTAAATAGCAGGAACGGATATAGCTGAACACTGTGAGCTGGACGCACTGCACTAAATGTAAATAGCAGGAACGGATCTAGCTGAACACTGTGAGCAGGACGCACTGCACTAAATGTAAATAGCAGGAACGGATCTAGCTGAACACTGTGAGCAGGACGCATTGCACTAAATGTAAATAGCAGGAAAGGATCTAGCTGAACACTGTGAGCAGGACGCACTGCACTAAATGTAAATAGCAGGAACGGATCTAGCTGAACACTGTGAGCAGGACGCACTGCACTAAATGTAAATAGCAGGAACGGATCTAGCTGAACACTGTGAGCAGGACGCACTGCACTAAATGTAAATAGCAGGAACGGATCTAGCTGAACACTGTGAGCAGGACGCACTGCACTAAATGTAAATAGCAGGAACGGATCTAGCTGAACACTGTGAGCAGGACGCACTGCACTAAATGTAAATAGTCTAGAAGATAACAGGAACGGATCTAGCTGAACACTGTGAGCAGGACGCACTGCACTAAATGTAAATAGCAGGAACGGATCTAGCTGAACACTGTGAGCTGGACGCACTGCACTAAATGTAAATAGCAGGAACGGATCTAGCTGAACACTGTGAGCAGGACGCACTGCACTAAATGTAAATAGCAGGAACGGATCTAGCTGAACACTGTGAGCAGGACGCACTGCACTAAATGTAAATAGCAGGAATGGATCTAGCTGAACACTGTGAGCAGGACGCACTGCACTAAATGTAAATAGCAGGAACGGATCTAGCTGAACACTGTGAGCAGGACGCACTGCACTAAATGTAAATAGCAGGAACGGATCTAGCTGAACACTGTGAGCAGGACGCACTGCACTAAATGTAAATAGTCTAGAAGATAACAGGAACGGATCTAGCTGAACACTGTGAGCAGGACGCACTGCACTAAATGTAAATAGCAGGAACGGATCTAGCTGAACACTGTGAGCAGGACGCACTGCACTAAATGTAAATAGCAGGAACGGATCTAGCTGAACACTGTGAGCAGGACGCACTGCACTAAATGTAAATAGCAGGAACGGATCTAGCTGAACACTGTGAGCAGGACGCACTGCACTAAATGTAAATAGTCTAGAAGATAACAGGAACGGATCTAGCTGAACACTGTGAGCAGGACGCACTGCACTAAATGTAAATAGCAGGAACGGATCTAGCTGAACACTGTGAGCTGGACGCACTGCACTAAATGTAAATAGCAGGAACGGATCTAGCTGAACACTGTGAGCAGGACGCACTGCACTAAATGTAAATAGCAGGAACGGATCTAGCTGAACACTGTGAGCAGGACGCACTGCACTAAATGTAAATAGTCTAGATAGAAGATAACAGGAACGGATCTAGCTAAACTGAATACAGTGTATATATATATATGCAACACCTGGGATGCATATATATACACAATACACTGTAAGTGCAGCTAACTGACTGACTGTTCTGCCTAATCTATCTAACTCAAATCAAATGACACTGTCTCTCTCTCTCTCTCTATCTCTCAGCACACCGGAACACACACTACACAGGGCCGCCGTGCAGGCGGCCTTATATAGTGTGGGGTGTGTACTAAATCCCCTGAGCCATAATTGGCCAAAGCCACCCTGGCTTTGGCCAATTACAGCTCTCTCTACTGACGGCGCTGTGATTGGCCAAGCATGCGGGTCATAGTGCATGCTTGGCCAATCATCAGCCAGCAATGCACTGCGATGCCGCAGTGAATTATGGGCCGTGATGCGCCACACGAATTTGGCGCGAACGGCCCATATCGTTCGCAATTCGACGGACGGTCGAACAGCCGATGTTCGAGTCGAACATGGGTTCGACTCGAACACGAAGCTCATCCCTATGCAAGAGATTCATCTTCCTATTCCTGACAGGTAGATCAATCTGTTGCCTTTCCTAACATGTTACATTTTACACCCTTATTAATGGTGTAACATGTTATATTTGTTACTGAGCTGATGAGTGCTCTAGGTAGTTAATTGATGCTTCTTGTCAATCAATAACTGCCTGTTCGTATGATGTAATGCTTTACAGGCTCTCAATATTTTTTTTTTTTACAAAGGTGAATTTATGATTTAATGGGAAATTAATTGTTGTATGAAGCATGTTAATATAAAGCCTCATACACACGATAGGACTTTGTACAAACTTTCCTTTGGATTTTTGTATAAAGGGCGTTGGAAATAGTTTGTATTGCATACACACGGCAGAACTTTTTCAGCCAACTTTCACCAAATCACGTGGTTTATTAGCTCTTTACCACCACCCTTTGGTCAACTTCTATATTGTTGTCTGATATTGTGTCAATCTCAACGCTTTTATCGGCGAGACTGACACCTTGTGAGCCGGGTTCACACTGGTGCGGGGATCCGACTTGGATTCCCGCCAATGCCAGGCACTGTGTTTGGTATGAATCTTGAGGGGGAACTCCACGCCAAATTTTAAATAAAAAACCGGCATGGGTTCCCCTCCAGGGGCATACCAGGCCCTTAGGAAAAAACAACATGGGGGTCCCCCTCAAAATCTATACCAGACCCTTATCCGAGCATGCAGCTCGGCCGGTTAGGAAAGGGGGTGGGGACGAGCGAGCGCTCCCCCTGAACCGTACCAGGCCGCATGCCCTCAACATGGGGGGTGGGTGCTTTGGGGGAGGGGGTGCCCTGCGGCCCCCCCACCCCAAAGCACCTTGTCCCCATGTTGATGAGGACAAGGGCCTCTTCCCGACAACCCTGGCCGTTGGTTGTCGGGGTCTGCGGGCGGGGGCTTATCAGAATCTGAAAGCTCCCTTTAATAAGGGGGGCCCCCAGATCCCGGCCCCCACCCTATTTGAATGAGTATGGGGTACATCGTACCCCTACCCATTCACCTAGAGAAAAAAGTGTCAATCAAAAAAAAACACACTACACATATTTTTATAGTAATTTATTAGACAGCTCCGGGGTCTTCTTCCGACTTCGGGAGTCTTCTTCCGACTTCGGGGGTCTTCTTCTGACTTCTCTCCGGCCTCTTTCCCGGTGCTCTCTCCGGCCTCTTCTCCCGGTGTCCGGTTCTTCTCCCGCTCTCTGGCCTCTTCTCCCGGTGTTCGACCTCTTCTCCAGGTGTCTGGTTCTTCTTCCGGCTCCTCCGCTATCTTCTGCTGCTCTTTTGCTAGTGGTGGCCTGGTCTTCTACATTGTCTTCTTCCCTCTTCTTTTCTTACGAAGTTGACATGACACTCTCTCCCGCTGTAATGCTGTGTGAACGCTCTGCAATGACTTATATAGGCGGTGACCCCACCCCCTTATGACGTCACAGTCCTGGGGCATGCTGGGACTGCAACATCATAAGGGGCGTGGTCATGTCATCTGATGACCATGCCCCCTTATGACGTCACAGTCCCAGCATGCCCCGGGACTGTGACGTCATAAGGGGGCGCGGTCACCGCCTATATAAGTCATTGCGGAGCGCTCACACAGCATTACAGCGGGAGAGAGCGCCATGTCAACTTCAGAAGAAAAGAAGAGGGAAGAAGACAATGTAGAAGACCGGGCCACCACTAGCAAAAGAGCGGTAGAAGATAGCGGAGGAGTTGGCAGAGAACCGGAAACCGGAAGAGGAGGCCGGAGAGACCCCCGAAGTCGGAAGAAGACCCCCGAAGTCGGAAGAAGACCCCGGAGCTGCCTAATAGATTACTTTAAAAACCTGTGTCGTGTGTTTTTTTAATTGACACTTTTTTCCCTAGGTGAATGGGTAGCGGTACGATGTATCCCATACTCATTCACATAGGGTGGGGGTCCGGGATCTGGGGGCCCTCTTATTAAAGGGGCTCCCGGATTCCGATAAGCCCCTCGCCCGCAGGGCGCCCCCCTCCCCCAAAGCACCCACCCCCCGTGTTGAGGGCATGCGGCCTTGTACGGTTCAGGAGGGGGGGGGGCGCTCGCTCATCCCCACCCCCTTTCCTGACCGGCCGGGCTGCGTGCTCGGATAAGGGTCTGGTATGGATTTTGGGGGGCCTCCACGCCGATTTTTCGGCATAGGGGGTTCCCCTTAAAATCCATACCAGACCGAAGGGCCTGATATTCCCCCAGAGGGGAATTCCCTCTCGCGCCCGCCGCAGTAGGAAAATGTGTTTTTCCTATTGCAGCTAGCGCAAGATGTACAGTACCCTGTTGCCGAGAACCAGCACGATGGGATCGCGCTGGAAACATTCTCGCGGCTGCCTACTGTAGTTTGTACAAAAGTCCGATGGTTTTGTGTACACACGATCGGACTTTGCTCCATCTGACTTTTGTCAGATGGAATGTTTGTGCGTTTGCACAGCCAACAAAAGTCCGATGGAAACAGAAAAAGTTTGTCCGATGGAACGTACACACGGTCGGATGTTGCTCCAAAACAGCTAATTTGCATGTTTGTTGTCAAAAAGTCCAATCGTGTGTACGGGCCTTAACAGTCACTTTCCTTATGAAAACTTGGTTTGCTTTATTATTATTATTATTACTCTATTTAGTGCTTAGTACACTATTCATGTGGCCAAGAACATAGATATATTCTGATTTAGACAGTAGTAGAGAAATGTATGGTCTCTCTGCACCAGACTAATCATACTCACTCCAGGACTAATAATGTCAGTTAAAGAAAATCAATAGTATCTTAAGTATTTATGTCACATAAATGTGATCAGCTTTTTTTTAGGAACAAAGCAGCATTTATTTTTCTGCACTATCAGACATATCAGACCAGAAGAGGTCAGCATGCATTGAAAGCTTGCACTACAATTTATTTAGTTAGACAGTAAATTGTACTATCTTAAATCCAAACTTCTACTTTTCAGCAGTGAACTATTATCAACTTTTTATTTCAAACTAATAGAATATGGCACTCTATGGGTAGTAACGTTCAATAAAATATTTTATTTACAAAGAAATAGTTAGAATAAATTCAGCAAGAAAAACAAAATAAAATAAATATTTAGCAGTCCACTAACATCTTCAAACATATTCACCCAAATAAAATTACCCAGTATATATTCAACAAACAGTTCCCTTTATTGAAAATAAAGCATACCAAACACAAGCATACATTTGTAAACTAATAACACTGCAGGGGTTTTTATGATTCTCAAAAATAAATGTATGCCCTATCCACACAAAGCACATCCCTACATCTTTCCCAACTGTTGATACAAAGTTAAGACCACATATTACCCTAATTTATGTAAACAATATTTAAGATAAGTTGAAACTGACAATGGCATCTTATCAGGACTGCTGATAAGGGGTACCACCAGTCCTCCTGTACAGGGCCCAGCCAGCGCCTATCAGTTCAACGGGGGGCCTGGGCAGCATGGGAAAGAGGATGTTGACAGAGTGTGATTGGTGCAGCGGGTGGCGTAAGTTAATAGAACCAATCCTCCTGCAGCAACTGCAAGTCGGTGGAAGGGACTGTTTTGGGCACACAGGCATATCTTCAGGATGGCAATTGAGGGTAAGAGCGGTAAACATATCATATTTACAGGCTCCTTACTTTCTTAAATGAACCCAGTGAGTAATCGGTACTGATCACTCACTGTGTTCATTCATAACTGAAGCATAGTTAACAGTGTTTACTAGGCTTCCATTTTTGAATGAACAGGTGCCTCTGTATAGAGCGCCTCCTGTTCATTCTTTTGCAGTGCAGCTGAGGCTGCAGAGAAAGGTTTGGAGATCTATGCCCTCAATCGTTTTCTCTGTCCCAAAATTGAGACATCAGGGGTCTGTTTAGACCCCCCCCCCCTCCCCAACAGGTATGTGAAAAAAAATTTAAAAAAAAAAAAACTAATTGTAAATTTTTTTTTTAAATTGTAAAAAATAATTAAAAAAATAATAATAATTTGTGTATGATTTTCCAGGACTTCATTCACACACAGAGCGCTATAGATGAGATATTTACTATTTACTTAGTACAGTTTTGTCTTTTAGATTTAGCAGGAATTTTTGTAAATTATGTTGTGTCTGTTTTGCTAATAATGATTTTAGTGTATTTTTAGCAAAAATATAATTTTGATTTGGGGGGAGCCTGTCAGGTGGGCTGTACAGGGCCATGTGATTTTTTTTCTAACAGCAGCGCTGCATTTTATACAACCCCTGGCAAAAAGTAAATTATTTATATTTAACATTCCAACCTTCTGGCTTTAACCACTTGCTTACTGGGCACTTAAACCCCCTTCCTATCCAGACCAATTTTCAGCTTTCAGCGCTGAAGCACTTTGAATGACATACAACACTGTACCCAAATGAAATTTTTATGATTTTTTTCCCACAAATAGAGCTTTCTTTTGGTGGTATTTGATCACCTTTGCGGTTTTTATTTTTTGTTAAAAAAAATGTAAAAAGACCAAATAAAAAAAAAAAATTTATATTTTGTTATAAAATTTTAAAAGCGTAATTTTTCTCCTTCATTGATGTACGCTGATGAGGCGGCACTGATGGGCACCGATAGGTGGCAGTAATGGGCACTGATAGGTGGCAGGGATGGGCTCTGATGGGTGGCAATAATGGGCACTGATCGGTTACACTGATAGGCAGCACTGGTGGGCATTGATAGGTGGCACTTGTGGGCATTGATAGGTGGCACTCATGGGCATTGATAGGTGGCACTGGTGGGCACTGTGGGCACTGTCAGGTGGCAATGGCAGGTGGCACTGGCAGGGGGTACTGGTGGCACATATGAGGCAGAATTGCTTTCTCCTCTTTGGGACCGATGTCTCTTGCTGATAAGCTGGTGATCGGCTTTTTTTCTCCTCGCGCTGTCAGCGTGAGGAGAAAAAAAAATGATTGCAGAGCTTTTGTCATTGGCTGACAGCTGATCACATGGTAAGGGGCCGGGACCGGCCCCTTTCTCGGATCGGTGATCACCCGAGTCTCAGTGACTCGGTGATCACAGCACGCTCCACACGCGGCCTGCAGGGCGCGCGCAGGGTGCGTGCACAGGGGAGGCCGTCACATGACGGCCTCCCGGAAATTCAGGTCTGCGCTGTAGCCGTCATTCGGCTATAGCGCGGATGTCAAGTGGTTAGGAAACACCTACAAAAAAGAAAAAAAAGAAAGTAAACTGTAGTCAGTTGCGACTGATTTTGCAGATCAAGCAGAGGACAAATATGGAATCAGTAAACTCTGAGGAAAATGTTATGGAATCACCATGTACTTTGCAGTTCTAAAACAAACATCCACATCAGATTACATCCTGAAAAATGATGTCATCATCACCAAACATCCGTTCAATTGATGGAAAAGTGTCCAAAACCTCAATATAAACTTGTGCGTTTATTAAAGATTTAATGACTGTCATCTACCCGCACCTTTACCTTGGTGATGATGACATACTTTTTCAGGATGTAATCTGATACAGATGTTTGTTTTAGAACTGCAAAGTACATGGTGATTCCATAGTTTTTTTTTTGTTTTTTTTTCAATGAGTACATACAGAGTCATAAGGTTTACATATACAGAGTCATTGGGTATAAGAAAAAACGACAGTGTTAAGTCTTACATATATACAATATGTGTTCCATGTTTATGAGAAGGTAGCGTTTAAACAACGAATGTGAGTAACCCAAGGTGTAGTATCATAAAACCAAAACCGGCAAAATGCGGGCAACTCGGTTAAGCAAGGTATCACATTTCATTCAGTGTGTGTGACTCCATGATTTTTTTCCTCAGAATTGCGTGATTCCATATTGTTTTCCTCTGCTTGATCTGCAAAAACAATTGCAACTGACTACAATTTACTTTATTTTTTATTCTTTTTTAAGTGTTTCTTAAAGCCAGAAGGTCGGAATGTTAAATATAAATAGTTTTGAGGCATGTCTGCAATTAGTTTTTTTTATTTATTGAATGAACATTTTTCAAGAGTGGTGATACCATACTTTTTTGCCTGGGGTTGTACAAGCTGCCTTGGTGATTTATCACTAATACTCCTAAATAATGTTGAATTCTGTGAAGCTTCCACCTAATCACCTGATCGGTAAGTAATATAAGAAGGGAGCTCAGGTCAACTGAAGATGGCTCTATGCCTGGCTGTGTGCACATCAAAGGTCTCATTCTGGTACTAATTCAAGTCCTAATATCACTTGAAGCAGAAGCCAGCGGAAGTTTGCCTCTTCAACCAGTAGAGCTATCCCCCATCTATCCACCATCTATCCTAGTCTTGAAAAGATCCTGCACAAAGATCCTGCAAAAAGATTAGTCTATAGTCTATAAAACTAGTACAGTACAATAAAAGTTTAAAATGTACCTATGGTCAAAATGTAAAATGATAAGTATGTTTCCATATTGTATTTCAATTATTTCTAGCCTACTCCTAATAACCTGAATGATCTTGAAGTTTGAAAACTTACCTTGTGAAGATCCTCAAATTTTCTTCCTTGAATTCTATGACACATGTTCCCTGTGAGAAGGCACCGCCATGTCACACATTTCACAGAGCCTGCCTTCTGAACTACAGAGGTGCTGACAGATGTTAGTACACATCATATCTGTTTGCAGGCAGTAAGGCATCATGGCATATGTAGTCCTTAGAAATTGAAAGTAAGGAAATGAAGAGAGCTGCAGAGACTGCAGGAAATCCAAGACATTGTGGAACAGGATAGCCAGCGAATAGACAGAACTCACACCACGAAAGAAGATTTTTCAAGTAGGCTTATATTGGATTGTCAAAAAATAACTATTTTTGGTATTGCTATTACAATGCTGATGTTTTAAAGTGTATGCAATAACTCGAGATCTCTTTTAACACAATATGAATAGGGATAAGCCTTTAAATCATTTCCTATACTGAAAAATGCAACTCAATGCCAAACAGAAGGGTGCTGGCTTTTTATGTTTGCAGTCAGAGTTCCCAAAAAACATCAAAATGTACTGATTTGAAATTATATTTAATGTATGAAGGACCAGATACAACTCTAGAGTGTTCTAAATGTGCACTGAACATGCATATCATTTAGAAATACAGTATCTTTAGTCCTGTGGAGGCTGACATCTTAATTTATGCATGAGAATAGTAGAGTACTGTACAGTGTTAGCCACTCTTTTTTGCAGAGGTTGGAGTTTTAAAGAGTATTTCCAGTCCTATTGGGAAAAAAATGTGTTTTATGTTTTTCTATTCACACGCCATACCTAAAAAAATGTTTTTACAAATAATTCTTACCTTTTATGTTTTGTAAGGAGGTGTCATGACTTATTCTAAAGCTCCATTGGACATTTGCTGCCGGAATTTCCAACAACAGATGTTTGAGAGCTGGATCTCAAATTTTCCGACAACAAAATCTGTTGTCCAGCCAACAGAAGCCGACCAAACAGCCAACTTCTGTTAGACACACCGACATACAAATGTCTCCCGAAATTCGGCCTGTGTGTACACGGCTTAAGATTTTCTGGACAGCTTTTGTCCCCCTACAGAGTGAGCTATACCTCATTACCATGCAATGCAGGAGGGCTTTTTCTAAAATTTTGACCCTTTGTTATGACAAAACGTGTTCTAATCTAGTTTACAGCTTAAAATGAAGAGATTCGGACACAGTACAGACAGAATTAATTGTGTTAAATAAGTTTGCACAGCCCTGTCCTAAACACTACAAAGCTGGGAGTGCATATAAGGATTTTTAAGCAGGTAAAAACGCACATAAAAAGATAACCAGCTATTTTTAATTATTTGTTTAAAGTAGAAGTTCACCCTAATACTAAAATCTCTAAACCTACTGGCATTAACAACCTAAGACTAACTTATCTAGCCCTGTAAAGAGGAAATCGATAAACATACCTTTTCTGAAGCCTCTCTGGTCCAGCCCCATACTGAGCTGTCAGCAGCGGCGTCTCCGTGTAGGTGAGTGCAGAAGAGGCAGCCAGTAATGGCAGCCCCATAGTAAGTCTATGGGCGACGTCACTTCCCGGCATTTCCCAGTCGGCTGTCTCTTCTGCAGAGCTTCTGCCACTGGAGACCGGACCGGAGCGGCTTCAGAAAAGGCATGTATAGTGATTTCTTTTTTACAGGGTTAGATAGTCTTAGATTGTTGATGCCAGTATATTTAGAGATTTTAGTATCAGGGTGACTTTCCACTTTAAGTTATGCTATGTTAATAAGGACATGTAACAAAAATAAAGTAGGCGTTATTTCAATTTGGTTGCAAAAGTGGATATATACTTTAACCGCTTCCGGACAGCCCACCACACACTTACTGTGGCAGGGCGGCCTAGATGCGAGAAACAACATAAATATACGTTGTTGTCTTTTCCTGGGTCTGGAGCACACACGTGTGCCGCCAGTGACCCGCTCCCGCTGTGATTAGACACAGCATGAGCCAATCAGCGGGTCTGGCAAACGCGATGTCCGCTGGGACCCACCGATCATTGACAGGAGAGGGAGAACAATGGTCTGCCTATGTAAAGAAGGCAGACCGCCGTTCTGTCAGAGAGGAAAATAGAGATCTTGTGTTTCTGCTAAGCAGGAAGGAACACAGATCTCTCTCTTCCTCCAGTTAAGCCACCCCCCACACAGTTAGAAAGCACTCCCTAGGAGCAGACTTAACCCTTTGATCGCCCTTGATGTTAACCCCTTCCCTGCCAGTGTCATTAGTACAGTGACAGTACATTTATAGTGTCACTTAATGTCCAATTTATCTGTGTCACAGTCCTGCTAAAAATCACTGATCGCCACCATTACTAGTAAAAATAAAAATAAAAATGCCATAAAAATATCCCAAAGTTTATAGACGTAATAACTTTTGCACAAACCAATCAATATACACTTATTGGGATTTGTTATACCAAAAATATTTAGCAGAATACATATTGGCCAAAATTGATGGAGAAATTAGATTTTTTACATTTTTTTATTGGGAATATTTTATAGCAGAAAGTAAAAAAATATAGTTTTTTTTTTTTTTTTAATTGTCAGTCTTTTTTTTTGTTTATAGTGCAAAAAATAAAAACCGCAGAGGTGATCAAATTCTACCAAAAGAAAGCTCTATTTGTGGGGGAAAAAGGGATACATTTTGTTTGCGCACGGCGTCGCATGACCACACAATTGTCAGTTAAAGCGACGCAGTGCCCTATCGTAAAAAATGGCTTGACCATGAAGGATGAAACCTTCTGGGGCTGAAGTGGTTAAGAAACCAGACACACTTGAGAAGTTCTTATCTTTCAGTCAGTTACTCAAATGACACTTTTAAAAAGATCCATCTCTGTATTGCCTAATGCCAAGTACACATGAGCGGACTTTCTGGCAGACTTGGTCTGGCGGACCGGGCTCTGTCGGACAATTCGATCGTGTGTGGGCTCCAGCGGAATTTTTTTAAGTCTGACGGACCTAGAAACAAAACAAGTTTCAAATCTTTCTGACGGACTTGAGTCCGGTCGAAAAATCCGCTCGTCTGTATGCTAGTCCGACGGACTAAAACCGACGCTAGGGCAGCTATTGGCTATCAACTTCCTTATTTTATTCCGGTCGTACGTCATCACGTACAAATCCGTCAGACTTTGGTGTAATCGTGTGTAGGCAAGTCCGTTCATTCGGAAAGGCCGTTGGAAGTCCGTCGAAAGTCCATCAGATAGTCCGTCGGACCAGTCCAGTCGAAAAGTCCGCTCATGTGTACACGGCATAACCCTTTAAAAACAGCCTTTAACACTCACAAGGAAAAACAGTTGTGTTTTTAATGTTTACTTATATTTTTTTGCTCTTCCTTGAAACTCTTTGTATATATATGTAGGTTTTGGAACCATTTTAGGAAAATGATAAAGCCTGAAGAAGTAATCTAAATGATCCCTAAAGCTTGCATCTTCAATAAATTGATAGTCATTAAGGGTATTGCTAAAACTCCAAACATTCTGCATGCAAATGGGGTAAGAGAGATGTGAATATTCATGCTGCACAGACACATCTCTCTCTGCCTTGATGCTCTGATCTGATCCAGTGTATTGCTGTAACCTAAGCAGGCATGTTCTGTATGGGAGTCTAATTGGAGAGCATACTGACAAATCTGCAGTAATGTGCTATTATCAAAATCATTTGTCATCAATGCACTGCCTGATTATGGCCTAAGCCTAACAAAAGTGGTGCCAGACATTTAGTAACTTTTATTTTAAAATGATTTTACTTGATCACATCTTAACTAAAAATGTTACAGCTTTCGGCAAAAAGCATCAAGGTAGCTTTTGTTTTAATATCCCTTCACTATAAACATCAGGATTTATTCATAAAGAGTAAGGAGGATGAGGTTTGTGTTTGCTGCTACCATGGGCTCATGGTGAATCCTGCATGTTCGCAGACCCAGCGAAATAATTCAGGAATTTGTCATAATAACCATAATGCACTCCTGGGCCTGTGAACTTCAGAGTCAGAGTACATCAGGCAGTTGTTGCTGAAAGTCTATACAAGAGTTGTCTTTTTTGTAGCACCTCATTGCATCCTTTGAAAACAAATGTAAAAACAGTGTGCACCCCAAACACCACAACTCCTTGTCATATTCCAGTATACCCAAACAAGGCAGGTGTTTTGCTCCCCAAGAAACTTAAGTGTATCTTCTCAGAGAAAAAAAATGATCATCCGCAGGGCAGTTTTGTGAGCAGATTGAAGCAGAAAAAGGCATGTGTTTTGTTATACTAAAAATACACTATAAATAAAAGTACTGTCTCTAAGACACTTCAGAAAAAAATGACCAGTAGTAAGGTGGTAGTCCAGTTAGAATAGTCCAAACATTGCAGATACAAACAAGGTAAGTATGTTTTCTATAATAAAAATTACAGTGTACTATATCAAATACACTTGTAAAAAAAAAAAAAGAAGAGGCAGGACAGTACATACGCTGTTTGAAAAGGCAAAATGTGTCCCAGAGAGCTGCAATCTGGGAGCCATTGTTCTCAGTACCAGGGCAGGTTTGTCTAGCACCAAGGGCAAGGATGCAGAACTGCATCCCTTCCCTAAATGCTAATGCATGCTGTAGAAATAGTTTACTGCCCTGTGTCCTTTCTCTGTCCTTTTGCTCAGCTGTGCCCAGCGCATCTGTCCCTCTTGCCCCCCCCCCTTGTTCCAGCCCTGGTTGTGCTGCAACATTGTGTCTCAGCCAATAAGGAGGGAGAGTTTCGGACAGCCTAGACACTCGTGGACATCGCTGGACAGAGATAAGGCTCAGGTAAGTATTAGGGGGTCTGAGGGGGCTTCTGCACACAGAAGGCTTTTTATCTTAATGCACCAAATGCAATAAGATAAAAACCCTTCTGACTTTACAATCCCTTTAAGTATGGCCAAATACACACTTCTCTATCCTTGACTGGACACAGCACACTTCACCCTTTGAAAAGATGACTATATACCATTTAATTCTTCCCAGGCTAAGAGTTCTCTGTTCCACAGCACTAAGACTAATGGCCAGTGGCCACATTGTGCACCCCTATCTGGTAGATACATCCCTCAGTTTTAATCGCCTCCCTTGGAGTCACGCATAAGATTGCCACCCACAAATTTATCCTGGACTAATGGTCCCCCACAATGATGACCACTCTGAATCCTGTTCAACAGACTGATGGCCACTTGCATATACCTGAGGCTTACGACCACCCAAACTACCATCTCATACTTAAAGGTAGTAAGCATACATAGCTCAATTCATCTTAAAACACCCAGTTGCACCTATTCTAAAAAAACAGCTACCAGCACTAAGAATGTTAAAACACTCAGTAAATTCCCCCATGGCTTAAATGCACCTGGCCTTTACATCCTCTAGCCCTAAGGATACAAGCATCTCACATACCATCTGGTTTTAAAGATTTCCACTTGTCATAGACACTCACTGACCTAAAAGCACCCACATGAATGCATTTCTCCATCCTAAAGACACCATATCCAGCAACTATAGACAATGGAAATATTCGGGCAAAGATTTGTTATAGTGTTAAAAAAAATCTCTCCATGCAGTAAGCACTTTGAAAAAGCTATGAAACAGCCATGTCCATCCTTACAGCTTCTCATGTCTGGAAAAAAATCCACAAAAATAATAATATATTTATAAACTAATATTTTTTTAAAGAGAAATATGTTATAATATTGAACTAAAAAAAATGAAAAGCCCTTTAAAACATGAGTGTTTAAAATTAATTTTAATTGACGTAAAATTTGGATCTTTTATTGTATCAATGTATTTGCATTTATCCAAAAAACATTCCAATAAAAGGAGGTCAAAGTCAGAACATCCTGTACCCAGTTAGATCATAGACATGTTTATAATGCCAGAAATCTATTTATATAAAAGCAGGGTAAATGAAAATTGTAGATTAGCTATAGACCCATTTAGATGTAAAGTAGACTTTCATTTTGAGCTGGGATTAGTCTGTTCTGCCCTCACAATGTGTTTGTAGTACAAGGCTTGGCAGACAGCTAACAATTTCCCAATAAAGACTGAGGCCGAAGGGTTAAAAGTTGTAATTTTTACTGAGAATTGGATTTAAGTTTCTTTAAGTTTTTTTAAATCTTTTAGGTTTTAGGTTACGTTGTAAAACTGCAAAACACAAATGCTAAAAGTATGCATCAGCATTAAACATTACATTACAAATGTCAGGCATGCTACATTAGCGTAAAGCATTAGCTAGCAGAAATTAGGCCTAGCTAAAGGAACTCCCTGGCAGAAACTACTATCAAACACACATAAAATGCAGTTGAATTAGTAGAACACATATTATTTAATTAAATGCTAATGACAGCCTACTTACAGACCTATGCTTCCAAGGCCAGTTTTAGGAAATAGTGGAGCTAATGCCATGCTTCCTTCACTGCAGTATAAGCAAAATGTCTGCTGTATGATGATCTGAATAAGTCATAACCATAATCATAATTTTTTTGTGTACTAGTTTATTTAAATAAAAATGGAATGCAATGAAATTTAGTTTCTATAGGCAGCTCATACATACTTTTTTTATTTAAAAGACTGTAGATAAACTTAAATTGCTTGCATTCCTTACCGCTGTGTTGAGATCTCTATGTCAAAGTTCCCTTTAGGGGTCTCATGCCCCCTTACTACAGTAGTGCTGGTTCCATGTGTTCTGCTTCATTCATCAAGATATAGAAGTAAAAACCATGCAGGGGAATGTGAACCCCCTTTAACTGCTAAAATAGGTGTGGACAGCTATATATGTTTGTCTTTAAGGCAAGGGATGTCATCATCGGTCACAGAAAGACTCATGAAACCATAAGGTGATTTACAATACGTTCCCTTGATATTTATTGTTCAGTTGTCACGCTTATTTTTTAACGCTTATGAAATCAACACCATGCTTTTTATTTTTTAAAGTATACTGTACATTTTAAAAAAATAGCTTGATGTAAAAACATTATAAATACATTTCAATGTTTTTTAATCCTTTGTATCTATATATTTTTTCAACTATCTATCATTGTGGGACATCCATATTTACTCATTATATTAAAGCGTATGTAACAGCGCTACCCTAGACAGTGCACAATAGATTAAACCAAAATAAAAATGCATTATTAAAACATACAGTAAGCAATTATAAATTCATGACATATGCAGATGTGAACAACATGTCCTCCAAAAATGTTGTCAATATATATTCAGTTCCAGCTCTACAACAGCTCAGGGTTGTAACACACATGCTCTTGAGTGTCCCTTAAAGTGCTCACTCACCAGATTGTATTAACCTCTTTTCAAAATAAGAATGTATAAATGTGCTTGTTTATAATGCACCTCTCTTTAGGTACTGTAATGCCAGCTCCTTTAATCCACCAAAGCTTCTTCATCTTCTCTTGGTCATCACAACCTCTCAGGAGGGACCACCACTGATTACTTATAATCCTCAATCATGATCAAATGGGAGACACAGACCAGGGGAAATATTTACCAGCTTTATGTAAAATTTAAAAAATACAGGATAAAAGTGCACTCACATAAAATAGTGCCTCTCTGGCACCCAGAATGACCAACCTGCTCTGTGTATCAGGAAACGCCTCTGCTCCACTGTTCCCTGGATCCAGTGTACATTTCACAGAGGAGTGGAAATTATATCACTAGCAGAGAGTCCTGCCCTACGCATTTTTGTTACATCCAGACATGTTCAGGAAGTGCTACGACATGGCCGTAACCACCTCTGCTCTCTATCTAGCTCATACCATTAACTCTTACTGCATCATACTCTAATTAGGACAATGATTCAAAACAAATGTAAACATCAACATTGTAGGCTTGTAAAATACATGTTATCATATGATATATTAGACATGTCCAACAATAATGTATTAAATGGATAATTAAAATATACTAGCAAGCCACATGTATTAATATTATACATAGAGAAAATTCTCCATACTATTGCACTAGATGTACCTTCTTATGCCATCTAGTGGTGAATATATATCTCCATTTCTAGCTCATGTATCGCCTAATCAAATTATAAGAAATAAATATATAACCTATAAAAAATACATTTATAACCATATAAATTATAACAATAATAGAATGTAGTATATCTTAGGAACTATACCTATTTAGCACCAATTTAATAAGACCCAAAGGAACTAGTAGGGATAATTTAAACTAGGCTACAGTATGTCACTGTCGATAATTTGTAATGAAACTATTTAACTCTATTTCTGCATTCAGACCATGCAGATTGAGTGTCCCTAGTTCATAAATCCAGTGGGTTTTGTTTTAGGATCAGATCCACTCCAATGATTTATGACCCTGCTTATACCATAGAAAGACAGGCCACTGGGGTCTATGTTACCCTAAAATGATTGGAAACACTATGTTTCTTAAACACTTTGGCATTGTTGTTAATGCGTTCATTAATCCTTGTGGTAAGCTTTCTAGCCATTCTTCCTACATATTGAAGTCCACGCGGACATGCCAATATGTAGATCACATGTGTACTTTTACATGATACAAACTTGTCAATCTTACACAGGTTTTTGGAGTGGTTGGTCTTAAACTCTATTCTTTTTCTTTCTTTATTCTTCACTGTCTTGCATGCTTTAAATCTCTTGCACCTAAAAAATGTTTTTGGTCAAAGAACGTGACTATATTTTTTGGGGGGGGGGTCTGGTATATTATGTGCAACCTTAGTCCACAATGCTGGGGCTCTTTTATTAACAAACTTGGGTTTTTGGACAATCATTTTCCTAATGTGGTGTCCCTAAATAATATTGGTCAGTGCTTCTTTATAGTTCTTTCCACCTTCCTATATTGCCCATTGAACCCTGTGATAATTGCTGTATTTTGTTGTTGCTTATGCAAGACTTTAATAGCAGTTACTCTGTCCATTTATTTTACAATCTCCTGGTACTCTCTAGTGTTTCTTTTTTGTATCCTTTTTATAATGTAGCTATAAGGCTAGTTGCACATGGGCGTCATAATTTACTGATGTTTAATCAGGAACTTGTTGACACAAAGTCTGAGTCAAAAACCTGTTTTTTAAAGCCCTGAGTAATGTTTAGTATAGGTGAGTGAAGGTGCGCAAGTGTATAGACAAGTAAAGTGATTTTGTTTTTTAAATCAAATACTTTTTATTACGTTTACATTTTTACACATATACAGACAAAGCATATAACAAATGTCCTTACAAAACAAGACAATTAAAAAAGGGAAAAAAAAAGAAAATTAAATAAATAAATATAATAATAATTTGCTCCAGCATATAGCAGTCATCCCTAAGGAATGTTAACGCTACAACACAATTAGTAATTCAGTTAAGTTCTCCATCATCGACCCATCATAGAACAGCATCACTATTGGCAGAGTCAGGGAGATCATCCACACTAGTGTAAACTATGTATAGGGGAGCATAACTAGGAGGAACAGATTTTATTACATTTATTCATACAACCCCAGTGTTTATAGGTAAGACACTCTCTATAAAGCACAGCATTCACAGCTGTGCACCACTTAACACAAGTTGGAGGGTTAGAAAACAAACAACATGGAGAATAAACTTACAGGCAATAAATTACAAATGGGTAAATAAAATTTTCTGAGAAAATAATGAGCAGTCCTCCTGGAATATGCCCAACAGAGCAAATTTAGGACCAGGAGTCAATTGGATTGAACAAAGTTACAATAAAATATGAAATATATCTATCCAGTATTAAGATAACGTAGGACAGTGCCATAACATATGAATTAATTTGTCTGTAGGCATTCTACAACAAGGGCAATTAAGTGAAGGTTGGTGACCTCAAGAAAACAATTTTTGATCCGTATAATAGGCTCTATGGATTATGAAAAGCTGTGTCAGCATTTGGGATGGAAATGCTGGGGAAAGCAAAACTTCTGGAAGGATCTTTAACGCTGCTGCCCACTGATCTGTGTTTAGATCTTGACTCCATATCTGTGTCTGCATTTAATCAAAGTTTTAGAGTTGACTATCCTCACTAAGGCTTCATATAAATTACCAATTAGACCCTTTTTAGAATCAGATGGTGTCACCACCATAGAAAGAATGTTCGAAAAAATTTAAATATATGGGTTCCAAACTAGTCTGAGACTGTAATACATGGCGAAGTTGTAGATACTAAAAAAATACTCTATTCGACAATGATACTGCTCTGCAATAAGGTCAAATGGTAGCATAGTACCTCCATTATAAAATTGATGATGATATACAAGACCAGATTGTTTCCAGCGTTTAAAACCAGTACGTTTATTTCCTTCTGGAAGATTATAATTATTTCAGATAGGCATATACTGCGTGTAGCCTGTATGACCAGTAGTAATATGCACAGCCTCCAAAATCTTACGTATCAACAAAAAAGTTGGGGAGGAGTGGTGCATCCAAAAATGAACCGAATTGGATAAGAATTCTCTGAATTGGATCAGGAAGGTCAATTTCCACCCATCCTGCCATCTGTTTCATCTGAGATGCCAAAAAATATAATCTAGCATTGGGAACCGCCAACCCACCACCATCCTTAGGAAACTGTAAAGCAGATACTGGCCTTTCCATGTTTCCTCTCCATGTTTCCATAGTTCTTAAAATAATGTATCTATCTGTTTAAATATGTGTTGGTGTATCCAAACTGGACAAATATGTAGCATAAAAAGAAGATGGAGCATCCACACTATTTTTATCAAATTAATTCTCCCTTCTACTGACAATGTTAATTTACACCAAACAGCACTAACTTTGCACATTTTTCACAATAATAGAAAAATGTTCAAGTTAGGATACTCTGCCACATTAACACACCTCTACTCCCAAATATTTAAAAAATGTGACCAGCTTTATTTCAGTAGCTGCAACTGGGAGGGAAAACCAAAGAATCTTCTTTAAGTAGTAATTAGGGACATTACTGCACTAAGAGAGTGTGTGGTATGACCTAATAGGCTCTATTGAGTATGAAAAGCTGTGTCAGCTTTTGGGATGGGGAAAACAAAACTTCTGAAAGGATCTTTAATGCTGCTGCCCACTGGTCTGTGTTTAGATATGTTTAGCTTATATCTTGACTCCATATCTGTCTACATTTAATCAAGGTTTTAGAGCTGACTGCCCTCAATAAGGCTTCATATAAATCACCAATTAAACCCTTTTTAGAATCAGATGGTGTCACCGGCATAGAAAGAATATTCGAAAAATTTAAATATATTGGATAAGTGAAGTGAATATTCATACAGTTTATTGTGTGAATAATTTATTTTCCTTCAATAAATCGGCCTTCTTATCTCAACAGTCATTAAAGTGGAGTTCCCCCCCAACGAAAAATTAAAAGTCACATACTGTAGCAGCTGACTTTTTAATATTGGATTCCTGGAATCTAGCGATGTCGGCACCCCAGCCGATGTTCCCATCAGCGCTCGAGTGCTGCCGCCGCCATTGGTAGTACGGGGACCCAGCAGTGAAGTCTTTTGGCTTCACAGCCGGTTCCCTACTACACATGCGTGAAGTGCGCTGCGCCTTATGAATGGCCTGGCAGTGGGGAAAGAAGGAGGGGGGCCGAACTTTCGAGTGATCACGCCGCAGCGCGGTCTCTTGGTAGTGGGGACAGGTACCTGTCAAAAACAGGTACCAGTTCCCCCCTCCCCCCGAAAGGTGCCAAATGTGGCCCTGGAAGGGGGGAGGAGGATGAGCTTCCACTTTTGGGTGGAAATCCGCTTTAACATAACAGACAAAGTAATTACACTGAGCCACCGAAAACTCCTTCTAGTGGCTAGTCCACAGTTCTCTGTATTTAATACAACAGCAAAAGATGGAACACAATTGTAAAAGTAAAAAATTACTTTAGGTTAAATGCTCCAGTAATGCCCTCACATATGGCACACTGTTGGGCTGCTTTATTAGGGATGAAAGAAGAAGAAATGGGGGCACCAACACTGTGCCTTAAATATAATAATGGTTGCCGCCCCTTATTTAGTGAATATATGAGTTTTATCTATTTATTTGCTTTATTAGGGAGTTGAGAATTTTTACTGAAAAACTTTACTCAAAAATTTTTTGTGGATATTCACTTTAATTATAAAATCATATGAAAGGCATCTGCACATGATTCAAAGTGAACAGAAATTTAGTTTTCTCATGATTAAATAACTGAAGAGAATATTCACACTATTTTTTTTTAAGTGAAGAATCTCAGTTCCTTTAGAAAATAAGTGTCTAACCTTAGAAAATACACAATGTAATTGCCTTCCGTTTTAAATCATTATAAACTCAATAAACCAGACTACAGGTTCCTGTTATATTTTTACAGCAGTGTAGTGGTAACGCTTTTCTAATTTGTTTTAAGGTTGTAGTCCACAACAGCATTTACATTATCTCACAAAAGTGAGTACACCCCTCACATTTATTGTCTAAATTAGCCAATAATGTCTAAACCGCTGGCAACAAAAGTGAGTACACCCTTAAGTGAATATGTCCAAATTGGGCCCAATAAGCCATTTTCCCTTCCCTGTGTCATGTGACTTGTTAGTGTTACAAGGCCTTAGATGTGAATGGGGAGCAGGTGTGTTAAATTTGGTGTTATCGCTCTCACTCTCTCATACTGGTCACTGGAAGTTCATCATGGCACCTCATGGCAAAGAACTCTCTGAGGATCTGTAAAAAAGAATTGTTGCTCTACATAAAGATGGCTTAGGCTTTAAGAAGATTGGCAAAACCCTGAAACTGAGCTGCCAGCATTACTACAGAGGTTAAAGGGGTGGGGGGGTCAGCCTGTCAGTGCTCAGACCATGCACCGCACACTGCAACAGATTGGTTTGCATGGCTGTCGTCCCAGAAGGAAGCCTCTTCTAAAGATGATGCACAAGGAAGCCCACAAACAATTTGCTAAAGACAAGCAAGCTAAGGACAAAGATTACTGGAACCATGTCCTGTGGTCTGATGAGACCAAGATAAACGTATTTGTTGGTGTCAAGCGTGTGTGGCGGCAACCAGGTGAGGAGTACAAAGACAAGTGTGTCTTGCCAACAGTCAAGCATGGTGGTGGTAGTATCATGGTCTAGGGCTGCATGAGTGCTGCTGGCACTGGGGAACTACAGTTCATTGAGGGAACCATGAATGCCAACATGTACTGTGACATACTGAAGCAGAGCATGGTCCACTCCCTTTGGAGACTGGGCCGCAGGGCTGTATTCCAACATGATAAGACCCCATACACACCTCCAAGATGACCACTGTCTTGCTAAAGAAGCTGAGGGTAAAGGTGATGGACTGGCCAAGCATGTCTCCAGACCTAAATCCTATTGAGCAAGAGCATCTATGGGGCATCCTCAAACGGAAGGTGGAGGTCTCTAACATCCACCAGCACCGTGATGTCGTGGAGGAGTGGAAAAGGACTCCAGTGGCAACCTGTGAAGCTCTGGTGAACTCCATGCCCAAGAGGGTTAAGGCAGTGCTGGAAAATAATGATGGTCACACAAAATATTGACACTTTGGGCCCAATTTGGACATTTTCACTTAGGGGTGTACTTACTTTGTTGCCAGTGGTTTAGAGCAGGAAATCCCAGAAATCCAGTGTCCTTGTAACTTCTTGTATACTGAACTGATATCTCAAAGAATGCTATCAGCTTTCCCAACTATCTGCTGTGAAAAACACAACATCTCACCCCTATGTAGTGCTACCCCCGGAGGAGCCGCTTGATTATGTTTGGTTCTGTACTCTGCCTCTCAAACCCAAGAACAGTCCCAGCCCCTCTGGCACACCTCTGAAGAGTGTTAGTGTGACAACACCAATAAAAGACACACACATTACAATTAAAAACACAGAAATTATCTTTACTGTGAAGTTTCTTTAAAATAATAACAAACAGTAGCAGCATATCTGAACAATAGGCAAATATATCTCAAGTTAATTCACTGTATATAGCACTGACTGAGAATCAAGAGCAATATACTCAATAGTACTGTCAGGCTGCTTTCAGTGTATTCCTCAACAGCAAATAACCCCTGAGAACAGAGGCAAAACCCTTTAACAATGAGAGATCACAAAATGGAAAACACTTTAATGAATTGGTTACCGCTTTACTTAAATTGGGCTCTATGAGTCCAGGCAGGAGGAGAGTAGAGGACTGGCCCTTTCTTATGTCAGATCTCTCTCTCTTCTGTTCCCTGACACCACAGGCCCAGAAAACCACAAACACACTACCTAATGCAGTACTCAATAATGTAACTCACAAGTTCAAATTACCCCGCTCATACACTGCATATACTGAGCACTGGGTGTATGTGTGTGTCCGTATGGCACCAGTAACTCCAGTGCCCAGGGAGAAGAAGGCCTTGAATCTCCAGCTAGCCACTTTTAGTTGATGCACTTAGGTATCCTACTTGGTAGAGTACAGTTGCAGTATATTGGCAGTGTCCGGGTAACAAGGTGGACACTGTGACTGCTCAACAGTGGGGGTAAGTGTGACTCAGGTTCTGGTAAGTGCGGGCAAGATAGCTGTTGTCTGCATGCAGTGTTATTGTTTCCTGCAAATGGGCAAGGGCCCACTCACTAATCCTACGGTCAAGGCCAAGAGAGATGTCCTGGAACAAGGCAGGCTCTTCAGGCAACCTGACTGGCTACCTCACCACTGGAACACTTCATGCCGTTGGTACAGTTGCCTCTAGAGAGGCACCTGAGATCCCCTATCAGGCATAATGTCCCCACCAGCTGCGAATGCTTGGAAGAATGATACGCCGACCTGGGAGGGAACACCTCTCCCCGTAGGTCCGGTCTTCTCCATTGCCTTGCAGGGTCTCCCTGCTCTCAGGCAGACAAGATGGTGTCCTTACTTCTTTTCTCCCAAAGCTTGCTGGAATCTGTGGTCCTGTTCAACATTGAAGGCTGTGGGGGCATTTTTGTTAGAGACTACATGTCCCATAATCCTTTGCTGCAGCAGCTCTGGCTGGTGATTGGCTCTCCTCCCTCTGCCAATGAGGATGCAGTTGAGGGAGCAAACAGATGGCTGGTCTGTGCGAGCACCCCTCGCATGATGTATAGAGGAAGAGGGGGATAGGGAGAAATCTCTCACACGAACTGACAGACTCTCTCTCCGGTGGGCAATGCGGTGCCGCGGGGCACCCGCTACACCTATTTAAGGGTTATTAGAAGATGGAGGGGCATTCTGGATTTCTGATTGCTGCCCTAGAGGAACAAGACCGATTCTTCATAGATACAGAGCAGTGAGTTAGTGTTGTCACCCTAGGACTGAAAGTGTGCTTTTGGCAGTATCACCAGGTGAAAATAACGAAAAAAGTCTAAAAAAAATAAAAAATACGGACACCTCGGTTTAGATATACAGTACTTTAACATTTAGGGCAAACAGAGTTCCACTTGTAAGGAATACAGACGTTCTACTTCAACTGATTTCAATGCATGTTTGGATCTTTTTTTTTCAAATGAATGATTATAATACAAATCTGAAAACATAAGGTTTTTATTCTACACTTTTTGTTAATAAATGCGTTCACACATATATTTTTTTGTTATTTCTCAACTTCAGTCAATCCATATTTTATGATGAAAGTGAGCCCAGGGCATGCTCTGTCATTCACAGGATTCTTTAAAAATAAAAACTGTACATCAGCAATTTGTGTGGATGGTAGAATTGTGCACACATTTTGCCCCTGATGTTACACAGTGATACACGTTTATGTGGCAGGTGTGCTGTCAAGCTTTCCCTGGTGCCTCTCCACATGCATGCTGTCATTTCTCATGCAAATCAGAACAATGCTTACAAAGCCCTTTGAAGGAATTTACATGAATAATATAAGAGCTCAAAGAGATCTGTTACACAGAGGAATACGTTACCAGACTTCGAAAGAATCACATTTTATGGAGAGCTGTATGTTAATAAATTCCAGATTTTCCTTTTTTATTAATAATTCATGCTGGATTTATCAATTAAAAGTAAACACTTTAAACTATTTTAAAGTTGCTTGCATTATAGAAATATATGAGAATATGAGAGTTAAATGGAGATGAACGTATAGCGTAGTGAGATTTCACTCAGTTTACCTCTGTTGGCATACATGTTAATTGGAAGCAGGTTGATTTTTAACTAATATATAAACTGTGTATTTCAGCAACAGACATTGTTGATTTACTGATCTGGATGCTCAGAAGTGGCAGTTTACTTAAAGTGGAGTTCCACCCACTTTTACAACTCTTCAGCATCCCTCACTAAACTGCGCACTGTAAACGAATTGGATATATTTTATTTTTTTTTCTCAGCACCTACTGTATATCTGCTGTATTCATTTTTCACTTCCTCCTCCCTGGCCGCGGCCCATTGCATCACTTCCTGTTTGCAATGCCTTCTGGGAAGGGGCGGCAACTTCCTCTGACACTGCCTTTGCTATGGAAACCTGACCTGAAACCTATTACACTGCTTGTGCTGCACTGAGCATGTGCGAGATCTGCAAGGATGAGATCCAGGAAGAAATACAGTTTGGCTTCAAATGCCCACACTTAAGATGCCCACGGCCTGCTGTAAGTTTATAAAATAACAAACTACTGCTATAAACTAACAAAACAGACCTTAGTTTACAGACTAACTTTACTAAAATACATTAAGCTTGTGTATTATAGGGGTATTTTTATCTCAAAAGTATAATTTCGTCCGGAACACCACTTTAATTTTAAATGCTAAACAGAGTGGCATTTAGGCAAAGCCAGATGGGCAATGGCAAGAGGCCCAAAGTCCTCATGTCCAAATAAAAATATGCTCTTATACTCTTATACTCTTACATATACTCTCATGGGCTGCTTGTATTGTGTTCTGTCCTTCAGTTCATGCACAGATCGTCAGCACCCAATTGAAGTCTATTCAGCTGACAAGCCTAGACGGAGTACCATGCTGAGCCACCTGGGAGAGGACAGTCAAAAACATAGCAGGGGTTGAAGGTGTTTTGCCAACTGTTATAGCATGGTGGTGCTATGCTGGTATTTAAGGACTTCTGTTTGTGTCCAAATTGCTCCTCTCCTCATACAAGTCAATGGGAATGCAAAAGCAGCTCAAGGTGGTTTAATGCAGCTTAGAAGAAGCTCAAATGCAGACCAGAAGAGTCTAACATGAAGTTCAAATGCTGCATTCGCCCATGGACACAAGCCCGGATGTATAATGTCTATTACATTTTAATGCATAATAGAAGCATTTTCCGTAGATAAATGACAAATATGCAGTGAATTTGCAGTGGCTCCGAGGGAAACTTCAGTAAATGTTCACTGAATGTTTATAAATCAGGCAGAATATAGAAGGTTCTAAATTAGCACACAATGTGATTGTCTGTTCTTGTAAATAGCCTTTTATAATAATATTTTATTATATAAAAGTAATTAATGCACATTCCTATCTAGAAAAGGCCTTGTCTTCAAATTCTGCCAGGCAACCAGTTTCACGTCATTTCCTTGAACTAAATCATCCACTACCCATCCTCAAATGCATAGTGATTGACCACTTTCCCTTGCTGGCCGGAGATGGAGATCGCCGATTCGCCAAGCCTTTTTCCGCAAAATGAATGTCGCCGAATCTATGAATTACAAACTGCGGTAACAAAAGGCTTCAAGGAACAATTGAGTTGCAATTGCTTCCTGTGATTTGACTCATCACAACAAGATTCTGCACCATATGATGGACTAACTGCCTCTTTGATTTGCAGCTTTTCTGGGATATGATTGGCGGTAGTGATCTCAAGGTGTGTGTTACTGTCTCATCAGGAGTTTTTCTTGGCCCTGGAGTCCCGGGTACTTTGTGATCAGGCTGACCTTGATCCCCACTTAAAAGGTTTCCCCACTTTTACCAGTGGTTCATTCTTCACCTTGATGGCCTCTTTAGCTCTCCCCATATCTTCACTCATACACTCTTCACCATTATCTACAGTCTTTACAACCACAATTATTATTATCATTTTTTTTTTTTTTTTACATGAATCTACTGGAGATGATTGGCGGCATCGATTTCACTGTGAATGGTCCATCCTTTAGATACCGATTGCTCTGTTGCCCAAAACTTGATACAATCTTCCTGACCTTGATCCTATGCATTCATTTGTTTTTATTGTGGGCTTGGACGCATAGATATTTTGATCTTTGGCACTACTGTCTTTGCAGAGGTTACACTGTAAACTGTACTGTTGATTGACTGTGTTTACTATGTTTATGTTTCCTTACTATGTGACCAGTACACTTTTTTCCAGACATTTTCTGCTCTCCTTTACTTTGCCTCTCACACTTTGTTTCCATTCATTGCTTGCTGCTTACTGTCAACTCTGGAGCCTTGCCTCCAGCCCTGGGTCCAGCCTCCTCTTCCTCCAATGATCTCCTTTATGATGACACCTGCTACAGGTCTGTGTAATTTCTCCTTCTTAATACCCTCATGTATTTTTCTGCGATCAGTGGGACTAGTCTACTGTGGGTGTTGGCTCCTTCAGTGTTCTCCTTGCTCTGGACGCAAACTGCTTTTAATTGATCACTTATCTGTTTATTTTCACTTTCAGCACATGCATTTGGTGATTTTACACTGGATTCGTGTCTGTTTTTGTATGTGTCTCTTAATCTGCATTCCTCATGCTACAGTCTACTCTGTATGTTTTCCTCTACACATTACATGTTCACTAGGGATGAGCTTCGTGTTCGAGTCAAACCCATGTTCGACTCGAACATCGGCTGTTCGGTCGTTCGCCGAATTGCGAACGATATGGGCCGTTCGCGCCAAATTCGTGTGGCGCGTCACGGCCCATAATTTACTGCGGCATCGCAGTGCATTGCTTGCTGATGATTGGCCAAGCATGCACTATGACCCGCATGCTTGGCCAATCACAGCGCCGCCTGAACAGAGAGCCGTAATTGGCCAAAGCCAAGGAGGCTTTGGCCAATTATGGCTCAGGGGATTTAGTACACGCCCCACACTATATAAGGCCACCTGCACGGCGGCCCTGTGCAGTGTGTTCCGGTGTGCTTAGAAAGAGAGAGAGACAGTGTCATTTCATTTGAGTTAGCTAGATTAGACAGGACAGTCAGTCAGTTAGCTGCACTTAAAGTGTATTGTGTATATATATGCATCCCAGGTGTTGCATATATATATATATATATACACTGTATTCAGTTTAGCTAGATCCGTTCCTGTTATCTTCTAGACTATTTACATTTAGTGCAGTGCGTCCTGCTCACAGTGTTCAGCTACATCCGTTCCTGTTATCTTCCTACTGACAGGCAGGCTTGTCTTGTTACAGTATATAAAGCTACCTGAAGAAAATTACTGGTGTTCTTTTGATCCTATTAGTACCACGGTCAGGCAGCTAGACTATTTACATTTAGTGCAGTGCGTCCTGCTCACAGTGTTCAGCTAGATCCGTTCCTGTTATCTTCCTACTGACAGGCAGGCTTGTCTTGTTACAGTATTTACAGCTACCTGAAGAAAATTACTGGTGTTCTTTTGATCCTATTAGTACCACGGTCAGGCAGCTAGACTATTTACATTTAGTACAGTGCGTCCTGCTCACAGTGTTCAGCTAGATCCGTTCCTGTTATCTTCCTACTGACAGGCAGGCTTGTCTTGTTACAGTATATAAAGCTACCTGAAGAAAATTACTGGTGTTCTTTTGATCCTATTAGTACCACGGTCAGGCAGCTAGACTATTTACATTTAGTACAGTGCGTCCTGCTCACAGTGTTCAGCTAGATCCGTTCCTGTTATCTTCCTGCTGACAGGCAGGCTTGTCTTGTTACAGTATTTACAGCTACCTAAAGAAAATTACTGGTGTTCTTTTGATCCTATTAGTACCACGGTCAGGCAGCTAGACTATTTACATTTAGTACAGTGCGTCCTGCTCACAGTGTTCAGCTAGATCCGTTCCTGTTATCTTCCTACTGACAGGCAGGCTTGTCTTGTTAAAGTATTTACAGCTACCTAAAGAAAATTACTGATGTTCTTTTGATCCTATTATTACCACGGTCAGGCAGCTAGACTATTTACAGTTAGTGCAGTGCGTCCTGCTCACAGTGTTCAGCTAAACCTACAAGTTAGTGGGGTGCGTCCACCTCACAGTGTTCAGCTAAAGCTACCTGTAGAAGGTTGGTGGTGTTCTCATACTACAGGCAGGCAGTTGATTTGCTAGCTGCAGTATATATATATATATATATATATATATATATATATATATATATATATATATATATATATATATATATATCCCAGCTTAGTGCAGCTACAGGCCATTAGTATGTCTGG
This sequence comes from Lithobates clamitans, assembly GCA_037952925.1. Classification (NCBI taxonomy): domain Eukaryota; kingdom Metazoa; phylum Chordata; class Amphibia; order Anura; family Ranidae; genus Lithobates; species Lithobates clamitans. The sequence continues at coordinate 18,610,068 of JBBGZY010000438.1, forward strand.
AAGGCCAAGAAGGAGAGGCAGACAGTCACAAGCCAATAAGAGAGGGCAAGCAGGCTCTGTGTCTAGTGCTGGTCGTGGAGACGGTGCATCCTCATCAGCACGTGGCCATGGGACACGCTTGGCCTTTTTTTCGGCAGCTGGCCGTGTTGAGCTTGAAGACTTGGTCGAGTGGATGACCAAGCCGTCCTCATCCTCCTCATCCTCTCTCACCCATGCCCAGGGTGCTTTGTCTGGCAAAGCAGCGGCCTCTTCCCTCGGCTCAATGTCATCAGTGACTCCTTCCCTAGCTCCACCATGTCCTCCTGAGGAGTCCCTCGAACTGTTTGACCACAGTGTTGGGTACATGCTCCAGGAGGATGCCCAGCGTTTGGAAGGCTCTGATGATGATACTGAGCTCGATGAAGGCAGTAACATGAGCACGGACAGAGGGGGTGCCCAAGAAGGACAGCAATCTGGCAGTCATGCTCCCCCTGCTGCAGCATACTGCCAGGTTTGCTCCAGTGATGAGGAGGGAGGGGATGATGAGGTCACTGACTCAACGTGGGTGCCTGATAGGAGAGAGGAGGAGGAGGAGGAGGAGGCGGCACATCACCAACGAGGCAGGATGCCCTCCAGGGGCCAGCCTAAGGGCAGCACATTGACTGCATCACATGTGCAGGGCGCTGCAGTCTCTGCGCGTTATTCAAAAAGTTCTTTGGTGTGGGCCTTTTTTGAGACGAGTGCATCAGATCGCACCGCTGCTATTTGCAACATATGTCTCAAGCGTATCTCACGTGGCCAAAACATCTCCCCCTTGGGTACCACATGCTTGACCAGACATATGTTGACCTGCCATGCAGTTCGTTGGCAAGCGCATCTAAAAGACCCACACCAAAGAACAAAGAGGACCTCTCCTTGCTCCTCATCAGCTGAGATTTCCAACCCCACTAGACCTTCAGTCCTCTCTGAGACCTGCACTGAGAGGAATGAAGGTGTAGAATTAGGTGTGTCACAGCCAAGTACTTGTGGGCAATCTGCTTTTGGTACACCGACGTCAGATTGTACCAGGCAAATTTCTCTGCCCCAGCTGCTGCACCGCCGAAAGAAGTTTGCTCCCAGCCATCCACATGCCCAGCGGTTGAATGCTAGCTTGGCAAAATTGCTAGCACTTCTACTGCTGCCTTTTCAGTTGGTAGACTGTGCCCCCTTCCGTGAGTTTGTGGAATGTGCGGTTCCTCAGTGGCAGGTACCCAAACGCCACTTTTTCTCACGGAAGGCGATTCCGGCTCTCTACCGGCATGTGGAAGGCAATGTCCATGCCTCGCTGGACAGGGCGGTCAGCGGTAAGGTGCATATTACCGCTGACTCATGGTCCAGCAGGCATGGACAGGGACGTTACCTAAGTTTCACGGCGCATTGGGTGACTCTGCTGGCAGCTGGGAAGGATGCAGGACAAGGTGCAGTAGTGTTGGAGGTTGTTCCGCCACCACGCCTCCAAAATGCTAATGATTGTGACACACCTCTCTCCTCCACCCCCTCCTCTTCTTCTTCCTCCATGGCCTCTTCCTCGGAACCAGCGGTGCTCCGTAGTCGTTCAAGGGGCTACGCAAGTACGCAGGCCAAAAGATGCCATGCGGTGCTTGAGCTGGTGTGCTTGGGGGACAGGAGCCACACTGGGGCAGAGGTTCTGTCAGCTCTGCAGGGGCAGGTTCAGAGGTGGTTGACGCCACGCCAACTTAAGGCAGGAATGGTGGTTTGCGACAATGGCACCAACCTCCTCTCTGCCCTCCGACAGGGACAAATGACCCATGTGCCCTGTTTGGCTCACGTCCTTAACTTGGTGGTGCAGCGGTTCTTGGGCAGGTACCCGGGCTTACAGGATGTCCTGAGGCAGGCCAGGATAGTCTGTGTGCATTTCCGCCGGTCATATAATGCCAGTGCTCGGCTGACGGACCTCCAAAAGGAGTTTAACCTGCCCAAGAACCGCCTAATCTGTGACATGCCCACCAGGTGGAACTCAACGTTGGCCATGCTGCAGCGGCTGCACACGCAGCAGAGGGCCATCAATGAGTACCTGTGCGACTATGGCACCAGGACAGGGTCAGGGGAGCTTGTTTTTTTTCCCCACGCCAGTGGGCCATGATCAGGGATGCATGCACTGTCCTGTCACCATTTGAGGAGGCCACGAGGATGGTGAGCAGTGACAGTGCATGCATCAGTGACACTGTCCCCCTTGTCCACCTGTTGGAGCACACGCTGCGTGGAATAATGGACAGGGCACTTGAGGCAGAACAGAGGCAGGAAGAGGAGGACTTCCTTAGCTCTCAAGGCCCCCTTTATCCAGACAGTGTTCCTGCGTGCCCGCCGATCACACAGGAAGAGGACGAGGAGGAGGAGGAAGATTGTGTCAGTATGGAGGTGGAGCCTGGCACTCAGCATCAGCAGCAGTCTTTAAGTGATCAGTCCCAAGAAACACATGGACTTGTACGTGGCTGGGAGGAGGTGGCTGCGGACCATGTCGTCCTTAGTGACCCAGAGGACTCCGGACCGAATGCCTCAGCAAACCTACGCTGCATGGCCTCCCTGATTCTGCAAAGCCTGCGTAAGGATCCTCGTATTCGTGGTATCAAGGAGAAGGACCAATACTGGCTGGCAACCCTCCTTGATCCACGTTACAAGGGTAAGGTTGCGGACCTTATCTTGCCATCGCAGAGGGAGCAGAGGATGAAACATCTTCGGGAGGCCTTGCAGAAAGGTCTGTGCAACGCGTTCCCAGAGACTGGGAGGTTACAAACTCCTGTTTCTGGTCAACGTGTTGCTGAGGCTTCGGTCAGTCAAAGAAGGAGCGGTGGAGAAGGTGGCCGTCTGTTTGGCTCACGTCCTTAACTTGGTGGTGCAGCGGTTCTTGGGCAGGTACCCGGGCTTACAGGATGTCCTGAGGCAGGCCAGGATAGTCTGTGTGCATTTCCGCCGGTCATATAATGCCAGTGCTCGGCTGACGGACCTCCAAAAGGAGTTTAACCTGCCCAAGAACCGCCTAATCTGTGACATGCCCACCAGGTGCAACTCAACGTTGGCCATGCTGCAGCGGCTGCACACACAGCAGAGGGCCATCAATGAGTACCTGTGCGACTATGGCACCAGGACAGGGTCAGGGGAGCTTGTTTTTTTTCCCCACGCCAGTGGGCCATGATCAGGGATGCATGCACTGTCCTGTCACCATTTGAGGAGGCCACGAGGATGGTGAGCAGTGACAGTGCATGCATCAGTGACACTGTCCCCCTTGTCCACCTGTTGGAGCACACGCTGCGTGGAATAATGGACAGGGCACTTGAGGCAGAACAGAGGCAGGAAGAGGAGGACTTCCTTAGCTCTCAAGGCCCCCTTTATCCAGACAGTGTTCCTGCGTGCCCGCCGATCACACAGGAAGAGGACGAGGAGGAGGAGGAAGATTGTGTCAGTATGGAGGTGGAGCCTGGCACTCAGCATCAGCAGCAGTCTTTAAGTGATCAGTCCCAAGAAACACATGGACTTGTACGTGGCTGGGAGGAGGTGGCTGCGGACCATGTCGTCCTTAGTGACCCAGAGGACTCCGGACCGAATGCCTCAGCAAACCTACGCTGCATGGCCTCCCTGATCCTGCAAAGCCTGCGTAAGGATCCTCGTATTCGTGGTATCAAGGAGAAGGACCAATACTGGCTGGCAACCCTCCTTGATCCACGTTACAAGGGTAAGGTTGCGGACCTTATCTTGCCATCGCAGAGGGAGCAGAGGATGAAACATCTTCGGGAGGCCTTGCAGAAAGGTCTGTGCAACGCGTTCCCAGAGACTGGGAGGTTACAAACTCCTGTTTCTGGTCAACGTGTTGCTGAGGCTTCGGTCAGTCAAAGAAGGAGCGGTGGAGAAGGTGGCCGTCTGACCGATGCGTTCAGACAATTTTTTGGTCCGCAGCCCCAAGGTATGATCGGTTCCAGCAACCATCGCCAGCGTCTGTTTTACATGGTGCAGGAATACCTAGGGGCAAGATCAGACTTGGACACCTTTCCCACCGAAAATCCTCTGGGTTACTGGGTCTTGAGGATGGATCACTGGCCAGAGCTTGCACAGTATGCAATTGAGCTACTGGCCTGTCCTGCATCCAGCGTTCTTTCGGAACGCACATTCAGTGCTGCTGGAGGCGTGGTAACCGATCACAGGGTGCGTCTGTCCACCGACTCGGTCGATCGACTGACCTTCATAAAAATGAATCAGTCTTGGATCACCACCAGCTACCAAGCACCTGATGCTGATGTAACCGAATAATTTTTTTTGAAATCTCAGATCCCTTCAAAGACTGCCTATGCTGATGCTGAGTGACTATCCCTGAGTAATTATCCTCTTCCTCCTCAATCATCACGCTGATAGCTTGTAAGAACATTTTTGGTTCTGGGCGCCACCACCAGTGCCTAAGGCACAATTTCTCAGCCCCTGTTTAACAGGGGCGTGTAATTACAATTTTTGATGTAATACTTTGCAGCAGGGCTCGTTCCTGCATTCCAACTAGAGTGTCTGTGAGGGGTTGCAGTGTTGTGGCACCAGCACCAGTGCCCAAGGCCCAATTTTTCTGCTCCTGTCTAACAGGGGCGTGTAATTACAATTTTTGATGCAATACTTTGCAGCAGGGCTCGTTCCTGCATTCCAACTAGAGTGTCTGTGAGGGGTTGCAGTGTTTTGGCACCAGCACCAGTGCCTAAGGCCCAATTTTTCTGCCCCTGTCTAACAGGGGCGTGTAATTACAATTTTTGATGCAATACTTTGCAGCAGGGCTCGTTCCTGCGTTCCAACTAGAGTGTCTGTGAGGGGTTGCAGTGTTGTGGCACCAGCACCAGTGCCTAAGGCCCAATTTTTCTGCCCCTGTCTAACAGGGGCGTGTAATTACAATTTTTGATGCAATACTTTGCAGCAGGGCTCGTTCCTGCGTTCCAACTAGAGTGTCTGTGAGGGGTTGCAGTGTTGTGGCACCAGCACCAGTGCCTAAGGCCCAATTTTTCTGCCCCTGTCTAACAGGGGCGTGTAATTACAATTTTTGATGCAATACTTTGCAGCAGGGCTCGTTCCTACGTTCCAACTAGAGTGTCTGTGAGGGGTTGCAGTGTTGTGGCACCAGCACCAGTGCCTAAGGCCCAATTTTTCTGCCCCTGTCTAACAGGGGCGTGTAATTACAATTTTTGATGCAATACTTTGCAGCAGGGCTCGTTCCTGCGTTCCAACTAGAGTGTCTGTAAGGGGTTGCAGTGTTGTGGCACCAGCACCAGTGCCTAAGGCCTAATTTTTCAGCTCCTGTTCAACAGGTGCATGTAATTACAATTCTTGATCTAATATTTCACAGCAGGGCCCTGTGAGGGCTTACAGTGTTGTGGCCACAGCAACACCTAAGGCCCAAATTTCTGCTGAGTATATAGGGCAGGACCCTACTTTCAAACATCTAACTTACAAACGACTCCTACTTGCAAACGGAAGGAGACAACAGGAAGTGAGATGAAATCTACCCCTAGGAAGGGAAATTCTCTCCTGTAAGAGTCAATATGGGAAAAAAAAATTCTTTCCACTGATGCTTTCCAATCCTTGTTCCACAAAAAAACCCAAATTTTCAAAAAACATTTTTCATTGGGACAAAAAGTGAGGTGAAATCTTCTGAAGAGGAGGAAAGACAGCAAAACAAATGTCACAGGGGTGATAACCCTTCCCTATGTTTTCCAAAAAGCTTAAAAAAGATTTTTTGGCTGGAGCTAAACACGTTAAAAATGTACCCGTTCAAAATTACAAACAGATTCTACTTAACAACAAACCTACAGTCCCTGTCTTGTTTGCACCGCCTGTATACTGCTGTTCAGAGTATATAGGGCCTGGTGGCCCCACACCTTTCCTTATTTTAATTTGGGTGCGGGGTTCCCCTTAATATCCATACAAGACCCAAAGGGCCTGGTAATGGACTGGGGGGTACCCATGTCGTTTGCCTCACTGATTTTCATCCATATTGCCAGGACCCGACATTATATTAAACCCGCAAGCAGTTTTAAATGAGATTTTTTTCCTTTAAAAATGACATTTGGTGCAGGGACTGTTCTAAACACGGGAAACACGCGTCACTTTACAGGCATACTATAGACACCCCCCAGGTACGATATTTAAAGGAATATTTCACTTTTTTTTTTTAGTTTAAGCATCATTAAAATCACTGCTTCTGAAAAAACGGCCGTTTTTAAAAGTTTTTTTTGCATTGATACATGTCCCCTGGGATAGGACCCGGGTCCCCAAACCCTTTTTAGGACAATACCATGCAAATTAGCCTTTAAAATGAGCACTTTTGATTTCGAACGTTCGAGTCCCATAGACGTCAATGGGGTTCTAACGTTCGTGCGAACTTTCGGTCCGTTCGCAGGTTCTGGTGCGAACCGAACCGGGGGGTGTTCGGCTCATCCCTAATGTTCACCATGCTTTCCTACTTTAGATCTGACTTCAGCATGGGTGGCCATCTTGCCTAGGCAGCATGATACTCTGTTATGCAGTTTATTTTGTCTCCAACTTTTGTCTTTAGTGCCTGGATTTGGCTCCTTCCTTTATTTTTGTTAATTTTGTATGTACTTTTGTTGTTGTTTTGATGTGTTTTTGATGGGACATTTGCCCATTATTGTTTTTAGCTGGTACATTTGCAATTGTTGCTGTCATCACATGTGGATGGTAATGATGGGAGGGGTTTTAGGGTGTATAAGTTGTGTTGCTTCACTTGTTTGTTTGTCCTGAGGAAGACGAGATTGTGCCTCATCAAAATGTTTATTTTATTTATTTATTTCAGTTACTTATATAGCGCCGTAAATTTACGAAGCGCTTTACATGTACATTGTACATTCACATCAGTCCCTACCCTCAAGGAGCTTACAATCTAAGGTCCCTAACTTACATTCATACATACTAGGGACAATTTAGACAGGATCCAATTAACCTACCAGCATGTCTTTGGAGTACAAATACAATCTTCCCTGTGTGTTCATTTCTCAAGATTCGAGAGTGCCAATCTCTCTTTTGGATTATATGTACCACAGTCTGTGCTGCGCATCTGGGTCAATTTTTTATCTCTGATGTGTGCAGTGGCAACCACTGGATAAATATAGCAATATCTGTGTGATATTATTTGCCTTATAAATATACAAAGCCAATTTATTTATAGCACATTTTCTTAACTTGTGGTCTAAATCAGTTCAACATATTTTAACCACTTCAGCCCCGAAAGGATTTACCCCCTTCCTGACCAGAGCACTTTTTGCGATTCGGCACTGCGTCACTTTAACTGACTATTGTGCAGTTGTGCGACGTTGCACCCAAACAAAATTGACGTCCTTTTTTTCACACAAATAGAGCTTTCTTTTGGTGGTATTTGATCACCTCTGTGTTTTGTTTTTTTTGCGCTATAAACAAAAAAAAGCGACAATTTTGAAAAAAAAGCAATATTTTTTACTTTTTGCTATAATAAATATCCCCAAAAATATATAAAAAACACATTTTTTTCTCAATTTAGGCTTATATGTATTCTTCTACATATTTTTGGTTAAAAAAAATGCAATAAGCATATATTGATTGGTTTGCGCAAAAGTTATAGCGTCTACAAAATAGGGGATAGGTTTATGACATTTTTATGATTAGTTTTTTTTTATTAGTAATGGTGGCGATCTGTGATTTTTATCATGACTGCGACCGTATGGCAGACACATCGGACACTTTTGACACCATTTTGGGACCCTTGTCATTTATACAGCGATCAGTGCTATAAAAATGCACTGATTACTGTGTAAATGACAATGGCAGGGAAGGGGTTAAACACTAGGGGGCGATCAAGGGGTTAGGTGTGTCCTAGGGAGGTGTTCTAACTGTGGGGAGTGGGTTTCCACTGACATGACAGTGTTTACTGCTCCCGATGACAGGGAGCAGTGTTTACATATGCATCTCCCCGTTCTACCTCTCCACACTGCAATCGCGGACCGCTGGCAAACATCGAGTTCCCGGGACCCGCAGGCGTGCTCACGTGGTGGGCATGCCCCAATAGGCAGCAAATTTAAAGGGACGTACAGGTATGCCCATTTGCCTGCCTGTGCCATTCTGCCGACGTACATCTGTGTGCGGCGGTCGGCAAGCAGTTAAGCATTTCTTTCTTCCCAATTTTATTTAATATCACCTATGTTGTATACAATATATGCCTTCTGGGGTGCTTTCTAGGTTCTTTAGGGGTGCCTTGGCAAAATGCCTAAACATTGCTCCACATAGCCCTCAAACTGTCAACAAGCTGGCAGGTGGATCAAGCCTGCCTTTTTTGTTACACAAAGCCACAGGTCTTTATTGTGAACCATTACAACCTTGGGCACCAGGCGGACCAGCCACCGGCATCTTAACAATTGATGATGTCATAAGTCATGATGATGTCAGGAGGACATCCTTGTTGTTGTATATGTTGTAATATGTTCACCGATTTATGTGGGACATTATATTATTATATGTATGTACACATACAGTCAATATTGACCAGGCCAGAATTCAATTGACAATGGTTGATTTGTCCGAGCCAACTGAAATTTAACATAGCAAGGGGACAGCTGAAGACCCTTTGATGTGTTAATCTTATGCAAGTCTATTTGAACATTTCAAAGGGTGTTCAAGTGGTATCTGTTAATCTAATCTAATTGCACATATCTAAGGAGACTTGTTGATGTTGAGAGTGCAAATTCCACCCAATACATATTATTATATCACTACATTGTTGCCGTGACCCATTCTTTGAAGGTAATATATCATTACACTTGTTTGCCCTGTCCTTGTCCCTCTTTGTCAACACTGGGGGTCACTTCGGAATTAAGGAGAGAAACTGGGAGAGAAGAGAAATGCTGGAATACTAGTCAGTACCAGTGTTTAAAGGTATACAGTATTTGCCTTGCAAGAATAAATCAACTCTAATGTTGGGTGCCCTATGTGTGTGAATGTCACAGCATTATGTAGAACCGATTAGTTTAGCATTTTACATTTTAGAATGGGGAGTCTCGGACAGTGCTTAAATTTAAAGAATACCTTGACTTAAAAAAAGAAAAGGTTGAGAAACAATGTGTTATATGATATTTTTGATACACATTGTCTAAAAAATTATATATAATAACATGCATATTTTAGAAAATGTTTCAGTGTATAAGAAAGAATTGTTCTGTGTTAATGTTAGTGACAGACTACATTATATATGTCATTTTTAATTTTACTTTATAAAGACATATACTTTAATTGTCTGGAAGTGCAAGAACTGCAGAAAACTGTGCACTTGGCACTTCACAGTGATGTCATCCTGGTATCTCATAATGGAATATAACATATTGATATTGCCAGCAGGTTCATTATTATTCCACCTCCTCCAACATCACATCTAAGAATTGGGAAGCTGCAACATGATACATTTCTGCTTTTGGGTTTAATACTGCTTTTTAGCTGCAGATAGGCCTTTTTTCTGTTGATCTTTTACTTCATAGGAACCTTTCAATAATATTAAGCCCCTCACACCATTACAAATATCAGATTTCAGTTTTTGGAGGGAAAAGTTATTAACCTTCCTGGCAGTATATCCAAGCGTGGCTCAGGGTTAAATTTCAGTACCATTTGCGGTAACCCCGAGCCACATTGCATTGCAGAATCCTGGTGCAGTATACTTACCTTGTCACCAGTATCCTGCGATGTCCCCCTGCTGTGTCCTCCGCCAGGTCATCTGCTTGATGTCCGGTGTTACAGGCTCTGTTCCCTGCGAGCGTCGCGACGCATGGGGCGGAGACCAGCGGCAAATTCAAAAAGTACACAAAACATAACACATACAGTACGCTGTAATCTTACAGAATACATTACTGTATGAAATCATTTCACATTCCTTTTGTCCCTAGTGCTTTGTCCAGTGGCCTGCCTACACTATTATATATACTGTTCTTTCTGCCTGGAAGCTTAAGATTGTCCATGGCAACCAAAAAAGTGTCCCTTTAAGTCAAAAGTGGTTTTAGACCAGCTAGGAAACAGCGATAGTAAAATTAGAACACTTGCAGAATTGAGCGATAGTGAATCGTGGGGAAATTCATTTTATTATTATTATTTTTTATAATTATTTATTGTTATTTATTATAATATAATTTATGATTTTGTGTTTCAAACTTTATTATACCCGGGATTTCTGCTAGACTCTTGTTTCGACAGATTTAAGTGTGTTATTACTAAGAATTACAGGCCTACAATATGAAACGTCAAATTTATATGCAAAACAATTGTACCTCTTTGAGATTTAAAAATCTGACATAATCATACCGCCAGGCAGGTTAAAGCATATCTAATTCCAAAATCAAAAATATAGTATATTGCAACTTACTAGTCCTATGTGTCAACTGCTTTAGTTTTTTTCATCCTTTTTTTCCTCATTGTTTTCACCTGATGATCCTGTGAATAACACAGGTTTTGTCCCTGGTTGGCTATACTTAATCACTCAAAACTGAGGAAGTTACTTGGGATGTATGTACATTGGGCAAAGTTGATCCAAACGGTTTGTGCTGCCAGTGGTCTGCATTTACCTTGTGCTATAAGGAAGCATTCCTAGGCATGCTTACATCATCATCCAATTTGCCAGCCAGACCACACTAATCCCTGCATCCATGCTCTATGATCTATGGAAAGAGTTTTGTGCTCATTGCTCAGTCATGGTTTGTACTCACACTGAAGCAAACTGTACTGGTTTACAAGTGACCTGTGCCTGGGACCACCTTTTGCAAATGGTCCCGGGGAAGGTATGCTTAACCGCTCCCAGGCATGCTTCAGAGCACTCATACTACACAAGCAAACCGGACCAAGGGTGTGAATTGTACCCAAGTATGGTTAAAACTACCAGTGTGAGTTCACCCGTAAATAAGTAGTAAAACATCTTTAAATCCCATCTTGGGGCTAAACCTAATGCGCTTCACAACCCTAGCTTCCCCCCCACCCCTCTTGTGGATTCTTTTTTTAAAGCAAAGTTTTACTTACCCAAGTCTACCAGTTTCAGTTGCAGAGAACTGGTAATCCGCACCAGTCAGTCTTTTCCTGAAGAGACTCCACTGCTAGGGAAACAATAGATGGTGTCCATTTCAAGCAGGCAGTGGCAGACAGCTAGAGAGAGACCTTAACTGAGAAATCCAGTTGAATGTGGTTAAATACTACTAGCTATACCATGACCTTGATAAGTGAGAACCATAAGGCTTCATGTTCACTTGAACTACTTTGACCGCCGGCTGCGGGAAAATGGTTCTTCTGCGTTCAGGAGAGGGAGGTTAGGGGAGGTTGAACCTCCCTTAACCGCAGCACCTCCTAAACAGTCCTAGAAGCCTATGTGTACATGGACACATAGGCTTTTATGGAGTAGAGTTTAGAAGCTTTGGCAAAAAAAACGCCAAATGCTCCTAAACTCAAGTTTAGGAGCTGCTAGTGTACATGGTGCCTAACAGGTTGGTACTTATACAAGAGGTCATCATCACTGATAAGTACCTAGGGCAGTGTGATTACTGAATGCTGTCCCGCTAAGGTCTTTCATGTCTAAAGCCAAGTACTGATTGCTGAAGTAATGGATCATAGCTTGTCAACAACCAGGCAGTGTACATGTTGACTACCATATCAAGTATTGGTGAGTAATGTTACCAAAACAGGAAGTCTCCTTAACAAAACCTCAGACAGCTCTAGAAACCTGACAGAGGTTCTAACCTGTGTACACCCAAAATAAAAAAGGAGTTATGCTTTGATACGTATAAACTCCTTTGAAAAACAATTCTTCTGATTTTTTTTGCATCTGAAGTCTCTGTGCAGTCACTCAGCATGATGTTGTGAGATGGGAGAGGTTGGACACCAAACAAATATTCAAGGTGCTCTGCACTGGAACTTATATTATCTCCCAAATAGAGATGAGGTATGTTCAGACTAGAATCTAAACTCATGTGTGGGAGTCTACCAGGGAGCCGGCACCTATATGGGCCAAATCGTGCAATTGGGCCATTCCTCGCTCTGCAGCAGCTCGTATACAAGGGACAAGCTACTTGTAGCTATTCTCCCGAATAGAGAGAGGTATGTTCAGACTAGAATCTAAACTCATGTGTGGAAGTCTACCAGGGAGCCGGCACCTATACAGGGCCAAATCGTGCAATTGGGCCATTCCTCGCTCTGCAGCAGCTCGGATACAAGGGACAAGCATACTTGTAGCTACAGGGCAGGGAATGCCTCTGTGGCAGATGATTGGTCTGTACAGGTGATGACTTGTAGGCTCGCACACGTAGGTTTGGATACTAGTCTGAACATGCCCAAGCTCATCACTGCTCCTCAGTAGGAATGGGTAAAAAGGACTTAGAAAGATGTTTCCATTAAACTGGAGTTCTCTAAAGATTTAAGGTTAGGGAAAATGATAGTAAAATTTAGAGAATATGTATGTCTTCATTTTGTCACTTGATGGAAAAAGCTCCGAAGGCACACAGCTTTCAGTTTATGACATTTAAAGGCAGCAACCGGAAGCCTAGTGCAAGGCATATTTTTGCTGTGGGCACATGGAACAATGTTTGTCGTAAAAAAGAAAATACTGCAAGACTTGGGGCTGTTTTGTTCATCTTTATGATTTCTGTCTCTTTGCATACATGAATTACCCGGAGATGCAGTGCAAGACGTGATGTGATGGCATATCTATAACAATGCATGCATGGAAACACAATTAGTGCTAGTTGAGTGCTAAGGTTAAATTGATAAACTTGTCAGAATGACAAAAAGCATAAACTGGAATTAATGATGTTAATAAGTGTTTTTTCTCTCGTGTTGTTTCGCACGCACAGCTCTCCAGCTCCCACAAGGTGGCGTTGTCCTCCATCAGTTACATTGGCTGCTCCCTGTCCATTTTCTGCCTGGCAATTACACTGGTCACATTTGCTATACTGTCGTGAGTAATTTTTCACATTTTATTATTTTATTTTCTTCTAGATCCCTGCTGAGCAAATATTACTGTTTAAAGACGATGTTAGATTTATGTGCGTTCACACTGCAGACTAGCAAATGCACGTTAACTTTTGGATTCTTTCAATCATAAATGCCATTAATTCTCACCAACCCTTTAATTAGATTTTGCCTATATATTTGCAACAGCTGGGTGGTTTTTCTCAAATTGCTTTAATTTCCTGATCAGAGGAGTTTTCCATTTGCGCTCATCACATGTTGTAGAGCTGCTTTTTTATTATCTCTTTTCAGCCGTCTTGGTGTGATGGAAAAAGCACATGCCATATTAAAGGGGGTGTTTTGAAATCACTTTTTGTGTTAGCTAGACCATAAAATCACATCTGATAAGAAAGATAAAGAAGTAATTGTGAAGTATAGATAGAATGAGAATAAACGTATTACACTTGCTTCCCTAACACCTGTAAAATACAGCTACAGGTGCTTGTGGTTTTGTAATAAGCTGTGAACACAGCACAGTTAAAGTGGAAGTCTAGTCAAAACTGAAAATGTTTCTATTAATTATATGTAAAATCTCTTTATCTTTGACAATATTCATTTTCTGTATAGCTGAATGCCAAGCTTAGAAAGTCTAATCAAAGCCAGACAATCAGCTTCTTCCTGTTCTTCAGGGACAACCTTATTTCCTTATTTCTGAATTCTGCATGGGGGCCTCTCACTTCCTGAAAACATTGTCCTTCTCTTCTACACGCCCCCATCCCTCCTCTCCTTTTTAGACAGACATGCCCTGACCTTCCCAGCCCCGCCCCCATCCCTCCTCTCCTTTTTAGACAGACATGCCTAGACCTGCCCAGCCCCGCCCCCATCCCTCCTCTCCTTTAGACAGACATGCCTAGACCTGCCCAGCCCCCATCCCTCCTCTCCTTTTTTAGACAGACATGCCTAGACCTGCCCAGCCCCGCCCCCATCCCTCCTCTCCTTTTTTAGACAGACATGCCTAGACCTGCCCACCCCCACCCCCATCCCTCCTCTCCTTTTTAGACAGACATGCCTAGACCTTCCCAACCCTGCCCCCATCCCTCCTCTCCTTTTTAGACAGACATGCCTAGACCTTCCCAGCCCCGCCCCCATTCCTCCTCTCCTTTTTAGACAGACATGCCTAGATCTGCCCAGCCCCACCCCCATCCCTCCTCTCCTTTTTAGACAGACATGCCTAGATCTTCCCAGCCCCACCCCCATCCCTCCTCTCCTTTTTTAGTCAGACATGCCTAGACCTGCCCCGCCCCCATCCCTACTCTCCTTTTTTAGACAGACATGCCTAGACCTGCCCAGCCCCGCCCCCATCCCGCCTCTCCTTTTTTAGACAGACATGCCTAGACCTGCCCAGCCCCACCCCCATCCCTCCTCTCCTTTTTTAGTCAGACATGCCTAGACCTGCCCCGCCCCCATCCCTACTCTCCTTTTTTAGACAGACATGCCTAGACCTGCCCAGCCCCGCCCCCATCCCGCCTCTCCTTTTTTAGACAGACATGCCTAGACCTTCCCACCCCCGCCCCCATCCCTCCTCACCTTTTTTAGACAGACATGCCTAGACCTGCCCAGCCCCACCCCCATCCCTCCTCTCCTTTTTAGACAGACATGCCTAGACCTTCCCAACCCTGCCCCCATCCCTCCTCTCATTTTTAGACAGACATGCCTAGACCTTCCCAGCCCTGCCCCCATCCCTCCTCTCCTTTTTAGACAGACATGCCTAGACCTGCCCACCCCACCCCATCCCTCCTTCTCAGATGTCCTCTTATCTTCATAGCCTTGTTTTGGATAGCAGTTTCTCCTGAGAGAGAGGGGAGAGTGGGAGGAGGAGAACGGGGATGGCAGGCTTTGGAAGTATGTTCTGTTTGTTAGAAACTGTAATATAGATTACAATGCAACATGCTGCAGATTTTCTACAGTGTACAACCATGTGGTTGTTTCTGCATGGCACTGTGTGCATGGTGTGGCACTGTGATGGCACTGTGTGTATGGTGTGGCACTGTGATAGCACTTTGTGCATGGTGTGGCACTGTGATGGCACTGTGTGCATGGTGTGGCACTGTGATGGCACTGTGTACATGGTGTGGCACGGTGATGGCACTGTGTACATTGCGTGGCACTGTGATGACACTGTGTACATGGTGTGGCACGGTGATGGCACTGTGTGCATGGTGTGACACTGTGATGGCACTGTGTACATGGTGTGGCACTTTGATGGCACTGTGTGCATGGTGTGGCACTGTGATGGCACTGTGTACATGGTGTGACACTGTGATGGCACTGTGTGCATGGTGTGGCACTGTGATGGCATGTTGTGCATGGTGTGGCAGTGTGATGGCACTGTGTGTATGGTGTGGCACTGTGATAGCACTTTGTGCATGGTGTGGCACTGTGATGGCATTGAGTGCATGGTGTGGCACTGTGATGGCACTTTGTACATGGTGTGGCACTGTGATGGGCACTGTGTGCATGGTGTGGCACTGTGATGGCACTTTGTGCATGGTGTGGCACTGTGATGGCACTTTGTGCATGGTGTGGCACTGTGATGGCACTGTGTGCATGGTGAGGCACTGTGATGGCACTGTGTACATGGTGTGGCACTGTGATGGCACTGTGTGTATGATGTGGCACTGTGATAGCACTTTGTGCATGGTGTGGCACTGTGATGGCAATGAGTGCATGGTGTGGCACTGTGATGGCACTTTGTACATGGTGTGGCACTGTGATGGGCACTGTGTGCATGGTGTGGCACTGTGATGGCACTTTGTGCATGGTGTGGCACTGTGATGGCACTTTGTGCGTGGTGTGTCACTGTGATGGCACTGTGTGCATGGTGTGGCACTGTGATGGCATGTTGTGCATGGTGTGGCAGTGTGATGGCACTGTGTGTATGGTGTGGCACTGTGATAGCACTTTGTGCATGGTGTGGCACTGTGATGGCATTGAGTGCATGGTGTGGCACTGTGATGGCACTTTGTACATGGTGTGGCACTGTGATGGGCACTGTGTGCATGGTGTGGCACTGTGATGGCACTTTGTGCATGGTGTGGCACTGTGATGGCACTTTGTGCATGGTGTGGCACTGTGATGGCACTGTGTGCATGGTGAGGCACTGTGATGGCACTGTGTACATGGTGTGGCACTGTGATGGCACTGTGTGTATGGTGTGGCACTGTGATAGCACTTTGTGCATGGTGTGGCACTGTGATGGCAATGAGTGCATGGTGTGGCACTGTGATGGCACTTTGTACATGGTGTGGCACTGTGATGGGCACTGTGTGCATGGTGTGGCACTGTGATAGCACTTTGTGCATGGTGTGGCACTGAGATGGCACTTTGTGCGTGGTGTGTCACTGTGATGGCACTGTGTGCATGGTGAGGCACTGTGATGGCACTTTGTGCATGGTGTGGCACTGTGTGCATGGTGTGGCACTGTGATTGCACTGTGTACATGGTGTGGCACTGTGTATATGGTGTGGCACGGTGATGGCACTGTGTACATTGTGTGTCACTGTGATGGCACTGTGTAGATGGTGTGGCACTGCGATGGCATTGTGTGTATGGTGTGGCACTGTGATGGCACTGTGTGCATGGTGTGGCATTGTGATGGCATTGTGTGCATGGTGTGGCACTGTGATGACACTGTACATGGTGTGGCACGGTGATGGCACTGTGTACATGGTGTGGCATTGTGATGGCACTGTGTGCATCGTGTGGCACTGTGATGACACTGTACATAGTGGGGCACTGTGATGGCACTGTGTATATGGTGTGGCATTGTGATAGCACTGTGTGCATGGTGTGGAAATGTGATGGGCACTGTGTGCATGGTGTGGCACTGTGATGACACTCTACATGGTGTTGCACTGTGATGGGCACTGTGTGCATGGTGTGGCACTGTGATGGCACTGTGTGCATGGTGTGGCACTGTGATGGCACTGTGTGCATGGTGTGGCACTGTGATGGCACTGTGTACATGGTGTGGCACTGCGATGGCACTGTGTGCATGGTGTGGCACTGCGATGGCACTGTGTGCATGGTGTGGCACTGTGATGGCACTGTGTACATTGTGTGGCACTGTGATGGCACTGTGTGCATGGTGTGGCACTGTGATGGAACTGTGTACATGGTGTGGCACTGTAATGGCACTGTGTGCGTGGTGTGGAACTGTGATGGCACTGTGTGCCTGGTGAGGCATTGTGATGGCACCGTGTGCCTGGTGTGGCACTGTGATGGCACTGTGTGCATGGTGTGGCACTGTGATGGCACTGTGTACATTGTGTGGCACTGTGATGGCACTGTGTACATGGTGTGGCACTGTAATGGCACTGTGTGCGTGGTGTGGAACTGTGATGGCACTGTGTACATGGTGTGGCACTGTAATGGCACTGTGTGCGTGGTGTGGAACTGTGATGGCACTGTGTACATGGTGTGGCACTGTGATGGCACTGTGTGCATGGTGTGGCACTGTGATGGAACTGTGTACCTGGTGTGGCACTGTAATGGCACTGTGTGCGTGGTGTGGAACTGTGATGGCACTGTGTGCCTGGTGAGGCATTGTGATAGCACTGTGTGCCTGGTGTGGCATTGTGATGGCACTGTGTGCATGGCGTGGCATTGTGATGACACTGTACATGGTGTGGCACTGTGATGGCACTGTGTACATGGTGTGGCATTGTAATGGCACTGTGTGCGTGGCGTGGCAATGTGATGGACACTGTCATTGGTCATTGGTAAAAAAGCACACATGCAACATGATAGGCTGACAGCATATTAACTGTTCCTTAAAAAAATGTATATGCTAGAATACCTAACCTGAACAAAAGAGCAGATTATATCATGAAGCCATAAGGCAAAAATGATTTTGCAAAAGCAGTATACTTACGAAGAAAGAATATGACCAAAGGTGAATCAAGCTTAGTGCTAGACTTAAAGGGGTTGATTTACTAAAACTGAAGAGTGCAAAATCTGGTGCAGCTCTGCATATGAACCAACCAGCTTCCATTTTTTTTGTCTAAACTTAATTGAACAAGCTGAAGTTAGAAGCTAATTGGCTACCATGCACAGCTGCACCAGACTTTGCACTCTCCAATTTCAAAGGGTCAGTTTTGCCCAAACTGTTAGGCTTCATGTACAATACAGTTCCTAAACTTGAGTTTAGAAGCTTTTGGTGTTTTTTTTGCCAAAGGTCCTAAACTCAACTCTATAAAAGCCTATGTGTCCACGTACACATAGGGTTTTAGGATAGTTTAGGTCAGGGATATGCAATTAGCGGACCTCCAGCTGTTGCAGAACTACAAGTCCCATGAGGCATAGCAAGACTCTGACAGCGACAAGCATGACACCCAGGCAGAGGCATGATGGGACTTGTAGTTTTGCAACAGCTGGAGGTCCACTAATTGCATATCCCTGGTTTAGGTGCTGCTGATTTTAGAGGAGGTTCAACCTTCCCTAACCTCCCTTTCCTGAATGTGGAAGAGTCACGTTTAGGATAGGAGCGTTTTGACCGCTAGTCGCCGAAAAATGAAAACCGCAGCTTTTTTTCAGTAGTACACAGGGAAATGCAGTTCTGCCACCTTTAGCACTGAATATATAAAATGACAAGGGGTTCTGGGGTGTGCTGGAGGACCCATGGATCCTGGCTGCTGTGGATCTATTGTCACTGGGGGGATCCGCTGTTTAGGGAGGGGTCAATTGTTGCTGGCTATTTGAGGGTCTATTATTGCTGGGAGATCTGTTGTTGCTGTTGGGTTTTTTTGTTGTAAAGGGGTGTATTGTTGCTGGGGGATATACACTATACTACAAAAAGTATTAGGATGCCTGCCTTTTCACGCACATTAACTTTAATGACAGCGCAGTCTTACGCCGTAGAGTTCAATATTGAGTTGGCCCACCCTGTGCCGCTATAACAGCTTCAACTCTTCTTGGAAGGCTGTCCACAAGGTTTAGGAGTGTGTCTATGGGAATGTTTGACTATTCTTCCAAAAGTACATTTGTGAGGTCAGGCACTAATGTGGACTAGAAGGCCTGGCTCGCAGTCTCCACTCTAATTAACCCCAAAGGTGTTCTGTTGGGCTGAGGTTAGGACTCTGTGCAGGCCAGTCAAGTTCCTCCAACCCAAACTCGCTCATCCACACTATATTGCCAAACAAATTGATCCACTCCTCCAAATTATTTGGTGGAGGGGGGCTATGGTGTTGGGTTGTTTTTCAGGGGTTGGGCTTGGCCCCTTAGTTCCAGTGAAGGGAACTCTTAAGCCCTCAGTATACCAAGACATTTTGGACAATTTCATGCTCCCAACTTTGTGGGAACAGTTTGGGGATGACCCCTTGCTGTTCAAACATGACTGCGCAACAGTGCACAAATCAAGGTCCATAAAGACATGGATGAGAGAGTTTGGGGTGGAGGAGCTTGACTGGCCTGCACAGAGTCCTGACCTCAACCCGACAGAACACATTTGGGATGAATTAGAGAGGAGACTGCGAGCCAGGCCTTCTTGTCCAACATCAGTGCCTGACCTCATGAATGCGCTTCTGGAAGAATGGTCAAACCTTCCCATAGAAACACTCCTAAACCTTGTGGATAGCCTTCCCAGAAGAGTTGAAGCTGTTATAGCTGTAAAGGATGGGCCAACTCAATATTGATCCCTACGGACTAAGACTGGGATGCCATTAAAGTTCATGTGTGTGCAAAGGTAGGCGTCCTAATACTTTTGGTAATATAGTGTAGATGCCCCAGTAGGGGAATCTATTTTACTGCTTTTCTTGTTATCATTAAAAAATTAGACACACATTACTTAGCACCACAAAATGATACTTGGTTCTGTTTTCTCTAAAAGTGCTGTTACTGGGAGATTGGTAGGGGGTGTGGTCAAGGGTCAGTGATCAGTGGTGGGTAGTGAGCAGAGAAATGGTGTGACTTGGAAGGGAGGAAAAACCTGCACCCATTCTCTGAGAAAAAAAGCTCTGCTTACATCACTCTGTGCTTGAGTTGGTCCTAGGTCTGCATACCTGCTGTGGCCATTACTGGGGGTTTTGGATCTCTTTCTTGTATTTTTTTAAAATTCTTTCTGTACTAAGGAGAATGCAGCAGGCTGGTCTGGATCATGCAAAGATGGATGAGAACACCTAAAACTCCCAGGTGGACAGAAACATAGCTGATAGCTACTCTACGGCAGGAACATCTCAATGTTGGACTATCTAAGACATAAAAGAATTGATGGACTTCACTAGGCTCCACCTATAAGTAAAACATTTTTTAGGGGCAAATAGACCATATACAGGAAAAAAGGCAAAAAGAACAGTCACTAGTACTTGTCACTGACATGGCAAGAAAGCTAATGCTCCAGACATACTGTACATGTGCACAACACTGTTGAAGACCACACAGATTTCCCCAAAACAGGTTAGAAGATCTGTCTTCATTATTAGCTATTATTGGCATTGCATATCTAACATATTGCACTTATGGTCTTCCGACCGTTATCACACATAGTACTGCTCTACCTCACTCCCAGCCTGCACTCCAACCACTGTATTCTCAACTATGCACCTCAACAAAACCTGCCAACTCTGCCTACTTGGACTAGACGAACACATTGGTCTCTTATACATATCAGCACCATTGAAGAAGAAACTCTAGATATCGCTACAGTATTTTAAAATGAAACTTAAGATTCTCTAGGTCATTTACATACACAAGATTTAGAAACCTTATTTCAGGTCTTTACTTGCTTCTCTGTTGTGAGTACTGAGGTACAGCAACTCTAGTACACCCCCTGAAATCTTTCCAAATCAATGCTAAGTTGAAGATTCAAGAGATCAGTCCATCCCAATGTTGGAGCATAAGTTTTGGGGCCCCTACAACTTTATAATATTGAGGGACCCCTCATGAGATCATCTACTGACAATATTCCACTGACTGAAAATCACTCAGTGTACAAAACATATGGTTGCTTCTCCATTCATTCAACACATACTATATATGGCACATTTTCATGAATGTTTTGTAGCTCACCCTCTTAAACTGACAAAAATTCCCTTGCTCAGGTTACCATTGCATAATAATATGTAGCACTACCCCGTCAAAGATTTTATATCTCACTGGTTCCCTTGACCTTGCAAGTCCTCTGACACTCTTGGTTCTGACATTTCTGTAATCAGAAAAAGAACTTAAAAGCACACACACATGTAAAGTAGACCATTAAGATTTGTTTACTGACAGGTCACTGGTAATGAGTTATACAACCAAGAGTGAGGAACATACAGTGAGTAAAACACAGTCAATGAGCTGGTGGCATAATCAGTTAAGGAATGAGCAAGAAGAACAGCCCAAAGAACATATAAACAGCAGGACTTAACCAAGTATAGGGTCTATGGATACAGGCCAAAAAGGGTAGAGGAGTACCTTGACTTCCGTCAAACACCTCCCTTTATTCCTGACACCACAATTCCAGAAATGTGTTAACTCTAAATTCACACTAAGCAGATACTTTAAAGTTCTCATACCTAGTCTCTAGCAGTTAGAGTCCTAGGTTACTATATGGGCCTGGGTAGGCACCAAATGTTCTTATTCCTTGTAGGGTGAAGATATTCTGTAGTCCTTTGAAGAGAAATACTTGGAGGAAGGTTTATGTCTTCAGCTAGCTCTTTAAGAATTTGTGCATTGTGTCCTGGCCACAAGATGTACACTAGATTGTTTCAGAATGGATTAGGGTGTAGCAAGGGTCCCCTTGCAAGCTTGGTATAGTGGGTAATGCAATGGTGTTTGCATGCAGTGAACTTTGTTATAGTATGGATGGGCAAGTGCCCGCTCACCAATCCCAGCGACCTTCTGTGTTGAGGAGTGGCGTGAAGGCTCCTGAGCAGGCTTCAGCGGAGTCGGGCTCAAGGGACAGCGCTCAACACCATGTCGCTCCACGCTACAGTCCAGCTGGGTCTGAAGTGGATAAGATGAAGGCGGCCTGCAGGCTACCGCTGGACAATCAGATGTGACTGGCTGCGGATGCAACCCCACCAACTTACGATGACTCTATCCCTCTTCAAAGCACAGGCCACAACTCGGTCGCAGCACAATCCACTGTCCGAGTCACTGATTGCAGATACAGGCTGTGGTCATGAGAGAGCGATCCCGCCCCCACACAGGCTTTATATCACCTCTCCCAGCATTCTCCTCTCTCTCTCACAGCCGGCTGGTATTTGTAGCTCAAAACAGATTTGAATGCAAACACTGGTTCTTCGGATTCCAAGCATCCCAAGATGCTTTGCTTTACTCTTAGGTCTTAGATGCACTGTTGTCAGGCTGTGATGACATAGAGTCAAGTCTGAGCACTAGGAGGGAACTGTCTCATCGCAGAAAACAATGCAAAGTGTCTCCTAAGTATGCAGGCGATATTAGCCAGCTCCTGGCAACAAATATAAACCTGTACAAAAAAAATATAGGAGATGTTGAATTGACTAATGGCTTATAAAAACACCATTCGCCAGACTGTCATGGTAATACAGTGATTTTTTAATACTTTCAAAGCCACTAACTATGAAGAAAGGTGCAAACAGGATTCACACCTTCATATGACTTCACTTTTTACATGCCTTATTGTTCCAGGTCAGGGAACATTTTTAAATCAAAGACAGCCAGGCACCAGGATTTCCCAAGGTGGTTAGATATGGCATGTCTCCTCTCAGCTTAGTTTTTACTTAAAACAATCTACCTCAAGTACTCTAAATCTAAGGCTACAGTTGTACAGTAGGCACCATAACCTGCATCATACCTGTGCTCTAAAGCTTGCTTCCCCTTCCATCTCCATACCATGTTTCATTGGCTATGGGCAGAAGAGGTCCAACCTCTCCCACCTCCTACAAGGCTTCTTTGTTTTGCTTTTGTTTTGTGGGATTTTTGTGCTATAAGATCCTTTTTTATTTATGTCTGCGGTGAACCATCTGTCTTGCACAAAAAAATTACCTTGTCTTAAACTTCACACTAAAAGACAATAAATGTGCACATACTGTGGGATAAATGATTAAAAGGAGTTTTGTTAGCAAGTTATACAATTTCTTGATGAATTCTGCCACTTACTATGAACCAGTGAAGGCAGTGGCAGAATGGAAAATTGGATGTTAAGTAATCCTGAAGAAGAAAGCAAAATACATCAATTTCTGTAGATTAAGGAGAAAATAAATGCCAGAATACAACAATTCTAGTCACAGGAAAAAATGTTTTGTAGACAGGAAGCTTTCAATTCTAGACCCTTTATAGATGGGCACAGCAAGCAAACAACTGTTCATAAATAAGGGCCATAGCTAAATAGTAATGGTTTATTCTGGCCCTTTAAAGTGCACCATGACTGCGATCCCAATACTAATTTATTTAACATTCTAAAGTATTGCCTTTACAGCAATTTGGTATAGGTACCTGACTAAAATTATGCATAGGCCAGTAACCAGTCAGATTTGGCCATTTTAGACATATTCTGCCAATAATTGCTTTTGGTATTGAACATTTATATCTCTTATAGCATTCGAGAAAAAAAAAATTAGAGATGAAAATGACATTATTTGTACATAATATTAAAATGATTGTAAAGTCTCATTTAAAAAAAAAATAACAAATATGTTATACTTACCTGCTCTGTGCAGTTGATTTTGCACAGAGCAGCCTGGATCCTCCTCTTCTCGGGTCCCTCTTTGCTGCTCCTGGCCCCTCCCTCCTATTAAGTTCCTCCTCAGCCAGCAGCTTTTTATGGGGGCACCCGAGTCAAGTCAGAGCTTCGTGCATCCATTCAGACACGGAGCCCTGACCTGACCCCACCCGCTTACTCTCCCGATTGGCTGACTCACTTTGATTGACAGCCGCAGGATCCAACAGTGCCGCTGCTGTGTCTTAGCCAATCAGGAGTGTCCCGATGGCTTAGACATTCATGGACATCCTTGGAGAGAGAAGAGGCTCGGGTAAGTAATGGCCCCCCATGGCCCTGGGGAGGCTTCTACACTCAGAAGACTTTTTATCTTAATTTACAATTCCTTTAATGCAATCTGTTATTAAACACTATATGGCCTTTGCTACTGTAAATGTTAGCAACATCGGTAGATATTTTTAGGACAGAGCAGTATGGCGTATTAAATCTACTGCATAATGTACAGAATAGGGCAAGTACAGCACATTGTACAGAATTTATGCATTCAGCACACACAGTACAAACTTCCATCAGGGGGTTAGAGGACTGTCACTTGTTAGGCTATTCATTCTAGCCAGCAGTCCTTATTCTCCATAGCATGACATGATGCTCCCCCTGCTTCCTACACATCGCTTTCCTGCCACTTCCACTGTTGGCCCTATTAACACTAAACATTGACATTTGAGAGTGTTGGAGTGGACCTCTCATTATCACTTTCTGGGTTTTGGCTTTGAAGAGTAACTTCACCTTTGTTTAAAAAAAAACAATCAAAGTACAAGTGCAAGGATTTTTACCAAACATCGTTGCAGATACAGTACCCACATGTTTCTAGAAATATCTGTTTGTTTGTCCATATCCTGTGCAGACTGCTTGTGATTAGGAGGGTCTGGTTTATTATAAAAACCTGGTGTACTCTCAGTGCTCTGAAAAGCCACAGTGTCAGCATCCCTTTAGAAGTAATTAACCTTTAGAGGGTATCAAAAATACCAAAATTAAATTTTTGTTGCAGAGGATGTCTAAAATTAGACTTGTATCTTAGAGTGAGTTCTTCACACATGCAGAAAACGACATTTTTCAAGGTGTTTTGTACAAAGCCTGCTTGTTGTCATATAGTATTACATTAAAAAAAAAAAAAAAAAGCACTGCAGATTGAAATGAAAAGGGTTTTTTTTTGTTTTTAATTAACTTGACAGATTTTAATAATATGCTAAATTAAATTTTTTATTTGCTATATATTTTTTCCACAAAAATGGAGGTACCCTTTAATATACCTTTGGGATAACTGAGGACTATTTTGAAATCACTGTAGTTAGGTGTCCAGTAGGTGGCTTGATGGGCACCCAAGAAGTTTACTGTGCCACGTCCTAATATGTATGCAATAGAAATATCAGAAAAAAACTGACTTTATAGGAACATATGTATACAAATTAACATTTAGACAAGTACAATCACTGAAAAATGTCTATTTTGGTTTCCGGATTGTGGGGCTCATGTGACTGGTCTGTTAGCGGAATGCTAAGAAGATTACACACAAACAGAAATTTTCCAATTCATTTTTTCCAACATCTCAAATAAAATTCCAATTAATATCAATTGGACAATTAATTAAAATGGTATTTATTTATACCCCTTAAAAAACAGCCAGTGCTCAATATGTCTGAAAATGACTGCATGATGTAATTGTCATCCCATGGTCACCCTAAGGCAGCCTATAGACCAGGGATATGCAATTAGCGGACCTCCAGCTGTTGCAGAACTACAAGTCCCATGAGGCAAAGCAAGACTCTGACAGCCACAAGCATGACACCCAGAGGCAGAGGCATGATGGGAGTTGTAGTTTTGCAACAGCTGGAGGTCCGCTAATTGCATATCTCTGCTATAGATTAGGCCATTTTCTTTCCTTTCACTGTGGTGTTGATGAGGAAATACCTCCTACAGCGCTATTGTCTTCTGCTGGCGCAGTGCCTGGGAAGCTTTTCCTGCTGGCAGAACACAATGATTAGTATTGCTGGCTACAGCCCGCAGCATTAATCGTTCAGGAAAAACGTGACAGGCTGGTTGTAGACAAGTCGATTGATGGTCTACAACCAGGGTGCACATACATGGATGAAAATTTGGTTGTTCCCTGCTGAAAAGGTTGTATGGCTAGCTTAGGGGTTCTATAGTTAAGACTTGTTTTATTTGCTTTTGTACATGTAAGGAGAAACTCTATCAAAATCATTCACAATTTCTAATTCTACCATTTATACAATGTTGTTGTGCTATGGCTCAGGAGAAAAAACAGCTGACTATTGAAGCAGGCATACACTGACAGCCCCATCACTATGTAGCTGTGCACAATTCAGGGTGTGCACTAAGTTTAATGTTAATCTGATTTTACATAAATCAGTAATTTTGGGTTTCGTTTCTTGTGCCAGTGTTTTTAAGCAGGATGAATGGCCTCTCATCACATAATTCTGTGCTGTGCCATCTTCGTTCCTAAGAACAGTGGGTGGTGGTTGCATTTTTGCAGTTTCAAAATTAAAGTCATTTACAAAATGAGAATGGTCGCATCCACAGAAAACAAGGCCAGGAAGTCAATTGCCTTAGCAGATGAATTACATGAATTGTGTGTATTGGAGTGTACCTTTAAAAATAATACTGTGAAATTCAAGCTGCCCAAAAACCTCTGTTACTTACCAAGGCTGTTACAGCTTTAGAATCCTTAGAATAACATCATACAAAGTAGACAATGCTTTAAAAAACGTTATTACCAACCGCATATCACCATTAAAGCTCCAATTTATATACAGTGATTTTTACTCACTAGCATGAGACAGAAGGAGAATTGTTCTTGGGAGACAGCTGAAGGAAGGGCTGCGATTTAATATTCCCTGTGCAGAGGGATCTCAGTGAATCAGTACATTGTGCCGGCTGAAAAAATGGAAACCGTTGAGGCAAGAAAAAACAGCATTTTAGATTAATCCATGGACATTTAACACGTTTAGCAGAAGGTTTTGACCCACCGGACTTTTGGATGTTTGGATGAATTGTTTATGAATACCATCTGCACTGTGGCATTCGGCTGCCAGGGTGGAAAAGTTTCATTAGATTGTCACTGGAGGCAGTTTAAATGTTAACATAAAATGGGAGGACAGTTGGCTGCATTTAAGAGATCACAGATATTCATGGAGAGTGAAGGCATTGCGTTAACCAATTGATAAGAATAAATCACAGTGATATGGCTTCCCTGAGGCTCATCACTCCAGGCAGAGGCACCTGCAATGTGCTGCCATGTGAAGAAGAAAATGGCTATTTTTCTGGATTGTTAGTAGCCATGGCAGGAAGGTACTATTAAAAGGCACATTAAACTGCATGTTATATTTAGTGTAGAATGGGGGTCATTCAATTTAAAGGTTAGACATGAGGCAGTAGACCTGTTTGTAAAGCTCTAGCTGCCTTACAAACAGAGATTTTGACATTCAAGAGTAAAAGATAAACCCTCCAAGAAGCAGGAGTTAGCCCTGGGTGCATATTGTGGAACAAATTATTCAATGGATTTTTACAGCTGTCAGGGATCTAACTCGAAAGAGCTCCCTGTTGGGATTCTTTGCCCGACCCTCCAACTATGAAACCAGATAATGGTGAAAGAAGATAGTAGATAGGCCTGGCCTGTCCATCTTACACGTCTGGTAGATGACAGACTAGCTGGTGTGCCTTGGGGTCAATGGCAGCCCTTAATAAGACTTAATCAAAGTGTATATAACAAAAGTTTGGGATAGCTTGGGAAAGAGTTAGACCCTTTGTTTTTTTTTATTGCTGTATACATCCCCATTGGGGAACTTCACCTTTGCAAAGCCTTGAGACCTTAGCCATCAAGACAGAAAGTGGGGGAAAGTCAAGATGGGAATTCACAGATAATGAAGGGAAATCTCCTCAATGGAACACAAAAAACAAAAACATAGAGTTTTAAACGTTCCTAATTCTACCCCCCCCCCCCATCCCCCCGACTCAAAAAACTACCTTTTACATACACTTTATATGACATCCTCCTGAGAATGAGCCTTGAGCGGCCCCTCTGCACAACGCTGCGATCTGTCACCCACTGTGAATGACATGATTAGTGTACCGGCCGGCTGCTGGTACCATGTGACCTCTGTGATCAATCACAGCAGATCACATGACAGTTATAAACAATGATTGGCTTCCTTTCATGCCATTCATTGCATAAAATTGTGTTGCTAGCTGGTCACAGTGATCAAATGGTACAGACGGGGCCAATCACAGCCCATTTGCACCATGTGATTGGCTGTGGTCAATTACAGCTAATCACAACAATACACGGTGTCTACACACTGTAATTCAGTAAAAATATTTGCTTATAGCAGTAAAATTCACTGCTATAAGCAAGAATAGTATGTAAAAAAGAAAAAAAAGAAATCCTGATCATAGTCAGAGTGGCATAGTGTTGGTAACACTGTATTGCTCTGGTTACAGTATGGAAAAGAATATAAAAAAAAAGAAAAATGTATATACTGTACATTTTTTTTTTAAATATGTGAAAAAAATAATTTTTTTATTCCTTTTCCAAAAAAAATTACAATTTCAAAAAACGCTAAATACTTCAGACTGTCTACTTTCCAAAAAGGTCATTTGGGGGATATTTTTACTGTCCTGGCATTTTTAGGTTTCAAGAAATTAAATTAAACCGATTTCATTAAATTAAATTAAATGAAATTGATTTATATACTGTACCATAGTTTGTGGACTCCAGTGGCCATTATTTTTAACAAATGACAGTAAGAGGTATATATGTAACATATAACACAGCACACAGAGTATGGCAGTCATGACTATGTAATGTACAAGGTATGGTACAAACTTCTGACAGCTACACCCTATATGTGGTGCCGTACATTACAACTCTTAACCACTGAACTATGTATGCTTTGCTGTCTCTCAATATATCTTCCTTCTCCTCCTCTCCAAGCAAAATGTCCCTATAAGCAATGCCCCAAAAGTAAAAGTAACCATCTACTCCTCACCCCTGCACCCCTTTTTAACCACTTACCTCTGTTCCCCCCTGTCCACAGCTCACATCTGTTTTCCTTTTTCACAACTCACATTTGCACCCCCCTCTACAGCTTGTCTCCATCTATGCTTCCACATCTCACTTCTGCACCCCCCTCCCTGTCCACAGCTTACCCCAATCCACAGCTCTCACCTCTGTACCCCCTATCCATCCACAATTCTTACCTTTGCACCCCCCTCCATCTACATTTCTCATGTCTGCACCCCTCTCCAACCTACAACTCTCACCACTGCACCCATCTCCCCTCTTATTTATACCTCTACACAGAGCCCCATGCACAGTTTCCCCCTTCTTTAAGCAATGCCCCAAACATTGTCATCCAAACTCTGCACCCCTCCTTTATCCAAAGCTCTCATTTCTTCAACACCCTTGCACCCCCCCATCCATCTACAACTCTCACTACTGCATCCATCCTCAGCCCTCCCAAATCACAGCTCTCACCCAGCACTCCTCTATCTACTGCTCTCAGATCTGCATAGAGCACCCCACCCCATTCACTATGCTCTGATAATGTGCTTTAGGCACTATATTGTGCTGGACCCTAAAGCTGTTATTAGGTCATACAGTATATCTCAATATTAATATAAAAAAATATATTGTTAAAACATATTGAATATTTATTACACATTTGCATATGTACTTAAAATGAAGTATTATTTTATGTATTTTCTCAATCCAGCTCAGTAAGCACAATCCGAAATCAGCGGTATCATATTCATGCCAACCTCTCCTTTGCCATTCTGGTTGCCCAGATCCTTCTGCTGATCAGCTTTCGGTTTGTTCCTGGAACGGTATGTACATACCTTCTTGTCTTAAATATTACTCTGAAATTATTATAAATATGGAGAATTTTCTTAGATAACCTAGATAACCAAATAAAAGACGATTGAACAGCTCAGGCAAACACTAAATTATTTATATTATATAGGAAAAAATCAATGCTAAAGCCAGCAAATCCACCTGGTTCACCAGTAAAGCAAATCTAATCCCAAGAACTAATATTTTAGATGTGGTGGCTGCATTGGTTTTATTTTGAGACAATTTTGGTTTTATCTTCTATCAGCGTAGGCAGAAAGTTTTCAGCTCACGTGATTTATGGCAGTACCAACAGGTATTTTTTGCATTTATCAAACAGATATAACAAAACACTTTCAATGGTATGGTTACAGTCCAATACACAGCAAATAAAAGAAGTTAAAGTGTTTGTTACCTTAAAAAAAAAAGGATCCTGTTCCTTTAAAGCAGTACTTGTGCTGTGTAATTTGCCCCCCCCCCCCCGCTGTATCTTATAAAATACTTGGCTGATTCTGCCTGGTTCTGCCCTCCCCCTGTAAACTGACCACAGTTAATCATGGCTGCTGAGCACTGACACTGTCGTCAGTTTACATGCCTCCATCATCCATAGCTCTCCTCTCTGCTCTCCCACATCCTCTTCCCCCCTCCCCTCCCTGCCTGTCAGCTCCTGTGTGTGAGCTGCCCCTCCCCTTCTCCGAGCAGTGTACAAATTACTGTTCACAATCACTGCCAGCCCCTCTGCTAGGATAACATGTAGTATATAGTGTATGTCATTTTTTTTAAATTGATCTTCTAAATACCTAATACCTCTCCTCGCCGATCAGTGGTCATGTGACCGCCCGTCGCTCTCTTCCTCCGATGTATACACTACAGAGAGAGGTCACATGACCATCCAGCAGATGTTAGAGGGAGATCTCTGCCCCTCCCTCTGTAGTACATACATCAGTGGAAGAGAGCGACTGGCGGTCACGTGACCAGCTGGGCCATTTAAAACACTAAAGAGTCTATGTATAAAAGTATGCTGTGTGAACATGTCCATCATTTAATAGGCACAACAAATCTTCGCCATAATTTTCGTAACCACTTGCCGCCCACCCACAATGTAGACAAAGTGATGTACCCATACCCCGCTGCCTACGTTCGGGTTTAGGGCGTGCTCATGCATGCCCCCTGCCTGACACCCGCTGTGATTGTGCACAGTGGGAGCCTGTCAGCAAGTCAATGATTCATAGCTGGAACCTACTGATTGGCTATCTGCAATCACAGCCCAGAGCTCTGTGTTGGTGAACAACACAGAGCTCTGTGGGATGAGAAACTGAGAGATCTAGTAGTAAAAGCAGCACACTTCACACACATTACACATAGTTACGCACACATTTAAACCCTTATTCGCCCTAGATGTTAACCCCTTCCCAGCCAGTGTTATTAGTACAGTGACAGTGTATAGTATTATCACTGATCACTGTATTAGTGTCACTGGTGATGTCAGTGGCAGTTAGTCAGTTCCCCCCAGAGTCAGTTATTGTCAGATTGCCTGCCACACTATCGCAGTCCAATCATTATAAGTCGCTGATCACCGTCATTAGTATTATAAAAAAATAAATTTCAGTATATTTACACCATAGTTTGTAGACGCTATAACTTTCACACAAACCAATCAATAAACACTTATTGGTATTTTTTTTATCAAAGACATATAGCAGAATACATTTTGGCCAAAATTTATGAAGACATTTTTTTAATTTTTATTGGATATGTTTTATAGCAGAAAGTAAAAAATATTGTTTTTTTTTCAAAACTTTCTGTCTGTTTTTTTTTTATAGTGCAAAAAAACAAGAACCCAGTGGTGGTCAAATACCACCAAAAGAAAGCTCTATTTATGGGAAAAATTTATATAAATTTTATTTCGGTACAGCATGACCACACAATTAGCAGTTAAAGTAGCACAACGCTGAATAGCAAAAAATGGCCTGATCATGATGGGGTAAATCTTCCAGAGCTCAAGTGGTTAATATGATTTATGCCTAGAATCACAAGCGCCATCTAGCATTTAAAAAAATGCCACATTATTGCCACTAGATGGCACTGCCGAGCCTATGAAATTAACGTGTTAGCAAAATTATGGTGAAGATTTGTTGCTCCTGTTTGATTGACATTTCTACCTGTACATCTATGTAGTTTGTAATTTAGCATGTTACCAGCATCAGACAAAAGTAGCTAACAAATGTATTTTTTATAGAAACTGTATTTGTGAACTTTAGAAAAAAAAAACGAAGTCTGTAATTTCAGCCTTATCTAGTAGAAAATGAAGTAGATATTTTTCAGACCATCTATTCCCATACTTTGGCAGGACCCCAAGTGACAATTTCACTGCGATGATTCTGAAAGTTGCAATAACACATCTGTCACGTATTACACATGAACAGCATGCAGCTGTTATGTACCGACCAAAACTTCCTAGTTTAGTCTCTAAAATTTGAGGCCTTGAGTACTGATCTTTTGAGTAATTTGATATTTGGACCTTTTAGCTTGGTACTAGAAAAGACCAGCTTGTCAATGTTTTATTACTAACAGTTATTTCCCCATGGCCTTCAGACCTTCAGGGCAAGTTCTATAATTAGGAGAAGTCATTTAAGTTCTTAATAAGAACACATTGATACAGAAGGCCCCAAACATTGTGCTTATGTGTAATGCCACTTTTGATGAGGCAAAAACAATACCCTCTGGATAATCTATATACATTGCAGGGATTTTACCAAACTTTAATGCAGAGCCCTACCCATTTCTCCTCAAAGGGTCAGTTCATACTAGGAACTGCATGTTCCTGTGCGATTCACATGAGGTTCTGTAAGGTGCGATTTGAGCCCATTCATTCTGAAATGTGCTGTAACCAGATAACATGAAAGTTCTGTATCGTGTGCAGGGCCAACTTTAGGTCAGAGCAAAAGGGGCAACTGCCCTGGGCCCCATCATTGTTGTGGCGCCCAAAGCAGCTGCCTCATACTTGACAACTATCCCAGTTTAAATTCCCTTGTCCCTTGAAGGTTTAGTCCCGTGCTGTGTCCCGATATCTCAGTGTGTATTTCTGTTACTAATGCTGCCCAGCTCTGCCTCTGGCCCTCTGCCATATACAGATGACTCATCTGCAGACCCTGTGTTTACATATAAATAACTTGCATTGATATGTAAATAGCAGCAGCATTAATATGTAAATAGCCGTGGATCGGTGTGATTGATATGTAAATAGAGGCAGCATTCATATGTATATCATGCCCCCCTGAGGTCATATCCTCCATCACTTCTGCTGAATGCTGCCCACTGGGGAGGTAAAAGGGGCATGCTTGAAACTCCTGCCTGCAACTATGGTCATTAAGCCTAACATCAGCCTGTTCTGCAAAGGAAAGCAAATTGGAGGTGGAACCCTTTTTCAAAACAGCATGGTGCCAAAGCACTGTGAATTTTGGTGCATGTGAATACGCACATCTTAGCAGATGTGTAAGGGTGTCATTAAATATTAATGGCAATGCTGTGTATCTGCTCATTACATTGGGGCTTGGTGTACAATCCTTTCATTCACTCTAGTGGCCAGTGTGAAGGTCCCCTTACATTGGTGGTCAGTGTAAATCCCTCCTTACATTGGTGGTTACTGTGAATGCTCTTATTACATTAGTGGTCAGTGTAAATCCCCATTACATTAGTGATCAGTGTAAATCCCCATTACATTAGTGGTCAGTGTAAATCCCCTTTACATTAGTGGTCAGTGTCAATCCACATTATATTAGTAGTCAGAGCAAATCCCCATTACATTGGTGGCCAGTGTAGAAACTCCTCTTTATATTGGTAATTGGTAAAAAAATCTAAACTTGCATTTGTGGTCAGTTTTGAATCCTCCCTGGTGATCTATGTAGAAGCCCCTTTAAATTGGGAGTGTAAACCCCCCTTACATTGGTGACCAGTGTAGAAATCCCCCTTTATTGGTTGTTGATGCAAAATCCCCCATTACATTGGTTGTCAGTGTAAATTCTTCATTACATTGTTGGTCAGTGTAAATTCCCCTCTAACATTGGTGGTCGGTGTAGAAGTGTCACCTTACATTGCTGGTCAGTACAGATCAGTACAGATCTCCTCGACAATTGTTATCACTGTAAATTCTCCCTTACATAGAGGTCATTGTATATTCCTCCTTACACTGGTGGTTGGTGTAAATGCTCCTATTACATTGGTGTTAGTGTAGAAATCCCTCTTTATATTGGTGGGTGATGTAAAATCCCTGTTACATGGTGGTCAGTGCAAATTCCCCCTCACATTGGTGGTCAGTGTAAATCCCCCCTCACATTGGTGGTCACTGTAAATTCCAATTACATCTGTGATCAGTGTAGAATCCCCAACTATATAGTAGCCAGCTTTGCTCTACATGATTCAGAATTTGCCACAGTGTACTGCCTCCTAACTAATCCCATCCCCCCACCACTGCCACTGATCCCATCAACTCCCCAGCATTGCCACTGACCCCCCCCCCCCCAGCATTGGGACTCCTAAGAGTTTTTTGTCTATTGATGGGTCCCCTCACCTCCCCAGTCCATGGTGTGCAGGTAGTGCACACAATGCACCATTAGCATCCAATCAGTGAGCAGTAATGATCTGCACTAACCTCTTACAACCAATCATTGAGCAGTAAGGATATGCAGTAACCTCTAGGAACCAATCAGTGAGCATTAATAAATTAATAATGTGCAGAAACCTCTAGCAACCAATTAGGGAGTGGTAAGGATTCCAGTAACCTATAGCAACCAATCAGTGAGCAGTATTGATGTACAGTAACCTCAAGCAACCAATCAACAAGCAGAAGTCATGTGCTGAAACCTCTAGCAAATAATCAGTGAGCCAAAATGTGTGCTGTAACCTCTACTCACATACACTGTAACCTCTGTCAACCAATCGCAAAAGCTGCCTGATCTGATTCAGTAAACTGATTTTGAGTCTAGCTGCTATATATTGTTTGTCTCAGAGCGGGGGGGGGGGTTGGCTGGAGGGGCCCAAGGAAGATGTTTGCCCAGGGTCCAATCAATATTAAAGAGGGCCCTGATCATGTGCAATGCATTTGTGACCTGCATTTGGGGTGTTGCTAATGTAACATTGACACCCTCAGTGCCTTTTGAACGCAGTGGGGGAAATGCGCATGGAACGCAGCTTTCCTACACCATGTTCTGGTGTGAATGGGGCCTGAAGGAATAGCTCTTTGTTAGCTCAGATCTTGTGCAGGATTGATTGTGAATGGAAATTACTTTTTCATTAATAATCAGCTGATGTGCGTGCATGGCTCTAATTAGGAAACTTGCAGGGTCTGCATCCCTTTAGGGCCTCATTCACACCATATGTGGATAAAAACTGAAGGACTTGCAAAGCTCTGTTCACACCATGTGCAGAGACGTACATATTTATTATGTAGACTAAAATATTCAGCGCTTAGGACGGTAAGTAAAAGAGAACTGCAGCCCCCCCAAAAAATTGGAAAACCACCGAAGTGTAATCCAAAAGAAAATATTGAAAAACTCTAGTGGGGAATGTGGCGTTGTTCATAAAGTGTGTATTAGTAGGGAGTGTATAGTAATAATATATGATAATAATGTGAGAAAAACTATAAATGGATGTAAAACAAAACCAATCAGGTGCATACCATAAATATCAAACGTCACATAGTGTAAAAAGCAGAGGTACAAATACCAGTGATCGGAGGAGGATGCCTCGTTGATACTATGCTGTTGGACTGATTATACAGCTTTATGGTTGTCAGCCCGGACCCAGAGTCCTCCTCCTTCCCCCTACATCACAACCTGTAGGTCTCCCCCGTTTGGATCTAGCTTACAGCCATTGGACAAGTTTGTGTATGGGCTGTATGGGATAACAGGAGGAGTCGATCTGACCTATATCCATCTGTATCTGAGACTGTGGCTGGGTTATAAGCCAAAAGGCGCTATTGATCTCCTGACCAGAGATCAAGGGAGCTGGTAAGAGGCAGTTGTTTTGAAGGTGGAGGACTGTCCTATCTCTAACACTACTTCCAATGGTGAACTGAGTGTGATGTCACTAATTATGTGGATGAAGAGTTATATCCCTTGGTGATTGATTTTTTGCCGGACATCTATTGACATTATCACAAATGGACTCAGCATTTTGATGTGCATATTTTAATTAATTTTTTTTAATTTTTAGTTTGTATAGCGCGGTTTCTTTTATAATTTTACATTTCTAGTGTGGGTATCTCGCATTTTTGTAACCGCAGCTTATTACTCAATTTGGAGTCTACATATTGTATCAATTTATGTATGTCATGCTATGATTTTCCTGACAGCGCTGTATTCTTTTTCATTTTGCAGAGGTACAAATACGTTGTGAATAATCATGTAAGAAATACGTGCAATCAAAAAGGTAAATTATACCAACAAGTGAGTGTGCGTGTTGGTAACGTGAGTAAGCTAAAATGCAAAAAAAAAAAAAAAGTCTAAAGAATGCACAAATAACAACAATGGTGTGGTGAATGATAAGTATACTGGTGCACCAAAATAATAATAAATCAAGTCCAAATTATGTAAGTATCCAAAACTAAAAAAACAGTGAAAAAATGTCTTGGCAATCCAAAAAAACCATTAAAAATATTCCATAAAAAATATATATATATGGTGATCGTGGTTTATGACTCTTCTTCTGGAACCCCCACTTGTGTCCCCACTCACCGGAAGACCCAACCCCTGCAGGGGTAATGGGCAAGTGTAGATAAATCCACTACTGGAATCCGATCGGTGTCCCCTTCTATGGATCCGCGATCCCCTTCCTGTTATGGGTTGCCTCTGATCCTTTAAAATAGTTCACCACAGTGTGTCCGTATGTATGGAGAAAGAAGGAGCCTCATAGTGTGAATCCAAATATATGTTTTTATTTATTATAGCCAATCAGCTCATTTAAAAAAGGAATAGATAAAAACAAGTAAAACAGTAAATGTAGCTGAAGATGACACTGTTCCGCCAGCTAAAGCAAAGCCGATGGTGGAATCAGTGGTGAGGCAGCGGCGTGCGTTCCACAGCCGATCAGCCGAGAACCGGAAGCGAACCAACAATAGGATGTGCAACGACGTATGCGTACCAACGTGACCACGCCTTACGCGTTTCGTCATCAAGACGTCATCTGAGGCGCGGCCATCTTGGTACACCATACGTCTATATATACAACAAGGAGGCACCACGTATCCAATCGGAGTAGGGGATTGGGACAGGAGCAACACTCCACCCAGCTGGGAATAATAATTACACTCCTTCTAAAGACTAAGGCGTAACCCACTGCTTCAACACCCCCTAGTGGGAAGGATAGTAACTGCAGAACTAATTAAAAAGGTGTGTAACAGTAGTCTTTGAAGGGCGCCTCCGTGTCAATGAAAAAAATTGGATGACAGGAAAACGAAAAAGAATACCATGCCACTAATCAGGGACAGAAGATACTTTGGAGATAGTGGCAAAGATATGTACAAAGGAAACATATATAGTTATAGGCAAATAAGGTTCAATGCTAGACCCGAAAATACTAAGCGTGAAATGATAACAGCTATATGATTAAATATACAGATACTGGCGGGAAGCACAATTGGGTCAAAAATTAATTAAAAGGAATTGGTATTGTGTATAAAAAATATGTTAATATTACATCCTCTATATAAGAAGTGTTATGAAAAAATTATTTTGTTTGGCATTAAAAAATAGAAATAAAAATAAAAAATTTAAAAAATTTTTTTGTTTAGTATTAAAAAATTAAAATAAAAATAAAAAATTTAAAAATATATATTAAAATAGAAGAAGGGGGGTGCAAATGGAAGGGCAAAAAGTTACATATGCACATTACCAATTACTCTCATAGATCTCTAATATATAATATCCCATAGACGTAAAGAAAGAGAGAGAAAGGAGACTCCCATTACTATTAAGGCCTCTTATTACTACAGGAGGCATGAGGAAATGACAAAAATGTATAAAATGGGAAAACTAAAAAGTATATATAGAGATGAAAGCGCAAAATAAAACTTAAAAAAGGAGGAATATAAGAGGGCATATAGTACCCACTCTAAATTTATGTGAAGTGAATATAAATTCATCAGCCCTGAGAGGGCTGGCAAAGGAGGCTATATATAAAACAAATCTCATGGAGTGAATAGAATTAGTAAGAGGAATAAAGGTCATGGAGAAGATGTATGTAAATCCATATATGAGCGTCACTGATAAATGTTATGTATTCTAGGAATATCAGTTGATATGGGCGTTTTGGAGATAGAGTTAAAAATTCAATAAAAAGCAATTTAAATCAATGTCCACATTAAGTCCTCTAAGCACCAGACTATCCAGGCGGTGTATCCATCTGGTTTCGTTCTGGGATATCTGTATCTTCTTACTACCCCCCCTCCAGTGGTCTTTGATGGTATCTATACCATAAAAAATTAAACCCGTAGGATCCCTCTGGTGAAACTCATCAAAGTGTTTTGAAAGGTTGTGCTTGGGAAACCCCTTTCTTATATTGTTAATGTGTTCTCTGATGCGCACACATAGGGGTCTAGTGGTCCTGCCCACATACTGCAACCGGCACGGGCAT
The DNA here is from genome assembly GCA_037952925.1 of Lithobates clamitans. Lineage (NCBI taxonomy): Eukaryota > Metazoa > Chordata > Amphibia > Anura > Ranidae > Lithobates > Lithobates clamitans. The sequence continues at coordinate 18,648,242 of JBBGZY010000438.1, forward strand.
TCAATGACATATGTTACGTGCGTTGTATTACAGGTAATTAGTTTTCTAATGTCATACTCTATACCCCTCCTAGAATGGAATGAGGACCGTTTCTTTGGTTGTTTCTTGCTGACCCGGCAGGCCAAACATTTTTGGCATCTATAAAAGCCTTTCATACCCGCAAATATTTTAATGCTTCTCGGGGGGTCGATCACATTATGTACCAGATGGTTCCTGAGGGTTGGTGCCCTCCTATAAATAAAACGAGGCTTTTTCTTTAGTATATTTCCCAAAACTCTATCAGACTTTAAAATAGGCCAGTATTTCCTCACTATATGTTCTATACTCCTATACTGGCTGTTAAAACCAGTAATAAAAGCTACATCCCCTGGGGAGTTTGTATTAGTGTTATTTCTCTTTGTAGTTAACAAGGACTCTTGATCCATTTTTTGTATCTCGTCCTTTAATTTAAATAAGGGTTCAATGTGGTAGCGTTTATCTACAAACTTTTAAATCATCACATCAGCTTGATTCTGGTAGTCCTTGACGTTCCGACAGTTCCTCCTCACTCTCAACAGTTGTCCTTTAGGGATGTTTTCTTTCCATTTAGGGTGATGGCAACTGGAGATGGGTACATACCCGTTACGATCAGTGGTTTTAAAATAGGTTTTTGTGAATAAATCTTCGCCTTCTTTGAAAATCTGTAAGTCTAAATAATCTATCGTGTTGTAGTCTGATTTCCCAGTGAAGGTGATGCCATACATATTGTGATTTAGATCATCGAGAAATTTCTGAAACGATTCTGGGTCCCCTTCCCACAATATCACATCATCAATATATCGACGGTAAAGCTTAATCTCTGGTCTTCTGGTGTTATATATGTAGCGTTCCTCTAACATGTCCATAAATAAGTTCGCCACACTTGGGGCGTATTTGGCGCCCATGGCGACGCCTTTCTTCTGGACATAAAACTCCTTATTATACCAGAAATAATTGCTCTCCATTGCCAGCTCCAGCCCCTCCAGTATAAAGTTGATTTGTTCATGTCGTAAATCTGATCTCTCATATAAGGCCTTTTTGACGCCTTTCAGTCCATCTCTCTGGGATATGCTCGTATATAAGGAGTTAACGTCTATTGTGGCTAAAAGCCATTGGCGACTCCCTTGTATCGTTCTGAGCTCTTTAATCAATTGGGTACTGTCCCTAAGATAGGATTTCCCTTCCACCACCAAGGGTTTCAGAAATTGATCAATTGATCGATATTCCCCCAATCTGGAGAACAGGGAATCCACTCCACTAACAATTGGCCTTCCCGGTGGTTTATTAAGCCGTTTATGAATCTTAGGCAGATAGTATATGACCGGGGTTTTGGTAGACCCTGGGACAATAAATTGTGCCTCTTTTTTATTCAAAAGACCTGCCTCTAACCCTTTCTTGACGTATTTCTTCAGTCTTTTTTTATATTGTGCCTTAGGGTTACCTGTCAGCTTGTTATAAGTATTTTCAACTTTCAGTAGGCACAATATCTGGTCCCAGTGTCTACCAAAACCCCGGTCATATACTATCTGCCTAAGATTCATAAAAGGCTTAATAAACCACCGGGAAGGCCAATTGTTAGTGGAGTGGATTCCCTGTTCTCCAGATTGGGGGAATATCGATCAATTGATCAATTTCTGAAACCCTTGGTGGTGGAAGGGAAATCCTATCTTAGGGACAGTACCCAATTGATTAAAGAGCTCAGAACGATACAAGGGAGTCGCCAATGGCTTTTAGCCACAATAGACGTTAACTCCTTATATACGAGCATATCCCAGAGAGATGGACTGAAAGGCGTCAAAAAGGCCTTATATGAGAGATCAGATTTACGACATGAACAAATCAACTTTATACTGGAGGGGCTGGAGCTGGCAATGGAGAGCAATTATTTCTGGTATAATAAGGAGTTTTATGTCCAGAAGAAAGGCGTCGCCATGGGCGCCAAATACACCCCAAGTGTGGCGAACTTATTTATGGACATGTTAGAGGAACGCTACATATATAACACCAGAAGACCAGAGATTAAACTTTACCGTCGATATATTGATGATGTGATGATATTGTGGGAAGGGGACCCAGAATCGTTTCAGAAATTTCTCGATGATCTAAATCACAATATGTACGGCATCACCTTCACTGGGAAATCAGACTACAACACGATAGATTATTTAGACTTACAGATCTACAAAGAAGGCGAAGATTTATTCACAAAAACCTATTTTAAAACCACTGATCGTAACGGGTATATACCCATCTCCAGTTTCCATCACCCTAAATGGAAAGAAAACATCCCTAAAGGACAACTGTTGAGAGTGAGGAGGAACTGTCGGAACGTCAAGGACTACCAGAATCAAGCTGATGTGCTGATTAAAAAGTTTGTATATAAAGGCTACCACATTGAACCCTTATTGAAATTAAAGGACGAGATATAAAAAAATGGATCAAGAGTCCTTGTTAACTACAAAGAGAAATAACACTAATACAAACTCCCCAGGGGATGTAGCTTTTATTACTGGTTTTAACAGCCAGTATAGGAGCATAGAACATATAGTGAAGAAATACTGGCCTATTTTAAAGTCTGATAGAGTTTTGGGAAATATACTTAAGAAAAAGCTTTGTTTTATTTATAGGAGGGCACCAACCCTCAGGAACCATCTGGTACATAATGTGATCGACCCCCCGAGAAGCATTAAAATATTTGCGGGTATGAAAGGCTTTTATAGATGCCAAAAATGTTTGGCCTGCCGGGTCAGCAAGAAACAACCAAAGAAACGGTCCTCATTCCATTCTAGGAGGGGTATAGAATATGACATTAGAAAACTAATTACCTGTAATACAACGCACGTAACATATGTCATTGAATGCCCGTCCCGGTTGCAGTATGTGGGCAGGACCACTAGACCCCTATGTGTGCGCATCAAAGAACACATTAACAATATAAGAAAGGGGTTTCCCAAGCACAACCTTTCAAAACACTTTGATGAGTTTCACCAGAGGGATCCTTCGGGTTGAATTTTTTATGGTATAGATACCATCAAAGACCACTGGAGGGGGGGGTAGTAAGAAGATACAGATATCCCAGAACGAAACCAGATGAATACACCGCCTGGATAGTCTGGTGCCTAGAGGACTTAATGTGGACATTGATTTAAATTGCTTTTTATCAAATTTTTAACTCTATCTCCAAAACGCCCGTATCAACTGATATTCCTAGAATACATAACATTTATCAGTGACGCTCATATATAGATTTACATACATCTTCTCCATGACCTTTATTCCTCTTACTAATTCTATTCACTCCATGAGATTTGTTTTAAATATAGCCTCCTTTGCCAGCTCTCTTAGGGCTGATGAATTTATATTCACTTCACATAAATTTAGAGTGGGTACTATATGCCCTCTTATATTCCTCCTTTTTTTAAGTTTTATTTTGCGCTTTCATCTCTATATATACTTTTTAGTTTTCCCATTTTATACATTTTTGTCATTTCCTCATGCCTCCTGTAGTAATAAGAGGCCTTAATAGTAATGGGAGTCTCCTTTCTCTCTCTTTCTTTACGTCTATGGGATATTATATATTAGAGATCAATGAGAGTAATTGGTAATGTGCATATGTAACTTTTTGCCCTTCCATTTGCACCCCCCTTCTTCTATTTTAATATATATTTTTTAATTTTTTATTTTTATTTTTTAATACTAAACAAAAAAATGTTTTAAATTTTTTATTTTTATTTTTATTTTTTAATGCCAAACAAAATAATTTTTTCACAACACTTCTTATATAGAGGATGTAATATTAACATATTTTTTATACACAATGCCAATTCCTTTTAATTAATTTTTGACCCAATTGTGCTTCCCGCCAGTATCTGTATATTTAATCATATAGCTGTTATCATTTCACGCTTAGTATTTTCGGATCTAGCATTGAACCTTATTTGCCTATAACTATATATGTTTCCTTTGTACATATCTTTGCCACTATCTCCAAAGTATCTTCTGTCCCTGATTAGTGGCATGGTATTCTTTTTCGTTTTCCTGTCATCCAATTTTTTTCATTGACATGGAGGCGCCCTTCAAAGACTACTGTTACACACCTTTTTAATTAGTCCTGCAGTTACTATCCTTCCCACTAGGGGGTGTTAAAGCAGTGGGTTACGCTTTAGTCTTTAGAAGGAGTGTAATTATTATTCCACGCTGGGTGGAGTGTTGCTCCTGTCCCAATCCCCTACTCCGATTGGATACTTGGCGCCTCCTTGTTGTATATATAGACGTATGGTGTACCAAGATGGCCGCGCCTCAGACGACGTCTTGATGACGAAATGCGTAAGACGTGGTCACGTTGGTACGCATACGTCGCTGCACATCCTATTGTTGGTTCGCTTCCGGTTCTCGGCGGATCAGCTGTGGAACGCACGCCGCTGCCTCGCCACTGATTCCACTCTTCGGCTTTGCTTTAGCTGGCGGAACAGTGTCATCTTCAGCTACATTTACTGTTTTACTTGTTTTTATCTTTTGCTTTTTTAAATGAGCTGATTGGCTATAATAAATAAAAACATATATTTGGATTCACACTATGAGGCTCCTTCTTTCTCCATACATACGGACACGCTGTGGTGGACTATTTTAAAGGATCAGAGGCAACCCATAACAGGAAGGGGATCGCGGATCCATAGAAGGGGACACTGATCGGATTCCAGTAGTGGATTTATCTACACTTGCCCATTACCCCTGCAGGGGTTGGGTCTTCCGGTGAGTGGGGACACAAGTGGGAGTTCCAGAAGAAGAGTCATAAACCACGATCACCATATATATATATTTTTTATGGAATATTTTTAATGGTTTTTTTGGATTGCCAAGACATTTTTCACTGTTTTTTTAGTTTTGGACACTTACATAATTTGGACTTGATTTATTATTATTTTGGTGCACCAGTATACTTATCAATCACCACACCATTGTTGTTATTTGTGCATTCTTTAGACTTTTTTATTTTTTAGCATTTTAGCTTACTCACGTTACCAACACGCACACTCACTTGTTGGTATAATTTACCTTTTTGATTGCACGTATTTCTTACATGATTATTCACAACGTATTTGTACCTCTGCTTTTTACACTATGTGATATTTATTATGTAGGTTACTGCAAGGACACAAAGAAAACAATTGTTCTCTATGTGCCCTGTTTGCACCATAACACTGCTGTCACGTCAGTATTTTTTCTGCGCAGGAATATGAAACATAAATTCTCTGCAAGGGCATAAAGAAAACAATTGTTCTCTATGTGCCCTGTTCACAATACAATGTTGATGTCATGTCAGGTTTTTTTTTGCACAGTAAACTGCATACATGTTGCAGATTTCTACTGTATATCTCTGCATATGGTGTGAGCAAGGCCTTAAACTGATTAACCTTTTAGGAGCATTGCACCAGAACTGAAATTTTTAGTGCAGACTGCTGGAAAAATCAGTCATCCAATTACATGAGCAGGAAATTACATCTCTGAGGGTGTTCTGTACACCAACACTGTACAAAACGCCTCCAGGTTGCCATATTGCATTGTATTTTACAAAAGATTACAATGCTGCAGATTGAAAAGAAAAGGTAGTATTAATAGCAATAAACTGCAATATGGATTATGCTGTAATCATATATGCTACAGTGCCTTGAAAAAGTATTCACACCCCTTGAAATTTTCCACATTTTGTCATGTTACAACCAAAAAGATAAATGTATTTTATTGGAATTTTATGTGATAGACCAGGGGTCCTCAAACTAAGGCCCTCCAGTTGTTCAGTAACTTCAATTCCCATCATGCCTAGTCATATCTGTGATTGTCAGAGTTTTACAATGCCTCATGGGATGTGTAGTTCTGCAACAGCTGGAGGGCCGTAGTTTGAAGATCCCTGTGATAGACCAACACAAAGTGGCACTTAATTGTGCAGTGGAAGGAAAATGATGAATGGTTTTAATTTTTTTTTACAAATAAATATATATATATGATAAATATAAATATATGAAAAGTGTGGCGTGCATTCGTATTCAGCCCCCCTGAGTCAATACTTTGTAGAACCTCCCTTCACTGCAATTACAGCTACAAGTCTTTTTGGGTATGTCTCTACCAATGCTCTCCTTTTCCAGATGATGGATTAAACAGTGCTCGGGGAGATGTTCACAGCTTGGGATATTTTTGTATTAACCTAACCCTGCTTTCTAACTTCTGCACAACTTTATCCCTGACCTGTCTGGTGTGTTCCTTGGTCTTCATGATGATTTTTGTTAATGCAGGTTCTCTAACAAACCTCTGAGGGCTTCACAGAACAGCTGTATTTATACTGGGCGGCACAGTGGTGTAGTGGGTAGCACTCTCACCTAGCAGTAAGAAGGGTCACTGGTTCAAATCCCAACCATGACACTACCTGCTTGGAGTTTGCATGTTCTCCCTGTGCCTGCGTGGGTTTCCTCTGGGTACTCCGGTTTCCTCCCACACTCCAAAGACATGCTGGTAGGTAAATTGGATCCTGTCTAAATTGTCCCTAGTATGTATGAATGTGAATTAGGGACCTTAGATTGTAAGCTCCTTGAGGGTGTAGGGACTGATGTGAATGTACAATGTATATGTAAAGCGCTGCGTAAATTGACGGCGCTATATAAGTACCTGAAATAATAATAATACTGAGATTAAATTACACACAGGTGGACTCTATTTACTAGTTAGGTAACTTCTGAAGGCAATTGGTTCCACTAGATTTTAATTAGGTGTATCAGAGTAAAGGGGGCTGAATACAAATGCATGCCACATTTTTCAGATGTTTGTTTGTAAAAAATTTTGAAAACCATTTATCATTTTCCTTCCACTTCACAATTATGTGCCACTTTGTGTTGATCTATGACAAAATCCCAATAAAATACATTTACGTTTTTGGTTGTAACATGACAAAATGTCGCACACACTTCCCTTCCCTTATGCTCCACCAGTGGTGGCTGGTGGTGTATTTTTTTTGGGGGGGGCGGCAAACAATCCACCTGCTACCACCACCTCCTGATGGTCACCAGCTCTGCACTTAACCCATTCAGGTTGCATGCTGCCCTTTCTCCAGGTGGTGATCGGCGTCTCCTCCTCCTGATGCTTCACGGCGGCTTCCCCTGCGTCTCCTCTTTCCTCCTCCTCAGTGGCCAATAAGGTCGCTTCTCCTCTCGGCCAATTGGGTGATGGGTCTCAGGACCCGCTCCCTGATTGGCCGAGAGGAGAATCAGGAATACAATAACGAATATTAATTTGCTATTGTCACACAACTGGGTGGGCACCCCGAGCACACCCTCTTTTTTGAGGCCTATTAGAGCCTCTGGTTCTAATCATGTGCTTCTAAAAAAAAAACAAAAAAAAAACACCCCGTTGTAATCTATGCGTCTGGCACCCCGCATGTGGATCAGGAGGCCGGACGCATGGATTAGGGGGACGGCGCTCCTGTTCCCTGCATTACGGATCACCACTGTGCTCCACTCAGCTACTGGTAGTGAAGAATACATGTGCTTTACAGTTGCCAACGGCTTGCAGGTTGCATGTGGCTCATGGAAGTTCAGAATGCCTGGGCATGTCTGGAGGAACGCTGTGCAAGAATAGAAGTCACGGAAGCCGGCAGGAACAAGCTGGCACAAGCACGTATGGAGGGATGCAGGGGATGCTGTATATGCATAGAGGCAATGACGACCGGCACAGAGAATCCAGGATCAGGTGCAGCTTAAGGGATACTGGGGGTGTTGTTTTTGTAAAAGTACCGGCAACAGCAAATGCAGGGGCTCCACATAGCGCCAGGCAAGTAAATGTTAAATGGCTGCATCAGGAGGGTGCTAGGGTGGGCTGCGCCCCCCAAAACCCACACCTACAACCTCCCTCTACCTCCCCACACAGTACATACCAGAGTTGTAACTCCATGATATTTACTTCTGTCCATAAATGTACATTACGGACATGCAGTCTGCGTGTCTGTAACGGATACTCACAGACAGATGTAAAAATTATGGATTTTCTGTGCGGAAACCGCACCTGCAAACTCATGATTTCCCGGCCTCAAAAAATGGTGCAGGAACATTTTTCCTGCATAAAATACAAAAATTCAAGTGAATGGGCTGCCGTGCCTGAGCAAATACGGTCCAAGACAATGTGGCCCAGGAAAGGTTACACCTCTGCTTTAAAGCGTAATATAATAATGCATATGCCACAGTATAATACATTATTTAAATGGGTTCTTATTTTGTCTAAGAACAAATGTTTTGATCATGCAGTTGTCTACAGCTGTCCACTAAATATTTGTATAGACGCAGAATAGCACGCGACTTTCTACACCCCTACTGATCTGTATTTCAAGTGTCTACACACCCATAAAGGAACAATTAGGCTTGATTTTACAAAGCTGAATATTTTCATCACAGTATCAAACAACAAAAACAGAAAATGCTGTAAGTAAATTGCAGCACAAGGTAAAGTGAGCTGATGACTTATAATTGCATACTTGGTTTTAGGAAAATTCATCTGGTCACTTTTGACAGGTATTTTTTGATCAAATATCACACTGACTTTGGAGTTTGTTTATTTCTACTATAATGTCAAAGTAACACAGAACTGGAACACTTTATCACTTGACATTTAAAACAGCAGAGGTGGAGTTGGTTTTCTACAATGCTGCATTTTTGTTTGTAGATTTTAGTCCCCCAATTCCTTTTTTTAAAGCAAACCCTGGCAAATAACTGCAGACAATACAAACTTGGAAGTAAAATCTATCTAAACGGGCCAAAATAAATGTTTGTTGTACAAACTCATTGTATTTAGAGTCATCTGGATAAATGTAGCATAAGTAAATATCAAGGATCCAAGGAGATTCAATAAGTTCTTTGGAGAGCTAAGGCCAGTGCTTGTATGTCGTAATGTTCTTAGTCTGCCAACCCAAGGAGGCAATAGGCTCCATTTACCAAATATTCTATTCAGCTGTCCCCAAAGCACGACTTACTCCCACATTGACTTAATTACTTAAACTGGTCAGAGTTACTTGGTGCTTAGATATACAATCCATCTTTCCAAAAGGGATGTTGTCAGAATCATTTATTAAGCAAATGACATTCTAGTCAGAAACAATATGGCTTTACACTGTTGAATTAAAGACTCATAACTACGTGCAGGGTTCCATTTCTAATTGCTATTGGCAGTAAATATGTTCTACATTAGTAAAAGGGCACGCCAGATGCTCTTCATTCTGCCTAACACATCTTTTGCAATAAAAGTACAAGGGGACTTTCACTAAATAGGCAACATATACCTGCCTAACTTCGTTTTTTTCGAAACTCTTAACCACTTCCCTCCTGTGCAGGTTCACGTATATATACATGATTCTGCACTTCCGACTAGGGGGAGCGCGTGTGCCACTGGTGGGCTGCTTCTGCTGTGATTAATCACAGCAGAAGCCAATCTGCAGGTGCTAGTCATTGCATGTCCACCTGCATCCGCCGACCGTCAGTTAAAAAAAAAGTGAACATGTACGTAAACAAGGCAGATCTCCATTCTGACAGGGGGGAAGGGATGGATTTTGTGTCCCTGCAAAGCAGGGAAAAAAGCCCATCTCTTCCTCTAGTAAAAGCAGCACATACAGTACAGAAAAACACTGGCTAAGCAAAGAGTTAACCCTTTGATCAGCCTAGATGTTTAACCCCTTTCCAGACAGTCTCATTAGTACAGTGACAGTGCATATATTTAGCACGGATCACTGTATTAGTGTCACTGGTTTCCACAAAGTGTCAAAAGTGTCAGTTAGTGTCTGATTGTCCACCGCAATATCGATGTCCCGCTATAAGTTGCTGATCGCTGCTATTACTAGTATAAAAAAATTTTTCTGTAAATATATACCATAGTTTGTAGATATTATAATGTTCCCGTAAACCAATCAATATACGCTTATTGGGATTTTTTTTTACCAGAGACATGTAGCAGAATGCATATTGACCTAAAGTGATAGAAATCCAGCAAGCTTCTTACTTCCTGTTCTAGCTTACAACAATGCCTTTGCTTAAATCCTAGAGATTGTTGTCCTCTACTGATCTACCCCCCTGCTCCTTGTCATAAGGGGAAGTGTTTTATAGTCTAGCAGGGAGACCTGATTACAGTTATTTTTTTACAGTCCTGTATCAGGATAAGATAAAACTATAGGAGGATCAGTTTTGTAGTCCTGTCCAGTTGAAAAGGAGAATTTGGTAGTTGAATATACATATTTTGATGGGCTGCAGCCATAGGATGCAGGTAAGTATACATCTAGGAGAGGGGAGGGTGGCTTAGATCAGCACAGGAGATCTAAGATTGAATGATAAGTGCACTTTATTTAAAACTGTACTTGTGCCTAAAAAATTTTTTAAGCAAGTTTCAGTAAGGTTTCAAACTGTCCGAAGTTTCCAAAAGACAGCTACAAATTTAAAAAGCACATTATTCATGAACCTTTTTTAAATTGTTTGTACATCTTGCTGAATCTCACACGCTAGGCTAGTGTTTTAAAACAAAAATAAAACAATTTCCTTACCCCCAAAAAAGTAAACAGAAGATAAATGACTGCTTTCCAGTATTGCAAGTTACATAGTTCGTGAGGTTGTAAAAAGACATCAGTTCATTCAATCCAACCAACGATGTGTGTGTGTATATGTGCTTATGTCAATAGTACATCGTATACCCCTGTATGTTGTGGTCGTTGAGGTGCTCGTCTAATAGTTTTTTGAAACTACTGCTTGTGGAAGAGATTTCCACATCCTTACCGTTCTGACAGTAAAGAACCCTCTACGCCATTTAGGTTTAAACTGCTTTTCTTCCAGCTTAAGTGAATGACCACGTGTCTTTTTAAATTCCCTTTCACAGAATCGTTTTTTCCTTATGCTAGGGTCACCAGTATGGTATTTGTACATTGATATCATATCCCCTCTCAAGCGTCTCCTCTCCAGAGAGAATACGTTCAGTGCTTGTAGTCTTTCCCCCATAGCTGAAGTCCTCCATTCCCTTAATGAGCTTTGTTGCCCTTCTCTGGATTCTCTCCAGTTCCAGTGCATTCTTCCTGAGGACTGGTGCCCAGAACTGGAAGCCATACTCAAGATGCGGCCAGACCAAAGACTTGTAGAGTGGAAGAATTATCATTTTATCTCTGGAGTGAATCCCCTTTTTAATGCATGCTCATATTCTGTTTTGTTTCTGTTTCTGCATGCCATTGCTGAGCCTGTCATCTACTAGGACCCCCAGGTCCTTTTCCATCCTGGTTTCCCCCAGAGGCTTTCCCCCCAGCCAGTAACTTGCATTCGTATTTTTAATACCCAGATGCATTACCTTACATTTTTCAACATTAAACCTCATTTGCCATGTAGCTGCCCACCCAATTATTTTGTTTAGGTCGATTTGCAAGGTTTCAACTCCCTGTGTAGAAGCTATTGCCCTGCTTAATTTTGTTTCGTCCGAAAATACTGAGATCGAGCTGTTTATCCCATCCTCTAGATCAGGGGGCTGTGCACAGAATGCAGCGATCAGGAGTGGGCTGCACTCAGAATGTAGGGTTCGGATGTGCGTTACGCTCAGAATGCAGGGTTTGGGTGTGCGTTGTGCTCAGAATGCAGGGATCCGGAGTGCATTACGCTCAGAATGCAGGGTTCAGGAGTGCATCATCTCAGAACGCAGAGTTCAGGAGTGCGCTGTGCTCAGAATACAGGGTTTAGCAGTGCATTGCACTCAGAATGCAGGGTTCAGGAGTGCGTTGTGGTCAGAATGCATGGATCAAGAGTGTGTTGCGCTCAGAATGCAGGGATCAGGAGTGTTATATGATAATAATGCAAAGTTCAGGAGTGTGTTGCGCTCAGAATGCAGGGGATCAGGAGTGCGTTGCGCTCAGAATGCAGGGTTTAGGGGTTTGTTGCACTCAGAATGCAGGAATCGGCGAGGGGGGAGGTGGGAGTGATGTGAAGGGTGGTAGAGGATACTACTATGGCGGTGACCCTGCCCATAACAGTGTCCTCTGCCCCCTTCACATCACCCCCCCACACACACACACAGTGGTGTCTTCTGCCCCCCCCCACCCTTTCCCCTAGCAGTAACCTCTGCCCCTCCTTCCCTCCCCTCCCCACCCATAGCACAGTGTACTACCTGTTTCCACAGAAGAGACCGGGAGGCAGCACAGTTCTGGACAGAGGGCGGGGGCTGACAGGGTGACTTTTCATATTAGCAAGCTGGTGATTGTTTGCTTAGGACCACCCTGTGTCCTAGCAACCAATCACCAGTGGTTTAACATAAAAAGTTCATTTGGTCAGCTCCTCCTCCCACCCTCCATCATAAGTTGTGCTTTCTCCCGGTCTCCACTGTTCACTGATCACAGAGGCGGAGGAGGATGGAATCGGGAGGGAGAGAGAGACTGGGACATGGCACAGCGGAGCCACGGAGGAGGCTGGAGGCTGAGAGGGGAGACAGGGACTGGCACATAGAAGGCAGGGGTCAGTGGCACAGGAACCTGTTCACGGTGTACCTGTCACCTGCCTGCGGTCAACAGGTGGACCGCGATCGTCGGGTTGCCGACCCCCCCGCTCTAGTTTGTTTATGAATAAATTAAACAGGATTGGTCCTAGGACAGATCCCTGGGGGACCCCACTTGGTCCCCCAGGGATGGTCCACACCAGACCATTCTGAGTACTCCCGATTTAACACCATTCTTTGGACTGTAGCCAGTTTTCAGTCCAAGTATTCACCTTATGGTCCATGCTGACAGATCTTAGTTTGTACAATAAATGCTTGTGGGGAACTGTATCAAATGCCTTTGCAAAATCCAGATACACCACAACCACAGGCCTTCCTTTATCCAGATGGCAGCGCACTTCTTCATAGAAGGTTAATAGATTGGTCTGGCAAGAATGGTTCTTCATGAACCCATGCTGATTACTGCTAATGATACAGTTTTCATTACTAAAATATTGTATATAGTTCCTTATCATCCCTTCCAATAACTTGCAGACTATTGATGTTAGGCTAACTGGTCTGTAGTTCCCAGAGATATGTCTTGGCCCTTTTTTAAATATTGGTCCCATGTTGGCTTTTCTCCAATCAGCTGGCACCATTCAGTCAGTAAACTGTCTATAAAAATGAGGAACAATGGTCTGGCTATCACCTGGCTTCCTTAAGGTCCCTTAGGTGTAAGCCATCTTGGGAAACTATGTATGTTTTTCAAGTCTATTTCTGATTCTGTCCTCTGTTAGCCATGAGGGTGCTTCCTGTGACGTGTTATGACATTTAACATTACAGTCTTGGTTACTGTATCCCCCTTTTTCCTTTGTGAAGACTGAGGAGAAGAATTTTTTTTAAACCTTTGCCTTCTCTCTTTTTCTTTGTAGCCAAATTCTCTTCATCATCCTTTATTGGGCCAATATTTTCTGGCCTCGCTTTCTTTCTATTTATATACTTAAAGAATTTCTTGTTTTTTTTTTTTGCTCTCCTCCACTATGTGCCTTTTGTGTTCTATCTTAGCCGCCCTGATTGCACCCTTACATTTCTTATTGCATTCTTTATAGAGTTGGAATGCTGACAATGACCCCTCAGCCTTGTATTTTTTAAAGGCGTTTTCTTTTGCCTTTATATGCATTTTTATGTTGGAGTTTAGCCACCCAGGATTTTTTTTTAGCTCTTTTAAACATATTACCCGTTGGGATGCCCAGGCCAAAACTTTTTTTAGTATGCTCTTAAAGCACTCCCAGTTTTCCTCTGTGGTTTTTGTTCCTATGATTTTATCCAATTTAGTGTCATGAGAGAGCACAGTTTAGGAAAGTTGGCTCTTTTGAAATTCAGTGTCTTTGTATTACCCCTGTGTTTCCTATTTATGTGATTTGTACTGAAACTAATTGACCTGTGGTCGCTGTTTCCTAAGTTGCCCTGTATTTCTACATTCATGATCAGGTCTGTATTGTTAGTAATCATTAGGTCTACTAATGCATTGTTTCTTGTTGGTGCATTCACCATCTGACCCATGAAGTTATCCTGCAAAAAATTTAGGAAACAGCGAGCCTTGGACGAATATGCGGTTCCTTTTGCCCAGTCTATATCAGGATAATTAATATACCCCATTATAATGACATTTCCCATTCTTGCCACCATTCCAAGCTGTGCTAGGAGGTCCACCTCCCCCCCTTCATCGCTCAGGTTAGGGGGCTTATAGCATACGCCCAGCAATACTTTCCCCTTAGTTTCCTCCCTTTGGAGCTCCACCCACAAGGGTTCCACCTCCTTCCTAGCTCCATTAGTGATATTGTCCCTCACATTCACTTGCACATTATTTCTGACGTACAGGCATGCCCCTCCCCCTTTTTGACCCTCTTTGTCTTTGTGAAATAGGGAATACCCCTGAATGTTTGCCAGCCAATCATGAGAGCTGTCAAACCAAGTCTCTGAAATTCCCACAAAATCAAGATCCTCCTAATACAATAGCAGCTCCAGTTCTCCCATTTTGTTAGCCAGACTTCTAGCATTAGTGTACAAGCCTTGTCGTTTTGTCCGGTTGCATACCCTATTCTTGTTACATGTAATGAGGCTGCAATTTGGATTTGTCAACTTACTTACCATGGGTTTTAATAATCTAGTCACCCTACCGTTAATGCCTCCAATATTACCCTCTGAACCTTGTTCCACGCTGGCTCTCTCTACATCTGGACCCTCCCTCCCATCACCTAGTTTAAAAGCCCCTCTAACTTTTTGGCCATCTTCTCTCCCAGCCAAGCTGCACCCTCCCCATTTAGGTGCAGTCCTTCCCTGCTAAAGAGCAGGTAACCGAATGAGAAGTTGGCCCAGTTCTCCAGGAACGCAAACCCCTCTTTTCTACACTAGCTCCTACGCCACTTGTTAATTTCCCTAATCTCCCACTGCCTCTCTGGTGTGGCTCGAGGTACCGGTAGTATTTCTGAGAATACTACCTTGGAGATCCTACTCCTCAATTTAGTTCCTAATTCCCTGAAATAATTTTTTAGGACTCTCCATCTTCCTCTAACTTTGTCATTGGTACCCACATGTACCATGACAGCTGGATCCTACCCAGTCCCTCCCAGTAATCTGTCCACCAGATCCATGATGTGCCGAACCCATTAAAGAAACCCTTCCTCATTTCAAACTTACCATGCCTTGTTCCGTACTGTGTCTTTGTGTGGAGGCAGCCATCTTGGTAAAGTCAGGACTTTGCTTTTTCATGTCAGCGCCTCCAGCAAGGAGAACAGTAAGTAGCACACTAACGACTTCACTAAATCTCATTCTAAATTCCCTAGGACTAATGCACGGTACACACGGTCGGACATTAATCGGACATTCCGACAACAAAATCCATGGATTTTTTCCGACGGATGTTGGCTCGGACTTGTCTTGCATACACATGGTCACACAAAGTTGTCGGAAAATCTGATCGTTCTGAACGTGGTGACGTAAAACACGTACATCGGGACTATAAACGGGGCAGTAGCCAATAGCTTTTGTTTCTTAATTTATTCTGAGCATGCGTGGCACTTTGTGTGTCGGATTTGTGTACACACAATCGGAATTTCCGACAACGGATTTTGTTGTCGGAAAATTTTATAGCAAGCTCTCAAACTTTGTGTGTCGGAAATTCCTATGGAAAATGTGTGATGGAGCCCACACACGGTCGGAATTTCGACAACAAGGTCCTATCACACATTTTCCATCGGAAAATTCTATTGTGTGTACAGGGCATAACGGTTGGGGATATTGTTTTGAGGCTGCAGACACAGGAGTGCCTTGGCATCCGTTACATGACAGGAAATGCACTGCTATTCTTTAAGACTTTAAAATGTTTAAATGCTCCCCATAAGATAGAAAATCTTCACTTTTTCGCGTTTGCGTGCATTTGATGATTTATTTTGCTTAAAGTTAAATGTGAGGTGTTAGTCCACAACTTATTTGTCAAATTTGTAATCCGCATGCTAATTGTTAGGGTCGGTTCACACATGGGCAACACGACTTTAGCGCGACTTTGTACCGCGACTTCAACGCGGCTTCAGCGCGACTTTAGCGCGACTTTAGCGCGACTTCAGCGCGACTTCGGCAAATTACGAGGCGACTTGAAGTCGCCTCCATGACAGGCGACTTCGCCTGTGGCCAATCACCTCTCCGGGAGGGAGGGGGGGAGGGAGAGGTTTTCTCTGCAAAGTCGCTTGACTTTACAGAGAGATCCGACTTGCAGGCGACTTACATTGAGTTGAATGGGTACAAGTCGCCTACAAGTCAGATAGAAGTAGTACAGGAACCTTTTCTGAAGTCGGAGCGACTTCAGTAGTGTCAATTAAGACGCTCCCATTGCCTACCATGATAATCTAAATGCAAAGCGACTTGGGGCGACTTGGGGCGACTTGAGGGCGTACAAGTCGGATCCCAAGTCGCCCCAGTGTGAACCGACCCTTAGGGTGAGATATGAAATCTGCTCCTAACCTCAACTGATCCTTAATGAAATCACTACAATTTTATATTTGCCCAGAACTGAACACATTAACCAGGCATATATATTGTAATGCCCCGTACACACGGTCGGATTTTCCGATGGAAAATGTGTGATAGGCTCCATCACACATTTTCCATCGGATTTTCCGACACACAAAGTTTGAGAGCAGGATATAAAATTTTCCGACAACAAAATCCGTTGTCGGAAATTCCGATCGTGTGTACACAAATCCGACGGACAAAGTGCCATGCATGCTCAGAATAAATAAAGAGATGAAAGCTATTGGCTACTGCCCCGTTTATAGTCCCGACGTACGTGTTTTACGTCACCGCGTTTAGAACGATCGGATTTTCCGACAACTTTGTGTGACCGTGTGTAAGCAAGATAAGTTTGAGCCAACATCCGTTGGAAAAAATCCTAGGATTTTTGTTGTCGGAATGTCCGAACAAAGTCCGACCGTGTGTACGGGGCATTAGGCTAAATCTAATAAAATTTCACCCATTTTGGTCTGGTGGCCCCTGCTTTACAATATTGTCTATTCAAAGGCCTAACTCTAGCCTGTTTTTTGCATTGGATAAGGTAGGGAAGAATTACAGTTTCTGTAGGATTTATTTCTAGCTTTGACCTAGGGAGATTTTCCGTTTCTTTCCCATGACATCTGTACAATAAATGGGGAGTATGATTGACACTGGGACACAAATAACTGTACCGGTACTGCGGTCGCTTTAAGAGCTGCACGGTGGGCTAGCTGATGCGCGTGGCCGGCAGCCACGATGTCCGCCGGCCACCTGCGATCGCTCCACAGGGAGCCAGAATGGGGATCTCTCAATGTAAACAAACAGATCCTCATTCTTTCAGGGGAGTACAGAGTGATTGTCTGTTCCTAGTGATCAGGAACAGCGATCTCTCTGTAATCCCAGTCAGTACACCCCCCACATTTAGAAATACCTCCCTAGGGGACACTTAACCCCTTGATCGCCCCCTGGTGTTAACCCCTTCCCTGCCAGTGTCATTTATACAGTAATTAGTGCATTTTTATAGCAGTGATCGCTGTATAAATGTCACTGGTCCCAATGAAGTGTCAAAAGTGTCCGATCTGTCCCCTGCAATGTCGCATTCTGGTTAAAAATCGATGATCATCGCCAAAAAAAAAGTATACTAAAAGTATACTAAAAATGCCATAAATATATTCCCTATTTTGTAGGCGCTATAACTTTTGCGAAAACCAATCAATATAGACTTGTTGCATTTTTTTTTACCAAAAATATGTAGAAGAATACATATTGGCCTAAACTAAAAAAAATTATTTTTTTACATTTTTGGGGGGGACTATTATTATAACAAAAAGTAAAAATTATTGTTTTTCAAAATTGTCAGTCTTTTCTTGTTTATAGTGTAAAAAATAAAAAATGCAGAGGTGATCAAATACCACCAAAAGAAAGCTCTATTTGTGGGAAAACAAAGGATATCAATTTTGTTTGGGTACAGCGCCGCACGATCGCACAATTGTCAGTTAAAGCGACGCAATGCTGTATCGCAAAAAATGGCCTGGTCATTAAGGGGGGTAAATCCTTCCGGTCCTTAAGTGGTTAAGTAAGGGGAAATCTCCCCAAAAAATGACATAGGCAATAAAATACTAACATAAGCTCCAACTCATCCCCACTCTATCCAAATTCCAGTCCTAATTAACAACGAAAAACAAAGGGATCATGCCAGTTTAAAAAAAAAAACTGCAGCAGATTGGACGTGGCGTATGGGATGTGAACTGTCTGAAGATAACTTAGCAAACAGCCTATATGCCTCTCCCTCCCCATGCATTGAGGACACTTCATGAGCAGAGCCTGTATTTAATGGTTGACCTCACCAACCTGGGGTTAACAGCCTACTTCCTCTCAACCGAGTGGAGGGTTGGGCAGAAGGAACCAAGACAAACAGCTTCTGCTCTCTATGCCATGTCTGAGGCAGACACTGGATTGAAAACTGAGGAGATTAGGCCTATTTATCAAAGGCCCTTTGTTAACCACTTCAGCCCCGGAAGAATTTACCCCCTTCCTGACCAGGGCACTTTTCGGCACTGCGTCGCTTTAACTGACAATTGCACGGTCGTGCGACGTTGTACCCAAACAAAATTGACGTCCTTTTTTTCCTGCGCCCACAATCCCGCATCTTAAAGGGGACGTACCCATTTGCCCAGCCGTGCCATTGTGCCAACGTATATCGTCGTGCGCTGGTCGGCATGTGGTTAATTAGGACAGTATATATTCCTTTGCCACTCTTTGTTAATGAATGTCATCTTTCTGACTCTTTAGACTTGAGGTAAACAGTTTTGAAGGAACTCATTTACAAAAAGGTTACACTTTATTAAATTTATCCTTCCATCATCTGCTCTTCATTACTATTGTAAAAGGTTTTATTATTTTGAAATTCGCCAGCCAAAGGATTAGAAAATAATGGAACAATCAGAACTCTCAGTCCAAACATATAAAGTATATTTACGGTTTGGACAGCCATAACAACTTTCTGTCTATGTAATTCATACAAGCTGTCTGTTACTGGGTATTGATAATGTCAGTGTGATAATGTGTGAGCCATTTAAAAAAGAAAAGCCAGCTTCGTATTGATAATTTGAAAAAGAAAAGCCAGCTTTATATTGACAACAACGAGAGATCTATATCAGGAACAGTGGAATTTTTCCAATCTTCACATCTAGGAGAGAGGGTGAGTTTGCTGTTCCAAGGATAGATTTCTATATCATTGACAAATGATATTTCTCTGAATCACTTCTTTCTGCAGGGAAATAATACACATGAATTCGACATTACTTACTTATTCACTGAGTGTTATCATTATACTTCCCAATACAATTTCTGAGAACAGGCAATGGCAGATTGCCCTAGCTAAATAGCCAGTTGCAAACACAAAGTACAGACTAGTTTGGTTAAAAGCATGTTCAGCAACAGCTATGGATAAGGGCTCATGCACACTGGACTTAAAAACTGACGCTTTTACAGGCATTTGGCCTCTAAACATCTCTCTCTTTTAGCTTATGTGACCATGCATACATAGGCATTTATAGGCATACTGTATAAGAAGAGGAGCGTTTAGAGGATGAAAAAAAAAAATCACTTACGTGTTCAGGATAGGAGATCTCTTTTGGGCAGAAAAACCGCTTGACGCGCCTTAGCACTTCTAAACGCTAGGTACATTTAGCGCTTGAGTGTTCGTTCATTCTAATAAACATTCTGGCCAGTGAAATAAATGAACGGCCAAAGGCTTAACGCATTTAAACGCCTTTGCATGGCCGACTAACATATTTAAACTTGTTTTAGCCACCGTTAGAGTACTAACTAACAGAGGCTGAATAGCATGTATTCTTCTGGCTAGCAGAATTGTTGCATTAAAAGCTATTTCATAAAATTATTTTTTGTTTTAGTTTTTAGAGTCATGCTGATTCGAGTGTGAAAAGTCTGAAAAAGGAAACTAATAAAAATGGACTCTCCAATGATATTCTTTTATAACACTAATACCAAAAATATTGAAAACAGAAGCATTTTATTACTCAGATTTAACAAACTTAAATAGAAAGATTCAGCTATTTAGAATGTTACCTACTTATAAGAGCCCAACCTTGCCATTAATATTCTGCCGTGAAGCAAGCATTTTAGCTGCCTAATGTTGTTTTACCATGACATAACGTTATTGCAATGTGTTTTCTTGGATTCAAATTGCCTATATTTAAATACTTTGTAGAGTGTGTAATTCTGATGTGTTGACATTTGATGCTAGTTGGTAGTTCCTGCTCCTATTTGTAATATGCTAAATTATTCTAGCTTTCTTTCCTTCTATAAATTACTCTCATTATTACTCTGAGTGGTGTTTTGCACCTTCTACTTTACATCACATAGTGACCTCCAGCCATGATCTACGAATCTCCTTTCCTCTTCACCTATTCAGCAGGTTGTACATTCTTCACTGCTCATTCAAGAAGCAATTTATACATAGGATCTAAAGGGGTAGCCATCTACCAGCAGGTTTGCAAGTACATGGCTTCTCCATTGTGCTGTGGAGAGAATGCTGTGCATGCACCTGCTCAGGAAAGAGGTTGGAGCTGCCCAAGCCAACATTGGCCCCAATCGGTAGAAAAGGTCACCAGCTGATTTTATGTAAGTAAATGTCCCCTTACTTTGCACACATAAAATAATTATATACACCCAAAATAGCTGCTGCCCGAAACTGTCAAAGAATTCTCAATGTTAATTTATCATTTAGATTCAACAAGGTGTACAGTACAATGAACTCATTGTCAAGTTCAAGAAACCAGTTTTGTCGCGTACACACAATCGTTTTTTTCGTTGGAAAAAGATATGATGGCTTTTCCGACGGGATTCTGCTCAAGTTTGCCTAGCATACACACGGTCACGCAAACGTTTGCTGAAATTACAACCGTCAAGAACGCGGTGACGTACAACACTACGACGAGCCGAGAAAATGACGTTTAATACTTCTGAGAATGCGTCAAATTGTTTCTGAGCATGCGTAGGGATTTTGCGCATTGGAATTGCCACAGACGATCGCATTTTCGGATAGGATCTTTTCCTGACCGAAAAATTGAGAGCATGCTCTCAGTCTTTTGCTGGCTGGAATTCTGCCACCTAAAGACTGATGGAGCATACACATGGTCGCATTTTCCGATGAAAAAATCTCTTCAGTATTTTGCGGGCTGAAATTCCGACTGTGTGTACGCGGCATTTGAGATTATTTGAGCTTTGTGACATAATGCATTATCCTGCTGGAAGTAGCCATCAGAAGATGGGTACAATGTAATCATAAAGAGATGAACATGGTCAGCAACAAAACTCAGGTAGGCCGTGGTGTTTAAGATTATGCTCAATTTGTACTAAGGGGCCCAAAGTGTGCCAAGAAAATATCCCCCACATCATTGCACCACCAGCCCGAACCATTGCTATAAGGTAGGATGGATCCATGCTTTCATGTTGTTTACGCCAAATTCTGACCCTACCATCTGAATGTCGCAGCTGAAATTGAGACACATTAGACAAGGCAAGGTTTTTTCAATCTTCTATTGTTCGAATTTTGGTGAGCCTGTGCGAGTTGTAGCCTCAGTTTCCTATTATTAGCTGACAGGAGTGGCACCCGGTGTGTGCATACCTTGGTTGTATCCAGTAGTTATTTGAGTTACTATTGCCTTTCTATCATCTCGAACCAGTCTGCTCATTCTCCTCTGACCTCTGACATCAACAAGACCTTTTCGTCCACAAAACTGCTGCTCACTGGATATTTTCTCTTTATTGGACCATTCTCTGTAAACCATAGAGATGGTTGTGCATGAAAATCCCAGTAGATCAGCAGTTTTTGAAATACTCAGACCAGCTTGTCTGGCACCAACAACCATGCCATGCCATGTTCAAAGACACTTAAATCCCCTTTCTTCCCCATTCTGAAGCTCTGTTTAAACTTCAGCCAATCAGCTTCACCATGTCTAGATGCCTAAATGCATTGAGTTGCTGCCATGTGATTGGCTGATTAGCAATTTGTGTTACCAAGCAATTGAACAGGTATACCTAAAAAAGTGGTTGGTAAGTGTATATATACAGTTGTGCTCAAAAGTTTGCATACCTTGGCAGAAACTGTGAAATTTTGGCATTGATATTGAAAATATGACTGATCATGCCAAAAAACTGTCTTTTATTTAAGGATAGCAATCACACGAAGCAATTTATTATCACATAGTTTTTTTGGATCCTTTTTAAATCATAATAACAGAAATCACCCAAATGGCCCTGATAAAAAGTTTACATACCCTGGAATGTTTGGCCTTGGTACAGACACAGATGGTGGCACACAAAGGTTAAAATGGCAATTAAAAGTTAATTTGCCGCATTTGTGGCTTTTTAAATCACAATTAGTGTCTGTGTAAATAAATAGTCAATGAGCTTTTTAGCTCTCACATGGATGCACTAAGCAAGCTAGGTTTCATCAGACCACAGGACATGGTTCCATTAATCCATGTCCTTAGTCTGCTTGTCTTCAGCAAACTGTTTGTGGGCTTTTTTGTGCATCATCTTTAGAAGAGGCTTCCTTTTGGGACGACAGCCATGCAGACCAATTTGATGCAGTGTGTGGCGTATGGTCCGAGCACTGACAGGCTGACCCCCCACCCCTTCAACCTCTGCAGCAATGCTGGCAGCACTCTATTTCCCAAAGACAACTTCTAGATATGAGGCTGAGCACGTGCACTCAACTTCTTTGGTCGACCATGGTGAGGCCTGTTCTGAGTGGAACCTGTCTTGATAACCCACTGTATGGTCTCGGCAACCATGCTGCAGCTCAGTGTCAGGGTCTTGGCAATCTTCTTATAGCCTAGGCCATCTTTATGTAAAGCAACAATTCTTTTTTTCAGAATCTTTAGAGAGTTCTTTGCCATGAGATGCCATGTTAAACTCCCAGTAACCAGTATAAGAGTGTGAGAGAGCGATAACACCAAATTTAACAAACCTGCTCCCCAGTCACACCTGAGATCTTCTAACACTAACGAGTCACATGACATCAGGGAGGGAAAATGGCTAATTGGGCCCAATTTGGACATTTTTACTTAGCAGGTGTACTCACTTTTGTTGCCAGTGGTTTAGACATTAATGGCTGTGTGTTGAGTTATTTTGAGGGGGGCAGAAAATTTACACTGTTATACAAGCTGTACACTCACTACTTTACATTGTAGCAAAGTGTCATTTGTTCAGTGTTGTCACATGAAAAATATTTACAAAAATGTGAGGGGTGTACTCACTTTTGTGAGATACTGTATATATATATATATATATATATATATATATATATATATATATATATGTTCTAAGATTAATGAAGAATCTTCTACATAGAGTGATAATTCCTTAAATCCATAACCATGTCATACACCACGGTAGTCCTCCACCTATAGGAAAAACACTCACAAGAGGGGCTGACTACCAAGTTCTTGGTAAGTCATATAAGTCATGAAGTAGCATACAGTACAACCACAAGATGCATCCAGAGTATATTCCTAGATTGGTAGGCAACATTCTTCCACAACAAACTTTCAATGCAACCCCAAAAAACAGAATCAAGAAGAAAACTGCTTAGCATTATACAGTTTTATTCATAAGATTAAAACCAAACAAATCAAATTTGCATTTTAAACATGCGAATGATCCACTAACCATTAATAGCACGATCTCTCTCCCAAATATGCGAAACACCAGAGGTTTGCTCCTGGCAGATGTCACCATGCATGTTAGCAGGAAACTGCTGGCACTCTGAAACTGGAAACTGAAATCTGATCCATGTTTTTGTATAAAATCTTTTGTTTCTTTACTGAGTCCATGTATACAATTTTTAAAACAGAATTTAGATTTAAAAAAAAAAATTACTAACGTGCCAGTCTGTGATCAATACTCACTTATTGCAGGACATGTCATTGTCAATGCAACCATGTCAATCAAAGGCAGGATACCGTAATTTAAAGGATAACTAAACCCAAGAACAAAAATGTAATATATTGCAGTTTACCAGTCCTTAGCTGGTGGTGGCTGCATTTCCTCCATGTAATAGAGATGGAAAAAGACAGACATATTAGAAGTCTAGCCTGGGTGACAAACTATATATGCCTCCATAGAAACATTGGAAGAGTGACCCAGCCACCAGAAGTGTGTTACTTGCAGGATTAACAGGTGAAAATAAATAACACCCCCCCCCCAAAAAATTATATGCAGCCATCTCACTTTAGGACTGGCAAGCTGCAGTACATTTTTGTATTTGGGTTAAGAAATGTTTTAGGCCTGGCAATGTCTAAGATGGGCACTGGTCTACTCCCTACCTAATTATAAAATAATATTGTAGGCAGTGGTGTAAAATGTCCTTAATATGAACATTGTATATGTAATCATGCCAGTAAAAAAAAAAATAAGTACAAATTTAAATTTGAACAAGTATCTATTTATTCTACAGTACAAACAAATGGCCTCTGCCCTCACCTATAACTGGCTTTTGCAGCAAGGAGCACATGGAAGGGCTCCACATCTCCTTAAAGGCACAGGGGTGCACTGGACACCCAGCATGTGCTTCCGCTATGGAGGCTCTCAAAATTTAGAGTTAGGACTACATAACATGGCTCTGTAGCTTACACATGTATTTGCAAATGTGTGCAGACTAAACCCCTGTTTTTAACGCATACTGTTAGGCAGAATAATTTGGTTGTTTGCAGACTGTTCGGTAAGTTGAGCAGGAAATTTCTCTTGTTTTGTTTTGCAAGTATCTATTTAGCCATTCTCCAATCAATCTACCTTCCCTTAAGGGAAAATATGACTCCCAGCAAAGGTCTATTTTCCTTTCAATTTATGAAAAAAAAATGCCAAATTTGAGAAACTAAGTAGCTACCAGTGAATAGGGAGATGAAGT
Organism: Lithobates clamitans; assembly: GCA_037952925.1. Classification (NCBI taxonomy): domain Eukaryota; kingdom Metazoa; phylum Chordata; class Amphibia; order Anura; family Ranidae; genus Lithobates; species Lithobates clamitans. The sequence continues at coordinate 18,673,206 of JBBGZY010000438.1, forward strand.
TCTCCTAGGCCAAAGAGGAGCCTTTGAGTGTTTGGTAATGATGTGTGAGGTGGTCATTTCTGACTTGGGGTACCTGCCTCGTGTACCCAATGGTGCCTACAATAGTAGAGCACCACAAGCGATCTCTTAGAGATTTTGGGGGTGGGAGAATTATTTTTTACCCTTTTTCATTCTTTCTTAAAGCAGAGTTCCAGCCTCTAAAAAAAGATCAAAATCAGCAGCTACAAATAATGTAGCTGCTGATTTTTAATATAAGGACACTTACCTCTCCAGGGATCTCGCAATGTTGGCCCCCCAAGGCCTTCAGTCTACACAGCCGGTTTCCCACTGCGCATGCGCAAGTTGCGCTGCGCTTTCTGAATGGCCCGTCATCTTCTGGGACACACACAGGCCTCAGAAGGCAACAGGGGGGAAGGAGGAGGGGATCCAGATGCAGAAATGACGTACCTTGTGGCGGCGGCGTTAGGGCGGAAGTACACATTTGTACACTTCAAAAGGTACAAAACAAAAAGAAAAAAAATATATATCCAAAAACAAGGGGGTGGGGTGTTTTTTTTGTTTAAGACCAAGTTGTATTTTTGGTTGGAACTCCACTTTAAATCTGAGAGGACAAATGCTGGCAAAACAGGAAAATTGCAGATGTGCCTAAACTTTGCTGTGTGCAGGCCATATACCACAATAACAAAAATATAGAAACAAATAAAAAATAAATTGATGTGTAAATAAAATAACAAATAGCACAATTAAAAAGAACTAATAAATACATTGCTACAACCCAGTCCAAGTGGATGCCTGCTGCCATCTGGAACTGCACTGTACAGCCATTGTAATGTATATCTGACTTTTGTGTCCAAAATACACTCTCATTTCTTTTTTTAAAGATAAAACCCATCTCCTCTATCCTTCTTATTTTGCACTCTTACCAGGGCAGCTTACATACACCCCAGCCACTGTATAATATGTGTGGCTTGTCTCTCAAATAAAACCCTTTCATTTTATTGATAAATCCTGCTGTGTCTTTCTCTTTGCTGCCTACTTAAAGTCTCATATAGTCACAGTCACAAAAGAGCCTTTTGTTTAGAGTTGAGATTAATCAGAATGGGTTGCTGCTGTTGTATTTAGGCCAAGCTAAAAATAATGTTGAAAAAATAATGTCATTATTAAATTACAAAATATGTAATGGTAGAATATGGTATCGCTCAGTGGCGGCTGGTGTTCAATAATTCGGGGGGTGGGGGGGTGTCGTTAAACCAACGCGAGGCCATTTCCCCCAGGAGATGGACATGAATGTGGGGAACACCAGCAACATGCAACCCCCTCGCAGGAGACCTGAAGGCCTCCATACCTTAGGAGGCAGATGTCCTGCACGGGATGACTCCGATCTCCCCTCCTCCTCCCTCCCCTGTCTGAGTCAGGGAGTTGCTTGATGCTGGATAGCTGAGCTGCTGTGGGTGAGCCATCCCTAAAGTCACAGTGGCGACTGATGGGTCAGTCGGTCGGACTTTCCGTGTGTCTCCTCCGGCCATGCGTCTCCTCTGGCCATGCGTCTCCTCCCTCTTCCTCCTAAGCCAATAGGATTGCTTCTCCTTTCGGCCAATTGGGAAACGGGTCTCACAACCTGTTTCCTGATTGGCTGGGAGGAGAATCAGTGTGACAGTAGTGAATATTCATTCGGTATTGTCACACAACTGGATGGGCTCAGGGTGCACCCTTTTTTGAAGCCTATTAGAGCCTCTGGCTTTAATCACGTGGTTAAAAAAAAAATTCCCCATTAGAATCCATGTATCCGGCGCCCTGCATTTAGATCAGGAGGCCGGAAGCATGGATGGGGGGCGCCCCTATTGGACAGGCTGCCACTGGTATTGCTGATGCTGTCCATCAAAAGTGCACTATTCTGTAACACCTTATACAGCTTAAAGGCATCTCTCACGCATGCTCTTTCCGTGTCACCCTTAAAACGGTATTAAAAGGACCTATTTCCTGCTATACTGCATTGAAAAAAAAAATTTGCCTTTTGTTAAATGACGCTCATGGCAGTGTCCAGCTCCCCATGCATGTGTAGCGCCCTCTACTTTAGCGTAGGTGCTATATGCTATAGTGTGGTTTGGTAGTATAGGATTTAGTTGCAGGTAAATTTGGCCTATGGTCTTTTTCTAGGCCTGGTTGTTTTGATTTAGGTGTGGGAGTGTCAGAATAGAAGGGGGAGTGGCTACCTACACTTAGGCTCAGAGATACCTCCTCTGCCTGACGGTGAATTGTTCTGGAAAGGAGAGGATGGGCTGAGATCTGAGCAGCAGGAAACTCATGTCAGAGTCCTGACCAATCAATTTGTTTGGTCAAGAGGAGGTCTCTCATATAAGGTGGGTTCACATGCTCAAGGGAGAGGAGAGCCTGGGGCCCGGGAGAGAGAGAGGAGGGCCTGGGGCCAGAGAGAGAGAAACAAGAGGCGGAGGGTCCTCTCGAGGAGACTCCAGGGTGGACACCTGGAGTGCAGCGGAGCCAGCATGTAGTGCTGGGGATGGTGCTAGGCATTCCCATGCGGGGATTGGGCCGGACAAGCGTGGAGGAAGTAGGCGAGAAACGGAGGAAGTAGACTGGAGTATAGACTTTCTGTGACCAGGAAAACAGACTGTCAATGGAGGAAAACAGGTCAGTGTGATTCAGAGAAACAAGTGCAGGAACCATAAGAACAGTAACTTCCAGGGACTGAGGAGCATTAGCATGCTGGTCATGGGAATAGGCGGTGAAGGCCTGTGACTTGGCAGTAATACTCCAAAGGAATTCTATCAGTCAAGCAGAGGGAATTATTCAGAGTAATGACTTTCTGTTCATCTTGGGAGTTCTGTATAAGGGAAGTCCATTAACAAAAGCTACGGCTATGGATGATAACCTCGTAAAGTGGGATTTGGCGGAGCATCTCATATCTACCTATGAATAACCCCAGTCTGTCCCTACGAATAAAGAGTAATAAAACTTGAACATTGACTGTTTTGAGTCGTTTGCTTGGTGATGGGAGATCGGGAGCGGAGTGGTTGACGAATGTATATGAACAAACCAGCAGCCCCTACGGGGGTACTGCTATACATGTTTTGACAATAGCTTGCCTATTAGCTTTGAAAATGACCAGAAGTTAGTATCAAGTTTCGCACCCCGATAATCTTCAGAAGGTTTTTTGCTTAGTTTGAGTTTCATGAAGTTCAAGCAATATTTGATAAATTAAACCCAGGCAGATTTGCAATCCTTAATAATGAGAACAGTATGCTACTGTAAGCTGTCCTATTATTTACAAATGTTACCTGCTATTGGGTTACAAATTGCATTTTTTTTATCAATGTCCCAGGATTGTTTCAGCTACCTGCAACTGACGGCTTTCACTGAAAAAGAGATTTGGGCTCATCCAGATAGGCTTTGAGTGTTTCTAGTTTGGATAGATTAGGGACAGGAATGTTTTTCTTCAAACTTTAATGCAGAATTGTTGGCAAGCATGGTAAATAACTGACACACTTCAATAAGTGATCGGTACTTTCTTAAAGATTTTATTGAAAGACAGATTCATATTTTAAAATATACTTACAGCCAATGTAAATGGTAAATCCTTTTACAGTTGTATTTCAGAAATAAACTGGTTGACTTGATTTGCTCCTGTAAGTATGTCAAGCTGTTCCCTTGGAATTAAAAACTTAAATATTGTTCAATCCTTGTATATGTTTGCAATGACATATGAAACAGTTTGGACGGCAGAAAATGTTTGAGTTCTTTCAAAGAAATAACTTTTTGGATATGACTGTGTTAAGTATAGCATTATATATTTTTAAATTTGTAGGAACTGAAAAAGCATACATAGTCATTAATAAATAAATAGATTTCAAAATAGTATTTCATATAGCAGAACACAGGTTGTGGTGACCTGTAGCCCACACAATAGTAGTAAGCAATTGGTAATTTCAATCTCTTAAAAAAAGGTAAGTGGGTATTTTCTTCCACAGATGATGCATAACCTGGTGGCGGCACTTTTGTCTATTTAAAGGCATTTAACTTCCCTACCTGTACCTTGTATTTTTCACTTGCATAAGATATGCATTGATCACATAGTTTTATGGTTTCATGTGTTCCGTACTCACATCTTATAGTAGAGTAAATTTTAATATTAAAATGAGAAAAACCCTTCCATGCTAAATAAAAAAATCACCCCATTGTAAAAATGTAAAAAAAACAATAATTAGACGTGCAAAACCAAAAAAAATGTTGTTTAGTTTCGATTTGACATTTAAATCGTTTAGTTTAGTTAAAACATCTAAATTAATTTAATACGTTTTCAGATTTAGGTTTGTTTATTCATTTTCAAATTCGATTCGAATATTCAATTTATTCTTTTCAAAATCCGAATTTTGGAAGACAGTTATATTTTTTTCTCTTTTCTATTATTTTATTCTATTCTATTGTTTTTTTTTATTCTATTCTTTTCTATTCTCTTATTTTCTATTCTAATCTATTCTATTTGAATTTGAATTGATTCTATTCGAAATTTGAATTTCAGGTGATGGTTATACTCTTTCTATTTTATTCTACTCTATTCTATTGAAATATATTATATTATATTATTTTATTCTATTCGAAATTCAAATTTCAGAAGACCGTTATATTCTTTTTTTTATTCTATTCTATTGTTTTTTTTCTATTTTATTCTAAACTATTCTATTCAAATTCATTCATTTTATTCTATTATTTTGTTTTTTCTGTTCTATTATTTTCTATTCTATTCTTTTATGTACTATTCTATTCTAATCTATTCTATTCTTTTCTATTCTTTTATTTCCTTTTCTATTCTGTTCTATCCTTTTATTCTCTATCCTATTCTGTTCTGTTTTCCTCTATTCTTTTCTATCCTTTTTTTTTCACAATTGGTTTTATTGAAGTAGGTTATTGTAACACAAACAGAAAATAATACAGTATATATAGTATAATACTGAAGAAATTATAAGAAAAAATAAAGTTGTTTACAAAATGCACAGTTAACCTCCCTGGCGGTATTCCCGAGTCTGCTTCGGGGTGGAATTTCAGAACCAAAAGTGGTAACCCCGAGCCAGACTCTGGATCTCATCGCAGGATCCAGGAAGAGCTTACTTACCTTGTCCCCTGGATCCTGCGATGTCTCCCCGCAGTGTGAGCAGCTTGTCCTCCGCTCAATTCATCATGGAGCTGGGCTCCGTTCCCTGCGAGCGTTGGGAGGCACGGGGACGGAGAACGGCGCCAAATTCAAAAAGTGAAACACACATTATACATACAGTACACTGTAATCTTACAGATCACATTACTGTATGAAATTATTTCACCTCCCTTTTGTCCCTAGTGGTCTGTCCAGTTCCCTGCATGCAGTTTTATATTATAAAAACTGTTCTTTCTGCCTGAAAACTGGAGATTGTCCATAGCAACCAAAACCGTCCCTTTACATCAAAAGGGGTTTTAGACCAGCTAGAAAACAGCGATAATAAATTAGAATCACTTGCAGAATTGAGTGATAGTGATTTGTGGGAAATCCGTCATCAAACTTTGAAAGTAATGACAGTGACAATTCTGCAACTGAGCAAATTTCAGTGTTTTTGATTTGATTACATTATTGAATAATTTTTATTATTATTATATTATTATTTGGTATAATTTTTTATAGTTATTTATATTATAGTTTATGATTACGTGTTTCAAATTTTATCATACCCGGGATGTCTACTAGACTCTTGTTTGGACAGATTTAAGTGAGTTATTCCTAAGAATTACAGGCCTACAATATAAAACGCCAAATTTCCATGCAAAATAATTGTACCGCTTTCAGCATCAAAAATATGAAATAATCATACTGCCAGGGAGGTTAAGTCAGAGAATTAAGCATTAGTCTATTCTATTTTATTCTTTTATTTTCTGTTCTATTCTGTTTTACTCGTTTTTTTTTCTATTTTATTTTCTATTCTATTATTTTTGTATTCTATTCTTTTCTATTCTATATTATTCTATTCTATTCTATTTTATTATTTTATAATCTATTCCTTTATTATTTATTCTATTTGATTCTATATTTTTATTTTCTATTCTGTTTTACTCTATTCTATTCTATTATTTTCCATTCTTTTATTTTCTATTCTATTTTATTCTATTCTTGTTTCTAATTCAATTTCAAATTCAAATTTGTCTTCAAATTCGATTCAAATTTTGGCCAAATTTCAGAATAATGAAAAATTTGTCTGAATTTTGATTCGGAATGAAAGGAGCCACACATGTCTAATAATAATCAGCAGCTATATAAAAATCAAACCTCAGAAATATAAATATATCAAAACAACAGCACTAAGGGGATCCCCCTAGAAAAAGTCAGCACAAGAAAGATTTTTCATGTGAGGATCCACAGATAGAAACACAGCAAAATTAGCTTCCAACGATGGGCTCTGCTCCCAACGGGCTTTTCGTCCATGCTGACTTTTTCAAGGGGATCAGATTGGAAAGGAATTTCTGTTTTTTTTTTTTTTTTTTTTTACATATTTTTAATGTTAATAAAACCTATTACTTAATGTAAAGATTTAGTTTCAAGAGGGTTGAGCTTCAAGGAATCCACTCACCAACTTGTGTTTAAGCCTGTGTCCTCACACTTATTCAGAAGAAAAATTCATGTACTGTACATTCAGATTTTCCAAAACAGAAGTTCAACATCACACAGGGTGCTAAGCATAGTTTGGTCCACCCAGACCTACAGTCTGTCTGTGCACAGACTGCATTGACTCAGCTGACTTGCTGTTTGGACTACTTATTTCCTCAATCTGCTTCTGCACAGACTTTCACCAGCCACTGAGATGATGGCCAGAAAGGCCAGCACACAGACACCCTGCTGCTGTGTTTGTCCACACACCGCTGTCTCCTGCAGCACAACTCTTCTGCCGTGTACACACGATCGCACATTCCGACAACAAAATCCATGTTTTTTTTCCCGATGGATGTTGGCTCAAACTTGTCTTGCATACACACGCTCACACAAATGTTGTCGGAAATTCCGATCACCAAGAACGCGGTGACGTACAACACGTACAACGAGCCGAGAAAAATGAAGTTCAATAGCCAGTGCGGCTCTTCTGCTTGATTCCGAGCATGCGTGGAATTTACGACAACGGATTTCGTTGTCGGAAAATTTGAGATCCAGATCTCAAATTTTGTTTGTCGGAAATTCCGACAGAAAATATCCGGTGGAGCCTACACACGGTCATAATTTCCGACAACAAGCTCCCATCGAACATTTGTTTTCGGAAATTCCAGTAATGGAGGGGCCCTATATGCCTACCCTGGTTTCATTTTGTAGGTATACACGTACCTGCCCACAGAGATTTTCACCTGATGTAGCAACCTTTTCAATTCTGAACTATACATTATTTGCATCATTCCACTATGATAGCCCTATAAGTTCACAGAAACTAAATTAAAGGACATATATCATAAAATCTATGGTTGAAATTTTCTATTAGCTTTATGCACCTGGTAAAAACTGATTAAAGAACAAGTAACCCCCCTAATCATGGTATTTGTGTATCTAATTTGCCTTCTGTTCACATTCCTCTTTGTGATGCTAAAGCTAAAAATATGCGAGCTGTGTTTCTATATTCTGTAAATTTTGAATCCCTTACCATTTTTTTGTCACTACCGAAAAGATCATGTAAACCAAGCCTGTAAAAAAACATCAAAGCAAAAAAAAAATGTAACAAGTGAAACCCAAGCAAGTGTAAAAAGTAATTTAATCCTGTATTTGGCTTTTATAACTTTCCTTTGTCACTGATAATGTAAAAGAAACCTTTCTAACACCAATTACTGACATTCCAGACCCCAATAATTGCATCTAGAAATGGCAGGAAATGATTTTAATATGCAAAACTTCAATAAACAGAAAATACGAGTCATACAGTTAGCTAAGATTGTGTACAAGGATATAAAAGCAATACACATTAACCACTTTTTTTGTCAGATAACATTTCCTCATAAAAACACAGATATCTGCAAAAACATACAAGTTTGCAATATATGTGCTTTTAATGTTTTTAATATGTAATGCAATCATTTTCAAGATAGAAAGTATAAGAAGCTTCAATTACAGTCCCTGACTGCATAATGTTCAGTAAATATAGTGCTAGAGAAAAATGTCAGAAACTGTAGACATACAAGAGGAGATGATGGTCGAAAACAGTAGAAATGTTACAGGTACAGTTGCAAATTTGTTATAGAAGACAAAGAGAGAGAGAGACTGGAAGCATGTTACATGAGGCTATTAGAAAGCACAGCTATTACCCCTTTACAATTCAATACTTCCATTCCTACTACAGACACTTGGGTCCAAGGGCTACACCACAAGTATGAATGGGCCTCGTGCAGCCCTCAAGTCAAAGCTTAGGCACCAGGGAATATGTTCAAACTCAATTTGATAAATTATATGGAGTAAATGCTGTAACAGGTTTTCTACTCCTGCTAGGCCACACACATGCTTTACCTCTATTTCTAAAGCCAAGATGCAGAAATTATCTGGTTGTCCATTTTTTGGTCAGATCCCAACTCCCCTCTCATTAATCCCCTCCTGCCTCTCTTATGCCCCGTACACATGGTAGGACTTTCCGACGTAAAATGTGTGATCGGAGCTTGTTGATGTAGGCTCCATCGGACAGTTTCCATCAGAATTTCCGCTGCACAAAATTTGAGATCTGGTTCTCAAATTTTCTGACAACAAAATCCGTCTGCATAAATTCCGATTGTGTGTACACAATTCCGACGCACAAAGTTCCACGCATGCTCAGAATCAAGCAGAAGAGCCGCACTGGCTATTGAACTTCATTTTTCTCGCCTCGTCGTGCGTGTTGTTCGTCACTGCGTTCTTGACATTCGCAATTTCTGACCAACTTTGTGTGAATGTGTGTATGCAGGACAAGTTTGAGCTAACATTCGTCGGAAAAAATCTATGGATTTTGTTGTCGGAATGTCCGATCGATGTCCAATCATGTGGACGGGGCATTAGACTGTAATGATGCTCATAGCGCTTTGTTGTAGTGATGTCAAAAGTAGACACACCCACCATGAAATTAAACGTTTGAGTAAATTTCAGTTGAGAGTGGAAAATAATAACCTACTGCTAGTTCCAATGGCTGTGAAAACTGCAGAAAATCAAGAAAACCATCACTTTTACACAGCCAATGACTCAGGATATTCCCCTTCAATTTCGTGGAGTTCTGTAACTAGTATATGTAACCCAGACCAGTCCATGACAGGAGTCTGGAATGGGCATGATTGACTTTGACACCTGCTTATTAAAATCATGGAGTTAAATTTTTTTTATTTAATAAACTGTATACATGTAATACTGACTAAAGTTACATATAGGTCTCTGCTGAGGGTTAGAACCTAAGGTGCTATTAAACCCAAAAACAAACATTTATTATTTTGCAGTTTAGCAATTCTTAGATGTGATGGCTGCATTAGTTTGTTTTCTTTAAGCTTTCTTTTATTCTCACCTGCTGATCCAGCCAGTAGGTCTGTTGTTTTTCAACAGAACAAGCCATCATGCAGATGTAGCAGTTGGGGGGGACAAACCATTTAGCATTGACCGCAGTGTTTACAACTATCAGCTTTTATTCATTTATGTAAAACTTTTATTCCAAAAGGAACAAAACGGTTCCTGTTACTGCTTAAAAAATGTTAGTTGGAGTTTGACTTCAATTGGTTTAGTGTATCATAACCACATGCCGACCAGCACATGGCGATATACGTCGGCACAATGGCACGGCTGGGCAAATGTGCATACAGGTAGGCCCCCTTTAAATCGTGGCATCGTCGACAAGCGCGCCCGCTGCGTACTCAAGGACCGTGCCCGCGGGTCCTGCGGACTTGATGTTCACCAAGAGCCTGCGATCGTGTCACGGCGTGGCAGAACGTGGAGATGCAAACAAGGCATTTCCCTGTTCTGTCTAGCAACATGACAGAGAACTACTGCTCCCTGTCATCGGGAGCAGTGACCTCTATCATGTTGAATTGAGGCAATCCCCTCTACAGTTAGAATCACTCCCTAGGACACACTTAACCCCTTGATCGCCCCCTAGTGTTTAACCCCTTCCCTGTCAGTGTCATTTACACAGTAATTAGTGCATTTTTATAGCACTGATCGCTGTATAAATGACAATGGTTCCAAAATAGTGTCAAAAGTGTCCGATGTGTTCGCCATAATGTCGCAGTCACAATAAATATCGCAGATCGCCGCCATTACTAATATAAAAATTTAATAATAAAAATGCCATAAATCTATCCCCTATTTTGTAGACGTTATAACTTTTGCGCAAACCAATCAATATACGCTTATTGCGATTTTTTTTACCAAAAATATGTAGAAGAGTACATATCGACCTAAAGTGAGAAAGTTATTCATTTTTTTATATATTTTTTGGGGATATTTATTATAGCAAAAAAAAAATTGCTTTTTTTTTCAAAACTGTCGCTCTTTTTTTGTTTATAGCGCAAAAAATAAAATGCTGCCAAAAGAAAGCTCTATTTGTGGGGGAAAAAAGGACGTCAATTTTGTTTGGGTGCAACGTCGCACGACCGCGCAATTGTCAGTTAAAGCAATGCAGTGCCGTATCGCAAAAAGTGCTCTGGTTGGGAACGGGGTAAATCCTTCCGGGGCTGAAGTGGTTAATATGCTAGTATATCTAACCCTCTTCCCAAGACTGACAATGCTACTGTCTCTGTTGCTCCTTCATCCAGAATGTAGGCACTCTAATACAAGGAGCGTGCTACTTATCAGATCAACAGGTAAAAACAGAGGGGAAACAAGCTAATGCAGCTACCACATCTATATTTGATTTTTTGCTTTGGGTCTAATACAGCTTTAAGTTCCTTTTAAATTGTTTTCGTCTATCTTCTTACCACCTGAATAAAAAGTCTATTCTTTACAGAGCTCAATAGCTCCAGAGTGTGTTAAAGTTTTATTTGCAAAAAATAGATTGTAGACGTATAATAATAATTAACAAAAACATATAAAACATCAGCTTAAAGAAGGAGAAAAATAAATAAAATGAAACTGAGCCGAGCCATTATAGTTTATATTTAAAAGAGTGAACTAGCAACGATGACATTTAGTTTATGATTTTAGGTATCCTAAATATTTCTGTATCCACACTTTGTCCAGGAAATGTATATTCTGAGCAAGAGTAACTGTCAAAGTAGCTTTTGTTATTATTGAAAATCCTGACATATATTCATATCTGATAAAAGCTGAATGCATTAATATTTTGCAGTTAGCAGGTAACCTTTAGCTACTTTTGGGAACATATGTGGCTGTTTATCCAAACTGGTATATAAAACCCAGATAAAGATAATATGAATTCACTCACAAGCAATTATGATATGTGATTTTCCTTCTAACCTGTGTACTTCTTGTGTTTTTTTTTTCAGCTCCCTTGCAAAATTGTAGCAATATTGCTACACTTCTTCTTTCTAAGTGCCTTTGCCTGGATGCTGGTGGAAGGATTGCATCTCTACAGCATGGTGATCAAGGTCTTCGGATCAGAGGAGAGCAAACATCTTTACTATTACGGGATCGGATGGGGTATGTGCAAGTTTTTGTAATACTGGCTGGTGTTAAATCCAGACAAAACTTTTTTTTCTATTTTATTTATTTTTTTTGTTTGAAGCAAGAGAAAACCTGCAACAGGGACACCGACAACAATTTGAAGCTTAGAGGGCTTCCCTAGTCTTCGCTACATGCATTTCTCTTTGTGTTGATGTTGGATATTTACTCTTGCTTTTGGACAGTACATTAAGGTACTGTAGTTATTAGTGGAGGGTGGTGTAACCAGAAGTCTAATGGCCGCAATAAGAAGTTATTTGGAGCTATGTGTAATAGTAAAGATCAGAAATGTTTTGAATGTTTATTCTTATCATCCTTGCAGTAGCAGTTCTGAATTATATACAAGAGAGTTTCTCAATACCTTGTTTCTGTTTTAGACATTTTCCAGTTCAGTAATTCATAACTACCTGTACTTCATTACAGAATCTTTAGGCAATTATAGGTAATTTTTGCACTGGGAAACGTTCATTCTTTGCTGAGCACAGAACATTTATGCTGGTATATTTACTAGAAAACATTCTCGGAAATAAATCAATTATTTGGTTTAAACATTTGAAAACTTCAGAAAAGCATAGCAAAACTAACAAATTAGAATAATAGCCAACATCTCATGTCTTGAATTGAAGGCATTCTCAAAGTGTTTGTGAATCCAGGTATTTATCTTAGCTGAAACATAACTTATATATTACTTTAGCTACTGTATATGGAGAAAAAACAAAGCTCTCAGGTACAGTTAATGTAGATGTGCCTGTCTGGAACACAATGCCAACATCTCACTCACACTGGTGCCATTATTCTAGATTCTAGAAATAGATTTAAACAAAATATACGAGGAGACAATGGTATAGCTCAATATGTTTGTATTATGGATCAGTTCTGACTACAAGTTTCTCTCTATGGGGTACAACTGGTTGTCATGGCTGATTCAGAGCACAGATTGAGCTACTCCATTGTTTGATCCATTCAGCCCTAGACTGCTGCGGTATCTGATAACTACAAGTGGCTGAACATAATATTTAGTGAATAAAATGTTAAAAAAAACTGTCAGAGATTGTGAACATGCAATGAGGGATAGCCACAGACTTTATATATGGTTTAGAAGTTATTAGTGACTGGGGACATACTTCAGGAAATACTGAAGACACATTACATGAGACGTGAGATCTCTAGATCATTGCTATTAAAACCCTTTAGGAAGTGCTATCATACTTGTTCTTCTTAGAGCTCCCTTAAAAATTATATTTGATATCCATATTAGAATAGATCAGAGGTGAAAAACCCAAAAAGAATGTGAGTGTGAAAGAAAAAAAACAAGCATTTTTAACTACTAAAACCTGGCCAAACAAATGTTTCCTGCCTGAAAAAGCTAAAGGAAACTACTGACTGTAGGGGCCTGAGGACCATACAATATGTGTCAAAGTGCCACATCAGTTTCCCCTTTATCCACCTTTCAATTACTCAAATGTTAATTAGCATCTATGGACATCACAAAAATGTATTGTTTCAATTATGTATTCACACAGAGGATGCTTGGGTCGCTTTTGCTTAGAATTGTAAATAACATTATATTAATTTAGTATAACATGTACACTTTAATGGTTTACATATATTTCATATAATATGTATCATACTTGAGAAGATCAAAAAGTCAAATGCAATAGCAAAACTTATTTTTAGCAGAGTAGGGACTTTTATAACTACAGCTTTTCCATGTAAAGGCCTAAAGCAACCAACAAAAATATATTTTTAGCTGTGTTGAATGTGGTTGTGTAATTTTTCAGACAGTGGCGATCTAGAGAATGTACCAAGAAAATTTGTTTATTTTCTTGGTATAATTATGTGAACCCAAAAGGGTTTAGTGACATATACAAAACATTACTTCACACTAACAATAGTGGTAGCTAGGCTCTGGAAGTTATTAAAATTAACTGATTTTGTAGAAAATTTTGAGAGAACAGTTATTGGCATGAGTGTTATTGATCTTGGGAATATTCAGCATTCAGAGTGATAAGTTACAAATGACAAGATTTCAGTGAAACAATGAAACTGAAAATCTTGATTTACATATCTACATGTAAAGCAAAAGACATCAATTATTTATTATTTAACTTGCCATGGTTCAAACAAGTACATCTCAACCTTACCAATCCATGCGTGTGTTACCGAAAAATATATTTAAGCAACATATTAATGGCAGTAATTGTAAATTATAATTTTTTGTTTTCATTATTTAGCCCATTTTTCATTTTAACACAATCTCCCATCGGTACAAATGATGCATGGAGGAATTCCCCCCCCCCCACTGGGTTAATGTATTCTGACAGCAGCTGTCAGAATACATTTATCAGCAGCTGAGGTGCAATGAGGGTCCTAACTTCTCCAGAACTCAGCCCCACCAGCTTCCTCAATGTGCCCAGGCTAATTTACCAGGGGGTGTCATCTGAAAGGAGAAATCTGAGCATTCTGAACCTGAATAAAAAAAAATTACATTTTGTTGGGGGGAGGTACATCCTAATAAACAACGCTGCCCATTTTCATGATTAATGGGCAGAGGATTATGAAAAAAGGGCACAGAGAGCTGGGTCCTTCTTTGGGGGACAGGTGCAAGCTTTTCTTCCCTGGGAAAAGGTATTGACCTTCTGTTGATACACTTTTGCATAAGAGTACTGGATCTAATGGTCCCCTCCTTCATGGTGGTAATGTTTGCCCAGTTTTACTCGAGGCATCTGCAGTATAAGGTGCTGACTGGGATAAACAACCTCAGTCTCTGGACCGATCATGCGTCTGTGTCTCAAAGCCAGGATATTGCTTGTCTGGTGCCTGGCCAACTCTGTGCTGGAATCAGGTAAGTCCTTTCTCCTTTTCCCCTGGATGGTTCACACAATGGATGCCAGTCTATTGGGATAAGAAAGCGTCCTAAGGTTGGACTTGGTCGAAGGGACTTGGCCATTTAGAGGGTTCCTATCAACATTCTGGAATTAAGATCCATTCATCTCATTCAACTAGCTTCAGGGACTACCAACGAGGCTTTGGTTGGACATCGGCTTACATCAACTATCAGGGCAGCAACCAGAAGCCACACGGTCCTTCCAGAGGCCTATTTAATTCCGGCATGGGCCGAAACATATGCCCCAACCTTGTCTGCAGTTCACATTCCTGAAGTAGACAATTGGAAGACTGACTTCCTCAATCATCAGCTCCTAGATGCAAGTGAGTGGTCTTTTCATCCTAAAGTGTTAGTGACTTCTGTCACCATTGAGGGACACTGGATATGGATCTCTGGGTGTCTCACTTCAAGGTTGACAGGTTTGTGGCCAGGACCAGTGATTTTTTGGCCTTCACAGTGGATGCATTGGTTGTATAACTTTCATCTGAGATAACCCTTTCCTTTGGTTCATTTTCTACCTTGGCTGCTTTGCAGAATTAAGGTAGAGAATGCGCCCGTCATCTTGGTGTCACCAAAAAAGGCCCAGAAGAACTTGGTACTTGGACGTCCTCCCACTCCCTACATCCTCTGTGAGCACTTTTTGACAGAACCTGCTGTTTGAAGAGTCAGTCTACTGTCCTGCTTCACAGTTGCTGGCTTTGATGACTTGGCTGTTAAGACCCAGGTCCTGGGGGAACCAGGGTCTTTCTGCCTCCATATTTTGTACACGTCTATAGGCTAGGAAGTCAATATCATGGAATGTTTATCATTATACTTGGAAGGCTTACATTGTTTATTGCAACCCTATAGATGTTATTTTGTAAGACTTTTCTCCAGTAACACCTTTATGCTATTGTGCCTATATAGCTGCTATTGTGCCCACTTAGCTTTTACTGTGCCCTATTATGCCCACTGACCTTAACTTCTTGCAGAACTTCTAGCTGCTGTGGATCCAGCTACCAAGAATGAGAGGCGGACTGCTATTGGTATCACTCCACCCGACATTGCAGTCGGAACTATGGACAAGGCATTGGCTCATAAGGCAGGCTTGATGCCCCCACGGCCGCCTGCTCCCTCCTGCCCTGCTTTTCTTGTTTTGTGGCCGGCCGCCGCCTTCATCCACAATCTGTGCCAGAAGGTCGGTAAGCCCAGGACCAATCTACCAGTCACCTGGATGCGATCGACTGGTAGAGCGTGGTCCATGGGTTGCCGACCTGGGCTCTATAGTAAACATGATTTCTTCTGGGAGAAAGGAATACTAGTGTCTTTGTTCCCTCTGACACTGCCCCTGAGCATTTTGTAAAAACAGCCTCCCGGTGTGTAAATATACACAACATACAGTATATAGGGAATGCTTTCCTCTGTTTCCTTCACTGCCGAGAAAAAGAAAAAAGAGGGACCATAGTGGTCCACCCGATAGCAAACACAAGATATACAAGACCACACAGGTGGAATCCAATTCACCGCAATATCTACTGATAATATAAACAAAAATATGTCCAGATGAAGTGCTCATGTTGTAGCATGAAACGCGTCGACAAGTGATGCCATACACGCTGGGGGTCTCCCCCCTCCTCTGTTGTCTCCCCCCTGTTGTTTCTGAGCAAGCCAACACCGCTATCAGCACGGTGATACCTTACATGGACATTCTATGACAGAATCAAAAGCGCTGATGGAGACGCTGTGAGCTAGCGCCCTCTACTGGTTGTACACCAGCGGAGTGTTCAGCACATCTAACCGGGATGTAATCGGATCCTGTGCCCTTCAGTGTGAACATCTGACTTCTCTGCCGGAAGCAAGAGATTTGTTTGACGCGAGCTAGTCTCGCTATGCCAGATCCATACATGCTTGATCCATGAAAGGAGACTAGGATGGGTAAGAACCCTTTGTGGACTAGTTATATCTTGCGGTGTATGCCTCCAAACTAATCCACTTTACATAGACTTTTTGGCCAACTAGAGCTTCACCACATACAGTCACTGTACTTTAATTACCAGCATCCATCTGTCTCCAGCATTCAATGTACCTCATCGGATCAGATACACTATCATCCAGGAGATCTTCATGCTCATCCCAAATTGCATGTATATGCATCAGCTTCATGTCCGCATTTGTTAGGACTATCATTGTGCTATTTTCATTGTCCTAGTAAAACAGCAACACGATATCCCATTCGAGTATACCAATATACATATGTGACATTATTCAAGCCCTGATTAGGACATTCATATCCCAAGTCACGTTTTGGGACACTGCACGGCTGTTTTGCAAACCAAGGTGGACAATGCTTTATATCGTCCAGTACCAGGCTTAACAGCAAATTTAATAGCTCCAGTTCGGGGACCGGGAGGAGGGTTGCTCCATCAGCGTCTATTTTTAATCATTCAGCGCTGTTTTTTCACAGTCTGTTTTTCATATTTTTGTTTATATTATCAGTGGATATTGCGGTGCGATCTATTTGCTATCAAGGCAACATAATATAGCTCAAATGCAATGAAACATGTACTGTTTATAAGTGAACATGCAGAACCAAACATGCAGAACCGCCTGTGATATGATAGTGACATAATCTCACTTAAGAATTCAATACATTGTAGCAAGGAAATGACCACGAAATGTTGGCCTATTTGACTAATGTGACATTGCACTAATAAATGAGCGTTTGTTTGCTGGTGGCATCTCATCACTTTACTGTGTCTTGAAACTGGCAGTTTTACCTTGTAAAGAGCCTTTCCTTGTTATCCAATAGGTCAAAGGGTGTTGAGACCTAAGGCTCCCTTTCTTCCTAAGGTGGTCTCCTCTATTCACCTACAGTAAGTCTTAACTTCTTTTTGTCCGCCTCTGAAGCATCCCAAAAAGATTACTTGCGTGAGAACTGCAGGTTTATTTCTTGGGCACTGCTTCTATCTGAAACTTGGATAATCTCTTTGACCTAATGGCAAGCTGCAGCAAGGGGGGGGGTCTCTGCACCTCATTGGTTGGTATAGGCAGGTTATCATTTTAACTTAAATCCAGAAGGGCAAGGTCCCTCTTTTTTCTCTTGACTTGTTCAATTGGTTTCTCTTGGGATTTTCAGCAACAGGCATCTGTTTCTTAGATTTTTAAGTCTGCCATCTGATTCTTGGTTCACAGGATTGTGAAGATCTACCAGGTGGATATTCATTTTCTCTGCTAACACCAGCTTTTGCAGTGAGGTACCTTAAAACGGGGTTCCACTCAAATTTTTAACCTAATCTTACCCACTTCAGTTAATTGCATAGATGTTCAAATGCCGCACGAAAAATTTTTTTATCGCTGTAATTACCTTTATATTGTACTTTATTGTAGCACTTCCTGTCTCTCCTCCCATGAGAGTAGGCGTGTTTATTGCCTTACCCCGGCGCCGCACTGTCTCCTGGGAGCTTAGTGTCAGGCTTCCCAAGATTCAGTGCGGAAACAATGATCATGCGTGTGAACAAGCTGTGAATAAACAGCATTCACCGCATCCAGGAAATCAATGCTTGTGGGCTTCACATGCCCACAAGCAAGATGGAAACAGCCAGCATCACATTTTTTAGGTTATTCTTCAGTACGAAAACAGACAGAGGCAGAAATATTACACCCAAACTGTGAGTATTATTTTGGGGTTAGCAAAGTGTCTCAATGACCTAAAAAAAAAAAAAAAAGATTGGTCGCCGGACTCCCGCTTTAAGCTGCTGTTTGAGTTCAGGAGCTGGTTCCCTTGGTATATGGGCCTGTTGGTATTATTGCTATTTTGCCCACCTTGCTGTTCTATTTCTTGATTAAAGGAGCCTGTGCAATGTACTGTATGATTAAGAAATAAGTATTTTTCACTTACCTGTTAATCCATTTCCTCTGTCCTAGTGAGGCCTAGGTAATGCTTGTTACAAAACCGAAGATTGCTGGGGGAGAGGTTATATGGGCTGTTTCACAATTATGTTGGTCAGTGTCCAATCACCTGAAAGTGGCTGCATATAACCAAGAGCCTATGATTAAAAAAATGTTTGTCCTGTACTGTACTCAAAGAAAAGGAATTTACAGGTAATAAAAAAAATTCTTACATTGCAGCTTACCTGTCCTTAGATGTGGTAGTGTCATTCGTTTAAAATTTTCAGGCAAAGAACATTTTCACCATATAGAGAACTAACTGTTAATCTTGAAAGAAATGCAGTGTCCTTGTAATATGTCTTCTTATACGTCTTTATATGTTTTTAAAGTGTCTTTGTTACTTCTTGTAAGTTGCATGGAGTGCAAAAACTGGAGATAAACAAAGGCAGACATACGTTTAGTCCAGCCAGGGTGGCAACCATGGCTTTCTCCATCGATACAGTGGAAGAGTGAGCTTAACCACCCAGGGATAAGAAGTGTGTTATCCACAGGATTACTAGGTGAGAATAAAGGAAGAAAACAAAAAAAAAGTTAAAAACGTATCGTGCATTAACCCCCCACCCCGTTCCCAAAGTAATTGCTAGATCATACAAAAAACCTAAAAGATCAGATTTCCTACCTAAAATCATGGTTAATTGGACAGGTTTAGAGTGCAGGAGGGTATTTAGATTCTTTTTTTGTGCATCTGATTATCAGAATCTGAAGATTAGACCAGGGAGGGATGATGTTATGAGGGATGTACAATTAAAGTATGCAGATTTTTGGGTCTTTGCAAAAAATACATACCTGGTTAGTCTCCCCTGAATGGTATTTTACCCTTTTTTTCTTTTTGGATATGCATATGAAAGTAGTCAGCTATATATGATATTACTGTATATTATTGGTGTGGTAATGCTTTCAAAATCTTGTTACTCTATATAGTCTGTAATTATATATGTACATGGAGGTAGCCCTATTTGCCTATGCAGACTCTGCTTCCTGATTTGCAGTGCTACACCATGGTTCTCTTTTACTGCTTCTTCCCACAATGCAAGTCCAGGGGGTTTACTAAAGGCAAATAGACTGCCCATTTTGCAAGGAAAGTTGAACTTTGCAATGGGATTAGTCCCCAGAGCTTAGTGAATGAGGTAAAGCTCTGCTCTGCATCATCCAATCAAGAAAAAAAGCTCTTTTCTATTCTCCTTGCATGATTAGGTATTCTTTGCAAAGTGAAACTTCACCACATTCATTAAGCATTAGTGAAAATTCACTTACAAAGAGCAGCTTTTCTTGTAAAGTTAACATCTCATTTGCCTTTAGTAAATCTACCCTCCATGAGTCATCTGAGCCATTGAAATTAATAAATTGACAAACCTCAGATTCGGACAAGTCAGAAGTCTCTTTTTTTAATCCAAATTGTTATAGGGGGGCTTCGAAATGATGAGATAATTGTACAGTCTGACCTAATCAGTTGAAGTTTGTTTCAAGCAGGATCTGCTGAAGGTTTGATCATGTGGAAATGAGCAACTAAAACCACTCATAATAAGTAAAATGGCTTTATGCAGGCTGCTACCCACTTGATTATTGTTTGCTTTTTTATATGGCATAGGTTAGAGTTCTTTTAATAATACTTTTGTTTTTCAAATCATTCAATAACCTTTGACTAGTTAATGTATGTGCTAAAAACAATCTGCATTGCTAAATTAAATTGCAGTTTGACTGTAAAATGTAGATTTGCTTGCTCTAGAATTCTGGATTTGGCAAGCACAGTCCACACTGTCCATATGGTGCTTTGTGGTTAACTGGACAACAGGACAGATATCAGATCCTATATTATATAGGATGAAATGGACTAAGTACGTGGAGCTTGAATAACTTGACACACTCTAAAACCACACTTCAAACCAAAAAAACAACAATCAGTGATAAACAATCTTTTTAATATTACTTATTATGTCAGCATTTGTGCTGCTGGATTCACTGTTTGGCAGAAAAGGTGGTGATCCATATTAGCTTTTTTCCACACATATCTCTGAAGTTTACAAGGATTTATATTATATAAATATTATGTATATTATTTTTATATTTTGGACAACACTAGCCGTGTAATATCATTCTAGAGTGAACACATTAATAACCTGCAAGTAGAGATGGAAGATGGAATCACTGTTAATACTGCAAATAAAATAATTTAAAACATTTTAACCACTTGCTGATAGCCTTATAGCATTTTACTGCTACATGGTGGCAGCTGTGCACAGGATCATGTATATATATATGATTCTGCACTTCTGCCTGCAGGGGCATGTGCACCGCCGGTGGGCGGCTTCTGCTGTGATAATGTACAGCAGAAGCTGATCTGTAGGTCCCAGGGACTCGATGTACTCCGGCACCTGCCAATCCTCAGTAAAACGCAGAGAACTGAGATATACCTATGTAAATAAGGCATACAGTATCTCAGTTCTGACGGGGTAGGGGGGAGGATGATCCTGTGTCTCTGCAAAGCAGGGACTAGAATTGATCTCTTCCCCTAGTGAAAGCACCACACTGTGTACACTGGTCAGGCACACAGTTAACCCTTTGATCACAATTACTAGTAGAAAACGCTGTAACATTTGTGTAAACCAATCAATATACGCTTATTTGGATTTTTTGTAGTAGAATACATATTGGCCTAAATTTATGAAGAAATTCGATTGTTTAAATTTTTTCAATTGAATGTGTTTTGTAGGAGAATTTTTTTCAAAATTGTTGGTCTTTTCTTGTTTATAGCGCAAAAATAAAAAAACACAGTGGTGATCAAATACCACCAAAAGTAAGCTCTATTTATGGGAAAAGGGAACATACATTTTATTTGGGTACAGTGTGGCACGACCAGGCAATTGTCAGGTGCTGTATCACAAAAAATGGCCTGGTCATGAAGGGGGGCAAATCTTCCGGAAGTCAAGTGGATAAAGGTACTCCAATAATTTCAGGGCAAAGAAAAGGGTTACTTCTAATCCTCCTCCTTACAGAAGTATGTATACATCTTTTCCCAGTCCCCCACCACCATGTTTGGCTGACGATACTAGGGAGAGTGAGTATGGGATTCACTTCCTCATTACCAAGTGACAAGCCTGGGTGCTTCATGATTTGCCCATTATTGTAATTTATGGTCAGGGAAGGAGCTCATGGACCTTAACTCCTTATCGTCCGCGCTATAGCTTAATGACGGCTACATCATGGATCTACTTTGCCGGGATGCCATCATATGACGTCCGCCCCTTTGCATGCTCCCCGCGTGCCCCCTGCGAGTCGTGCGCGGCCTGTGCTGTAATCAGAGTCAATGAGACTCGGGTGATCACAGATCGGAGTAAGGGGCCGATCTCGGCCTCTCACGCGTGATCAGCTGTCCGCCAATGACTGCTGACCACGTGATGTAAACAGAAGATCAGTAATAGTTTTTTTTCTCCTTACGCTGACAGAGAAAAAAAGCTGAAAACCAGCTTCTGTGAAAGGGACATCGGTCCCGAAGAGGAAGAGGCACAGCCACATCATCTGTGCTCACCAGTGCCGCCTGCCAGTGCCACCTGCAAGTGCCCCTCCAGTGATTATCAGTGCCACAAATCAGTGCCCACCAATGCATATCAGTGGCACCAATCAGTGCCACCTATCAGTGCTCACCATACCACCTATCAATGCCCACCAGTGGTGCAAATCAGTGCCTCATCATCAGTGCCACCTAGCAATGCTGCCTATCAGTATCACCTACCAGTGCCAATCACTACTACCCATTAGTGCCCATCACTGCCACTCATCAGTGCCACCTATCAGTTACCTTCAGTGCCACCTATCAATGCTGTCCAGTGCCTCCCATCAGTGCCTTTCAGTGCCACCCATCAGTGCCACCCATCAGTGCCACCTCTCAGTGCACACCAGTGCCACCTATCAGTACCCACCAGTGCCGCCTCATCAGTGTCCACCAGTTCCGCCCTATCAGTGTCCACCAGTGCTGCCTTATCAGTGCCCATCAGTGCAGCCTATCAGTGCCCATCAGTGCAGCCTATCAGTGCAGCCTCATCAGCGTACATCAATGAAGGAGAAAAATTACCTGTTTGCAAAATTTTATAACAAAATAAAAAACTGTTTTTGTTTTTTTTTTTAATTTTCAGTCTTTTTTAGTTTTTTTAACAAAAAACAAAAAACCCAGCAGTGATTAAATACCCCCAAAAGAAAGCTCTATTTGTGGGGAAAAAAATGATACAATTTCATTTGGGTACAGTGTTGTATGACCACGCAATTGTCATTCAAAGTGTGACAGCTCTGAAAACTGAAAATTGGTCTGGGCAGGAAAGGGTTTTAAATGCCCAGTAAGCAAGTGGTTAATAACAAACATGTATATACTTACCTGCTTTGTGCAATGGAATTGCACAGAGTGACCCACACCTCCTCTTTTCGGGTCTCCACCAGCCCCTTTGGCTCATCCTCACCAGGGAGTTGCCCCATAGGAAGCCGATTCCTATTGGGGCACTCGTGCAGACTTGTTCCCGGAAAGTACTGTCTGTATCTATTGACACTGACTTTGATTGACAGCAGTGGGAGCCAGTGTCCAGTGAGACCAGGGAGAGAGGAGAGAGAAGAGCTGCAAACGGGCATAGTGCTAGATCAAATGAGGGCTCAGGTAAGTTAAAGGGGGGGTGATGGGGGATACTTGGGGGATGAGGTAAAACATGGTTAGGCTTTAGAACCACTTTAAATTAGAATTACATCCTAACTAAATATGATTTAGTTTGTTAAATCACTTTGATCACTTTGTAATAATCCATTGTTTTCATTTTTTTAAATCCTTTATTACATCTCAGTGCCGTTGTTCAGCCAGTTCTTCTTTACATGGCATTTCTCAGGGCAGGTTTTCCTGATAGACCACATCTGTTTAATATTTGTAGATACTTGTAGTCTCCATCAGAAGTCTGTGTGACGTGGTGACAAAGCTGGAGCATGATAGGAAGGCAAGGATAGAGCATTGTTGCCCTATAATAAGAAATGTCTGAACAAGGGCCTTTGTTGCATGGTTCCCACATGTTATTATAATATTAAAAGTATTAGAAACCTTTTTCATTTTTATTTGTATGGATTTTTTTGTTTTTATTAAAGATTTATATAAAAACAGAAAGTGTACACAAAAAAGATATATGTTACATTCACAAGCTAGGATAACTCATTCAACAATTACATCTCTCAGGTGGTCTATAAAGATAGTGATAAAGCAACCATTTATCCCATGAGTTGGGAAAGAAGAGATAATTAATAATGAAAAAAAAAGAAAGGAATTATTTAGAGAAAAAACAAAAAACAAAGAAAAAACCTAGAAACCTTGATATTTAGACCATACTATCGGAAAGGTTGTAGTATCATCAAAACACTGTGCCCATCAAATGCAACCACTGTGCCCATCAAACGCAGCCACTGTGCCATCAAACGCAGCCACTGTGCCATCAAACGCAGCCACTGTGCCCATCAATTGCCGCCATTGTGCCATCAAATGCAGCCACTGTGCTCATCAATTGCCGCCACTGTGCCATCAAACGCAGCCACTGTGCCCATCAAACGCAGCCACTGTGCCATCAAACGCAGCCACTGTGCCCATCAATTTCTATCGCTGTGCCATCAAACGCAGTCACTATACCATCAAAGGCAGCCACTGTGCCATCAAACGCAGCCACTGTGCCCATCAATTGCCACCACTGTGCCATCAAAAGCAGCCACTGTACCATCAAATGCAGCCACAGTGCCATCAAACGCAGCCACTGTGCTCATCAATTGCCGCCACTGTCCCATCAAACGCAGCCACTGCACCCATCAAACGCAGCCACTGTGCCCATCAAACGCAGCCACTGTGCCCATCAAATGCAGCCACTGTGCTCATCAATTGCCCTCACTGTGCCATCAAACGAAGCCACTGTGCCATCAAACGTAGCCACTGTGCCCATCAATTGCTGCCACTGTGCCATCAAGCGCAGCCACTATACCATCAAACGCAGCCACTGTGTCATCAAACGCAGCCACTGTGCCCATGAATTGCCACCACTGTGCCATCAAACGCAGCCACTGTACCATTAAATGCAGCCATTGTGCCCTCAGACACAGCCACTGTGCTCATCAATTGCTGCCACTGTGCCATCAAACGCAGCCACTGTGCCCTTCAAACACAGCCACTGTGCCCATCAAACGAAGCCACTGTGCCATCAAACGTAGCCACTGTGCCCATCAATTGCTGCCACTGTGCCATCAAGCGCAGCCACTATACCATCAAACGCAGCCACTGTGTCATCAAACGCAGCCACTGTGCCCATCAATTGCCACCACTGTGCCATCAAACGCAGCCACTGTACCATTAAATGCAGCCATTGTGCCCATCAAACACAGCCACTGTGCCCATCAATTGCCGCCACTGTGCCATTAAGCGCAGCCACTATACTATCAAATGCAGCCACTGTGCCCATCAAACGCAGCCACTGTGCCCATCAATTGCCACCACTGTGCCATCAAACGCAGCCACTGTACCATTAAATGCAGCCACTGTGCAATCAGATGCAGCCACTGTGCTCATCAATTGCCGCCACTGTGCCATCAAACGCAGCCACTGTGCCCATCAAACGCAGCCACTGTGCCATCAAACGCAGCCACTGTGCCCATCAATTTCTATCGCTGGGCCATCAAACACAGCCAATGTGCCATCAAACGTAGCCACTGTGCCCATCAATTGCCGCCACTGTGCCATCAAATGCAGCCACTGTGCCATCAAACGCAGCCACTGTGCCCATCAATTGCTGCCACTGTGCCATCAAAAGCAGCCACTATACCATCAAATGCAGCCACTGTGCCATCAAACGCAGCCACTGTGCCCATCAATTGCCACCACTGTGCCATCAAACGCAGCCACTGTACCATCAAATGCAACCACTGTGCTCATCAATTGCCGCTACTGTGCCATCAAACGCAGCCACCGCTCCCATCAAACGCAGCCACTGTGCCATCAAACACAGCCACTGTGCCCATCAATTGCCGCCACTGTGCCATCAAACGCAGCCACTGTGCCCATTAAACGCAGCCACTGTGCCATCAATCGCAGCCACTGTGCCCATCAATTGTCGTCACTGTGCCATCAAATGCAGCCACTGTGCTCATCAAAAGCAGCCACTGTGCCATCAAACGCAGCCACTGTGCCCATCAATTGTCGCCACTGTGCCATCAAACGCAGCCACTATACCATCAAACGCAGCCACTGTACCATCAAATGCAGCCACTGTGCCATCAAACGCAGCCACTGTGCTCATCAATTGCCACCACTGTGCCATCAAACGGAGCCACTGTGCCCATCAAACGCAGCCACTGTGCCATCAAACGCAGCCACTTTGCCCATCAATTGCCACCACTGTGCCATCAAACGGAGCCACTGTGCCCATCAAACGCAGCCACTGTGCCATCAAACGCAGCCACTTTGCCCATCAATTGCCGTCACTGTGCCCATCAAACGCAGCCACTGTGCCCATCAAATGCAGCCACTGTGCCCATCAATTGCCACCACTGTGCCATCGAACGCAGCCACTGTGCCCATCAATTGCCGCCACTGTGCCATCAAACGCAGCCACTGTGCCCATCAAACGCTGCCACTGTGCCATCAAACACAGCCACTGTACCATCAAATGCAGCCACTGTGCCATCAAACGCAGCCACTGTGCCCATCAAACGCAGCCACTGTGCCCATCAATCGCAGCCACTGTGCCCATCAATCTCAGCCACTGTGCCCATCAATCGCAGCCACAGTGCCCATCAATTGCCACCACTATGCCATCAAATGCTCCCACTGTGCCCCATCAAATGCTCCCACTGTTCCCCATCAAATGCAGCCACTGTGCCGATATCAAATGCTGCCAGTGTGCCCTCCGCCCATCGGCCCGCCGTCTGCAATTACCCTGTCTTTGTTGGACAGCTCCTCAATGTCTTCTCCCGTCCTCTCTTCCCATCCTCTGCTATGATTGGACGCCTGATAGGCATCCAATCGCAGTGCCTGTCATTTCAGCCAATCAGGTGAGGGGTAACAGATCCAAGCACCTGATTGGCGGAGAGGTGATTTAGTGTTAGGAAAGCGAACATTCATTCACGTTTCTAACACAGCTGAGTGACCTGCGAGCGCCCAGCACGATGCTCGCAGGTTCCCTTTTTTGACGCCTATTAGAGCCTATGGCTCTAATCAGGTGCTTCAAATAGACACCCCCGCCACTGTAATTCAGGCGCCCGAAAAGGGGCCGGGTGCCTGAATAGGGGGTGGCAGCGGCAGCCATAGATAGATTCATGCAATGCATGAATCTATCTATTGGTGCTAGCGGGGGTGGCAGGAGAATGGTTGAGGTGCCCGTGTGCCCTTATGGATGCACCGCCACTGAAAGTACCTTGGCTAGCAACCTGACCTAACTAAGCCTCCTGCCACTATCATTTTAACCTTTTCATGCAAAAATCCTTTTACATCTATTCTTTCATTATTTCTTTTAAGAATTTTACTGTGCTTTACTATAGCTCAATGTCTGCTAAGCCAAGACTTGACTCCAATTAAAAATCTGATCATGCACTGTACAAAGAATGTTCTTTTAGTATGTGTTATAAAAAGTATTTTGCTAAAGTTTTAAGCAATGCCATTATGCAGGAATAAAATGGACATATGTATGTAATTGTGCGTAATTCTACAAATGACTTCCAGTGAGCATTGTACTTTAGCTGACCCACTTCTGAAAGCTATATCAAACCTTATTATAAAAATAACACAGGCTCTGTACAATCATAATTAGAATACTTTAAAGTCACTATTATACAGTAAGACATTTTGGTAATGCCTCTAATTTTTATGCATTTCTACTGCTATCCAATTTGGATATTCCTGAGTGACCTTTTATTTCCTTTTCCTCCTCATGCTTTAATCTTGCCTGTAACCTTTCCATCAGTGTATTACAAAGACAGTGTTATTTGTGAGGTGGTCAACCCCATGAGGAGGTTGATATTTTCTGCCGCCATGTGCTTACAGGAATTGAAAATTACACAATTCACACATAGTCACAAGAAACTCTTTGGGGGACAGTGTTGTCTTCATGCCTTTATTTTCTAAAGGCTTTGGCAATCTAAAAAAAATATATAATCCCACAACACATCACTTTTGGCATTAAGATGGCAGGAAAGACTTGATGATAAATTTACAACCTTAAAAGAGACTTCCTGATAACTGAATTGCTGGTTGTAGATTTACTTTAAGCATCCTATTCATCTATTGTTTGTGCTTACTCAATGCCTTATTTATAAAGTTAAACAATATTACAATTCCCCAGCACTCCAGTCTAGCTATTCACCATCTAAAGAGCTAATTAAACTACGTTTTAATTTTTTTTTGTATACATGCGTGCCTTTAAGACAATAAAATAAGAGCAATAGAAATAGTGTTGGTAAAGGGGAGGGCAGAAAAAGGGAGAGGTAGAATTCCTTTATCCAGCCAAGGCAGGATTTTATAATAAATACGATAGGGGGCTAGATGTCTGAGCCATAATTTGCAGGTAGGCGTGGTTTGAAGTACTGCCAAGGCCTCCATGTCTGCCTGAAATTTTCCTCTGTGTAAAGTCCTCCATATGTAAAATATCATTTATTTTAGAGAACCAGTGAGATCTGGCGTGTGCTTGTGGTTGTTTTCATGGAATAGGAATACAAGCTTTCGCTGCATTGATCCTCTTCCTTCTTAAAGGTGCAGCAACAAAAGAGAGGCCCAGGCTTCCTCAAGGCAGCTGGAGATCTTTATTTTGTGTCTGTACCAAATCCAAAAAAGCAAAAGTAAGAGTAGCCATTCAAATCAATATTTTATAACTAGCAAAAATAGCAAGTGCTCTTGGGGCCCTGAGCAGGTCAGTACTGCAGGTGCTTTAAATCACTGACATCTACCCAGTGTTCAAATACCTCTTCTGGATTGGGTCTGCCTTTAAAACGAACACCTGTAAATTATGGGCTATCTAAGGAATATAGAAATAATATAGAAACTTTTGATTCACACTGAACTCATGTAGAAAACCAAAAAACTGAAAAGGAAATTAAGCTTGACCAGGCATACTGAAACAATTAAGTCTCAATTGTACATTCCCTTTTATTTTTTTTTTTTATTTATTTATTTTTTTTTGTTTTCAATCTCATTTTATTAAGTTTTCCATTTCATTTAAAACAATCACAAATACAAATATCATATCCTTCCATTTAACCATATCATTATACAGCATGTTTTTCTTACACCTAATACATTAAAAATTTTTACTTAACAAGCTTTGAACATCTAACATAATTCAACATTAAACCCCCATTTCCTACTCACCCTTACCCTCTCCCCCCTCTCCCATCCATATCTACTCATACATACGAAAAAAAAAAAAAAAAAAAAAAAAAAACTTCCTCTTCCTTATATAAATTCTGATATTTCTTGCGATGACCGAAACTCTTCCCATTTTCGCCACATTTCAGGTAATTGGTTTATTATATGCCCTTCCTTTCTAATTTGCTCTTCCATATATTGTATTTCATTCATTTCACATATCCAATCTGATATAGCTGGTTTCTCTGTTTTTTTCCAGTTTTTTGCTATTATTGTTCTTGCTGCTGATGTCATATAATGAATGATGTCTTTTTTCATTGCCTTTATTGACTTTGGTAGCAAAGACAGTAATGAAATTTCCAAAGTCGGGGTTATTTCTACTCCCGATATCCTATGATAGATCTCGTATATCTTGTTCCAGAATTCTTTCACTCGATGACATCCATACCATATATGTTCCATTGTTCCCTTTTCTATTTTACATCTCCAGCAGAGATCTGTATTTCTTTTGTTAATTGAATTTAAGGTGACAGGACTTCTGTACCACCTCATTACAATTTTATAATTTCTCTCTTGATATTTATTTGATGTAGTTGTTCTATGTATAATTTTGAAAATCTTTTCCCAATCTCCTTCTGATAAGGGTCTACCTATTACTGTTTCCCATTTCCTTATACTCGTTAATTCTTTAAGGGGGCTATTCGGGATTAGTTCGTCGTATATCTTCGATAAATTCTTAATCGGGGCCTGTTCTCCCAGCAGCAGTTTTTCAAATCTGGTCAATGGTCTGTTTAACCTGGCTATTTTTGGTTCTATAAAAGCCTGTAATTGCTGGTGCTGCAGCCATTTATTTTTATTCCCCTCTCCCATTTCCCTTAGTGTAGGTATTTTCCCATTCTCAAGGACCTGGGCTAATCTTATATCATTCGATCTATTCCATTTTAGGAAATTTTTACTCATCATTGCTATAGGGAATTCCGGGTTATAAAACATTGGGGTCATCGGTCCCAGTATTGTGGAAAGCTTCCCTTCTTTCATTATACCGTCCCAAGCCTTTAACGTAGCACTTACGAAAAGTGTCAGCTCGCTTCTTTTAGGTCTTAGATGGGGTTCCAGCCATGGAAGGACTTTTAAATGGGGCCCTATTATTTCCTCTTCTATACTGACCCACTGCTTATTTTCTCTGTTATGATACCAGTCTACTATGCTGGTCAGTGATGCTGCCTGTAAATATTTCATGCAATCTGGTAGTGCCAGCCCTCCATTCATTTTTTTCCTTATTAGATTCTCCCTTTTTATCCGGGGAGTTTTGTGCGCCCATATAAATTCGACTATCGCCTTTCGTAACTCCTTCATCAATTTTCTTGGGGGTTCCAGCGGTATCGTTTGGAAAGTATACAAAAGTTTTGGTACATTCCCTTTTAAATGTGCATGTGTACATTTATCGTAAGACTCTATTAGTAACTGTTTTGCTGCTGTTTTTTCTGATATAGGGGCTGATTTACTAAAGTTCCTGAGAAGTACTGGGCGCTCTACATATGTATTAGCGCCTGTTTCAGGCAATTAAGTGTTCAACTAGGCAAACGTTTGAATGAAAAATCACGCTATTAGCAGTGAACATGCCTTAGGCCCCTTTCACACTGGGGCAGTTTGCAGGCGCTATTGCGCTAAAAATAGCACCTGCAAACCGACCCGAAAACAGCCGCTGCTGTCTCTCCAGTGTGAAAGCCCCAAGGGACGGGAAAAAAAGTGGCGCTTTGCGGTGGTTTTTAACCCTTTCTCAGCCACTAGCGGGGGGTAAAACCGACCCGCTAGCGGCCAAATACCGATGGTAAAGCGCCGCTAAAAATAGCAGCTCTTTACCGCCGACGACGCCCCCGCCTCAGTGTGAAAAGGGGCCTTAGTAAATTCAGAATCACCGCTAAGCGGCAATTCCGTGGATCTGCAAGTGCCAACAATTGCTACCAAGTTATTATATAGCACTGCACTGTAACCATGATCCATGTATGATCCATACATTTTTATGTGAGATGTGCTCTACTTCGTGTGCATCTATTGATGTATATTGCAATTAGTATTTTTCTTCATTTGCTAATGAATGCAGTTATGAATGAGTATTGCAGAGTAATGTCTGCTATTCTGTAAAGTTACATGTATTGAACATTTACACTTACATATCTGTTGTATGTTATTTTTTTTCATGTTTTTTTTTTATTTAGGTGACTATAAAGCAGTAATTATTTATGTTCACTCTTTAATCATACTACACTATTATGCAGGTCTCAGAGTACTTAGCACAATGGCTTGGTGCTCTGCTTAGATGTCTCCAAAGCACTCATTATTTTTCCAGTGCACAAGCAAATTAAAATAAACAAACAAAAAAATGTAAACTGCCCGTTAACTAGTGTGTGATGTTTGGAATTCCACACCATGATATTATTGAATAGTTACATACCATTGCATGCATTTGAAGAATTAATATACCTAATTTATCGATGTATAACACACACTTTTTTTCCCCTGAAAATAGAGGTTAAACCATGCCTGTGTGTTATACGGCAATATTTTTTTTCTTTACCAATGGTGGGCGGGGATTGGGTGGTCTGCCCTGGGTGACACCCATTGGGGGGGTGTCAGGCTGGCTGCCCCACCTCTCCTGGCCCTGGGATAGCGCTTGCCGTACTTTGAAGTTAAGAAAACATTACCGACAGCCCCTTCTTTATATACACCTCTCCTCCTGTGTCACTCTCCATGTATATCGAAGCCTCTAATACCTCAATTAGCGCTGCTTGTTCTGACCGCTCTCCTCCTCCCGCTCCTCCTCCTCCTCGAATGTAGCTTTTGATTGGAGGAGGAGAGTGGTCATGTGAACGTCAATGAAGCAGCTGAGGAGAGCAGTCACATGACTGGGTCCACGATAGCGGCGGTACTGGAGGTATTTAGAAGTTTCGATTTTCAATGACAGTGACACAGGAGGAGCGGTGTATGAGAAGGGGCTGGCAGTGAGGTTTTCTCAACTTTAGAGTATGTTGGCAATGTTGTCCCAGGAGACTGGGGATCTCGTGGGAGTGCATGGGTGGCTTTATAATGAAAGGAGGCTGTGTGCTGTGCTAGGGGTCCGTGTGCTATGCAGGGGGCTGTGGAAAGTTTTTTTTGCTAAAATTTCCCTCATAAAGTTAAGGTGCGTGTTGTACGCTGATAAATAGGGTAATAAAATCAACCAAACTAAAGTGCATTGGCATTTGCATATTTTCAGCACATGCTGTTGAGTCCAATGCAATCTTATAGTATCCCTCTGTGGGATTTGAGCCTATGAGTCCTTCAAGGCCTGAGTCTTTCAAGGTAGAAGCGCTGGCCACTAGCCTATTGGGCTGAGCACAATCATACATAGAAAATACATTTACTAGTGTTTGATGTTTTTAATTTTATATAATAATGTTTAGCAAATAAGCCATTAATGTTATGGAAACAAACATGCTCATGCTGATGTGGCATTGGCTATTAGGAAAATTTTTTTTAAAAAATCAGTGTGGGGTACCCCCCCATCCCAAACTTGATGCCAAAATTTTTTTAAAAATTGGCGTAGGGTCCCTTCAAAATCCATACCAGGCCCTTTGAGTCTGGCATAGATTTTAAAGGGAGCTCCATGCCAAAATAAAAAAAATTGGCCTGGGGTCCCCCCCAAATCCATACCAGGCCCTTAACCGAGCATGCAGCCTGGAGGTCAGGATGGGGGGGCGAGTGAGTGCCACCCCTCCTGAACCATACCAGGCCACATGCCCTCAACATGGGGAGGGTGCTTTGGGCTGCCCCCCAAAGCACTTTGTCCCCATGTTGATGGGGACAAAGGCCTTTTCCCGACAACCCTGGCCAGTGGTTGTCATGGTCTGCGGGTGGGGGGCTTATCGGATTTGTCAAAAACTGTATCCTGGGGTTTGTATAGGGCTGCTTCAAAAAAAATGGGTGACAAAGCACATTCGTCATTCATCATCAGCATACAACTTTAAAATATGTGTGCAGGATCACACCCGACATACATCCATATCTGGCCCAAAACACACAGTTCTAGATTTGGTGCAAACTCACACTTGTTTGATTTATAGGGGGTTATTTACGAAAGGCAAATCCACTTTGCACTACAAGTGCACTTGGAAGTGCAGTCGCTGTAAATCCGAGGGGGACATGCAAGGAAAATAAAAAACAGCATTTTAGCTTACACATGATTGGATGATAAAATCAGCAGAGCTTCCACTCATTTCAGATCTACCCCTCAGATTTACAGCGACTGCACTTCCAAGTGCACTTGCAGTGCAAAGTGGATTTGCCTTTCGTAAATTACCCCCATAATTTTATTTCTTGGGGTTCCATTATGTGAAACCCATCAAAACTGCAATCACTGGTGAAAAAGAAACTTTAACAACACAAGTGAGGAAGAACATACAAACCTCTAGTCAGGTAGCAGGATTGGGTTTCAAACCAAAAACCTCAGTGCTGCTAGGCAGAAGTGCTAACCAGTTAGCCACTGTGCTGTCATGTGTATGTAAGCTGCATCTCTGTGGTGTGAAACAGTCTTAAGTCCCAGGGGTGCAAGAAGTTAATCAATGCAGATGTACTGTGGAAGGCCAGAGAGCCATTGAACAACCTGTTTCTGGCATATGCCTTCTGTTTTAAAGACTGGTTATGGCTGATTACTGTCAGCATGCTGAGAGATAAACAGCTGTCATTTTGTGGGTTTAGGCTGGGTATGAAGCTGCAATTAGTGCTGGTGGGGAAATGTTAAGGCTGAATATAGTCCTTGACCATGGAAAACATATGACACGATTTGCAATGGTAGTAAAACCCTCCTACACATAAATACTACATTTAGACATCAACATAGGGAGAACAGACAACTTCTCTACAGGAGGTGGCATGTTTGGGATGCAAACAAAGAACCTCAGTGCTGCTAGGCAGAAGTGCTAACCTGTTAGCCACTGTGCTGCCACATGTGGAACCCTCTTTTTACATAAATACACATAAATTCTGCATTTCTTTGAACATATAGGTGGTGGAATTACTTTAGTCAGGAATTCTTCTTCTTGATTTTTTCTGTGATATTTGGTGGTTCTTTGTGTGTGAGTTTAGAATAGTGATGTTACCCTCTAAATGTTGGGAATGACATTTTTATTTCTGATGTTGGTACATATATCAAATTTGTTGGGTTCAAATTAGGGTAATATGGAAATACTAAACAACACACAAAATTGTGACTCATTTTAAATTTGCATCAGCAATGGCATTGTTTGTGGTTTGTAAAGACACCTGTGTGAGTTTTGGTAAAGATTGTTGTGAGATTGACAGCAACAAGTGAGAGAGACAGAGAAAAAAATATTTTACCAAAACATGAAAAAAACACACATTCTAGATATTCTTAAAAACAAAATAGATGAAGAAGAAGCAACATTGTTGCAAGGACAATTTATTTGAGACAAAGATACAGTTCATCTCAACATTAAGAGTGTTTATTTGGGGAAGTTACAATTGTACCATTAGAATCAATGAAAGAAACTTGCTACATAACTTTTATTTTCTTATTTCAAAAACGCTTTTTAGCCCAGTGCAAATTTTGGTATTTACTATAGCGCCCTGTAAAAAGGCATGGGAGTTAAAATGAGAGCAGTTTGCATGTCTGAGCATGCTCAGATGTACTGGCATATCGTTGTAAAGAGGAGGGAAATTTATCTCTTCTCAGAGTTTTAAATATATTTCAGTGTATATATCACTTTTTAAAGCAATTTAAAAGCAGATTGTCTTTAAACAATACACCACATGTTTAAGTACCATTTAGGCGCTCATATCATGCTCTAAACATTATTTCCATGTGCAATACTCCAGGTTCTAGCAGAGTAAGGGTTTGGGCGCTATCTGTTGTTTTGGGAGCTATAGTAAATTTGATTTTGGGATTATTATTTTCCCAGCGCTATTGTGAATTCCGTTTGGGTGCTAATTAGTGTGATTAGAATAACAATTCTTTATTGAATCTCTTAAGCAACTGAGTATCCCAATTAAAAGTGTTCAAACTTATAAATAATATTAGACATCTATAATTTGTAGCATTTTGTAGCTCACATTTTGGAAATAATGTTGATCCAGTAAAAGTGTTTCAGAATGAACATGGACAGAAGAGATATTTTTTAGTTGGTTGTGTGGTTGGATTTTCTTGCAAGGCAGTCACTCGGCAGGGCATAGCAGTATGGAGGTAGACAAGCCAGCAATAGAATGTATGCTGCCATCTTCCCTGGTGGGTGATATATTTTAAACTGACTGTCTTGACTGAAGCTCTGACTTCCGAGCTATGTCCTGCACCTCCACTGCCCATTGTCTAACCATAGTGGCCTTGCTACCACTTGGATAGTGGGCAAGAAGGAGGTTGAAGGACATAGTCATCATTGAATGCAATTGCCATCTCCAGTGTTACATTTGTAGACTGTAGAATGATAAAAGGTTTTGTGGTATTAAACTTTTAGGGTTTGAATAACATGAAATACCCAATCTCTAAGAATTGTGTACTTCTAGGGAGGATTTTTCTAAAGCAGTTAATCTGACATACACCAAACAGCCACTTCAGGTGAATCCTTCTGGTGTATGTGTGTTTTAAATGAGGGTGGTCAATTCACAACCATTAAATATCTGGTAAAAGTGACCTTTACTGCTTTATAGATATGCCCCCAGTTGAGCAGCCAAGAGATAGGCCCCAAATTAGCACTGGGCCCTGTATTTTTCAGTTCTGCTTATGAGTAAGATAAATGACCTGCTTACCCTAGCAGCTATTGAAAGAGATACCAGTTTACAGCTTGTCCATTGCACATACTGCAGTTTTAATGAAACTGACTTTGTGGAGATAACTTTCAGCTAAGTTTTTATAGATTAATATAGAATATTAAAAATTCATGTTTTTTTATTTTATTTTATTTTTTAGAAGCTTCTATTTGTTTAGCGATAAATAGCATTGCTTTTATGTCCCTCATAGAGGTCCTGCGGGCAGTTATGAGATTCATAAATCACTCTGGCACTGATATATTGGTAAGACCATAAAACAACATATTTTGTGTAGGAAGAAACATTAACCCTTTACTTGAAGAACTAGAATATGTAAAGTGGTTTGCTAAATGCAGATTTTTTTGTGATACTATTTAAGTTGTTACTAAAGTTGCTTTGCTGAATATAGTGTTTACATGATCACTACATTTGTACACTACTAGTTAATTCACCTTATCTAATAATAGGTTTGTATTACTAAATGTAATGAAAACGCTTTTGCCTTTTTTAATGGAAAAACACGTTAAGATATGAAGCTGGCTCTATGATTTTGCTTTTCAAAACACAGATGAAAACTGATTGGATGACTTTTGTATACATCTGTTGAGTCTAGATTGCGTATACTACTGAAAGCAGAAGGCTTGAATTATGGAATACTTGCAGTCTTACCAAAGCACTTTTTCAACTAGGGCAAAAAATCATCTCCACGTGCCCTAGAACCAGACCCGAGACCAGCTTTCCTTTTAATTATTTTGCAGATTCTTACTTTCCACAATAAAAAAAAAGAAACATAATTAAAGCTGGTGCCACATATCCTGGCTTTGTCACCCCCATAATTGTTCATATCACTATGGGCATCTCTTTTATTACAGAGACTTGCAGCAAAGGAGAAATATGAGCCTTGGTGCTGCCATCAGTCACCATTCTGTTGTGGTAGGATGAATGCATTCTAGGAACACAAGGTCACACCAGCAGGACCTTTGTCCTCTAGAGTTATGTAGCAACCGACTTTGATCCATGAACTTATATTGCTGATATCTACAGAAGAATAAATCATTTATAAACTGGCCCTTGCCTTCCTTACACGTACAGTATACTAGTCCTTCAGAAAATTATTTAACACTTATCCTGTGTCATGTTATGTATTTGTTTGACTATAATATGCTCATTGTTTTTTTTCTTCCCATACATCTTTCCCTTATGACTATTTCTGTGAAAACTATTCTTTAAAAAAAAAAATCCTGTGACCTATGTTTGAAGATCTTGGTGCTTTTATCAGGGTCGCAGATAGGCCAGTACAACCAGCCCTGTTGTACCGGGCCCAGTCAGCAGGGGGGGCCCGAGCAGCTTGTAGTTGATTTCTAGCTAAAAAAACAAATTAGCTAAATAACTTTATTAACCTGCACCTACTTGATTAGCAAGGTATATAGTACCTTCCAGGGCCCCAGCATGTTAACAGAGGGACCCAGGAGGTGAGAGCAGAAGAGGGACTTTTTCTCCATTTTCGGGTGCAGGCATACAATCCCTGCTCTGTACCAGTGTACCTTGTAACAAACTAAAGTTCTGGCCGCTCACTGTATGCTTTCCATGGCGGATGGATTCAATGTAATGTGGCTCCCTTCCCTCAGTAAGTGCCGTGCTGCAGCCTGAGGGAGAGACTGATCACTGAGGTGGCTGAGTGCAGAAAGAGTATTCCTGACACCGGTCCACAGGCAAGCAATCCCCCTGCACACACAGTGACACATCACACAGGCTAAGGTGCAGTCCCCAGACTCCCCATTGTGTGCTCATGGTCATCATCATTATGATGATCAGAGCACAGCAGGTGCTGTATGGCTTTGTCAGTGTAACATGCTGTGTGGTGATGACTTTCTTAATATTTGGCTTTACTGTGTGTTACAGACTATAACACAGCACAGCCATAACAAAGTCAGCACCCAACACCATGTTACACTGACAAAGCCATACAGCACCTGCTGTGCTCTGATCATCATAATGATGATGACCTTGAGAACACAATGATGCTACTTTACACGTGTGTTGGGGGGAAGGGACAGTAAAAACACAGAGCCAAGCTGCATTTTTACCTCAGGTACTCGGGTACTCAGATGAACTGTGACAGGTACTCGGGTACTCAGATGGACTGTGACAGGTACTCGGGTACTCAGATGGACTGACAGGTACTCAAGTACTCTGGTACTCATATGGACTGTGACAGGTACTTGGGTACTCAGATGGACTGTGACAGGTACTCAGGTACTCATATGGACTATGACAGGTACTTGGGTACTCAGATGGACTGTGACAGGTACTCGGGTACTCAGATGAACTGTGACAGGTACTCGGGTACTCAGATGAACTGTGACAGGTACTTGGGTACTCAGATGGACTGTGACAGGTACTCGGGTACTCATATGGACTATGACAGGTACTTGGGTACTCAGATGGACTGTGACAGGTACTCGGGTACTCAGATGAACTGTGACAGGTACTCAGGTAGTCAGATGGACTGTGGCAGGTACTCAGATGGACTGTGACAGGTACTCGGGTGGACTGTGACAGGTACTTGGGTACTCGGATGAACTGTGACAGGTGCTCGGATGGACTGTGACAGGTACTCAGATGAACAATGACAGGTACTTTGATGGGTGGTGACAGGTCCTCTTTATTGGGGGGGCAATCAGTGTGATTGGTGTACACTGTAATCGGTAACGAACCCGGTAACATCTCGTTACCTTCCTCCAATATCTATTTAATTTTGGACACCTCCACATCATTTGAATTCGGTCTCCCTTTAGATCTCTACATGATGACCTTGAGAACATAATGATGCTACTTTACACGTGTGTTGGGGGGAAGGGACAGTAAAAACACAGAGCCAAGCTGCATTTTTACCTCAGGTACTCGGGTACTCAGATGAACTGTGACAGGTACTCGGGTACTCAGATGGACTGTGACAGGTACTCGGTTACTCAGATTGACTGTGACAGGTACTCAAGTACTCTGGTACTCATATGGACTGTGACAGGTACTTGGGTACTCAGATAGACTGTGACAGGTACTCAGGTACTCATATGGACTATGACAGGTACTCGGGTACTCAGATGGACTGTGACAGGTACTGGGGTACTCAGATGAACTGTGACAGGTACTCGGGTACTCAGATGAACTGTGATAGGTACTCGGGTACTCAGTTGAACTTTGACAGGTACTCGGGTACTCAGATAGACTGTGACAGGTACTCAAGTACTCTGGTACTCCTATGGACTGTGACAGGTACTTGGGTACTCAGATGGACTGTGACAGGTACTTGGGTACTCAGATGGCCTGTGACAGGTACTCGGGTACTCATATGTACTATGACAGGTACTTGGGTACTCAGATGGACTGTGACAGGTACTCGGGTACTCAGATGAACTGTGACAGGTACTCGAGTACTCAGATGGACTGTGACAGGTACTCAGATGGACTGTGACAGGTACTCGGATGGACTGTGACAGGTACTTGAATACTCGGATGAACTGTAACAGGTACTCGGATGGACTGTGACAGGTACTCAGATGAACAATGACAGGTACTTTGATGGGTGGTGACAGGTCCTCTTTATTGGGGGGGGCAATCAGTGTGATTGGTGTACACTGTAAGCGGTAACGAACCCGGTAACATCTCGTTACCTTCCTCCAATATCTATTTAATTTTGGACACCTCCACTTCATTTGAATTAGGTCTCCCTTTAGATCTCTACATCTTGGGCATTTAGCGTCGGCTCTCCACCCATACAAAAAAAAGTTTCTGAGGTGTCCTATATGCTCTATGCAGCAGCAGTAAATATGACACTGTTTGTGATGGGGATAAGGTACTCAGTGGCCCTATTTCCAAAATTAGTTTTCACTGCTCATCTGATATCTCCCCCAGGTCTTCTACCCATCCTCTCTTACAGGGAAGCTCCTCGTTCCCACTTATAACTTTATCACATATACTGTCATTAGAGATGTGCACACTGAAATATTTCGTTTCAGAATTTCATTTTCGTCTGAAAAATAAATTTATTTAGTTACTCCCGAAATTCGTTTTTATTTATTTAGTTTTTCGTTAAAAATTGCATTCGTCCGAAAATCCAAATTAAGGTTGAATCTGTCATTAAAGGCTTATGGTGTCTGTTGAATGTTCAAAGAAGATTCGACGGAGCAGCTAAACTGTACGACGCCGAATAGTTTACCTGCTCCGTCGAATCTTCTTAGAACTTTCAACAGACACCATAAGCCAAAGTACGTGTGTACTTAGTTCTAGCTATTTTACTGCCCCTCCTCCTTGGTTACAATCAGCCAATAACATTCATCATCATCATTATTTATATTCATCTTTTCTCCCCTACGTCGAATCTTTTCTCCTCTACATCAAATCTTTTCTCCCAAACGTCGAATCTTTTCTCTCTATGTAGAATAATCTTGGACTAATAGAGTTAAGGTTAGGCACATTCGACCACAGGTTCGATGGACACAGATTGTTATTGTCATCATCATGTAGAATCTCCTATCTATATCGAACTGTTGTAGCAACGAAAACTAAAATAAAGCTTTTGTTTATGTCGGATCTTTCGTTTTTCGGATTCTGCACTTTCGTTATCGTTTAAAACGATAATGAAAATACCTGAAATTCGGACGAAAATGCAATAGGACGAAAACGAATGCACATGTCTAACTGTCATATATAGATGTTATCAGGCCCTTAGACGTATCAGTATTAGTTACTTTCCGAAGGATGGTTGCCTCACTCCACTCCACTGATCTTTCTATGAATTGTGTTCCAAGAGCATGCCTAACTAGCAGATATTTAAAAAAAGACTGATTTAAGATGCCATATTCCTCTCTAAGTTCCTGAAATTAATTAAGTACCTCCCCCCTATAAAGCTGAGCAAAATATTCCAAACCGCAGTTCTCTCAGTCTCTACTTCTCTATATATTAAGTAACTCCTGCAGATACTTACTATCCCACAGTGGTGAGAATTCTGTAAATAACTGATATTCTAATATCTCCTTAATTACTCTCCATATTCTCTTAACCAACACAATTGTAGGGAGCCTAGATGGGAGTGAATCAGCCTCCAAGGCCTCTGTCTTCAGTGTATTGTGACTCATACCCAGCAGCATGATTCCACTATCTGTGCCCACCTTAGATGGAACATTACAGCCTCCTAAATGCTGCAGTTGCGCTGCCAGAAAGTAACACCATGGGTGCGGGACTGCCAGCCCCCCCCTATCTTTAGGCAATTGTAATGTACGCAACTGTATCCTAAAATTGTCCCAAACAGGAGGGGACCAAAAGAAAAGCGGGGCTCACAGGAAAGGCAATCTAGATAAATGTGTTAAATTCGAATGAATATTTATTGGTACAAAATTGAAAAACATGGGGATATATACACAGAAGCATTACCTACAAGTAACATTGCCCTAATAAAATTGATCAATACCTAGATTGATCAAAAACAAGTACACAGACTTGGGGAACATGTAACATGTTGGGGAACATGTAACAAGACAAACACGTCCGGACGTCTAGGCTATTGATGTCTGCGCAACCTGTAACAATAAGAAGTGTACAGCTATGCTGAGTAAGGTTGCAATGCAGACATCAATTCCCCCGGGGGAGGGGCGGCTCAAAAACGGGGTATGGAGGGATGTGGGAAACCGGGAAGGGGGAGTGTGGAGAAGGAAGGGAAGGAATCAAGGAGAGGGTGAAAGGCCGTGGAGTGGGGTGCTAATATGAGTCCTGTGATCGGACATCAATCATCCTGTGTAGGAAGGTGTATCAGCCATACATGTATAACTATGCGAACACGGTTCCCAGAGTCTGGGATGGTATGCAGCAGAACATGCAGTTGTCCAGTGTGATGTATGAGATGTAACCAGGGGCGCGCTGTTGTTGAAGTCAGATAATGACCTTTCCTGTGAGCCCCGCTTTTCTTTTGGTCCCCTCCTGTTTGGGACAATTTTGGGTTTCTCCTAATCTTAAGTTTAACTGTGATTTCTCTCTTCTGACAATAGGTAGCACTGTTGCCTTTGGCATTAGGATGGTGGATTACAGTAAATTTAGGTGATGAGTAAATATGTTGTCCCGGCCTATTAGCAGGAGTTTCCTTTGGCCACTTTGCATGCTGGGATAAGCTATTTATTTGGAAGAAGTCAGGCGATCGCGGCTATTTCT
Source organism: Lithobates clamitans (assembly GCA_037952925.1). Taxonomy (NCBI): domain Eukaryota; kingdom Metazoa; phylum Chordata; class Amphibia; order Anura; family Ranidae; genus Lithobates; species Lithobates clamitans. The sequence continues at coordinate 18,715,011 of JBBGZY010000438.1, forward strand.
ACCCGGGCTACAGCCTGGGTGGATGTGTGTGAAGCAACAGCAGAGGTGTAGATCTGAAGCCTGGGGCCTAGCCACGTGTAAAGGGGCTCAACATGAGGGGGGCCTGATTGTTGCCGAAGGTAAAGGAGAAGCAGTTTTCCGAGGGACAACCACTCCTGTTACCAGAGGCAAGTGCAAAAGGGATGGAGTTCTGAAGGAGTACCAGAGCAGACACTTCAATAGAGGGGGATGGTGAAGTAAGTGGGAAATTTTCAGTAGAGACTTATCCAGAGATACAGCAGGTAGCTGCGAGCAAAGCTTGAAGAAGTACAGCGGTTAGCTGTAAATAAATCTTGAAAAGAAATACAGCAGGTAGCTGTGAGTCAAGCCTGAGGGATCCAGCAGGTAGCTGTGAGTCCGGGAGCATGGGTAAAGCTTAAAGTTTACAGCAGGTACCTGTGAGTTAAGCTCCAGGGATCCAGCAAGTAGCTAAGAATCCAAGAAGTCCAGTGGGATACTGCAAGCTGAGTTTGAAGAATACAGCGGATAGCTGTGAGTGAAGCTTGAGAAGTCCAGCAGGCAGCTGAGAGCTAAGCTTGAGGATCTACAGTGGGTTACTGTGAGAGAAGTTGTTGCTATAGGAGACAGCAGTTGCTACAAGATACAGATTACTGCATTCAGCTTAAAGGCTCCTTTTCTGTATTGCTGTCTGCCTAGTTCTATTTTTGTTTTTTTTTTGTTTTTTTTCAGAGTCTGCCAAGTTGCTATTGCATTTGCCTAAGGGTGTCCTGTGCCCTACCCCTCTCTCCCCTGTTCCTGTTAAGAGAAGAAAAAACTCTCTTTATTCATTTTTAAAAGTGACTGGTGCCCATCTTTCCATCTTGCACTATACCCACCATGCCTAGTATTCTGCACCCTGAGGAGGAATGTCAGCTCTCCCTGACTCTGGGGTTCACCACCAGGCCCTTAGAGGTCGGAGAGACTTCTACAAATATATGAACTACGCTGCTTACTGTCTGTGTATAACCTGTTTCTGCAAAGGGCCCTTATTTATATTAGGGATTTAAACATGCAGTGCTATCTGAAGAGTGATCCGTTAGAGGGGTGGTGGTGAAAAGGTGCTATATTGCCTCCTCACTGCCTGTATTAGTCCCTTAACACAGGTGAGCCCCCTAGTAGCTTCCAACTAACACACTGCAACCGTGTGCATAGCGGTTCTACCATCTGCTGCGTTTGCAACTTAAATAGGAACAGTCGCTGGGGACAGGAAAAACACAGCTCATTTGCACGTTTTTACGACCCCGAACCACAAGTGTAAAAAAAGGCCATACAAAGATGGGTTTCTAGCTAGCTGGTACATACATTTTATCCAATTCACACTTTAGTACTGCATTTGTTAACAAAATTTATTCTTTTCTAGAACAGATGCTGCAGATTGCGTACACTTCTAACATTGTTAACTAAACCATTGATCTGTAGACACAGAGAAATAATAAATATTTGAGTAGCATAGCGAATAAATTTAGTTTTATAAAACATGCGATTCTACCATGTGTGACATTTGAACATAAGAAACACTATATGAAAAAAAATCCACACAGCCAACTCAGGGCATCACAATAATAGAGTGAAGGATGCCTATACAGTTCATAAAATGGCTGTATCATTGCTCCTTTGACAAGTGTTTCCCTAGCAACGCATTTTATAAAACCGCTCATTTGAGGCTCCTACACAAAATGCAACAGATTTCTACTTTTGTGGTGTTAGATTCAAGTGATTCACGTTGATCAGCATGCATTGCTTGATCTTTGACAGTCCAGGGCAGTCCAAAAGATTGCAATAAAATATTTAGCCTGCTGAGATCAGGAAAGGTCGTGAGTCGTGATTGAGATTTACGGAAGGTTAAACAGGTGTCATCTACTTTTAAATTCAATCTAGGAGTCCCATCAAATAGTGTGATGTTAATCTTATGAACTTCAAGAAAGGTTAAAAATTGGGACACCAGACTTGTCAGCTCCTTCACTAATATAAAAAGTTTAATTGAAAAAATGTAAGTGGAGTTGGAGGAAATGTATCAGACTGAGTAAATAAAATGCACAGCTCCTGTAGTAAGCCTTGTCCTTATCTGCGGTGGTAAGCCTCTTTTATCAAAGTGCCCAAACTAAGAACTGTTGAAAAAAGGAGGGGTGTGGAGGTGCCAACTGTGGTAGCTTGTTTATGCAAAAATAAAAGTTAGTGTAACAATTACACTTACTGGTTCGCAGGGTGTTTCTTTGAGATGGAAAGTGTCCTGGGATGTGCTGTTATCTTGTTTCCGGCTCGGATTTCATTCCTTCAGGCGTCTGGGTGTGGAGTCTGTACACAGGCTGAACCGCTGCATCCAGTGCTTGGAAAGCTCCACGCTGACCACTCTGGAGCACGGAAGAGGAAATGACGTCACTGATGCACGGCAAACGTCCAGGCTGGTGTTGGGGATAATGCAGGGATAGTACAGGCTGAAAGTAGTTGTGTTCTAGACAGAATTGTGTAGCCTCCAGGATGTACTGTGCCTGTCTGGGATTGATGAGGGGGTCCTCAGAGAGAAAATATTCTACTGCTCTGAGGCCTACTGTGGTAGGGGTCTGAGGACCCCCTCATCAATCCCAGACAGGCACAGTACATCCTGGAGGCTACACAATTCTGTCTAGAACACAACTACTTTGAGTTTGACCACACCTTCTATCTACAAACTCAAGGCACTGCCATGGGTGCCAATTTTGCCCCAAGCTACGCCAACCTGACTATGGGCTACTGGGAACTACAACACGTCTCACATAACAACCCTTTTGCCGCCCATATCATATATTATGGGCGCTACATCGATGATATCATTCTGATCTGGGAGGGCACATCAGAGAGTATAGAGTCCTTTGTCAAGCATTGCAACTGCAACTCCCTAGGGCTATCCTTCACCCATGTCATAGACCCTGAAAAACTAATCTTCTTGGACTTAGAACTTTTTCATAGTGAATCTGAAATACATGCTACAAACTTTGTCAAACCCACCACTGGAAATTCCTATATTCACTACCAGAGCTGTCACCATCCAACATGGATCAACAACATACCAAAGAGCCAATTCCATAGAATTCGGCGGAATTGCACCAAGGACGAAGATTACCACATACAGGGTAAACTCCTTTCCAATAAATTTCAAGACAAAGGATACCCACCACGTCTTGTACAAAAGGCCTTCCTCCAACAGGCAAAGAAACCTCCACCCAAACCCAAAACTTCAGATATTCCACAACCAACACGTTTCACTACCCAGTTTCATGATTGTCACAAGAAGATGGAGAACATCTTAGCCAAACATTGGTGCATCTTGCTTGGAGACCCCTTTCTAGGTTCTTCCCTCACCCAACTACCCAAGGTTTCATATCATAGAGCAAAAAATATTAAAAGTAGGATAGCACCCAGTAAAATCCGTAAAGTCCCACTCACTCCAGCCTCACACATCCCCCTAATTCCATTAGTGGGAATGTACCAATGCCGGAAAAAATTATGCCTAACGTGCAAATTTGTTGACCATGGACAAAAAAAACGTCACTGTTAAAGACAAAACATACACCATAAAAAACTTTTATAATTGCTCCAGTGAATACGTGGTGTACTGCCTGACCTGCCCATGTGGTCTCTTTTATGTGGGCAGGACCATACGCCCCCTACGCCAACGTTTTGGCGAACACAGGCGTTTCATAGAAAAGGGCTGGGACAAACACAGTGTCCCTCTTCATTTTTTGAAGGAACACCAAAAATCTACCATGGGCCTCAGAGTCTGGGTCATCGAGGCCATACCCAGAGGTCTTCCTGCTGCGGAACGTTTTAAACGCCTGTGTCAGCAGGAGGCCTACTGAAGAATTAGAAACACATTCTTTGTTGTAGTTTACGTTCCTTCCCCCCCCTTCCCCTCTCCAATCATACATTCATTCTTCACTTTCTTATTGTGTGTGTGTGTATATATGTATATATACACATGTATATATGTGTGTATATATATGTATGTGTATATATATACACACCTTGCCCATCTCTATACAAACCATGTAGAAGTTTCTTACAACATAAAAATACCCCCACGGTCCATTGCTGTCGTATCATCCAGTCACCTGAGGGGCCGCTGTCCCCTCATGGACACAGATAGCAACCCCACCGTTCTATATAACAACTTCACCCCCTTTTTCCTCACCCCCCCACCCCTCCCCACCCCCCCTTCCCTCATGTCCCCTTTGAGCTCATCCTCATAATGTGTATCCCAGTGCTTTTTAATCTCATTTTTTATTTTAATTTTACATTTATTTTTATACTAATTTTTTATACTTATTTTTATTTTTTTATTTATTTTATTTTTATATATATATATATATATATATATATATATATATATATATATATATATATATATATATATATAAATTTTTTTTTATTTCTATTTTTCATTGTTTTTTCCCATTTTTATTTTTATTTTTTTTTTCAGTTTATATTTATTTTTATTTCATTTTTTTCCCACATTTTTTTCATCTTCTAAATAAATGTTTTAACTCTAATTCCACTTACTATTATTATCCTTATATTTATTAAACTTACCCCCAATTCATCATATTTTTAATTCTTCATACTTTACTTTCAACTTTTTTGTGCTTTTTGGAAGATTGTGGGTCTGCTGGCTGTTGTGGTTCCACAGCCACAGACCTCCAGCCCATACGCCTTAACCTAATTAACCCAAATAACCAAATTGCCTCCACTATATATTCAAGCTGCTCTCCTCCAGGGAGCAAAAAGGCCAGTAGAAGGAGCTGTGAGCCCCGAGTGCGTAGCCTGTACTATCCCTGCATTATCCCCAACACCAGCCTGGACGTTTGCTGTGCATCAGTGACGTCATTTCCTCTTCCGCGCTCCAGAGTGGTCAGCGTGGAGCTTTCCATGCACTGGATGCAGCGGTTCAGCCTGTGTACAGACTCCACACCCAGACGCCTGAAGGAATGAAATCCAAGCCGGAAACAAGATAACAGCACATCCCAGGACACTTTCCATCTCAAAGAAACACCTTGCGAACCAGTAAGTGTAATTGTTACATTAACTTTTATTTTTGCATAAACAAGCTACCACAGTTGGCGCCCCCACACCCCTCCTTTTTTCAACATTGATTATCAACAGAGGTAATGGACACCCTCTGAGGATGGCTGCCTCCTCATTCTAGAATTTACCTGCCTTATTTTAATGTGCTATTATAGCTACCATTGTACTATTTACCTTAGACATCGCATGTTGCGGAGGGCAGGAAACCCCACCTTTTTTTGTTTCCAAACTAAGAACTGTCTATTGTCTGTGGCATCCAGGAGGTTTTTCTCTTCATTTCATTTTCTAACCTAAACTTGAAGAATTAAGATGTGTGCTAGAAGAACTGAATAGAATTGGAATCCTACTGGTAGAGTGTAACTCTATTCTGTATCTTTATGGACGTTTTCAGGGAAAAATGCTGTTTAACCACTTGATCCTTGTAGGACATCCATGGATGTCCTTGGTTTGCAGTGGTTAAATCGGGAAGATGCCTGCACCTGCAGGCATAATCCTGGTATGAAAATTTTCAGGCGGCGATTCCCTTTTCAGCAGAAGTGATTTGAGTGGCTGAACAGCAACTCGATTATTTCTGCGAGTGGTGGAAAGGGGTTCCACCCTCCTCCTGCTGCCGCAGCACTTGGCTCTGTCGTCCGATTGCGGAGCCTGGGATTGATGCGACTGGTGGTGATGGCTGCACAAAACAGAGAGAGAGGAACTGACGTTGTTCCTTCATAAAGAGAATCTGTCACGGCCCATGTTGTCATAAGGGATGCTGTTTATTTCTTGTGATAGCAACAAAGTTAATACAAACAATTTAATGACAGTGTAAAAAAAAAGTTTGGATTAAAATAAATAATAAAAATATATATTTTTTTAAAGGACCTCCTTCCCCCCGTGCTTACGCAAAAAATACGAACGCATACGTTACTCTTGCACACATATGTAAACGGAGGTATTTTTGTGAACGTCAGAGTGAGAGCAATAATTCAAGCACCAGACCTCCTGTGTATCTTAAACTTGGTAACCTGTGAAGGAGTTTAAAACATTGCCTATGGAGAATTTTTTTAATACCCTAGTGTGCCTTTTTTTTTTTTTTTTTTTTTGTGAACAAGCACCTGTTATTCATCTGAAAGCAGTCTACCAATGTTCCTGTAACGTCCTGTTTATGTCCTTTGACAATAAAGTAACTATTCTACGAAAGTTCTTTTTTCAATGGTGCGCGACCAATCTTCCTTTTCTTCAATTACCCTAGTTTACCACCATTCCATAGGCAGATGAAATTTTCAAGCGCGGCATGTTAGGTATCTATTTACTCAGTGTAACATCATCTTTTATATTTTACTTTATACATGCATTGCTGAAAAGTGATACACGGTGGGGGGGGGGGGGGGGCAAACTAACAGGCACCTTGACTACTACCTCCCCACTCCTGTATGCCAACATGCTCCTAGCCACTAGGTGGGCGGAAACATCAGGCACTGCTAGAGGTTATAAGAGAAGCTGCACATTAGTCCTAATTGTTGATCCCTATTTGAATATCATAACAGTATAATTGCATATTTGAAAATAGTAGGGAAAATCCTTATCCCAATGGCACCACAGTGATTCGCATCAAGATGTGATTATTCACATCACATCTGGTAAGAAAAACTTGCTTACCAGACAGCAAGCAAAATACTGTAGGCATGTGGCTATAGCCCAGCCCAGGGCCTTTAACTTTAGGAACGATTGCCACAGGATGAATGGCTATAATGTCTCCCACACACTGGCGCACTGTGAAATCTGTGACCATCTCTTTCAGCAGAGGACCCAAAAAGAAAAACTGGCCATATTGTCTCATATTTTATATATAAAAAAAAAGGTAATGCACTTACGGACACGGACTTCACAGTGTGCCAGTGTGTGAGAGACATTATAGCCATTCATCCTGTGGCAATCGTTCCTAAATATATTCCGTGTAAGTTTAGGGCTTGGCTGGGCTATAGCCACATGCCTATTTTGCTTGCTATCTGGTAGGCAAGTTTTTTTTAAGATGGTGGAGCACTTCTTGATGTGAATCACTGTGATGCCATTGGGATAAGAATTTACCGTACTACTTTCAAATATGCAAATATACTGTTATGATATTCAATCAAGGATCCTTTTGCAACAATTGGGACTAATTTAGCGCGGCTTCTCTTATTATATCTATTTGCTGTGCATCTCACTTTAAGCTGATGCTTTCTGTTTTATTTTTGCGTACACATTAGCGCATTTATATATATACATATATATAATATAATATATATATATATATATATATATATATATATATATATATATATATACACAGTATCTCACAAAAGTGAGTACACCTCTCACATTTTTGTAAATATTTTATTATATCTTTTCATGTGACAACACTGAAGAAATGACACTTTGCTACAATGTAAAGTAGTGAGTGTACAGTTTGTATAACAGTGTAAATTTGCTGTCCCCTTAAAATAACTCAACACACAGCCATTAATGTCTAAATGTCGCTGGCAACAAAAGTGAGTACACCCCTAAGTGGTCCAAATTAGCCTTCACAGGTTGCCACTGGAGTCCCCTTCCACTCCTCCATGATGACATCACATAGCTTACCTTACCACAACATACCTTGTGCTCCTCCACCTTCTGTTTGAGGATGCCCCACAGATGCTCAATAGGGTTTAGGTCTGGAGACATGCTTGGCCAGCCCATCACCTTTACCTTCAGCTTCTTTAGCAAGGCAGTGGTCGTCTTGGGGGTGTGTTTGGGGCCGTTATCATGTTGGAATACTGCCCTGCAGCCCAGTCTCAAGGGAGGGGATCATGCTCTGCTTCAGTATGTCACAGTACATGTTTGAATTCATGGTTCCCTCAATGAACTGTAGCTCCCCAGTGCCAGCAGCACTCATGCAGCCCCAGACCATGACACCCCCACCACCATGCTTGACTGTAGGCAAGACACACTTGTCTTTGTACTCCTCACCTGGTTACTGCCACGCACGCTTGACACCATCTGAACCAAAAAGGTTTATCTTGGTCTCATCAGACCACAGGACATGGTTCCAGTAATCCATGTCCTTAGTCTGTTTGTCTTCAGCAAACTGTTTGCAGGCTTTCTTGTGCATCATCTTTAGAAGAGGCTTCCTTCTGGGATGACAGCCATGCAAACCAATTTGATGCAGTATGTGGCGTATGGTCTGAGCACTGACAGGCTGACCCCCACCACTTCAACCTCTGCAGCAATGCTGGCAGCACTCATACGTCTATTTAACAAAGATAACTGCTGGATATGACGCTGAGCTTCTTTGGTCGACCATGGCGAGGCCTGTTCTGAGTGGAACCTGTCCTGTTAAACCGCTGTATGGTCTTGGCCACCGTGCTGCAGCCCAGTTTCAGGGTCTTGGCAATCTTCTTAAAGCCTAGGCCATCTTTATGTAGAGCAACAATTCTTTTTTTCAGATCCTCAGAAAGTTCTTTGCCATGAGGTGCCATGTTGAACTTCAAGTGACCAGTATGAGAGAGTGAGAGCGATAACACCGAATTTAACACACCTGTTCACTTCTGAGACCTTGTAACTCCTGATCACATGTCACACGGGGAGGGAAAATGGATAATTGGGCCCAATTTGGACATTTTCACTTAGGGGTGTACTCATTTTTGTTGCCAGCAGTTTAGACAATAATGGCTGTGTGTTGAGGGGACAGCAAATTTACACTGTTATACAAGCTGTACACTCACTACTTTACATTGTAGCAAAGTGTCATTTCTTCCGTGTTGTCACATGAAAAGATATAATAAAATATATACAAAAATGTGAGGGGTATACTCACTTTTGTGAGATACTGTATGTCTCTTTTTACCTGGTCCTCCTCACCTCTACTATTAAGTCCAGCCTGGGCAATGGGCATTAGTGGAGAAGGCAGGGACTAATGTTGTCCAAATGAATAAATTTACAAGCATTTGAATTTTCTTTGTAATGCAGTCAGTTTTTTTCTTAGGATTTGTGTAAGTTGTCGTACGTAGCCCCTGCTGACTTTCAGCACCTGATCTTCCATGAGGGTGATCTGAATTATGGTTAAGTGTTCCCTATACTTTTGAAATGATTACATGTTTACTGTTTTCCTGCCAATAGATGTGCTATTATGTGCTGCCAATCTTACAATTTACACACCTCTGCCATACTGTATAGCCAGGCAGGTGACACACCCATATCCTTGTCCATCTCCAGCTTGTCAAATGGAGCATCGTTACCTCTATCCAATAAGGTGGGAGCTGAACCAGGAAACCATAAAAGCCATGTTGCACTAGTAACTTTGTAGCAGAAATATGAAGCAGCTACAAAACTTTCTGCATATTTTATCTGGCAACGTACAGCTGGATACAAATTTTCAGCTGTAGTCGATTACCATGCTTATCTATGCAGCTACATATTGCTGGTGTGTAGGGATGAGCTTCGAGTTCGAGTCGAACTCATGTTCGACTCGAACATTGGCTGTTTGCAAGTTCACCGAACACCGAACAATTTGGGGTGTTCGCGGCAAATTCGAATGCCGCAGAACACCCTTTAAAAGTCTATGGGAGAAATCAAAAGTGCTAATTTTAAAGGCTTATATGCAAGTTATTGTCATAAAAAGTGTTTGGGGACCCGGGTCCTGCCCCAGGGGACATGGATCAATGCAAAAAAAAGTTTTAAAAACGGACGTTTTTTCAGGAGCAGTGATTTTAATAATGCTTAAAGTCAAACAATAAAAGTGTAATATCCCTTTAAATTTCGTACCTGGGGGGTGTCTATAGTATGCCTGTAAAGGGGCGCATGTTTCCCGTGTTTAGAACAGTCTGACAGCAAAATGACATTTCGAAGGAAAAAACTCAAAAAATGACGTGGGGTTCCCCCTAAATTCCATACCAGACCCTTCAGGTCTGGTATGGATTTTAAGGGGAACCCCGCGCCAAAAAAAAAAAAAACGGCGTGGAGTTCCCCCAAAAATCCATAACAGACCCTTATCCGAGCACGCAACCTGGCAGGCCGCAGGAAAAGAGGGGGGGACGAGAGTGCGGCCCCCCCCCTCCTGAACCGTACCAGGCCACATGCCCTCAACATTGGGAGGGTGCTTTGGGGTAACCCCCAAAACACCTTGTCCCAATGTTGATGAGGACAAGGGCCTCATCCCCACAACCGTGGTCGGTGGTTGTGGGGGTCTGCGGGCGGGGGGATTATCGGAATCTGGAAGCCCCCTTTAACAAGGGGACCCCCAGGTCCCGCCCCCCCCGTGTGAAATGGTAAGGGGGTACTTACCCCTACCATTTCACTAAAAAACTGTCAAAATAGTTAAAAATGACAAGAGACAGTTTTTGACAATTCCTTTATTTAAATGCTTCTTCTATCTTCCTTCATCTTCTTCTTCTTCTGGTTCTTCTGGCTCTTCTGGTTCTTCCTCCGGCGTTCTCATCCAGCATCTCCTCCGTGGCGTCTTCTATCTTCTTCTCCTCGGGCCGATCCGCACCCATGGCATGGGGGGAGGCTCCCGCTCTTCTCTTCATCTTCTTCTTCATCCTCTTCTCTTCTTCATCTACTTCATCTTCTTCATCTTCATCTTCTCTTCTTAATTTTCTTCTCCGGGCCACTCCGCATCCATGCATGGAGGGAGGCTCCCCCTGTGTGACGGCGTCTCCTCGTCTGACGGTTCTTAAATAACATGGGGACAAGGTGTTTTGGGGGGCTACCCCAAAGCACCCTCCCAATGTTGAGGACATGTGGCCTGGTACGGTTCAGGAGGGGGGGGCCGCACTCTCGTACCCCCCTCTTTTCCTGCGGCCTGCCAGGTTGCGTGCTCGGATAAGGGTCTGGTATGGATTTTTGGGGGAACCCCATGCCGTTTTTTTTTTTTTTTTTTTTGGCGCGGGGTTCCCCTTAAAATCCATACCAGACCTGAAGGGTCTGGTATGGAATTTAGGGGGACTCCCACGTCATTTTTTTTTTTTTATTTTGGTTCGGGGTTTCCCTGTGGGGAATTCCCATGCCGTTTTTATCAATGAACTTCTATGTGTATTGTCGGCAATGCAATAGCCGCGGGTAGTTTTAAATGGCTTTTTTTCCTTCGAAATGTAATTTTGCTGTCAGGCTGTGCTAAACACGGGAAACATGCGCCCCTTTACAGGCATACTATAGACACCCCCCAGATACGAAATTTAAAGGGATATTACACTTTTATTGTTTGACTTTAAGCATTATTAAAATCACTGCTCCTGAAAAAATGGCCGTTTTTAAAACTTTTTTTTGCATTGATCCATGTCCCCTGGGGCAGGACCCAGGTCCCCAAACACTTTTTATGACAATAACTTGCATATAAGCCTTTAAAATTAGCACTTTTGATTATTCATGTTCGTGTCCCATAGACTTTAACGGTGTTCGCGTGTTCGAGCGAACTTTTTTCCTGTTCGCATGTTCTGGTGCGAACCGAACAGGGGGGTGTTCGGCTCATACCTACTGGTGTGCCATGAGTGATTCTGTAGCTGCTACAAATCACTGCTTCAAAATCACCAATGTGACCAGGGCCTAAAGTTGACCCTGGAAGTCTGACCCTTGGCTCCTCTCCTTCTCCTTCTTTTCTCTTCTCTACTTCTCTCCTCTCCTCTCATTCTTTCCTCTCCTTCTTTTCCTCCTTTCCTCCTCTCCTCACCTTCTTTTCTCTCCTCCACTCCCCCTCTCCTTCTCGGCTCTCCTCTTTACCATGACTATGGCTCCCACCACACCTCTCCTCCCCTCCCCTCTCCTTTCCTTTCCTTCTCTTCACTTCACTTTAAAAAATATCTCCTCTCACTGTCTTTTGTGTCCACAGTACAGGGACTAAAGGGAAATTCCCCCACAGATGGCAAAAAAAAAATCTGCATAGTGGTTTCAATCATTCTTTACTCAAAACAGACATCAGTTTTTTCTTTACATATACTTTAACTGAAAAGGCCATTAATTTTATGAATTCATGAAAACAGGTACATCATTATATTGTTTGTCACAATAACTTTATATTGCTACTGCTGTATGTCAGAGCTGCAAGCATCAGTGTATCTGTGCCTGATATTCTGGGTAGCTATCAAACAGGGGAAGCTGTTTCATGTTTATTTTAAAGCAATTTGCAGCTGGCTTGGCTCTCCAGAAAGCACGAAGACTCGAGGGGGTCCTTGAAAAGTAAGGCAGAATAGTAAATATCATCTCTTTAGTGCTCGCTGCATTACTTGAATGTGTAGTTCATGAATGAGGGGCAGCTGCTTGTACAAAGCGAACAATCTGGTGTATTCAACAGCTCTAATGGAAGCATAAGGAATCAGAAAGGTTCTAGAGATGGGAGGATAATCATTGCAAAGGAAAACATCCTTCTATGCAGCTTTCTTCCTTACTGTTATTATGTAAACTTTGAAATTGTATGGCGTGTTCATTGCCTGTAGTTTCACTCCAGCTGCTCTGAGCAAAATCACTTAGCCAACACTTGAAATGGAGACATTCATGTTGGTGTTGTTGTACGATGGGCAAAGCACATTGCTTTTATGTAGCCGTGGTGTGGTTGGAGCCATAGTCATGATGACTTGTCACTGCCGCAGGATACCGCTTGACTACTAAGGAGCATATGTGTTACAAGTCACATAATTACAGTAGCCTTACCCAAATATTTTAAAGTCCAAATCCGGGCAGATAAAAAGATATCCCTTGCAGTGCGGCTGCACCCACATAGCAAGGGGTAATTGCTTGTTTTGTCTCCTTTATAGATACAGTACAGTGAGTAAATTTTGTCACCCTTGTGAAGAAAATGTGTTACTTGCCAGATTACCAGGTAAAAGCAAAGGAAAAAAAGCTAAAAAAAAAATATAACAAATACAGCCAGCACATCTAAGGATTGGTAAGCTGCAATATATTACATTTCTGTTACTGGAGTTAGATATACTTCTCGACCACGCTATAGCCGAATGACAGCTACAGCGTATTCTCACATTTCCGGGAGGGCGTCTATTGATGTCCTCCTGTGATCGTGCTTCCCGTGAGCCCCTGCGGCGCGCATTGTTATGGATCTGTGATCGGGGTAAAGAGCCAATCACAGCGGCTCTTTTACAGAGTGACCAGCTGTGTCCAATCACAGCTGATCATAGTGTAAACATCATTTACCAGTTATTGGTAGTCCTCTCCTCAGGCTGACAGCGTGTGAGGAGAGCTGGTAAGCAGCAATCTACACAGGGGATATCCACACTGATAATCAGGGCACTGATTATCAGTGCCCATCAGTGCTGCCTGCCAGTGCCCATCAGTGCCACATATCAGTGCAGCCTCATCAGTGCCAATCAGTGCCGCCTCATCAGCGCGCATAAGTGAAGGAGAAAAATTACTTATTAACAAAATTTTATAATGGAAACTAAGAAAAACATATTTTTTTCAAAATTTTAGGTTGTTTTTCATTTGTTTAGTAAAAAATAAAAAACACAGTGGTGATTAAATACTGGCAAAAGAAAGCTCTATCTGTCTAAAAAAAAAAATTATATAAGTTTCGTTTGGGTACAGTGTTGCATTACCGTGCAATTGTCATTCAAAGTGCGACTGCAATGAAATCTGAAAATTTGCCTGGGCAGGAAGGGCATGAAAGTGTCCAGTAGGCAAGTGATTAAAACTACTCTGTTGCTAAAATGGATGCCTAAAGCAAAGGTGCCCCTGCAAAATCACCTGTCTTGTTGCCAGAGAAAATATGTTTATTTATTTATTTTACTTTCGGTGGTTATTTGGCTTTAGTCTAAAGTCACTCTACCTTTGAAGAATAATAAGATAAAGCTGCAAATACAAAACTCGGATATTGAGCCACTGAAATTTTTCAGATCCTCACATTTGTGGTATTGTCATATTCCTGGCTCCTCCACTGTGATATGTGATCCCTCCCATGGACCTTTCCGTCACCAGTATGACCTATAGTGACATATGGCCAATGGGAGGAATCACGGTGCACAGAAGGGAACAGCAGATTGAGCATTTTCTCTTCCCTAATGCAGAAACCAGCAACACAGGCAGCAGAAGAAGAAGTGAGCATCTCAGTTCTTTGTAAGGTTGGGGGGGGGGGGGTCTTTATTTTAATTATTAGTTTTAGTTGTAGGTCCATTTCAAACATGAAGCAAAAAAAAAAGTGTCAGTTACAGGTATACTGCGTGCAGCTGAATAGTTTCATAGCTATCCTATATAATTATCCTTACCTTTTGATGCCAGGCATTTGGCTACCCCAACAACCCACTTAAAGGCATACAGTACACTGGCAAGGTAACAACCACTACAAACTGTGATGACCTCATAGGCACAATACAGGTCGGCAGGAAACTCACCTGAGAGGTTGGGGTCTTGAAGGTAATTTCTGTACCCCTAGCAGTGCAATAAGTACTGGCACCACAGCATTAACTTGTCTAGCCAATAAAGTTCCATGGTATAGAACTTAAAATAGTTTGACATCCTAACTGCATCATAAATACAAAATAATTACTAGCTGCTGTAAAAATATCACAAAGGAATATAAATAAGCTGAATAAATGTATAAATATAGCACTAAAAAGGAAGCCAAAATAATAATGTACCCCATAACAAATATAAACTATATATACTACAAGTGTATCAATCCATTGTGCTACAAATTAAATTGGTGGCAAACAAGCCAGTGTCCTTCATTAAAATAAACCAGCATCCCATCATCGGGGTAACAATAAGTCCAATAGTTCTGAAAAGAAAACAACAGCAGGCTTCATAGTGCAGATGTGCAATGATTTGAAAAGAACTGCAGTGACCATCTTTAAGCGGTTTACAAAACTGTGTTCACTACTTCAAAATAACCCTTTGAGGGGGCGTGGCCTGAGGAGCTATGGAGTAGGACGCTTGTAGTGGGAGCTCCACTTGCCCAAACTCCTGTAATAGCCATCCTGCCCTAATCCTACCAATCCTGCCAGAAAACTACACCCCAACAGGTTTACCCCGTCGCCTGCATGGCCCTTGGTGCTGCTTGACCGCCTGGAACGCTGCCCGAGGCCGCAAAGACCGGATCGTTCCGCCCTGAGGCTTGCCTGTAGGATAGTCCCCGGCTTCGGCCTAGTGCCTGGAGCAGCGGCCATTTTGCTCCACCCGGCGGCGGCTCCTATCCATCTCCCGGACACACCAAGCTCCCCTGAGTCTGATCTTTGCCTGCATCGGCCCCCGGATTGCCTGTGGCCCCCAGCGCTGAGCCTCTGCACCCTGCACCAGCTTGTAGGACGGCCCGCGGCTCCGGCCTGGTCCTCAGAGCGGCGGCCATCTTGCTACACCCAGCAACAGCCCTGTTAGTCCTCCTGGCCTGCCTGGCTCCCCCAAAAGTCTGATCTTCACGTGCCTGGGCCCCAGGATCTCCTCTAAAAGTGCAGCGCCTGAGGGGTGGCCTGGCAGGTGATGGAGTGAGACCTAGAAAGAGAGAGCTCCCTGCACACAAACTCCTGAACGAGATCCTGCGGAACGTTACACCGGTGTAATTCATCCCACGGGCTTCCCTTTTATCCCGGGATCGTAGCGGACTATGTCCCTGCCAAAACGGAACGCTGGGACGGCAGACAAGCTCGCTCAATATCGCCGCCAGGAGAAAGACATGCAACAGGAAGATGACGCCAACGCGTGTACGGGCCCCGCTCCTCAGACGTCAGACACCACCAAAGTACTGGACGCTATAGCCGCCCTACAAGGTACCCTGACTGCAAAGATAGACGAAGTGAAAATCGATATATCCCTGATAAGACAGGACTTCTCAAAACTGAAAGACAGGGTCACAGAGGCAGAAACCAGAATCAGCAACGCGGAGGATGCCCTGCACCCCATGAGACATACTACAGAGGAGATGCAGAGACAGATACAGCAACTCCATGCCCATCAAGATGACATGGAGAACCGCCTCAGACGCTGTAACCTCCGCTTCATAGGACTGCCAGAGAAAGAGGAAGGCGCAGACCCAGCAACCTACCTAGAAACGCTCCTGCTCAAAACATACGGCCGGGAAGCCTTTTCAGTAATGTTTGCGGTGGAGAGAGCGCACCGCATCCCTGCGCGGCCACCACCACCCGGAGCGCCTCCCCGCACATTCATTGCCAAATTTCAAAATTTTCGGGACAGAGACAAAATCCTTAAACTCACCCGGGAGAGAGGAAATATACAGATCGGGAACAGCCAGATTGCAGTATTCCCAGATTTTTCCAGCGAGGTGCAAAGGAGAAGAGTACAATATCAGGAAGTGAAGCGCCGACTGAGGACCCTCCACCTCAAGTATGCGATGTTATTTCCCGCCAGACTACGGGTGGAAGAAGACGGAAGAGTACAGTTCTTTGATGACCCGGCGGCAGCGACAGCATGGCTGGATCGCAGAGATAGACCTGCTTAATCTGTCTATGTTCACACAACCACAGTGAGTACTTTCTGACTTTGAACAAAATTCTTCAATACAAATGTCACAGAGACTTCTCAGTGGGGAACCAGAATCCAGTTAAGGGATATGAAGAATGTGGGCATACAGTCGCCCCCTTAGCAAAGTTGGTTCAGCATAAAAGAAAAACACATCTATTGCTATTAAGAAATGTGCCTCCAGTGGACTGTAACCGCTGGATGATATGTTATATGCTGACAGTTTGGGTATATATGCTCACATCAGGTTGGGGAGATGTGCAGCTGGGAGGGATGGGAACAGTTAAAAGGATAAGTTTTATGTTTTATTTTGGGAATATAAGTATTGATGTGACCTTAATATGGCTAGATAGGCAATATGCAGTCAACAATAAGATATGTATTAGCAGACTGGCACTGTGGAAAAGGCAGACTGAGGGGGTTTCACTATCATGTGATCTTACCAGATGGCAGCTACACTAATTACATTCAGAGACTAACATGGCCAGTGTAAAGTTTTTGACATGGAACGTACGCGGTATGCGGAATAAGGTAAAGCGAACCGCAGCACTAACATTTCTAAAATCACAAAAAGCAGATATCATAGCTTTAACAGAAACACATATCACAGGCCAGATGCAGGTAGCCTTAAAAAAACCATGGATAGGATGGTTATACCACAGTACGCATACCAATCAATCAAGGGGGGTATCGATATTAGTAGCCAAAAGAGTGCCCTTTGAACTAATCGCACTAGAATCAGATAGATTAGGAAGATATATCTTCCTGCATGCCACCATAGGAGGCAACTCCCTATTGATTCTGGCGTGTTATATCCCCCCCCCTTTTTCGATTGAGGTAGTATTGAAGGGATTGGCATTCATGGCACAGAACCCATCAGTTCCAGCTATTTGGATGGGTGACTTTAACCAAACCATGAATCCAAATTTGGACAGACCAGGCCTGGGAGATGCATCCAGGACTGTGCCTCACCAAACCACACTCTGCAGACTATTCACAGAATTTGCGCTAACAGACGTATGGAGATGGCAAAACCCGACTAAAAAAGCATACACATGTCACTCGGTAGGCTGTGACACGATGTCCAGGATTGATTTTATACTGGTCTCAAATGCATTGCTGCCCAAAATTACAGGGTCGGGTATGGCTCCACGAGCTCTATCGAACCACTCACCCTGTTGGATAACAGCATCTCTATTAAAAGCAATGCCCACTTCTAATTGGAGGCTGAATCCATTCTGGTTGTCGGTCCTGCCCGATCTCGAGAGCATAGGGCAAGAACTACAATATATCCTAAACAACTTAAGAATTACAGATTCAGATACTGCAGTATGGGACACCTTTAAAAATCAAGCTAGTAGACTACTTTCATTAAGAATAAACAGATTTAAAAATTCCTCTAAACTGCTATTACAGATGACCACTGACAAACTACAGGAATTGGAACAGGTATACGCACAAGAACCCAGTACTGACAATCTCCATAAAGTACAAATGCAATCCAGAGCAATAACCCAAATGCATATAGAGAAAGCCAAACAACAGGTTTTTTTCAAAAAACAAAGACTCTTTGAACACGGGGAGCGAGCAGGTAAATTACTGGCATATTTAGCTCATTTAAATGAAAAACCTCCAGTAGTGGTGACCCTAGCTACCCCACAGGGAGACGAGGTGACCGACCCACACCAAGTTGCAGACATTTTCCTAAACTTCTATAGGAACTTATATAAAACTCAGACAACATACTCCACACAAGAAATTAAAAATCACTTACACAGAATTCAGTTCCCTAGACTCACATTAGAACAGGTTAAGCTATTGGACGCCCCCATTAGCCAAGAGGATATATCTGAAGCACTGTCCCAGCTAGCTAAATCTAAGGCCCCCGGACTAGACGGCCTGCCACTTGAATTCTACACTGCATTCCCTGATATACTAGTCCCGAAATTGCAAAAATTATATCAACAAATATTTAAACATAAAACACTCCCTCCATCAATGCAAGAAGCACAGATAATAGTTTTACCTAAACCAGGAAAAGACCCTAGATACCCCGAGTCCTACCGCCCAATCTCACTACTTCAAGTTGATATTAAGATACTGGCCAAAATCCTAGCATCCCGCCTAAAGTCATTCTTTCATTAATTCACCCAGACCAGACCGGCTATATGCCCGGAAAAAATACGGCCATGAATATAAGAAGACTTTTTTTAAATATTCAAGCACAGCACGACAATCGGGGTACCAGAGTAGTGGTGGCCCTGGACACAGCAAAGGCTTTTGATTCAGTGGAATAGTCTTTTCTATGGGAGTGTCTACGAGAATATGGATTTGGTCCCAATTTCATACAGTGGGTACAAATACTCTATCAGTCACCAAAAGCACGGGTCTTCGTTAATGGTTGTATGTCGGGGCAATTTCCTCTAGAAAGAGGCACACGCCAGGGATGTCCCCTTTCCCCACTGCTATATGCCCTGGCAGCCGAGCCATTGGCCATAGCTATAAGAGCTGACATGGACATAGTGGGTCTTAGAATAGGCGACTACATAGAGAAGATCGGACTATACGCAGACGACACAATACTCTATCTAGCCGATCAGGGCCCATCATTACAAGCAGCTTTGGACACTATAGATAAAATGGGGAAATTCTCAGGCCTACGGATAAATTGGGAAAAATCACAGATACTCCCCATAGACCAGTTTCCCCCAACCAATATACATCCAGAACTACCATTAGTCAGGGTAAACACTATTAAATATTTAGGGGTACTGGTTACAAGAGACCTACGCGAATATACAACCAACAACATAGAACCATTGTTTTCCATGATAAAAACCAAAACTCAAGCCTGGTCCAAGCTACCACTGGGAGTAATGGGGAGGATAAATATCATAAAAATGATTATCTTACCCAAGATCCTATACATGGTATGGCACGCCCCACTATATATACCTATCGGGATTTTCAAACAAATGGAATCTATTTTGAACACCTTTGTGTGGGGACATCAAAGACATAAAGTAGCTTGGCATGTCCTTAAAAACCCTACAGATATGGGGGGAACATCTCTGCCAGATCTGCAGGAATACTACATAGCGGCACAGCTGTCACACATGCATCACTACCATAATAATGAAAGACAGCAATATAGTACACTAGTATCTAGTAGCCCAGACAGTCCCTTATCTACCCCACTTCAAATTATACTATGAGGGGGTCAGGTTAATAGGAAAGGTCCACAATTCAATGACAGGATACTCAATCATCACCAACGAATATGGGGATTAGCCCAGAAAAAACTTAAAATAGGGTACATTCACTCTCACACTCCTTTATGGGCTAACAACCAGCTAGCGGAGCTTAAAAAAATACCAGACCCTACTCTATGGGCCAGATATGGAATTATATACCTGCACCAGGTAATGGCAAGTGCTAGGCCTAAAGCATTTCAAACTCTTAAGGAAGAATACTCTATTCCGCAACAATTATTGTTCAAATACTTACAACTCCGACATGCCTTGCGTTCTCAATTCAGAAACGAAAGTTGCACCCTGGAATATCCCCAAATCCTGGACATAATAATGGGAGCCGAATCGCAAAAATTGATATCTAATCTTTATTACTCCATAAGGTTACCCAGAATCAGAGAAGTGATACAAAAAGCCAAAACAAGATGGGAAAGAGATATAGGAGCCGTTAGTGACTCAGACTGGGAGGAAATTCTAGAAAATGTGAGGGTGGCATCTCCAAAACTGTCTGATAGGTTAACACAGATATACATCATTCATCAAGCGTACCTGACACCTAACATAATAAGGAAGTTTCAACCTACACGAATTGTATTGTGTCCTCACTGTCAGGCAGAGATGGGTAGCTTCTTTCACTTAATCTGGGAATGCACTATCCTTCAAACATACTGGAGTCAAGTGATTAAGTTCTTACACGACCAAATGGGTTCCCCTGTAGTATTAGATCCAAAACTTTGTATACTGGGTCTTCTTCCAGACGTGGACATTGATAAATACCAAGCCATATTTATATCTGAAGTCCTGTTTTTGGCCAGAAAAGTAATTGCCAAGACTTGGATGCAGAACGTAACCCCCACCATAACAAGCTGGAAGAGAGATGTTAACAATTCCCTCCCATACAAGCAGTTGATTTACAAACACAGGGGAAACAGCCACAAATACTCAAGGATTTGGGACGGATGGCTGGGAGACGGGGAGACATGTGTATAGTAATGCGTGAAAACAAGATTATCAATACCTAGCAACCAAAACATACAACCATATAATAAGTAACCCAATTCAGTCTGTCAGAACCTCACCGAATCACTAACAATTGGTATACCTTTGTTATGCAATGCCAGCCTCGCAAGGCGCTAATGTATGTAAACTTACCACATGTGACTATATTTTATGTTTCTATGCATAGACCTCAAATGTGATGTATAAACTTCTGCCTAATTTCAATAAAGATTATTTTCCCAAAAAGAAAATAACCCTTTGAAAACACATTCACTGATTTGATATGGTCACATAAATATGTATGAAGGGTAAAAGTGTACTAATGCATTATACACAAATATAGCAACGGTATCCTGGCCATACATTGGTCGAAATTCAGCTGGTTCAGCAGGGACCGGCCAAGATTTGATCCATCTGTGGGCAGGCTGATTGTACCCAAGTCGATCCATCAATCGACTTGGGTACAACCAGCCTGTCCGATTTTTCATATGTGATTCCTGCCGGTAGAAGTCATCATTGCATGGTTGAAGGAAAGAAAATCAAATCATCTGTGGCCTGCTTTAGACTTAAAGTGATATTAAAAATGCCCCCTTTTTTTAAAAATAACAAACATGTCATACCTGCTCTGTGCAGTGGTATTGAACAGAGTAGCCAGGATCCTCCTCTTCTCGGGTCCCCTGCTGGCGCTCCTGTACCCCTGTGCAGTTTGCTATGGGGCACCCAGGCAGGCTCGCTCCTGAGCGCTATGTCCATTCACACACAGAGCGGCTGCTCAGCCCTGCCCCATCTCTCTCCTCATTGGCTCGCTGGCTGTGATTGACAGCAGCAAGAGCCAATGGCTCCCCCTGCTGCCTTATCCAATGAGAAATGAGAATCCCTGGAGAGCCAAGGCTCTCCTGCACATTGCTGGATCTTGATGGGGTTGAGGTAAGTATTAGGAGGGCTGCTGCACAGAGAAGGGTTTTTACCATAGAATGCATGAAGTTAAAAAAACCTTGAGCCAGTTCTTGGCAAGCACTAGTGAAACACTTAATCCCTTTAGGGAATGACACACCACATTATTATTATTATTATTATTATACGAGATTTATATAGCGCCAACAGTTTACTCAGCGCTTTACAATGTATAAGGGGGACAACACAATTACAGTACAATACAAAAGGTACAGGAGGGCCCTGCTCGTAGAGCTTACATTCTAAAAGGGAGGGGGTGGTGGTACAAAAGGTAATAGCTGCAAAGAATGATTTGATGGGGGTGGCTCAGGGACAGTTATGTGGGTGTGGGATAGGCTTCCCTGAATAAATGAGTTTTCAAGGATCTCCTAAAGGTGGACAGGGTAGGGGCTGATCGGACATACTGGGGCAGGGAATTCCAGAGGATGGGAGAGAGAGACCACATGTCAACTTCTGTGCCTCCCTTGCGTGCATGATGACATTGCAATGATTTATTCTGTGAAACACATCAGGCAGAGTGAAAACATACAAATTCTGAGGCTGCCTACAAAACTTATAAAAACTCTAATTGATGAGTATTATTACCTCCATGAGATGACCTTCCCTCAAAAAAGTTCCAGAACCATATTTCAAAAACACATCAATAAATCAAAAATCACTATAATATATCACCAAATATCACCAGGTAAAGCGGCAAACACATACCACCAAGAGAATAAAGTAGCTGAGAACCTTTCAACAGTTTCATGTCTAAGACACCAGAAGCAGCTAAGTGCAGAATCGCCACAACCTGGAAGCTGAATGCTAAAGAGGGTTAACACCTTTTGGTCTTTAAAAAAAAAAGCAACTAAACATAGAGAATGGGAGCTGCAGGTTTAGTGAAGTGCATTGCATACCACTGTGGAAAAATAAGTGTGATTATACCAGTGTGGTTAGTAGGGGTGCAACGGATCGTTGCCGATCCGTGATCCGTACGGATCACCCTCCGCGGATCGGCACACCCGCGATCCGCGGAGCACTTTTCGGGCCTCAGCCATAGGAAAGGCCCCGGCTTCGGCCTAGCTCCGGAGCGGCGGCCATCTTGGTACACCCGGAAGTGGCCGCTGTCTCGACAGGAAGTGACATTTCGTCGCCGCCATCTTGCTACACCCCACACTCCTGCACAGTACAATAATGATAGAGTGAGAAGGGGGAAAGCGGACATCTTGTTACACCCACCGGAGTTTTAAATTTAAAAGCCATTTTCAAGACAAAACTGAGCTTATATGCACAAATACTGTATTTATGCATATAAGCTCGGTTTTGTGTTGAAAATAGCTTTTAAATCTAAAACTCCGGTGGGTGTAACAAGATTTGTGTGTTTTTTTTTTTTTTGTTTTTTTTTTGTTTTTTTTTATGCTGATCCGAGGATCGATCCGATCCGTGAGATTTTTGATCCGTTGCACCCCTAGTGGTTAGTCATAACTAATACTTGGATTCCTTTGAGATGAAACCTACAGAGTACTTAAATCAGGGATCCTCAAACTACGGCCTTCCAGCTGTTGCAAAACTACACATCCCATGAGGCATTGTAAAACTCTGACATTCACAGACATGACTAGGCATGATGGGAATTGTAGTTCCTGAACACCTGGAGGGCCGCAGTTTGAAGACCCCTGACTTAAAGGGTGTGATGCAGAAACTACATTTACTAGATTCGTATAGCCATGGGGCTATACTACCCCTGCCAAACTGCTCTGTCACAGACAGATGACACGGACACGGCTAGGTCCAAGCTAAAGTCATTGTAAATTAGGACTTTATTTCTATGTACTAGTCCACTTCACTGTTTGACCTCATATTAGTGGCATTTTATGTGGAAAAAATGCAGGAGTTTGAGTATTACCTATGAGGGAACCAAATTGCATGCGAGCCATTATGAATAGAAAGCCATGGGGAATACACAGTTAAAATCTTTTCCCATGTGTGGTAACCCATGAAAAGCTAATTAGTTTGGATGACGGGTAAAAGAATATTTCCTGGAGATAAGTTATTCAACACTGAACAAAAAAGAGCCCTTCTGAGTCAAATTCTATTTAACCATGACTTCTTTAATCAGAGCATATAGTAATTAGCTGATTAAACAATGCAGCACGTTTTACAACTGAACTACTTTACAGAGCACATCAGTTTTACATAAGAGCAAAGAAAAACGTAACATTTTACTCGCTTTCTTTTGTAGCTAAAGAGGTTTTGTCCACCAAGCAGAGCCAATGCTCACTAATTTGAACTCTTTTATCCTTTGGTCTGGCGCTTCTTCCATTAGTGCTTGCTTGTGTCTGTTGTCCTCTCAGTCATTGTCAGACAGGGTGCCTCAAGTATTCAGTCTTGTCTCTGGTACAGGCCGGCTGTGGGTAAGATGTATGTGTGTGGGGGGGGGCCGGCAACTGTGATGATGCCCAAAGACCAGGACTGTCTCATGAAACAGAACCAAAATGAGTGAGATATCCAGAGGCAGCCACAAGTTCAATTTTTTTTTGTAAAACCAAAAATCATTTTAGGCAGCATCTCTAATATTCCAGGTAAACTGTGCCTGGAAACAACAAAAAGAAAATAGATGCATGAAGTATGACAGTATATCCACTGAGACTGGGAGAGCTCCACTCCATTATTAATGTAAACCTGTCATCAGAAAAATACAAAGGATACAAAGGAGCTGCCTATATTTTCTTAAAATATGCTGGTTGACTGTTTGCTATATTGCTTCATTAGTTGCAGTACTTAGTGAGTCACCAACCCAGAACAGGTATGTAAATCAGGAAAGAAAGAGAAACTTTGGAAGTCCTTATCTGCATAGTCCTGAGTTAAGCTGGGTACACACTATAAGAAAATCGTTCAAACAATCATCCGGTTTTCCTCAATGTTTCACAAGTCAAAACTGAGGATAGAAATGTACAAAAATTCTCATACGACAAAGGCTTTTTTTTTCTTGTTTATTGTTTCTGATCATGCACAGTCATTTGCATCTGATTTTTCTCTTTCACTTGATTTTTATTAGAAATGACATGAGACAGTATAAAAGAATACAAAACAGGAGTAGCAGCGTATCATAACAATGGTCTACACTCTGGATAGAAAATCCTTCAGGTGCAATACAACATACAAAAGTGCAAGCAACCATAACACAGTAAAGGCACCCAAGGTATACATAATGGTCTTAAAGACCAATTTAACCACATACGGGAAACAGGGCCTGAAACTTAAGTTCGTAAGAATTAGCATGAATGATTGTTAGCCACCGCCACCAGGAGGCCCAGGTGGGCCCATTGTCAAGAGGCGGCAATCAGTCCCAGATGCAGTAGTTCAAACCCACGGGTCTCCCCAAGAATACACACGGGAGGGAACTAAGACCCCCAAAATTAGGTTGTATTTTCCCCAAGGTAGGCCAAGAGCATGAGCTGAGCAAAAGGGAAAAAAGCGGTATAATTGAGTACATGCTAATATCACAATGAGATAAAACAAGACACATTGGGTGATTCTTGGGGAGGGCCGTCATAAAGAACTCTAAAGGGCAGGAAGCATCCCACCCAAAAAGGAATTCAACAAACCAGAGTCAAGGAAGCTCAAGACTCAGGCATCTGATTTTTCTCATACAAAAATAGTAAACATTAAACAAAAATCGTTCATTTTTTTTCACATACGAGAACAGTTTTGGAGTTTGTCACTTTGGAAATTTTCGCTTGGAAAGTCTGAATCAGAAGTCGTAAGTTATGTACACACTATACGAAAATCAAACAATCGTGCCTCGTACGGAATTTTTCTTCCAGTTTTCTTATAGTGTGTACCCAGCTTTATGGACTTAAAGTGGATGTAAACCTGAATTATGAAAGTTGAGCTGGGCACATGTGTCTGCAGTGTTTTCTTATCTCTCTTTAAAACACTAAGGCCCGTGGCTTTCTCCTGCTCCGTTCTTCTGTCATCAGCATGATAACTCCTGACAAGTTATCGACACGTGACAAAACCAACCTGAAATTTGTGTCAGGGTTGGTACTATAAATAGATTTGCAGAAAGTGGCTCTACTCACAGGACAGCTCTGAAAGTCTCTGCCTATGTGTAGGGGGGGTGTGTGCCTTTCCTCCAATCATCTGTCTCCCAGTGTAATCCAACACTACACTGCTACTGCTGAACAAGGGAGTGACAATTCTAACACAATCTGCACTTTCTAAATAGTATATAAAGCTGAAGACAGCAGATACAGTATGTATGTAAAACTTATGTAGGGAGATTTGTCTCATCTCTGTGTATCATCTGAGGCTGTTCACTTCACTGGGTATTTGTGAGGGTTTACATCCACTTTAAAGTATTAAAGCAATAGCATTGCATTGTCAGCAATAGCAGCATCTGTGTTTCTCTTATGACATATTTACTTGAAAGGCAGTAACTATTTGACCATACAAAACTTTTTTTTTTTTTAAATAACATATTTATGCATAGCATTTAATTAATTTCAACATGCTAGATTTTTACTGATTGGAAAGAGAGATGCAGATGCATTTGAAGCAAAATATGTCTCAGCCTATCACAAGACCCAGTTCTTTATCGAACCACCTTCAACTCCTAACATCCTAACCTCTATCAGTCCTATGGTTTAATTGAACCCCTGCTTAAACAACATTTGTGCTTTGTAATGTTAATAATGTCAGTTTGTGCTTGTGTAAAGGTCAGCATTGACATCCATACTGAAGTATCCAGCACTTTAAAGAATTGTTGTCTTTGGGAATTGTGCTACTGTAGTGCAGTAATCCATAGCAGGCGTATTTAGTAAGGCACAGCGAAAAACAACAATGTGGAAAGAGCAGCAATCCAGAGAAGCCAACCACATATCTCTTTAAAAATTCAGTGAAGTCAGTCATGAACATTTCTTTGGTTTCACTCTAAAATCAGCCTAATATATATATTTATTTAAAGTGCCTTGAAAAAGTATTCACACCCCTTGAAATTTTCAACATTTTGTCATGTCAACCAAATACGTAAATTTATTTTATTGGGATTTTATGTGCTAGATCAACACAAAGTGCCACATAATTGTGAAGTGGAAGTAAAATGATAAATGTTTTTCAAAAGTTTTTACATACATAACTATCTGAAAAGTGTGGCGTGCATTTGTATTCAGCCCCCTTTACTCTGATACCCCTAACTAGAATCTAGTGCAGGGGTCTCAAACTGGCGGCCCTTCAGCTGTTGCAAAACTACAAGTCCCATCACGTCTCTGCCTGTGGGAGTCATGCTTGTATCTGTCAGCCTTGCAATTCCTCATGGGACTTGTAGTTTAGGAACAGCTGGAGGGCCGCCAGTTTGAGACCCCTGATCTAGTGGAACCAATTGCCTTCAGAAATCACCTAATTAGTAAATAGAGTCAATGTTGGAGTAGTTTAATCCCAGTATAAATGCAGCTGTTCTGTGAAGCCCTCAGAGGTTTGTTAGAGAACCTTGGTGAACAAACAGCATCATGAAGGCTAAGGAACACACCAGACAGATCAGGGATAAAGTTGTGGAGAAGTTTAAAGCAGGGTTAGGATAAAAAAAAATTCCCAAGCTTTAAACCTCTCAGGAAGCACTGTTCAATCCATCATCCAAAAATGGGAAGAGTATGGCACAACTGCAAACCTACCAAAACATGGCCGTCCACCTAAACTGACAGGCCGAGGAAGGATAGCATTAGTCAGAGAAGCAGCCAAAAGCCCGTTGTAACTCTGGAGGAGCTGCAGAGATCCACAGCTCAGGTGGGAGAATCTGTTAACTGGACAACTATTTGACCCCTTTCACACTGGGGAGATTTTCAGGTGCTTTAGCGCTGGAAATAGCCTCTGCTAAGTGCCTGAAAAACGCCTCCCATTCATTTCAGTGCGACTCTTCACACTGGGACAGTGCGCTTGCGGGGCGTTTGGAAAAGTCCTGAAAGCAGTATCTTTGGGGCTTTATACAGTGCTCCTAAAATGCCCTGCCCATTGAAATGAATGGCCAGCGCTTCCAAAGCACCTGAAAAGTGCTTCAGAATCGCCGCAACATGGGTATTTTTAACCCCTTCTTCAGCCATTAGGGGTTGCTGTTCACAGACGCTTTTCATCCAATCTGACAGAGCTTGAGCTATTTTGCATAGAAGAATGGGCAAAAATGTCACTGTCTAGATGTGCAAAGCCTGTAGAGACATACCAGAAAAGACTTGCAGCTGTAATTGCAGCAAAAGGTGTTCTACAAAGTATTGACTCAGGGGAGCGGAATACAAATGCACTCCACACTTTTCACATATTTATTTGTAAAAAAAAAATTGAAAACCATTTATCATTTTCTTACCACTTCACAATTATGTGCAACTTTGTGTTGGTCTATCACATAAAATCCCAATAAAATTTACATTTTTGGTTGTAACGTGACAAAATTTGGAAAATTTCAAGGGGTATGAATACATTTTCAAGCCACTGTGTATCAATATACCGTATTTATCTGTGTATAACACGCACTTTTTTCTTCTTAAAATCAGGGGAAAATCGCAGGTGCGTGTTATACGCCGATCCCCGCTGACTGTGAGCGGAGGAGCGAGCACCGCCGACATTCATACATTGCTGAGTGTACTCCCTAAGATGGACATAACACAGGGACTAGGCGTGACTGTGAGCGGAGCTAGCTGAACGTAGCCGAGTACACTCGGCTATGTATAAATGTCGGCGGCGCTCGACTCCGCCCACAGGACTACGAGAGGAGCCGAAAGCAGCCGACAGCCGCCGAGAGACACAGGACCGGCTCTGTGTCTCTCGGCAGCGCCATATTTAAAAACTGCAGTGACACTACAAGGCTGCAGTGTCACTGGGCATTTAAATGTAAGTTTTTTTCTTTAAAAAGTTTTTTTTCTTAAAATTCCCTCCTTAACTTGGGGTGCGTGTTATCTGACGATAAATACGATATATATATATATATATATATATATATATATATATATATATACACAAAATAGTTTGTATCAAACTCCAATTGTTGTTATGAAACCCTTGCAGTAGTTTATTACAAAGTCACCACCACCTGGATGACTGGCACCAACAGTGGGACATAATTTCGGTTACTGACATCAACAACGGGGCACTATTCCTCCCACTGACATCAACAACGGGGCACTATTCCTCCCACTGACATCAACAACGGGGCACTATTCCTCCCACTGACATCAACAACAGGGCACTATTCCTCCTAACGATGGGGCACTATTCCTCCCACTGACACCAACAATGAGACACTATTCCTTGCACTGACACCAGAACAATTTCAACTCCCAATGGCCACAGTCCGTCCCCCCCCTTAAAGTCTGAAGGGAAATAAACTGGCCAATTGATTAGAAAGTTTGGAGACCCCTGCACTATAGGATAAAGCAGCCATATTTATCATATCATATAGCTGACTTACTTTACATCCAAAAGACATAATAACATCACAGGCCACAGAGTTCACAATTAATACCATGTCAGTGTAATATACCCATTATTAGTTTAACTTATTTTCATTTCTTTTTTGCATCATTTGTCTGGCTATAACTGCGGGTGTTTCAGTATGAAATAAGGTTTTATTCTATCAATTAAACCTTGTAAAAGTGTAAATTCTTCCTCTGCCAGCAATAAAGAGATACTGTATATACTGGGCATTGCTCTTAGAGATATCATAAAAGGTACCATTGCTATTAGAGATATCATAACATTTTTCACCTAATTTCACCTAATGTGCAACCTACTTTCATTTCAGGTTTACCCTTGGTGATCTGCATCGTGTCTGTAACATCTGCTTTGGGCAGCTATGGAGAAGGCGAAAAGTAAGTATAGTAAACGAAGATATATATATATATATATATATATATATATATATATATATATATATATATATATGGTAGATATATTTTTCCAGCAGTCTACAGCAGTTAGTTATCAGGTTTAAGGGCGTGGCAGCCCATTTTAATTAAAAAGGGAACAAAATAAAAGTTTATTCACAGAATTGCCCACACAGGGGTTCTTCTCCAACAAGTGCAACAAATTAGAAAACGCCAAGCTTACTTCGCCTTGACTTGCAGTTCCTTGCTGAACCGGCCTACTCCTGGCCTTAACAGGATTCTCCAGCCCCCTGAGTTTGCTCACTGTGCCCAAGACTTCAGGATTTCCTTTAGCCCCCCTTGGACTCTTTAGCTGCCTCGGCTCTCCAAGCCTCACTTCCTCTGGTCTCCTAGGCCCTTGTAGTCATCCTAATCTTCCCAGTCCTTCAGACAAGAAGTCCCCCCTCACCAGGGATGTAGTCTCACACAGGGCAGACAGTTTTCCTGACAGTGGTCTGTCTTTAACCAGCAGCAAGCTGCTCACACTCCACCTTCCACCTCCAGCTGCTCTCACCAGCCCCTCGTTATATGGGCTGTGTGAACCTGGGCACACACTCTGCTGGCTGTCCACAACACCCGGGCACAGGGTTGGAGATCCCGTCCCACCCAAGACTCTTAGGGATCTCCAAACTACAGAGCCCCATCCAGAGTTCAATATTGAGTTAGCCCACTCTTTCCGGTTATAACAGCTTCAACTCTTCTAGGAAGGCTGTCCGCAAGGTTTCTGAAGTCCTGACCTCAACCCAACAGAACATCTTTGGGATGAATTAGAGCGGAGGCTGCGAGCCAGGCCTTCTCGTCCACTTCAGTGCCTGACCTCACAAATGCGCTTCTGAAAAAATGGTAAAACATTCCCATAGACACACTCCTAAACCTTGTGGACAGCCTTCCCTGAAGAGTTGAAGCTGTTATGGCTGCAAAGGGTGGGCCAACTCAATATTAAACCCTACGGACTAAGACCGGGATGCCATTAAAGTTCATGTGCGTAAAAAGGCAGGTGTCCCAATACTTTTGGTAATATAGTGTATGCTGTCTGTACAGTATAACAGGTTTCCT
This sequence comes from Lithobates clamitans, assembly GCA_037952925.1. Classification (NCBI taxonomy): domain Eukaryota; kingdom Metazoa; phylum Chordata; class Amphibia; order Anura; family Ranidae; genus Lithobates; species Lithobates clamitans. The sequence continues at coordinate 18,745,675 of JBBGZY010000438.1, forward strand.
TTATGAAAAAAAAATAAGCAGTCTTCCACAATATAAAATAACACATATAAATATTGCCAAAATAGAACTGAATGAAAAAAAATAGAATAGAACACTTTTCATAGCTTCGCCGCTATATCATCAGAAGAATTTTTAAGTATTTACATATTAAACACAGTATTTAAGAATTTGCAACCAAGTATTTTAAGGTATTAAGGTACTTTATTTTATCTTACAAGCTTCATACCTAATGCCACGGAAGGATTAGTCTAATTTACCATAATTTCTAACTCTGAAGGTGCTCACAGCCTGTGAGTCGCTGGTGACACAAATGAATATTCACTGGAACTTGGAGATAAAATAATGCCATCTTGAGAGTCTGCTTTAGAGCTCCACCGTGGGAGTATTGTCAACTGATTTATTTCTAGCCCTTACAGGTTTCTTTCTGGGACTAGCTTCAATACACTTAACTGAGCAATTATAGATCAACAATTCATCAGGACTTGGGACTTTTGTTTCCTCTAGATCAGTCACATATATATTTTTAAGTAACGGTCTAAAGAACTGTCTCCCTGAGGTCAGTGGAGCAATTCTATGACTTAATAATAAAGAAATGATGCAAGAATTTGATCACAAATAATGTTTAGTAAAATTAAAAAGTGGCTTTTTGGGGTTAGTGCTTACTGGAATTATATTTTTGTTTTTTTATTGTTAGAGAACTACAAAAAAATACAATTTAGTTGCTTTTACTTTAAAAAGTATACATGGAGATTGCAAAGTCCACAGCATTTTACAATAGAGAACACAATAGATAAACATTGATAATAATACAGAACATATATAGAGATAAAGAGAGAGAACATTTAAAAAAGGGAAAGTTGTTAGAGAGGGAAGCATATGAACAACAGACCATAACTTTATCAAACAAATACAGATACTGTGTTATGCTGATAATATAGATGTTTCTGCAAGATCTAAGGACATACTAATCAAAACTTTCCTAGTTCTGGAGTCTTGTAGGGCAAGGATTTTAAACTTCTGGGGACTCAAATAATAGGATTATTACTGTGCTGGGACCTAAGAGGTGAATTATTACCAACGTGTCTGCAAAACTATACAAAGACAAATAACATTGTTAATTTAATTTAAAAAAACAGACATACAAAAACTTGTAGCCGTTCCCCCCATAGGAGCTGCTGAGTGTTGTGGTCCGTCTGTCACCCTGCCCAGCCAGGCACACAATTTCAAGCATCCAGAGACATGAAACAGTCCTTTCACTTGTTTTTGTATTTTTATTGAGTGGAAATAAACTTGGATATTGATGAGGAACTATTGAGATGCCCAGATAATCAAAGTCAAAGTTGGGACTTCTATATACATTACATTATATACACTCCTTTTCTCCTCCTGTACATCACTTCCTTTCAGATAATCACTATTCTCTCCTCCTGCATTACTTCCTTTCTTGTACTCTCCGGACTTAGCTGGGAAAATTTACAAAAATAAGCTCCTGAGCCCAGGAGCAAGGACATCTCATAAAAAAATTTACATATGGGATTGGAGAAAGGGAACAAACTGGGATAGGGCTATTCACAAATAAATACGTACAAACATATAGGAAATATCTGGTATTTACATCATATACAGCATAACACACCTGACTACAGGTCCCTGTAGCTAACATCAACATATGATAAAATACAATTTGAGCCAGAGCATCTCTCCCTAAAGATAAATACTCTGCCCGCCGAGGTCTTGACTCCAGCCGGAGAGGGATGGACAATTGTCCCATCCCAGGAGAGCCTGAAAAGACACAACACACAACAACATCCTATTCTAACAACTACCTATACATTTTTACAGAGTTTTCTGTCAGAAGGGAGTTATAAACCTGCTGACAGAAATGATTGCATCAAAACAGCATACATCACTTCAAATACATTTTCATTCTTGTTTTGTCAGGAGGGGATTATAGCCCACTGACAGAAACAAGAGAGGGGAAAAGAACACAGCATAAGAAGTGGACAGTTCTCTTTGGAGTTCCCGATGGGAGGGGCCCCTCACCGGACTGACAGACGCCTTAAAGAGTTAATCCAAAAATCAAACCTTGCCCTTAGTGTCCTTCAATAGAAACGTTATTGGGCACAACACAGGGTGGTAGGCCGGTCTGATCCTGCAAAAGTCAGGGAGAAACAAATTCTTCAACTCTCCAGCAGTCTATGTCAATATTTCAAAGGTAAGCTGTACACGCCAACAGTCCTTCCTGTGTAGAAATGTGGGTCAGGCAGTCTCTTCATACCTCCCTCTTCCTCCCTGATGGAGACTGAGTGACACTTCGAAGACCGTCCTGCCTTCACGATCATCACCCGGTCTTTGTGGATTGCTCTCCCCAGCCGCCATTCCTGCCAAATGTCCTCAAAGAGGGCCCAGGTCTCCTCACACCCTGGCACCCGCAAAGGCTTGGGGATGTGCAGATACTCCCAAACCAGGTCATTCTTCCACTCTCCCCGGGAGTTCCCAATGATGACCATGGTCTCAGGAGGGACATAGGGATAGTCCAGAACCCACTCCAGAGCAACTCTGCGCTGAACCTCTCTCTGGAACCATGAAAAACCCGGTCAGTTCTCTTGGCTTTCCTTTTCCAGGGAAGACACAAGCATCTGGGGACCTCTTGACCCACTGCCTGTATTCAGATGCTCTGGTCTGGGTGGTGGAAGGTCTGTTGTGGAAAAGTTGTCTGCTACTGATGGGGGTTCCTGCAGCTTCTTCAGTTCCCATAGCTGGCTCTGATACATCTCCTCCCTGGGACTGGACCTCCAGGACCTGGGAACCTCCTGGCTCCCATTCCTCCTCCGAGCTGTTACTGTGAGATGACCACTCCGTTACTTCTGGTTCGCGACTACTTCTGGTTCCTGATGGGCAGTACTTACAGTTACCAGGTCCTTGACCAGGCCACAGGCCATGACAGACACCTTTTTCCTCTTGTCACTGACTTTCACAGGGGAGTCACCAGGCTCAGATGCCACTCCGCCTTTTTGGGATGTCTCCAGGCATGCTCCGGCCTTCCGGGACTTCAGCGACTGCAAGCAACACAGTCCTGAGTGCAGGTCCACATTGTAGTACTGTGGCTCCTGCTGGCTTTATGCAAGCCGGGTAAGTGATTCGCCGCAGTGTCCGCACCGGATCCATGCACTGACCACCGTGGTCGGTAGCCGGTATTCTCGACACAGCAGGCACAGTCACTCCGTCCCCTCAATTAGCCCGACGACGAATGCCCCACGATGCTCCAACTGGACACTAGTGTCCACCAGTGTCTGCTCCTGCAGATCAGCAACCAGGTCACACACAAGCACACTCCGCCATCTTGCTCCTCCGCCTCGTGATGTCTGCTAGTAGGGAACGCTGGGTCTCCTCTAGGGCATGGCACCACCCCCTCGCCTCCAGACAGGCTGGCGTCTGCGAAACTGATAGGCAGGCCCCTCCCTCGGCGTGCTGCTGTAAGCCCTTGTTAGACAAACTGAAGTTTACAGGCACACTGGAACTAGCGAGACTTGTCCGGGCATGTCACTCGGCACTGACTGTGCCCGAGCAACTGAGAGCAGATAGTCGCTGACTTTTCCGGTGGTTGCGGGTAGCAACAATAAAGTTTGTAGCTCATGCCTCCCTGAAAGGAATACTTCTAGCACAGTCTAGCACAGGCACCCACAGGTTGACCCCGATCACCTCGGGCAACAGTAGACACTTCCAGGCACACTTTACTGTCTAAAGCAAGAGTTTGAAGCACAAGTTCAGGGTGTCCAGAAATAGCATATCATTGGACATATTTGTAATCCATCTTGAAATGTCCAGCATTAGCAGATCGCTGGACATATTTGTAATCCATGGGCACAAGGTAAAAGTTACTGAATTGCAGGTTTAAAGCATACGTGTCCATCCCAGACATTGTTGGGGCAACTTGGGAAAGCAGGTAGCAATAATTTGAACTTGAAGGCAGCTCCTGCTGATTGCTATGGACAACGACACTCGATGCTGTAGTACTGAATGCAGGCAGAGCATACAGATCCTTCCGCTAAGTTCAATTCCTCAATTCGTGGAACAAAGTGCAGTTCCCTGGCTCGTTCAACTTCGGTTGCTAGGGGCAATGCCTGGCAGGTTACCTGTGAACAGACATCCCAGACCAGCCCCCAAATGCAGCGGTACCCCCGCAAGAGCTGCTGAGTGTTGTGGTCCGTCTGTCACCCTGCCCAGCCAGGCACACAATTTCAGGGATCCAGAGACATGAAATAGTCCTTGTACTTGTTTTTTGTATTTTTATTGAGGGGACATAAACTTGGATAGGGATAGGGAACCTATGTGACCCTATGTGTCCCAGATAATCAAAGTCAAAGTTGGGACTCTTCTCCTCCTGCACATCACTTCCTTTCTTGCACTCTCCGGACTAGCTAGCATTGATTTGGTAGGCCTGACACTGGTTCAGCCAGGCCTAAAGCAGGTGCCCTTTACAGGCAGGGATCTTTTGGCCCCTATGGTGTAGCAAATGATTGAAAAGCCCCAGTACTAGCTGTCCCTGTGGCTACTGCTCCCAGTGCCACCTCTTCAGGCACTGTCAGCCCTCCTGGCTGCAGCTGCCTCTATCCACTGCCCGTGACACCATCATCCTCTAGACTGGCTCTGCACCCATCCCAGACTGCTGCATCTCAGTCCTCTCAGGCATGCCTCCAATTCCACCCAATAGTGTGCTCAGTTACCAGACTTCTTGGCTGCCTCTGTGAAACTCCTGGAGACTTGCCCGGCAGTGTTCCCCCCGCTGTCCTCTCTTCCTCCTCCTGTGCCTCCTGTTCAGGACACCTCTGTGGGTTGTAAGAGGGTCCCATCCGCACCTGAGCCCAGACCCAAGGTCACCCCCCCAGACTGGGGAGCTCCCTCAAAGGCCCCGACACTCCATCTCCATCTTCCACCCGATACAATTCCTCCCCAGCTGGACTGACCCTGGGTATTTAAGGAGGCTTGCCAATCCAGACTGGGGATTGGTCAAGGCTCCTCAGAACACTCCAGGTGGTTCCATCTCCCCTCAGCCTCTCTTTCCAGAAAGCACTAGAAGATTCTGGAAAGAAGTATGAGGTCCTAGTGATGCCACCTGTGAGTCACCCAGCACTACTCTGAGCCACTCCTAACCCAGATCATAAAACACACTCAGGCTTGGCTGCCAGCCAAGCCTGGAAATGTACCTACTCTGAAAAATAAACCTGCACTATTTCTCTAGCACACTAGAGGGTGCTACACACTAAATAGATTTCTTCCCATTAAAGCATAATTCTTATTTTTATCATTTGTACAGTAGAATTGTGAAAAGCTAACCTATTGGTAATAAAACAACAATTGCAAAACAAAATAGCCATCATTTAGGTTACAATTAATTTAAAATTCATGAGGACCAGTCAATTTATTGCTATCATGAATTATGCCATCATAAAAACACTGCTGTGACTTCAACTCTACTTGATTTGTTGATACTATATAGATCTGCACATTTTAACCACTTCAATACAGGGCACTTTCACCCCCTTCCTTCCCAGACCAATTTTCAGCTTTCAGCGCTGTCACACTATGAATGACAATTGCGCGGTCATGTAACACTGCACTCAAATGAAATTTTCATCATTTTTTTCACACAAATAGAGCTTTTTTTATGTGGTATTTAGTCACTGCTGGGGTTTTTATTTTTTATGCTACAAATAAAAAAAGACCGAAAATTTTCCAAAAAAATTCGTTTTTCTTAGTTTCTGTTTTGCAAATAAGTAATTTCTCTTGATAAAGAGACCGATTTTTTTTATTGGCACAATAAATGTGTATAGGGACAGGGGTATATCAGTGGTGCTTGGTGTACTTGGTGTACTTTTGTATGGTGATATGTAACAGATCTCTGTGTAAAATCAGCCTCACACAGAGAGCTGTCACAGATCTGTTTACATTGTCAGACTGTGATTGGACACAGCGTCAGATGATCGGGAGGGCCAATCACAGTGCCCATATCCCTATCTCTGCTCAGCTGGATCCTGTGATCAGAATAATCGACCACTCCTTCTGAGGGATGTTCCTGAATGTCCACTTGGAATGAGGAAAGGACCACCCGGCCGTTTATGTGCAGTGGCCGGGTGGGAAGTAGTTAAAGAGTACCAGATTCTTAAGGACTTGTTTCCTAACATGTCACACAACTAAAGTAGGGATGCTGCTCTAAGCAAAAGTTTCCCAATCTTAACCATGTGAGCTCTGGAAGGTTTTACCTTCTTCATGACCAGGCCATTTATTGCTATTCAGCACTGTGCTACTTTAATTGGCAGCTGTGCGGTCCAAGCAACACTGTAGGCAAATTACATTTTTATCATTTTTTTTTCACACAAATAGAGCTTTCTTTTGGTGGTATTTGATCAACACTGTTTTTTTTATTTTTTTCAATATAAATGAAAAAAGACCAAAGATTTTGAAAAAAAACCCAATATTTTCCACTTTCTGTCATAAAACATATCCAATAAAATAAAATTTCATCATAAATTTAGGCCAAAATTTATTCTGCTACATATCTTTGATAAAAAAACAAGCATCTACAAATTATGGTATATACACTGAGCAAAATTATAAACGTAACACTTTTGCGTTTGCCCCTATTTATCATGAGCTGAACTCAAAGATCTATGACTTTTTCTATGTACACAAAAGGCCTATTTCTCTCAAATATTGTTCACAAATCTGTCTAAATCTGTGTTAGTGAGCACTTCTCCTTTGCCGAGATAATCTATTCACCTCACAGGTGTGGCATATCTAGATGCTGTTTAGACAGCATGATTATTGCACAGGTGTGCCTTAGGCTGGCCACAATAAAAGGCCACTCTAAAATGTGCAGTTTAACTGTATTGGGCAGGGGGGGGGTGTCGGGGGTCCGAAAACCAGTCAGTATGAGTATCTGGTGTGACCGCTATTTACCTCACGCAGTGCAGCACATCTTCTTCAATGGCTATGCGAAGTTGCTGGATATTGGCAGGAATTGGAACATGCTGTCGTATACGCCGATCCAGAGCATCCCAAACAAGCTCAATGGGTGACATGTCTGATGAGTATGCTGGCCAGGCAAGAACTGGGATGTTTTCAGCTTCCAGGAATTGTGTACAGAACCTTGCATGGGACCGTGTATTATCATTCTGCAACATGAGGTGATGGTCGTGGATGAATGGCACAACAATGGGGCTCAGGATCTCGTCACGGTATCTCTGTGCATTCAAAATGCCATCAATAAAATGCACTTGTGTTCGTTGACCATAGCATACGCCTTCCCATACCAAAACCCCACCTCCACCATGAGCCACTCAATCCACAACATTAACATCAGCTAACTGCTCAAACTGGGATTCATCTGTGAAGAGAACACCTATCCAAATTGCCAGACGCCATGAAATATGAGCACTTTTCCACTCAAGTCGGTTACGACGATGAACTGCAGTTAGGTCAGTGCTTTTGATGACTTGTGTAGAAAAAAGAACAGTGTTAAAATATATGAAGAAAGTTGTTGAGCAGAACTTACAAAAAAGTGCAAATTAGTGACCATATAATGTGAACAGTGTTACCATAAATCACATATAAACAAGAAAATGCTGAATACTGCCAAAAACTTGCATAAATCGCATATAAAATCACATATGAAACAAGAAAAATGCTAAATAAATAAAAACTTGCATAGATCAAGCAAAACTGAAAAATACATACAAGGCCAAAGGATCATTTAAATATGGAAAGCGCTACAATAAAAGTGCAAAAAATATGGTGAAAAAAAAAATATAGTGACTATCTAAAAAAAGTCCATAAAAGTGACTAAAAAATCTTCATATGAATATGTGACTTGATGTGATTGCTTGACCTCGTGATACCTGTCACCTCTAGTAAAAGGACCGCCAGCGACCCCCCTTACGCAGGGAGGTCAAAGAGCGCAATTTGGATTGCAGATCCCCAGAAATGAAGTCCAAATCTCCTGGGCCTCCTTGATCTCTCGGGCGTCTCTTGTCAGTATCCTGGACGGTCTCTCAATCACGGTAAGTATCCCAAGTGTTCAAAAGATTGTGCAAATCTTGCAAAAAAGATATGATACTCCAAATAGTGTGATATTGTTTCATCAAGAGGATTTATTAGAGTAAATGATACAATGCTGTTTGGGAGCTTCCACAAGTCTCCAATTAGCTTAAAAACAGGTTTAAAACAAAGAGTTGCTAGCAAGTAAAAAAGTCCTGTATACAGACATTTAAAAAGCGATCGCTCATGCGCACTGTGCGCACTGTTCACATTATATGGTCACAAATTTGCACTTTTTTGTAAGTTGTGCTCAACAATTTTCTTCATATATTTTAGCGCTGCACTTTGTTCTACACATTTATTTTATACCTCATATCTGGGTTATAGTGTTCAGCTGCTGGATGCTGTTTTTTACCAAGCACGGATATTACCACCCTATTTAATTTCTGCATTTGGTGACTTGACAAATGTCATTTGAAAGTACTTCAAAAAATATTTGCTTTTAACATTTTGATTTTGGAATGAATGGACTTCTCCAAATGAAAACAACATTCAATGTTAAAAAAAGTGTCAGTGTTTGAAAATACATTTTAATCCTGCTCCTTGAAATTTTCTCGTCACTGCAGTCGAAAGCAAATGTCAATTTGACCCCAGTAACAATTCCAAACATTGTTAAAACGGAAATGTTTTAATTCAGTTCTTCCTGTGTGTGGCCAACTTAATGTCTGGTATTTATTCATGTGACCAGCAGGGAAAAATTCAAGAATTATCAGATTGTTTGTATATTTTATAGTTGTTACTTAGGGGGAAAAAAAGTAACTAAAGCCATAGCAGACAATATAGAGTCTGGAAGCACGGGGGGCAAAGCCATCTGACTACTCAGTGATTTATGCAGGTAGCAGTAGTGTTTTAGAAAAAGCATTTTGCATAAAATTTGTATTTATATGAAGTTTTAGCTCCTGTATATGAGTACTGTGGAAACAATTAATATTGTGTACCATTGGAAAAATTGTGTAGAGATATAGAAGGATGAGACTTAATCATTTTTCAAAAGAAAAAAACTTTATTTGCCTGTTACTGTACTGTTTGGTAACATACTGTATAGCAAACTTCACCTTTTGCAGACTCTTAGGGAAGAGCAGCGCTTGGCAGAATGAAGTCTGCCCATTCAAATACTGAGACTCTAAAAATATAATGATATCTGTATGGCTGCAGTGCAATATCAGTTTCTGAATCAGCCTCTCAGCAGCTTCCCTCTCACAAAAAAAGACAAAAAGAGGATTTACAATTTACCTGGAAATCTTCTATAATTTAAAAATGTCTTAGATATTCTATGGGGGCAAAGCATCTAAAATGGCAAATAAAGAATAGTAGCATTAATTTGTCCGGATAAATTGACTTTCTGAGTCACCAGCCTTTTGCTTGCCTATGTTCTGATCTTTTAGCACAACTGAAAAGCTGGAAATTATTTCATCTTTAAGAGTAGAATAAGTGATGTAGAAAGAGAGCTGACTGGCACCAGACACTCATTTTTCTTGCAAGAATGCCACATGTGCCTACGTCCTCAAAATATGTACCCTGGGAACATGAGATTAGATCACTCCATCACTGCACAAAGAATAAACCCCTCTCAGGTTTATAGACTGAGTACAATGACAGGCATTAACGTGGTCATTTATCAAATGCCCAGGAGAGCCGCCTTCCCAAAAACTGATACAAATACATATATTTCTTTTGCTAAATCCTTCAACATCAGCAACAAATAAGCTTAAAGCTTGCCATATATTGTGTTTTGCTTTGGGAGCTTTTTTCTTTCTCGCTATGCTAAATCATTTGCTTTTTTATTGAAAAAAGAAAATTTGCCCTGCTGGCACTGCAAACATTCTCTGAAAACCTAAAACTTTCCTGACAAAAAATTGTCTTTTTCAACCGCTCTTTTAATGTAAAAGATATTGCCTGAGGCAGACGTCTTTGCTTCTTAGCCCTGGGCTGCTCAGCTTGGACTGGAAATTCAGTACATCTTTATATTCAACTTTAGGGCTCCTTACAATTTCTCAGAGACACTATCATTTGACTATTATAGAAAATAACATTACTTTAGAGATTAGTAGTTGTACTGAAAGACCATGTCAGATAAGGTTGTTTCCATCCTCCTTGTGTTTTTCATATCTTCTGTTGTTCTTTTTAGTAGCACTGTGTCTCCTTTGTACTTACATTTTAAATAAAATATCTCTCAGTCAATAGGTCGCCAAGAATCATGGCTCGAATAGCTAATACATTTACCAGAAACAACATTGATAGGCCCCACAAAAGTTAGAAACAAGTGTTTGTTTACTTCATCTGTACATGTATTAAACTTAAATAGAAGTTGGCAAATCACATGACTGGATAATTCAAGGGAATATTAACACAATTTCGTGAAATTAACACAATTTAGTGAATAATAACACAATTTAGTCAAAATTCCCCACTTCTTTAGTAAATCAACCCAATTACAGCGAACACCTATCATACACACTACTATGTGTGACAGCAACTACTGTATAAGTAAATAAAACCTATAGTCTATACATTTGCTGATTCTGCATACCAAACATTTTTGTAGAATCGAGGAGCACCATTGGTGGACTTTAACCACTTCAGCCCCGGAAGGATTTTACCACTTCCTGACCAGGCCATTTTTTGCACTACGGAACTGCGTGGCTTTAACTGACAATTGCGTTGGTCCTGCAACGTTGCACCCAAATTAAATTGATGTCCTTTTTTCCCCACAAATAGAGCTTTCTTTTGGTGGTATTTGATCACCTCTGCAGTGTTTATTTTTTGTTTTTATTTTAAACAAAAAAATAGCGACAATTTTGAAAAAAAAAAAATATTTTTTACTTTTTGCTATAATAAATACCCTAAAAAAAATTCTTTATAAGTTTTTAAGGCCATAATGTATTCTTCTACATATTTTTGGTTAAAAAAAAAACACAATAAGCGTATATTGATTGGTTTGCGCAAAAGTTATATCGTGTACAAAATAGGGGATATATTTATTTATGGGACTGCGACATTGCGGCGGACAGATCGGACAATTTTGACACTTTTTTTGGGACCATTGATATTTATACAGCGATCAGATCTAAAAATAGTCACTGATTACTGTATAAATGTCACTGGCAGGGAAGGGGTTAACACTAGGGGGCGATCAAGATGTTAAGTGTTCCCTAGGGAGGTGTTTCTAACTGTGGGGGGAGTGGACTGACAGGGAGTACAGAGAGATCGCTGTTCCTGATCACTAGGAACAGCAGATCTCTCTCTACTTCCCTGACAGAACGGGGTTCTGTCTGTTAACACTGACAGATCCCTGTTTTGGCTCTCTGAGGAGCAATTGTGGGTCGCCGATGGACATCGAGGCTGCAGTCCACGCACGTCGGTGTCGGCGTTGTGCCTCTAGTGGCGCATGTGCCCTCTATAGCTCTTAAAGTGGCCGACATACACCTGCGGCGGTTTGTGCAGCCGTGCCAAAATGCCGCAGTATAATGACGGTGGCTGGTCAGCAAGTGGTTAAAATATTTTCTTCGTTTTAAATAGAGTCATTCTTGAAAGTCCTTTTCAGTGTTTTATTGTTGTCTGTGTCATTGCTTGGGAGATTTACTCTCTCTGCTTGTCCTGATGACCATTGTCAAAGTGAAAATGAAGGGAAATCTCAAATTGTACATTTGTCACCGGAACAGGGGGTACGGTGTTTTTTATTTTTTTCAAATTTCAGTGACAACTGTCAGAAATTGGATTACCCATAGAGAGATTTTCTATCACATACCATTGGGGTTTATTTACTAGCGGGAGAGTGCAAAATCAGGCCCACTTCTGCATTAAAACCAATCAGCTTCTAACCTCAGCTTGTTCAATTAAGCTTTGGCAATAAAACCTGGAAGCTGATTGGTTTCTATATCTAGAAGTGAGCCTGTTTTTGCACACTCCAGCTTTAGTAAATAAACCCCAGAGTGTCTTGAAATGGAAAGTGAAGGGAAACCTCCCTAATGGAACACAAACAGCATAAAGTGTTCTAACCCTTTCCTACTCTATCTAAAATGTTTATCTTGTTGCCACTGCTGTCACACATGTATGTGGTGTCATGGAAATGGGCCTTCTTCTGAGGTGCCGAATATATATGCATTGTCATTTCCGCTGGAAGCACATTCCTCTGGGAGGAGGACAGGCTGCGGCGTATAGAGAGGCACCTCCGGTCACGGCTATGCTGGTTACTCCCAGTGCTTCCTGGTCCACGAGTACACTCTGTACGGGCTGGCTGACGTCACATCCGGTCAAATGAAGCGGGGCGGTGCACACGTTCAGATCATGCGTGCTCCTTCATCAGGCGTTCACTTAGATGCACTTAAATGGCGCTGCTCTTCTTGTTTTTGTTTCTGCAGAGTTCCTTTTAGCACATTTGAGCCGGCAGCCGTCCATAGCCAGCATTTTATCCCAGTGCCTTTGTTTTTACATTGAACTTTTATTCTCATTGCCCATGCTCAATCCATCCAGCCACTTAGTGCGCCAAAGATTGTTTGTCTTTTTTGTGTCCACCATTACAATGTGAGCAAAAAAAAATAGCCTGATGATGAAAGTTTTTAAAATACTATCTATATAATTTGCAATTTTGCATAGATATAGAAAGAGAAAGAGTGTATAGAAAGAGAATATGCATGTAATAAAATGAGACAGAATACAAAGATCTTTATCAAGACCAGGGTATTAAAGATGGTTTTACTCCATTCTGCTCGGACTATCACTCCCTTTACTCCATTTACCCCCCTATAAATAACCACACACAACCACAAGCTGGATTTAAATGGCCCTTTCCTACTCTAAAATGTTTATCTTGTTGCCACTGCTGTCACACATGTATGTGGTGTCATTGAAACGGGCCTTCTTCTGAGGTGCCGAATATATATGCATTGGCATTTCTGCTGGAAGCACATTCCCAGCTCAAAGACCAAAACTGACACCAACAGCTGCTGGTCTTGCACTAACAATGAAGAATCGGAAAGACTAGGTCTTGATCTTGTGATCGAGTTGATAGTTTGTAATTGGCTACCACCTTGATCAATACAACTTACACCCTGTCCTCTATTTCTCCTCTTGAATGGAGAAAAGATACAATGTATCTTTTTCTCCTATTCAGAGGAGAAGAATGTAAATAAATAAACAAAGTGTGTGTGTAAAAAATATAAAAATAATAAGATACAATTACCAGATCAAAGCTTAAAGTGGATGTAAATCCGAATTTTTTTTTATGTCATATTGTAGAGTATAAGATTTCCTATCATTTGAGCCCAGTCTTGCCATACAGAGTTAATCCATCTCTGAGCAATCCTCTTTTTTTGTTCAGTGAGAAAATTCTTGACAAAATGAGGAAAACTTTGTCAAATTCTCACCCTTGCTGTGAGTGACAGGTGATTTACATATCTCGTGCAATAGCCTAAGTAAGACACAGGCAGTATTTTATAATTCCCTCCCACTGGTCTGATGGGGGGGTTGCTGCTGGACACAGCTATATTACACACATATATATATATTTATTATACTGTATTAAGCTGTGTCCAGCAGCAACCCCCCCCCCCTGTAGATGACATTTCCATCCTTTCCTCCGCTCTCCATCCTGACAGAGCCCGCTGGAATGGAGGGGAGTCGGCTGCGGGGGATGAGGGGGGTGGAGGAGGAAGACACAGCGGGCGGATAAGGACAGGAGGGGGGCCAGAGAAGAAGGGGAGGTGGTGGTGGTGGAGAGAACACATCAGACGCTGGAGGAGGAGGACAGAAGGGACAGTCGGGGGTGATCAGTGCAGCGGAGGGACAGCCGTGAGCACCAATCATCCCCAACTGTCACTGGACAGTGACAGGAGCCATGAGCGTGCTCCTCTTCCCCTGTGCGCGCACTTTTCACTCCAGCCAGGCGCGAGTGTAGAGGTGGGCGGGGAGTCTGGTGATGTCATGACTCCGGCCATCGAGCGCCGTACAACGGACCCGCCCACTTAATCCGGCGTTTTTGGGGGCTGAAAACAGACAGAGGGGAGACATTTGAAAGGTAAGGATACATGCAGGAGGCATGTATATCCTTATAGATCACCCCTATGGCAGTACTTAAAAAAAGATGGGAGTGGGTTTATATCCACTTTAATCTAGGTTACTGTCAGGGTAAAAGTTCAAAACTGAGATCAGAGTTTAGGGCTAAAAGCTCAGGGTTATGATGTTTTAGGTATGATTAAAAATATGTTTTTTACTTCTTGTCAGTGCGCCATCTGAAGTAGAAACAAGAAGAGTGCAGGAGGAGTGCTAAAATGTGAAGAAATGTATTATTGACATCAATAATAATACACCCACACGTAGCTAGCTAGGGGTCTCCAGCATAAGAGCCATCCATATAGTTGAGATGTACAGACACAGGATCTCCCTGTCACAGGCAAGCTGTCGGTGAAAACACTAATCCCTTTGTGCTAGACCTACTTACAAAGATAGCATTGGCTGTCGCTCTGCAGATTTGTGGGAGGCAAATTATACTGCTGCACCACCTACTGCTTGGCACACAAATGCGCTTATTCTATGCAGTCAAAATATACGCAAACTTTTTGATTATATGCCAAACAAATTGAAACATTCATGCAAAAGTTCGCAAATAGGGATTTTACTATTTCTGAGGCACATGTTACATTCTACGAAAGCATGGAACGTGAATTATTGTTTATTTGTTGCATTAGTAAACATGTTGCAATCTGCACTGTTTTAATGTTGCACCACTGATAGCCCCATTTTGTATGCATTGGAATAACGTTGTGACTGTAAATGTCATTATGCCTTCTTCTGTTACCCGCTACTCTATTTGTACCAACCTCACCCTTACTGAAATTCCCTGTCATTTCACTTATTTTGTCATGCTTCCTGTATGGTTAAAATTACCTCTTTGGCTCAGCAATCGTAAGAGTTTCGTATAACCTCTTGAGAACACCATGCAGTGTGATATCAGAGTGAGAATTGTGAATCTGCCAACCTAATAGCACTGAATACCCGCAGTCTTCCTAGAGGCACAATAAAGAGATTGTAGGATCTAGCTGCAATGGATTACATAACATTCAGGTTAAGATAAATTGTGCAGACTTCCTGGCTGTAGCACAAACATATTATTTTTTTGGATAACCTAAATACAGACTTCCATTTTGTTGTTGTCTGTAGTTTCTTATTACAATCCAGATTCTGAGGTTTGTGGTAAAATGTGAATTTTCTTTTTCAGCTGTTGGCTGTCTCTTCAGAAAGGAGCAATATGGGCATTTGTGGCACCAGCACTTTTCGTTATTGTTGTAAGTATAATAGAATTTGTTGCAGCTTTATGGTTATTCAGTTTTCAAATATCAAACAGCTAAAGGAGAGTGGAATTATAAATGCAGTGATGCATGACATCCAGGCTTAGAATTTATAGTATTATCACTTCCAGTAAATTTTTGTAAGTATGTTTTTATATAGCTTACTGTATCTAGCTGCTGCTCAGAAGGCTAAATAGCAGTTCTATTAAACATTTTGTCATACTGCTTGCAGGCTTGAATAAAGACCTGTACAAGTACTGTTGACCTATTCTTAACCCAACCTGTGAGCTGTGACCCACAGTATTGCCCATACCCAGAATATGAACTCTATTGTAACCACAACCTTACCTGAAACTCTTTTATTGCTGCCATCATATAAGAGGCTCCCATTTTACAAGAGTTGCAAGAAAGCTTTCTTATTACAGAAGATTACTGTATTAAAGCAGAATTCGATCTCACCTTTATATAAGTCTGCCATAACTATAATGCCGCGTACACACGATTGGAAATTCCAACAACAAATGTTCGATGGGAGCTTGTTGTCGGAAATTCCGACCGTGTGAAGGCTCCATCGGACATTTTTTGTCGGAATTTCCGACAACAAAAATTTGAGAGCTGGTTCTCAAATTTTCCAACAACAAAATCCTTTGTCGGAAATTCCGCTTGTGTGTACACAATTCCGACGCACAAAATTCCACACATGCTCAGAATCAAGCAGAAGAGCCGCACTGGCTATTGAACTTGATTTTTCTCGGCTCGTCGTACGTGTTGTACGTCGCCGCGTTCTTGAGTTTCGGAATTTCCGACAATATTTGTGTGACCGTGTGTATGCAAGACAAGTTTGAGCCAACATCTGTTGGAAATAAATCCAGGATTTTGTTGTCGGAATGTCTGATTGTGTGTACGCGGCAAAAGATATAAATTGTTGTATTAGAAACTGCTGACTTATTAAAAGGGACAGTTAGATGCTGCTGCTATGGAAGCTGTTAGAGACTGCTGACATGTTATCACAGATTAATGCCCTTCACATGGGGCAGACTCCATCAAGCGGATCTGATCCCTGCTAAACAGGCAGATGATAGGTCTGTGTCCGCTCCGCTGAGGCAGAGCAGACATGAACATAGCCCTCTGTTCTCTATGGGGTGGTCAGATGCAAATAAACTGCCTGTCCATTTCTGTCTGACTAGATCCCCATCTGTCTGTTTTGGCAGACCGGATTGGATTGGATGCAGGCATTAAACAGGCACATCTTCGTTTACATCCACCTCCCAATAAAGAACAATGGGTGGTCCGAGTGCATCTGCCTGAAAAATGGACCAGTGGACCTTATCAGTCCACTTGTGTGAAAGGGGACTAAAAGACTTATTACAAGTGATTGAGAGACTGCTGACAAGTACAAAAGATTGCTAGAGACTGCTTCCACGTTTAAAAAATTTGAGATTCTCATATATTCTTACCTGCTTAATATAAGTAAAAAACAAGCTTCCATATGCACTCTGTATGTAAATCAAGTACAAGCTAAAACCCAATTCTAAAGCTAGCCCACAGCAACCAATACTGCAACCAACCCACATCCCTATTTATCCCACAAGTACATGAAACCAACCCACTGCAGAATTCTAGCCTGAAATCCACATTCAAATATATTTAATGTAATAAAATAGGTAATCCATCTGGATTACATGCACATTACTTTAATGTATGTAAATATCGTTTGCTATATAACGTGTGCTTTGCATAACCTTAATTATTCAGTTATACCATGGTTGCCTAGCAATCAAGTATTATATGCCTTTAAAGCAGAACTGTCTGTAGGCAATAATAAAAAAAAACATTTCTTGCAGTTATTAATACAATAAAAATGACTATATATATAGATATATATTTATATATATCTATATATATAGATATATATCTATATATATATATATATATATATATATATATATATATATATATATATATAAATCTGTATATATAGATCTATATATATATATATATATATACAGTGGGAACGGAAAGTATTCAGACCCCCTTAATTTTTCACTCTTTGTTATATTGCAGCCATTTGCTAAAATCATTTAAGTTCATTTTTTCCTCATTAATGTACACACAGCACCCCATATTGACAGAAAAACACAGAATTGTTGACATTTTTGCATATTTATTAAAAAAGAAAAACTGAAATATCACATGGTCCTAAGTATTCAGACCCTTTGCTGTGACACTCATATATTTAACTCAGGTGCTGTCCATTTCTTCTGATCAACCTTGAGATGGTTCTACACCTTCATTTGAGTCCAACTGTGTTTGATTATACTGATTAGACTTGATTAGGAAAACCACACACCTGTCTATATAAGACCTTACAGCTCACAGTGCATGTCAGAGCAAATGAGAATCATGAGGTCAAAGGAACTGCCTGAAGAGCTCAGAGACAGAATTGTGGAAAGGCACAGATCGGGCCAAGGTTACAAAAAAATGTCTGCTGCACTTAAGGTTCCTAAGAGCACAGTGGACTCAATAACCCTTAAATGGAAGACGTTTAGGATGACCAGAACCCTTCCTAGAGCTGGCCTGAGCTATCGGGGGAGAAGAGCCTTGGTGAGAGAGGTAAAGAAGAACCCAAAGACCACTGTGACTGAGCTCCAGAGATGCAGACGGGAGATGGGAGAAAGTTGTAGAAAGTCAACCATAACTGCAGCCCTCCACCAGTCAGGGCTCTATGGCAGAGTGGCTCGACAGAAGCCTCTCCTCAGTGCAAGACACATGAAAGCCTGCATGGAGTTTGCTAAAAAAACACCCGAAGGACTCCAAGATGGTGAGAAATTAGATTCTCTGGTCTGATGAGACCAAGATAGAACTTTTTGGCCTTAATTCTAAGCGGTATGTGTGGAGAAAACCAGGCACTGCTCATCACCTGTCCAATACAGTCCCAACAGTGAAGCATGGTGGTGGCAGCATCATGCTGTGGGGGTGTTTTTCAGCTGCAGGGACAGGACGACTGGTCGCAATCGAAGGAAAGATGAATGTGGCCAAGAGCAATATAACAAAGAGTGAAAAATTTAAGGGGGTCTGAAAACTTTCCGTCCCCACTATATATATATATATATATATATATATATATATATATATATATATATATTTTTTTTACATATCAAAAACAAATATTCATGAAAGAGGGCAAAGAGATCCTTGAGTAATAAACCTGGGAACTAGCTGCTGTCAACCATTACAAAAACAAGAAGTGCAGCAATATAAATACTTTAATTCTAAGCAGTAGAATAACACTCACGGGATAATAGAATGTCAGCGTTTTAGAAGAAATAGGGTGTTCATCCGCTCTGGGAGGAGGACAGGCTGCGGCGTATAGAGAGGCACCTCCGGTCACGGCTATGCTGGTGGCTCCCAGTGCTTCCTGGTCCACGGGTACACTCTGTACGGGCTGGCTGACGTCACATCCGGTCAAATGAAGCGAGGCGGTGCACGTGTTCAGAGCATGCGTGCTCCTTCCTCAGGCGTTCACTTAGATGCACTTAGATGGCGCTACTCTTCTTGTTTTTGTTTCTGCAGAGTTCCTTTTAGCTCATTTGAGCCGGCAGCCATCCATAGCCAGCATTTTATCCCAGTGCCTTTGTTTTTACATTGAACTTTTATTCTCATTGCCCATGCTCAATCCATCCAGCCACTTAGTGTGCCAAAGATTGTTTGTCTTTTTTGTGTCCACCATTACAATATGAGCAAAAAAAAAAAAAAAATAGCTTGATGATGAAAGTTTTTAAAATACTATCTATATAATTAGCAATTTTACGTGTATAGAGAGAATATGCGTGTAATAAAATGAGACAGAATACAAAGACCTTTATCAAGCCCAGGGTATTAAAGATGTTTTTTCTCCGTTCTGCTCTGACTATTACTCCCTTTACCCCTTATAAATAACCACACACAACCACAAGCTGGATTTAAATGACCGAAGCAGCCACTGTATAAATAACATTTAAATAACATGTTAAACCCAGTTTAACTGGAGCCTCAAGGTCCAAGTAGGCATTAAAGAAGAAAGTACCTGCATCAAACTTAGGCCTCCAGCTGCCACACCACCGACTAGGAGGCAACCACTCACAGATACCAACATACAAACTACTGGGAGCTGTATCTCAGACAGGTTTCCACCAATTATATGTTTACCCATATTAACCTAAAAGGACTTTGTACCCCGCTTGCTTCCATGACAAAAAGACCCCATTAACCACTTAAGGACAGAGCCTTGTTTTGAGATTTGGTGTTTACAAGTTTAAAACTGTTTTTTTTTTGCTAGAAAATTACTTAGAACCCCCAAACATTATGTATATTTTTTTCTAACACCCTAGAGAATAAAATGGCGGTCATGGCAATACTTTCTGTCACAACGTATTTGCACAGCGGTCTTACAAGTGCACTTTTTTTGGAAAAATACACTTTTTTGAATTAAAAATAAGACAACAGTAAAGTTAGCCGAGTTTTTTTTTTATATTGTGAAAGATGATGTTACGCTGAGTAAATTGATACCCAACATGTCACGCTTCAAAATTGAGCCCGCTCGTGGAATGGCGACAAATTTTTACCCTTAAAATTCTCCATAGGCAATGTTTAAAAAATTCTACAAGTTGCATGTTTTGAGTTGCAGAGGAGGTCTAGGGCTAGAATTATTGCTCTCACTCTAGCGATTGTGGTGATACCTCACATGTGTGGTTTGAACACCATTTTCATATGCGGGCGCTACTCACGTATGCGTTTGCTTCTGCGCGCAAGCTCGGCGGGACAAGGCGCATTAAAAAAAAATTTCTTATTTATTTTACTTTTTATTTTTACACTGTTCTTTAAAAAAAAATTGTGTTCCTTTTATTCCTATTACTTGTAATAGAAAAAAAGCATGTCAGGACCTCTTAAATATGAGATCTGGGGTCAAAAAGACCTCAGATCTTATATTTACACTAATATGCAATATAAAAAAAATAATAATAAAAAATGTAGTTTGAAAAAAAAAAAAGTCCCTTTAAGAGCTATGAGCGGAAGTGACGTTTTGACATCGCTTCCGCCCTGCGATGGGTTTGGAGCCGGCATCTTCCCCTCACTCAGCTCTATACCACAGAGGGGAGCGGACCCGATCGCCTCTGCCGGCGGCTCCGGTAAGTGGCGGAGGGTACCAGAGAAACAGACCTTTCTCAATAAAAATCTTTTGGAAACATCAAAAGTGATCTTGTGGCTAATCCACCACTGAGACCACTTTTACTTGTAATAGAAAAAAAGCATGTCAGGACCTCTTCAATATGAGATCTGGGATAAAAAGACCTCAGATCTCATATTTACACTAAAATGCAATAATAACAAAAAAAAAAAAGTCGTTTGGAAAAAAAACCAAAAAAAGTCCCTTTAAGAGCTATGGGTGAAGGTGACGTTTTGATGTTGCTTCCGCCCTTGCAATGGTATGGAGCTGGGTTGGGGCCATCTTCCCCTCACTCAACTCCATACCAGAGAGGGGACAGGACCCGATCGCCTCCGCTGCTGCCAGCAGCGGAGGCCAGCGGAGAAACAGATCTTTCTCAATAAAAATCTTTTGGAAACATCAAAAGTGATCTTGTGGCGAATCCACTGCTGAGACCACTTTTATCTGAAAACTGTCCGGCCGCTGAAAAAGTAGATACCGGGGTTATGGCAGCTATCTGCTGCCATAACAATGATATTCCACTTCAAACAGCCGACGTATAACCACGGCGGTCAGCAAGTGGTTAAAAACAAGAGAGCTTCCATAAAAAAAAAAAAAAGGGGGGGAGCAAAAATTCAGAATAAAGAACGGTGAAGGAAGTTTTCCCATACGCAGCTTCCCCCTGACTGAAGCCCTTCTGAGAACCCTAGTTTGACCACTGCCTGCATCTCCACCCGTTCCTGCCCTGGGCACCAGTCAAGTAAGTCCCTACAACTTATATTTTCATTCAGACTAGGCTGAAATCCTGCCTAGGCTGAAACCCCTTTAACCTCTGTCATGCCGACCCTCCGTCCATGTTTTTTCTCTCCTTTATCCTGGGCTTCACTTTAGCTAATTTTTTTTATAAATATATAACAAAAATAAATGTGCAAAATATCTATGGGAACAGGGCAAGGCACTGCAAGACAGGAGCAATATAACAAATTATGAGACGGATACTATAAACTCACTCCCTGATTCATTAATCCCAGCTCTACAACTGTCTGCCAATATAATACATGTCAAAAATGTTAATAGCTGCCTGTGAACAAGTTTCCTTATTTTTGTGGCATAATCACACACTTTCCTGCACTGTGGATAACTTGGCATTCAGGCTGCTGTAGCAGTGTTTAAAAATGGCAAATCTTATGTATGTTACTTTTGGTGAACTTTATGCCTTTTGGTGGATTTGAAAGGTGGCCCTACTTTTCTTAGGATAGCACTTACCAGCGAAGGAGCCGCTGATGTATGAGTCTCCTGATTCCAAGTGACAATAATTCTTCCAGCAATGCCACACCCTATGACACACTAAGAGGATTTACTTGGGATTCAAACCCAAAAAGGCAACAATAAGAAAACGGCAATAGCAATGAACAATAACAAAATACACACGTCTGTACAATACAACAAACAATGAGATGACCATGTATTTCTGTACCTAATCCCTAAATCTACATGTGGCCTAAATAAACATGGTACTTGAAGTTAAAAGGTCTTTGAGTATTTTTAAAATCCCTCCTAGTGTCCAGTGTGGTATTAAATGTTGGGGCCCAGAGTCCTGTGTTGGCGCGCCCTGATCTATTTGTGGTGTTAGTCCCCAAACTGTGTCCCAAGCTATGGTAGGACTGTCCCTTTAAAAGATTGGGGAGGTTGTTTCTAGCGGCCTCTCACCAGTCAATTAAAAAGCCTTTTTTGGCTCCCTGTGACATTGGTGGTGACAATCTCTTATGGAACCAGTGATATCCCTTTTGTCCAGCTTGCTGGGTCTCTCCGACTGCTGTGCCCTCTGTGCAGATATGGCAACCTAGTCTCTCTCCAACACAGCAGTGAACACTCATGACAGGCAGCTCTCCAATTCAGCAGCCCAGTCTCTGGTCATCTCTGACATCTCATACAAGACTGTCCCGAGCCCGGGCTTCTCTTCCCTTTTTATCCTCCTGCAGCTTTTTTTCCTCCTGGGACTTGTAGTCCCATCCAATCATGGCTTGATAGATAACTGTCCCCTGAGGACTACATCCCCCATAGTTTTAGGTGGTTCCCAGCAGTCTGTTTTCTCTCCTGGGCTGCACAGCAAACAATCACAGTGGCCTCTGCTGTCCTGGGCGGTGGGTGGGATTTCTTCCAGAAATCTTCTGTAGCTGAAAATGCAGCCCTAGAAAAATGTCCTCTCTCACTCTCTGCTCCTCCACAAGCTCACCATGACTGAGAAAGGGGAGAGAAATCTGTGCTGCAGCATTAGCATAACAGCCAGCAGTGGGCAGGAGCCCAGCTGACCTGGTTCTGCACAAGCAACAATTTTTGCATTCATGCAGTTGACATGCAGCCACAGATGCAACAAGTATGAACCAACAAGCAATTAAATTGATAGAATAGATGATTTTTGCTTTGAAATTAATGGCCCGTGCACACGATCAGAAAATTGTACAAAAAAATACAGTCTTTGAAACGATCGTACGATAATCTGATCGTTAGTACACAGCTTTCGAGAGCCGATCATGTCAGTTTATCTGATAACATCTGATGGGACAAGCACGAAACATTTTTCTCATACGATACCAGATCGTATGATTTTCATTTAATCAGTACAGTTTTCATACATTACATCACTTCTGAATTTTTGTTCTGTTATACAAGAATTTTAGTAACTTAGTAACCTCTTCATTTTGCAAAAAAAACCCAAAAATCATTAGTCCCATAATCTCATCCTAGGCATAAGGTAGGAAGATTGTGCGGTTCTTTTAGCGAACATAAAAAAATAAAATAACAAGACTGAAGAAAATCATCAGAAAATATGTTGCCTACTCAGTATGTATTATTACAGTCAGTTACTGCGGTCCCTGCACAGCACTTGTTTACTGCCACTGTGCACAAAGTTCAAGGCCTACTTTCATTTATCCTGTTGTTTTTGTATTCTCTTCTGCTCACGTCTCATTGCTTTTTCTGTTTTTCTGCATTGCTTTTTCTTACCTTTCTTTTCTTTGCATACATTCCTTTACTCTGTTTATTTAATGTCTTTCCTTTTCCTGTCTTCCCTTCAGTCAATTATTGAGAATCGTTCTCTTTCAGCTTGAAAACATAGCCTGTACTTGGTACTTGGAATATTTCATGCGCACATGTATCCTCCCTAGACAGTAATCTCCAAGCAGCTTGGGACATAGCTTGAATGTCTTCTCTATAACAATCAGACCTTTTATATACCTGTAGAAACAATATGTTTGAATACGAACTGTTTGTACCTGGACTGACTACATAAAATAAAGTAAGGGAGACTGCAGAATTTTCTGTTATTACTTGTTATGATGCCCTCATGCCTCTGCCACTGATGGTTCCTATGTGAACATTTTTAAAGTACATCCGTACTTTGTCCATTCTGGGCAAACCAACACATTCCCTTGATAGCACAATCTGTCTGATACCTCACGCCTGCCCCCCCCAAAACACCTTGTTCCCATGTCGATGGGGACAAGGGCCTCGTCCCCACAACCCTGGCCAGTGGTTGTGGGGTTCTGCGGGCAGGGGGCTTATCGGAATCTGAAAGTCCCCTTTTAGACCAACTAAAAATAAAAAGGTCCTCCTCCGACGCTGGCTTCCTCCATTGTGTCAGCTCTTTTGTCTTCCATTTCTTTTATTTAGTCATGGGGTGTGGCCATCCAGTGACATAACCAGGAGAACCTGCCCCTTGTGATGGCACGTGCTGTCACAAGGGGCGGGTTCTCTGGGTGATGTCACTACACTACACTGCTTTTTTTGGGTGTATGGGTAGGGGTACCTTGTACCCCATACCCATTGGTAGGGGTACCTTGTACCCCATACCCATTCACATAGGGAGGCCGGGATACATGGACCTTAAATGGGGCTTCCAGATTCCAACAAGCCCCCTGCCTGTAGAGCCCCACAACCACCCACCAGGGATGTGGAAAGAAGCCTTTCTCCCCACAACCCTGGCTGGTATGGTTCAGGAGGGGGGCACTCGCTCGTCCCCTCCTTTTTATGAACTACCAGGTTGCATGCTCGGATAGAGGTCTGGTATTGATTGGGGGGGCCCACGTCAATTTTTTAAAAAATTTTGGCATGGGGGTCCCCTCTAAATCCATACCTGGTATGGGTCTGGGTTGGACCCCACACCGTTTTTTTCACAATCTTTTTTTGAAGGCAATTTTTGTTCTTACATTCAGCTGTCAGCAAGGAATCCCACTGACAGCTGATGACTCATGGGCTGTTAATGATGCAGCAGCTTTTCTAATGAAGTTCGCCCAGTTTGAAACATCCACCGCACATGCGCGGATCTGCAGGCTGAGATGCTGAGGCAGAGACACTGTGAACTGGAAACAGGTGAGGACATCAGGTGTCTCTCTGTGGCATGGTCAGTGATGGCCACTGGGAGAATTGGGGCTCCAGAGACACCTTCACCTACCCCCTGAACCGTGAGTCCCATAACAGCAACTGATAGATACAGCTACTCTGACATTTACATGCAAATATCAGCCATCTAAATTTCACGAACGCTGTATCTGCAGCACGGCAGTGTTTACCTGTGCTTTCAGTAGTTAAAATGGATGGACTCTCATTCACTTGGATAGCATATTGACTTTGATCACTACTGATTCTTGAGTGGAAGTATCCCCAAGTAGATGCTTTAGTACATCAATAACATCGGAATTTATTACTGGGATATCATTTCTTGACATTTGATGTATGATTGAACGGTTATCTATTATGGACAGTCAGTTTTTTCTCTCCAATCTACTGATTAACTTTTAGCTCGCTTTGCCCTTAGAAACCTTAGGAGCCGTACTGCTCATTACATTGGTGCCCTTTTATGTCATTTTAATACAGTGTTTTTTAATGTAATCTTTATTTGTAAAACAGAGAACACAGCATAGCCAAGAATGCCCTACTTATGAGGGAGGGTTTGTAAATAAGATAACAGAGGTAAATACATCAGCATATAGAGCTACCAAAACATGGGATATAAAAATGAAGGAAAGGAAAACTAGGGAGAAGGGGAAAGGGTAAAACATCAACTAATGGGGTTACCCCCTATTTGACCCAAGGAGCTACCATGGGCGAGCATTCTGACTGTATAAAACACAAGACGCATGCTGAGGGCCAACTCTAGCACTCCAGGGCATCTCACCATGAAGTGGCAACAGGGGACCCCACCAGCACCTTCATCGGGGGGGGCAACAAAGCCTCCATCAAACCTCCATCCAGGGGCAATGCCACCAGGACTCATCCCAGGACCACCCAAGTGAAGACCTTGTTAATGTAGCAGAACCACAGGTCAGGTATGTCACCCTGTGCAATATACATAGCAGAACGAAAACATGAACTTGAACAAAAACACATAACATATAACATAATCACCCGCATTGATCCAGATTGTTGGGAAAGAATGAAAAACAAAAACATTGGACAGGAGTGCAAAGACTGGATTCAGGAATTAACGGCACAATTCAGGTAGGTATTCTCAAAGAGGCTTCTGCCAGCTCCAACAAAGCAACCTACAGGCTGGAAGGCACTAGATCAGGATCAGCAGTGTACTCCGGCCAAGGTGCCCAAATACTATTAAAGTGCTCACGTCTGTCCTTACATGTCGCTACCCACTCCTCTTCCTCCTTGATCTCAGAAACTTTCCTGAGCCACTCCTCTCTTGTGGGCACCTGTGGATGTTTCCAGTAGATATAGGTGCAAGTCGTTTAGCTGCATTCAAGAGGTGCGGTAATGCACTTTTCTTATAATGGCTCAACGGAAGGGTAGGGAGGAAGCAAGCCAGAGACATCGGGACATCGACCCAAAGAGCGTCCTTTATCTGAGTTTTGATATCTAACCAGAAAGGACCAATCGCAGGGCATTCCCACCAGAGGTAAAAGAACGTGCTTCTCTGAACACATTTGCACCAGCAACGATCTGTGACCAAGGGGTAGATACGTGACAGAGCTGCAGGTACCTGGTACCGAAACTTCAAGAACTTGTAGTTAGTGTTCTGTATCTTGGATTCTATGGAGCTAGAGTGTGTGAGTTTATACATGTGTGTTATTTGTTCAGCTGACTACTCCAACTCAAGGTCACACTCCCACTCCCGAATAAAGGCCGGCTTTGGCATAGTGGGGGCAGATCCCAGAAACGTATAGAGTTCAGAGATCATATGTAGGCTCTTTTTGATACTATGGTATTGATCGAATCACTATTTAGCTCAGTTGAGCTTTGGACATTGAAGAGGCACTCACTCTGAGAGTGGCAATATATTTTCACACTGTTATGTCTATGTGAGTTTGGGCCCTGCGTGTTTGTTTTTATACAAGATAACAATGTTGTTATTTTAGTGTTGGGTTGAGTTTTTCCCATTTCCATGTGATATTTTTACCTTTTTGTAATTTCCCATACCATCTGGGGTCGCTTTATACCTACTTTTCTTTAAGGGGACTTCCCTAATCCTTTTTGCGGCCAGCTTCCTGGCCTGCTCCTTAGCAACTAGCTATATACAATGTGTTTACAGTGTTTTTAACCACTTGCTGACCAGCCACAGTATATATACTGCGGCAGGTTGGCTCTTGTGCGCAAACCAATGTACCCGTACGTTTGTCTGTGCATGTTAAACTGCGGGCCCCGCCCCACTCAATGTCCGCCAGCCACCTGCCATCGCGGTGAGGAGAGGCAGAACACGGGATCTGCCTATGTAA
Organism: Lithobates clamitans; assembly: GCA_037952925.1. Classification (NCBI taxonomy): domain Eukaryota; kingdom Metazoa; phylum Chordata; class Amphibia; order Anura; family Ranidae; genus Lithobates; species Lithobates clamitans. The sequence continues at coordinate 18,772,965 of JBBGZY010000438.1, forward strand.
ACAAGGCAGATCACCGTTCTGTTAGGGGACAACTCTGAGATCTGCTGTTCCTAGTGATCAGGAACAACAATCTCTTTGTTGTCCCAGGCAGCCCAGCCCCCACACAGTTAGAACACACTCAGGGAACACCGTTAACCCCCTTGATTGCCCCCTAGTGTTAAAACCTTCCCTGCCAGTGTCATTTATACATTGATCAGGGCATTTTTATAGCACTGATCAAGGTAATATTGTCACTGGTCCCCAAAAAGTGTCACTTGAGGTCAGATTTGTTCGCCGTAATGTCGCAGTCCCGCTAAAAATCACAGATCGCCACCATTACCAGTAAACACATAAAAAAAAATAAAAGTCCATAAATCTATCTCCTATTTTTATAGACTTTTGCATAAACCAATCAATATACGCTTATTGTGACCAAAAATATGTACCAGAATATATATTGGCCTAAACTGATGAATACATTTTTTTTAAATATATATATATATTTGGATATGTATTATAGCAGAAAATAAAAAATACAGAGGTGATCAAATACCACCAAAAGAAAGCTCTATTTGTGGGAAAAAAAGGACACCAATTTTGTTCGGGTACAGCGGCGGACACCGGCACAATTGTCAGTTAAAACTACACAGTGCCGTATCGCAAAAATGGCCTGGCCATTAAGGGGGTAAAACCTTCTGAGGCTGAAGTGGTTAAAGAAAAAAAAATGCAAAATGCATGAAAACTGCATGCAAAAACACAGGTTTAAAAACGCACCACAAAGCGTGCCTGAAAAACGCATTAAGCACAGCCCGCATAGATGTGTACCCAGTCTTCTGTGGACACAGTCAGACACATTCACCACCACCTGTGAACAATGTTTAACATAACTAAACTGCAAGCAATACTTGGCAACCATCTATGGGCTTTGTGTAACAAATGACAATATAATACAACTTAACAATATTCCACTTGCTGGAGGCACCTAAAACAGAATGGTCCCTCTGAGATTCATCCAGCATGTAGAACACATTTATTGCATAGTTACTAGGTTTGTTGTAGAGATTGTTAATGACCATGGTGTCTCTGGTTTGGTTTGCTGTCAGTTTGCAGTGAATACAGAAATTCCACGGAAGATGTAGCCATATCTCTTACAGCACTGACCACAGACCAGCCCCACATCTGCAAATACTTGCCACTAATTTATTGTTTCTAATCTCTTATGGTGGGCGTACATGCTTCGATAAGTTATCATTTTATTTTCTGATTGATCTTTTCCGATTGGAATAACTGATTTATAGTCGATAACATATTTGATCAATATATCAGACACACGGGGAAGTGGATTTTGAACAATAGCTAGGATACAATCATAAATTTTGATCCTGCGTTATTAATCACTGTTTTCACCATGTAATTTTATAATCTGATCGATCAAAATATGATTGTATTAATAAACACAGCATCTCAGTGCTGCTAAATGATGCAAAACAATCGATGATACTCCACCCTGGCCGATCGACTCACTTGGATCTCATCCAGTCTAAATTACGCTTAACTTGCTCAGAAGGGAAGTTATGGCTATTTGTTTACAGATTCCATTGTTTTGATCAAAGGGATGAAAAAATGTAAGCGCGTATGGCCGCCATAAGTCACTGAATTCAGGCAGAATTTATATAAGTATGCAGCAATTACTCTGTCAGTGTCTGGCTTAGCAAACATAATGCTCTATTTTAAGTTATATTTTATTTAGTGTGTAAGAATTCAGTCTTGTAAATTCAGACCAAAGAAAAAAAACATTGATTTATTACACTCACAACCATCGCTTTAATCCTTCAAATCTCTGAACAGCTCAAGTATGATTTACATAATCATTGTTTGTTGTTTCCTGTGTGAACTAGAAAGGTTGAAGGTTTCTTATAGCAACATATGGAGCATAATGAAAGCTCTGGCCGAAATAAGGAAAAAGTCATAATACTGAAGACAAGGACAAATGTGTCATCCCTGGTTCTGAGATAATAAAAGCTCTTGTGGAAGGAAAGCAATATCTGGGTATCAGCGCGTTACCATGGATTACCCAATTATATGCCACTGGAGACCATCTGACTAGTGTTTCCATAGTGATGCATGCAAAGCTATTTCAATTAGTAAACAGCATTGAAAATAAGCTTATTTTTATGAAGCAGTGCTACAATATCAATGTCACCGTCAGAGGTATACTCTTACCAAGCTTTTCATGTTGGTTAAGTTATGAGAACTGGTCAGTGATGAATAAGAGAAGGGTCAGATTATAACAAAGATATTTTAAGTAATATAGACTTTTGGGTGGCCCATAGTTACTGGTCCCATAGACACGCTGGGGTGGATTTTCTAAAGCCAAATAGACTGTGCACTCTGCAAGTACAGTTGGTAAATGCAGTAAAACTTCACTTTGCAAAAAATACCCAATCACATGCAAGGAAAAAAAAAAAATGCATTTTTGCTTGCACATGATTTAATGATAAAAGTTAGCAGCGCTTCCCCTCGTTTACTAAGCTCTGGAGAAATTGCACCTGCAAAGTGCACAATCTTTTTGCCTTTAGTAAATCAGCCCCAGTGTTTTTGTTCTGGTCAGGCACCCTGTAGCTCTCATCTTCTTCCTGTCATTAACTATTGGTATTTTAAGATAACCTCACCACCACTCAAAATACCACCACTGCGCCAGAAGACAAAAGACTTAATCTTAGGCCCCTTTCACACTGGGGCGCTTTGCAGGCGTTATTTCGCTAAAAATAGCGCCTGCAAACCGACCTAAAACTGCCTCTACTGTTTCTTCAGTGTCAAAGCCTGAGGGCTTTCACACTGAAGCGGTGCGCTGGCAGGAGAAAAAAAAAACTCCTGCAAACCGCATCTTTGGAGCGGTGTATTTACCGCTCCTAAACCGCTCCTGCCCATTGAAATCAATGGGGCAGCGCGGCTATACCGCGGCTATAGCAGCGTTATGGGAGCGGTTTTAACCCTTTTTCGGCCGCCAGCGAAGGTTAAAACCGCACCGCTAGCGGGCGAATACCGCTGCAAAAACGACGGTAAAGCAGCACTAAAAATAGTTGTTGCTGTTTTACCGCCAATGCCCCCACCGCCCCAGTGTGAAAGGGGCCTTAAGCTGCCACTTAAGGATAATCCGAAATGTGAACTGAATTTTAACCTTTATCAAAAAAAAAAAAAATTAGTGATAACAGGAAAAAATAGTGGCGCTAAATAAATACTCAGCAAAGGTGTTTGTTCAACCCAATATAACGTGAAACATAAACTTGAAAATAAATAAAATTTGAATATAAATAAATATATGTATATACAGTGGAAATTAGAGCAAAAATTATATCACAAAAAAGTGTCCATAAAGTGTTCAAGTGAATTCTTATTCCATGTAAAATCTTCCTGTTTCATCCACCACACCAATGTGCAAATGATTCCATTCCCCTAAAGAAATGCACTCACCAAATTCCAGTGCCTACACTCTCGTGTTAGGCTAAGACGCTTTCAAACCACATGAAAAGGGTTTTAAACGAGCATCCAGAATCCAACTGTGCATATAAGGGACCTCTCCACATGTAAATAATAAAGGTGCTCCAACAGTGTAATAACGTATAAACCAGTTTAATTGAAGCACTTCAGGCTGTACGGCAATCATCATCACTGAGGTAGGACGCAAGACATCAAACCAGGAAGTGGAGGCTCGAGTTTGTGATACGGGACCAAGGAAGGGGTGAGAGTGAGATACACGCTAGCACACCTCGGGTCCGCCGTGACCGCAGGATCCGCTGCGCTATTTTTGCTTGAAGACTTGCTGTGATTCTTTTTGCTGGTTTTGAATTTTTAAAATGTGAGTGTAAAGGTTGAAGAGTTGAAGTGCTTTTATTAAACTGGTTTATACGTTATTACACTATTGGAGCACTTTTATTATTTACATGTGGAGAGGTCCCTTATATTCACGGTTGGATTCTGGATACTCGTTTAAAACCCTTTTCATGTGTGTTGAAAGCATCTTAGCCTAACACGAGAGTGTAGGCATTGGAATTTGGTGAGTGCGTTTCTTTAGGGGAGTGGAATCACTTGCACATTGGTGTGGTGGATAAAACAGGAAGATTTTACACGGAATAAGAATTCACTTGAACACTTTATGGACACTTTTTTGTGATATAATATTTGCTCTAATTTTTTTATTGTCACAGGGTGAAATTACTGTATATACATACTGTATATTTATTTATATTCACGTTTTATTTATTTATTTTCAAGTTTATGTTTCACGTTATATTAGGTTTAATAAACACCTTTGCTGAGTATTTATTTGGCGCCACTATTTTTTCCTAATATAACTAATTTTTTTTTTTTTTTTGATAAGGGTTAAAATACAGTTCACACTTCTTCATGTCATGCCTGTTGCATTTTTTTAACAGGGAACGCAGCCTAACCCTACTCTTTTTTCTTTTTTTTTTAATATCAACATAAACCACAAGCTGTGACAAGTCTTGTAAATTGTGCAAATGTGACAGAAAGAAGGACATGATTTTCAGTGGTGGGACTAGCAATAATTAAACTGGGTAAAATGTAGTTCATTTTATGTCTGACCTATGCTTGTTTTTTTTTTTTTTACCTCGCCCATGGGGGTTATTTACTAAAGGCAAATCCTTACTAAAGGCAAAGTGCACTTGAAATTGCACTGAGAGTGCACTTGGAAGTGCAGTCGCTGTGATCCGAAGGGGACATGCAAGGAAAATAAAAAACAGCATTTTAGTTTGCACATGATTGGATAATAAAATCAGCAGAGCTTCCCCTCATTTCAGATCCACCCCTTCAGATTTACAGTGACTGCACTTCCAAGTGCACTTTCAGTGCAATTTCAAGTGCACTTTGCACTTGTAGTTTGCACTTGTAGTGCAAAGTGGATTTGCCTTTCGTAAATAACCCAACATGTTATCTATCCATGTATATGTGTGTGTTTTGTAAATGTACTCTGACATCCTGCCTCAATCCAAAAGGTTGGATCAAGAAACTTTGTATGAATGAATGAATGAATGAGAATGAATGAGTGACTTGTATAGCGCTACCTATGCGAACTGAATCGCCTCAGGGTGCTTTTTAACCTACCAGCATGTCTTTGGAGTGTATTGTATGAGATTATTGTCTGTCCGTATACATTGTCATGTTTTACAATTACGTGATTTAAAGCTGCAGGCAAACAACTAATTACAAAGCTCAAACACATTCAGTATATGTGGACTGTTTTGCCTTCCAAAGGTTTTGGAATTCTATTTAGCCACGTTGTGAACCTAGCAATCCTGTCAGTCACCAGAGCCAGGTCCATTACTAATCTGTAGACTACACTACAAAAAAGCAATACAGATTGCCCACCCCTGAGTGTGATTGGACAATAAAGGAGCAGAAGCAGCACTGATGGAGTCATTTTTACACTCTCCTTACCTGTATCCAGTTTTAGTAACTGACAGCCCTGTCCAGCAGATTCCTAAATGCCTCAAAGTGCTGATCCTTACTCTGCTATACAGAAGATTGCTGGAGGCCCATATCAAGACAAATTAGGATTAATATGCTAGTTTTATTTGAAAAAAACAAATTTAAAGTAGATGTAAGCTATAATTTAATGACATTTGGTCCTGTGTATCATAAAAAATTCCCTTGTATTTTCCATGAAATATTGTTTTCTCTGTTTATCCTATTCTGCCTCTTGGTTCTGCCTGTGGTGTTTCCTGGGAGTGGGTCATTGCCAAATCTCCCATCCAGTCGAGTTTATTTCAGACTACTACTGCAAAATGGCAACACAAGGCCAGGTTTTTAAGCCAGTTGATGGCCCAGACACCCATTCAGCTTTTTAAGGAACCCATCAACTTTATTACAGTCTCAATTACCCTGCACATCTTTGCCCTTAAACATGCATACTCACCTATATGGCTGTATTATCGATCTGATGATGAAGCTGTCCTCTGCCTGCTTTAAGACAAAGAAATGTGCAATTACATGACCGCTGATTGCTCAGTTCTCGGTCTGCCCTGAGCAAAGAGCAGTGACTGCTCTCTGCTCTGCCCCTCCTGCACTCACTAGAGCGCTGGACTGTGGAGGGGGTCAGCTGGATCAGGCTCTCAGCGGCATGTTGAGAGGCTGGGTCAGCTGCTGGACCGGCATCTGGGGGGCTTTAGCCAACTGTCGGCTGATTCTGGATCATAGAAGTGCAAAAGTAAATGCATTCCTGGGACCCTGAAAAGAGGTACTGTATGACCATGCCCATACTTCTCTTTTACCTACACTCATTTTATGACTTTCCACTTCTCAGCAAAGGCCAGATCCCTAAGCCAGCCCTGCACCATATAGGAGGATCTCCTAGCAGTAGCTCAAACGTTCCACTGAGTTTGTCTATGGAACATATCTGACCACTAAAATACCAGGGCTGCCATCTTCAGACCACTAGCCACTCCTGACCTGAGTCTGCTGCAACATGTACTTTTTACATTTCCAAGGCAGGGGCCACTGGAATTACGATGCTCAGTCTGGTTCTTGCTGTAGCTTTGCTTTACTGGTACATCAGGCATTAAACAGTCTATAAAACATGGCTTTTATGTTAATAGTTTTTATTGAATTTTAAAGGCAAATACAAGGAAGACCTCCTGCAGCGGATACAAAGGAGACAATGGGAGTATCAGAAATAACTAATATAAAGCAACTAACATAGATAGGTAATGACAAGTAGACCAGGTTTCCCAAACTCTATCAAAGGCAGTCACAGTTACATTCCCTTTCCACAGTGTAAGTGTACGTTCACCCTACACCCTCTCCAAGTTCTTCAGCAATAAAAATGATAAAAAGACATCCTCTAGACTGATTAATAAGTCAGAGTGAATGAATTGTTGCTGTTTAACTGGCTGCCTCTGCAATAATCTTGGGAAATAACCAGTTAAATCACAGTGGTTCCTTCGGGGGTAGCACTACATCTCTAATAGAGCCCTCCAACTTTTTGGCTGCCTGCTAAGTGGAACTTTGCTGCTTACATTTCCAGAAGTAACGGGCCCTAAGAGTCCCACATCGTCTATGGTCACCATAGCTTGATCAACTCACTACTGTCCATTTCCCTGCACCACACACTATTATTAGCTCTACCCTTTCCTACTCTTTATTCTTGCACTGAATAGGAAATAGAGACCTCTAATGGGGAACTAAGGAAAGGCTAACCCTGTCCTCAACAAACACAACAGTATAATATCAATCCAATTATTTAACACACTCGAGTACATCTTCATACTCATCAAATTAAACTTTTCATTTGTAAAAGAAAAAGTCCTCAGCCTGGGAATGGAGCAGAAGCACCTTGACTTTTAAGATATAGTCATGGCCAAAAGTATTGGCACCCCTGCATTCTGTCAGATAATTTACCACTTAGCACAGAAAATTGTTGCAATTTCAAATGTTTAGGCATTCTCATGTTAATTTCCTTTGTTTTTATTGGTATGACACAAAAAATGGAGAAACAAAAAGCCAAACCTGACACATTCCACGCACAACTGGACTGGACAAAATTATTTGCACCTTCTCAAAATTGTAAGAAATAATTGCATTCCAAAGTTGTGATGCTCCTGTAATTTGTAATTAAACTCAGCTGTATTAATTATCAGGTGCTGACAATATAAAAATCACAGTGGCAACCAGTTAAAATGGTGAAAAATTGACTCAACCTTTTTGTTGTGTGTCTCTGTGTGTCACATGGAGCACAGAGAAGAGAAAGAAAAGCAAAGAATTGTCTGGGGATTTGAGAACAAAAATTGTGGAAAAGCATGGACAATCTCAAGGTTACAAGTCCATATCCAGAGACCTTAATGTTCCTGTATCCACTGTGCGCAACATTGTCAAGAAGTTTACAGCCCAAGGAACTGTAGCTAATCTCCCTGGACGTGGACAAAAGAGAAAAATTGTTTAAAGATTACAATAAAGGATTGTTTGAATGGTGGATAAAGAACTTCGATTAACTTCCAGACAAATTCAAGCCCTTCAGGCACAGGGTATACCATCTGAATAAAAAGGGACGCTATGGTAGGAGACCCAGGAGGATCCCACTGCTGACACAGAAACATAAAAAAGCCAGATTGGCCAGAATACTGGGGTGCAATGTAGAGCCCAGCGTAAAAAAGTTGGATCTTCATCAGAGGTCATGGGTCTTACAGCCAGACAATGACCCAAAGCACTGAACTTGCCAGCAATGAGTCCAGATATAAATCCCATAGAGCACCTGTGGGGAGATCTCAAAACCACAGTTGGGAAAAGGAACCCTTCCAAACTGAGAGACCTGGAGCAGTTGACGAAAGAAGAGTGGTCCAAAATTCCAGTAGAGAGGTGTAATGCCCCGTACACACGATCAGAAATTCCGCCAGCAAAAGTCGGATGTGAGATTTTGGTCAGAAATTCCGACCATGTGTATGCTCCATCGGACTTTTGCTGTCAGAATTCCAGCCAGCAAAATATTGAGAGCAGGTTCTCTATTTTTTGGTCGGAAAAAGTTGCTATTCGAAAATGCGTTCGTCTGTATGCAATTCGGAAGCGCAAAAAATCACGTATGCTGGGAAACAATTCGAAGCATGCTCAGAAGCATTGAACTTCATTTTCTCGGCTCGTCATAGTGTTGTACGTCACCGCATTCTTGACGGTCAAAAGTTCAGAGAACGTTTGTGTGACTGTGTGTATGCAAGGCAAGCTTGGGCGGAATTCCAGCGGAAAAACCATCCAAGTTTTTTCTGATGGAATTTCTGATCGTGTGTATGTTGTATGGGGCATTAGAAACTCATTGATGGTTACAGTAAAAAATAGATTTCAGTTATTTTTTCCAAGGGATGTGCTACCAAATATTACATTGAGGATGCCAATAATTTTGTCCAGTCCATTTTTGGAGTTTTGCATGGAATGTGTCAGATTTGGCTTTTTGTTTCTCCACTTTTTTGTGTCATAGCATTACAAACAAAAGAAACAAACATAAAAATGCCTAAACATTTTTAATTGCAACAATTTTCTGGGTGAAGCGGTGCATTATCTGGCTGAAATTCAGGGGTGCCAATATTTTTGGCCATGACTGTATGTCTTCCCAAACTGTATCTTTAAAACACTGTTTAAACTACGAGCAAGTGGGCTGCCATCTAGATAAGGGAAGGTCTGTGGATGTGGTGTATCTGGATTTTGCAAAAGCATTCGATACAGTCCCCATTAGTTGCTTCATTCACAAACTGAGGTCTGTAAGCAAGGACCATAGGGTTTGTACATGGATAGATAACTGGTTACAGGGGTGAGTTTAAAGGGTGGTGATAAATAGTGAATATTCAGAATGGTCTGGAGTAGTAAGTGGGGTACCCCAGGGCTCTGTCCTGGGACTAATTCTGTTTATTTTTTTTTCATAAATGATATAGAGTTTGGTATAAATTGCTCAATCTTAGAGTTTGCAGATAATACTAAGCTAAGTAGGGAAATAAGTTCACATGTAGTAACCTTACAAGATGTCTTCAATGAAATAATGGGGTGGGCAACTACATGGCAAATGGGGTTTAATGTCAAAAAATGTAAAGTAATGCACTTGGGAGCTAAAAATGTGAATGCAAGTTACTCGCTAGGGGGGGGGGGGCTCTGGGCGAATCCAGGATGGAAAAATATATGGGGGTCCTAGCTAGCAGAATATTAGCATGCATAAAAAAGGGAAGAGATAAAACGATAATCCTGTCACTTTACAAAACTCTGGTTTGGCCACATCTGGAGCATGCCATCCAGTTCTGGACACCTATCCTCAGGAGGGAGGTGCGGGAATTGGAGAGAGCCCAGAGAAGGGCAATAAAGTTAATAAGGGGACTAGAGGACGAAAACAAATCATTAAACTTATCCTCTCTGGAGAAGAGACACTTGAGAGGTGATATGGTAGCGATATACAAATACCTCAATGGCGATTCTGGCATAGTAAATAAACTATTCAGTTTCAGGGAGTGTAAGAAGACACTGGGCCACTCAATGAAATTGGAGGAGAAGCAGTTTAACCTCAAACTGTGTAGGGGGTTTTTCACTGTCAGGGTGGTAAGGATGTGGAATTCACTTCCACAATCAGTGGTGTCAGCGGTAAGTATTGATAGTTTTGAAAAAACTATTGCATGGGTATCTTAGCAAACACAGTATACAGGGATACAGGAAATGATTATGAACACGTACACCTACACAGGTTGAGCTGGATGGATTGGTGCTTTATTCAACCTTACCAACCATATGTAACTATGTAACTCATGTGTCCATAGTCTTATCTGGGATTTCCCAGGTGACCCCCAGACAGCCTTTATAAACATTTTTTGCCATTCCTTCTGGATCAGGTTAAAGACGTCCTCTGTACCATAAAAAATTCCCCAGCCGAAAGTCAAGATGTCCTCCATAATGTATGGAACTTCCCAGTCAACTACAAATCACTGCTTTGGACAGGTTTACTGATGGTGTCAACCGTGCCTAAACAATGTGTGCCAGCATGGAAGATTGTAGTCTTTATCAGAGATGCATGTGGCAGGGTGACAATGCTGGAGCACAGCTGTCACCTCTTAACAGAAAGTGTCTGAGGAAAGAACTTTATATCAGGGTCAGCCAGGTATTATTTTTTTGAAAGCTGAATTTTAGATAAATAGGAAAAAACTTTTTAAATTACATTAATATGTTACAGCTTATAAGACATTTTAGTAATTGGGTTTACATATACTTTAATGATTTCTTGAAATCTTTTTTTTGTGTCAGGAATATATAAATGGATTAAAAGTTCATTTTTAATCCGTTTGGAGCTAAGCCATCAGTTTTACTCGCTGCCAGGCTATTCCTACCTGCCATCAATGTTCCATTGTAAAGCTATTGTTCCACTTTAACTCTGTCAGCATTATAGGCCTCGGGTTGCAACAATGAGCTAACTTCACTGCCATTTTTTTCAATGTGTGAAGTTCAAAAATGTACCTATTGCAGAATTTTTTTTCTAAGCTGACATGACTGACATGTTGTTTTGAAAAAAAACGTTTTCCTTTCTATGCTTGTTTTTGAGTTTTGGTCACTTCAGTGCAAGGCATGTAAGGTCATTTTTTTACTAATAGTGTTAACCTCCCCATGGTTTGATTCTAGTGTTTCTCAGCATGGGTTTGCTCTGTGTGTCTCTTCCCAGAGCTGTGGGAAGCTTTTAAAAAAAAAAAAAGCCTGCAGTCAGTCAGAGGTCCTGTTGGACAGACTGGAGGGACACAGAGCAGCCTATCCTGGTGTGAGTAGCTTATAGCAGGTGCAGCTTAGTTATGTTGCGTTGACTGGAAAAACAGGTCATTTGTATAGGATTCTTCCAAGGGGGATTTGTGGTACTGAGGAACTTGTGTATTGTGTCACAAAGCCAGTTACCATTGCTTTAACAAGCTATGTCTTCCAAAAAGCATTCTGGGTGGAGTGCTGCAGCACATGTGTTCCATCAGTGGCCCCTGTAGAGGCTAAACGGAACTCTGCTGCAAAAGCCTCACCTGAAAGACCGCATGACACCGGGCAATCTGAGCCGCTGCGTCTATCCGGTGTTGCGCCTGCTTCCATTGCTTCTATATCAGAGTATATTACTAAGTAGGATCTATCATCAGCTTTGGCTGGTCTAGAAAGCAAGATTGCTGCAATGATCGCTTCTGTCACGCAGAGTGGCAGAAAGCATGAGAGATCCCCTCCCCCTATTCCTTCTATATTGGAGCAAGACTGGGTTGATGAGGTAGAAGAGGTAATGGCCGATCAGGCAGCTGATATACAAACAGAGGAATCTCCCTCGAGTGATTCAGAGCCTGAAGAGGCTCAGATTATATCAGCCTCTCAATCATAAAAGATCCTCATCCATTCTCTTATGCAGATGGTTCATACAGCTTTTAAGTTACCTCCAGTGGAGGTCCCTGAAACATCTTGTTCTTCCTTGGGTTCTTTGAAACCACAGCAGGGTACACAGATGTTTCCTTTCCACCCACTCCCGAAACAGGTGGTGTATTCCAACTGGGAGCACCCAGACAGGATGTTTGTGCCTCCAGAGAGAGTTTCTTTGTTATATCCTATGGAGGAAAGCTTTAATAAGAAGTGGAACATACACGTTGTAGATACAGCGGTTTCCTGATACAGCAAGACCTTAACTTGTCCAGTGGATAATGCACAGGTCTTTAAGGATCCTGAGGATAAGAAGCTGGAAGCCTTATTAAAGGCACCCTTCACCCTGGCAGGTTCCGCTATACAGCCCACAGTGACGGCAATTGAGGTCTGTCAAGCCTTGAAGGTTCAGGCTAGAAGGCCCAATAGAGTGGAGGATTCTGTTCAGGATGGAGAAGATCTACCTCAGGCTCTTTGCTTTGCCCTCAAGGACTCCATTGTCCATTTGTGGTTTGTCAGTCCTTAAAAGACCAGGTCAAATGGTGTAATAGGCATAGTCTGGAGTAGGGATGAGCCGAACACCCCCCTGTTCGGTTCGCACCAGAACATGCGAACAGGAAAAAAGTTTGTTCGAACATGCGAACACCGTTAAAGTCTATGGGACACGAACATGAATAATCAAAAGTGCTAATTTTAAAGGCTAATATGCAAGTTATTGTCATAAAAAATGTTTGGGGACCTGGGTCCTGCCCCAGGGGACATTGATCAATGCAAAAAAAAGTTTTAAAAACGGCCATTTTTTCAGGAGCAGTGATTTTAATAATGCTTAAAGTCAAACAATAAAAGTGTAATATCCCATTAAATTTCGTACTTGGGGGGTGTCTATAGTATGCCTGTAAAGGGACGCATGTTTCCTGTGTTTAGAACAGTCTGACAGCAAAATGACAGTTTGAAGGAAAAAACCCATTTAAAACTACCCGCGGCTATTGCATTGCCGACAATACACATAGAAGTTCATTGATAAAAACGGCATGGGAATTCCCCAAAGGGGAACCCCGAACCAAAATTTAAAAAAAAATGACGTGGGAGTCCCCCTAAATTCCATACCAGGCCCTACAGGTCTGGTATGGATATTAAGGGGAACACCGGCCAAAATTTTAAAAAAAAATGATGTGGGGTTCCCCCTAAATTCCATACCAGACCCTTCAGGTCTGGTATGGATTTTAAGGAGAACCCTGCACCAAGAAAAAAAAATAACGGCGTGGGGTTCCCCCAAAAATACATACCAGACCCTTATCCGAGCACGCAACCTGGCAGGCCGCAGGAAAAGAGCTGGGGACGAGAGTGCGCCCCCCTCCTGAACCGTACCAGGCCACATGCCCTCAACATTGGGAGGATGCTTTGGGGTAGCCCCCCAAAACACCTTGTCCCCATGTTGATGAGGACAAGGGCCTCATCCCCACAACCCTGGCCGGTGGTTGTGGGGGTCTGCGGGCGGGGGGCTTATCGGAATCTGAAAGCCCCCTTTAACAAGGGGACCCCCAGACCCCGCCCCCCCTGTGTGAAATGGTAAGGGGGTACTTACCCCTACCATTTCACTAAAAAACTGTCAAAAATGTTAAAAATGACAAGTGACAGTGTTTGACAATCCCTTTATTTAAATGCTTCTTCTTTCTTCCTTCATATTCTGGTTCTTCTGGCTCTTCTGGTTCTTCCTCTGGCGTTCTCGTCCAGCATCTCCTCCGCGGCGTCTTCTATCTTCTTCTCCTCGGGCCGCTCCGCACTCATGGCATGGGGGGAGGCTCCCGCTCTTCTCTTCTTCTTTTCTTCTCTTCTCTCCTCACCTGCCACACACTCTCCTGCCAGGATCCAAGAGAAGATGACATCCGTCATCTTGGTATGAAAAAAGTGGGAAACCAATGCGCAAACCACAGGGGACCAAACAAATAATCTAAAAACTAAACACAGTAGCTGCCAACATAAGAGTGTTCTCACACCGGACAAAAAGCAAATGACAAAAAAAATATGTGGCGCTTACTCAAAATAACCATAGAAATCTATAAATAATTAGTAATGTAATGATACAAACATCTTTGGAGATTCCAAAAGGATAAATCCAGAGGGATAATGTGTCCTCAATTTAATCTCTCATTAGATTGTATAGCCAGAGATTAATTAAAACCAATGCTATAGCAATGTATGAATGAACAACCCAAAACAGAAAGTAAATAAATGACAAGGTGGTCCCTTCCTGAAACAATGACTAAAATACTCACGGGTGAGCAAAATCCTAAATAATGATTAGATAAACCATCCAAAAAATAAAAATTAAAATAAAAAACAAAAAATATTGTCATCTTGGTAGCATCAGCCTGGACCAGGAGGCACTGGTACCCGGAGATAGTGAAATTAGCAGTAGGCGAGCCTTGGACGCTTCCACTCCGCTCAATCTTCTGTTTCAAGGGCCTAGATTCCACCTGAATGAACACTCGCTGAATTTGATGGCATGGCTATTGAAGCCAGGGTGCTAGGAGATTGTGGTATCTCAGGACCAGTGATAGCTACATTGGTGAATGCCACAAAGCCAGTCACCAGGGTTTGGAAGGCTTACATTGCGTGATGTGAGGCCAGAAGTTGGCATCCTCGCAATTATTTGGTAGAGAGAATTCTCTCTCTCTTTTCTTCAGTCAGTCTTAGACAAGAAATTAGCCTTGACAACAATTATAGGGCTGGTTTCAACCTTATTTGTGTACTTCCAGAAGCCTTTGGCTTCACATCTCCTGGTCTGGACTTTTCTTCAGGGAGTGACTCATTTATTGCCTCCCGTGCAAATTCCCCTTTGTCCTTGGGAACTTGAACTTTGAACTTGGTTCTGTCAGTGCTACAGGAGCAACCTTTTGAACCGATCAACAGAATTCCGTTCCATTTCTTTTTGCAAATATGTCAGCTAGAAGGGTCTCCGAACTGGCGGCCTTTTCCTGTAAGGAGCTGTATTTCATTTTGCATCATGATAAGGTGGTGCTACGTCCTTTTCTGTCCTTTTCTGTCCTTTTTGCCTTTTAGCACAGTGATATCCTTCTTCCTCTTTAAGACTTGTGATTGCAATACTTAGGATTTTTACCATTTCACTGAATAAAGTTATACTACATTATGAGGCTCCTTGGCACCCCTCTCTCGTTTTGTTTTCCTACATGTTCTAGTGTTCCTGGCCTAGTGAGAAGGCAACTCAGTGCATATTCAATTTTACCATTCAGTGTTTAGTTTCAACTACACCTCTGGGACTAGACTTTGTTTTTTTATGTTTACAGTGATTTATCGTGGCCATTTCTCGTGGTTCTGAACACGACAGACCTTCATTTTTAGTTGGGAATTTTTTTTTTTTTTACTACTAATATTCATGTCTTTATACTGTATTCATAGATTTGCAACATTATTACAATTGTTTCTTACTGAGTTTCTTTTGGCTAAATTCCAAATGCCACCAGTGGTTGTTAATAGCACTTCACATCGTGGTTGTCTTCTTGGGGTGTAATCCATGGGGTTTGTTAAAGTGTTACTAACACCCACAACAGTAAAATCAGTCTGCATATGCAGTTAAGCATGCTTGTTATACTCACTCTGGAACCTAAGGGGTTAATCCTTTGCATTGTGTATGAGGCTGTGTGATCCTGTCTCTCCAATCCTTCTCTTCTTCCACTGTCTCCAAAAAATAACCTGACATTTACAGAGCCAGGGGAGAGGCTGCACATGCTCAGTCTGGTGTGTATTGCTAGAGAGTTTTTTTTTTTTTTTTCTTGGGAGGGTGCATGCGATCAGCACAGGGCCAATCCAATTAGCACCATCCAGACAGAGGATCAGGGGAGAATGAAAAATCCTCCTACAAGCTTTATTAAGAACTGATAGAAGTCACAAGGCTGCTATATTTTGCTGATGAGAAATGGTACTTATCCGGTTATATTTACTAAATAGTTGCATTTCCATGTTCTGTGTACTGTGGGAGACCAGATATAGTGAATGCAGGTTCTGGGTATAGTAACACTTTAATGTGCATCATGAGCAGGTTTTTATTTATCCCCCATTCACATAAAATAACATTAAAATATAAAAAAATTGCAGCTTACCTGTTTTAGATGCTCTATTCTGCACCCTTTTGCAAAGAAAAATCTTGATTAGTTCTCTTTGTTTATGAGGGGGCAGGGCAGCTGTGTTTGCCATAATTAACTCTGTCTGTACTGTGTAGGCAGATCTTCATTATCATTTGTAACTAGATTTGAATCTACAAAGGGTTGAAGGTGTAGGGGTCGGGCTTCTTTCAATGTATGTTAATGAGAACAGACTTTGCTCAAAAAACTTTGCAGTGTTGTGGAAATTTTATGAAGATGTATTTTAATATGTATTGTCATAGTGTCTCCCAGTGTTAGTTCTCCCGCAGACCGCTCTAAAGAGCTGACTGGGGCAGACTGGCCCTGGTTGAGATCCGTTTGGTAGTGAAAAGCTCCTTGGGGATGTAGAGAAGTGTTTGCAGAGTGGGGATATGTCCGTCAGCGAAGGGCCCCTGTGTGACGCACAGAACGATCGTCTGGGGGGGATGTGTTAGCTCTGCAAAGAGATTATGGGTTTAGCGGATGTGCGCTCATGTCGCCCCCCTATGCCTGATCAATATATTTGGGGTGTCATGGCGTACACCTGCAGATAATCTCCCATCCACAGAGACGGTAGTATAGTCCAGGTATGCTTTGTTCTCTGAACAAAGCAGAATAAGGATTCATGAACAAATGGTAAAAACGGGAATCTTTGCGTCATTGTGGTCGGGGGCAGAGTTCATGATCTCAACCTTCCTGTTTCTAGAGACAGGGGGCGGGAGATTGTACACGCTGCCCCTGCCCAGACAAGCCCATAGGACTCCCCTAGTCATTGTTCATTGGTTGTTGTATAACCCCTCCTGTTTGAGGGAATGCCTGTGCTTGATTGGTCGATTGTGAAACCATGTTTTTTATATGAATAAAGTTGGCTCCCAGGAAAGGAATCAGGGAAGATGAAGGAGCGATGGAGCTAAGATGGTGTATATGTCTGTTTACTGGGGAAATGCGTGCTGGGGAGATGCATTATACCATTATACTGAAAGGGCGCATATTAGCGCAGGTGAAATTGATTCCGTATAGCGTATAGCAAATTCTCCACGTCAGCAGTCAGCCATGAAACCTTCTAAAACCATCTAAAAGGTAAAAAATGTTTTAAAAAATTTAGGCTTTCTGTCTGAATGGGAACACATAACAAACACATAATGGGGTTTTCTCAAAATTCTCTGCAAAAGTGGGGAAAAAAAATTTAAGTATGGCACTGTAGAGTTACTTTGGGTGATTTAGAACTTAGTTCAGCGTAGAACTCAAAAATTTTTTTTCAAACTAATCAATAAAAAAAACAAAAAAAATCTTTATTTTCTGTCTAACGAATAATCAAATTCTAACAGTCACTGAGAACATAGCTGGCTATTTTATTATTGCTACTATAAATTTTCTAAGTATGGGACTAAAATATATTAGGGCGACTTGATCCTGCATTAAACTGACAATGAAAACAAAAATCGGTTATATAACACTGGCCAGCAAGACAGTTCTTACTAATAATACAGCTACACCAACTTATGAAATTTGTTCTCTTTATTGTACACCTGACACCTCAACACGGCCTTCTTTGCTGTACTGTACTTTTTAAAAAATCCCTTTAGACAAAAGTCTGCTCTAATAAACAAATTAAAATACAAATTTAGTATGCATTAATATAAATGAGAATATGACTAGAGGTGGTAACTACAGAATGACTAAATAATAAAATGAGAACTGTGTGTAATTGCACAATATAAACAGAAATATATTTTATATAGCCGTGGAAATAACCATAACTGCAAATTTACTTCTAAATTGTTTTTTGATAGATAAAGAACTCTAGTAATTGTCTGTTTTAAATTTTTAATTGAAACATAATGTGTTTTGGATAAATAACGGATTTATTGAGAAGTGGGTGGAAATTATACACAGTAATACAATGTTAACACACATACAGATACAGTAAAACCTTCGTTCCAGAAACATGCTTGTTTACAAAATCCAAAGCACTTGTATATCAAAGCGAATTTCCCCATAAGAAATAATGGAAACTCAGATGATTCATTCCACAACCATTTATTCATAAGTCCTTCAGTTTATAGCAATGCAAAAGGTTGTGTAACCATAAAATGTCCCTCCACAAATGGCAGCCTCCATATAGGGGATTAGAAGCAAAATCCAACAGGAGCTACAGTGTATAAAAGAGAAGAGATGCGCCTTTATGTGTAGGAATATGGTTACATTTAATGAGGGTACAACATTTAGCAACTCACATGGTTGATGATTAAAAGAGGCACATCTAAGTATGCAGGCACTTGGGGTAAAGCTGTCCACATAGACCATTCCCTGGACCGCCGGCTCTCACCGCTGTCAGTCAGCAATCATGACCAGGAAGACTACCCTGCAGGAGAGCGATCTGAAAGCGAGGCTTGAAGCGCTCATGGAGAGCAGTGTGGAAGGGATGACGTTGATGGCGGTTTATGTGGACAGCTTTACCCTGGATGCCTTTATACTTAGATGTGCCTCTTTTAATCATCAACCATGTGAGTTTCTAAATGTTGTACCTTCATTAAATGTAACCATATTGCTACACTTAGAAGCGCCTCTCTTCTCTTTTATACTCAGTTGTGATGTGACGCTACTTATCAAAACATCGCTTGTATATCAAGTCTTGCAAAACGCTCTCAAACCAAGTTACTCTCAAAACGTAAAAACGCTCTCAAACCAAGGTTTTACTGTACAACCTTTTTTGTGGATGTGGTGGAAGAGGGTGAGAGCCTGTTTCTAGCTATGGGTGAGAGTTGCTAAAACTGGTGCACACAGCATATGCTGTAGCTGTGCATAGTAGCTTGTTCAATTAGGCTTTGACAATAGGGCCGGGTTCACATTGGTACAACACGACTGTTGTACAACTGTCCATCGGACTTTGCTCTGCAACATCAGTCCTACATTGGTCCTACTTCCATCCGCCTTGAATGAACAGGATACGAGTTTACTCCCACTTTGAGATACTGACTTTTCTTTTGACCAATCAAAATAATCCCAGGGTGACATAAATTCCTTTTCCTGCTGCTGTAATCACCATGTTGGATGTTACAAGTTGGATGGTTAGGATGAGGATCTGACTTTGATCCGACTTCAATGATATTGAATGGGCTAAACTCGAACCAAAGCAGTGCAGGAACCTTTTTCAAATTTGGACTGACTTGTATCGGACCAGTTAATGTGGCTCTCATAGGGAACTATTAATTTGGACACGTCATGCCACATGTGCTCCCAAAGTTGGAGCGTATGTCACACTAGTGTGAACCGGGCCTAAAACCTAGACGCTGATTGGCTACTATGCACAGCTGCACCAGATTCTGTATGTACCAGTTTTAGTAAATCTCTCCCTATGTGTCTTTTAGTGAATAGGTTTCCCTTCATTTCCTATAACGTTACCAGGGCAAAAAAGCAAGAGAAAGTCTATCCAACTAGGACTCTTTTTATTGAGTGGAGCAAAGTTAGAATCTATGTCTTTTTTTTATTGCTGTCTAAGGAAACCTTCTCTCCTTTCCAGCTGTGTCACTAGGACAGGAAGCAAGAGAAAACCTCCCCAAATGGGCACAGACAATTATATAAATCAAACAGGTAAATCAATAAATATCCCCAAAAAATATATAAAAAACATTTTTTTTCCTCAGTTTAGGCCAATATGTATTCTTCTTCATATTTTTTGGTAAAAAAATAGCAATAAGCGTTTATTGATTGGTTTGCGCAAAAGTTATAGCGTCTACAAAATAGGGGATAGTTTTATGGCATTTTTATTAATATTTTTTTTTTTACTAGTAATGGCGCCGATCAGCGATTTTTATCATGACTGTGACATTATGGCGGACAGATCGGACACTTTTGACGCTATTTTGGGACCATTCACATTTATACAGTGATCAGTGCAATTAAAAATGCATTTATTACTGTGTAAATGTGACTGGCAGTGAAGGGGTTAACCAGGAGGGGGCTCTGCAGGGGTTAATTGTGTCCTAGGGATGTGTTCTAACTGTGGGGGGGATGGGCTATGTGTGACACGACACTGATCACTGCTCCCGATTACAGGAGCTGTGATCAGTGTCAGTGTCATTAGGCAGAACGGGGAAATGCTTGTTTACCTCAGCATTTCCCCATTCTTCCTTTCCGTGAGATGATCGCGGGTATCCCCATGGGTATCGAGTCCACAGGACCTGCAATCACACTCGCGGAGCTCGCGGCAGGTGGTGCGCACGCAATAACACGGCGGCAAATTTAAAGGGACGTACCTGTACACCCATTTGCCTGTCCGTGCCATTGTGTCGACGTATATGTACATGCGGCGGTCGGCAAGTGGTTAAAGTAGAATTCTAACTTTTTAATTGGACCTAGAAATCATTACATCATTACAAACCTGTTTACTATTTGCTGTGAAATGGTCCAATGTACATATTTAGATTTCCTGGACAGCGGCTACAACCATGATCTATTTTTTTTTTACAGCCAGTGATTGGATTTCATGTAAAAGTGATCTTAGTGGCTTTACAGCTGCCTGATCAGTTTTACAGGGCTTGAAAGGGCCTCCTGCACCTGTCTCCGTTAGGTCAGCTGCCCACAGAGATAGAGGACTATCTATTCCCTCATTTTCTCCTTGATGATTGAAGTCTGAATCAAAAAGGATTTAATTACATCCAGTTTCAGTGCTGTGTTTCACTGGTGTTACAGCCAGGGAAGCAGCAGATCAAACAGATTTCTGTTTGATCAGGTGCCTTGGAGGGTACTTCATAAATATACCAGTCACTGTACAAAGCTATCACAAAGGGTCTTGTTCACCTTTTGTGATAACAATGAAGTTAAATGAAAAAAAAAAAGTAAATTCCATATCTCTAACAGAACCCGTCAGCGATGCCCCCTGACACCTCTCATTTTTAATACACTCATGGAACCTTTGACCGAATCTACAAGATCACAACCACTCATCTCTGGTTTACAGATAGGCTCCATAGAACACACAATACATCTATTTGCAGACAACGTGACACTCATGCTGACCAATCCTACCGTTTCCCTGGCTTCGGTACAATCAGTTTTACATAGATTTAGTAAGAAAACTTAAACAAATCTTTCATATTGGACCTAGGCATGGATGGAGTCACCAGCAACATACTTAGAAATACATATTCATACGCATGGGCTGACACAGGTCTTTCTTATTTGGGAATTACACTCACGAGACATGTAAAACAACTCTAAGCTTACAACTATGTAAACTTTAAACACACCCTTTCGCAGGAACTGACAAAACTTTCCAAATATGAATTCACATGGTCTGGAAATTTAGCAGCATTCAAGATGATGCTCCTACCCAAAATATTATACCTATTCCGCACACTACCCCTTCCACTACCCTCCCCCTACCTCATATCTCTGCAATCCATAATCTATCAATTCATTTAGCAGGGGAAAAAGGCTAGAAGTGGTCATGATAAACTCATCAAACATAGATTAGCTGGGGGGACAGGTTATACTGACATAAAAGATTACTACACAGCCACAATACTGTCACAATTGAAAGACTGGCTTTCCGCACATACCACAACTCTTTGGGGTCATGTAGAATCGACCACTATTCCAGGAGGGAACCTTAAAACTTGGCTCTTCAGCACAGCAATGAATCCTCCCAACTTTAAACTTCTTGCTCCATCAATTCAAGCCTCTGTTACGGCTTGGAAAACACTGTGTCTCTCTAAATGGGAACATACCGCAACCAAAGAACTCCCGATCCCCCTCGAAATATTACAACTACTAACCCCGAATTTAACCCTACCAAGCTGGCTAGCAAACAGAATAACTCTCAGTTCTCCGCGATAAAACAGCTAAAAAGACATTCCCACAAAGCCAACAATTATCTTAGTCTTTGGTAGGTACATTGTTACCTACCAAAGACTTCCTAATATACCATAGGATTCACCAATGTGTCTCCTGCTGCCCTTGCCTGGAAGGAGCAATACCCACTGACATGTGGAACTATTACTTCTCCAACAGTAGGAATTGCAAAGGCATTTCCTTGATCTATTCAACGCTACATGAAAAGACAAAGTTTACCAAATCTTTGTCCTTCAGGTGATGGGAGGAGGAACTACAACAGTCATTCTCGGAACAAAACTGGAAATTGGCCCTGAAATCTATATACAAATCCACACGCTGTGCTTCACTCTGGGAATTGACCCAGAAAATATCACTAAGGTGGTACCTAACACCACAGAAACTAGCAAAATTCTTTCCCAATTCCTCCTCCACGTGTTGGAACTTATGTGGACAAAAAGGTTCCCTATGCCACATATTTTGGTCTTGCCCACACCGGAAAAAGCTCTGGACAGACATTTCTAACCTGTTATCTGACGCCACACATACACAGTGTATATTAACCCCACAATTGGCCATCTTGAACATCACCATAGACTCCATACTGCCACGTTTTAGGACAACTACTACCCACATACTACTAACAACAAGACTTTTAAACATTACTGGATGTGATTACCACGGTACAGACCCACTTCACCTATGAGCGTCTAATGACAAATGAGGCTCATATACACTCAAAACTGCTTAAAAATTGGTTTCCCTGTATCAATTGGTATGAAAAACTTGTCAAACTCTGAATTAACTAATATGTTCCACTTTGTGATCCCACTGCTCCTGCCTACCTTTCCCTCTAAAGCACATGGGAATTGTTGTCTGCCTCCCCCAGACACAGTAAGTACCCAGCTGGGGTGTTTGGGGTTGGTAGTCTGCACTCTTAGCCCTACCCATGGCACCCATATTGTATATTACTGTTGAAACTGTCTACAAATGTTCGTATTCTAATATGTCATATATACCTGTATGGCGAACTTCACAATACTGAATCTAGATGTATGACATTGTTCGTTTCCTATAGATGTAATCTGTAAAACTTCAATAAAAACTATTGAAACCAAAAAAAAATGTAAATAAAATAATTACAAATATTTAAAAACCTAATAATTAACGCACCCCCGTCCCCCATGATCAAGCACAAACGCAAGTGCACGCATAGGTTGGGCTCGCATATGTAAACGATGATTACACCACACATGTGAGGTATTGCCACGAATGCCAGAGTAATAATTCTAGTGCCATAGCTCACAATTAACTCCAAACTGATAGCCTATAAGGACTTGTAAAGCATTGCATATGGATAATTTTAGGTATTGTAGTTTGTTACCATTTTTAGGTGTCTTCAATTTTAAAACATGTTTGCTATCTATTTACTAGACACACCATTATCTTTTATATCCTACCAAAACATTAGATATTATATTGTGTTTTTTTAAGTGTATTTTTTCCTGAAAATCTGCATTTGAGGAAAGCCTGCACAGCAGTTTAAACAGTTTGTTTGGACCTAACTGGCCTATTACAAACTGATGCAGTCAAAAAATATAAAGAGTTTAATACAATGCACTTTTTATTTCTTTTCTGTGCTGGGTTTATCTAATATACAGCTTGCATAGGTATATAAAATACTCTTCATAGCTTAGTACGGAGACTCAAGGCTTACTTACTGATACAGGAAGGCATTAGGGTAGTTTAATTATTCGTGCACAGTAAATTACAAAGAAATGAGTTATATCGCCTTCATTACCACAGCAATTGGCATGTTTCTTACATAGTATGGAGAGGACACAAAATAATTGGGTAGTACAGCCTTGTCATTGCAGCGTAATGTCCCTAGACTAATTGAAGTTCATTTGCTTCTTATTGTCAAGAGAGAAATTATTTTGGTGTTTCCAGTTCATTAGGTACTGTTCAATAATTATTTGATATGAATGTGGTTTAGTTTGTTGTTCAGGTATGGGTCATAAAAAGCCATGTAGAATGACTGATTTTTATTTCTCTCTTTATTTTTTTTATTATATGTTGTATCGTTTTCATTTACCTGAAAAATTTTAGAAACACAGCTATTTGCACATTGCCAGTTTAAAAATTACCTCCATAGCACAAACATATTGATTTTAAACATAAAATGTCTTGTTTCAAGTATAGATTGAGACAGTTTTACTTCTCCGTGGGGGCTTGTTTTTGATCCTTTTACTGATACAGCACTGACATGTTTATTATTACGGTAACCTTATTAATTAGTTTTATCTTACTGCGTTCAGGATCCATCCAATTAATAAGTGTTGTTGACATATTCTCTGTTTCTGTGGCTGACTCACTTGCACTCTTCATCTTGAACTTGCCCTTGTGAATGTATCATCAATCAATGATATACACCACAGCTAGAACAAAACATAGATGAACATGGTCAGCAGGAGGGTAGAAATAGAAAAAGTTTAGAAACAGATGAAAGATAGCTATGTCACCTTTGTGGCCAAACTGGACAAACAGTAACGTAGTCATTTCTAATCATGAAATATAAGTAATTTTATGTAATAAAGTCTCATACCTGGGGAGTAGGAAGCAGTTGGAATATAAAATAATCCATTCAAAGCGAATGTTATTTACCTAGTTTTCACATTTTTTAAATGACTGTAATGAGCATCAGTACAAAGTATAGCTAAAGGCATTTGTCAGGTCACCTGAGTCCAGGTGACAGATGCACTCCGTGGGAGTCAGGATGCACCGCTAAAGTAGTGGACCCTAGGACTGACTGCTGTAGATTGAACCCTGGGAGGATCAGGAAGCAGGTCTATTGGATCACTAACACAGATCCCACTGGGAGCTAGAGCATAGATTCCCCAGGGCGTGGAGTCTAAAAGCCAGCAGGTGTTCACCAGAGCATCTAGTGGTGAGGATGGACTGCGCTGCAGTCTGGCTCCAGGTCGCGGCCCCCTGGGTCTCACAGCTCACACTCACGGTAGACTACAGGAGAAGAGGGAGGAGGCAGCAGACTGGAACAACAAGGATAGTAAAGGCATAAGCCAAATGTCGGGGTGACTAGCAGACAAGGATAAACATAACACGCCAAAGGTCAGGGTCACAAGCAGACAGGGATAGTTGAGAACAGGTCAAGGTCAGTAACTAGAATCAGATGTAGGAAACACAACCAGTACACACGAAAGCTAACACACAATGGTTGATCAGCAAGGTTGTCTTGCAATGCCCAGCTTAATATAGTGTTCCTAATTAGAGGCCGGGGTGGAGCTATGCTGAGGGAAGATTATTTAAACAGTCAGGTGGGGGTGGCTAGCCTCCAAAGGTGAACACAGGAGGAAACGTGAGCTGACAGACACACATTACTGCATAACCATGACAGCATTTTTTATATTTTTAGATTCAGTTTTATTTTTTGTATAGAGTGGAGAAGGAATAGAACACTTGTCAGGTTATTATTGCTGTTATATAAAATAATATATATAAAAACTGCGCTCAGGTGAAACAAAACTTACAAGGTAATAATATAAGGAAGAAACTGCAAACATATTATGTGATATATACATAATAAAAGGATGCAATATAGAATGTTGCGCTACTTTCCCAACATCAAAGTGCAAGAAATTAGGTGAAAAGATCTCTATAAATGAGAACATCCAAATAAAAGGAAACAAAATCAGTAGGAACACCCAGTAACACACTCAGTAAAAAGGAAGAACACTCACATATAAAGATGTAACATGACGCTTGTGCACGAAATTCTGAAAATTAACCGACAAAATAGCCCCCGCTGACTACCGGTTAGTGCATGCAGCGGCGTGTGTCGCAATGCATAGGTCGGAGCCTGCTGTGACATCATTGCACTAATCGGAAGTCAGCGGGAGGCTATTTTGACGGTTACTTGCCAGAGTTTTGTGTACAAGTGCTATATTACATTTTAATATGAGTGTTCCTACTTTTTATTAAAGAACGGTTTTAAACTAGTATACACTATAAGGATTTCTCTATTTTTCCTTTGATATGCTAATACCTGGATACATTTAATATTGTGGAGGTCCTTTGTAGTGTCCCCTTACACGTTTTTTTTGCTGATGACAACAACTAAGAAGATATCCAGAGGATATTTGTTGTTCTGAGCGTGTCTTGACCTCTCTATAATAAAAAGGCCAAACTGATCTGGTAAGAGTATTTGGAGGTGTCTGCATAGGGTTTAGATACTTCGAGGCTCTCAAGAAGCTGAGCTGTTCACCTTTACACTTGCACTATTTGTTTACACGCTTGTTTGACTTTATTCTGGGACTGAATTTGTAATTTTTTTCCTTTTTATTGGACTTTCTCATTTACAGGTTAATTATTGCTGTCTGTGCCTGTGTTAGGGAGATTCACCCTCTCTTTTTGTCCTGTTTACTATTATCATGGAGAGTGAACATTAACCACTTCAGCCCCGGAAGGATTTACCCCCTTCCTGACCAGAGCAATTTTTACAATTTGGCACTGCGTTGCTTTAACTGCTAATTGCGCGGTCATGCAATGCTGTACCCAAACTAAATTTGTGTCCTTTTGTTCCTACAAATAGAGCTTTCTTTTGATGGTATTTGATCACCTCTGCGGTTTTAATTCTTTGCGCTATAAATGGAAAAACTGAAAATTTTGAAAAAAAAAACAATATTTTCTACTTTTTGTTCTAAAAAAAATCCAATAAACTCAATTTTAGTCATATATTTAGTCCAAAATATATTTAGCCACATGTCTTTGGTAAAAAAAATGTCAATAAGCGTATATTTATTGGTTTGCGCAAAAGTTATAGTGTCTACAAACTAGGGTACATTTTCTGGAATTTACACAGCTTTTAGTTTATGACTGCCTATCTCATTTCTTGAGGCGCTAAAATGCCAGGGCAGTAGACCCCCCCCCCCCTAATGACCCCATTTCGGAAAGTAGACACCCCAAGAAAATTTCTGAGATGCCGAGCCCATTAAATATTTTATTTTTTTGTCACAAGTGATTGAAAAATGACAAAAATAAAAAAATTGACACAAAGTTGTCACTAAATGATATATTGCTCTCACATGCCATGGTTATATGTGGAATTACACCCCAAAATCCATTCTGCTGCTTCTCCTGAGTACAGGGATACCACATGTGTGACTTTTTTGGAGCCTAGCCTGCGAACGGGGACCCGAAAACCAAGCACCGCCTTCAGGATTTCTAAGGGCGTAAATTTTTGATTTCACTCCTCACTACCTATCACAGTTTCGAAGGCCATAAAATGCCAAGATGGCACAAAACCCCCCCAAATGACCTAATTTTGGAAAGTAGACACCCCAAGCTATTTGCTGAGAGGCATGGTGAGTATTTTGCAGCTCTCATTTGTTTTTGAAAATGAAGAAAGAAAAGAAAAATGTATTTTTTTTTCTTTTTTCAATTTTCAAACTTTGTGACAAAAAACGAGGTCTGCAAAATACTCACCATACCTCTCAGCAAATAGCTTGGGGTGTCTACTTTCCAGAATGGGGTTATTTTGGAGGGGGGGGTTGCCATCTGGGCATTCCATGGCCTCCGAAACTGTGATAGGCAGTGAGGAGTAAAATCAAAAATTTACACCCTTAGAAACCCTGAAGGCAGGGCTTGGTTTTTGAGGTCCCGTATGCGGCTAGGCTCCCAAAAAGTCTCACACATGTGGTATCCCCGTACTCAGGAGAAGCAACAGAATGTATTTTTGGGTGTAATTTCACATATTCCCATGGCATGTTTGAGCAATATATCATTTAGTGACAATTGTGCAAAAAAAAAAAAAAGTGTCTTTTTCCTGCAACTTGTGTCACAATATAAAATATTCCATGGACTCGACATGCCTCTCAGCAAATAGCTTGGGGTGCAAATAGCTATGGGGTCATATGGGGGGGTTTGAGCTGTCCTGGCATTTTACACTTTACATTTTACAGAGGGGCAAAACGCAGGTGTTAGCAGGTATCTGGGCTGATCCCGCTAACACTGCCTTTTTGGGAACCCTATACTGCTGGGGATGCTAGTATAGATCTGATCGGATCAGATATTGATCCGTTCAGATACTATACCACTAAAGGAGATGTATGGTGCGTGCGTGGGTGTTAGCGCTACTGGCACTAACCTGATGCTGCCTGGGGCGACGCAGACCCTATTTGACCCTAAAACTTAACTTATATCACCACCGGGCGATCAGTGGGTTAAACCTTTATTAGGTAATAAACGGCGGGTGCCCTGACACTATAAAAAATAAACTAACTAACCAACGTCACCCGTAACAGTTATACGGTGATCACTGGTGAAAGGATTAACTAGGGGGCAATCAAGGGGTTAAAACCTTTATTAGGTAGTATATGGGGGTCCCTGACGCTATAAAACACTGACGGCGAACCTATATATTTACCTTCCTAACTAGTGTCACCAGTGACATTAATACAGCAATCAGAAAAACGATTGCTTAGTGACACTGGCGACGGGGGGTGATCAAGGGGTTAAAACTTTATTAGGGGGGTTAGGGGGGTACCCTAGACCTAAAGGAGGCTACCACTAACTGCCCTACCACTTATAACTGTCACAAACTGACACCAATGCAGTAATCAGAAAAAAGAAAAACTGCTATTGGTTTCACTGTGACAGAGGGGGGTGATCAGGGGGTGATCGGGGGGTGATGGGGGGTGAAATGTGTGCCTAGTGTGTTTTACTGTGTGTGTTGTGTTGTGCACTTACTCAGATGTCTTCTCTCCTCGGCCCTGGAAGGGAAAATACCGACCCGAGGAGAGATGACATCACTTCCTCTGCTGCTGTTTACATTACAGCAGCAGAGAAAGATACTCATTCATTGGGAGCGATCGCGAGGGGGTGGCCACGAATGAGTGGTCTCCCCCTCAGCCTGGATCACTCCCCTAACGAAGCTGACCGCCTCGGGAAGCAGATCACGTACCAGGTACGTGATTTTGCCTGCCCGTGCCATTCTGCCGCAGTATATCTGCGTTAGGCGGTCGGCAAGTGGTTAAATAAAATCCCATATTTTGGGTTTTCACAAGAATAGAACGAGAGGGGTAATACACTAGTTCTGGTAACATTGTGGGCAACCAGAGATCCCCTCACTTTGGAGGGATCTTTTCTTGCTTCCTGTTTTGGCTATGGCACAGGAAGTGAAAGGAAATCTCTGCAGTGGGACATGACAAAAAATAAATAAAGATGGCAGGGTTTATAAGGATCCCATACTTTTGCCTTTACTTAACAACTGGCCATAAACAGCCTTAATGCAACAAACAATGCTTCTGGTTTCAGTTTTTGATGAGCAAAATTTAGATTATTGACTTTACCAAAAAATCTGGGCGATTTAGGGAAATTTTGTCATTCGGCAAAAGCATTGGGTAATTGGAACCACACTTTACAGAGGTGCCTTTTTCTGACAGCTTGTCATTACTTGTATTTGCAAATATACACACTGATATTCTCTGTTTTTAACCTGATATGTTAAACTTACATCTGTAGTGCTGTCTAACTGGAAATTTTGCTGTGTTATTTTTATTTAGCTTGGTATAGATTACTAAAATAAATAAACTGTCTGATATGGGTGGAAAGGCTATAAGACTGATACATTTACTGAAGTGTAAAACTGTTCATTGTTAAAATTAAAACAATACTTAGGTGATCACATATTTTACTGCTTGTCTGCCTTTTACTTTAAAGCAGGTCTCTTCTGAGAATTTCTGCTAAATGCCTCAACAAAAATGAAAGCAGCGTACATTATGGGTCATCTCCTGTATTTATAGGTTAGGTATCACTTTTACGGTGACAGCTAGAGAACTAGAAAAGTAAGTAGGAAATGGTGAGCAGCTCTTTCTTGCATGGCAGGTAAACTTTGAAGATTTCTCTGCTTTATTTAAAGCCCTGTGAACATTGTATTTACTAGAATGATGGTAAGACATCACAAACCCATTGTGACTTGCAGTAAGTATGTGTGCGCCTTTTAATATTTCTCCTTCAGGTTTCAAGAGCTCCATTGTAGTGAAGATAAAAATCAGATATTAAGCTTAAATTTGCTGGTAGAAAGTGAAAATGGATTGCACTTTTGTACTTGTTTTCTTTATATTCTTGGCAGCATTTCTTCTTGATATTCACTGAAATCCAACATACTTATATTCTCCCTCTGATTCAAAGGCAGCAAAGACAGTGAGAGCTGCTTTATATCTTCAAGTATGGCGATGTTTGAAGATATCTCTAGTGCTTTTCAAGGTTATTTTGGCTTCAAATTACATCATATTACAAAATGTATAAGATTTCTGGAGAAGTTTTAGCAATGATCTTTTTCAGTAACTTTTAATTTTTTTATTTATTTTAGAATACAGTGGGGGGGGGGGGAGGGGAGGGTTATTGCTCCTGGCAAGTTCTTTTTGCTGTCTGTGACACCACTGCAGAGCTGACCCTTTACTCCCTGTCCCTCTGACACCAGGACAACAACATTCTGTCCCTGTGAATTCCTGGTCATTTGGTTTGGAGGTGGTGGTGGTGGTGGGGAATCTCTCAAATGGGAACAGAGTTAACAATAAAAACAATCTAAGCCACACTATCCAGGAGTGAAAGCTGGGCTTTAAATGCATCAGTGGCCAACACATTTCTATTTAGTTTTGGATATTATAAGTAACAGTCTTAAGCCCTTTCAAGATTTAACTTGTATTGTCTCCCTTCTGTGACAATTCACAATTATCATTATCATTAAAACAGAAAATCCCAAATTTTACAGTTTAACACCAAAACAGGAAGTGATGGTAAATCTTCTGAAATGAACAACTGTTCCAGTGGCAGCTGTAAAAGAAGGGATTTCCCCTTACTTTGGGGAGATTTGCACCCACTTCCTGTTATGGCTTTAGGACAGAATGTGACAGGAATTCTTCCCATTTGAACACAAACAGCTAAAATCTGAAAGCAAAAATTTGCTTTAAACCTTAACCTTACAATTAAAGGCAAAACTCTTCTTTTAGTTTTGGATAGATTGGAGAGGGATTAGAAAAGCTATCAGTTTTTAATGTTTTCTGTGCCTCCGTTAGGGAGATTCACCCTATTTTTTTCTGTTTAATTGAAAGTGAAAGTAAAAGAAAAGCCCAAACTTTTAGTTGTCCCCAGAAAAGCAAAAGAAGGAAAATCCTCTTTCGGGGACACTAGTTCTGGTGACCTGGGGGCCCAAAGGAGTCTCCTAATTTTCAGAGATTTCCTCTCACTTTCTGTTTTGGCTATGGGACAGGAAGTGAAAGGAAATCTCCCCAACAGGACACAGATGGCAAAAAATAAATGGACAGGGGTTATGACCCTCCCTTACTCTATCCAAAAAAAAAAGTTTTGCCCATAGTTCTGCTTTAAACCTACTACTGTACTAGTTTTTTTTTTATTCCCTATTGTTAGGTGCATGTCCAACTATCATCTAATGTTGTGTCATGGAATTTTCCCAAGGGGTGAGGAACATTGTCAGGTTTTGTTTACCAGCAAAAATCAAAAATCAGTTCTGCTGAGACGCTGTGTATACATGGATTGTACTTCTTACCCAACTACTGTATACCATTTCATGTATGCTTGGAAAGCTTGTGACTGTATATTAGACATATGCAGTTCGTTTCGGTCTGAATACAAATTCAGACAAATTTTTGGCTATTTGGAGATCGTATCCGAATCTCCAAATTAAATATTAACATATAGTAACAAATTTTGTTGAAATTCATTAAAATTAGTTCTGTTTATTTGTTTCCTAAGGAATTCCAAATACTCAGAACCATTGGAATTCGGATTGGTTGAAAAATGATCAATTGATTCAAATTCTGTGTGAAGAATAGCTGGTTGTTAAGCATGGGGCCGGGAAGATGGCCGCCGCATCCTTAACAACTGATGACCCATCAGCTGTCAGCAGACTTCCCCACTGACAGCTGAAATTTAAACAAAACAATGCCGGCAATACAAAAATGTTAAAAAAACAGATTGGGAGTCCCCCCAAAATCCATACCAGACCCTTATCCGAGTATACAGCCTGGCAGGTCATGAAGGGGGGGACACCTACTCATTCACCAAAAAAAATGTCAAAATAAATAACAGTACACAGGTTTTTTACAATTTCTTTATTAAAAAAATAAAAAA
Source organism: Lithobates clamitans (assembly GCA_037952925.1). NCBI lineage: Eukaryota > Metazoa > Chordata > Amphibia > Anura > Ranidae > Lithobates > Lithobates clamitans. The sequence continues at coordinate 18,804,998 of JBBGZY010000438.1, forward strand.
AGAATGTCCCCCCGATGTAGATCCATCGTCAATCATGATGCCCGCCGCACCCCTGGACCTGAAAAAAAAACAGCTCTGCCCGGGAGAGCGGTTGACCACCAAATGCCTGCTTCGTCATTTGACAGTTCTTAAATAGGTAAGGGACGGAACCACCTGGAGGCCCCACCCCCTTGTGATGTCACCAACCGATGCATTGCCAGGTGGCTCTTCCCCTTACCTAAATAAGAACTGTGAAATGGGGAGCCTGCAGTAGGCGGTTAGCCTTCATTGATGGCTGAGAATTTATTTTTAATGAAACTACAACAAGTTGGGACTTTAAATGAGGCATGTTCAGTGTGGCCAAAGGATGAGTCAATAATAAAAATATGTATGTATTTAGATGTACAAGGTCCCATACAGATTAAAGTACAAGGGGGATTTAGATGTTGATAAAAAACAATTAATAAATAGTTTGGGCTCCATTTCTATTGATACAAAAGGAAAACCAAAATCCAAAAATAGATACAGAGTGTGTGAGAGAAGTGCTGCCATCCTGTATCGGGGGACATTGTTTTTTTATTTTTTTTACATTATTTAATAAAGGTCTACTGATTTTCTTTTTTTTTGACACTTTTTTTGGTGAATGAGTAGGGGTACAATGTACCCCATATCTTTTCACATGGGGGGGCCGGCGTCTTTGAATTCGATAAGCCCCCTGCCTGCAGACCACCACCCAGGGTTGTTGGCAAGAGGCCCTTGTCCCCCGTCCCCTCCATGTTGAGGGAACGTGGCCTGGTATGGTTCAGGAGGGGGGGACACTCACTCGTCCACCCCCCTTTCCTGGTCTGCAAGGCTGCATGCTCATATAAGGGTCTTAAATAAATAAATTAAGTGTGCTTGCAATCAGAAATTCATGTGTTACTTATAAGTGAATATAAATAATACAAAAATTAATAAGGTTAAATATCTTGAAAATAAAATAAATAAATAAGATGAAAAACTGGGTAGATCAATAATGAATAATGAATGAATAATGAAGTGCTCAATGTGTAATAAAACATGTGAATAAAAAACATGATCAGGAATCAAAACATATTATAATAATAAGTGAAGTCCATTTCAAAGAAAAAAGTTCAGTAGAAGTGCATCAGTCCCATGAAGGCAGGATTACAAATCCACAATTCACAAAAGAAGGCCAATATGAGTGGAAGAAGGAGAAGAAGATGTAAGGATGTATCCCATGGAAACAGTGAATCCGGAGGACACTAAGGATGGACCCTTACCCAGAGTGGTGGACCTCCCTGTTAGCGAGGTCTTGTGCACGTGCAGATACAGCCCTCTGCGGGGACAGCTGAATGGTGGCGTCCGACTCGGCTGATGAATGGAGCGTTCCCAAACGAGACTAGTCCAACCCGTCTGCCTGGAGGGGAACACCCACTCGACCCGAAGGTGGTAGGTGGAAAAAAAAGGAGAAGAGGGCTCCAATGGTGTAGTAAATTAAAAAATATCTATTGGTAAATCAAGCCCGAAGAACCAAACTCCACTATACAATGTTAAAAACGTTATAAAAAGCCGGCATATAAAAAAGCGAACACCCGTGCAAACATGGGGTGAATGGCGTGATGGCGTACAGTGCGTAGCCACGCCCTACATGTTTCGTCATAAATGATGTCTTCAAAGGGGCACGGGCGACGCACTGAGCCATCACCTATATAGCGCTGGACAAAAACCAGACCTCGTTTTCGCCTGGGTGTCGTTCAGCGCTTAGCAACAATAAGGAAGTAAGGAGGAGAAACCAAGCCTCTATCTGGTGCTCACCACGGAAAGAATGCTCCATACTAGAATCTCATCAAAGAGGAACAAGAAGGAGACTAACAACACAAGGCAAAGAACAAAAATAGACTGATCTAGAAATAGGCCTATTGTGCATAAGTCTGAATCCAAAACCGCACAATAAAAAATTATGATATTTGCTCAGCTGATTCAAAATATAATATTAAAATGGTTATAATGTCAAGGTTTAACCACTTATAAGTGAAAAAAATAATAAGAATTGATGTTTGGCAATAAAACATGTACTTAGTACTAAAAAATAAGTATATGAATAGATTACCCATTATTCCCCCATTTTACCTACTATCTGAGCATAGTGAAAGATGAAGCTTTCATCTGAATGGGGAACATCAGATAGTATAAAGTTACACTGTCAGATAAATGATTAGAGGAAAGAGCAAATGTGAAAAATATTAACAGGATAATAGTTATGAAAATAAAAAATAAAAATACCAATGAGTATAAATATGAAAAATAAAATAAAAATATACAATTAAAATGAAAATAAAACTTTTTAGTGAATATGATATAGAGCAATCATATCTTAGGAATTGTCGATGAACGCATTTATCTCAATATCTACATTTAATCCTAGAGGTCTAAGAGAGCGAATTTTATAGATCCACTCCATTTCAAGCTTAGAAATGGCACGCCTCCTAGATCCTCCTCTCCACGGTAATTTAAGTCTATCTATCACCACAAATGAGGTACCCCTAGGGTCCTGTTTGTGTAATTCAAGGAAATGTTTGGAGACCGGATGTCCTTTGAAGCCTCTCCTTATATTTCCGATGTGTTCATTGAGTCTCACCTGCAATGGTCGTACAGTACGGCCCACATAGTGAAGCCCGCACGGGCAGGTGAGAAGATATACAACGTAAGTCGTGGAACAAGTGATGAAGGATTTAATGGAGGTGCTATTGGAGTGGAACTGGCTGACCTTCCTTTCTGTAATAGCATTAACGGAACAAACTGCACAATTCCTACACCTATAATATCCTACTAAGTTTTAAAAAAAGTTTTGTGTAATATTTTTTTAATTGAAAAATGTTGATGGGAATATCCAGTTATAAAGGGACAGAACACATTCCTATCGATATTATTGCTTTCCCTAGTGCTATCCGCAAGGAGTAGATCTCTATCGAGCTGATCTACTTGGTCAAATTTCTCTTTTAGAAAGTGGGCTTCATATCCTTTCTCCAAAACCTCTCGGTGAGAATCTTGGATTGGGCCTTAAAGTCAGTAGTGGTAAAGCAGCTGCTTTATTCTAATATACTGACTCTTGGGGACAGAGTCTAGGCATGCTTTATGGTGACAGCTGTCATGAGGAATGAATGAGTTCCGGTCTGTGACCTTAAAATGGGTAGAGGTAAGTAAAACATTCCCTTTGCTTCGAATCTCCAGGTCCAGGAAATTAATCATTTGTTGACTGGCCTCATATTTTAATGTGGTCCCTCTCTCATTCCTATTTAGACCTTCCATAAATAAACAAAGGGGTTCATGGGTCTGGTATGGATTTTGGGGGGAACCCCACACCATTTTTTCTTTCTTTTTTTTTTTAAATAGCCGGGCCTGCAATTGCAACCATGAGTCAATTTAAATGTGATTTGACAACTTTTTTTGTATTTAGAAATGTAATTTTTGCTGCAGCAGGTTCTCTACATGGTAGAGATGCACCACTTTACAGGTAGACTAAGGGGACCCCCAGTCACTATATTAAAAGGAATTTTTTATTTATTGTTTCACTTTAGGTGAAAAAATAAAAACGACCGCCCTCCTCCTGAACCATACCAGGCCACATGCCCTCAAAATGGGGGGATGGGTGCTTTGGGGCAGTGGGGATTCTGCCCCCCACCCCAAAGCACCTTGCCCCCATATTGATGGGGACATGGGCCTCTTCCCGACAACCCTGGGTGGTGGTTGTGGAGGTCTGTGGGCAGGTGGCCTTATCGAAATCTGGAAGCCCCCTTTAACAACCCCCCCTATGTGAATGAGTATGGGATACATTGCACTGAAAAACAGTAGACATTTTTTGACAGGTAAAGGACGGAGCGGAGGCTCCACCTGAGTGTAGTATTAAAGCATGAGTATTTATTCTATAAGATTAAAAACACTTACCAGTGGTAAAGCATATTCAGGCTTATCAAATGGTCATGAGTCCCGTGGTTATAGCTGCCCTGTAGACTCCTCTGGTGGCCCGAATGGCTGACGGAAGGTGTCAGAAGGAAAGGACGCCTCAGGGCTGATAACCATTTGATAAACATGAATATGCCTTACATCTTGTAAGTATTTTTAATCTTATGAAATAAATGCTTTAATACTACACTACTACCTCTCAGGATGGCTGCTCCTATACATATTTTTTATAATAGTTTACACTTCTGGACTCATAGACTTTATATACACTATATTACCAAAAGTATCGGGACACCTGCCTTTACACGCACATGAAATTTAATGGCATCCCAGTCTTATGCCCTGTACACACGGTCGGACATTGATCGGACATTCCAACAACAAAATCCATGGATTTTTTCCGACGGATGTAAAAATTGTAGATGGGGGTATGGCGCTTCCTGGTAAGTGTGTAAATATTATGTGATACAGTGAATGTTATGAAATTAAATATTATACCATAAACAAACGGTAACTGCAAATTTCATATTGAGTGACCCCATGGGTATTTAAAACAACAAACATGTGATAAGAGGGTAAAACCCTTAATATATTGCATATGCCTATATGCACAGGTAGTTCCAAAGAATCACCACTAGGTGCTGCTGCTAACACGATAGGCAGCCGATGTGATGAATCCAGCATATACAAGTGCAAAACAGTATACCAGATCTATAAATGTTCAACTGGACTAAAAATGTGTCAGAAAAACAAGTAAAATAAAAACCAAAAGCAAAAAACCAAAAGCAAAAAAAGTCTGTTCACAAGTGGTGCGTCCCAAACTATAAAGCATAAAAATGTTCCAAAGGCTAAGTGACTGTGGTGCCATCAACGGTGAAAATCCGTGACTTCTGTGCTCCCCTTTTGGCTCCCCACTCACCGGCTCCCACTACCCCTGCAGGGGTGACAGACACTTTAAATCCCAAACGCTGTCCTCTTGGCCGATATCATTGAGATAGGATGTCCTCTCTCCCAGGCGTTTCCAGATTTCCACTCATACCACGTCCAAGAAAGGGATCCCCAGAGAAGTCCTTATTCTTCATGAAAATGATCTGTTAGCTCTCAGCGGTGTCGCGGTAGCCTTCCTAAAACAACATGTTTGTTGTTTTAAATACCCATGGGGTCACTCAATATGAAATTTGCAGTCACCGTTTGTTTATGGTATAATATTTAATTTCATAACATTCACTGTATCACATAATATTTACACACTTACCAGGAAGCGCCATACCCCCATCTACAATTTTTACACATGTTAGTCCTCTTTGAGGGCTTAACTAGGGGAGGCAGCATACCTACACTCTTTCCTTCCTTTTTTCTTTTTCTTTCCTCTCTCCTTTATTGGGTACCTACCACTTGCACCTTCTTTAGGTCCCCCTCTGCCTCTACCCTCCCCTCCCCCCCTGTCCTGTCTTCCTCTCTCTTTCTCCCTCTTTTTGGTACTTGTCCTAAGCGCAGAGACTCTGTGGCCTTGATTTTTCTTGACGGATGTTGGCTCGAACTTGTCTTGCATACACACGGTCGCACAAAGTTGTCGAAAAATCCGATCGTTCTGAACGTGGTGACGTAAAACACATACATCGGGACTATAAACCGGGCAGTAGCCAATAGCTTTCGTTTCTTAATTTATTCTGAGCATGCGTGGCACTTTGTGTGTCGGATTTGTGTACACACGATCGGAATTTCCGACAACGGATTTTGTTGTTGGAAAATTTTATAGCAAGCTCTCAAACTTTGTGTGTCGGAAATTCCTATGGAAAATGTGTGATGGAGCCTACACACGGTTGGAATTTTCAACAACGAGGTCCTATCACACATTTTCCATTGGAAAATGCTATCGTGTGTACAGGGCATTGGTCTGTAAGGTTCAATATTGAGTTGTCCCACCCTTTGCAGGTATAACAGCTTCAAGTCTTCTGGGAAGGCTGTCCACAAGGTTTAGGAGTGTGTCTATGGGAATGTTTGACCATTCTTCCAGAAGCACATTTGTGAGGTCAGGCACTGATGTTGGATGAGAAAGCCTGGCTCGCAGTCTCCGCTCAAATTCATACCAAAGGTGTTCTATCAGGTTGAGGTCAGGACTCTGCACGGACCAGTCAAGGTCCATAAATACATGGATGAGCAAGTTTGGGGTGGAGGAACTTGACTGGCCTGCACAGAGTCCTGACCTCAAACCAATAGAACACCTTTGGGATGAATTAGAGCAGAGACTGTGAGCCAGGCCTTCTACGTCAGTGCCTGGCCTCATAGATGCACTTCTGGAAGAATGGTCAAACATTCCCATAGACACACTCCAAAACCTAGCAGGCCCAGCAGCCTATCTGGATGATATAGTGTTACATAGCACTGACTGGGAGTCTCACTTGCCCCATGTCCAGGCTGTCCTTGATTTGTCCCTCTTCAAAGAAGGTCTTATGATGAATCAAAAAAAATGTGCCATTGGTTTAGAAGAAGCCAGGTATTTGGGCTACACTATTGGCTGTGGAGTCATTAAACCCCAGTTGAATAAAGTAGAAGCCATCCAAGAGTGGCCACGTCCTGCAAACAAGAAGCAGGTCAGGGCCTTTCTTGGGATCGAGGGGTATTATAGAAGTTTTATCCTGAATGCAACTATAGCTGCCCCACTGACGGACCTTACGAAAGGGAAAGACTCCGTGATGGTGAAATGATTCCCAATAGCAGAGAAATCTTTCCAAGTCCTCCTGAAGAAGGCTCTTTGTGCATGGCACAAAGCTCAATGACCATGAGAAAAAGTATGCAGTCATTGAAAAGGAATGTTTAGCCATAAAGTGGGCCTTGGACACGCTAAGGTACTATTTGTTAGGGTGCCAGTTTGATTTAATAACTGACCATGCTCCCCTGAAATGGATGGCCCAAAAGAAGGAGACTAATAGGCGGATGAACCGGTGGTTTTTGGCTCTACAGGATTACTCCTTCACAGTAAAGCAGCAGTATACCCGTGACCACGTCCTGTTGTGACGAAACGACGTAGGGAGGAGGAGCTACGTCCCGACGACACCGCGATACACAGACCCGGAGGACACGGGTTTTCTTGGAGCCGGCCGGCTTTCTATCTACATGCCTGTAATTTACGATGTTTTTGTAAGTGCAATCTTTATACTTTTTATACAATAAATCGCTGGATTTTACACTATGTGGAGCAATTTATTTTTTACATGGTAATATTCCCATAATTGCTGAGGCTGTTTGGAGTGAGTCCCCGGTCCTGGACGTTGAGTGCCCGCTTAAGGATCCCTGGCTGGGGTTACAGCCATCCGCCTCCTGGGTCTCCTGTAATTTAGAGACCATTTCCATCTGGTAAGAGGCAGCAATTTTTCTTGGAGGTGGAGGTTTATCTACGCACCTTATATCTTATCACAGCGAGATCCTGTCACATTTCCTCACAGAGCCCCTGGAGATCAGTTTCAATCTATGCATGTTAATGTAATATGGATGGACTTTATGTAATACGGCCCTTTTGAATCACGGACTTTCTTTAGTCTCATTTTTCTTATGTTGTTACACAATCTTCTTATATTGATTATGGTTTAGCTTTGTAGTCACAGTTAAGCTATATTAATGTATTTATTGACACTAGAGGAACTTACTGTTTATTGATTGTGTTATGTAATATTTGTTTTTCGCCATAGACATAGTTATTCTCATCTATGTCTTATTCACTTGTTAGCATCCTTTAGTTTCCTTTCATAGTGCTTGACACTTTTACTTAATGATCAACATTTAATCCTCATATTCACATCAGTTTTTTTAGGCATTTGCCTTTTGTCACTTTAGTCTTTAGCGCGACTTTTTTAGGTTTACAGCAGTGTACTTGTATCTACCTCAATTTCTGTGCTTTTGCTATGGATCCCATAATGAGCATATGTGAGAAATTAAAAAAGCCAAATATTAAATTTCATGCAACTATGTTTGATCAAATCGGGGGTCACGCTCAATGTTGGGGTCATCTGGTTCAAATCTAACAACATATAGGTCAAATTCCAATTCTACTTTGGCTAACAGCAATGCTAGTGGTGTATTGGATTGGATCATGGGCTCATTAAGGGTATATAAATGGTCTATGAAGCACTGCAAGCAATTAAAAGTTTTAAAATATTTTTTAGTGGTTTTTCATCATTTGCTATCATTTTTAAGTTTTGTAATGTAAAAAAATAGGGCACCTTTAAAAACGCTTCTAAACGAAGCATCTGAAACGTTGGAAAATTTGGCGTCTGAACTTATTTTTTTGCCTTCAAAGAAAAGCCTCTAAATGCAACTGCCTAAAAACAACATTAAACCTGTGTGCATGTACACATAAGATAACATTGGATGAGTTCAGGGGCAGCTGAAAAAAGCATCCAACTGCCTCTGAATGTCCGTTTACCAGTAGCAGTGTACATGAGGCCTTATCCCCTCTCCAGCAAGTGTCAGCAGGTGCTCCTTGGTGACAGGAGTGAAATCATGATCACTCACTGTCAGTGAGGAGTGACTCCAGGACTGTGCCTGACCAGTCCATTGAGCCATCGGCCCACCGGGAAACTCCAGGCTATGATTTTGGGTGAAATCAGCTGATTGTCTGTGTCCAATCACACAGTCTGTGTACTGTGAACAGTGATGTGGCTGTTGTTTCTCCCTGAAAAGCACGTAAAAAAACAGCCAGATAGTAAAGTAAAAGCAATGTACACACATTACACATTGTTAGGTAGACAATTAACCCCCTAGATGTTAACCCTTCCCAGCCAGTGTCATTAGTACAGTGTCAGTGTACAGTATTATCACTGATCACTGTATTAGTGTCACTTGCAACCTCAGTGACAGTTAGTGACCCTCCCGGCCAGTGTCTGTAAGGGCCAGATTTCCCGACACAGTCCCACTATAAGTAGTTGATCAGTACCAGTATATAACATTATGGCCGCGCAAATACCAGTGTATATATATATATATTTATTACCATAGTTTGTAGTCGTGTTAATGTTTTCAATGACATAAATTAAAAAATAAAAAAAACAACTAAAACTAAAATTGCATTTTAGTCAAAAGACTATGGCTAAAACTAAATCAAAATCTGACATCAAAATGAACAGTGGACAAAAAACTAAATTCTTGTTAGTTTATGAAACTTAGTTTTATTTATGTTACTTGAGACTTCTGTTTGCCAAAATGCAGTATTTTTGTTTGTTTATGATACTGCAGATTTTAGTTGACTAAAATACGACTAAGACTAAAACTAAAACAATTCAGATGACTAAAATACTACTAAAACTAAATTGGCTTTTTAGTCAAAAGACTATGACTAAAACTAAATCAAAATTTGACATCAAATTTATGAAGAAATTAGTTTTTTTTTTGTTTTTTTTAATTGGATATGTTTTATAACAGAAAGGGAAAAATATTGTGTTTTTAAAAAAAAATATATATTTTTTTCGTTTATATAGTAAAAAATAAAAAACCCAGTGGTGTTCAAATACCAAAAAAAGAAAGCTCTATTTGTGTGAAAAAAATTATATACAATTTATTTTATTATTATTTCTTGACCGCGCAATTACCAGTGCTGAATAGCAAAATATGCACTGGTCATGTTGGGGGTTAAACCTTCCAGAGGTCAGTTGGTTAATAAAGCAAAACGTTTGTTTGAACCAGCTTGGTTCAAATTAACTATTTAAAATTGAATGGAACTTAGACTCAAGCTACAATTTCACATTGTTTACTACTTTAGTAAATGATCTCCAGACTTTTAGACTTTCATTCTTATCATCATGTAATATATAGCCATCAAAACATCACAGTACATAATATGGTTTTCTCTCCTTTGTTACCAGGTGAATATTGGTATACTCATTGCAGTAACCAGGATAATATCCAGAATTAGTGCTGACAACTACAAAGTTCACAGAGATGCAAACGCGTTCAAGTAAGCAATATTTATGATGTGAAGCTTGGGTGGATACAGGGATAATAATTCTAATGAAGACATGTGCTTTTTTAACATATACAATAAAAGTCAACAACCTTTTTTTTAATTTACTAGTCAGTTTAACATGGAAGATGCTGCAGTTTTAAAGTCCATGTAAAACCTAACAATGAACTTCTTATAGTTGCTTTATTTTTGGTCTGTTATACAATATATACAATTGAAAAGGTTTTGTTCTGTTCAATATGTGCCAAAAAATGTTTTGATCCTGACAGAAATCCAGTCAACTAATAACTTCCTGTCTGTCCTGCGCTCTTATTATTTACATTTTCCCCAGCTATCTATATGGACTACAAAATGCTTCTTCTCTGTGTTTTTGAAAAGAGCGCCTTCACTATAAAAAGGTGGACTTCCTGCAGCTATATTGTCAGCGTGTGTTAGAACTAAGTGTGTGTTTAGGGAGAGCCTAGGGAGAGATATAGTGCTATATAGTGTACTATACTGTGGATTGCAGTGTGGTGGGTTACTTACACTTGTATCTCCCTCTCTGTCTTGCTAGTCTCGGGGCCACTCCTTTGCAGATTAAAAAAAAATAATAATATGGTATTTTTTTTAGTTAACATTTTTCTATTTTATTTCACACTAGGGCTAAATAAATACATAAATATATGACTACATAAATTGAAATAGTAGGCTTTATTCTTGGGTGGATAGTCTTTTCATGTTTACTCACATACTTTTTTGGGCTATACAGCATAAACGTGTTGCCGAACAATTCTTATGCCGCGTACACATGGTCAGATTTTTGTGAAATGTTGGATGTGAGCTTGTTGTCGGAAAGTCCAACCGTGTGTCTGCTCCATTGAACATTTGCTGTCGGACTTTCCGCTAACAAATGTTTGCTAGCAGGTTCTCAAATATTCCGCCAACAAAAGTTTGTTATTGGAAAGTCCGATCGTGTGTACACAAGTCCGCGCACAAAAGTTCACGCGTGCTCGGAATCAAGTACGAGCCAGGAGCGCTCAGTCTTGTAAAACTAGCGTTCGTAATGGAGATAACACATTCATCACCCGGCAAATTTTGAAATCTCTCAATGCAGTGCATTCTCTTCTTCTTTATAATGCTATAATAATGAAGTTGCTTTGCTGCTGATATTCACAGAGTTCTGACAAACGGATTTTTTATTATTTCTTGTGATCTCCTGAATAATATTTGTTTTTGTTGTTTTTTTTTCTCGTAATCTCCAGAATAATCTTATTTTATTTTTTTCTAGTGATCTCCATATTATTATTATTATTTTTTTTTCGTGATCTCCAGAATCATTTTTTGTCGTTTTGTGTGTCAAGTTACCACAACACCATTATTATCTTGTATTTTTTAACCTCAAAGAGATACAACTACGTTGGTGTCTCTTGTTAATTTGACATTGTATTTTTTTAAATGTACCTGCCTACTCACAAACAAGTTGTCGTTTTTGAAGTAAAACACATAGCCAAGTATTCGTCCAAACAAAAATTAGAGGTCATAACAAAAGAGGAAGGCAACGCTGGAGAAACAGTTGGAATTGGTGAAGCCTTTGTACCCCAGGAAGACATCAATTATTTCACTGTCAAAATTGTTAACCTGAGGAGTCCATTTAATAGGGAGCACAATATGGTCCAGGACTCTGAGAGCTCGGGAGCAGCAGCAGCCGATGACATATATGTCCCGATATGCAGTCCGTCGTAGTACCACAGCCTGGGTACATATACGTCATCTGCTGCTGCTCCTGATCTCATGGAATCCTGGACCCTTTTGCGCTCTCCCTATTATATATGCTCCTCAGGCTACTAATTTTGGCCTTCAAATAGTTAATGTTTGCTGTGGGATACACAGGCTTCACCAATTCCAACAGTTTCTCCAGCACTGCCTTGCTCTTTTGCTTGTTGGAGTATTCTCTGCATGTCACTTGCCAGAGACATGGCAGCTCCCTGTACATGTCAAGGAATTTGGGCAGGAAGTCTGGGTTAGTGATTTTATCCACCATTTTAGCTGCAAGACACAACACAAGACAAACCCTAATGTCAGGCTAAACTCTGTCCCAATATAGGCCTCTATCTTTAAGCAGTATAGGCCACTAACCACTGATGCCCCAAGTTAAAATTTTACCTTCAATTGCACGATCCTCCGTCCTCCACTCACAGATCGTATGTACGACTCCCGCGTGTTATGCTTTATATACACTGCGCATGCGTGAAACTCGGTCCCTGTCCTTCTTTCTAGTGTATTCCCTGCCTCTTCTCTTTTGGGGCAATGGGAGAGCAGATGGCGGAGACACAGTAGGTGTGTGCAGAGAGCAGCAATGACAAGGAAAGCCCAGAGCAAGGCAGTTCCAGATCCAGGACGAGCTATAAGGCCTCAAACATGTCCTTTGTAGAGATGGTGGAGATGGCGGACATCTTGAAGAGGGCAGACCATGATGGGAAGTATTGACCGTACAGCAACCCTAATGTGAGAAAAGCCAAGATCATGGCTAAAGTTGTGAGAAGTCTGCACAGGAATTTTGGGGTACGACGATCCAAGGAGCAATTTAGGAACCTCTGGTCAGACCTGAAATTGAGGGAGCACGATCAGTATAGAAAGATCAGGAAAGTGCTTCAAAAAAGTAAGTATTTGTTGTGTGTTCCAATTATTATTATTACTTTCGTGCTGGTCCATGTGCTTTTCTTTACTGTTGTACAGTTTAAAATGGCAAGTTTGAGGTTCGTGGGCACAGCAATCGTTCATATTAAACATCGCTCATTTTGGCAGATGCAGGTTAACTACATTTGTTCATGCCTATTTGTATTAAAATACGTTTATTACATTGTTGTCTAGATCTATTTGTAACTATAATGAAATGGAAACTCGATTCAGTTTAAGAAGAGGACACTCAGCAGCTGTTTACACATCTGGACGCAGGAGCACTAGTGTGGGACACCAGAACAACCTTTTTATGGTGTGCCACGCAGGTGCTCCAGTGGATACTAGGGGCCTCTCCATGTGTAAAACTTTAACAAAACAGGTAAGTATTCCAGTTTTTGAAAGGGAAAAAAAATTGTGTCTTCAGCTTGGAACTCGGCCAAAACAGACAATTTGACGATACTTCCAAGCAATGTTTCCTATTACTATTTCTAGCCTCAAATATCTGTCTGCTAAGTATACCTTTTTTGTATTCACATAGGGGAGAAAAGAATCAGGAAATCTGAGGACACCAGGAACCCCACACCTCCTGAAGAAGGGGAACAACTCAGCAGACAACCTGATGATGTGGATGCAGACGTTCAGGAAGTGGTCAAAATGGTGACCACAACAGGTCAGTGTCTGAGACCACAGCTTCAGGTAATAGATGTATGCCTGCATCTTTATAATACATGATGTTTTTTTAAATTTTTAGGTGATGTGGATGTTGTGGAACTCACTTCAACAGTGCAAGTGCACAAGTCCTCATAAAGTGAGATAATGGTGTGCAATCGGTATTTAGAGAAGGTCAAGCAAAACATCAATGATGTTCAAAAAAGACTGACCAACATCATTGATGTTTTAGCCAAAATCTAGAACCACTAAAAAATGTAAATGTTGTCGTTATTGTTTTTAGTTTTAAAAGTTTTAGAGTAATTGCAAAGCCAAATTTTGAAGATGCACACAGTGTGTCAACATGTGCTCTCTGCCATCATGGGATATCAATGTACGTGTTTTGTGGGTGCAACCACTTCCTCGCAATGAAAGTAGGTGACAGGAAGGGGTTGCACCCCAAAAACACGTCCATTGATCTCCCATGATGGGATATAGCACATGTTAGGGTCAGGGTTCTCATGGTCAACAGCCTCATCAAATGCTCCCCCAGCGCAAAAGCCTAATCCGCCACAAAGACAAATGGGAGGCCTGCCATGTTATCCACTGGAGGAGGCAATCCCAAGCTGCCATTCTGGAGACGCCTGTAGAATTCAGTCTGGGCGCTGACTCCTCCATCCGACATAGGGCCATTCTTCCCCACGTCCAGATACAGAAACTCATAAGTCACCGGCACCACAGCCTACAACACAATACTACTGTACCCCTGGTAGCTATAGTAGTACGACCCTGAGTTGGGGAGTGGGACGATCCGGACGTGTTTCACATCTATTGCACCACCACAGTTGGGAAAGTCCCACTGCTGTACAGATTGGGAGGCCACAGTCTGCCATTCCTGTGGGTTGAAAGGAAACTGTGCAGTCAAACAAGAAAAAAAGATTAATACTTTTGCACATAACATTGCAAGCAGATTAGACACAAACATTCTTGGCCAACATAAGTATAACATTTATTTAAATGAGTATTTAAAGTCAAAAGTATAAGATCCACTTATCAGATTCCTCACCCCCTCTGATGGCCCATTGTAAAAATTTTAGGGTGGGGGGGAGATGTTTTGGACAGGTAACCATCTCCACTTCATTGAGAGTTAAATGCATAAATAATGTGTGTTACTTTGGCCAGCCCCTCCTTACTTACACTATTGGCAGCCCACTGGACAGGTAAGAAGTGTTATAATACAAAAATATGAATACACACTGTTCAAATTGAAGCACATTTTTACATTCTGCAATTACCTATCAAGATAATAGGAGAACAAAACTTGAAACTGTACCATTTGAAAGTATTCAGGCAGGCACTTGCACTACATGTTTTGGTGAATTCATCCATAAATATGAACACAAAAAAGGTAGGTATAGTGTGTATGGGTTTGGCAAAGTCAGCAGATAGAGTATTGGTATCAGATGACTTAACTTTTGGGGGGGAGGGAGGGTTCCAAATGAGTTTTGCCCCCCCCCCAAAAAACCTCTTGCACTATGCATGAATTTAAGGACAACAATAACATTTGGAAACATTTTAGGGGGTGTTTAGGATAAGCACTACAATGGAGCTGACAAAATACATTGTTAAGTGACTAGGCTAGGTGTGTATGGGCCCAGGATAGCATGCTGGGGAGGTTTGTGAAGGCAAATATGCATTAAGGACAAAAACAAGCATTAAAAGCTTACAGCATGCATGAGGACAAAGAGGGCATTCACAGCATATTACAATCATGGTAATTATGGAATGATGAAATAAATACAATACATTAGCAAACATTAAATACATAGAATGTAATGTTAAAGTATAAAACTTACATTAATATAGTCCTTCTGCAGGACCTGAATGATGGCAGAACAGGTCTCTGGAATAATGATTCCCAGAGCCTGGGGGGAGATCCCATTCGTAAACTTAATATCCTGGAGAATTCTCTCCGACGCCAAGTACCGCAAGGTGGTGACAAGCCTTTCCGCGGGAGTGATGGCTTGCTGCATGCAGGTGTCTTGCTTGGTAATATAGGGGGTAAGCAAAGCTCCCCTATAGCTCCCGCAGCAAAGGCATATGAGAGAATTGGTCACGATTAAGTAACCAATTCTTGGTCCATGAACTCCTCCTCCCCTGTTCATGGACTGGACTTAGGTCAAAGAAAGAACTCCAACACTAAGCCCAACAACAACACAAACTCTACAAGTACATAACCACAACATGGCTAGAAAATGGTCGGCTGCTCAGAACTAGGGATGAGCCGAACACCCCCCGGTTCAGTTTGCACCAGAACCTGCGAACGGACCGAAAGTTTGCGCGAACCCCCATTAAAGTCTATGGGACAGGAACGTTCAAAATCAAAAGTGCTAATTTTAAAGGCTAATATGTAAGTTATTGTCCTAAAAAGGGTTTGGGGACCCGGGTCCTGCCCCAGGGGACATGTATCAATGCAAAAAAAAGTTTTAAAAACGTCCGTTTTTTCGGAAGCAGTGATTTTAATGATGGCTAAAGTGAAAAAAGTTAAATATACCTTTAAATATCGTACCTGGGGGGTGTCTATAGTATGCCTGTAAAGTGGCACATGTTTCCCGTGCTTACAATAGTCCCCTGCACAAAATGACATGTAAAGGAATAAAAGTAATTTAAAACTGCTTGCGGCTTTAATGTAATGTCGGGTCCCGGCAATATGGATGAAAATCAGTGAGATAAACGGCATGGGTACCCCCCCAAGTCCATTACCAGGCCCTTTGGGTCTTGTATGGATATTAAGGGGAACCCTGCACCCAAATTTAAAAAAGGAAAGGCATGGGGCCCCCAGGCCCTATATACTCTGAACAGCAGTATACAGGAGGTGCAAACAAGACAGGGACTGTAGGTTTGTTGTTAAGTAGAATCTGTTTGTAATTTTGAACTGGTACATTTTTAAAGTGTAGCTCCAGCCAAAAAATCTATTTTTAAGCTTTTTGGAAAACATAGGGAAGGGTTATCACCCCTGTAACATTTGTTTTGCTGTCTGTGCACCTCTTCAGAAGATTTCACCTCACTTTCTGTCCCAGTGACAAATGTTTTTAGAAAATGTGGGGTTTTTAGTGAAACAAGGATTGGTGATAAAGCATCAGTGAAGAGGAGACACGTTTTTCCCATATTAACTCTTACGGGAGAGAATTTCCCTTCCTAGGGGTAGATTTCATCTCACTTCCTATTGTCTCCTTCCAAGTAGGAGTAGGAGTTCTTTGTAAGTTGCAAGTAGGAGTTCTTTGTAAGTTGGATGTTTGAAATTAGGGCCTGCCCTATATACTCAGCAGGAATTGGGGCCTTAGGTGTTGGTGAGGGCCTTAGCCCTCACAGTTACTCTTGGTGGGCGCAAGAACGGGCCCTGCTGTAAAATATTTGATCAAGAATTGTAATTACATGCCATTGTTGAACAGTGGTAGAAAAATTGGGCCTTTGGTGGTGGTGGTGGTGGTTGTGGTGTTGCCACAACACTGTAAGCCCTCACAGTTACTCTTGGTGGGCACAGGAATGGGCCCTGCTGTGAAATATTAGATCAAGAATTGTAATGACATGCCCCTGTTAAACAGGAGCAGAAAAATTTTGCATTAGGCACTGGTGCCACAACACTGCAACCCCTCACAGATGCTATAGGAGCACAGGAATGAGCCCTGCTGCAAAGTATTGCATCAAAAATTGTAATTATATGCCCCCATTGAACAGGGGCTGAAAATTTGGGCCTTGGACACTGGTGCCACAACACTGCAACAACTCACAGATACTCTAGTTGGAGCACAGGAATGAGCCCTGCTGCAAAGTATTGCATCACAAATTGTAATTACACGCCCCTGTTAAACAGGGGCTGAAAAATTGGGCCTTGGGTACTGGTGCTGGTGCCACAACACTGCAACCCCTCACAGATACTCTAGTTGGACGGCAGGAATGAGCCCTGCTGCAAAGTATTGCATCAAAAATTGTTATTATATGCCCCTGTTAAACAGGGACAGAAAAATTGGGCCTTAGCCACTGCTGCCACAACACTGCAACCCCTCACAGATGCTATAGTTGGAGCACAGGAATGAGCCCTGCTGCAAAGTATTGCAGCAAAAATTGTAATTATACGCCCCTGTTAAACAGGGGCTGAAAAATTGGGCCTTGGGCACTGGTGCTAGTGCCACAACACTGCAACCCCTCACAGATACTCTAGTTGGAGCGCAGGAATGACCCCTGCTACAAAGTATTGCATCACAAACTGTAATTACATGCCCCTGTTAAACAGGGGCTGAAAAATTGGGCCTTGGCCACTGGTGGCAGTGCCCAGAACCAAAAATGTTACAAGCTATCAGCATGAAAATTGAGGAGGAAGAGGATTGTCACTCAGCATAACAGGATATTCACTCAGCATCAGCATAGGCAGTCTTGAAGGGATCTCACATAAAAAAAAAAAATAAATCGGTTAAATCAACATCAGGTGCTTGGTAGCTGGTGATCTAAGACTGATTTTTATGAAGGTCAGCCGATCGACTGATTCAGTGGATAGGCGCACGCTGTGATCGGTTACAAAGCCTCCAGCAGCACTGAATGTGCGTTCCAAAAGAACGCTGGATGCAGGACAGGCCAGTAGCTCAATTGCATACTGTGCAAGCTCTGGCCAGTGATCCATCCTCAAGACAGAGTAATCCAGAGGATTTTCGGTGGGAAAGTCTGATCTTGCCCCTAGGTAATCCTGCACCATGTGAATCAGACACTGGCGATGGTTGCTGGAACCGATCAGACCTTGGGGCTGCAGACTAAAAAATTGTCTGAATGCACCGGTCAGACGGCCACCTACTCCACCGCTTCTTCTGTGACTGACCGAAGCCTCAGCAACACGTTGTCCAGGAGGACCAGGAAATTGTAACCTCCCAGGCTCTGGAAACGCGGTGCACAAACCTTCATGCAAGGCCTCCCGAAGATGTTTCATCCTCTGCTCCCTCTGCGAAGGGAAGATAAGGTCCGCAACCTTGCCCTTGTAACGTGGATCAAGGAGGGTTGCCAGCCAGTAATGATCCCTCCCCTTTGTTACCACGAATACGAGGATCCTTCCGCAGGCTTTGCAGGATCAGGGAGGCCATGCAATGTAGGTTTGCTGAGGCATTCGGTCCAGAGTCCTCTGGGTCACTAAAGGATGACATGATCCGCAGCCTCCTCCTCCCAGCCACGTACAAGTCCATGGGTTTCTTCGGACTGTAAATGATCCCTTGAAGACTGCTGCTGATGCTGAGTGCCAGGCTCCACCTCCATGCTGACACAATCCTCCTCCTCCTCTTCCTGTGTGATTGGTGGGCACGCAGGGACACTGTCTGGATAAAGGGGGCCTTGAGAGGTAAGAAAGTCCTCCTCTTCCTCCCTCTGTTCTGCCTCCTGGTGGGCATATCACAGATTAGGCAGTTCTTGGGCAGGTTAAATTCCTTTTGGAGGCCAGCCAGCCGAGCACTGGCATTATATGACCTACAGAAAGGCACACAGACTTTCCTGGCCTGCCTCAGGACATCCTGTAAGCCCGGGTACCTGCCCAAGAACCACTGCACCACCAAGTTAAGGACTAGAGCCAAACAGGGCACATGGGTCAGTTGTCCCTGTCGGAGGGCGGAGAGGAGGTTGGTGCCATTGTCGCAAACCACCATACCTGACTTAAGCTGGTGTGGCGTCAACCACCTCTGAACCTGCCCCTGCAGAGCTGACAGAATCTCTGCCCCAGTGTGGCTCCTGTCCCCCAAGCACACCAGCTCAAGCACCGCATGGCATCTTTTTGCCTGCGTGCGTGCATAGCCCCTTAAAATCAGAACAGGAAGAGGCCATGGAGGAAGTAGAAGAGGAGGGGGTGGAGGAAAGAGGTGTGGTAGAATCACCACTAGTAGAATTTTGGAGGTGTGGTGGTGGAACAACCTCCAACACTACTGCACCCTGTCCTGCATCCTTCCCAGCTGCCAGAAGACTTACCCAGTGCGTGGTGAAAGATAGGTAACGTCCCTGTCCATGCCTGCTGGACCATGAGTCAGCGGTAATATGCACCCTACCGCTGACCGCCCTGTCCAGCGAGGCCAAGACATTGCCTTCCACATGCCGGTAGAAAGCCGGAATCGCCTTCCGTGGGAAAAAGTGGCGTTTGGGAACCTTCCACTGAGGAACCGCACATTCCACAAACTCACGGAAGGGGGCAGAGTCTACCAACTGAAAAGGCAGCAGTTGAAGTGCAAGCAATTTAGCTAAGCTAGCATTCAACTGCTGGGCATGTGGATGGCTGGGAGTGAACTTCTTTTGGCGGTGCAGCAGCTGGGGCAGGGAAATTTGCCTGGTACAATCTGACGTCAGTGTACTTGACTGTGACACACCTAATTCTACACCTTCATTCCTCTCAGTGCAGGTTTCAGAGAGGACTGAAGGTATAGTGGGGTTGGAGATCCCAGCTGATGAGGAGCAAGGAGAGGTCTGCTTTGTTCTTTGGTGTGGGTCTTTTAGGTACGCTTGCCAACGAATTGCATGGCAGGTCAACATATGTCTGGTCAAGCATGTGGTGCCCAAGAGGGTGATGTTTTGGCCACGCAAGATACGCTTGAGACATATGTTGCAAATAGCAGTGGTTGGATCTGATGCACTCGTCTCAAAAAAGGCCCATACCAAAGAACTCTTGGAATAACGCGCAGAGACAGCAGCGCCCTGCATATGCGGAGCTCTGCGGTGTGATGCAGTCGGTGTGCTGCCCTTAAGATGGCCCCTGGAGGGAATACTGCCTTTTTGGAGATGTGCCTCCTCCTCCTCCTCCTCCTCTCTACTATCAGGCACCCACGTGGAGTCAGTGACCTCATCATCCCCTTCCTCGTCATCACTGGAGCAAACCTGGCAGTATGCTGCAGCTGAGGGAACATGACTGCCAGATTGCTGTCCATCTTGGGCACCCCCTCTCTCTGGGCTCACGTTACTGCCTTCCTCTAGCTGGGAACCATCATCTGAGCCTTCAAAACGCTGGGCATCCTCCTGGAGCATGTACCCAACACTGTGGTCAAACAGTTCGGGGGACTCCTTAGGAGGACATGGTGGGGCTAGGGAAGGAGTGACTGATGCCATTGAGCCGAGGGAAGAGGCCGCATTGGCAGCTGCCTTGCCAGACAAAGTACCCTGAGAATGGGTGAGAGAGGATGAGGAGGATGAGGATGGCTTGGTCATCCACTCTACCAAGTCTTCAGCATGTTGCGGCTCAACACCGCCAGCTGCTGAAAAAACAAGCGTGTCCCACGGCCACGTGCTGATGAGAATGCACCGTCTCCACGAGCAGCACTGTTGTGTCTAGACACAGAGCCTGCTTGCCCTCTTTTATTGGCTTGTGACTGTCTGCCTCTCCTTGTTGGCCTTCCAGACATACTAATGGCCTGCAGTGAGATGTATCTGAACAAAGCTGGGATGTATATATATATACTGATACTGCAGCTAGCAGAATCAACTGCCTGCCTGTAGTATTATTAGTATGAGAACACCAGCAATTGTCTTCGGGTAGCTTTAGGTGCACACTGTGCAGAGGACACAGTACACTAACTGTAAATACTGCAGCTGCCTGCCTGTGGTACTAATAGGATCAGAAGAACACCAGCAATTTTCTTCAGGTAGCTTTAGGTGCATACTGTGCAGAGGACACGGTACACTAACTGTAAATACTGCAGCTGCCTGCCTGTGGTATTAATAGGATCAGAACAACAGCAATTGCCTTCAGGTAGCTTTAGGTGCAGTACACTAACTGCAAATACTGTAAAAACACCTGCCTGCCTGTCAGTAGGAAGAGAATAACAGGAACGGATCTAGCTAAACTGAATTCAGTGGATATATATATATATATATATATATATATATATATATATATATATATATATATATATACACAACACCTAGGATGCATATATATATATATATATATATGTACACAATACACTGTAAGTGCAGCTAACTGACTCGCCTGCCTACTCTATCTAACTTAAATCAAATGACACTGTCTCTCTGTCTATCTCTCTCCGCCGCAACATACTACACAAGGCCACCCCGCAGGTGGTCTTATCTAGTGTGGGGTGTGTACTAAACCCCCTGAGCCATAATTGGCTAATGCCACCCTGGCTTTGGCCAATTACGGCTCTCTGTACAGACGGTGCTGTGATTGGCCAATCATGCGGGTCATAGTGCATGCTTGGCCAATCATCAGCCAGCAATGCACTGCGATGCCGCAGTGAATTATGGGCCCAACAGACCACTCGAATTTGCCGCGAACGACCCATAACGTTCGCAATTCGATGAACAGTGAACTCGAAGCTCATTCCTACTCAGAACGAACTGACAGAACTCACTGAAAATCAGAAAGAACCTGACAAGAACGACCTGAAATTCAGAAACGAGCGGACAAGAACACACTGAAAAACAGAAGCAAACTATAAATAGAACGCTCTGAAAGACAGGAACGAACTGACAACACGGACTGAAGAACAGATACGAACTGACAAGCACAAACTGAAAAGCAGAAATGTACTGAAAAGCATGAGGCTGAAAAGTGCGAATCGTCTCTCACCAAACTTCTACTAAAACGAGATAAACGTGAGATTAGTAGAAGGAGCCCAAAGGGTGGCGCATTGGCTATTGAACTTCCTTTTTATCAGCTCGTCGTACGTGTTGTACGTCACCGCATTCTCACATTCGGAATTGTTGGCCAACATTTTTGTGACCGTGTCTATGCAAGACAAGTTTGAGCCAACAACCTTCGAACAAAAATCCACAGTTTTGTTGTCTGAAAGTCCGATCGTGAGTATGCGGCATTAGAGTTGCATACTGTACACAGCAAACCACTGGTAGCCATTCCAATTACCTCCCAAAAAAATACTACAATGACTGCCGAGCTGTGCAGATCGAACTTGGAGATGACATTGTCTTCTGCATGTGTCAATGCTGCCAGATGCCACCATTATTAGACTGCTGAAGAAGAGGGTTGCAGGGCTGGAGAGGAGGAGGAAGCTGACAAGCTTCCAGTGGAATTTAACATTTTCCCAAAACTTAGGTAGGGTGAACAATTAGAGGACAATATTGTCCTCAGTGTCACGTGTTGCTGACAAAACTAACTAACTAAAAAATATATATTTTTCTCTGGAATTAATTGGATTGAAGTGCTAATTCTAAAAGCAATACATCAATTCCACGGCCAAAAATGGTTCTTAGATCCCTTATGAGAGTAATAAACATTTTTAAAAAAAGTATAAAATAAATATAAATAATTCAAATTAAAACACCCTTGTCATCCCTGTACACACCCCTATTCAAAGCTTAGAATGAGCATGCCTATCTAAACATAAATTATCCCACATATGTGAGGTGTCACTGTGAACTTCAAAGTGCAAACAATAATTTTAGGGCCACCATTCATAGTTTACGCTAAATTGGTAGCCTGTAAAGGCTTTTGAAGCATTGCCTATGGACAATTTTGAGTACCGTGTTTTTTGTGATTTCACAAGTGTGTGCAGACTTAAGGTTAACATGTTTTGTATCTTTTTACTCAGTGCAACCCCAGCTTTTATATTTTAACAAAAATGTTGTATAATATTGTGTTTGTTTACACTAAAATTATTTTTAGTGTATTTTGTTTTCTGAAAATATGTGTTTACCATGTGTTTACTAAATGGCTGCTCAAAAAATTGCAACTACCACAATTCTATTCTCCAGAATGTCTTTTTCTTTTAGCACATATAATATTTTATATGCACACTGCAGCAAAAAAATAACCAACAAAAAACAAATGCCCTAGCAGACAAGTAAGTAATACTTCCCCCAAACCTGTCATTTTCTTTATTTTGTCTTGATGCATGTACTCCAGGACAGCCCCCAGCTTCCTTTACATTTTTTTTTATAAGAATATGCTGTTTATTAGCCCTGCAAAAGGAGCAAACTGATCAAGATCCCCCCCCCCCACCCCCCATAGACTTCAAAGGGGTTCAGGAAAAATTCAGAATTTCTGAATTATTAGGATGTTTTGCTGAAGTGACTGGAGTAGATTCGCTCATGCCTATTAGTAAGCTGCAATATATTCAATTTTTGCTTGTTGTTAATTTCTTTGAATTCCACATCTCAGACAGATTTATGTAAAAAATGACAGGAAAAAAAGGGTTTATGATTCAATCTTATTTACTGTAATTGCATTTTTTGTATAACCCCATGAAAATACCCACTTAGCATATACGGTATATGAGGCTATGATCTTTTAGTTGGATTGTATTCATATGTATTCTATCTCTGTCCAATAATTTTAAGCAGTATTACAGTGCTAAGATTTTTTTGCTCAACTTATATTTCTGCATATAAAACTCTATCCATTATTGTGTACGACACCACCTCTACATGAATGTTGTCCTGGAAACTGCAATGCTCGGAGGTAGGGGATATAAATTAGACCCTCTAGGGTAAGATTAGGAATTATCCTCTGTGTATCTGGCCAGACGATTTTGTTTTCTGATAAGCTGTTTTACAATAGAATGCCAATCTGTGCTTATTGACACTATTATCACACAAAATTGGTAAAGTGCATTATATCTGGCCTTTCTGTTTGTAAGAATGATAGATTTTCTATCTTTTATATTTTTCAGTTTTTTTTTTTTTAAATCTAGTATAGATTTGTAAAAGGGGACAATATAATTGAATCTTTGTAGGTAGCCTGTGAATACTATCACTTGACCTTTACCTGCCGGTTTTATTAAGAATGGTAGCATTCAGCCATAACTTTATTTAGTCTTTTGTTGAAAAGCTAGTTCTGTTGAATAAAAGGAAGTACCTGCTGACAGCTGAGCAATGGCACAGCAGACAATAAAATAGCAGAAGTAGCAAGGAGGACAATGTGTGATGTGCCAAACAAAATATTGTATGCAGTATTAGATCCTTATTCATTTCATTCATTCAGATCACAGATAATACTGGCATAAAAGATTTCTTTATTTATCTATGGTTATCAAGAATGTTTAATGAGGTTAGCATAATATCTATGTTGACGTCACAGGCGGCTCTAGGCTTTGTGAGGCCTTAGGCAAACCTTAGACTTGAGGCCCCACTCACTCTCATAACGGAAAAAATAATTCACGCGATAGAAATTACTGCAGCAAAGACTGTAGACATGATACAGGGGATGGTCAGAGACCGCAGACATAATACAAGAGATAGTCAGAGACTGCGGACATGGAACAAGAGATGGTCAGAGACTGCATACATTATACAAGAGATGGTAAGAGGCTGTAGACATGATAAAAGAGATGGTCAGAGACTGCAGACATGATACAAGAGATGGTCAGAGACTGCAGACATGATACAAGAGATGGTTAAAGACTGTGCGGACATGATACAAGAGATGGTCCTATTATGGTAATGACAAGCAAACTCTCACCTTGCCAACACGGTAACACCACATTGCTGCAGTAGCCACCAAACACTAGAGCCACAGCCCCAGACAATCCCGCCACAGACAGAGTGCAGACAGATGATCCCTCTATACAGAACTCTGTCCCCTACTACAAGCAGGAGAAGCTGACATTCGCTTTGAGCGCCCTGCAGTGCATTCTGGTAGGTGTAGTCTCTGCAGAGTGCAGGCACTGGAGGGCCAAGTCTAGTATGTGGTGTGGAGAACTACAACTCCTGCCATACAATGTAATGCCGGCTCTGGGTGAAGCCTAGGACAGCGGTAGAGCCTGCTATTGCCTGCAGCTGATGAGATGTTTTCAGTTTTAGGTGGGTGTTACAGCTGGCTGGAACCTGCATGCCTTTACCCCAGTGTGTGCCGACCCACTCACCCCGCCAGCCTAGGGACATCCATGACCATCTTTATTATTGATTGGACCCTGGGCAAACATTTTCCTGGGTCCCCCCACTCCAGCAATTTCGCTCTCCACCCCAACATCCCAAAAAACATACACGCACATAGAATTATCTAAACAAAAAACCTTTAATTAATGTAAACATAAAGAGTTCACGCTCACTGATTGCTTCAGGCTCACTGATTGGTTGCTAGAAGTTACTGCACATCATTACTACTCACTGTTTGGTTGCTAGAAGATACTGTGCATCAATACCGCTTAACCATTGGTTGCTAGAGGTTACTGAACACCATTAATGCTCACTGATTGGTTGCTAGAGGTTACTGCACAGTATTACCATTCACTGATTGGTTGCTAGAGGTTACTGCACATTATTACTGCTCACAGATTGGTTGCTACAGGTTACTGCATAGCATTACCACCCATTGGTTGCTAGAGGTTACTGCACATTATTACTGCTCACTGTTTGGTTGCTAGAAGATACTGTACATCAATACCACTTAACCATTGGTTGCTAGAGGTTACTGAATACCATTAATGCTCACTGATTGGTTTCTAGAGGTTACTGCAAAGTATTACCATTCATTATTGGTTTCTAGAGGTTACTGCACATTATTACTGCTCACTGATTGGTTGTTATAGGTTACTGCTTATCATTATCATGCACTGATTGGTTGCTAAAGGTTACTGCTCATTATTATTGCTCACTGATTGTTTGCTAGGGGTTACATCACATCATTACCACTCACTGGGTGGCAGAGTAGTATTGTGGTGTGTGATGCAATTGTTGGGGTACAGTTGGATGACAGGATGCAGTTTAGGGTGATGGTGGCATGATTGGGGTGAGATGCTGAGATCATATCTCCCCTTTAATGATAGGGGTAGGGTGATAGGATGCCAAAGGTGGGGCACAGGAGGGATGTGGATGATAATGACAGGAGGCAAGGTGGTAGGATGCCAGAGGTGGGGTACAGGGGGATGATGATGACAGGGGGTGGGGTGGTAGGATGTCAGCAGAGGGGGGTGATGATGACAGTAGATGGGGTGGTAGGAAGCTGGCAGTGGGGTGAAGATAAGGATGATGATGATGGGGATAGAATGGTTGGATGCTCGAGGTTGGGTACAGGGCGATGATGGGGATGTTGATGACAGAGGGCAGGGTGGTAGGAGGTCAGAGGTGGGGTATGGGGATGATAATGGTGATT
The DNA here is from genome assembly GCA_037952925.1 of Lithobates clamitans. Lineage (NCBI taxonomy): Eukaryota > Metazoa > Chordata > Amphibia > Anura > Ranidae > Lithobates > Lithobates clamitans. Next base: position 18,831,286 of record JBBGZY010000438.1, read on the forward strand.
ATAGTAGGTGCGGTGGTTGAAAGGGGTACAGGGAGATGAGGATGACAGGGGGTGGGATGGTAGGAATCCAGCAGAGGGGTACCAGGGGACATTGAAGATGACAGAGGGTGGGGTGTTAGGATGTCAGAGGTGGGGTACAGGGGGGATGAAGATGACATGGGGTGGGGTGGTAGAATTCCAGGAACAGGGGAATTGTGATGAGGAGGGGTATGATGATGACTGGGGGTGGGTTGGTAGGAAATTGGCAGTGGAGTACAGGGGAATAAAGATGACAGGGGGTGGGTTGGTAGGAAGCTGGCAGAGGGGTACAGGGGGGGTGAAGATAAGGATTATGATAATTTGGTAGGATCAGAGGTGGGGTACAGAAGGGATGAAGATGACACGGGGTGGGGTGGTAGGATACCACGGACAGGGGGATTGTGATGAGGAGGGGGATGATTATAGGGAGTTGGATGGCAGAAAGCTGGCAGAGGGGTACAGAGGGATGAAGATGACGGGGTGGGGTGGTAGAAAGCTGGCAGTGGGGTACAGCGGGGATGAAGGTAGGGATGATGATAATGGAGGTAGGGTTAAAGGTGGGGTACATGGGGATGTTGATGACAGGAGACAGGGTGATAGGATGTCAGAGGTGGGGTACAGGGGGGTTTAAGATGACATTGGGGTGGGGTGGGGTGGTAGGATACCAGGGACAGGGGGGTGAAGAGGGAGATGATGATGACAGGGGGTTTGGTGGTAGGAAGCTGGCAGAGGGGTACGGGGGAATGAAGATGACAGGGGGTGGGGTGGTAGGAAGTTGGCAGTGGGGTACAGGGGAATGAAGATGACAGGGGGTGGGGTGGTAGGAAGTTGGCAGTGAGGTACAGGGGGATGATAAGAAGTATGATGACAGGAATTAGGGTGGTGAGATGCCAGGAACAGGGGATGAGGAGGAGGATAATGATGATGACAGGAAATCAGTAGGTGGCATCATATGCCGGATGGCATACATATCATCTGTGCTCTGTGTGTGAGTGAGGTCACAGGCAGCTGGCAGCGGTGATTTTCAGGCCCAACATGGGATGCTGTTAGTGTTGAACAGGAGTGTCATGTGTAGTACCTTGAAGCTCGATGATCGCTTGGCAGGTGCCAGCTCTGGCAGGTCCTGCATTACAGATTAGATCAGGGAGCTGCTCGGCCGCTGCGGGCATTATCCGAGCTCTGTCTGTACATAGCAGGAGATCCTCAGAGCGTGGCAGAACAGGAGGAGCCGGAGGAGGGGAATACATGGAGCCACTCAGTGATCCTGGTCTCTTGGGCAGTGCTCAAGTGAAAACTAGTTGTGTGTACCACAGGTTTTTTCCCGCATTAAAGGCTCTGAGGGCACCAACCAGGGGACATTTACTCCCACACATGGCGCGTTGGTGCACAGTCATGTTGGAACAGGAAGGGGCCATCCCCAAACTGTTCCCACAAAGTTGGGTGCATGAAATTGTCCAAAATGTCTTGGTACCCTGACGCCTTAAAGTGGTTGTAAACCCATTACAACCACTTTAACCTACAGGTAAGCCTAGATTAAGGCTTACTTGTAGGTGCAAGAAATATCTCCCAAACCTAAAAGGTTTAGGAGATATTTGCAGAAATAATGCGGAGTAGACATCGGTCGCAGGCGCACTGAGAGTGCCATTTCTAACGGCGATCATGCCGTTAGTGGTGGCACCAGCACGCATGCGCGGGAGTGACATCATTGCGGCTCCAGCCAGTCACAGCGCCAGAGCCGCAATACCCGGAAGTCACTCCGGGATAGATGGCGGTGTCGGAGGAGGCGAATGAGGGCCGATGCGGGGGCTTCGATCTCAGGTATGTAATTCATAATGAGCTAGTATGCTATGCATACTAGCTCATTATGCCTTTGTCTTGCAGGGTGTATTTTTTTTTTCAGAGGCTTTACTTCCTCTTTAAGAGTTCCCTTCACTGGAACTAAGGGACTAAGCCCAACCCCTGAAAAACAGCTGCACACCATAATCCCCCCTCCACTAAAGGATTTGGACCAGTGCACATAGCAAGGTTCATAAAGAAATGACTGAGTGAGTTTGGGGTGGAGAAACTTGACTGGCCTGCACAGAGTCCTGACCTCAACCCGATAGACCTTTGGGATGAATTAGAGCGGAGACTACCAGCCAGGCCGTCTCGCCCACATCCGTGCCTGACCTCAAAAATGTGCTTCTGGAAGAATGGTCAAACATTCCTATAAACATACTCCTAAGCCTTACGGACAGCCTTCCCAGAAGAGTGTTACTTACTGTAAACAATATGAAAAAACGTTAAGGAAAACAAGATTAGGAGGAAATAATGATAATAAAAAGAAAGGGAAGGAAAAAAAAAATCCCCTGCTTGGAGGATTGTGAACAGTGGGTATATGTAAATTAGGTTACTCACACATGTTGAGGTGCTCCAGGGCTTACTGCTAATTAGGGATGAGCTGAACACCCCCCGGTTCGGTTCACAGCAGAACATGCGAACAGGCAAAAAATTTGTTCGAACACACGAACACTGTTAAAGTCTATGGGACACGAACATGAAAAATCAAAAGTGCTAATTTTAAAGGCTTATATGCAAGTAATTGCCATAAAAAGTCTTTGGGGACCCGAGTCCTGCCCCTGGGGACATGTATCAATGCAAAAAAAAGTTTTAAAAATGAACATTTTTTCGGGAGCAGTGATTTTAATAATGCTTAAAGTGAAACAATAAAAATAAAATATTCCTTTAAATATCATGCCTGGGGAATGTCCTTAGTATGCCTGTAAGGTAGCGCATTTTCCCCCTGTTTAGAACAATACCACAGCAAAATGACATTTTTGTCAGACTTTACTTACCAGACCGTTGAGTCCGATTGGGCAGAGGGTGGTCTCCCGTACGTATCCTACTCGCGGCCCCTGGTAGATAGGACAGGAGGCACGGGAATATGGAATGGTAAGAGAGCCTGGTGAGGGATCCAGGTGCTGGGTGGAAGAGGATCTTCAAGCAGCAGATGGTGAGCTGGAACACAGGCAAACAGGTACTGAGCAGGAGCAAGCAGGCAGGTCAGGGCACAGGCAGAGTTCTGCAACAGACAGGCAGCATGGTACAAAGGAGCAGGCAGAAGAAGGGTCAAACAAGCCAAGGTCGGGTACAGGCAGCAATCAGCGGAGTATCAGAGGCAAGCTGGGTTGTCAGGAGATCTGGAAACACAGGATCGCAGGAACAGGTAGTGGGAACTAAGGAACTGGAAGCTGTTGATCAGGCAGCACAGAGCAGAGTGCATGGCAAACCTAAATAGGCCGGTTGGCGGCAAACGGTGCGCACACGCGCCCGCATGCCAGTACACAGACCAGCGCCTACAGGGACATGCACAGCAGCGCACACAGGAACATGCGCACCAACGTGCACCGGCGCGCACCAGGGCAGCCAACATTGCGACCAGTAAGGTGAGCTCTCTGACAATTTCTAAAGGAAAAAAGTCATTTAAAACTACTTGCGGCTGTAATGTATTGTCGGGTCCCGGCAATATAGATGAAAATCATTGAAAAAAACAGCATGGGTCCCCCCCTCCAGTTTATTACCAGTCCCTTTGGGTCTGATATGGATATTAAGGGGAACCCCGCACCCAAATGCTTTTTAAAAATGGCGTGGGGGTCCCCCAGGCCCCAAGCACTATATACTCTGAACAGCAGTATATATCATACGGCCTGCCCTATATACTCTGCAGAAAATTGGGCCTTAGGTGTTGGTGGTACCAGAACACTGTAAGCCCTCACAGTTACTCTTGGTGGGTGCAGAAACGGGCACTGCTGTGAAATATTAGATCAAAAATTGTAATTACATGCCCCTGTTGAACAGGGGCAGAAAAATTGGGCCTTTGGTGGTGGTGCCACAACACTGTAACCCCTCCCAGATACTCTTGTTGGGTGCAGGAATGGGCCTTGCTGTGAAATTTTAGATCAAAACTTGTAATTACATACCCTTGTTAAACAGGGGCAGAAAAATTGGGCATTGGGTGGTGGGGCCCTAAACACCCCCCGGTTCAGTTCACAGCAGAACATGCGAACAGGCAAAAAATTTGTTCGAACACACGAACACTGTTAAAGTCTATGGGCCTTGGGTGGTGGGGCCCTGAACACCCCCCGGTTCGGTTCACAGCAGAACATGCGAACAGGCAAAAAATTTGTTCGAACACACGAACACTGTTAAAGTCTATGGGACACGAACATGAAAAATCAAAAGTGCTAATTTTAAAGGTTTATATGCAAGTAATTGCCATAAAAAGTCTTTGGGGACCCGAGTCCTGCCCCTGGGGACATGTATCAATGCAAAAAAAGTTTTAAAAATGAACATTTTTTCGGGAGCAGTGATTTTAATAATGCTTAAAGTGAAACAATAAAAATAAAATATTCCTTTAAATATCATGCCTGGGGAATGTCCTTAGTATGCCTGTAAGGTAGCGCATTTTTCCCCTGTTTAGAACAATACCACAGCAAAATGTGGTACTCTTGTTGGGTGCAGGAATGGGCCTTGCTGTGAAATTTTAGATCAAAACTTGTAATTACATACCCTTGTTAAACAGGGGCAGAAAAATTGGGCCTTGGGTGGTGGGGCCCTAAACCAAAAATATTGTTGGAAGCTAGCATCATTAGGATTGAGGAAGAATAGAATAGTCAGCATAGGCAGTCTTCAAGGGATCCCACATCCATAGCAAATTCAATCAATTACATCAGCATTAGGTGCTTGATAGCTGCTGATCCAAGACTGATTGATATTTATAAATGTGAGCCTATCAACGGAGTCTGTAGACAGGCGCACTCTTTGATCCGTTACAAGCCCTCCAGTAGCACTGAATGTGTGTTCAGAAAGAACGCTGGATGCAGGACAGGCCAGTAGCTCAATTGCATATTGAGAAAGTTCTGGCCAGTGGTCCATCCTCAAGACCCAGTAACCCAGCGAATGCACTGTTGGAAAGGTCTCCATGTCTGCTCTTGCCCCTAGATATTCCTGCACCATGTAATGCAGACGCTGGCAATGGTTGCTTGAACCGGTCAAACCTTCGCACTGAGGACTGAAAAATTGTTTAAAGGCAGCCGGCCACCTTCTCCTCCGCTCTTCCTCTGACTGAACGAAGCCTCAGCAACACGTTGTCCAGCACCAGGAAATTGTAACCTCCCAGGGTCTGGAAATGCATTGCACAAACCTTTCTTCAAGGCCTCCTGAAGATGTTTCATCCTCTGCTCCCTCTGTGAAGGCAGGATGAGTTCTGCAACCTTACCCTTGTAACGTGGATCAAGAAGGGTTGCCAGCCAGTAATGAACCCTCTCCTTGATATCACGAATCCAATCCTAGGGTCCTTTTGCAGGCTTTGCAGAATCAGGAAGGCCATGCAGCGTAAGTTTGCAGAGACATTCGATCCTGAGTCCTCTGGGTCACTAAGGATCACATGATCCGTAACTACCTCTTCCCAGCCATGTACATCTCCTTGGGTTTCTGGGGACTGAAAACCATCTCTTGAAGACTGCTGCTTAGTGTTATCCACTATATCCATGCTGACACAATCCTCCTCCTCTTCTTCCTGTGTGTTTGGCGGGCCCGCAGGAATGCTATCTGGATAAAGGGGCCTTGAGAGGTAAGGAAGTCCTCCTCTTCCTCCCGCTGTTCTGCATCAAGTGCCCTGTCCATGATTCCACGAAGCATGTGCTCCAACAAGGAGATTAGAGGGACAGTGTTACTGATGCATGCATTGTAGCTGCTCACCATTAGGGATGGGCCGAACACCCCCCTGTTCGGTTCGCATCCAGAACATGTGAACAGGCAAAAAATTTGTTCGAACACGCAAACACCATTAAAGTCTATGGGACTCGCACGTGAAAAATCAAAAGTGCTAATTTTAAAGGCTAATATGCAGGTTATTGTCATAAAAAGTGTTTGGGGACCTGGGTCCTGCCCCAGGGGACATGTATCAATGCAAAAAAAAGTTTTAAAAACGGCTGTTTTTTCAGGAGCAGTGATTTTAATAATGCTTTAATTGAAACAATAAAAGTGAAATATTCCTTTAAATTTCGTACCTGGGGGGTGTCTATAGTATGCCTGAAAAGTAGCGCATGTTTCCCATGTTTATAACAGTCCAAGAGCAAAATGACATTTCTAAAGGAAAAAAAAGTCATTTAAAAGTGCTAGCGCTAGTGCCGGCTGTTAATGAATTGTCGGTCCCGACAATACACATAAAGGTCATTGAAAGTCATTGAAAAAAAAAATAAAATGCGTGGGGGTCCCCCAAAATTCCATTACCAGGCCCTTCAGGTCTGGTATGGATATTAAGGGGAACTCCGCGCCAAAATTAAAAAAAAATGGCGTGGGCTTCCCCCAAAAATCCACACCAGAGCCTTATCCGAGCACGCAACCTGGCAGGCTGCAGGAAAAGAGGGGATGATGAGACCTACTAGGCCACATGCCAAATGCCCTCAACATTGGGAGGGTGCTTTGGGGTAACCCCCCAAAGCACCTTGTCCCCAAGTTGATGGGGAGAAGGGCCTCATTACCACAACCCTTGCCCGGTGGTTGTGGGGGTCTGCGATCGGGGGGCTTATGGGAATCTGGAAGCCCCCTTTAACAATTGGGACTCCCAGATCCCGCCCCCCCTGTGTAAAATGGTAATGGGGTACATTGTACTCCTACCATTGCACCCAAAAAAGTTACAAAAAAAGGTAAAAAAAACACACACACAGCTTGGCACAAGTCCTTTAATAAAAAAATTTTAAAATTCCAGCGACGTAATCCTTCTACGATCCACTAATGATACAGCCTCCTCCATAGGAGGCGCCCAGCAGAATGACGCTTGACTTGGATGACAGTTCTTAAATAACCGAGGGCAGGCGGGGGCGGGGGCGGGCCCACCCCACCCATGACGTGGACTGGTGATCCCGCCCCCCTCTGACACAAGGGGAAATGCCGGGGTTACCCAGTGACATGTACCAGTGACCCCGCCCCCTCTGATGCGTCACGAGAAACCCCCATTGCATGTCACTGGGTAACCCCGGCATTTCCCCTTGTGTCAGAGGGGGCGGGTCACCCGTACATGTCACTGGGTAACCCCACATTTCCCCTTGCATCAGAGGGGGGCAGGGTCACCTGTCCACGTCACGGTTGGAACAGGAGGAAGAGGAGGACTTCCTTACCTCTCAAGACCCCCTTTATCCAGATAGCATTCCTGCGGGCCTGCCAAACACACAGGAAGAAGAGGAGGAGGATTGTGTCAGTATGGATATAGTGGATAACACTAAGCAGCAGTCTTCAAGAGATGGTTTTCAGTCCCCAGAAACCCAAGGAGATGTACATGGCTGGGAGGAGGTAGTTCGTTCGTGGATCATAGAAGGATTACATAACTGGAATTTTTTTGTATTAAAGGACTTGTGCCAAGCTGTGTGTGTGTTTTTTTTACCTTTTTTGTCACTTTTTTGGGTAAAATGGTAGGCGTACAATGTACCCCATTACCATTTCACATGAGGGGGCCGGGATCTGGGAGTCCCCTTTGTTAAAGGGGGCTTCATGAATCCAATAAGCCCCCTGCCCGCAGACCCCCACAACCACTGGGCAAGGGTTGTGGGGATGAGGCCCTTCTCCCCATCAACATGGGGACAAGGTGCTTTGGGGGGCTACCCCAAAGCACCCTCCTAATGTTGAGGGCATGTGGCCTGGTACAGTTCAGGAGGGGGGGCGCGCTCTCATCCCCCCTCTTTTCCTGCGGCCTGCCAGGTTGCGTGCTCGGATAAGGGTCTGGTGTGGATTTTTTGGTGAACCCCACGCCATTTTTAAAAAAAATTTTGGCACGGAGTTCCCCTTAAAATCCTTACCAGACCTGAAGGGCTAGTAATGGATTTTTGGGGGACCCCCACGCATTTAAAAAAAAAAAAATTGGTAGCGCGGAATTCCCCTTAATATCCATACCAGACCTGAAGGGCCTGGTAATGGACTTTTGGGGGACCCCCACGCATTTTTTAAATTTTTCAATGACTTTTATGTGTATTTTTGGGACCGACAATTCATTAATAGCCGGCACTAGCGCTAACATTTTTAAATGACTTTTTTTTTTAAATTCTTTATTTATAATTTTTTCAATAAACAAATGCAGATCAACTTTATTAACCATGATTACAAAATATCATTGTAAAAAAATACAAAAATCCCTCTACAATACTAAAACCCTCCCCCCCGCCTGCAGGTGGTTACAGCTGAACTAAAGAAGTTTTACCTCTCGCATCTTACTCGCCCAGAACCCAAACTCAGAGATTTAGCTGATAATCTCTGCTAAGTAACTCCATGATCTCTTAAAATTCCTCCACCCTGTCCACTTGTCCCTGCCATCTGTCCCCTCCTCCATCTCATCTCCTAAATAGTCCTTGGATTCAATATTATATATTTTATTTATGCAAAAGAGCCAGTCTCGTTGGTTAGGGCTCTCCGGCCGCAACCAAGACCTTGATATCTGATTTTTTGCTACATCCAACAGAATTGGAACAATAGATGATAAATATTGCTTAATCGGCTTATTAGTTCCATGAAATAAACATATCCATGGATCTTCCGCTAAGGTTTCCTTGGTTATTTCATTAATTAATTGTATAATTTTCTTCCAGTAAACCTTGATAACCGGGCACTCCCACCATATGTGTGCCAATGTTCCAAGATTAGCGCACCCCCTCCAACATCTGTCCGAGGCATCTGGGTATAGTTTACTAAGTCTGTCTGGCGTGGCATACCATCTCGCTAAACACTTAAAATTAGTCTCTAAATGCATTGTATCTGCTGAAGAAGCGTGTATCATTTTCAAAATCCTCTCCTCTGTGAATAAACTACAATGTGACCCCAACTCCCTTTCCCATTTTTTAATATATGGAGGCGCATCCAGTTCTTCCCTCGCAGAGAGAATTTTATAGATACGAGAGATGACACTGCCCGGTTTGTCCCTACTACATAGCAGTTCTAATGGCCTGTATTCATCCTCTCCTCTAATTGGTTTTGGTAATTTCTCGACAAAGCGAGATAACTGCATGTACCTCCAAGCATTAACCGCCATAAGGTCCGTCTCTGCTTTCAATTCCCGGTAGGAGCGTATTTTCCCCTTTTTAGTTATTATCTTTCAATGAATTCTACTATTCTTTATCCAATTCCCTCCCACCTCCCGCATCCCTGGTTCAAAAAATTTGTTGTCCTTGATATAAATCAAGGGTGAATTATAACTCCATTTGTTCTGTGAGTGTACTTGATCCCATAGTTTAAGAGTGTTTCTTGTAAGTGACGCTGTCTGAGTGCTAAGTGTCCTAAATTTTGGCAGATTCCAAATTATGTGACCTAAGACCGTGCTACTTAAACTGTGTTCAATATTCACCCACCTCCTATCCGTAACTTCCTTTGACCATTCTATCACCCGTGAAAGCACTACCGCAGTGTAGTTTCTATTGAGGTCTGGGAGGGCTAGACCTCCTTTTTTTTCCCCCTAATCAAAACTGAGTGAGCTATTCGTGGCTTTTTGCCGCGCCAGACAAACTTCGACAACAACACTCGTAGAGCTCTTAGGAAATAACGAGGAAGAGGAATAGGCAGCATCTGGAATTTATATGTTATTTTAGGGATTAACACCATTTTAGCTGCATTAATGCGACCAAACCATGAGATGGGCCGCTGCGATAACCTACTTGTTTCTTGTCTAATTTCATCTAACAAAGAAATATAGTTAATCCGGTACAACTTTTTCAATGAATTGGTCAATTTGATTCCAAGGTAGTTGATTTCTTTCTTCCAAGGGAAGGGGAAGGATTTTGACAAGCTCTCTACTTCTTGTTTCCCCACATTTATATTTAGGACCTCTGATTTGCTCGGATTTATTTTAAAGCCTGAGATATCCCCATACCTCCTCAATATTCCGAGCAAATTAGGTATTGTTATCCTGGGGTTCATTATGTAGAAGATCACATCGTCAGCAAATGCCGCTAATTTGTGTTCATCTTGTCCTTCCCTAACCCCTCTACAGTCCATGCTATTACGTATGGACGCTAATAGTGGCTCCAAGGACAGAATGAACAATAGTGGGGACAGGGGACATTCCTGTCTCATACCGCTCCCCATTGTGAATGGCGTAGAAAGAACCCCGTTTACCCTTACTGAGGCAGAGGGATGGTTATATAGAATTTTCACCCAGTCAATAAACCTAGGACCGATCCCCATTGCTTCCATAATTTTAACCATGAACCCCCAGTCTACTCTATCAAACGCTATTGATAGGAATAGAGCTGGGGGTCCCCCTGTTTTTATGGATTCCAGCAGGAGTAGCGTTCGAACTCCGTTGTCCCTACCCTGCCTAACTGGGACAAAACCAACCTGGTCTGGATGCACCAAATTGCTCATTTTTCCCCTAAGCCTGTTGGCCAACACTTTTGCGTACAATTTCACATCGGCGTTTAACAAGGCGATAGGTCTGTAACTTGAACACAGCGTTTTATTTTTCCCCTCTTTTGCAATCAGTGATATAGTAGCCAACAGGGCCTCCTCCCCCATAGGGCAGTTGGGGCCCAGTTTATTCCAATACCAACATAGTTTGGGTACCAAAATATGTCTGTATTTTTTCAGATAAATGTTGGTGAAACCATCTGGACCGGGGCTCTTCCCCAATGGCAAAGTACTCAAAGCAGCATATATTTCCTCTTCCGTTATAGGGCTATCTAAAACTAATTTTTCCTCTTCTGTAATCCCACTCAACTCAGCACCCTTCAAAAATTCCTCTGTCTTCAAACTAATTAGTTGATCCCCCCCCCTTTGTCCAATAGAATACAGGGTTTCAAACAATTTCCTGAACTCCTCTGCTATCTTTTTTGTGGCCACTACTATTTCTCCTTTTTTGTTTTATATTTTCTCAATGAAATTCCGGTCTCTTTTCTTTCTCAATATCCTTGCTAGGTGTTTACGAGATTTATTACCCTTATATTATCTTTCTCTTGTTTTTTAGTAAATACTCTCCTAGCATCCTGTTCCATGCTATCTTTTAACTCCTCCCTTTTAGACACTAAAAGACGGTAGCAGTCCTGCCTTTGTCCCCTAGACTCTTTGTGGTTCGCTTCTAACTTAGCAATTTCGTCTAATAATCTTACCCTTTTTTCTTTTCTCTTTTTTTTTTTCCCCTGCCCCAATGGAAATAAGAAGGCCCCTAATGTATGCCTTATGAGTTTCCCATAGGGTAGATGGAGAAATATCATCTGTATCATTAACCTTGAAAAAGAAATCGATTTCCTCCTGCAGTTTTTCTGAAACTTGGGGAATTTTAAGGTTTTCGTTTAGTTTCCAGGAAAATGATTGTCTTTGCAACTCAGGGAGTTTAACCACCATCGTGACCGGGGAGTAATCAGATATTGATGTATTCTCAATTTTAGTATCCACTACATAATCTAGAAAACACTGGTCTATCATTATGTAATCCAGTCTTGTGTACGTCCCGTGCACCGGGGAGAAGAAGGTGAAATCTTTTTCCTTTGCATGAAGCAAACGCCAAGCATCCATCAGATGACATTGGTGAAACCTTCTCATAATCTTTCTTAACTGGACCTTCTTTGTCCCCTGTGCCCGGGACGTACTATCCACTGAGGGTTCCATACAGAAGTTGAAATCCCCCGCAAGCAGAATCTCCCCTTCTTTGAACTCCATCAGTTGCACCAAGACCTGTTCCAAAAAAACAATCGGGTTTCTGTTCGAGCAGTACACATTTGCCAATGTAAACATTTTACTCCCCACATTGCCCTTAAGGAAAAGGAAACGCCCTTCCGGGTCAGACACTCTACTAACCAATGAGAATTTTAAAGTTTTAGAAAAGCCGATTGCTACCCCCTTAGATCTCTTTTCTGGGGTATCGCTATAGAACCATAGGGGCAAATTTGGGGAGTAAAGCTTAATATTTGAGTCCAAGGTCAAATGTGTCTCCTGAAGAAATATTATATCTGCTTGATAGTCTTGGAGTTCTTTTAAAATTTTATGCCTTTTACTCGGTGAGTTCAGGCCCTTCACGTTGTAAGATAAGAACTTTAACTCTGACATTATACTTTCACAACATTAACCATGGTCAACTGTCACCCCGTGCACAACTGTCACCTCCCCTGCAGGTTAAATTCCCCCCTGCCCCCCCTGCCCCCCCTCCCCCCCTCCCTCCCAGCCTAACTACAGCCCTAAGCCCGCTAGTCTGGGACATATCGATTCCCAACTGCAAACTTTTAAATGTTGTTTCCTGGGGGTGTGACTCCGTCTGCAGCAACCAGTGTCCCGCCCACCTCCAAATACCGAGGTAGTAGGGATGAGGGTGCCGGAGGCAGACCTCCCCGACCTAGATTATGCCCTCCCCTTGCTCCCCCACTCAAGGAATAATACCCACATGTATTGATCCAAATTTTAGACAACCTCTCCCTCCCCACTACACCCCTTCATATCCCCGTTAACTTTTAATTATTTAACCCCAAGATGCTCTTCCCTTTGAACGTTCTGGAGGGAGGAAAAAGAGAAGAAAAAAAAAACACCCCTCCCCCCCCAGTCCCTCATTTCTTTTAATGGGCTCAGTCCTCATTTTCTTTAAATTCTTCTCCTTAATCTTGGGGGGGGTCCCTGTTAAAGTGGAATGTCCGGGGTGGGCACGCCCAGCTTTTCATAAAAAGTCCTTTATCTCTTCCGGAAACCTCATCCTCAATGATCTCCCTTCCTTCGTCACTAGTAGGGATGTTGGAAACCCCCAAGTATATTTTATGTTGGCCCTTCTGAGTTGTTCCAGTAGCGGTCTAAGTTGCCTTCTCCTGGCCAAGGTGCCTGCTGAAAGATCAGTGAAGATCTGGAGGTCTTTATCTTCAAAGCGTACCGTGGGAGCACCCCGTAAGTTGCTCCATATCTTCTCCTTGTCCTCAAATGAATGAAATTTTACTATAACAATTCGCGGGATATCTACCCTTAAGTTGGGGGGTTTTCTGATCCTGTGTACTCTGTCGATCCTTAGTGTTGCGTCATCCACTTGGCCCGATATTGGGTTAAAATTTTTTTTCATCTTAGAGAACAAGTCCTCATTTTGCTGTTCAGGCAGGGACCTGATACGCAAATTCTGCCGGCGACTTTGATTCTCTTGTTCTTCTAGCTTATATGTCAGCATGCGATAATCACTTTGCAATTTAGTCAACTGTGATTTGAGCTCTAAAATCTCCTTAACATGAATACCCGAAGTCTCCTCCACCCCCTCAACTCTGCGCAATAGGAGACCCATATCCGTCCTCACATTTGATATTTCTGACTTTATAGCGGTTTCAAGATTTGAAAACATCTCCAGCATTTCTGTCTTGGTAGGCGGTGCGTCTGTTTTTCTTTGGTCTTCCATCTTCCTAGTACTAGGGCCACCTTCACACTCAGGGTTTTCTCTGGATACCTCTCCTTGCCCCCCCTTCTGCTTCAGCTGTTCTTTCTTTTTATCTTTTGTTCCCCCTTGTTTCGACTCAGTACCAGGGCTTTTCACGCTCGTCTCTTTAAGATATTTTTTAATCGAGTTTAGGCTCTCCCTAGGGGTCTTGGGCTCCGCAGATTTTTGGTTGCGACTTCTCATGCTTAGCAGAGTGTCTTGCCGCCCGCTGGCTATCAGTCATATGATCTCTGACCTTGTAAATTTTGTACTAAAAAGTGTTATAGTTAGCTTATAGTCCCGAACTCACAAAGGGGGTCTCAAGATCTTGCATGTGACAATCCTATCTCCGGTACTCCTGAACTTTACTTCGAGGGCCTTACTTAGGGCCCTCAAGCTATGCTCCGGCAAGGGTGACATATACTCTTCGCCGGGCTTGCTTTCCCCTCTGTTTTCTCCTCTCTTCCTTCCTTCCCCCTGTCCCCACCTTCTTTTCCTTCCTTCCGCCTTCCTCCTTTTAGTGTCAGTTTTTGTATCAAACTTATTGGATTCTATGCCCACAACTCTTCACAGGTATTATGGAGTGTTTCATCATATTAAAGCAAGCAAAAAAAAAATACATGTGGCTCATACCTGGAAAAGATGTCTTCTGTTTGCACAGTAGGAAAGTTTAACAGGTCACTTACAAGTCCTGGATTGGTGCTGTCTTGTTTCTTGAGGCTCCGCTCACCTGTTGATTCACCTGTTGATTCATATGCTGTGCGTGGTGAGCCGCTGAGGGGATGTCGATGGGAAGGAGAGAAAACCAGGGGGGATGAGAAGGGCGCTCACCCTGAATCCTAGGGAGAGCGGGTAATGCAGACTCTGGGCTCCGGGGTAATAGCACCCAGGCTCTGGTAAGCCAGTGAGCTACGAGACTTCTCTTCCTTCACTCGCAATCTTTGAGTGCTCCAGCGGCTGCACGCCTCACCTCAAATGGGGGGAAGCCTTTCCCTTTAGCACCGGCTGGGTGGAGCAGGGGGGCATCTCTGGGCGTCTAACGAATGCCTAGCTACGATGCGGCATCGGGCTTTCACCCCACGCCGCACTTGTGTTTCCCAGGGCGTTCATCCTGCCTCCTCTCCCTCACACTCGCACTGCCGACAGGTCCCTCCCCCCGCTCCGACGTCTCACGTCTGCATCCTGCATTTTTAAATGACTTTTTTTCCTTTAGAAATGTCATTTTGCTCTCGGACTGTTATAAACACGGGAAAGATGCGCCACTTTACAGGCATACTATAGGCACCCCTCAGGTACGAAATTTAAAAGAATATTTCACTTTTATTGTTTCATTTTAAGCATTATTAAAATCACTGCTCCCGAAAAAACGTCAGTTTTTGAAACTTTTTTTGCATTGATACATGTCCCCTGGGGCAGGACCCAGGTCCCCAAACACTTTTTATGACAATAACTTGCATATTAGCCTTTAAAATTAGCACTTTTGATTTCTCCTATAGACTTTTAAAGGGTGTTCCGTGCTTTTGAATTTACCGCAAATACCCTAAACTGTTCGCTATTCGGCGAACAGCCAATGTTCGAGTCGAACTCATGTTCGACTCGAACAGACAGCCCATCCCTACTCACCATCCTTGTGGCCTCCTAAAATGGTGACAGGACAGTGCATGCATTCTTGATTAGTAGCCACTGGTGTGGCCAAAAGAAGCCAAGCTCCCCTGACCCTGTCCTGGTGCCATACTCGTTGATGGCCCTCTGTTGTGTGGTTGCAGCCGCTGCAGCATTGCCAACGTTGAGTTCCACCTGGTGGGCATGTCACAAATGAGGCAATTGGTGGGCAGGTTGCATTCCCTTTGAATGTCAGCCAGCCGAGCACTGGCATTGTATGACCAGCGGAAATGACCACAGACTTTTCTGGCCTGCCTCAGAAGATCCTGTAAGCCTGGGTACCTGCTCAAGAACTGCTGCACCACCAAATTCAGGACGTGTGTCAAACATAGAACATGGGTCAAATGTCCCTGTCAGAGGGCGGAGAGAAGATTGGTGGCATTGTCGCATACAAACATTCCTGGCTGAAGCTGGCATGGCTTCAACCACCTCTGAGCCTGCCCCTGCAGAGCTGACAGAATCTCTGCCCCAGTGTGGCTCCTGTCCCCTAAGCAGACCCACTCA
Organism: Lithobates clamitans; assembly: GCA_037952925.1. Classification (NCBI taxonomy): domain Eukaryota; kingdom Metazoa; phylum Chordata; class Amphibia; order Anura; family Ranidae; genus Lithobates; species Lithobates clamitans. Next base: position 18,846,863 of record JBBGZY010000438.1, read on the forward strand.
AGTACCGCATGGCATCTTTTAGCCTGCTGCGTAGCCCTTGAACACTTATGGAGCACTGCTGGTTCAGAGGACAAATCTGCAGAGGAGTTCATAAAGAAAGAAGAAGAGGAGGGGGTGGAGAAGAGAGCTGTGGCAGAATCACCACTAGCATTTTGGAGGGGTGGTGGCGGAACAAGCTCCAACAACAATGAACCCTGTCCTGCATCCTTCCCAGCTGCCAGCAGAGTTACCCAGTGCACCGCGAAGGAAAGATAATGTCCCTGCCCATGCATGCTGATCCATGAGTCAGCGGTAATATGCGGTAATATGCACCTTACCACTGATCACCCTGTCCAATGAGGCCTAAACATTGCCTTCCACATGCCGGTAGAGAGCCGGAATGACCTTCCATGAAAAGAAATGGCGTTTTGGAACCTGCCACTGAGGTACAGCACATTCCATAAATTCACGAAAGGGGGCAGAGTCTACCAGCTGAAAAGGCAGCAGTGCTAGCAATTTGGCCAAGCTAGAATTTAGACACTGAGCATGTGGATGGCTGGGACCAAATTTCTTTTTACGGTTCAGCAACTGGGGAAGGGAAATTTCCTTGCAAAAATGAGATGGTGGAGTACTACTAGCAGACTGTCTGCAAGTACTTTGGACACCTATTGCTATACCTTCATTCCTCTCAGTGCAGGTTTTTTAGAGGGCTTGAGGTATAGTAGGGTTGGAGATCCCAGATAGGGATACCACCATTCCTGGCTCCAACTGGCATGGTGTGAACCACCTCTGGGCCAGAGCTGCAAGAATCACTGCTCCGGTGTGGTTCCTGTCCCCTAAACACACCAGCTGAAGCACTGCATGGCACCTTTTAGCCTGACTCTGGGAATAGCCCTTTGAACGCTTAGGGGGTACCTGATGTTCATAGGACAATTCTGCAGAGGAGGGTATGGAGGTGAAGGGGGGGTAGAGCTTACAGGTCTGGCATCATCACCACCAGCTGTATGGAGGCGTGGGGGCACAACAAGCTGCAGCACCGAGCCCTGTCCTGCATCCTTTCGAGTTGCAAGCAGCATTACCCAGTGTGCTGTGAACTAAATATATCGTCCCTGTCCATGCTTGCTGGGCCACGTTTCAGAGTAAGGTGGATTTTATGGCTGACTGCCTTGCCAAACGATGCCAGAACATTCCCTTCCGTGTGATGGTATAGAGATAGAACGGCCTTACGTGAAAAGTAGTAGCGACTGGGAACCTGCCAGTGTGGTACAGCACATTGTGCAAATTCAGGGAAGGGGGTAGAATCCACCAGGCTAAAAGGCAGAAGTTGGAGAGCCAACAGCTTTGACAAGCTTACATTCAGATGCTGGGCATATGGGTGGTAGGGACTGTATTTTTTTTCCGCTGCAGCAGATGGGGCAAAGAAATTTGCTACAGTCTACAGCTGGTGGTGTGCTGCTGGCAGATGTGCTGCTAGGACCTGAGACACCCTGTGCTCTACCATCATTCCTGTCAGTGGAGGCTGCTGAAAGGTAATGTCTCGGTATCGCAGGGGCAGACTGAAGTGGGTAAGAAAGAGGGACAGATTTGTGCCCCTTTTGTCCCCTTTTGCCCCTTTTAGGTGCTCTTGCCAACGGGCTGAGTGGTTTGACGTTAAATGCTTTGTTAATCATGTGGTACCCAAATGGTTGGTGTTTTTGCCATGTTTAATGTGCCTGAGACACAGTTTGCAGATAGCAACAGTGCGATCTGCTGCAGATGTGCTGAAAAAGGCCCAGACAGCTGAGCTTTGGGGAATGGGCTGGGAGATTACAGCTGCAGAATGTGATGGAATAGGGTATGTGCTCTCTACTCTTTCTTGATGTTGGCCTCCTTGGGGTTGTGCCACCTCACCTTCAGTTTCCTTATCATCATCAACTTGGCATTACACTGCAGCTTGGGGAACATGAATGAACATGAACATGAACATGAATGGCACTCAAGTACCGCATGGCATCTTTTAGCCTGCTGCGTAGCCCTTGAACACTTATGGAGCACTGCTGGTTCAGAGGACAAATCTGCAGAGGAGTTCATAAAGAAAGAAGAAGAGGAGGGGGTGGAGAAGAGAGCTGTGGCAGAATCACCACTAGCATTTTGGAGGGGTGGTGGCGGAACAAGCTCCAACAACAATGTCCTGCATCCTTCCCAGCTGCCAGCAGAGTTACCCAGTGCACCGCGAAGGAAAGATAATGTCCCTGCCCATGCATGCTGATCCATGAGTCAGCGGTAATATGCGGTAACGCACGCAAAACTATATGGCGTTAAACTGGCAATAACGCACACAAAACGATATGGCATTAAACTGACAGCAACGCACACAGAACTATATGGCGTTAAACTGGCAGTAATACACAGAACTATATGGTGTTAAACTGGCAGTAACGCACACAAAACGATATGGCGTTAAACTAGTAGTAATGCACACAGAGCTATATGGCATTAAACTGGCAGTAATGCACGTAAAACTATATGGCGTTAAACTGGCAGTAACGCACACAGAACTATATGGCATTAAATTGGCAGTAACGCACACAAAACGATATGGCATTAAACTGGCAGTAACACACACAGAAGTAAATAGCGTTAAATTGGCAGTAACGCAATCAAATAGACGGTGTTCAACCGTCACTACACTGACATTATCTGAACTGTTCCTACTCTAGCTGCACACTATGCAAAGCTGAAAGATGGTCCTTCTCACTACACTCACACTATCCCTAGACTGACACTAAACTAATATTATACACTGACAATTGAAGCAAAATAGCACAGTATAGCACACTAACTAATAATGGCACTGAACAGAGCCCTGTTCTATCTCTCTCCATGTAAAAATCACACTGAAAATGGCTGCCATTGAAAGAATACTTTTATACTGTGGGGCGGGAATGAGCCATGCTGACAGTGTCCAATCATGACTCTGACAGTGGTCTGTGCCCTGATTGGCTGAAGCTTTCACTGCTTCAGTCAATCAGGGCTTGCAATGCACTGTTCAGCGCCGCAATGCATTGTGGTCAGTACAGGGGACCGAACAAATGGTCGAACATCCCGTTTGTTCGGCTGTTCACCGAATGACCGAACAACGAAACTCTTCTGCATGTTCTGGCTCAATAACATGGCCAGCAGCAGAAAAAAAGGACAAGTGTGCCCCACAGCCACCTGCACAGGATGCACCATGTCCATGACTAGCACTGTTGACTGCAGACACAGAGGCTGCTTGCTTTCTTTTAGTGGTCTGTGAGCATCTGCCTCTCCTTGGTGGCCTTCCGGACATGATGTATATTTTGTTTTGCAACACCACACTACACTGTGTTACATACTGTGTACACCACCTGCACTGTATTAGCAACTGTACTATGGCTGCACTGTATTGTGTACTGTGTACACCACCAGAAGTGTAGTAGAAACTGTACAAACTGTATTAGATACGGTGTAGACCGCCTGCACTGTATTAACAACTGTACTACGGCTGCACTGTATTGTGTACTATGTACACCACCAGAAGTGTAGTAGAAACTGTACACACTGTATTAGATACTGTGTACACTGCCTGCACTGCATTAGCAACTGTACTACGACTGCACTGTATTGTGTATTGTGTACACCACCAGAAGTGTAGTAGAAATCGCACACACTGTATTAGATACTGTGTCCACTACCTGCACTGTATTAGCAACTGTACTATGGCTGCACTGTGTTGTGTACTGTTTACACCACCAGAAGTGTAGTAGAAACTGTACACACTGTTATAGATACTGTGTACACCGCCTGCACTGTATTAGCAACTGTACTATGGCGGCACTGTATTGTGTACACCACCAGAAGTGTAGTAGAAACTATACACACTATATTAGATACTGTGTACACTGCCTGCACTGTATTAGCAACTGTACTACGACTGCACTGTGTTTGTTTACTGTGTACACCACCAGAAGTGTGGTAGAAACTGTACACACCTTATTAGATATTGTGTACACCGCCTGCACTGTATTAACAACTGTACTATGGCTGCACTGTATTGTGTACTATGTACACCACCAGAAGTGTAGTAGAAACTGTACACACTGTATTAGATACTGTGTACACCACCTGCACCGTATTAGCAACTGTACTACGGCTGCACTGTATTGTGTACTATGTACACCACCAGAAGTGTAGTAGAAACTGTACACACTGTATTAGATACTGTGTACACTGCCTTCACTGTATTAGCAACTGTACTACGACTGCCCTGTATTGTGTACACCACCAGAAGTGTAGTAGAAATTGCACACACTGTATTAGATACTGTGTACACTGCCTGCACTGTATTAGCAACTGTTCTACGGCTGCACTGTGTTGTGTACTGTGTACACCACCATAAGTGTAGTAGAAACTGTACACACTGTATTAGATACTGTGTACACTGCCTGCACTGTATTAGCAACTGTACTATGGCTGCACTGTGTTGTATACCGTGTACACCACCAGAAGCGTAGTAGAAACTGTACACACCTTATTAGATATTGTGTACACCGCCTGAACTGTATTAGCAACTGTACTACAACTGCACTTTATTGTGTACTGTGTACACCACCAGAAGTGTAGTAGAAATTGTACACACTGTATTAGATACTGTGTACACCGCCTACACTGTATTAGCAACTGTACTACGGCTGCACTGTGTTGTGTACTGTGTACACCACCAGAAATGTAGTAGAAACTGTACACACTGTATTAGATACTGTGTACACCGCATGCACTGTATTAGCAACTGTACTATGACTGCACTGTATTGTGTACTGTGTACACCACCAGAAGTGGAGTGCAGAGGATGCACCATGTCCATGACCAGCACTGTTGACTGTAGACACAGAGGCTGCTTGCCCTCTTTTAGTGGCCTGTGAGCATCTGCCTCTCCTTGGTGGCCTTCCGGACATGATGTATATTTTGTTTTGCAACACCACACTACACTGTGTTACATACTGTGTACACCACCTGCGCTGTATTAGCAACTGTACAATGGCTGCACTGTATTGTGTACTGTGTACACCACCAGAAGTGTAGTAGAATCTGTACAAACTGTATTAGATACTGTGTAGACCGCCTGCACTGTATTAACAACTGTACTACAGCTGCACTGTATTGTGTACTATGTACACCACCAGAAGTGTAGTAGAAACTGTACACACTGTATTAGATACTGTGTACACTGCCTGCACTGTATTAGCAACTGTACTACGACTGCACTGTATTGTGTATTGTGTACACCACCAGAAGTGCAGTAGAAATCGCACACACAGTATTAGATACTGTGTACACTGCCTGCACTGTATTAGCAACTGTACTATGGCTTAACTGTGTTGTGTACTGTGTACACCACAAGAAGTGTAGTAGAAACTGTACACACTATATTAGATACTGTGTACACTGCCTGCACTGTATTAGCAACTGTACTACGGCTGCACTGTGTTGTGTACTGTGTACACCACCAGAAGTGTGGTAGAAACTGTACACACCTTATTAGATATTGTGTACACCGCCTGCATGACATAAGTATTTGATCCCCTACCAACCAGTAAGAATTCCGGCTTTCCCAGACCTGTTATTTTTTCTCTAACCACTTCAGCCCCGGAAGATTTGGCTGCTCAATGATCAGAGTATTTTTTGCGATACAGTACTGCATCACTGTAACTGACAATTGCGTCGGCGTGCAAAGCTGTACCAAACAAAAAATTTTGAAAAAACAAAAACAAAATATCATGCACTTTTTGCTATAATAAATATCCCCAATTTTTTTTTAAAAAAGCTAATTTTTTTTCTCAGTTTAGGCCGAAATGTAAAGAAAAATTGCATTAAGCGTATATTGATTGGTTTGCGCAAATGTTATAGCATCTACAATACAGGGAATAGATTTATGGCATTTTTATTATTATTTTTTTTTTTACTAGTAATGGCGGCAATCTGTGATTTTTATCATGACTGTGACATTATGGCGGACACTTTTGACACATTTTTGGGACGATTGACATATATACAGCGATTAGTGCTATAAAAATGCACTGATTACTGTATAAATGTCACTGGCAGGGAAGGGGTTAACACTAGGGGCGATCAAGGGGTTAACTGTGTTCCCTGACTGTGTGTTCTAACTGTAGGGGGAGGGGACTGACTAGAGGGGATGACAGATCATGGTTCCTAGCTATTAGAAACTCACGATCTGCCTCTCCTCAAAGAACAGGGTTTTGTGTGTTTACTAGGGATGAGCTGAACACCCCCCTGTTTGGTTCGCAGCAGAACATGCGAACAGGCAAAAAATTTGTTTGAACACGCAAACACCTTTAAAGTCTATGGGACACCAACATGAAAAATCAAAAGTGCTAATTTTAAAGGCTTATATGCAAGTTATTGTCTTAAAAAGTGTTTGGGAACCTGGGTCCTGCCCTAGGGGGCATATATCAATGCAAAAAAAAAGTTTTAAAAACAGCCTTTTTTTCGGGAGCAGTGATTTTAATAATGCTTAAAGTGAAACAATAAAAATGAAATATTCCTTTAAATTTCGTACCTGGGGGATGTCTATAGTATGCCTGTAAAGTGTAAAGTGTAGATAAAGGCTACACTGGATGCAGAGTGTATACAGTATCTCACAAAAGTGAGTACACCCCTCACATCATCACCTTTACCCTCAGCTTCTTTAGCAAGGCAGTGGTCGTCTTGGAGGTGTGTTTGGGGTCGTTATAATGTTGGAATACTGCCCTGTGGCCCAGTCTCTGAAGGGAGGGGATCATGCTCTGCTTTAGTATGCCACAGTACATGTTGGCATTCATGGTTCCCTCAATGAATTGTAGCTCCTCAGTGTCGGCAGCACTCATGCAGCCCTAGGCCATGACACTCCCACCACCATGCTTGACTGTAGGCAAGACACACTTGTCTTTGTACTCCTCACCAGGTTGCCGCCACACACGCTTGACACCATCTGAACCAAATAAGTTTATCTTGGTCTCATCAGACCACAGGACATGGTTCCAGTAATCTATGCCCCATTTTTAAAAAAAAACAGAGAGGTGATAAGGGCGCTCTGGTGGAGGTGGGTAGCTGGTCAGAGGGATGATAGTGATGAACTGGCACTTCTGGCAGCACTTTGGTTAGAGGAGAAGCAACTCTGAAGATATAAAAAAGGAAAAGAAAGGCGCCTCTAAGTGCAGTATGTCAAATTTAATAAAGTGCACAAAGGGTTAAAAGCACTTACAAGATAGTTGAGTGATAAAAGACATGATAAAATCAGGAGTCCTCATCTGTGGCATGTGTCCATCCTCAGCACGGTGGTAGAGAGCAGTGTAGAGCCATCCAGCAGCTGTAAAGCGTTCTCATGCGTGTTGGAAAGAGGAGGCAGCAGGGAAGCCTGTATTCACTGCGGGACACACAAGGCTGATGGTGTCAGTGTAGAGAAGGGGGTGGTAACGCGTTTCGGAGCATGTCTTCGTCGGACCAGGTCTGACGAAGGAGCCGCACATGCTCCGAAACGCGTTACCACCCCCTTCTCTACACTGACACCATCAGCCTTATGTGTCCCGCAGTGAATACAGGCTTCCCTGCTGCCTCCTCTTTCCAACACGCATGAGAACGCTTTACAGCTGCTGGACGGCTCTACACTGCTCTCTACCACCGTGCTGAGGATGGACACATGCCACAGATGAGGACTCCTGATTTTATCATGTCTTTTAACACTCAACTATCTTGTAAGTGCTTTTAACCCTTTATGCCCCTAGTCTGCTTGTCTTCAGCAAACTGTTTGTGGGCTTTCTTGTGCATCATCTTTAGAAGTGGCTTACTTCTGGGATGACAGCCATGCAGACCAATTTGATGCAGTGTACGACAAATGGTCTGAGCACTGACAGGCTGACCCCCCACCCCTTCAACCTCTGCAGCAAAGCTGGAAGCACTCATACATCTATTTCCCAAAGACAACCTCTGGATATGACGCTGAGCACGTGCACTCAGCTTCTTGGGTTGACCATGGCAAGGCCTGTTCTGAGTGGAACCTGTCCTGTTAAACCACTGTATGGTCGTGGCCACCATGCTGCAGCTCTGTTTCTGGGTCTTGGCAATATTTTAGTATGAGAGAGTGAAAGTAATAACACCAAATTTAACACACCTGCTCCCCATTCATGCCTGAGAACTTGTAACACTAAAGAGTCACATTACACCGGGGATGAAAAATAGCTAATTGGGCCCAATTTGGACATTTTAACTTAGGGGTGTACTCACTTTTGCATTTAGACATTAATGGCTGTGTGTTGAGTTATTTTTAGGGGATAGCAAATTTACACTGTTGTACAAGCTGTACACTCACTACTTTACATTGTAGCAAAGTGTAATTTCTTCAGTGTTGTCACATAAAAAGATATAATAAAAAATATTTATATATATATATTAATACACCGCCTGAAGTGTATTAGAAACAGCACACCTCGGAATGCACTGTAGATATAGGTTACACTGGATGCAGAGTATATACAGTGGGGACAGAAAGTATTCAGACCCCCTTAATATTTTCACTCTTTGTTATATTGCAGCCATTTGGTAAATTCATTTAAGTTCATTTTTTTCTTCATTAATGTACACACAGCACCCCATATTGACAGAAAAACACAGAATTGTTGACATTTTTGAAGATTTATTAAAAAAGAAAAACTGAAATATCACATGGTCCTAAGTATTCAGACCCGTTGCTCAGTATTTAGTAGAAGCACCCTTGGATTTGGGGATCCTCTGCCATTTCTCCTTGCAGATCCTCTCCAGTTCTGTCAGGTTGATGGTAAACGTTGGTGGACAGACATTTTTAGATCTCTCCAGAGATGCTCAATTGGATTTAAGTCAGGGTTCTGGCTGGGCCATTCAAGAACAGTCACGGAGTTGTTGTGAAGCCACTCCTTTGTTATTTTAGCTGTGTGCTTAGGGTCATTGTCTTGTTGGAAGGTAAACCTTCGGCCCAGTCTGAGGTCCTGAGCACTCTGGAGAAGGTTTTCATCCAGGATATCCCTGTACTTGGCCGCATTCATCTTTCCCTCGATTGCAACCAGTCGTCCTGTCCCTGCAGCTGAAAAACACCCCCACAGCATGATGCTGCCACCACCATGCTTCACTGTTGGGACTGTATTGGACAGGTGATGAGCAGTGCCTGGTTTTCTCCACACATACCGCTTAGAATTAAGGCCAAAAAGTTCTATCTTGGTCTCATCAGACCAGATAATCTATTTCTCACCATCTTGGAGTCCTTCAGGTGTTTTTTTAGAAAACTCCATGCGGGCTTTCATGTGTCTTGCACTGAGGAGAGGCTTCCATCAGGCCACTCTGCCATAAAGCCCCGATTGGTGGAGGGCTGCAGCGATAGTTGACTTTCTACAACTTCCTCCCATCTCCTGACTGCATCTCTGGAGCTCACCCACAGTGATCTTTGTGTTCTTCTTTACCTCTCTCACCAAGGCTCTTCTCCCCCGATAGCTCAGTTTGGCCGGACGGCCAGCTCTAGGAAGGGTTCTGGTCGTCCCAAACGTCTTCCATTTAAGGATTATGGAGGTCACTGTGCTCTTAGGAACCTTAAGTGCAGAAGAAATGTTTTTGTAACCTTAGCCAGATCTGTGCCTTGCCACAATTCTGTCTCTGAGCTCTTCAGGCAGTTCCTTTGACCTCATGATTCTCATTTGCTCTGACATGCACTGTGAGCTGTAAGGCCTTATATAGACAGGTGTGTGGCTTTTCTAATCAAGTAATCAGTATAATCAAACACAGCTGGACTCAAATGAGGGTGTAGAACCATCTCAAGGATGATCAGAAGAAATGGACAGCACCTGAGTTAAATATATGAGTGTCACAGCAAAGGGTCTGAATACTTAGGACCGTGTGATATTACAGTTTTTCTTTTTTAATAAATCTGCAAAAATGTCAACAAATCTGTGTTTTTCTGTCAATATGGGGTGCTGTGTGTACATTAATGAGGAAAAAAATGAACTTAAATGATTTTAGTAAATGGCTGCAATATAACAAAGAGTGAAAAATTTAAGGGGGTCTGAATACTTTCTGTCCCCACTGTGTGTGTGTGTATGTATATGTATATATATATATATATATATATATATATATATATACGAGACTGTATATACAGTATCTCACAAAAGTGAATACACTCATCACATTTTTGTAAATATTTTATTATAGCTTTTCATATGACAACACTGAATAAATTACACTTTGCTACAATGTAAAGTAGTGAGTGTACAGCTTATATAACAGTGTAAATTTGCTGTCCCCTCAAAATAACTCAACACACAGCCATTAATATCTAAACCACTGGCAACAAAAGTGAGTACACCCTTAAGTGAAAATGTCCAAATTGGGCCCAATTAACTATTTTCCCTCCCCGTGTCATGTGACTCGTTAGTGTTACAAGGGCTCAGGTGTGAATGTGGAGCAAGTTTGTTAAATTTGGTGTTATCGCTTTCTCGCTCTCTCATACTGGTCACTGGAAGTTCCACATGGCACCTCATGGCAAAGAAATCTCTGAGGATCTGAAAAAAAGAATTGTTGCTCTACATAAAGATGGCCTAGGCTATAAGAAGATTGCCAAGACCCTGAAACTGAGCTGCAGCACGGTGACCAAGACCATACAGCGGTTTAACAGGACAGGTTTCACTCAGAATAGGCCTCACCATGGTCGACCAAAGAAGTTGTGTGCATGTACTCAGCATCATATCCAGAGTTGTCTTTGGGAAATAGATGTATGAGTGCTGCCAGCATTGCTGCAGAGGTTGAAGGGGTGGGGGTCAGGCTGTCAGTTCTTAGCCCATACGCTATCAGACCATACGCCGCACACTGCATCAAACTGATCTGCGTGGCTGTCGTCCCAGAAGGAAGCCTCTTCCAAAGATGATACACAAGAAAGCCCGCAAACATTTTGCTGAAGACAAGCAGACTAAGGACATGGATTATTGGAACCATGTCCTGTGGTCCGATGAGACCAAGTAAACTTATTTGGTTCAGATAGTGTCAAGAGTGTGTGACAGCAACCAGGTGAGGAGTGCAAAGACAAGTGTCTTGCCTACAGTTAAGCATGGTGGTGGGAGTGTCATGGTCTGGGGCTGCTTGAGTGCTGCCGGAAGTGGGGAGCTACAGTTTATTGAGGGAACCATGAATGCCATCATGTACTGTGACATACTGAAGCAGAGCATGATCCCCTCCCTTCAGAGACTGGTCCATAGGGGCAGTATTCCGACATGATAACGACTCCAAACACACCTCCAAGATGACCACTGCCTTGCTAAAGAAGCTGAGGGTAAAGGTGATGGACTGGCCAAAGCCAGACCTAAACCCTATTGAGCATCTGTGGGGCATCCTCAAATGAAAGGTGGAGGAGCACAAGGTCTCTAACATCCACCAGCTTCGTGATGTTGTCATGGAGGAGTGGAAGAGGACTCCAGTGGCAACCTGTGAAGCTCTAATGAACTCCATGCTCAAGAGGGTTAAGGAAGTGCTGGAAAATAATGGTGGACACACAAAATATTGATACTTTGGGCCCAATTTGAACATTTTCACTTAGGAGTGTACTCACTTTTGTTGCCAGTGGTTTAGACATTAATGGGTGTGTGTTGAGTTATTTTGAGGGGACAGCAAATTTACACTGTTATACAAGCTGTACACTCACTACTTGCTACATTGTAGAAAAGTGTCATTTCTTCAGTGTTGTCACATGAAGTCTTTAGAACGAAACGCGTAGACGCATCGGGGCTCACATCATGTATATCCTCACATAGATGATTTTTATATTTTTTTTCAATGTCTTTGTTACTTATGCATTTGTATCTCATAAAATATCTGAATTTATGGGAGGAGCCCGGGGGTATTTAACCAGCCCACTCGCCTGTGGTCTTTCTCGGTTTCCTGTGTGCGGTACGTTACGTCACTAGGCCGACTCTTCCAGCTCGTTGGCGTTCGTGAGTTGCGCATTCGAAATTTTGGCGGCTTTCAGTTCCAGTTCACAGTTTCTGAGAGGCTTCCGTTCCCGTTCGTAGTTTTTCGTACAAACGTGTCTGGCTCGGCTATCGCAGGTAGGGTTTCGTTGACATTTCATCATTTCGTGTATCACCATTTGCTAGATACTGTGTGTTGCTCAAACCCCGATATGGAACTTACAAGTCATTTGTTAAGAAACCCTGCACGTAGCCGTAACACTCAGCCACTGATTCGTGCCTCTATCATTTCTAAAACATTTTTCATTCATTTTTACGTAACTCACTCTGATTCGAATCCAGTTGCGTCTGCTTTGCACTTGTTTGTCCAGCCATGTCTCAGTTGTTCTTGTCCCATGTTTTTATACCATGCTCCACAGTCCGGTTTGTTATCAGTTGCGATTACGGCACACAGATTCATGCCTCTGCCATGACTTATCATTTCACTCATTTCACCTCATGTATCGCGCTCCGTTTCAAATCTAGTCGCATCCGAGATGCACCGATTCGTCCCGGTGTGCCCCAGTTGTTATTTGGCCTCATTTCAGTACATGCTCCAGAGTCCAATTGTTGTCAGTCGCAGTTTGCGGCTCTCAGATTCGTGCCTCTGCCATGGGAAATCATTTCACTGTCACGTATCACGTCCTGCTTCGAATCCAGTCGCATTTGTGATGCACCGATTCCTTCCGGCGTGCCTCAGTTGTTTTTCTGCCTCATTTCAGTACATGCTCCAGAGTCCGGCTTGTTGTCAGTCGCAGTTTACGGCTCACCGACTCGTGCCTCTGTCAGGGCAAACATTTAATTCATTTCACTGTTACGTACCACGCTCCGATTCAAATCCAGTCGCATCCGTGATGCACCGATTTGTTCCGGTGTGCACTAGTGTTTTTTCTTCTTGTCTCATTTCAGTACATGCTCCAGAGTCCAGTTTGCTGTCAGTCACAGCTGCGGCATGACCGATTCATGCCTCTGTCATGGCGAAACATTTTCATTCATTTCACTCTAAGGCAAACATTTAATTCATTTCATTGTCACATGCCGCATTCGAGTCCAGGGCATCTGTCAGGCATCGATTCATCCCGGCGAGCCCCAGTTGGCTTGGCCTCATTGGCACAGTTGCGGCACACCGATTCATGCCTATATCATGGCATAAACATTTCACTCATTTTATTTAATTTCATGCACCTGTCGCTTAAACATGCTACAAGTCACTTTTAAAAGTCAGGTAGTCAAACCCTTCACCGGTTGTCATCTGTCATTTTCCTCCAGGTCAGTCAAGTTAAAAAAAAAAAAAGAGCCACACCCGTCTTCCCTCGAAGTTCAGTCATGGTCCCGATTCATATGTTAAAACCTTCGCCTCACTATTATTCCCCCTTATAGTCGCACAATCCGATTCATGTTGGTTTCATTTCATACACTTTACAAACCGATTTGTATCAGGATTCATTGTATGCAACTTACGAATAATTTGGATCGGTTTAATTTCATACGCGCTACAGTTCGATTCAAATCTAGTCGCATGGATGGCACATCGATTCATATCGGATCCATATTCATACTCTCCATAGTCCGATTTTATATTGGATTAATTTTCATACACTCTACAATCGGTTCGTATTAGATTAATTTCATACAACCGATTCCTATCGGATCCATTCCATACAATTTACAACCGATTCATATCGGATTAAATTTCATACATGTTCAAGCACAACTTCTTGCAATCATTGCAAGCACGCATCCAATCAAAACTTGCAATAGTTGCAAGCACGCATTCAAGCACAACTTCCCGCAACCGTTGCAAGCACGCATCCAAGCATAAACTTCTGGTATTTGTTGCAAGCACAAATCCAAACATAACTTCTTGCAATCATTGCAAGCACACATCCAAGCACAACTTCTTGCAATCGTTGCAAGTATGCATCCAAACATAACTTCTTGCAATCGTTGCAAGCACACCCAAACACAATTTCTTGCAATCATTGCAAACATGCATGCAATCATAAACTTCTTGCAAACATTGCAGGCATGCATTCAAGTATAACTTCCTGCAATCATTGCAAGTACGCATCTAATTACAACTTCTTGCAATCGTTGCAAGCACACATCCAAGCATAACTCTTGCAGTCTTTGCAAGCACATGCAGTAATATGAACTTCTGACAGTCACTACAAACACATCTCCAGCGACATAAACTCCCTTGCAATCGTTACAAGCACACATTTAAGCACAACTCCTTCAATCATTACAAGATACACATCTTAGCATAACTTCTTGTAATCGTTGCAAGCACGCATCCAGTCACAACTTCTTGCAATTGTGGCAAGCACACATCTAAGCATAAGTTCTTGCAATCGTTGCAAGCACGCATCCAAGCATAACTTCTTGCAATCGTTGCAAAAACGCATCCAAGCATAACTCCTTGCAGTCCTTGCAAGCACATGCAGTAATACGGACTTCTCACAGTCACTGCAAATACATCTCCATTGACATAAACTCCCTTCCAATCGTTGCAAGCACGTATTTAAGCACAACTCTTGCAATCATTGCAGGGCTCGCATCTAAGCATGACTTATTGCAAACACATTCCCAGTGGCACACAATCAGTCACACATCATTCTTCAGTGGCACTTAATCGGCCAATTGTCTCCAGTGGCATCTTCATACAAGCCACTCATTTTCTGTATCATTTCTTGCTTAGGTCAGTTGAGTTCAGGTTCTATCCCGCACCAGGTATCGTATTGCCACATGCAGCTGGCTCCTTCTCATAACACTATCAAGCTATACCTAGCCAGCATCCAGCATTTCCTATCCTTACAGGACCCCAGAGAGCTGTCTGTGTTTATGACCCATACAGTGAGATACCTTCTACGTGGCATCCAGAAGCATCAGCCCATAGCTAAACGGCAAACGCTTGCCCATCACAACTGCCATCTTTAGGGACATTTCAAAAACCCTCACACATTCCACAGTCTAGTCATCCAAGCAGCCATCTACCTTGCCCTCTACGGTTTTCTACAGCCTAACAAATTCACTTTTAGTGGCACTGACAGCCAGGTACTATGTAGACACCACTTGACTCGCTGATAAAACCATTACGTCCTTCAGCTTGCGGTCTCCAAAACTCAACAATCCGGAACTGAGGTCTACAATAACCTCTTTTGAACTAAACTCCACGCAGGCCAGCCTCCCCCTTGACAAGCTGACCCACATCAGGCCAGTTCCCCAAGACTTCACCCATACACGGGAGTGTACTAAGAAGCAGCTTCAGTCTCTTGGGAATGCTCAATTTTTCAATACGGGTCATTTCCCAGGGTCGATCTTCTGTGTCATGCTGCCTGGTCTTCCTCTCCCAGACACAGGACCCCTTTCAGATCCTAAATTTAGACGCCACGGCGGTAGTGGACCTATTAATGTTGGAAGGTTCCGTACTACGTGGATTCGTATATCAATGTTTATACCATCTATGTCAGCCCTATCACCCCAGTTAGTGACAGATGCCGCAGCCTCCACAGGCTTCGCTGCAATTTTTGGCCACCATTGGTTTACAGGAACATGGCCTCCAGAGATACTCCTAAACCTTGGGTTTACCCCGACTTCCTCCCTCTTGAAGCTATACCCGGTCATGGCAGCTGTTCAACTCTAGGGTCATATCTTGACAGGACAGGCCGTGGCTTTCGCTACCAACAACCGGTTCAAGGCTGATCTTGTTGATGAAGCCAGGTCCGCATCGCTCTGTTATGTCCTTCCTGCGCAGGCTGGTGCAATTATCTTGGCAGCACCAGTTTAATGTCCACTGTACGTTCATTCTAGGCTGCCATCTTCCGGGTCTACTATCTTTACTAGTTCACCATTTGGCCTTCTCCCCAGTCTGCTCATACAAGCAGCCATTTATTTAGCCTACTACGGGTTCTGGCGGCCCAGCGAGCTCACCCACAGCAATCCCGCAGGCCAGGTTCTGTGCAGTTGGCTCTCCACCAACACCATTTCATCCTCCACCTTGCAGTGTCTAAAACCCAGCAATCAAGCTCTAGGATAGACATCTCTATAAAATAAACAACGACCGGTGTTCAGTAACCATACTCGACCGCCTACTGTCACTATTACCGGAACACTCAAACTCTAGTCCCCTATTACCTTTTTGGGCAAACCCTTGAGTGCCTGCCAGTTCATGAAACACCTGGGGGTTCTTCTACGCAGCCTACACCTCGACCCCAGTCAGTACTCCTGTCATTCTTTAGTATTGGAGCAGCCTTGGCAGCATCTCGGCATGGGTCCCAGATCATGTCATGAAGAGACTTAGCAGGTGGAACTCTGCCCATCTCGCCCGGTACATCCCCAATCCTCAGGTGGAAATGGCACAAACATTCACCAAACTTGCTCAATAAATAAAGCTAAAACTAATAAAACTACACCCCTACCTGAATGTTTTTGCCCCCTTATTTTGGTATACCGACCAGCAGACCAGGTCCATTTCATGTTGTAAGTCTTATGGTAAGTCTATTTGTTCATATTGGCATCGGCCATAGGGCTTCGACCATAAGTAGGAAGGCCAGTATGGTGGCCTGAATTTATGGGAGGAGCCCAGGGGGTATTTAACCAGCCCGCTCGCCTGTGGTCTTTGTCGGTTTCCTGTGCGCGGTACCCACCCTCCTATCCACTTTTCAGGGCATTTCTCAAATTCATTTCTCTTCACAAAATAATAATTTCTAATCTAGGGTATGCCCCCTTATTTTGGTATACCGATCAGCAGACCAGGGCACACTTCAGGTCCATTTCATGTTGTAAGTCTTATGGTAAGTCTATTTGTTCATATCCGTATCGGCCATAGGGCTTCAACCATAAATATATATATATGTATATATATACTAGACTGACTATATATATATATATATATATATATATAGCTCCCTGTCCACACCAACAACACTACACATGGCCGCCGTGTAAGCAGCCTTATATAGTGTGTGGTGTGGACTTAGTCTCCCTGAGAAATGATTGGCCAAAGGCACCCTGCCTTTGGCCAATTATGGCTCCTTAGCAGAGGGTGCTGTGATTGGCCAAAGCATGCAGGTCAGGTGCATGCCTTGGCCAATCATCATACAGCAATTCACTGCTCTTTGGCGAACGGGCGAACACCCGATGTTCGAGTCAAACTTATGTTCGACCCGAACATCAAGCTCATCCCTACTGCCGATGTAGAGAAAACAAACGTTATGTTTTCCTTATATTAACTGGTGCTTGGAGCCCAGAGGCTTTGTAGAGACTTGGGTGGGATAAAGTCTTTATTCCTAGTACAATAATGTACCTGGTAGCCAGACCTCATTAGTCTGTATATGTGAGCTGATACTCAGGGTTCTCTCTGCTGTGGGAACCACTTGCTTAAAGGGTAACTACACTTTTGTGGGGAAATAAAAAATAATATAGCATATACACTTGCTACACAGGTTATATGGTAACTGAATGCTATTAAAGTTTACTTTTCTTTTTAAATCTGTAGCTCTGTAATATTCTATAAAATACATTGCACTTCGGCAACCCGGAGATGTTCTGTACACAGATGTCAAAGTGGTCACGTGATCAGAAGCCAGTTCCGCTGGCTACCAATCTTTAGCCGGGACCAAAGGATGTCTTTGAAAGCTTGGTCTTTGTGCTGAGAGTGCACAGTGAGCATGCTCTTAGCATATAAAAATTGGCCGCCCAGCAATGCATATGTGCGGTGTCTGGGCGGTAAAGCTCATCCCTTTGCTGTTGCACATATGTGTTGAGTGGTCATGAAGGGGTTAAGCTTAAAGTGATACTAAAGTCTCATTTTTTAAATTAAAAAATAACATACATGTTATGCTTACCTGCTCTGTGCAATGGTTTTGTACAGAGCAGCAGCAGCCCAACTCAGGTCTCTTGCTGAAGCTCCTGGCCCTTCCCTCCTGCCGAGTGCCCTAACAGCAAGAAGCTTGCTATGGGGGCACCGAGCCAAGCCGGAGCTCCCTGTGTTCATTCAAACACAGAGCCACGGTTCGGCCCCACCCCCTCTCTCTATTCATTGGCTCACTTTGATTGACATCAGCGGGAGCCAATGGTGCCCTGCTGCTATCTCAGCCAAAGAGGAGGGAGAGTCCCGGGGCAGCCGAGTCTCTTTTGCAACATCGCTGGATTGCTCGAGATGGGGCTTGGGTAAGTATTAGGGGGGCTAAGGGGGGTTGCTGCACACATAAGGTTTTTTATCTTAAGGCGTAGAAAACCTTCTGACTTCAGAACTACTTTAAGATGCATGAAATACTATTAAAATGTATATAATATTTTAGCATGCTTGAAAGCACAAAACATTTCCCCATTACAACCTAACTTGTGCTTAAATGGAAAGTCCTCATTAAAGGTTCTCTGAGTCAATTACGATCCTCTGTATTGCCTTACTATGGAATATTACAGAGAAACTGTCAAGAGTGACATTATTTCAGTAACCTGTTCTTTCTCTTCAGCTCTGTCCCCAAAGGCTGAAGACTTGCTGATGAAACACCTTTGTTTAACAAACCATTTACTCTGGAAACAGCTGGGAGACAGAGTCAGTCTATGCTGACATTGAAGGTTCACATAATAGCTTCAATGTCTCCCTCCTATGTTTTATTTCTGGAGTCGGAAGTGCAAAGCTTCTTGGCTCTTAAAGTGCAGGGCTGAAGGGAAGGTGAATATTACCTGTGGCTGACAGGCACAGTGACACCCAAGTGTTATCTGTCACTGCAAATAGTAAAGCATTACATAGCTTAATGCATACTATACTGTATTCCATTCACACATCACTGTGGAAAATGGCAAGCTGGTTATTAACCACTTCAGCCCCAGAAAGAATTTAACCTCTTCCTGACACAGCCATTTTTTGCGATATGGCACTGCATCGCTTTAACTGACAATTGCGTGGTCGTGCACCATTGTACCCTAACAGAATTGATGTCCTTTTTTTCCCACAAAAAGAGCTTTCTTTTGGTGGTATTTGATCACCTCTGCAGTTTTTATTTTTTGCGCTATAAACAAAAGAATAGCAACAATTTTGAAAAAAACACAATATTTTTTTACTTTTTGCTATAATAAATATCCCAAAATGTAAAAAAAAAAAGAAAAAATTTCTTTATCAGTTTAGGCCAGTGTATATTCTTTTTCATATTTTTGGTAAATAAAATCGCAATAAGCGTATATTGATCTGGTTTGCGCAAAAGTTATAAAGCCTACAAAATATATTTTTTTACTAGTAACGGTGGCGATCTGCGTTTTTTATCGGGACTGCGACATTGCAGCAGACAGATTGGACACTTTTGACACATTTTTGGGACCATTGACATTTATACAGCGATCAGTGCTATAAAAATGCACTGATTACTGTATAAATGTCACTGGCAGGGAAGGGGTTAACACTAGGGGACAATCAAGGGGTTAAATGTGTTCCCTCACTGTGTGTTCTAACTGTAGGGGAGATGGGACTGACTTGGGGAGGAGACCGATCGTTGTTCCTATATACCAGGAACTCTGTCTCCTCTCCCCTGACAGGACATGGATTTGTGTGTTTATACACACAAATCCCCATTCTCGCTCTGTCAGGAGCGATCGCGGCATGCGCATTGGGTCCTTAGGGACGCGGTGGGCGTGCACGCGGCGGGTGCGCGCGCAACCCCTATACTCCTTAAAGCGCCCGCCGTACAGCTACGGCAATTTGCGCAGGAATGCCAATCTGCAAGTCGGCTAGTGGTTAAAAATGAAGGCGTACATTTAAAAAGTTGGGAAGAGTACTCAATCATGTGATCAGTCAAAATCAAATAACCTGCTCTCTTCCAATTAAAGAACTTTCTATGCTGTATTAAGCAGAAAGAACTCTTTAAGGTAAGGCAGGCTCCACGTTGCCCGCATTCTATCAGTAGGGGTGAAGTATAATAGAGAGCGAATAGTAAATATAAATGAGCCCCAGAGTGTAAGGTTCTCTCAGCAGGCAAAGGGATCTGTGCAATTGCAGCAAGGATGTTGGAGGATGCTTCTGTTTTCAGGAGGTTCAGGACTTAAAGTGAAGGTTAGTTCAATAACAGTATCTGCCCTCTACTGCCTTTCTGTAGAAGGAAAGGTTTATTGACGGCCTGTACAGTAGAGATCTCTAGCCAGATTCATATGTAGTATCTCTAGCCAGAGTTATCTGTACTATTATCCATCAGTGACCTGTCTGCGGTGCATAAACATTATTTCCCTCAATGATCAGCTTCAAAATCATGTTCATCAACCCTTCAGTGGTAAGTATGCAGTGTGTGCGTTAACACCTCTTATCCCTAATGTATCATTAACCCCTTTGTTCCCAGCCCCCAGCTGCTGTGTATTAACCCCTCAGGGCCTCAATGCACCATGTTTTAATTCCATTAACCTTAAGTACCCAGCACATGTGTGTTAACCCCTAAAGGGCCTCTCCTCAGCAAATGTGTACCCCTCAATTCCTGGACATGTGCATTAACACCTCAGCATCCAGTCTCTAGTGCATGAGATTATCCTTCTCATTATTTCAATGCACCACACCTATCATCTCTATTGGCCCTGGTCCAATAGTAATCCCAACTTTTCTGCCTTATGTCCTGCTTAACCACTTCAATACCAGGCACTTAGACACCTTCCCGCCCAGGCCAATTTTCAGCTTTTAGCTCTGTCGCAATTTGAATGACAATTGCGCAATCATGCTACACTGTACCCAAACAAATTTTTTATCATTTTGTTCCCACAAATAGAGCTTTCTTTTGGTGGTATTTGATCACCTCTGCGGTTTTTATTTTTTGCGCAACAAATAAAAAAAAAAAAAAAAATAAAAAATAAAAAACAAGTTTTTCTTTGTTTCTGTTAAAAATTTTTGTAAATATTTACGTTTTCTTCTTCAAAGATGGGCACTGATATGGCTGCACTGACGGGCACTGATACGGCGGCACTGATGGGCACCAATGAGGTGGCACCAATGAGGTGGCACTGATGAGGTGGCACTGATGGGCACTGATGATGGGCACTGATAGGTGGCACTGATGGGCACTGATAGGTGGCACTGGTATGCGGCACTAATGGGCACTCATAGGTGGCACTGATGGGCACTCATAGGCAGCACTAATGGGCACTCGTAGGTGGCATTGATGGGTACTTATGGGTGGCACTGATGGGTACTTATGGGTGGAACTGATAGGTGGCATGGATGGGCACTGATGGGCACAGATGGGCACTGACAGGTGGCACTGATGGACACTGATGGGTGGCACTAATGACACTGATTGGTGGCACTGCTGACACTAATGGGTGGCATTGCTGGGCATCACTGAAATATAATGGTGCCAATCAGTGCCCATTTGTGGGCACTGATTGGCACAGATTGGGCACAGACTGGGCACATTGGGCAAATGTGGATGGCCATGGGGTACATATCTGGCCATCCACATGTTGCCCCCTTCCCTGGTGGTCCTAGTGGCGTCCCTGGTGGTCCAGTGTGGTCATCTGAGGGGGGACTGCGGTTATAAATAATCAGCGCAGACCCCCCCCTGTCAGGAGAGCCACCGATCGGCTCTCCTCTACTCGCGTCTATCAGACGCGAGTGAGGAAAAGTCGATCAACGGCTCTTCCTATTTACATTGAGATCTGCCGTGATTGGACACTGCTGATCACGTGGTTAAGATCGGTGGAGCAGTGTGCCAGACTGGCACACTGCTCCACCGATCGCCGCGATGCACGCCCCCGTTGGCGCGCCGCGGCATGTTATCCTGCTGGACGTCATATGACGCCCAGTCAGGATAATGGAACCACCGCCCGGATGTCAATCTGCTATAGGCCAGGCGGGAAGTGGTTAAACGTTCCTCGCCTTGTCCCATTTCCCACTTTCACTGTTTCTGGACTTTGTGCAGTAGTCCCTGCTACTATCCTGCTTCAGTGGGGGAGATTTACTAAAACTGGTGCAAGCATCTGGTGTAACTGTGCATAGTAACCAATCTGCTTCTAGGTTTTATTGTCCTAGCTTAATTCAAAGAGCCGAAATTTCGAAGCTGATTGGTTGCTATGCTCAGCTGCACCGGATTCTTTGTGCATCAGTTTTAGCAAATCCACCCCCCCCCATGTTTGTGTATTTTTTTTAACTCCATTGTCCTCAGTAGGGATGGGATCAGGTGTGTTTGAATCATAGTCCCAACCCACCTGAGCAAACCCACCAGGAAGCCCTCACTGCACACCGCCAATTACAGACAGCAAGGTATTTCCCGGCCCACAGCTGCACATACACATGCTGCCTATAATTGGCGGAGTGCAGTGACGGCTTCCTGGCGAGATTGCTCAGGTGGGTTGAGACTACCATCCGAACACACCTGACCCCATCCCTAGTCCTCAGTATCCTCTCTACCATCTTGACAGTCTTTTGCACTGCTGACATGCTCCCTGCCACCTCCACTGTCCTTGCATAATCCTCTTAAAAGCAGAGTTCCACCTAAAAGTGGAAGCTCCGCTTATCTGACTCCTACCCCCCTCCGGTGCCACGTTTGGCACCTTTCGGGGGGGGGGGAGCGGGTACCTGTTTTTTACAGGTACCTGTCCCCACTTCAGAGAGATCTTGTCGCAGCGAGATCACTTGGAAGTTCACCCCCTCCCCCTCCTTCCTCCGTTGCCAGGCCATTCAGAAAGCGCAGCGTGCTTCGCGCATGCACAGTGGTGAACCGGCTGTAAAGCTGAAAGGCCTTACTGCCAGTTTCCCTTACAACGAATGGCAGCGGCAGCACACGAGAGCCAATGAAAACATCAGCTGGGGTGCCGACATTGCAGAACTCCCCTTTAATTTGAGCAAGCTCATTTCCCGGGCACGGATTTTGACCTCTATTCCTCCTTTGTAGAACCCCCTGTATGCACAGTGTGTAGAGTTCAGCTCTCATTCTAAACACCATTTTTTTTAACATTAACGTTAAACTTTGTAAAACTTTTATATTTTATGTTTGTTCATTTGGTTTGTGGCACATTTAACACTTTTTAGGGACTAAAACTGTAGCACAACATTTTACTTTGTATGAGTTGTAAGCCTATTGTGTGGGTTAGTTTCCCCATGCTCAAACTATATCATAACTACCTTATATCAAATTAATTTACAGTCACAACCTTCTACCTGGATCTGTTTGTTTTTCCATGGATTTAATTGTAGTAATCTAATCACCAGTGGATACCATGTTACGTTATTAACTGGCCTATAATCTTCCAAATATGACTGCTGCTAAATATGTCTCTGTGTTCAGATAAAACAGTTACTCTGTAAATTCGACTTCTGTTGTTTGAGCAAACGTAAGTCAGGGGTGGTAGAACAGAATTGAGAAATCAGTAAAAAGCAAACACAAAAGCAACTACGGAGACAAATGGACAAACTGGCAGCTCCCACAAGCGACAAGCTAACTTTATGACAGGCATCAGAATCAAGTCATGACCCCTGAACTGAGCCGAGAACTCTACTGCATGTACTCATCCATGTGCATACCACAGTTTGTGATTATGAAAGCCTACATGAGTGTTTACCTGTAGGGTTTAAAGTGGTTGGAAACCTCGGACAGGAAATATGAACAAAGCATGTCTCTCTATAGTGTGTATTTGTTTCAATCCAGTGCACTTAGTGTCATTTCTATCTGCTGCCTCACACCTCTGCTATCTATAAAGGTCACTGACACCAAGAAGTAGAAAGGTGACAGGGGAGGGAGCTCCAGCACATGCACTGTGATTGAGAAGCTCAGCTCTGTCCATGTGTGCTGCGCGAAGAGGGTTGTGTCCTTTCCCTCCAATCAGCTTTCACTGAGCTTTGCAGTGTGTAACCTAAGCTCCCTGCTCCCCACTTTCTGAAAGCTAAGACAAGCTGTAGAAGTTCAGCACTTTAAATATATGTAAAGAAGAGATGGCTGCAGATAAGCAGGTACAACTTGTGTAGGTGGATGCGTTTCATTTCTGTGTATCACCTTAGGCTAGTCACTTCACTTTAGCAACATAGGGTTGGGTACGCCTGGTTTTAGCAGGGACTTCTTCACCATCATCTGAGCTAGCCCTTGCTTTCTACAGGTTCATAATCTGAGCCTGATTCTGACAAGCCCCCCCCCCTTCACTCTCATCTGTCATGCTCAGAATCCTGTATGCCTCCTCACTAGTGTACCTTTCTTTGGACATTTTGGGCACTAACTTTGCAGGTACCTAATGGTGCCTATTGGAAAAAGTGCTCCTGGCCAGCAATCAGGTACTGCTTGCATGCTAGAAATAAAATTAACTGCTAGTGCTAGCAGAGATCAGGTCTGATCTGCAGTTTTGTGAACAATGTATCAAAGGTGGCAGTGATCAGAAAAATTATACTGACACTGCACTTATTGGGGGAGGGGGGCTAAATGCAAGTGCTGGCGGTAATTGGGGCTAATTCTGCTAACACTGCATTGGGAACACTAGTATAGTTCTGATTGTGATTAAGATACTGATCCATATGAACACTATACTAGTAATGGTGGTGATCAGCAACAATAGTGTAACTGTGATAATGTGATAGGCAATCTGGTGCTAACTTAACACTGATATTGAAAACTGGCTGGGAGGGACACTAACTGACACTGATGTTGCTAGTGACACTAACACAGTGATCAATGATAATGCTGCATACTGTATTAATGACACTGGCTGGGTGACAGGAGTGATCAGGAGGGCAATCAGGGGGTTAACTGTTTGCCTAACAAGGGTATGCAAGTTTATGTGTGCTGCTTTTACTCACAGGTTCTGGCTGGGTCTCTACTTGCTTTCAGATCTGCACAGTAACTGATAGCAGGGAGAAATCCAGCCAGAACCTGTGTGTGTGTTTACAAATACACAGATCTCTGTGCTGTGATTGGCTACAGCCAAACAGCAGGTATACAGCCAAATTGGCTGTAACCAACCTGCTGACAACACCCCCCCCCCCCAAGAAAAAGGGTCTAAAAGTTGAAGGAGATGAGGTAGAGAATAAAACTTTCCTTTAGGGGTGACATTTCGCTTTCATAAAATCTCCCTGAGGATTTAGTTGTTTCTTTAAATGTATCACTTTGTGGCCTGGACAGAGTCTAGGCTGAATCTGCTTCTGCTGTTTACATGAGGGTTTTGTGTGATGTGCGGCTCCTGGTACTTCTTTTGCTTCCCAATGTAGTCTATCACCAGCCCTTATTCCGCAATAATTCAATACCTCTTCTTCGACTGTCCAAGGACCCTTACCGGCACCAGCATGTTCTACCTGGCTTCTTCCAGGTGCCAGGCTGCAGAAGTTGTCATTGTCTGACTTGGGATGACATCATTCCCGTACAGAAGTTTAGTCATCTTGGTGAACAAGATCTGTGCCGAAATGTAAACTAAGCTGCAGATGTGAATCTTTGTGTACACTCTAAAAAAACTGAAAGCAGGCAGGTAGGTTTATTTTATTGCAAAATAGGCATTGCTTGTCTCTTCTATCTACACACAGTTTTTTGAATGGACACTTTAGTTCCGCTTTTAATTTTTAGGACCTAAGGGCCAGTTCACACCACATGAAACCAGGAGTTTTTTTTTTCTGCATCAAAAAAGCATGAAAAGTAGGTTATATGGTTTCCCATGGCATAGTTTACACCAGTGCGTTCAGTTATATGGCATTCCAGTTCCAGAAAAAAAGTAGAACATGACCACTTCCTTCACATGAAATCACAATATCTTAGTATAACAGTCCATAAAAGTCACAGCCAAGCAGTAAGTGCCTTATTAGCATAATGAAGACGAAAGGCCCGACCTAACCAAAAACTCAGGAAAAATTCCAACTACCCACTGGTCGCTAAATAAATCAGTCAAGACCATTTGACAAATGGCAAGGTAAACTCAACCAATAAAGCTCTGACAATAACAAGCAAGTGTGGATAGAAACACTTCATGCAGGTAAAGGAATCCTAGGTTAGTAAGCTTCTCCTTAACTTATGCCATGCCTCCAACAGTCAAGAATCCATTTCCCAATGGATCAGTGGGGGTTATTTACTAAAGGCAAATCCACTTTGCACTACAAGTGCACTTGGAAGTGCAGTCGCTGTAGATCTGAGGGGGACATGCAAGGAAAATAAAAAACAGCATTTTAGCTTGCACATGATTGGATGATAAAATCAGCAGAGCTTCCCCTCATTTCAGATCTTCCCCTCAGATTTACAGCGACTGCACTTTCAGGTGCACTTGTAGTGCAAAGTGGATTTGCCTTTCGAAAATAACCCCCATTGGGGGTATCTAGCTTGCTTTTTATCTATGCTGATGTAGCGGTTATATGTGTTATGGGTTATGTGTCTTGCAATAGATTTTCATAAGGTGTAACTAGAAGTGTGACCTGCATACACAAAGAACAATTGTGCATACTTTTCAATAAACAAGATTTTTCTGCCTTTGTTTACCATTTGGATATCAAGATGGTAGGTTATAAAATCAGCTTTTGCAATACCTGTTATATGCATGCTTGTAAAATGTGACCATTTCTACTATAGCAATGAATTAAATAATGACTTCTTTGTTGTACTCTCATTTCAAAACAACTTTAATTTCCCTTGTACTGATATGCTCAGATAGGTTTGCCAAGTATGCCATTTCTGCAGTCAATTAACGTTTTAGAAATGTAAAAACAGGGTTATCACAAAATATGTTCGGGGAAGATTATACTTATGCATATCAAAAACAATTTGGAGCATTTGTCCTTTTTTCATGGTATTTGTGTAAAGCTGTTGAGCGTTGTGAATAATTAATGCTGATTCGATAAAAACCATGGGAGACACTTATTACAATATGAGCTATTACAAAGTGGAATCGCAGCTTCATCATTTTCAATCCATGTTAAAAGCTCAAAGGTTTTAAAAGACTTGTCCAGTACTATTGCTTTTCCCAAACACATCTCGTTAGGATATTGTAATAAACTGCCAATACTTATTAAATATTTCGTCAGTAATTTGTTATGGATGGATTGGTGTGTTGGAAACAATCTTTGGGGTAGAATTACTAAAACTGGTGCACTCAGAATCTGGTGCAGCTGTGCATGGTAGCCAATCAGCTTCTCCCCCCCCCCCCTTGGAATAACCCTAACTAATCTTAAAATACTCGCCCCTCCTAACTGCTATTCTTACTAACCTGTGTAAGAAAGACGCATATACTTACCTATTTTCAGCCTCTTCTGGCTCCCATTAGACAGCCAGTGCGGCTGCAGGGGAGTGGAAGGAAGTGCTGATAACAGATGAACCCTTAAAGCCTATGCAGCTGATTTACTAAAGGAAAATAGACTGTGAACTTTTGCAATTGCAGTTGCTCCAGAGCTTAGTAAATGAGGTAAAGCTTTACTTTACAATGAATACCCAATCGCATGCAAGGAAAATTTAAAAAAAAACACCATTTTTGCTTGCACATGATTGGATGATGGAAGTCAGTTGAGCTCTCCCTTTACTAAGCTCTGGAGCAACTGCACTAGCAGAGTGCAATTGCACTTGCAAAAGTGCATGATCTATTTGCCTTTCGTAAATCAACCTCAATGGGTGATGCCACTGTTCCAGGCTTTATCAGCTGTTGTTGAGCATTTTCTGCAGATCACATGACCAGACCAAAGTGGCCCGAAAATAGGTAAGTATACATATCTTTCTTACACAGATTAGCAAGAATAGGTGTTAGGTGAGGTAGGGAGTATTTTTAAAATTAGTTAAGGTTATCCCAGAATTCTACTTTAAAACTGAACAGAGTGAAGATATATAAAAAAAAATAGTAGGTGTGTGTTGCTTTAAACATATTACATCTATTTTTACATACAGCCAGCATAGAAAATGTAGTAGTTCAAAATTTTCCTAAATTTACCACTAAAATAAACTAACTTCTAAAGCATATTTAATAAAAGTTAAATTAAATGTATTATTATTAACTATGTAGCTATAGAAATAAACATATCTATTTTTGGACAAGTAATTAAACTACTAAATTTTAAACTGATACATTTTCTGCCTATATGTGGCATTTATTTATAATTTTTTGCAAAACAAATAAAAATACAATTTAAACAATCAAAACAACAAGCAGTGTGCTTTATTCCAAACCTAAATGAGTCATGGCCAACTCCATAAGGGAATAATAATTCCCTCAGAAGTGTTAGCAAACCTGGGGCTGTTGACCTACATAGATTATATATTGTATAATATAATAGCAATAATAATAATGCTGAGGGCGTAACACCAACAAGGCAGATTATGAGCTGGTATAATTTACTAATTGAAAGAATTCAAAGCACTTGAAGATGGAGACCTTTCTAGATGGAATGAATATGTATGTATGTGTATATGTAATCACACACATAGGTTGGACTTGATGGACTTGTGTCTTTTTTCAACCTCACCTACTATGTAACTATGTAACTATGTATTGTTAAACATGAAGGAAGAATTTGGGCATTGAATCATAGCTAAGCATGTAGATACAGGCGGAATAAGTCCTCTTTTTGTCTGTTTTTAAACCTGTTATTTTTTTAAAATTCTTCCATGTGTATGCCTGTTGGAAGCGCGGGGGGGGGGGGGGGATTTTTTTCAATGAAAGACATTTTTTTTTGTGCTTTTCAGCCTTATGCCGCGTACACACGGTCGGATTTACCGACAGGAAATGTTCGATGGGAGCTTGTTGTCGGAAATTCCGACCATGTGTAGGCTTCATCGGACATTCTCCGTCGGAATTCCCGACAAACAAAATTTGAGATCTGGATCTCAAATTTTCCGACAACAAAATCCGTTCTTGTAAATTCCGATCGTTTGTACACAATTCCGACGCACAAAGCTCCACACATTACTCGGAATCAAGCAGAAGAGCAGCACTGGCTATTGAACTTCATTTTTCTCGGCTCGTCGTATGTGTTGTACGTCACCGCGTTCTTGACGTTCGGAATTTCCGACAAGATTTGAGTGACTGTATGTATGCAAGACAAGTTTGAGCCAACATCCGTCAGAAAAAAAACATGGATTTTGTTGTTGGAATGTGCGATCGTGTGTACGCGGCATTAGAGTGTAAAAGTCTTAAATTTAACTAAACCCAACAAAGGCTGTTTAAATGAATCAAAAGAAAAATAGAATTGCGCTAAACCTTTGAATCATAAATAATAATTAATCATTTAGATTCTCAATCAATATAAAATCCACCAGTGCTCAAATAATAATAAAGTTCATCCACATGTACGATGGCGTCTCCAAATGCTGTCAAAAGAGTTGTGCTGAATCTACCACCAAATAGAAGAAATCACTCCTTACTGGATAACCGTGATCTCCGTTACAAAGGATCAAGGGAAGCATTGTAGTTTAAACACAGCTTGGTTCCAATACACAGTGAGCACACTCAAAACTCTTCAGGCCGCCTCTTATAAGCTCAGACCGGTGAGTGCGTGCATGTGGAAAATAAATGCTCCAAATAGTGTAAAACCTTTTTACGTTTATTAAACTTTAAAATACAAAGTATTGCACTTACAATGGTAGCGTCAAAAAGAGCCTAAAGTCTGATGTGCCGGCTGGCGCACAATCAGACAAACCCATCCTTCCGGGAAACTAACTGTAACATACAAGGTGACGTCAGCGCGTCATTCTATGCTTTTAACTTTGCTATTAATAATTGTTTAAACCTGTAAAGGGTATACAGATCAGAGCCACACCAATACGTCCCAGTGAGACGGTATCCAGGAATAGGTAATATATCCAGAGAGCCTGCACCATAGACATCCCCCAGAGAGACACAGGGCCAATTTAGAACACACCGGCCTAATGCATTATCCTCAAAAATGATCTTTAATTCATAAGAAGTGTTTGCTCTGAGGAAAAGGCAAGTCCTCGAAATGTGTTAACCTGTTGGATTTCCAATTGTCCTATTAAGTAATATAATCTTTTGTGGACCGGAAGTTGCTGATTTTATATGACAAGCTCTGATGTAGCTGTCGGTTTGTGAGTATGATACTTACTAGAGATGGGCAAACGGTTCAGCCAGAGCATACGTTCGGGTCGAACTTTGGTTGTTCGGATGTTCTGTGAACATTGAACAATATGCGGTGTTCGGGTCAAATTTGAAAGCCACCAGAGCCACCAGTGATTTTTTTAATGCTTGAAACAATAAAAATTAAATATTCCTTTAAATATTGTGTCTGGGGGGTGTCTATAGAATGCCTGTAAAGTGGCGCATTTTTCCAGTGTTTAGAAAAATGCACCACCTTACAGGCGTACTATAGACACCCCCCAGGCACGATATTTAAAGGAATATTTCATTTTTATTGTTTCACTTTAAGCATAAAAAAAATCATTGCTCCCAAAAAAACTGACATTTAAAAAAAAAATGTTTGCATTGATACATGTCCCCTGGAGCAGGACCCAAGTCCCCAAACACTATTTATGACAATAACTTGCATATAAGCCTTTAAAATTAGCACTTTTGATTTTTCATGTTCGTGTCCCATAGACTTTTTTTTTGTTTACAAAAGTTTATTTGAAAGACACATAATAAAACGGTTGCAGAGTACATCAATATGGTTTAACATGTGTGGGAAATAATTGTAGAATATACAAAGTTGGGTAATTAATGAATAGAATACAATGAAGACGTTGTATAAAGATGTAAGGGAAATATAATACAAAGCTGATATAGTAGGATGGGTTACATTATTTAATCATTAGAGTATAGAGGATATGTTATCATAAAAATCAACAATATAGGAGAATGAATTTTTAGTAGGGTGTGAAAAATTATAAGCGTTGAAGGTCTGATAAGGACCAAAATTTCCACTTCTCATTATAGATATGCATAGTGTCAAATAGGGTATGATGAATTCTTTCGGAAAGTCTAAGTGATTCCATTCTAGATTCAACCTGGGGCCATGGTAGGTTTTGTGTTTTCCAGTTAAAGGCTATCATCCAGTGTATTGAACTGATTAGAGAGTGGATTAATCTATTGCAAGGAGTTGGGACATCTGGAACTGTAGCGTATAACAGGCATATTTGGGGGGATAGGGAAATTTTTTTCTTAAGAGGGTTTTCTAGTATGTTGATTAACTTATCCCATATTGGTTTCAAATATTCACAATCCCAAAAGATGTGGATATAACTGCCCTCCAAGAGACAACCTCTGAAACAGTTCGGGGAGGTTGAGGGGTAGAAGGAATGTATCCTAGATGGAGTCATGTACCACCTGATGTGAAGTTTTATTGGGGATTCTCTAAATGCAGCAGCGCAATTACTTTTGCGGAGGTTTTTAATCATCTTGGTCCACGAGTCCATTGGGAATGAGCTACCAATCTCTGCTTCCCATCTAATCATGGGGCCTGTTTTTTCCGGTTGGAGAAGGTTATTGAGATTGCTATAGAGGAAGGATATCAGTCCCTTGTCTCCAGGTGAAGAGATACAGATGTGTTCGAATAAAGTACTAGGGGGATTAACAGATAATGAGTAGTATGTAGAGTAGAACTCGCGGATCAAGGTGTACTGGTGATATTCCGAAGGGGGGAAATTAAATCTGGATTGTAGTGAGGCGAAAGATGGAAATTTAGAGTTGAGTGTGATAGACTTTAAAGTGGTAAGATTGTTTTTGATCCAGTTGTAAAAGGGTGTGTGATCAAGGAAAGCAAGCGGGAATCTGGGGTCCCCCAAGAATGAGGCTAATGGAGGGGTTGCAGAGAGGAGTTTGAAGTTATCTTTGATTCTATTCCAAAGGAGTATAAGTTGGGCAATTAAAGTGTTTTTTTTATTAAGAATATGGTGTAGTTTTGTGTTGGACCACAAAATTCCTCTGATATTCAAAGGATGAATAGAGGTGGATTCAAAGGTCAACCAGGAGACATTTGTATCAGGGGAAGACCACTGAGCCATTTGTACTAATTTGGTTGCTAAGAAATAAAGCCAAAGGTTGGGAAGTCCCAGCCCACCTCTATCTTGTGGTCTATGCATAAGATTGTAACTACACCTGGGTTTTTTGTTGTTCCAAATAAATCTATTAATTTCACGTTGTAGGGATTCCAGTTTTGTTTTGGGTACATTAATGGGAAGAGCTCTAAAATAGTATAATAGTTTTGGAAGGATTGTCATCTTAAAGGCACAAATCCTTCCGAGGAAGGAAATATGGTAAGAGGACCAGATTTTTAACAGTGAATTGATTCGTGAGAAAAGGGGAAGGTAGTTGCTTTTATATAATAGGTTGTGGGATGTTGTGATATTAACTCCTAAGTATTTAAAGGAGTGTGAGGACCAAAGGAAGTTGAAGTTTTTCTTCAGAAGTGAGGTTAAGTTTGGAGGGCTGTTTATAGGTAGAATGGAGCATTTGTTGGTGTTAATAAAAAGACCAGAAAGTTTATGGAATGAATGGAGATCTGAGAGGAGGTTGGGTATTGAGATTAGTGGGTCTGTTAAAAATAGAAGTGCATCGTCGGCATAAAGACTGAGTTTAAAGTCATATGGAACTTTTTGATAGCCTTTGATATTAGGGTTATTTCTGATGGCAACTGCAAGGGGCTCGATGGCTAAGGCAAAAAGGAGGGGGGAGAGAGGGCAGCCCTGTCTGGTTCCTCTGCTTAGGGGGAAGAAATCTGAGTTATTCCCTGGAATTCTAATTCTGGTTTGGGGTAAGTGGTAAAGAGCGTTAAATCCATGTATAAATTTTTCTGATATGCCGTATTTAGGTAAAAGGTGATTTAAGTAGGACCAATTAACGCTATCGAAGGCCTTGTGGATGTCAAGGCTAAGCAGATAGAGGGGGCGAGAATGGAGGTTGGCATCTTGAACAATGTTTGTGACAAGTCTAATGTTATCGACTATTTGTCTGCCTGGGATAAAGCCCGTTTGATCCGTATGGATCAGGGATGTGATAACCGTAGCAAGCCTGTTTGCCAGCAATCTGCCAAATAACTTGAGGTCGTTGTTGAGGACTGAAATAGGGCGAAAATTTTGGGGAAGGGAATGGTCCTTTTCAGGTTTAGGGATTAATGATAGGTTGGCCAGTAGCATATCTTCTGGGAAGTGACCACCTGATAGGATATAATTGAACATTTTGGTGAGGCTGGGAGTCAGTAATGAGGCAAATTTTTTATAGTATGATGTGGTGAAGCCATCTGGGCCTGGTGCTGTCGATGTTTTGAGGGATTTTATTATGTTGAGAATTTCACTGTCCGTGCATGGGTCGTTCAACAAAGAGGCCTGGAGTTGGGTAAGCTTAGGGAGTTGAAGGGAGTTTAACCAGTCTAACGTGGTGGGAGGTGGGTGTGTTTGGGGGCCAGAAAGGAGGTTGTGTCCCATAGACTTTAACGGTGTTCGTGTGATCTTCCGAATTTTTTGCCTGTCTTGCCCGGTATGTTCTGGTGCGAACCGAACTGGGGAGTGTTTGGCTCATCCCTAATACTTACCACCCTTTTATAAATTAAAGATAATTTTTGAGGATAATGCATTAGGCCGCTGCACCCTCTTTTTGTTTTATGGTTTCAGTGTTTCCAGACCTCTGTAGTCTTATGAAGCCAGCAAGGTGGGACATATCCAGGAAAGCCAGGAAGGGAATATAGACAACTGTTATTTCTGGGCCCACTTTCAAGTGCAGGAGATTTTGTGTTTGCTTTCTACTTGGTAGGTTCAATTTGTAGGTTCAATTTGTACAGGAGCCAATTAACCAATCACCATGTCTTTGAAGTGTGGGAGGAACCTGGAGTAGCTAGAGGAAACCCATGTAGACTCAGGGAGAACATGCAAACTCCAAGCAGGTAGGGACGTGGTTGGGATTCAAACTGACAACCCTAGTGCTGCTGTGCAGAAGTGCTAACCACTTAGCTACTCTGATGCCCAGATTTAAAAATTTAAAATTGCACAGACTTAAAATGGCAAACAA
Organism: Lithobates clamitans; assembly: GCA_037952925.1. Lineage (NCBI taxonomy): Eukaryota > Metazoa > Chordata > Amphibia > Anura > Ranidae > Lithobates > Lithobates clamitans. Next base: position 18,880,735 of record JBBGZY010000438.1, read on the forward strand.
CTACAGTACCCAAGATTTTCTATAGGCGATGCTTTAACTGGTTGCCGACCAGCTGCCGCAGTTTTACTGCGGCAGAATGGCGTGGCTGGGCGAAACGACATTACCTTACGTCGCTTCGCCTTTTGGCCACTAGGGGCGCCCGCAGCATGTGCCCGGAGCAGATGCGAGTGCCAGGCAGGGGCGATGACCACTGGGCACCCGCGATCGCTCGTGACAGAGCGAAAACCGGGATCTGTGTGTGTAAACACACAGATCCCGGTTCTCTCAAGGGAGAGGAGACAGATCGTGTGTTCATACTTTGTATGAACACCGATCTATCTCTCCTCCTAGACAGTCCCATCCCCCCTACAGTTAGAACACAGTGAGGGAACACAGTTAACCCCTTGATCATCCCCTAGTGTTAACCTCTTCCCTGCCAGTGATATTTATACAGTAATCAGTGCATTTTTATAGCACTGATCATTGTATAATTGTCAATAGTCCCAAAAATGTGTCCAATTTGTCAGCCACAATATCGCAGTCCCAATAAAAATCGCAGATCACCGCCATTACTAGTAAAAATAATAATAATTATTATAATGCCATAAATCTATCCCCTATTTTGTAGACGCTATAATTTTTGCGCAAATCAATCAATATACGCTTATTACGATTTTTTTTTGCCAAAAATATGTAGAAGAATACGTATCGGCCTAAACTGAGGAAAAAATTTGTTTTTTTGAAAAAAAATGTGGGATATTTATTATAGCAAAAAGTAAAAGATATTGTGTTTTTTTCCAAAATTGTCGCTCTTCTCTTGTTTATAGTGCAAAAATAAAAAACGCAGAGGTGATCAAATACCACCAAAAGAAAGTTCTATTTGTGGGAAAAAAGCACGTCAATTTTGTTTGGGTACAGCGTTGCACGACCGCGCAATTGTCAGTGAAAGCAATGCAGTGCCGTATCGCAAAAAATGGCCTGGTCATTGAGCAGCCAAATCTTCAGGGGCTGAAGTGGTTAAAAGCCCTTTCAGGTTATCAGTTTAAGGTTAAATGTGAGCTATGATGCTAGCATTACTGCTGTCACTCCAATGTTAATGGCAATACCTCACATGTGTGGTGCAATCACTGTTTACTTATGCATGCCAGACGCACATGCACATTGGCGTTTGCTTATGCATTTGCACATAAGCACACAAAATGTATTTTTTTACACTTTAAAAAATATTTTAGTGAACTTTATTGCTATCACAAGGGATGAACATGTCCCCTTGTGATAACATTGGGCAGTGGTAGGTACTCTATATGGAGACTGGGGACATCAAGGGCCTATTAACCACTTCAGCCCGGAAGGATTTACCCCCTTCCTGACCAGAGCGTTTTTTGCGATTCGGCACTGCGTCGCTTTAATTGACAATTGCGCAGTCGTGCGACGTGGCTCCGAAACAAAATTGACGTCTTTTTTTCCCACAAATAGAGCTTTCTTTTGGTGGTATTTGATCATCTCTGTGGATTTTTGTTTTTTGCGCCATAAACAAAATAAGAGCGACAATTTTGGAAAAAACGCATTTTTTTTACATTTTGCTATAATAATTATCCCCAAAAAATATGTAAAAAAACATTTTTTTTCCTCAATTTAGGCCGATACATATTCTTCTACATATTTTTGGTAAAAAAAAAAAATCGCAATAAGCGTTTATTGATTTGTTTGCACAAAAGTTATAGCGTTTACAAAATAGGGGATAGTTTTATGGCATTTTTATTAATATTTTTTTTTTACTAGTAATGGCGGCGATCAGCGATTTTTATTGTGACTGCGATGTTATGGCGGACATGTTGGACATTTTTTACACATTTTTGGGACCATTGTCATATATACAGCAATCAGTGCTATAAAAATGCATTGATTCCTGTATAAATGACACTGGCAGTGAGAGGGTTAACCACTAGGGGGCGGGGAGGGGTTAAGTATGTCCTAGGGGAGTGATTTCTAACTGTCAAGGGGATGGGCTGGTGTGTGACGTCACTGATCTCTGCTCTGATGACAGGGAGCAGAGATCGAGTGACACTTGTCACTAGGCAGAACCGGGAGATGCTGTTTACAATGGCATCTCCCCATTCGTCCTCTCCGTGAGGCAATCGCGGGTATGCCCGCGGCTTTCAAGTCCGCAGGACCTGCGACCCGACTCACGGAGATCGCGGCAGGTGCACGCGCGCCGCCGCCGGCGTGCGCGTGCGCACACGGCAGCAAATTCAAATTAACGTACGGGTACGTTACTTTGCGCAGCCATGCCATTCTGCCGACGGAAAAGTACAGGAGCCGGTCGGGAACCGGTTAAACCCCTGATGCCTCCCCTGCCCTCCAAGGCAGCTGATCAAAAACAGATATCTTTGAATGGCCAGGGAAAGACAGCTCTGAAAAGAGTAGTGAAAAAGTCCTAATTGTTTCCCGACGTTTACATTCTTACATGAATGCATTTTAATATATCTAAGGTATAATGATATGTATTTCATATCCATTGTTATAAATGTATCATCTACTATTTATCTGTATCGCAGGGAATGTATTAAGAATCCTTGATAAATGGCTACTAGTTATGAACAACATTTTTTGTTGAAACCAAGTTTCACAGCTAATGGGGCCAATGTTGTATTCCCATCTTCCCTCCTCCCACCCCACCATAATGCCTTAAAAAAATCCAGATTAAATCCAGTCATCAGGGGTCATGTGGTTTGGCATACCCTTATAATAAGTTGTCTTTATTCTGAACAAAATTACCATTGCAGCCCCCCCACCCCCGCATGCACACACACACTGCAGGGTTTAATGCCTGTTTTGTCTAGGAGGAATGCAAAAAGCAACTAAACATAACTTATTTCTTGGAGCTGTCATGTACAATGTAGGACAGGCAGGCCTGCACTGTAGGTGACAATGTCAAGGGCCTGTCCAACAATTGGTGTTCCTTAATTAGCCAAAAAAGGGCCTATATTTTAAAGACACTCAAAGATCTAAAGGGGTGTAGGGTAGTCATTAGTGGAGATCTTGCACACTTTGTCCTAGTGGTACACCAAATTTGCACCATTAATATGTTGAAGACCTGGATATACTTAATTTCCAGATGAGACAATTTTGCCAGAACCAAAGAGTCTATTTTTTTCTGTACCATAGCATTGCCCAGAGGAAGAGTTTTCTTCAATTTATTCAATAGGCAGGGGCGCTTTAGGAGCGATGTACATACCGCTCCTTCTCCATTCCAAAGATGCTGCTTGCAGGAGTTTTTTTTTAATGCCCTTCCATCGCATCGCCTCAGTGTGAAAGCACTCAGGATTTCACACTGAGACTGCAGGGGAGACGTTTTCAGGCACTTTACAGGTGCTATTTTTAGCCCAAAAGCGCCTGAAAAACGCCCTCAGTGCGAAATGGGTCTTATAGTAATAATTTTGCTTTTGAACTTTAACTGCAAATAGAGCTTACCTAAAAACTGCTGGAGGATAACAAAATGATTTTGGTTGCCTAAAGAAACACACAAAATGTTAATCAGTTCATCAGTTTACAATAAAATACCAAGACTGAAAGCATTTCAAAGCATTGGGGGCAATTTTAAAGTGATGCTACATTTAGCATAGATATCTTGCCTTGACCAAAGATCTAATGCTCTTATGATCATAAAGATAGGCCAAATGCTAATTAAACTACTACTGAAATTACTATGATTCATATCTTCATATCTGTTCCATAAAGGTGCACTTTGTCAAGTATTTGAACATCTAATTTCATCTGTCATTGTAGAAGGGCGTCTTGTCCTGAAGCCAATCTCTGACACACGTAAAAAACATTGATGGAATATAGAGAGTGTGAAGGATGGATTAGTGAGAGTCATTTGTGCTAATTTATAGAAAGAAATAAAAAAAACAGAGTGATGGAAAAGTAAATGTGTTTCCATATCAACCAATTAGATTCCTTACTTTATACCTGAACTGGGAAAATGACCACTGACAGTTGATGGGTTTCACCTCCGATTTTCTTTTGTGTAATCCTTTTTCCAGGTAACCGAACCAAAAATAACTTTGTTACTTTTATCACATCATAAATCATTATAATCAGTGATCATAATTATGCATGACTTAATAAAAAACGATTATGGTTTGTTCTATTTTTAGATTACATGTAATGACTACAAACTTGCCGGCTCTAAAACGGGCACACTTTTGCTCGTACTTTTTATAAACTAAACTAATTAGAAGGATAACTGATTCAACATCTCCAGCTGCATGTTTCATTTATTATTTAATGATGGTTCCCTTTAAGCATCAACGCTGTTGGTGGAAGTCCGAGTCAGATTCATTATGCTAATACTTTCCCATTAACTTTCAGTACATAAATACAAAGCATACTAATGAGATTTTTATTATCAGGATGTCTCCAAGATGCTAAGAATAGTTCCCTTAACTAGGAGTCAGGAGCTGAGAAATGAGTGGGTCATATCACTTTACAGACCCTCTTTCTCTCATGCTGTGCAGATCAGCCATAATATATGCTAAGCAGTGAGATTACAATATTATCTCAATTCAAGATGGCAGAAAACAAGGCTAATGTTTCAGTGTTAACGTATGTCTGAGGTTATCTTGCAGAGAACATGTGGTGCCAGGAAGGGTTTTTAAGATTAATAATGCTTTCAAATGTTTGAATTGAACTTAAGAAATTAAAGAGGGATGTAATAGGAAATATTCTATGTGTATCAAGCAATACATAACATGATTTTTTTTGACGCTTTAATATTTACCTAGACAGATAGAGGAAAGAGCAAGCTTTTAGGGAAGGAATAAATACTGGTGAAAAACTAAAGAAATGATTATTGTGTAAGATTTGGGTGCAAAGATGCTATCTTTTCTTCCTAGTTCCACAGTCTGTGTTTCAGTCTGTCCCAGTAGTTTAACACTTTTGGCAAGTTAAGGCTATATAGTTGGGCTGGTCAGTCAGTCTCAGGTTCCCCCAAGATAAGCATTATCAAACTGATGTGTAAGGAGGAAAGTTCTAGACATCTATTTGTAAAGTCCAGAAAATGATTTTATTACAAGTCACATTCAGTAACTTCAAATGTGTTTTGGGGGTTCAAAGCCTCCATTCTTCAGGGCTTGGTGAATATTGAAGAAAACGCTTGTAATGAACTGGTGGACATAGAGTATTTCCAGACCAATATTATGGTAGAAGGATTTGCTCCAGGCTGTTAGGGTGTGTACAGGTGTGTCTGATTAAGGTACTGATGTATTCTAGTGCAAAAAGAAACTGTCTATGCATTAAAGAGGAGTTCCAGTCTGTAAAATAATTAAAAAATAAAAGTCAGCAGATACAAATTCTGTAGCTGTTGACTTTTAATACAAGAAGACTTACCCGTCGAGGAATCCCGTGATGTCGGCACCTCTAGCCGATTCGTCATTTGGCTTTGGGTGCAGGCGCTGGCATCTGTAGTAAGGGAAACAGGAAGTGAAGCCTTGCAGCTTCACAGCCTATTTTCCTACTACGCATGCGCGAGTTGTGCTGAGCTTTTTGAATGGTCCCATCGTGTTCTAGGACCTCTGTGTGTCCCAGAAGGCAGCGAGGAGGGGAAGGAGGAGGGGCTGGAAATGATGTACATCTTACCAGGAAGTGGGAGCGGGTACCTGCCAAATAAGGTACTCGCTCCCCACCAAAAATTGCCAAATGTGGCAATGGAGGGAGGAAGGGTGCGAACAAGCACAATGTCTCCTTTTGGGTGGAGTTCCGCTTTAAACCTCTGAAAAAGAGAAAGATAAATCTGCAGTCAGCTTGTGCCAAAAGTTTCTACTATTTTTTGCCCGTGGTCAGCTGTAGAAGCACAGGAAATTGAGGTGAACTGTACATGTTGATAAAACGTTTTATAGCATCATTCAGTGGATCAGGAGGACCCATAAAATGTTCAGCAGCCTGAAAAAGCCTTACTGAAAATACAGAAAAAAACATCCAATTAGACTAGTATATCTACAGTAAGAAAGGCTGTAGTTTGTGTAAGTATATGCAGTTTATGTAGTAAGTTTGTGCTCCTCTGTTATACAGTATGTGAAAAAAACATTGGCCAGTTGAATTGTTGAAACATACAGCATAAATATGATTATATCAGAATTATTCAAAAGGATAAACTTATTGCTGGCCATATTTGGGAAAAACATGAGGAAAATCCAAAATGTCTACAGTTTTGAGACTTAAGCAAATAAAATATGTCCTATGAAAGAAAAATGAATGACTATATCGACATGTAGCAAACACAGAAAGAATGTCTAAGAGACTGGCATGTAAAGTGCCAGTGGTCATTGTGCTACTGGTATTGTTGACCACCACAGTAGTACATAGCAAAGCATCTACAGTTCCCCTGAAAAAGCCAAAACTTGTGGCAAAACATCTAGTTATGTAGGGTAGTATAACAAGGGACTGGAGCTATAGTTTCACAGAGAAAAAAGGATGGATGAGGACAATTGAAGGAAATCAAAATAGGTAAATGAAAAATCTAAAGCATCAGAAAGAAATCAGACTCAAGAAAAGGTAGACAACAAAAGGTTTATACAGAACACATGGAACAATTCCTCAAATGTGCACAGCAGTATCAAGTGTGAAAAATATGTTTAATTTTATTTTAATGTTAACCTGTGAGAACATTATTTGCTCATAGTACCTCCCTAAACTCTGATGAAGGGGAGTTGGCCCTGAAATATGTAAGTTCAGTAGAGTTACTGTATCACTCCACACACAGATTTGGTCCCCCTCCAGTTCCAGCTTGGGACAATTTTGCAATTTTCACTCCCAGATGAGTTATTATTGTTGGTGATATATATTGATTAAGTTGATTCTATGTAAGTGCAATGTTATTTTTTTTTATTGAAGTGGTCTTTTACCTGCACTATCCAGTGTGCTATATTTTTGTTTTTAAATGCTTGTTTAATCTAGGGAAAAGAATAAGCTGTAATACTTGAATTGTTACCCACAACAGTAAAATCAGTCTATATATGCAATAAAGCATGCTTGTTACACTGGAACCTAGGGGGTTAATCCTCCGCATTGTCTAAAAAGGCTGATTGATCCTGTCTTCTCTGATCCTCCCCTTCTTCTACAGTCCCCAATCCATCTCCTGGTGGTACAGACATTGGCAGGCACTCCGTGCATGCTCAATTTTTGATGTGCATTGCTTAAACTGACACTGTGGGAGGGTGCATGTGATCGGCACAGTGCCATTCAGCAGTGTCCAGACAGAGGGTCAGGAGTCATAGGACAGTCAGGAGAATGAAAACTCCTCCTACAATCTTTAACCAGTTCTCACCTGGACACTAATAGAAGTCACAAGACTGCTATATACTGCTGATGAGAAAAGGTATTTAGCAGTTTATATTTACTACAATGATTGCATTTCCATGATCTGTGTACTGTGGGAGACCAGATATACTGAAAGCAGGGTCCTGGGTTTAGTATTTTAACGTATTCCTCGCTCTGTCAAGCTTCCTTCTGGCTGCACAACCCCTCTTGAAGCTACTTCACTTTACCGCTCCTCCATCCACAGCGGACCTACATTGCATGTGAGGACAGAGCAGGGAAGAGTGTCAGTTGCCAGGGGAGTGAGGAATAAGGTAAGCATTACTGGTTATTTCAGTCCCCTTGAACAAAACATGCATTTAACCCATGCAGTGTGGTGGGGGAAGGGAATACCACTATAAGGGTTTTTTTTTACAGTTGCATCTTATTTGGAGGCTCCTTTACCATTGTCACAAATATGCAAAGCTGACTGTAATAAGAGAATGCACCCCAATAAAGCTGAACACTTGACCATCATTTGATTTATGTAAACATTGTTCTATCTGTAAAATGGTAGATACAACACTTTTACCACTAGTGATAATTGCCAGAAAGTTTATAATCAATCATTTACCGTACTACCAGACACAATCAATAAAGGCTATCATCTGCACTGTTCATTTAGTAAAAAAAAAAATCGATATTTTAAAGAAGAGCACTAACTTCAAATAGCAAAGGGATTGTACAATTTTAGTTAATATGTTTAGGTAACTAAACTTATTTTTGTCTGACTCATTAGACTTCATGTTTTCAACTTTGTTTTAGGTAAAGCCAACTCAATTTTTTTCAGTTTATAGGCCATAGTGTTTTAAGTTAGGAATACATACCTTAACTTGTCTGGAACTATATTTTTAAGTAAAGCCAACTCAATTTTTCCAGTTTATAGACCATAGGTTTAAGTAAAGCCAACTACATTTTTCCAGTTTCTAGACCATAGGTTCAAGTAAAGCCAACTAAATTTTTTCAGTTTATAGAAAAGTTTAAGTTAGGAACACATACATTAACTTATTTATTTCAAGTACTTATATAGCATCGTCAATTTACGGAGCACTTTACATATACATTGCATTTCAGTCCCTGCCCTCAAGGAGATTTCAATCTAAGATCCCTAACTCACATTCATACATACACATACTAGGGCCAATTTACACAGGAGCCAATTACCCTACCAGCATGTCTTTGGAGTGTGGGAGGAAACCTACGCAGGCACAGGGTAAAACATGCAAACTGCAGGCAGGTAGTGTCGTGGTCAGGATTCGAACAAGTGACCCCTTTGCTGCGAGGTAAAACTGATAACCACTGCACGACTGTGCTGCCCCATTTCTTAGTAACTTAGTTACTTCGTTTTAAGTGATATTAACTTGTAACTTACTCAGTTTTTTTAAGTTGGTAAAACTTATTTTCCAAATGTTTTTGATATATGTTTGAAGGTTTTTATATAAAAATAATACAATAATATGTTTAAAAAAAAGGAATAGTCTCATGAAACAGGCTTTCAAAACAAATTAACACTTATTATTTATAAAGTGTTGCAAATGTAATATTATTAAAGCAGCACTGTGTCGATTTAACTGACAATTGCACGGTTGTGAGACACTGTACCCAAACAAAATTTATGTCCTTTTTTCCCACAAAATAGAGCTTTCTTTTGGTGGTATTTGATCACCACTGTGGTTTTTATTTTTTGCGCTATAAACAAAAAAAGACTGACAATATTGAAAAAAAATAACCATTTTTTGACATTTTCTGCTTTAATAGACATAAAAAAAATAATTTATTCATCAGTTTAGGCCGATATATTTTTTCTTTCACATATTTTTAGTAAAATAATTAAGCAATAAGCGTATATTGATTGGTTTGCGCAAAAGTTATCATGTCTACAAACTATGAGATTTAGGGACTTTTATTTTTTTTTATTGTTTTTACTGGTAATGGCAGCAATCTGCGATTTTTAGCGGGATGGCGACATTGCGGCGGACAAATCTGAAACAAAATAAACATTTTGGATGGTATGTTAAGCAACATTTAAAGCATGTGAATGATAATTTGTTCAATGTTCATTCTTACCTTTCAATGGCATTGCATGGCTTTGTAGAAAAATTCTTGTCACTGGTGGCGCTCTTTTGTCCCGATGAGCCTCAAACGTATGGGAACTGCCTTGTGCAGATTTTCAAAGTTCCAAACTCATCATCAAACTCTTTAAAATATACAGCATCAAAACTCGTGCGGTTGAACGTTTGGCAAACATGCATCCAGCAATTTCAGTCAAATGAAGATAATTTTTTTAAGTAAATGTAACTCAATTCGAATATGGAAATGCACATACCTTAAAAGTTTTGTCTAGATTACTCAATATTATACATTATTTTTGTAAATGTAAAAGGTGTGTTTTAAGAACTAATGAAAATTAAGTAAGGTACTTAAAATATCAAAGTAAATTAATTAACATTTATTTTTATGTTGAAAATTATACATTTTTTTAATGTTAAAATTACAAGCCAATAGAATTATTTTTATCAGTGTGGAAGAAAAATTACACCAGCCTTTACACACACATAAACTTTAATGGCACCCCAGTCTTAGTCCGTAGGGTTCAATATTGAGTTGGCCCACCCTTTGCAAAGCAGAGAAAGTCCTTCTCGTCCAACATCAGTGCCTGACCTCACAAATGCACTTCTGGAAGAATGGTCAAACATTCCTATAGACACACTTCTAAACCTTGTGGACAGCCTTCCAAGAAGAGTTGAAGCTGTTCTAGCTGCAAAGGGTGGGCCAACTGAATATTGAACCCTACAGACTGAGGTGCCATTACAGTTCATGTGCATGTAAAAGCAGGTGTTACAATACTTTTGGTAATGTAATGTGTGTATATGTATATATATATATATATATATATATATATATATATATATATATATATATATATATATACATTTTTTTTTTTTTTCTGAATGGGAGTAAATGATTTTAGTTTCTGGATCACAACATTCAGATTTAAGAATCTTTGCCAAATCATTTGGAGTCCAGTTCCTAGACTCAACCTATTATACTTGACAGTTAATGGGGTCATCTTAAAAAAAAGTCAGCTGCTTCTCATTTGCAAACATTTATTTTGGCTCCCATTATATCTAAATCAAATATTAAATTAAATAAATAAATATACCTCCCCACAAGAGAAAATATTAACAGCACGTACATGGATCAAAAACCATAAGTGTAATAATTCATGTAATGTCAAAACATTTAAATGAAATCAAATTCATAAAAGGACATAGTCCATAGTATCTGTAAAGCCTGAATCAGGCAAACCGGCAAGTCTTTTAGGAGATGAATCATGCATGCAAAAGACGGATGACGATCCGAACTTTAATTCCACCAAAGTGCACCATTTATCTGCCTCAACACCTTCACCGAGTCACCTCGTGATAGCCCCCTTTGAGTGTATGGTCACCAGAGGTAAGAGTCAGGTATGCCTGTGATATCTCTCCCAGGGTGATCTGCTCTGCTGACGCTGATACAGGTCAGTTCTCCTGTGATTAGTTAAAGGTAACTTTCAATGGTCCTGGCACAAATCAGTACCATCAAATGTTTTTTCTTTCCAAAATGGCACTTTTTCTACAGCAGTCATTAATATAAATAAATATTAAATTCATAGTTGCCAACATTGGAAAAAATATTTTAGGGACACTTTTTTTGGCTGTAGGCGGAGTCTTGATTTAATTAGGGGTGGGGCATGCATTTGTGGGCATGGCTCAAAGGGGTGTGGTTAGAGTCTGAGATGAATGAGGGATGGAGAGGGAAAGGGGGGGGGAGGGATGGAGGGACAGCAGCTCTAGATCCTACACAACAATCAGCAGATAAAGGTACTCCAAACATCTGGTGTTAGCACTTCAATTATCCCGGCACCATGGTTGTTATGGTGTCAGGATGATTGAAGTGCATTATTTCTATTATTACATTGTAATATAAAATGAAATCATTCAACTCACCATAATGCTGAATCAGTGGGATCCCTGAGCGTGTCACCTGCCACGTCGCCTGCCACCAGCCGTCCGTCCTTGCGTCAGATGTCCCAGCAGAGTCCGTCCTTGCATCAGGTGCCCCCAGCAGAGTCCGTCCTTGCATCAGATGTCCCCAGCGGAGCCCCCCTCACACCAGGAGTCCCCAGCAGGGCCCCCCTCACATCAGGAGTCCCCAGCGGAGCCCCCCTCACATCAGGAGTCCTCAGCGGAGCCCCCTCACATCAGTGGTTCCCAGCGGAGCCCCCCTCACATCAGGAGTCCCAAGCGGAGCCCCTGCACATCAGGTGTCCTCAGTGGAGCCCTCCCTCACATCAGGAGTCCCCAGTGGAGCCCCCCTCACATCAGGAGTCCCCAGCGGAGCCCCCCTCACATCAGGTGTCCCCAGCGGAGCCTCCTTCACATCAGGAGTCCCCAGCGGAGCCCCCACCTCATATCAGGTGTCCCCAGTGGAACCCCCCTCACATCAGGAGTCCCCAGTGGAGCCCCCCTCACATCAGGAGTCCCCAGTGGAGCCCCCCTCACATCAGGAGTCCCCAGTGGAGCCCCCCTCACATCAGGTGTCCCCAGTGGAGCCCCCCTCACATCAGGTGTCCCCAGTGGAGCCCCCCTCACATCATGTGTCCCCAGTGGAGCCCCCTCACATCAGGTGTCCCCAGTGGAGCCCCCCTCACATCAGGTGTCCCCAGTGGAGCCCCCTTACATCAGATTTCCCCAGCGTTGCACCCCGCCCTCAGGTGTCCTAGTAGGCATTGCTAGAACCCCCGCCCCTTTTCCATAACAGACTGGCAGCAGGGCGGGGGGCAGGCGGGGTGAGGCAGGGCAAGGCGGAGCGGGGTGGAGGGTGGGCGGCAACGCAGGAGCTCCGTCTAGCCCCCCCAGCTGTCTTCCTGGTCTTCTTAAAAATGGCGGCCAGCAGAGACAATGTCTCCACCGGCTGCGGACCTCTAGCGGCAGCAGGCAGCGGCGAAAATCCGGATTTCTCGGGACATTTACATCAGATGTCCCCAGCAGAGCCCTCCCTTACATCAGGAGTCCCCAGCGGAGCCCCCCCTCACATCAGGAGTCCCCAGCGGAGCCCCCCTCACATCAGGAATCCCCAGTGGAGCCCCCCTCACATCAGGTGTCCCCAGTTGAGCCCCCCTCACATCAGGTGTCCCCAGTGGAGCCCCCCTCACATCAGGTGTCCCCAGTGGAGCCCCCCTCACATCAGGTGTCCCCAGTGGAGCCCCCTCACATCAGGTGTCCCTAGTGGAGCCCCCCTCACATCAGGTGTCCCCAGTGGAGCCCCCCTTACATCAGATTCCCCCAGCGGTGCGCCCCCCCCTCAGGTGTCCTAGTAGGCATGGCTAGAACCCCCGCCCCTTTCCATAACAGACTGGCAGCAGGGCGGGGGGTAGGCGGGGTGAGGCAGGGCAAGGCGGAGCGGGGCGGAGGGTGGGCGGCAACGCAGGAGCTCCGTCTAGCCCCCCCAGCTGTCTTCCTGGTCTTCTTAAAAATGGCGGCCAGCAGAGACAATGTCTCCACCGGCTGCGGACCTCTAGCGGCAGCAGGCAGCGGCGAAAATCCGGATTTCTCGGGACATTTACATCAGATGTCCCCAGCAGAGCCCTCCCTTACATCAGGAGTCCCCAGCGGAGCCCCCCCTCACATCAGGAGTCCCCAGCGGAGCCCCCCTCACATCAGGAATCCCCAGTGGAGCCCCCCTCACATCAGGTGTCCCCAGTTGAGCCCCCCTCACATCAGGTGTCCCCAGTGGAGCCCCCCTCACATCAGGTGTCCCCAGTGGAGCCCCCCTCACATCAGGTGTCCCCAGTGGAGCCCCCTCACATCAGGTGTCCCTAGTGGAGCCCCCCTCACATCAGGTGTCCCCAGTGGAGCCCCCCTTACATCAGATTCCCCCAGCGGTGCGCCCCCCCTCAGGTGTCCTAGTAGGCATGGCTAGAACCCCCGCCCCTTTCCATAACAGACTGGCAGCAGGGCAGGGGGTAGGCGGGGTGAGGCAGGGCAAGGCGGAGCGGGGCGGAGGGTGGGCGGCAACGCAGGAGCTCCGTCTAGCCCCCCCAGCTGTCTTCCTGGTCTTCTTAAAAATGGCGGCCAGCGTTGACAATGCAGCTGCGGACCTCTAGCGGCGGCAGGCGGCGGCGAAAATCAGTGAAGAACCGGATTTCTCGGGACATTTACAGGGAAACAACAAAATCGGGAATGGAGTCTAAATCCTGGGAATGTCCCGGGAAATCCGGGACAGTTGGTAACTATGTAAATTTATTTCATACAGGTGATTAAAATTGCTCTTTTCTTTAAAATTCAGGTTCAAAGATATAGCATAGAAGGCACCCGTTGTAAAACATCTTGAACCAACATTACTGTATAATGTAACAACATAACGCTTACATTAGTGTGCAGGAAATAACAGATTGGATTAGGCATCTTTCCGAAAGCAGTAAAAGTGTAATGGAAATAGAAAGCATGGACCATTCATCTGTGTACTACACTATTACTGTGGCGTTAGCAAGTTGTTTTGCTTTTATTCACACTGGAACTTACTTACAATGTTCCACTGATCCCTAATTGAATCAATTCTGCTTCAACTACATTAGCCCCTCTGCAGAATGTAATGAAAGTGCAGATAACTCCGGGCATAATGCGATCAAATGGAGGAAAATCAATAGATTCTATTAAACGTGTGACTCATCAAAGAATCAAAGAAGCTGGCTTCATATTTCACATATGAAGGTGATTTTTTTTTAACCCTTTTGCTTACAGATATTTATGACGTAAAAATGCTAAAATATTACAGTATATTCAAACTTATCTTGTGTTAGTCTAATATGAACACTGTTGTAACTAATGTATCATGGAGCTGATTTATAAACTCTAGACATGATTACATGCCAATCATCTGTCCCTAAAGGCCACAAGTTCTGGCTGCCCCTGCTAATCCCAGATGTTTAAGTCTATGAAGTTTAAACCGCCTCTTATAAAATATATATCCATAGACCTATGTTAGTTTTTGGCTTTGAAATTTCATACATTGTCCCCAAGAATCCCTGACCTCTATTGTATCTCAAACGATTTACCAAATCCTAAAAATGAAAGTGAATCTAGTCCCAAAAAAGTGTTTTTCTTTTGGATAGAGTAAGGAAGGGTTAGAAACTCTTTCAGGAGTTTATTGCTATGTAAGCCCCCATTTGGAAAATGCACTCTGTATTTGGCCTGGTAACCATTGTCACTGGAATATAAAGTAGGAAAAAAGGTTTTTGCGTTGTGACTGTAAACAGAAATGAAGGGTAAATGTTCCTGCACGGACACTTGTTCCAGTTACAACTATCCTCACTTGGAGAGATTTACTCTCACTATCTGTGGGCTTTAAAGGACAGGAAATGAAGGGAAATCTCTTGATGGGAGACAGACCATTAATTAAAAAAAACAAAAACTGACAGGGTCTTCCTACTTTATTCAAAATGTAAAATAAATAAATAAATAAAACATTGGCTTTAAATGCGATTTAACTCTTACTTTACATAAGACATAATGCTTAAAGGCAGTGTCCACTTTCAAATGTTTTCATTGTTTTAACTAGGTAATAATGTAATTATATTCTCTGTGTTGTTTGTTTGCATTACCTTGCAATGATGGGCTCACATGTGGCTGCTGCAGTTTTTCATTAGTGTCATGGCTGATCGATTCCCTTATGTCCATGTATATATTCATCTAGCTTTTCTTTATTTACTAAAGGGCCAGGCAATTTCTTTTTCCGGGTCATGTAGCGTCCAATCCATGCCTTGCCCTCTGTGTTGCTTCACAAATGCAGGATGGACTGCATAATAATTAAAAAAGCAACTGAAAAGCACTATACTGACTCAATGATTGTTGGATATGTAGTTTCTTCACAGAAAGTGTCAGTTCTTAGACTGTGCAGACAGAGGTTATGCATTCATCTGTGCAGTGCCATGCCGCATACTTTATGTTTTTATACAAACAAACTCTGACACTGAAATGTGAAGATTTACTCTACTGTAGCTTGTGCGTACAGGTTAGCAAATGACACCATTTAACTAAATGGTCAATGCACCCGGTGACCACGCCCCCCTCTGACGCACGGGGACTTGACCGGAAATTCCCTATGGGTTTCATTATGATGTCAGAGGGGGCGGGGTCACCCATTATGTTGTGGGGATGAGGGGATGAGGCCCTTGTCCCCATCAACATGGGGACAAGGTGCTTTGGGGGGGACCCCAAAGCACCTTCCCAATGTTAAGGGCATGTGGCCTGATACGGTTCAGGAGGGGGGGCGCTCTCTCTCCCCCCCTCTTTTCCTGCAGCCTGCCAGTTTGTGTGCTCAGGTAAGGGTCTGGTATGGATTTTTGGGGGACCCCACGCCATTTTTTTTTATTTTGGCGCAGGGTTCCCCTTAAAATCCATACCAGACCCTTTGGATTTTGAGGGGGGCCAACACACTTTTTTTTTTTAATTTTGGCGCAGGGGTTCCCCCTAATATCCATACCAGACCTGAAGGGCCTGGTATGGAATTTAGGGGGACCCCCACGCCATTTTTTTTTAAATTTTGGTTCGGGGTTCCCCTGTGGGGAAATCCCATGCTGTTTTTATCAATGAACTTTTATGTGTATTGTCAGACCAACAATTCATTAACAGCCGCGAGTAGTTTTAAATGACTTTTTTTCCTTTGAAATGTCATTTTGCTGTCAGACTGTTCTAAACACGGGAAACATGCGCCTCTTTACAGGCATACTATAGACACCCCACAGGTAAGAAATTTAAAGGAATAATTCACTTTTATTGTTTCACTTTAAGCATTATTAAAATCACTGCTCCCGAAAAAACGTCCGTTTTTAAAACTTTTTTTGCATTGATCCATGTGCAGAACTCAGGTCCCCAAACACTTTTTATGACAATACCATGCATATAAGCCTTTAAAATTAGCACTTTGGATTTCTCCCATAGACTTTTAAAGGCTGTTCCGCGGCTTTCGAATTTGCTGCGAACACCTCAAATTGTTCGCTGTTCGGCGAACTGGCGAACAGCCGATGTTTGAGTCGAACGTGAGTTTGACTCAAACTCGAAGCTCATCCCTAACAACCTTAAAGCCTAAATGTAGTAAAAAAAGAAATCACAAAATTCAGCACAAGGGACATAACTTACTATTAATGCAATGCCCCTTATGCTGTTGTCTCTTGGTTTCCTTGAAATTGCCCTACACCCACCCCACCCCCAGTTCCTGCTGCCACTGGATTTACCAACTGCTGCTAGAGAGACTGAGCTCTTTAGGAACTGAGCATAGAGCCATCTAATAGCCTTATTGTTGCCTACAGGCTTGACTGGGATTTTCTCATGTGCACCAACTGTACAACTGGGTCACTAAGCTACCCAGATGAAAAGTCAGGATTAAAAACTGTCCCTTTACAGCTGCTACACAGAGACCTTTATTTATTGCCAATGAGAGGTACCTCTCAGAGTATATTACACCATATCCTAGCCATTCTACTAGAATGCACTCTAGACTAGTTATAGTATTATTATTCACTTTGCAGTTAATACTTATATGCACTGTTTATTGCTGAATTTGCTGATTCATAAGTTTATCCCAGTCTCTTGGTATAAAACTATATTCTAAGTTACTTTAACATAGTGATTATACTGTCTACTGGACTGTGCCTGAATCTACCTTCTGTGTGTGCATTTATGCTCAAACTACCATTTATTCTATCCTGTACCAATACATTGAGTGTATTTACCACTACACAGTCTTGTGTTTATTTCCTGGCAGTAAATCAAAGCCAGGTTAAAGGTATTTATACTTGTGTTCTTATAAGTTCTTATAAGTGCGTGCAGTACCTTCTGTTCAACCAGGTGTGTCAGAGGGGCTTAGGTTGTTCTTGGAGTTGAGGCAAAGAACAAAGAACCCAAATTACCAAGTGGCTCCTGCGGGGTAGCGCTACAGATGTTAAAGTGATTGTAAAGCCTCATTTGAAACAAATAAAATAATAACAAACATGTTATACTTACCTCCTCTGTGCAGTTGGTTTTGCACATAGCAGCCCAGTTCCCCCTCTTCTCGAGTTCCTTTTCGCTGCTCCTGGCCGCTCTCTCCTATCGAGTGCCCCCACAGCAAGCAGCTTGCTATGGGGGCACCCGAGCCGAGTCACAGCTTCGTGTGTCCATTCAGACACAGAGCCCCAACCCGGTTCCACCCCCTCTCTCCCCTGATTAGCTAACTGACTTTGACTCCCGTGGCTGTCAATCAATGGCGCCGCTGCTGTGCCTCAGCCAATCAGGAGGAGAGTACCGGATGGCTAAGACACTCATGGACATCGCTGGAAAGAGATGGGGCTCAGGTAAGTACTTAGGGGGGTGCTGGGGTGGCTGCTACACACAGAAGGTTTTTTAACTAATTTATTTATTCATTTATTTATTAAAATGCTTAGCCTACGCAGTCTTACCCGAAGGCCCCAATGCGCAAAAACAAAAGGACATTGACATTAAAAAAACCTTAAGAAAACCAACAAACCAGCATAGCAAGATACAGAATATAAGCCATCTTAATGCATAGAAAGGAAACTCTTCCACTTCTGCTGCTGCATTTTGAAATAAAACAGAATGGAAAAGATCCAGAAATAAGTCAAACACAATTTTAAAATAGTTTAATTGATACAGAGTGGGATACATTTTCTTGCTTCTTTAGCATTCAAATTACATCATTTTAGTTGTCGCCTATTTGGGAATTGTAAGTTTAGTTATTATAAGATATGGGCTAAATGTATTCTGAACATGACAATTCCCATAAGGCATGTCAAAATATATGTGGATTGAAATATGCATGAAATCCATAGTCTTAACATACATTATTCATAACTGATGAAAAGCCTAGAAAATGTGAGGATATGGTTGATGTATGAATTATAAGCCATTGGCCTAATAGTCCTTTTTTCAATAAAACCATTGTAGATATAAGGCAAAAGCGTTAAATGCACCTTTTACTGTATGTAGCCAAACTGGCAGAGAAGTCATTGTATGTCTTCTATGTAAACGTACTAGTCCACATTATACATACAGGCAAACATCACTTAACTCTGTCCAAGTACTATTTCAGACTAAGTATAGCCTATGGACAGGCTGCTTCTACAAATATGTATACAACAAAAGGTATCAGTGCTACTGCTCAGATCACACAGTGACATCTTCTAAGATTGCACAGATTAGAAATATTAGGCCTCTTGTACACTGCAGCTGTCAAACGCCCATTTTACAGGTATTAGATATTGCTTTTTTCTCCCCCTAAACACACCAAAATCGTATTCAGGATAGGAGCATTTGGGCATAAAAAGTGCCTCGTGCACCTATACGTGTATTTGAGTGTTGCATTCATTTTAAAGTCCAGAATACAAATTATTTTCTGGGCAATTAAAAAATAAAACGTCCACACACTTGACATGCCTGAACGCATCTGAATGCGTCTAAACGCATTTTTAACAATGATTTTCTCCTGTGCTTATCCTAAAGCCAATTCCTGTGCATGGAGCTCTCCTAAATTCTAGTCCCACACTGTAAACAGGACCTATGCTTTTATTCTTGAGATTAAACCACACACCCTCTCGAAGTACCAGAGCCTTTATTGCCTTCTGAGGATCTGCCATCTGATAACAGGATTATAAAAAAAAAATTGTGGGACGGTGCTTATTTATAGAACCAGAACATTAGGATATGGTCTTAAAATATATTATTGAATCAAAAGCAGGTCTTCAATGTTTTGAGGACTGTCCTTTGAAAAGTTTAAAGAGTACCATTCACAGTAAGAATCTGAATGTTCAGGCTTATTATTATATTTGTTAAAGCGCCTGATTTCCTGCTGCCTTGTTTACACTAGCACCACCCTCTGAAGAGTGATCCATGGTGGATTTTAGAGGAGTCTGTTACCTCCTCACTGCTTAATTTAGCCCCTAAAAACCTGCACCCCCACACCACAACCTTATGCATTGCATGCGATTGTTGGGTGGTTGCGGTGCAGACCTATTCAGATAATGGGGGTTTAATTCTTTCCACAGTCAAAGAGCAATGCATCACAGTCACAACATGTATAGGGGTTGGATAAAAATATGGAAACACTACATAAATTGCATGTGTGAAAGTGACAACATATTTTGCATTGAAAGCAAAACATACAAAGAACACTAGACACACCAAATGGCCACGGTCTTGATTATTGGTTTACGTAAATATATTCAATTAACAATTCACCACAACCCTTTTTCTTTTATTCAATACATAATTTAAACTGTACACAAAATCAGCCAAAAATCAGTGGGGTGCTTTTCAAATATCCCTCTGGTGACTGGCAAAGACCACCCTCAGCCCCCTGCTTAAATATGGACCCTGTGAATTTCTGGAATGTTCTGGGGGGGCAGGTGACCCTAAATGACCTATCCTAGAGGACCCCAAAGTACTTCCAGAACATTCCCAATCAGCTGACCTACCACCCCCCCCCCCCATTGAAATTAATCAAAGGGGAATTTGAAACTCCTACCACCCCCCCACATTCTTTTGTTTCCACTTTGTGATGAGACACCCAACTAGCAGGTGGGAGGCCTCACTTTTGTTATTAACTGCATGTGCTGCTAGTAATACAGTCATGTCAGACGTAACTGAGTTTTAAAGAGAGCAAATTGTTGGTGCCCGCTTAGCTGGTGCCTCTGTGACTGAAGTTGCTAATTTATTTGCGGTGTCTCAAATAAAAGTTATGACAGCATATCCAGTTTCTGGGAAAACTTCATCTCATAAGTAGAAGCATGGTCATCAGGGTCAACTGAACGAAATAGACAGAAGGACATTGTGCAGAATCGTGACCCGGAATAATATTTGTCAATTCCCAGGAGAATTCAGGAGAATTTTAATTGCCCAGAAAATAATTTGTATTCTGGACTTTAAAATCATAGCAGGCAGGTCAACAAGGGAGTGGGGGTTGTGTGGTTCTCAGTTTCAGAGTTATCTGGGGAGGCCAGCAAGTCATTCATGGGGGTTAGGTGAAAGTTTCCTATTGATCTGCCTATTAGGGATTCAGTAAATGCCAGTGATAGTATGGCCAGATGATATGTACTCACTGCGGCATTCACCGGTATGTAGGCAGGTGCTGGAGCAGCCTCTTGATCTGCTATGGATTTGTCTGTCCCTGTGTCTGTGCCTTGTGTAGCCAAGGCCGCCATCTTGGATAAGCTGCTGCAGTATGCTTTAACTTCAACTATACACATTGCAGGTGGCCAAATCCCTGCAAATATAGGCACGATTGTGCCTTTTGTGCAATCGGCCACCCAGTCCATAAATGTTTTAAAAATATGTCCTCATCCAACCTGCATCATGGGAGGGAGTCTTTTCAAAAAGACAATCAGCCCTGTGATGTGGCAAAAAATTCTGCCTTGGCTTCTGTCATATCCAGACAGGCAGAAGGCACACATGTTAATTAATGGTTTTAAAGATGGTTTTATTTTACCAACATTTTTGGGACAAGGTTGTAAATTAGTCAGCAATTTGAAGTCAGTAGATGATATGCATGAGGTGGTCAGGGAAAACATTTTGAAAGAAATACAAGAAGGGAGGTTTGAGGGCCATTTTTCTTCTCCACCATTCATTAATTTTAGAATCTCACCGTCGGGCATAGTTCCAAAAAAGGATCCAAATTCATTTAGGTTAATTCATCACCTCTTATATCCAGTGGGTGATTCCCTGAATGATCAGATTTCTGAAGATATGGCATTGGTTATGTACGCGTCTTTTGAAGATGCCCTTGTACAACTCAGGAGGTTGGCTCCAGCAGCTCTGCTAGCAAATATTAAATCTGCATTTAGGCTCCTTCCCATTCATCAAGATTGTTTTAATTCCCTAGGTTTTTTCTTTGAAAATGTTTTTTTTTTGACAAATGTTTGCCAGTGGGCTGCTCCCTATCTTGTTTTTATTTTGAGAGTTTTTCGACTTTTTTAGAATGGGTGGTTTCTTCATTATCTGGTTCTTCTTCATTAATAAATTATTTGGATGATTTTTTTATTTTTAGGCCCCCCGGGTTGCCTCATCCAAAAATAGACCGGATTAAGGTTCTATTATATTGGATTATGGGAAAAAAGAAAGTTTGTTTAAAGGAGATGCAATCCCTGTTAGGTTTACTAGCTTTCGCTACCAGGGATATGCCAGTAGGTAGGATTTTTTCCAGGAGATTATACATATCAATCTCCGGTTTAAAATCACTGTTTTCACATGTAAGGGTCACACATGACATGAGAGAGGATCTTTTAGTTTGGACTCAATTTCTTGAACATTTTAATGGTAAAGCAGTGTGGCAACCGGATTTTATTTTATTTTAGATTCAGACTTTAACTTATTTACAGACTCTGCAGGTTCCATTGGTTTTGCAGCCATCTAGTAAAATGACTGGTGTGCAGGTAATTGGCATTCTTGTTGGCAGGTAAATGGGTACTTGAAAAATATTGTATTATTTGAGCTTTTTCCTATAATTGTAGTAATTGAGAACTGGGGCTCTGAATTTAGGAACAGGACAATTATGATCAGTACAGACAATAGTGGAGTAGTTTATGCAATTAATTGTTTGTCATGTAAGTCTCTGCCGGTCATTATTTTTCTTCGTTATTTAATTTTTAAGTGTTTAATCCTTAATATATGGAACAAGGCAAGACATGTAGCGGGGAAAAATAATGACATGGCGGATTCATTATCTCGCTCACAGATGGACCATCTTTTGCTGGAAGCAGATACAATAGGATTGGAGTGCCCATCCCATCTTTGGGAGTACATTTAGAACTAATTACAGATAATATAAAGAATTCATTAGCACCTGCAACCTGGGCTGGATATCAGTCAGCTCGGTTCCTATGATTGTCTTTTTCGGATTCATTATGTAAGAACCATAGCGTTTTTTCTGAAAAACGTGATACTTTTATTTTTAAATGATTTGTTTATTAAGAAGTATTTGTGGTCTCATGTAAATAAAGTTATATCTGGAGTGTCATTATTTTTGAAATTACAGAATCTACCTTCTTGTTCAAGTTTTTTCTCAGTCAAACAGGGTTATAAAGGGTTATAAAAAAGGTCATTTTCATGTGGATAGGCGGAAGAATATTACTCCTGATGTTTTAAAAAAGTTGTGTGATTCAACTTTCCAGGTGTGTTTTTGAAATTTTGAAGCAGTAATTTTTAAAGCAGTTTTTTTGATTAATTTCTTTGTGGCACTTAGGATTTCTAAGTTAGTTCTGCATAATAAAGTTGGTACGTATGGTTTACAGTTGTCAGACATAATTATTCAGGAGGAGGTGTTAAGAATCTTTGTTCAACATTCTAAAACAGATCAGCTGGGAAAAGGTAGGTGGGTCCATCTACATGTCTATAGTCGCTCCTCCATCTGTCCAGTCAGATTATTATCTGAATATGTAGGAATCAGGCCTCTTTCAGGACCTTTTTTGTTTATGCATATGGATGGTACACCTCTTACAAGGTTTCAATTTCTTATCATTTTCAAAAAATGTCTATCAATAATGAATTTACTACTGAGGCATCTAGAATAGGTTTAGATTCGTATATCATAAAATCAGTTGGGAGATGGAAGTCTTAACAGGTTTAAGTTATATGTCAGACCTAATTCTTACTTTTAACTAATCTAAGGTAATACTCAAAATATATGGATTCTCGGACACTCCTTTGTGTTTTGGGCCCATGAAGGCCCGAGTTTATACAGGGATGATGGAATACACCTGACTGACATAGGGCTGGATATTTTCAATACGGATTTGCAGAATTGTATTGAACAGGCCATGGTGCGGGTTTGTGTGACAAGTGGATGTAGTCCCACCTGTCTTTTGGGAGGTTTTAATATTGAATTATTTAGGACACGGCTTGAGCCGTGGTGGCTAAGCTGTTTTGAGTATCATTTATTGAAAATAAAGTTTTATTATTAAATTTATCTTTTTTTAAAACAACAACAAATGGCCTTGCCAGTTATTATCCAAGCTTTGTGTCTGGTGTATTTATGATTAGTAAGCTGCCTTCCTGTTTGTTATCCCATGAATGGAAAGGGGAAAAGGTTTTCGTTTTAGTGACCTGAGATGAGGTCACATGGATTATAGGGGTAAGCCATTTGAATCTTGCCACAGTTTATTCAGGCTAGCTAAGAGCCTGATTATAATTGGTTAATTTAAAATTGAAGTCACATGGCTTACTAGAGTGGGCCATGTGAATTCAACCAGTTTATTCCAGAATCCCCCCTTGAGCCTGCCTATAAAAAGTGGGTTCCGTCTCTATGGGGCTCATTCACCTCTGAAGGCACAGCCGTGGTGCACCCCCCCCCAAAAAAAAGGAAGAGTTCTTTTGTTGTGGCCAAAATATTGTGTGGTAAGGTCACCTTGAAATCAAGGGGAGCAGTTGAAGTACTATGCAAGTTGGCCTGAGTTTTAATGACTGGGTTTATAAGTATGTTAAAGTTGAATTTGAATAATTTTGAGAAGTTTAAATATTGAATTATTTATGATACAGCTTAAGCTGTGGTGGCTAAGCTGTTTTGAGTGTTGTGATTTATTGAAAATAAAGTTTTATTATTAAATATATCTTGTTTTAAACCAACAATAAAGTCCAGTCCAGTTATTATCCAAGCTTTGTGTCTGGTGTATTTATGATTAGTAAGCTGCCTTCCTGTCTGTTTTCCCATAAACATGTGAAATGGAGGTGAAAGGAGCAAATATAATGCTTGCACATTTGTAATAACTTAGAATTAATAATTAATAATAATTTATGTAAATCCTTACAATAAACATCTTATTTGCTTCCTTTTAATCTAACCATAACATTGAAAGTGCTTTGTTATATCTATTCAATAGGTCCAAAAAATACCTTTTGATACTGCCAGAAATCCAATGGGCTTATAACTTGCTGTGTACTCCACACTGTACTGAAATCCCAAACAGTCTTATTAACGCAGCCTGGTTCTCTTCACTGAACTGCACTCCCCCAGTGTTATGAAGATAGGGGAAGTGTTGTGTATTCCAAATCAGGAATGAGCAAACTAGGGGTCACATGCTTAATACATATTTAGTGCTTTTGTTGCATCAAATCTTTGTGCACATACAGAGCTAAAGGTGTCACTAGAACCTTTAGTATCCGACACTCGTGGTGTGTCAGAAGTCTGTGTATACTCAGTGCACCCCACTGATGGCCATATCACAAGTATGTGCCTTCAGATGTGCAGGGATGTGTTAGTGACATGGAACAGCAGGTGTCTGGAATAACAGCAGGCAGGGGGAGTTGCAGGAAGTATCAAATATTGATGATTGTATTGGTGTCTATGCTCTGCAAGATAGTGAAGACTGGATGCAATAGGAGCAGTGGTCTCCAAACTGTGGCCCAGGAGCTGGATGCGGCCCTTTTCTTTCTTTTATCCGGCCCTTGGGGCAGGCACTATTCCATCCACTGACACCAATAATAAAAAAATTGTTCCCAATTACATCAATGATGGGTCACAATTCCTCACTCTCACATCAACGATGGGGCACTATTCCTCCCAATGACACCAATTATGGGGCATAGTTTTTCTCACTGACACCAATGATGGGGCACAATTCCTTCCACTAACACCAGTGATGGGGCACTATTCTTCCCAATGACACCAATTACGTGCCACAATTTCTCCCACTGACATCAATGATCGTGAACTATTCCTCTCACTGACACCAACAATGGGGCACAATTTCTCCCACTGACATCAATGATGGGACATTTTCTACTGCTACTGAGCACAGTCCCACTGACTATTGTCTGGATGACAATAAACTGTCCCTTTGTTTAGAAAGTTTTGAGACCCTTGCAATAGAGGCTCTAATGGTAAGTATTATAACTGCATTTTCCAATGCTGCATTTGATTACATTTTGCAATGTGACTGAATATTTTGATTTGTGCAAAAGAACACTTGTGACTGGTTCTCTTTAAAAGGCTAGGGAGGCTGTAGTTTGTTATGGATTATTGCAGTTTGCACATTAGTGCTCTTTGCATCGCCTTCTAAGTAAGTCTGACAAGGTTTTAGAACTTATAAATAAAGAATAGTGTTTACTGCTGCAGATGTACAATGCTGTAGAGACTTCTTTTAATTAAACACTTAAAACGTTTGATGTGTGTTTAAACTTCTGTTACTTTACAGCAACTTTTCTGCTTCTTCCATTTACTTGACAGCCTTTTGAACTCGCTCTCAAGCACTGAATGATTATGGAAAACAGAGTTGTTACAAATTATTTATATGCACTAAAATTACCTGTAGATAATTATTGGTATTGTAAGTATCATGTAAAAGACATACAAACATCAAATGAAGCAGTGAGAATGCACATGGGTCTTTAATTTTCATCTGTAGGGAACATCAAGCTTTTCCTTCCCTATTTATGTTTACATATTGATTACACAACCACAATCCGATCTTCACTCTGATTTACAGCATTGTAGTAAATGTGTCATGGCAGAAAATGGTGGCTTGCATTGCTGAGCTCGTTTTCTGATAATGCTGATTGCCTGTCATGATGACCTTAAGTAGAACTTGCATGAAAGTGCATAAATCGCAGCCCTGCACCCCTATACATTTTTTTTTCCAAAAAAGTACCAACAGACGAGCATTAGGTGAAAAAGAAAAAAAAACTTAACTCGGGCTCCACTTCCTGGAGGTGAAGGTGACATCTCTGTAACTCACCACTGTCTTTTCAGTACTCCAGTTCCCCTGAGAATGCACTCTTGAGGAGCCTCGAAGAAGTGAGGTCTGTGGTCAAAAATGTTTATTTTTTTTTCCTTCAAATGCTGTTTTTTACACCCTTTTGAATTGTATTAAAAATTACAACAGTTGGATAGGCAGGCAACTAACCCAAAAAAAGCAACTTGTTTGAGAAGGAGATGTTAGGAATAGCAATTAAAATTTTAACCTGGTTTTACAAGTATATTCTATAGAGAGGGACGGGAGGTTAAAAAGGGAGCAAAAGCTAGTGCCTCCTTATTTGCAGGGAAAAGTAGCAATCAGGACAGGTTTATCATATCTATCATATGGATATTACTCTTGAGTGTCAGTGCCTACCCACACACATGAGATTGTCGCCTGATCCAAATGTTGCCATACCCTTACCCTCAAGCCAGAATAGCAGTAGTCAATGAACTTTGTTCACCAGCAAAAAGACTGCATCTAGAGTAGTATCATAATTGAGTGAATGTGCTTCTCCTCATAGCATTCCTTAGATAATGAACTATCTGTGATACCAGAACCTCAGACCTTACAAAAAGCCTGAATGCATATCACTGCCCAGCTAGCTAAGCTATAGTACATACGAACACACCTGGGCACATGTGAGAAGCTGCTGTCTAATCTACTTCTATTTATTGCTATTAGAAATTAAATACTACACCAGGTATAATGCATGTTCATTATCACAGCCAGCAGTAATGCTCATCAATATAGTCTCCTGGGTAAATATGGTTGCTGCCGCAAGCTCTAATATCTGTAATTAAACATCTCTTTTTTTTGCACATGACTAACCTCAAGTCTAGATTGAATAGACCGCACAGCATTTACAGCTCAGACACACCATATTTTTCAGTACATCACTTTCTTCCTGTGTAAAAAAGTAAAGTCTTAAAGAGAATACTTAAGGATGCAAGATGTTATAAAGTGCAGCCAATGCCTATCACAATAACACATTAATGCAACACTGAAAACATATCCATTCATTAACCGCTTGCTGACCAGCTGCCGCAGAACTGCGGCAACATGGTTCGGCTGCGTGAATCGCCGCCATGTTAAGTCGCTTTTATATTTGACCACTAGGGGCCCTCTCGCCCATGGAGCCAATGCAAGTGCCCGACGGTTGCGATCACCGCCGGGCTCCCGCGATTGCTCGGGGCACACGGAGAACCCACCCCACATGGTAAACACACAGATCCCGGTTCTCTGAGGAGAGAACAGACAGATCGTCTGTTCATACAAAGTATGAACAGCAATCTGTCATCTCCCCTACACAGTCCCCTCCCCCCTTCAGTTAGAACACACAATAGGGAACACATTAACCCCTTGATCGCCCCCTAGTTGTTAACCCCTTAACTGCCAGTGACATTTTTACAGTAATCAATGCATTTTTATAGCAGTGATCGCTGTAAAAATGCCATTGGTCCCAAAAATGTGTCAAAATTGTCCAACGTGTCCGCCATAATGTTGCAGTCCTGATAAAAAAATTGCGCATAGCCGTCATTACTAGTAAAAAAAAAAAAGAATAATAAAAATGCCATAAAACTATCCCCTATTTTGTAGAAGCTATAACTTTTACGCAAACCAATCAATACACGCTTATTGTGATTTTTTTTTTTTTTTTACCAAGAATATGTAGAAGAATACATATTGGCCTAAACTGGGGAAGAAATTCTTTTATATATTTTTGGGGGATATTTATTATAGCAAAAAGTAAAAAAATTTGCGTTTTTTCAAAATTGTCGCTCTTTTTTTGTTTATAGCGCAAAAAATAAAAATAGCAGAGGTAATCAAATACCACCAAAAGAAAGCTCTATTTGTGGGAAAAAAAGGACATCAATTTTGTTTTAGTGCAACGTCGCACGACCACGCAATTGTCAGTTAAAGTGACGCAGTGCCAAATTGCAAAAAGTGCTCTGGTCAGGAAGGGGGTAAAATCTTCCAGGGCTGAAGCGGTTAAGGTGTACATTCAGTCCAGTACAAAATATAATCTTTAGTGTGTGTATATATAATATATATATATATTTATTGGGACTCCTACCTCTACACACACATGAATTTTAAATATAAACATATCATATGGCAAAATAGCCAGAACAATTAATTAGAACCTTCACCAATAGAATGATTAAAATGTAATGACAACGTTGTCATGACTAAAAAACAGCCCGGGTTCATCAGCACACTAAGTCACTCCACATACACACGGCTGATGGTTCAAAGCCTGAGAAGACATCCAGTAGCACCAAATCGCAAGAAATATTTTGTTCAAGGATCCCTTTAATTCTATGACACACAGCGGTGTCGAACATTGGAAGCAGGGATATTGACCAGAAGAAACAGCCACTATGATATTTAGCTACATTGGAAGAGCGGATATATGCTATCCAGAGATAATTGCATGTGCGATTGCAGGGGGATATAGAGTCTAGACGTTAGAAACAAATAGATTCACCATGGGGAGATACACAAATGCGATACGCAAATGAAACACTGTAGTAGCGGGACTTCAGCGTCCCTTATCAAGATCTCACCCACTATGCTGCTTGCTTCCGTGATCCATTCATAACAGTAAGGTGTAACAACCATTCAAATCCCCAGGTTTTCAAGTAACCTTACTCTGGATATTTTAAAGCAGTTAAATGAATCATCAGCCAATGTTGGATTGCTGACAGCTCTTCAAAGTTGGCACTGGATAGTGGTTCCCCGTGATGCCAGATTTACTCAATGTTTAGGCGGAGTGATGCGGGAGATGGAACAGCATGTGGGTGGCTGGATGGCCAAGTTGTATAGCACCGTAGCGTTAATACATTTCACTCAGTAACCTGAGCTTCTTCAGAACAATGCAATAGACTCATTAGCGGGCTTATAACAAGGATACTCCTCCCCTTCCAGGTTTTTTGACTTAACGAGCCACTGCATAACAGCAATGGTGTAATAACTTAAAAGTTAAATTTAATACAAAGGTGTCATTATTCTCCTTGTTTGTTAATGGTGCAGTGACCAATCCGGTTTTCTCTAGCTAGGGGGTAATTCATTCAGAACATTTAAATCAGGTTATTATTTTCTCAAAGTATGGTACTGTAATATTCATTGTTAAAAAATTTAATTAAAAAAAAAAATGTTTTTGAAAATAGAGGAGGAGATTAATGAGGAGACAAAACACCACATGAGAGCCTAACTTGGCTTATATGTAGATTAGTTACTCGTGTGAAGTATTAAATGTAGTGCAACAAAATCGCATCCTTCCCCCCAATAGAGTGATTGGTATATTTCTGCAACATATCGCAGTCAGCATGATTAAGGTTCAAGGAATACCTGTAGACTTAGTATTTAACACTTTTGGGATCACAGTCCGTAAATGGAAGATCCATTCCTTTTCCTTCCGCAGAAGGACTGTATCATAATCTCCTCTGCGATTTGGCAAAGAGAGAGTAAAGAAGCCTTTTATCTTTAATCCATCAACAGAGGAATTATGGAACTTTTCAAAATGTTGTGCAATGGGGCCCCATTTCGGGTTATCCTTATCCTTGCTTTTTTTAATATTCCTGATACTACACAGGTGTTCACCGATGTGTATGGGTAACTGTCGTTTCGTCTTACCAACATATAGTTTTTGACATGGACATTGTAGAATATACAAGACCTTTTCAGTACTACAGTTAATAAATTGGATCTGATAGACTTTATTATCACCCGCAGCAGTGAACTTATGTGTGCGTTCAACTTGTCATCAAATGTGGCAATGGCAGAATGGAAACATGCCCTTAGAACCAGGCATGTTCGTCAGCCAGCTGTTGGATGGACTACGAGTTAATTCTGAATGTACAAGGTTATCTTTGAGGTTCTTAGCTCTCCTAGAGATTAGCAATGGTCGTGGGCCCACTGGTGAGGTCAGGAGATCTTGTCAAGATTGACCAATGCTTGTCCAAAATTGACCTAACTTCCTCCGATTGGGCCCCATAGTGGGTGATGATTCTCACTGGGGAGGTATGGGTTATGATAGATTTGGAATGCAAATCATTTGTCTGTTTGGGAACAAGAAGGTCCCCTCGTTTGATCGAGGGGGTCCTCCTGCACGCGTTTCTAATAGTTTTGTGGGAGTAGCCCCTCTGTCTAAATCTCTGATAAAGTTCATGTGACTCAGACTGATAGGCAGTCTCACTTCTATTCTTCTGAAAAGTCTAGAGAAGAATGGGGAGGGGGGGGGATCTTCCCCAGGGACTTTTAAGGTGCTATTTAATAGACAGTATATTCAAAAAATTCTGTACGATCATATAGAGTAAAATTAATATTTATTGATATTGAATCACATTAAAATGTTCATATCATACTTCAGGAGTGAGACATGTAGGTAAAAACATTATAACATAAACATTGTCACCCAAAGGAATTTCTCGGTTATATCACAATTGGATCATGCAACAAAAAGCAACTACTCAAAAGATGCCAAAACAATCTGCCGTTCTCGACATGTTTCGCTCTAGATGTGAGCTTCTTCAGGAGTTTAAAGGCAATGATTGTGACGGACTCAGGCTGTAGCACATTAATCTGGCATAAATATTTCAATGGATCGGTAATATTACTGCTAGTTTCGAACCGGAAAGGTCTCATATATGAGGGATATCAATGCCATACTGTGACCACAGGGGGACATAAAGTTTACGAAGCGGCCCTGATACATAAAAGTATATCGGCAAATGATGTCATATAGATGGAAATGGCATCATAAATGAGTAAAATCGGTGAAAGATTTAAAACCGGTGCAATCCTACAGAGGTAGCGGGATGCTTTCCTCAGTCTGTATGCCGGACCATCACCTGTAAAAAAATATTTCTGCTGGTGATCGCTTATCCCTGCAGCTATCAGTGGAATTCTTTCACCGATTTTACTCATTTATGATGCCATTTCCATCTATATGACATCATTTGCCGATATACTTTTATGTATCAGGGCCGCTTCGTAAACTTTATGTCCCCCTGTGGTCACAGTATGGCATTGATATCCCTCATATATGAGACCTTTCCGGTTCGAAACTAGCAGTAATATTACCGATCAATTGAAATATTTATGCCAGATTAATGTGCTACAGCCTGAGTCCGTCACAATCATTGCCTTTAAACTCCTGAAGAAGCTCACATCTAGAGCGAAACATGTCGAGAACGGCAGATTGTTTTGGCATCTTTTGAGTAGTTGCTTTTTGTTGCATGATCCAATTGTGATATAACCGAGAAATTCCTTTGGGTGACAATGTTTATGTTATAATGTTTTTACCTACATGTCTCACTCCTGAAGTATGACATGAACATTTTAATGTGATTCAATATCAATAAATATTAATTTTACTCTATATGATCGTACAGAATTTTTTGAATATACTGTCTATTAAATAGCACCTTAAAAGTCCCTGGGGAAGATCCCCTCCCCATTCTTCTCTAGGCCTAACAGCCTTGAGTTTTTTGCTCATCATTTAATTATGGGATGCGGTGCTTACAGTTGACTATCTCTGTCCTCCTCATACTTTTCTATTCTTCTGAATAGAAAGGAACGGTCTAGTTGGGATCCCCCTAATAAGTGATGGCGGATGATGGGTGTGTATTTGCCACAGTGGCTTTTCTAAATGTTCTGGTTTCCAAACTACCACCATTGGTGGTGATCAGGAGGTCAAGGCAAGATACGATTTTGAGATCCCATGTATATGTTAGTTTGAAGTTTCTATCATTAATATTGAGCTCAAATATAAAATCATGCAGCTCCTGGATCCCACCATTCCAGACCATCAGGATATCGTTGATGTACCTTAGACACAGACTTACGTGGCCAAGGTACATTGGCGAATGGTAAACAAGGGCCTCCTCCCACCACCCAAGATGGAGACAAGCATATGCGGGAGCCCAAGGTGCCCCATGAATGTACCCCTTATTTGCTGATAATTTGCCCCCAAAAACCGAAAACAGTTATGATTGAGGGTAAATTCCAACAACTCCAAAATAAATTAATTCTGTGATGCTATGGAGGGGTATTTCATTACCAAAAAATGGGCCACCGCAGCTAGCCCACAGCGATGGGGGATGGAGGTATAGAGGGACTCCATGTCAATACCGACGTGTATGGCGCCCTTTGGTACCTCCACCCCAGCTATCCTAGTCAGGACATCACATGTATGGCGAACATAGGAGGGCAATTCCAGCATAATTCCCTTAATCGGGGCATCCAAGTATTTCCCAATTCTCTCCAAAGGTTCGCCAACAGCAGAAACTATTGGGTGTCCAGGGGGATTGATTATGCTCTTGTGTACTTTGGGGATGATATATATAGTGGGGACATTAAATTCAACCACAGCCAGATAATCAAATTTCTTTTTGGTGAGGAGGAATGCCTCAAAAGCAAGAAGGAGCTTGCAGTTATTTGAACCTATAACTAGTGGGAAGGGATTGGTCTTAAGTCTCGCATATGTAGATTGATCAGATAGTTGTCTCAGAATCTCATCCTCATAATACTTTTCATAAAAGGATGACATTCCCTCCCTGATCTCTTGGTTTTATAATTACATTTGGGGCTTCACTAAGTTCCCTTAAGGCATTCCCATCTTACTTTAATATCTTCCTCTACCAAGTCTAGGAAGACTCCCAGGGAGCAGTTCCTCCTGAACGGTGGCATCTTGACCGACCTGATGATAAGGTTAGCCTGTCTCCTCCAAGGATCTTCTACAGGGCTCTCCATGTCATCCCCACTGGAGTTTTCCTCTAGTAGTGAAATCAAGTCTTTTTATGCCTGTCTGTCCTCAGCACTGACCATGGGGCCCCACCCTCCTCTTGACCCGGTACCTGATGAATCAGTCTGAGGTACACCTTCCGAAGGAAAAGGGAAATGTCCTTATAGACCTCAGACTGGTTCATCCGGTTGACTGGGGAAAAAGAAAGGCCCCGGCGGAGGAGTTGTATATGTCTATCTTCCAAAGTGAAGTCTGAAAGGTTAATAATATCCATGTTATTGAGCCTCTGAGTCTGGGATGCCGACTCAAGTTCGGGGTCAATTAATGGTGCTTCTGACTCCTGGTAACTGCCTGATATGGCTCTCCTATAGTAGTCCTGTCTCCTCCTTCGCCTTTTCCGCTTCCTCTTTTGTTTTCTCTTTTGACAGTGGTTGATCTCAGTATACCCCTGGCAGGGGTCCCCCCCTCCTTAATGAGGGTCTCCTCTTCTAAAAAAGGAAACAAGCAAGATTCATCCTGGTCACTTGCAGAGAAGTAGGGACCCCTGCCTGAGGAATAGGAGCGATGCCGCCGTCTCCTGGAGCTACTTCGTCCACGGTCCACGGTTATATCAAACATGTTATATCAAACACATCGCCCTGTGCCCAGTCTTTCAAAACCCGCTGAAATTTGGACTGTTTGGCAAGCTTAAGGTTTTTCTGGACTTTATCAATTTCTTTCTTTAATAATTCATTATATTTGACAAAGTCTGGTTTGTCTTTATGATGTTCAAGTAATACACTACTTTTCTTAATTTGAGCCTTAAGTTCAACCCAGACCATGATCCAAGCAAAGTTCCTTCCATTTAAGCAAAAATTGCTCAGTATGAAGGTGCTGTGCAGGAATTACTTGTTGTCTGAGTCCTCGTGGTACTAACCTGTGTCATAGAATTCAAAGGATCCTTGAACTAAATATTTCTTGCAATTTGGTGCTACTGGATGCCTTCTCAGGCTTTGAACCATCAGCCATCCCGTGTACATGTGAAGTGACTGTGAGTGTGCTGATGAACCCGGGATGTTTTTAATCATGACAACGTTGTCATTAAGTTTTAATCATTCTATTGGTGAAGGTTCTGATTAATTGTTCTGGCTATTTTGCCATATGATATGTTCAATAAAACTTTGTATCTATTCAGCAGTGTGTTCCATTTGAAGCCCCTTATTAAACCTCTCTGGTTTAATTTTCTCTGTATGGAGAAATCATGCCCCATCATTGGTGTCAGTGGATGGAATAGTGCCCAAGGGCCTGATAACAAAAAGCAAAGGGCCGCATTCTGCCCCTGGGCTGCAATGGAGATTGCCACTGCCATAAGTCAAAAAAGCTCCCATCTCTGACCATCAGTGCTCAAACTATATTCTGCTTATATCATTTTAAAGGACATTTTTAGTTTTGATAACCTAATAGACCTGTGAGGAGTTGGGTTTAAATTGCTAGATTGAGTGGTTGCCAAGCATGATATCAGAACACTTCTGTTTCTCCTGCTTGATAGTGATAGAATCGTGTTTTTACCCAGGCTTCTGTCAACCTCTGTCATACAAACAGCCTTGTGCTTTTTCTAATTCAGCTATGACTGTACATAGCTGCAGAAGAGGGGGCATAACAAGGCTCTTGAGCCACGTTCATTTTTCATGTTCATTTTACATCCTGCTCATGAAATGTCACTAATAATCCCAAATCATCAGAGGCAGGGGCAGCGTGTGTGGGGGAGGAATGTGGGCTGCTTTCTGAACAAGCAGTGATTTATAGACTCTGTACAGTAACACAGTGACATTTGGAAAGGAATACTAAGTCAGACTTATTTGTGTTCTGGCAAAGGCTGACTCAGCCATCTTTCTATCTGTCCATTAAGAATGAAGAGCCAAGAATGAGACAAGTCAGAAAAGAGTCATTATATCTGGCCACAGGACAAAAGTGTAATCTCAGGGCATTTACCAGGCTTCCTAATGACTTTATGTTCCTGAGTAAAAAAGTGCTGTGATAGCTCTGAGAATGTACAAGGATGGACTTAAATCATTTAGCTCTTAATTTGTGTCTATTGGCAATGTAGCCTCTTTCACACACTGGAGTATACCTACAGATGATTTCACATTTTAAATAAATCTTTTTTTTCTTGGCATTCTTTTGCCTTTCATATTTTTCTACAGCAGCGAGGATACATTAGACTCACAGAACTCAGGGTAGGACAGGCCTGTGGAATTTATGTGAAAATGCATGGTATAAAGCTGGCCTAATAGGCTATGAAAAATGGCAGTAGGGTATAGCTACTAAAACAGCCCGAAAAAGGGGACTGGATAAAGTGTTAGGTCAGCTGGATCTATATATTTACTTTCATCCTCTAAAGTTAGTGGTGCAAATAGCCATACTGGAATCTGAACATCATGGTAGCTGGTAGCTACAAACCCCTTATATGGTCCTGTCAGAAACCATGAAATCAGACCCAGACAGAAGTACAGTTATATCACACGTGTTTAATAATAAAAGTAAAAAGAACAAACATAGTCAAAACATAGCCAAAGTTCAGTAATCGGAATGGATAGTCAGCCAAGCCAGAAGTCAAGGATCAAAGTAGTGGAACAGCAAGCAGGATCTGGAGCCAGAAGGGATGTCAGCAAAGCCAGTCTTTAAACAGGAACACAGGAGATGTTTCTTGTGATGTTAACCAAGGCGAAGGCAGAGATCCTCTGGACTGGCCGGCTTAAGTAGGCAGGACAGATGAGCGGAATATCAACAACAGCTGAGTAACTGTGGAGAGAGATGGCAGCTGACAGTTAGCCAACAGCTGAGCAGCCAGCTCAGAGAAGGAAGGGCCCCAGCCCTGACAGGTCCTCCCTAAAGCAACACCTGCCTGCATCACTGCCTTCCTCCGTTTGTCTCCCATTCTTCTCAACATTTTTTTTTTATTGGTTGAACTAGATGGACTTTTTTTCTGTTTCAACCTGACTATGTAACTATGTAACATGAACATTTGGCTCTTCCATCTGTGGAAGATCCAAGCCTCAAAATTCTGTTCTGTCTTGCTTCATGCACACGACTAATGCCGCGTACACACGAGCGGACTTTACGGCAGACTTTGCCCAGCGGACTTTTCGACGGACTTTATGACGGACTTTCCGAATGAACGGACTTGCCTACACACAATCCACCAAAGTCTGTCGAATTCGTACGTGATGACGTACGACCGGACTAAAACAAGGAAGTTCATAGCCAGTAGCCAATAGCTGCCCTAGCGTGGCTTTTTGTCCATCTAACTAGCATACAGACGAGCAGACTTTTCGACCGGACTCGAGTTCAACGGATAGATTTAAACATGTTTCAAATCTAAGTCTGTCCAACTTTTGAGAAAACAAAGTCCGCTGGAGCCCACACACGATCGAATTGTCTGACGAAATCCCGTCCGCCGGGCAAAGTCTGCCGTAAAGTCCGCTCGTGTGCACGCGGCATAAGGCCGGGTTTACACTGGTGCAACAAACGCTCCGACATTGGGAGCTCATGTCGCATGACGTGTGAAAATCAATGTTTCCCTATGGGAGCCATCTTAACTGGTCCGACACAAGTCGGTCCGACTTTGAAAATGCTCCCTGTACTACTTTGGTCCGACTTTGATCCTACTTCAGCCCATTGACTATCATTGAAGTCGGATCAAAGTCGGATCGCCGCCTTGCATGATCCGACTTTGGCATGCGACTTGTGCTCTGAGGATCTTGAGGGGAAACTCCATGCCAAATTTTAAATAAAAAACTGGCATGGGTTCCCCCTCCAGGGGTATACCAGGCCCATCGGTCTGATATGGATTTTAAGGGGAACCCCCTATGCTGAAAAAACAGAGTGGGGGTCCCCCCCAAAATCCATACCAGACCCTTATCTGAGCACGCAGCCCCACCGGTCAGGAAAGGGGGTGGGGAAAGCGAGCGCCCCCTCTCCTGAACCGTACCAGGCCGCATGCCCTCAACATGGGGGGTGGGTGCTTTGGGGCAGGTGGGCGCCCTATGGCCCCCCACCCCAAAGCACCTTGTCCCCATGTTGATGAGGACAAGGGCCTCTTCCCGACAACCCTGACCGTTGGTTGGCAGGGTCTGTGGGTGGGGGGGTTCATCGGAATTTAATAAGGGGGCCCCCAGATCCTGGCCCCCCGCCCTATGTGAATGAGTATGGGGTACAACGTACCCCTACCCATTAACCTGGGGGAAAAAAAGCGTCAATAAAAAAAAACACACTAGACAGGTTTTTAAAGTAATTTATTAGGCAGCTCCGGGGGTCTTCTTCCGACTTCGGGGGTCTCTTCTGACTTCTTCCACTTCCGACTTCTTCCACTCTCTCCGGCCTCTTCTACCGGTCTCTGATTCTTCTCCCACTCTTTGGTGTCTTCTGCCGGGCTCCTCCGCTGTCTTCTGCTCTTTTGCCCGCTCTTTTGCTAGCATTGCCCCGGTCTTCACCGTTGTCTTCTTCATCATGCCCGGGCGGTGACGTCATAAGGGGCAGGGTCACTGGATGACATCACCCGGGGACCACACCCAATGCCTATATAAGTCGTTGCGCACCGCGCACACGGCATTACAGCAAGAGAGAGCGTTGTGTCAACATCGTAAGAAGACCGGAGGGAAGAAGAGGACGGTGAAGACTGGGCCAACGCTAGCAAAAGAGCGGGCAAAAAAGCAGAAGACAGCGGAGGAGCCCGGCAGTAGACCCCGGAGAGCAGGAGAACTGGAGACTGGGAGAAGAGGCCAGAGAGAGCGGAGAAGTCGGAAGAGACCCCCGAAGTCGGAAGAAGACCCCCGGAGCTGCCTAATAAATTACTTTAAAAACCTGTCTGGTGTGTTTTTTTATTGACACTTTTTTTCCCCAGGTGAATGGGTAGGGGTACGATGTACCCCATACTCATTCACATAGGGTGGGGGGCCGGGATCTGGGGGCCCCCTTATTAAAGGGGGCTCCCGGATTCTGATGAGCGCCCCACTCACAGACCCTGACAACTAGCGGCCAGGGTTGTCAGGAAGAGGCCCTTGTCCTCATCAACATGGGGACAAGGTGCTTTGGGGTGGGGGGCCGTAGGGCACCCCCCTGCCCTAAAACACCCACCCCCCTATGTTGAGGGCATGTGGCCTTGTATGGTTCAGGAGGGGCGCTCACTCATACCCACCCCCTTTCCTGACCGGCTGGGCTGCGTGCTCAGATAAGGGTCTGGTATGGATTTTGGGGGGACCCCCATGCCATTTTTTCAGCGTAGGGGTTTCCCTTAAAATCTATACCAGATCCAAGGGCCTGGTATGCTCCTGGAGGGGGAACCCATGCTGTTTTTTTATTTAAAATTTAGTGTGGAGTTCCCCCTCAAGATTTATACCAAACACAGTGCCTGGTATTGGCGGGGATCTAAGTCGGATCTCTGTTCATTGAAAGTCGGACGTATGTCGGCTTCAAGTCACAGGGCAAAGTCGGATCCAAAGTAGGATGGCTGTCGCGTTGTACCAGTGTAAACCCGGCCTTAAGCACCTTTTGCACAGGTGTTCAAAGAAAAATGGTTTCAGTTTACACCAGTTTTTTCATGAGTTTTCAGTTTAGTTCAGCTTACATCGGTTTACAATGGTTTTACTTCCATTTTTATATTCACCCGTCTGAGTTCTTAACCACTTTCCGACCGCCTAACGCAGATATACTGCGGCAGAATGGCACGGGCAGGCAAAATCACATACCTGGTGCCTTCCCGCGGGCGGGGGGTCCGATCGGACCCCCCTCGGTGCCCGAGGCGGTCGGCTTTGGTCTGGGAGTGATGAGAGGTAAGGGGGAGACCATCCATTCGTGGCCCCCCCACGCTCCCAGCCAATGAGAATCATTCCTCTGTTTCTGTATGCTAAACAGCAGCAAAGGAAATGATGTCATCTCTCCTCGGCGCCGGAACGGAAAATACCGAGAAGACTTCACTGCGAGTGCACAACACTACACACACAGTAAAATATGCCAGGCACACTTTACACCCCCCATCACCCCCCGATCCCCCTCCAATTACTCCCCTCCCCCGTCACACTGACACCAAGCAGTTTTTTTTTTCTGATTACTGCATTGGTGTCAGTTTGTGACAGTTAGTGTGGTAGAGCAGTTAGTGTTAGCCCCCTTTAGGTCTAGGGTACCCCCCTAACCCCCCCCAATAAAGTTTCAACCCCTTGATCACCCCCTGTCGCCAGTGTCGCTAAGCGATCATTTTTCTGATTGCTGTATTAGTGTCACTGGTGACACTAGTTAGGGAGGTAAATATTTAGGTTCGCCGTCAGCGTTTTATAGCGACAGGGACCCCCATATACTACCTAATAAAGGTTTTAACCCCTTGATTGCCCCCTAGTTAACCCTTTCACCAGTGATCACCGTATAACTGTTACGGGTGACGCTGGTTAGTTCGTTTATTTTTTATAGTGTCAGGGCACCCGCCGTTTATTACTGAATAAAGGTTTAGCCCCCTGATCGCCCGGCGGTGATATGCGTCTCCCCAGGCAGCATCAGATTAGCGCCAGTACCGCTAATACCCACGCAGGCAGCATACGCCTCCCTTAGTGGTATAGTATCTGAACGCATCGATATCTGATCCGACCAGATCTATACTAGCGTCCCCAGCAGTTTAGGATTCCCAAAAACGCAGTGTTAGCGGAATCAGCCCAGATACCTGCTAGCACCTGCGTTTTGCCCCTCCGCCCGGCCCAGCCCAGCCCACTCAAGTGCAGTATCGATCGATCACTGTCACTTACAAAACACTAAACGCATAACTGCAGCGTTCACAGAGTCAGGCCTGATCCCTGCGATCGCTAACAGTTTTTTTGTTAGCGTTTTGGTGAACTGGCAAGCACCAGCCCCAAGCAGCGTCAGGTAAGCGCCAGTACCGCTAACACCCACGCACGCACCGTACACCTCCCTTAGTGGTATAGTATCTGAACGGATCAATATCTGATCCGATCAGAACTATACTAGCGTCCCCAGCAGTTTAGGGTTCCCAAAAACGTAGTGTTAGTGGAATCAGCCCAGATACCTGCTAGCATCTGTGTTTTGCCCCTCCGCCCGGCCCAGCCCAGCCCAGCCCAGCCCACCCAAGTGCAGTATCGATCGATCACTGTCACTTACAAAACACTAAACGCATAAATGCAGCGTTCGCAGAGTCAGGCCTGATCCCTGCGATCTCTAACAGTTTTTTTGGTAGCGTTTTGGTGAACTGGCAAGCACCAGCGGCCTAGTACACCCCGGTCATAGTCAAACCAGCACTGCAGTAACACTTGGTGACGTGGTGAGTCCCATAAGTGCAGTTCAAGCTGGTGAGGTGGCAAGCACAAGTAGTGTCCCGCTGCCACCAAGAAGAAGACAAACAGGCCCGTCGTGCCCATAGTGCCCTTCCTGCTGCATTCGCCAATCCTAATAATTGGGAACCCACCGCTTCTGCAGCGCCCGTACTTCCCCCATTCACATCCTCAACCAAATGCAGTCGGCTGCATGAGAGGCATTTTTATGTCCTCCCGAGTACCCCTACCCAACGAACCCCCCAAAAAGATGTTGTGTCTGCAGCAAGCGCGTATATAAGTGTGACACCCGCTATTATTGTCCCTCCTGTCCTGACAATCCTGGTCTTTGCATTGGTGAATGTTTTGAATGCTACCATGCACTAGTTGCGTATTAGCATAGGGTACAGCATTGCACAAACTAGGCACACTTTCACAGGGTCTCCCAAGATACCATCGCATTTTGAGAGACCCGAACCTGGAACCGGTTACAGATATAAAAGTTACAGTTGCAAAAAAAAGTGTAAAAAAAAAAAAAAAAAAACCACAAAAAAATATATAAATTAAAAAAAATAGTTGTCGTTTCATTGTTCTCTCTCTCTCTATTCTCTCTCTATTGTTCTGCTCTTTTTTACTGTATTCTATTCTGCAATGTTTTATTGTTATTATGTTTTATCATGTTTGCTTTTCAGGTATGCAATTTTTTATACTTTACCGTTTACTGTGTTTTATTGTTAACCATTTTTTTGTCTTCAGGTACGCAATTCACGACTTTGAGTGGTTATACCAGAATGATGCCTGCAGGTTTAGGTATCATCTTGGTATCATTCTTTTCACCCAGAGGTCTGCTTTCATGTAAAAGCAATCCTAGCAGCTAATTAGCCTCTAGACTGCTTCTACAAGCAGTGGGAGGGAATGCCCCCCCCCCACCGTCTTTCGTGTTTTTCTCTGGCTCTCCTGTCTCAACAGGGAACCTGAGATTGCAGCCGGTGATTCAGCCAGCTGACCATAGAGCTGATCAGAGACCAGAGTGGCTCCAAACATCTCTATGGCCTAAGAAACCGGAAGCTACGAGCATTTCATGACTTAGATTTTGCCGGATGCTTGTTTTTCGGGGTCCCAGCTAGGCTCCCAAAAAGTCTCACACATGTGGTATCCCCGTACTCAGGAGAAGCAACAGAATGTATTTTGGGGTGTAATTTCACATATTCCCATGGCATGTGTGAGCAATATATCATTTAGTGACAACTTTTTGTAATTTTTATTTTTTATTTTTTTTGTCATTATTCAATCACTTGGGACAAAAAAAATAATATTCAATGGGCTCAACATGCCTCTTAGAAATTTTCTTGGGGTGTCTACTTTCCAAAATGGGTCATTTGGGGGGGGGGTGTTTGTACTGCCCTGCCATTTTAGCACCTCAAGAAACGACATAGGCAGTCATAAACTAAAAGCTGTGTAAATTACAGAAAGTGTACCCTAGTTTGTAGACGCTATAACTTTTGCGCAAGCCAATAAATATACGCTTATTGACATTTTTTTACCAAAGTCATGTGGCCGAATACATTTTGGCCTAAATGTATGACTAAAATTGAGTTCATTGGATTTTTTTTATAACAAAAAGTAGAAAATGTCATTTTTTTCAAAATTTTCGGTCTTTTTCCGTTTTTAGCGCAAAAAATAAAAAATGCAGAGGTGATCAAATAACATCAAAAGAAAGCTCTATTTGTGGGAAGAAAAGGACGCAAATTTTGTTTGGGTACAGCATTGCATGACCGCGCAATTAGCAGTTAAAGCGACGCAGTGCCAAATTGTAAAAAGTGCTCTGGTCAGGAAGGGGGTAAATCCTTCTGGGGCCGAAGTGGTTAAAGCAGACCTTCGGTAATTTTTTCATCTTTC
The DNA here is from genome assembly GCA_037952925.1 of Lithobates clamitans. NCBI lineage: Eukaryota > Metazoa > Chordata > Amphibia > Anura > Ranidae > Lithobates > Lithobates clamitans. Next base: position 18,922,769 of record JBBGZY010000438.1, read on the forward strand.
CATCTATTAAATCTTCTGCCCTTGTTGTTTTAACTTTGGATAGTAAAACAATTTTTTCAGCCAGTAAATACCTTATATAGCCCACCCACTTCCTGTTTCTTGTCTGTCATTAGCCTAGGTTTATGACATCATACACAGCTCTCTCTCTCACTCTTGTGAGAGTTTGCCAGGAAGGGGGGTGAGTCATAAGAGGGCCAATAAGAGCTGCAGGGCTGCAGAGCTGGAGGTGTGCCTCTGTGTGTCTGTGTAAATTCGGGAAGTGAACAGGCAGCAGCTTCAGCTGCCCACAGTTAAAATGGTTGCAGCCAGACTCAGTGGAGGGAGATTTCTGCAGCATATTTGGCAAGTAGAGAATCACAGTATATATAAAATACTATGCAAAGTGGTTGGAGGGAAGCTTCTGAATGGCAAAGATGTTTTTATTACAAATTATGTGGGCAGACTGCAGTTCCTCTTTAACAACAATGACTCATCCCTGCTGTCAGTGGGGGGTTCCCCACTGACCACAGGATGTAAACAAAGGAGCCAACATAAAAAGAAATTACGAATTTACACAGGTCCCCTCCCCCAGATCCACACTAGGCCCTTGGGTTTAGGTATGAATTGTGGGGATGATCTAATGGCAGATATAAAGAAAAAAATGGCATGAGGTTCCCCCCAATCCATGCCAGTATTGGGACACCTGCCTTTACGTCTTATGCCCCGTACACACGGTCGGATTTTCCGACGGAAAATGTGTGATAGGATCTTGTTGTCGGAAATTCTGACCATGTGTAGGCTCCATCACACATTTTCCATCGGATTTTCTGACACACAAAGTTTGAGAGCAGGCTATAAAATTTTCCGACAACAAAATCCGTTGTCGGAAATTCCGATCGTGTGTACACAAATCCGACGGCACTTTTAGAAAAAAAAGTCCTCTGATGTACACCCATCTCAATCACTCTATTTAGCCACATAGGTCTACATCAGTCATGATGAAGGATGGCCACCAACCCTGCACCCCGCCGAAGCCAACTGCTAGCACTGCTTGCTTAATGACAGTCCTGCCCCCCCCACCGCTGAAGTAAACAAAGGGGGGGTCACCAAGTGACATCACTGGCTGACCCCACGCCCTTATGATGTTACTGAAGATATATACTGTACACTATATTGTCTAAAGTATTGGGACGCCTGCTTTTACACCTGCATGAACTTTAATGGTATGGTAAGTGCCACGCATGCTCAGAATAAATAAAGAGATGAAAGCTATTGGCCACTGACCCGTTTATAGTCCCGACGTACGTGTTTTACGTCACCGCGTTTAGAATGATCAGATTTTCCGACAACTTTGTGTGACCGTGTGTATGCAAGACAAGTTTGAGCCAACATCCGTCGGAAAAAATCCTAGGATTTTGTTGTCGGAATGTCCGAACAAAGTCCGACCATGTGTACGGGGCATTAGTCCGTAGGGTTAAATTCTGAGTTGGCCCACCCTTTACAGCCATAACTCTTCTGGGTAGGCTGTCCACAAGGTTTAGTGTTGTATCTATGGAAATGTTTAACCATTCTACCAGAAGCGCATTTGTGAGGTCAGGCAATGATGTTTGACAAGAAGGCCTGGCTCGCAGGCTCCATTCTAATTCATTCCAAAGGTGTTCTATCGGGTTGAGGTCAGGACTGTGCAGGCAAGTCAAGTTACTCCTCCACAAACTCCCTCATCCATGTTTTAATGAATCTTGCTTTGTGCACTGGTAAAAATCATTTGGTGGAGAGGGGATTTTAGTATGGGGTTGTTTTCAGGGGTTGGACTTTTCCTCTTAGTTCCATTGCAAGGAGCTCTTGAGGCATCAGCATACCAAGACATTTTGGACAATTTCATGCTCCCAACTTTGTGGGAACAATTTGGGGATGCCCCTTCCTGTTTTAACATGATTGCCCTCCAGTGCACAAAGCAAGGTCCATAAAGACATGGATGAGAGAGTTTGGGGGGAGGAACTTGACTGGCCTGCACAGAGTCCTGACCTCAACCCAATAGAACACCTTTGGGATGAATTAGAGCAGAGACTGCGAGCCAGGCCTTCTCATCCAACATCAGTGCCTGACCTCACAAATGCTCTTCTGGAAGAATGGTCCAACATTCCCATAGACACACTCCTAAACCTTGTGGACAGTCTTCCTAGAAGAGTTGAAGCTGTTATAGCTGCAAAGGGTGGGCCAACTCAATATTGAACTCTTCAGACTAAGACTGGGATACCATTAAAGTTCATGCAAGTGTAAAAGCAGGCGTCCCAATACTTTAGACAATATAGTGTACAGTATATATCTTCAGTAACATCATAAGGGCATGGGGTCAGCCAGTGATGTCACTTGGTGACCCCCCCTTTGTTTACTTCAGCGGTGGGGGGGGCAGGGCTGTCATTAAGCAAGCAGTGCTAGCAGTTGGCTTCGGCGGGGTGCAGGGTTGGTGGCCATCCTTCATCATGACTGATGTAGACCTATGTGGCTAAATAGAGTGATTGAGATGGGTGTACATCAGAGGACTTTTTTTTTTCTAATAAAGGACTTGTCAAAAACGAATGTGTTGTGTGTTTATTTTACTTGACTTTTCTTGCTGAATGAGTAAGTTATGTACCTCAAACTTATTCACATAGGGGAGGTCAGGATCTGGGGGCCCCCTTGTTAAACAAAGTTTCCAGAATCTGATAAGTTACCCCGCACCCCCACAACCATCGGGCCAGGGTTGTGAGGAAGTGGTCCTTGTCCTCATCAACATGGGGATAAGGTGCTAAGCCAGGTTGCCCCACCAGTGTACCCCCCAGGCTCTGCATGCTTGGACAAGGGTCTGGTATGAATTTTTGGGGGACTTCATGTCCTTTTTTTGTATTTTTGGCTTGAGGTCTCCCCAAAATCCATACCAGACTGGAAATGGCTTGTATGAATTGTGGGGGGACTCATGCAGTTTTTTTTTCACTGTGAGCTTTTTTGTTTACATTCAGCTGTCAACGGGAAATCTGCTATCCATATTTGGATTAAGTTTGTTAATTCGCATGGCTGCTTGAGGTGTAGAATAGATGTTTGAAATCCAAGACATCATGTGCCATATGTCAATGTGGACTTCAAAAATTGCCAATCTACCCAGTTAAAGACTGTTTGTAGGCAAAAACATAAGGGGTAAGGCCTCTGACTGGGCAACATGTATAAGATCAATAACCTTTTTAGTGTTGTGTAGTGTTTTCGATTAAAATGCTGCAAAGTATGAGCAATCAAGGCTGAGTTCATAACTTTGGAACCTCAGAATTAGTCATGTGAGCCACATAGATCCATGCTTGTGGGCCTACCCACAAACCTTGGCATAAAATAAAACACAAATCTGTAGTGGGGAAACTTCCTCTTCGCTTGAACTTTCTGGAATGAATGCCCAGCATCCCTCGCACAAACCACCCTTGTGGCTCCAGCCAACCCATCTGACCTTGAGCCTCTAATCCGATAGGACCTACACCCCTTCCACACTGAACTAACATCATTTAACCCTTTTTGCTCCCCTTATTAATTCTGACCCCTTGTCCATTTTCTCTTCTTCGGGTCTTACTTTCTAAAAAATCAGCTAGAAAATTCTCAAAATTTACGCGCTGCCTGCGTCACATTATTGCTCTCTGGATACCTTTGTATGATTTTCTCTTACATCCTGTCCTAGTGACAAAATTGTAACCAAGGCAAGAAGTGAGTGGGATCTTACCAATGATAACACAATAAATATGTCAATAAAACATATCCCCTTTTCCATTCATAACTTAAAAAATTAAATTGGTATTACACTGTAATGCCCCGTACACGCGGTCGGATTTTCCGATGGAAAATGTTCGATGGGAGCATGTTGTCTGAAATTCCAACCATGTGTAGGCTACATCGGACATTTCCCATTAGAAATTCCTTCACACAAAATTTGAGAGCTGGTTCTCAAATTTTCTGACAACAAAATCTGTTGTCGTAAATTCCGATCGTGTGTACACAGTTCCGACACACAAAGTTCCACGCATGCTCGGAATCAAGGAGAAGAGCCGCACTGGCTACTGAACTTCATTTTTCTTGGTTCATCGTACGTGTTGTATACGTCACCACGTTCTTGACGTTCGGAATTTCCGACAAGATTTGTGTGACCGTGTGTATGTCAAGTTTGAGCCAACATCCGTCAGAAAAAATCCATGGATTTTGTTGTCGGAATGTCCGATCGTGTGTACACGGCATAAGAGTTTCTTAATTCCTGCTAAAAAATGTTTGAAATACAGTGGGGCAAAAAAGTATTTAGTCAGCCACCAATTGTGCATGTTCTCCCACTTAAAAAGATGAGAGAGGCCTGTATACCTCAACTATGAGAGACAAAATGTGGAAACAAATCCAGACAATCACTTTGTCTGATTTTTGAAAGAATTTATTTGCAAATTATGATGGAAAATAAGTATTTGGTCAATATCAAAAGTTCATCTCAATACTTTGTTATATATCCTTTGTTGGCAATGACAGAGGTCATACGTTTTCTGTAAGTCTTCACAAGGTTGTCACACACTGTTGCTGGTATGTTGACCCATTCCTCCATGCAGGTCTCCTCTAGAGCAGTGATGTTTTGGGGCTGTCGCTGGGCAATACGGACTTTCAACTCCCTCCAAAGGTTTTCTCTGGGGTTGAGATCTGGAGACTGGCTAGGCCACTCCAGAACCTTGAAATGCTTCTTACGAAGCCACTCCTTCATTGCCCGGGCGGTGTGTTTGGGATCATTGTCATGCTGAAAGACCCAGCCAAGTTTAATCTTCAATGCCCTTGCTGATGGGAGGTTTGCGCTCAAAATTTCACGATACATGGCCCCATTCATTCTTTTATGTACACGGATCAGTCGTCCTGTTCCCTTTGCAGAGAAACATCTCCAAAGCATGATGTTGCCACCCCCACGCTTCACAGTAGGTATGGTGTTCTTTGGCTGCAACTCAGCATTCTCTCTCCTCCAAAAACGACGAGTTGTGTTTCTACCAAACAGTTCTACTTTGGTTTTATCTGACCATATGACATTTTCCCAATCCTCTTCTGGATCATCCAAATGCTCTCTAGCAAACCCTTAGACGGGCCCGGACATGTACTGGCTTAAGCAGGGGGACACGTCTGGCACTGCAGGATCTGAGTCCCTGCGGCGTAGTGTGTTACTGATGGTAGCCTTTGTTACGTTGGTCCTAGCTCTCTGCAGGTCATTCACTAGGTCCCCCGTGTGGTTCTGGGATCTTTGCCCACCATTCTTGTGATCATTTTGACCTCATGGGGTGAGATCTTGCGTGGAGCCCCAGATCGAGGGAGATTATCAGTGGTGAATGTCTTCCATTTTCTAATTATTGCTCCCACAGTTGATTTCTTCACACCAAGCTGCTTGCCTATTGCAGATTCAGTCTGGTGCAGGTCTACAATTTTGTTTCTGGTGTCCCTCGACAGCTCTTTGGTCTTCACCATAGTGGAGTTTGGAGTGTGACTGTTTGAGGTTGTGGACAGGTGTCTTTTATACTGATAACAAATTCAAATAGGTGCCATTATAACAGGTAATGAGTGGAGGACAAAGGAGCCTCTTAAAGAAGAAGATACAGGTCTGTGAGAGACAGAAATCTTGCTTGTTTGTAGGTGACCAAATACTTATTTTCTACCATAATTTGCAAATAAATTATTTCAAAAATCAGACAATGTGATTGTCTGTATTTGTTTGCACATTTTGTCTCTCATAGTTGAGGTATACCTATGATGACAATTACAGGCCTCTCTCATCTTTTTAAGTGGAAGAACTTGCACAATTGGTGGCTGACTAAATACTTTTTTGCCCTACTGTATACCCACTATAACTTAAAGGTTTTTAAGCTGCTAATATAAAATGAGAAAAAAAAAAATAAATGCGTATTGAGACAAAATATCTAATTTATAGTGTTACTGACATTTAGAGCATTAATATCACAAAGGGTTTATTACTATCTAATGCTGAACTCCCTATTTTTGGTGTCCCATAGTCAGCAATACAATAAAATCATACATATCAGATCGGAGGGAGTAAAAATGTAAAATGTTTACTAGTTTTTTGTTTAGTGCCAAATCCTCTTGCATGTCAGAAAGTCCTAGAAGTTGTACAGTTGAGGTTAGACCTGGCATATATACTGTATATATAACTAAATCATATCATCACTGAATGTCCAATGTGACTTATGGGAATGTTTTGAAAAACAATACAATTTGCTTTCCAAGAGTAATGGCAGCTTGGGCTAATTTCTTTTAGTATGATCAATCTTGCCCTGCTTCTTGGGACTGACAGATTGTCTGGAGAGAGGCAGAAATTGGAAAGCAGAAATAACAGGAAGTATTGACTTAGCAGGGCTGCTTTCTTTATGGCATTATAAACTTTCTCCTTTAGTCGCACCAGTAATACAGTGATGTTTCTTTTCTTGTTTTATTTACTTTCTCTTTACTTTGATCATAAAATGAATAATGGAAGCTGATCTAAGAATAAAAAACTCAGAACGTCTTAATAAACTCAAGCCATTTTTCTTAGGTGCAAATAATTTACAGACTGAGAGAAATAGAGCAACACTTAAGGGGATGCTTGGAGTTTTGCTACAATGTATTCAGCCAGAGAAAACAAAAATATACATAATATTCCTTAACTCATATATTTATATACTTTTCTACACTTTTTGTGACACATCTAATTAATCTGCATAAATGTAATTATATATAAAATAGTATAACTTACTGTATATACAAATACATTATACCTTGAAAAGTGATAAAAAGACTGCCCAAAGTCTTATAACATTTAAAGACACTGAAGTCATTTGTGACTTTTTGTCCCCTTTGTGTTTTTTAATTAAATATTTGGTATTGCATTCTATTTCAAGTCCATATTTTTTGTTGAACTTATTGGAAAGTGCTGTGATTAGGGAACTCCCAAGGTATGTTAATAAAAAGCATTTAAAGAAAATACTGTTCCTGGCCAAATTGATTTTTTAATAATAATAACAATAATAATAATTATTAAATAAGTGCATCCTCACTTGTAATGTTGTAATGGTGGTAGGCCAAGGAAGTGGCTAGGGCTGGTAATGGTGACAGTGGCATTCCAGGAGATGTGACAAGAGCTGAAAATCAAAACAGGCCAGCAGATGCCACAGAAGTGGATAATAGCTCCTGTGGCAGGAGCAGGCCAGCAGAGGTGGCAAGAGCTGGTAATACTGACAGCAGCAGGCTAGGAGAGGTGGCAGGAGCTAGTAGGTTGGACAGGCCAACAGAGGTGGCATGAGATTCTAATGGTGGCAGGCCAACAGAAGTGACAAGAGCTAGTAATGGCGACAGTGACAGGCCAGGAGACGTGGTAGGAGCTGGAAATGGAGAGAGGCCATAGGATGCCACATGAGCTGGTAATAGTGGTAGGCCAGCAGAAGTGGCAAAAGCTGGTAATGGTGGCAGTGGCAGGTCGAGGGGTGGCAGGAGCTAGTTATGTTGACAGGGCAGCAGAAGTGACAGGAGTTTTTAATGGCATAATGTACCTTTTTTTTTTTGGGGGGGGGGGGTTAGTTGTTCTACAAGGAATCATTTAGTCAATAGCAGCAGCTACACAGGTTTTGTAATTATTGCTGATCCAGAACTGGTTCAATTTTATGAAAGTGAGCCAGTTCACAGTGTCAGGTGACAGACAGGTTTGTGCCTCTGTCCCAAAACATCTTACTGTGCTGAAGGTACTTGCAGACAGCAAAACCAGAAGCTCCAGTCCATAATGTGCAAGCTCTGGCCAGTAGACCAATGTGAAAAACCTAATAGTCCATAGAAGCCCCACTTCAAAGAGTGGCTGCATCAGCCCTGGCCTCTGGGCAACAGGTTCTTCCACTGTATCTCCTTTTAGCATTTTCTTCCCCCTTTGGGATGGTAGCACGAGATCTGCCATTTTCTCTTTTATCTGGAATCTGTGTTACTGAGGAAAAATCTCACCCCACCAACATACAACTTCTGGGGTTCGGAAGGGGTGAAATGTCCCCTAGGAAGCCTGCCTTATGTTCTCCTCACCACCAGGACCCCAACCCACCTCCTCCTTGTACTGCTCCTCTACCTCCTGATGCCTCTGTCTCAATGGAGCCACCAGATGATGTTATTGAGAATGAGGAGGTAGAGGTGACTGTACTGCCACTATCATTGAGGTGCAGGGCATGAGGTGGCCTCTCCAGTTTATGCAGTGTGTCCTATTATGCATCATTCCCAGCAAATGTATCCATGTACCCAGGGATGAAAAGGAGACTTCCCAATCCATGTATGCTGGACCAGGACACATTTCAGTAAAGTAATGGCTTTTTGTGTAAAAAATGGTGGCTGGGAACTTTCCACTGTGGTGTAGTACAGGCCCTAAAACTCACAAAGGTGTGACTCCACCAGCTAAAATTGGAGCAGCTGTAAAGCTAGTAGTTTTTCCAAGGTAGCATAGAGATACTGGGCATGATTAAGGGACATTGTTTTCTTCCATTTCAGCAGCTGTGAAAGAGACAACTACTGTATGTTGTCATTATCAAGGATTCTGCTACAAATGGGGGGGGAGGGGGGGTGTAGTTGGGAGCATAGGCACAGAAGCCTGGGCATGCACACACACGTACAAACACACACACATGTGTGTTTGAGCATTAGGGTGCACATCCTAATGCAATAGGCTGCACACACCTATGGTTACGAGTCATGTGGCAAGATTCAAGCATATGCCTGGACCTTTGCAACACGGCCCCTGCTGATCAGCACCCTTTGTTTTCTTCCATTTCAGCAGCTGTGAAAGAGACAACTACTGTATGTTGACATTATCAAGGATTCTGCTATAAATGGGGGGGGGAGGGGTGTAGTTAGGAGCATAGGCACAGAAGCCTGGGCGTGCACACACACACGTACAAACACACACATGTGTTTGAGCATTAGGGTGCACATCCTAATGCAATAGGCTGCACACACCTATGGTTACGAGTCATGTGGCAAGATTCAAGCATATGCCTGGACCTTTGCAACATGGCCCCTGCTGATCAGCACCCTTTATTGATTTTTCATACGTTAAGCCTCTCAAACCCTTTGTCAGACTTCCCTACTTATTGTTTGAGGCCACAGATGTGGCATCATATGCAGACAGAGAATCTTGTGGGTGAGGAGAGAGAATCAGAATGTTGTGTTTTGGTGAAGTTAACAATGTAGTAATTTGGTGTGCAAAATTGTATCACACAAGTAAGTGGTGATGTGCTGCAAATGAAAGGTAGATTTGCATGTGCCAATCATAAGTTCAGGCTGCTGATGAAATTTAAAAAAAACCCTAGCAACATTACATATAATAAGAATAAATATACCGCCTCAGATAATAAAATTTAAAACACTAAACGCAATCCCATAAACAATAAACCACAGCCCTATTTTTTTTTTAACCTAGCTGAAAGTAAAATAAATAAATACAATAAATTAAAATAAAATAGAAGAAAAAATCCCAAATAAAAGAAAAAAAAGGCTGCAAATTCCTGCTTAACTGTATTTGTTATCATTCTATCATTTCTAAAGTAGTTATGTAACAGTCTTTAGTTGGTAAACATGAGAGCTGAAAAAAGTTTAATATTTCAGAACTGATCCATAAAAAGCTGACTCCAAGGTGATGTACTGTCAGTCCCACATCGATGGTGTCTAGTCATAAATGTCAACAGTGAATGAACACAGTCATTGACGAAGACACAGCCAGTGGCGTGTTTTAAACAGCACAACAGTTTTGATTTGGTACTAGTGTCAACTTCTTGGTAATGTCAAGATGTGCTTTACAGTTTTATTTTGTAACAATCACATTTTGATGGAGTGTTTTAGACTTGTCTCTATGTCTAGTTTTTGACATATTGAACCTTGTACTCTGAAATCAGATGTTGTTCTAGCCCAAAACCAGAATCCTTTCTTATTCCTAACAAATGTTTTCAGGGCTTGAATTGTAATGAATTTAGAGTAGCCTTTAATATACAATTAACTATGATAATCACTTATGTTTTTTTTTTTTTGCATTCTAGATTGACAGCTAAAGCAGTTGCTGTGCTTCTTCCGATTCTTGGAAGCTCCTGGATCTTTGGGGTTCTTGCTGTAAATGAGCAGTCTATAGTATTCCAGTATATGTTTGCTGTTTTCAATTCTTTACAGGTATGCAAAATTTAACATATTAGCTCATAAAGCAATAGAAAGTGTTAGCTGAATCATTTGTTATTATTTAAATACTTTACGGTTTAAGGGATTCACTTTTCGTAGTCTATAATAGATCCACAAGATTAGTGTCGCAATACAAAATATCTATGCTAACTGTAATTAATGCTTGGGATTTAGGTGCAACAGCATTAGGCATATGGCATAGCATTGAGAATTGCAGATGAAACCTTATTCCTCCTTAAATGTGGAAAATATAATTATTTTAACAGCTTAGACAATATAATACAGTTTTGTAGTTATCAGTAGAATAATTGCACCTCCTAATGACTGCTGTTCTCTTCTTTTTTATATTTCAGGGATTTTTCATATTTCTATTCCACTGCCTGCTTAATTCTGAGGTAAGTTAACCATAAAAACAAGTTAACAACCAACATTGATTGGTATTATATTTAAAACTGAACTTTGTAGGTTATTTGATTAACCAATACCCCCCTCCCCCACACACTTGCTCCCACTAAGGACAATAAACTTTAAAAAATTAACTGGTATAAACAAGTATCAAGTGCAGTTACCATGTACAGTAATGCCCAAGCATCATAAAGTAAACAAAAAACTTCCTTTAGTTAGGTGCATAAAGAGAAAATACACAAACAACAAACAGAGTTATTTTAGCAAGAGGAAGCCATCTTGAAAAGAAGAACATAGACCTCTGAAACTTCACTTCATTTGAGATTATGCGTCAGGCATGCCTTCTTATGACAGAGGAAATCTTTCATTCTAAATTACAACGTGGCAAAAAAAATGTGCAAAAGCTTTGTGCATTACCTCAAAACTATTTATTTATTAAAAATGCAAAAACAAATGGCTAAATCACTGACTGATTTTGAGGGGTATACCCCGCAAAATGGGTCAGCCATTTAATTTGCTGCCTAGTGGGGCCCAGACCTCCATACAGAACATATGCATCTTGGTCTGATGTAGGTACTGAGATTTTATCCATTTACTTTTATTCACGTCTATTGTTATTTCTCTTTTGTGAGCATGTTTTTGCACTTTTAATAAATAAAGTGTTTTGAAGTAATATACAAAGCTTTTGCGCCCCTTTTTTTGCCATTCTGTTAAAAAACTTTCTTTACCTGAACTGACTGAGCCAAATTATTTGTTTCACATACTCCATCTCCCAAACACGGCAGCTCACAGTGATAGGGTTTCATCAACAGAGGTAGTGCTATCAATTCAGAAAGCAGTAGGCAGGATTAGATATGGCCAGTTGCTGATTGACAATCTACAAACCTGCAAATCAACAGTAACAATGCAGAAACATCATAAAACGTCTTTTATCCTACTGTTGAGCAAGCAGACACCGCCTGCATATAAGTTGCAACATTGCTAAATTAAGCAGCAGTGCAGCATTGTTTCCACACCATCAGAAGAAGCTGCATTAGGTGGATTTTGTTGGCAAACTCAACAGGCATTTGTGGCACTTTGCATGGGGCTATGAGAAAACGGAAAGTACAGATAATTGGGTGCTGCAGTGCATATTTTTCATTGGGAGACTATGGTTCTACTTTAATTTGTCATACATACAAAACTGAAAAAAGCTCCAAGATGGATGTAAGTATTTTACTAAAGATATACTATGTTGTAATAAAGCTGATAAAACACTAGCATACGTAATCACAGCAGTCATCTAAACTAGATAAAAGATATCATGCCTTTCATCATTTTTACAGTAATCTATTTTACCTCTGGTACAGACATAAATCCTTTATTTGTTGAGTTCCCAACAAATTAAGTGCCCAGACTTAATATGGAGGCACAGGCCTACTTTAATTGGAAGATAACAGAAAACCTTTCAGTTGTATACTTTAGACTTGGTTTGGATAGTAGTGAATCCAAGAAAGCACCGTGTAACACAAAGGATGAGCCAAACACCCCCCCCGTTCCGTTCGCACCAGAACTTGCAAACAGGCAAAAAATTTAGACGAACACATGAACACCGTTAAAGTCTATGGGACACGAACATGAAAAATCACAAGTGCTCATTTTAAAGGCTTATATGCAAGTTATTGCCATAAAAAGTGTTTGGGGACCTGGGTCCTGCTCCAGGGCACATGTATTAATGCAAAAAAAAAAGTTTTTTCGGGAGCAGTGATTTTAATAATGCTTAAAGTGAAACAATAAAAATGAAATATTACTTTAAATATAGATAAAACTCATTGAAAAAAATGACATAGGTCATGGGTCCATTACCAGGTCCTTTGGGTCTGGTATGAATATTATGGGGAACCCTGAACCAAAAAAAAAATTGCGTAGGGGTCTCCCCAAAATCCATACCAGGCCCTTCAGGTCTGGTATGGATATTAAGGGGAACCCTGCGGCAAATTTTAAAAAAATGGCGTAGGGGTCCCCTAAAATCCATACCAGACCTGAATTTTAAGAGGAACCATGCGTCAAAATTAAAAAAAATGGAGTATGTAACACTGAGACTACTGGGCAAGGGCTAGTTGGAGATACCAGCAACTTATTCAGACTCCATGGAAAGACCATTTTAAGCACAATGGTATTCAGAAAAGACACTTGAGGATGTTTGCATATACTGTATATTGCAGCTAGAGGTCACTGGAGTGCACAGAAGTACTGGGATCACTGTGCACTGTACACACTGGGATCTCTAGAGACACTGGAGTTTAGGGAGTCACTGGAGATGCTGGGGGTAGTGGAAACATAGGAGTCATTGGAGACACAGGAGTGACTTACAAGGGTCGATGGAGGCACAGGGGTTGCTGGAGTCACAAAGTCACAAGGGATGCTGGTGACACAGGCAGGCTTAGAGGAATGCAGCAGGGGGCTTGGCTAGGTGTAGCAACATATGTATAACAGATACGTGTGCATTCCCCTTTAAGACAGTGAAAAAAAATCTTATCATCAGGATTTAAAATATCTTTTTAGATTGCATAAAGTGTCTGTCCCTTTAAGAGAAATAAGAGTCCACAGGTGAAAACAACAAAGATAATTCTTGTGAGTGAAACTATAAATATATAATAAATATTATATGAGATGCATGTCTCTTTAAAAACCTTGCGTAAAAACCACAACAAATACCGTATTTATCGGCATATAACACGCAGAGGCGTATAACACACACCTTCATTTTAGGAGGGAAGTTTCAGGAAGAAAACTTAAGTTTTAAATAAAGAACTTTTAAGCAAAATAAGGGTCAGTGCGCATCAATTCAGCCTCAGCGTTGTCCATCTGCAGCCTTACAATTGCCCATCAATGCAGTTTGATCAATGCCCATCTGCAGCCTCATGATTGCCCATCAATGCAGCTTGATCAATGCATATCTGCAGCCTCACAATGCAGCTTGATCAATGCCCATATGCAGCCTCACCATTGCCATGAATGCAGGCTGATCAGTGCCCATCTGCAGCCTCACCTCAGATTACTGCTGCCTCGGAGGGGACATGGAGGGAGACGGGACTTCCTATTACAAAGGCCGCTGAGTAAACAGGAGATTCTCGCTGAATGTAATCTGATGGCTCTCGTCCCACCCCCCTCCCCGTTCCCTCCTAGGCAGCCCAAATTGCAGTATCGGCGTATAACACGCACACACTATTTGCACCCGATTTTCAGGGTGAAAAAGTGCGTGTTATGCGCCAATAAATAAAGTAATTGTGCACTAAAACTAACAAAAATCACTCCATCAAAACCTATTCACAGCCGTGTGTCACACCAGCTCAATGTGCCCAGCCCTGGATAGGATTTCAGATTATATGGATCAAATGTGCATAGGATGTATATCAAGTGGCATCACCATGTACCATAAGCAATCCATCCAAAAGCAGTAATTTCAATAAAAATACCACATATACCATGGAGGAGAAGACACAAACTTCACATTAGAATAATTAAAAAATGCATAGGTTTGTTAAAAAATGTCACTCAGTGTTCAGGATATCACAAGCATATACAGCACTCCACCATGATGCCGCCGACAGGTTTGATGACATTACTAACGGAAGGCTCAAGGTTTTCTAACGTCATGCATTCCATGCATGAAAGTGAAAACCCTTCTGTGTTCAGCAGCCCCACCAGCCCCCCTAGTACTCACCTGAGCCTCACCTCATTCCAGCGATGTGCACAAGAGCCTCGGCTCTCCAGGGACTCTCCCTCAATCACAGCCAGTGAGCCAATGAGGAGAGAGAGGGGCAGGGCCAAGCTGCAGCTTTGTGTGTGAATGGAGATGCAGAGCCGAGGCTCGAGAACAAGCCTACTTGGGTGCCCCATTGCAAGCTGCTTGCTCTGGCTCAGCAGGATGGAGGAGCCAAGAGTGCCAACAAGGGACCTGAGAAGAGGAGGATCGGGGCTGCTCTGTGCAAAACCACTGCACAGAGCAGGTGAGTATAACATAACATGTTTGGTATTTAAAGTGATATTAAAGGCTCTTGGCCCTTCCCTCCTGCCAAGTGCCCCCACAGCAAGCAGCTTGCTATGGGGGCATCCGAGCTGAGCTAGTGCTCTGTGTGTCCATTCAGACACAGAGCCGTGGCTCGGTCCGCCCCCTCTCTCTCCTCATTGGCTCACCATTGGAACCATTGAAACCACTGGCGCCCACTGCTGTGTCAGCTAATGACGGACAGCTGAGGCTCTCTTGTAAAACCGCTGGATAGAGATGGGGCTCAGGTAAGTATTAGGGTGGCTGAGGGGGGCTGCTGCACACAGAAGGTTTTTTATCTTAATGCACAGAATGCATTAGGATAAATACAATCTTCTGTCTTTAGAACCACTTTAAAAAAAAAGAAAGCCTGTAATATCACATTAAGTTTAACAAATTGGGCCTTGACCTTGGACAAGAGTAGAACCTCAAGTCTTTCCCTGAGTGCCTGAAGTTCAGAAAAAATGGTCTGAACTTGGGAGTGTTTGTGGATCTCTACAGGGGAATGAATTTGGGAGAACAGGGTTGCCACCTGTTCTAAATATTAATGTGAAACACTCTAAATAATAAGTATCAAATTACCCACAATGTATAATATATACAAAGAATTAAATGGGAAATATAAATCAAATATATCAACAGAGCAAAATATATATGGTGCTCTAGAAATTAACAAAGGTCCTATATACAATCTAATTTGCCAGACCAATCAGAATTGCAGCTGTAGCAAAATAAGTGTCCACTCTGTAACCAAGCCCCATAACCCACTATAGGTAATGTGCAATAAAAGGTCCAAATTTTCTCTATACTTCGAATACCATCAAATTCATCACTACAAGCTGGACCAACAGTGTGCACACCACCAGAAGCCCCTATGGGTGTCTTCTCAGTGTCTGTGTAGGGAGCAGAAAGCGATGCCTCTGTGATTTTCTGCTGCTTCTGCAGCCCTGCATCTGGTATGGCATGGCTGAGGACTCGAGATGGTGCCATATTGGGCACAGAGGCCCTGAGTAAGCAGGGGGAAGAAATGCAAAAGATCCTCAACAAATTGTTTCCGAGGGGCTTTGCTTGTTTTCCTACCCTTGGGCATGAGGTTTGGGGGTTGATAGTGCAGTCATCTGTTGAACTAGAGCACACAGGGAACAGAGCTTTAAGAAGTTGCAGCCTCACATCACCATGTCTTATCCATGCCCCATTTATGTCAAAATGTTGAATTTATGTATTGTTCTTTTTAAATACCAATAAATATTTTGTAAAATATTTTCCCACTTTCCTATACAGCAGAAGTAGAGAAGACCCCCTTGATCACGAGGCTGGTATTTTGAGAGCAGAGGCATATTTTTTTGCCCATTTCCTTATAAAATATGGGGCTAACGGTCATATAGGTTTGAACCAATTTAACAGGGAATACTTTCTTATAGTTTTTTCATATGTCTTGTCTGTTGGATGAGAATTTCTGGGGCGTCACACATTGTTTATCAAAAAACATTCAAAATAGTATATAAAAAAGTGGATCTGTAGATCCTAATCCAGCCAAGGATCACAGGGATGAATCAATTTGTTGGTGAAGTGAATTTCTTAATGTTCACTTATATCTACAGGAAACTAACAATGCCCTTGTAATGTCTATGTAAGGAAATGAATAGACATGCAAAGTATTTCATATTTTCAGTGTCACATTAATTTATAAAATCTTCATTACTCTTGAAACTTGGCTGTCATAAATAGCAGTATGATTTATATCTCCATTTTATGGCACTGGGAAATTTTCACACCTAATGCCGTGTACACACGATTGGATATTCCGACAACAAATGTTTCATAGGAGCTTGTTGTCGGAAATTCCGGCCATGTGTAGGCTCCTTCGGACATTTTTTGTTGGAATTTCCGACAATAAAAATTTGAGAGCTGGATCTCAAATTTTTCGACAATGAAATCCGTTGTCGGAAATTCCGAATTTGTGTACACAATTCCAACGTACAAAATTCCACGCATGCTCGGAATCAAGCAGAAGAGCCACACTGGCTATTGAACTTCATTTTTCTCAGCTCATAGTACATGTTGTACGTCACCGCGCTCTTGACGTTCTGAATTTCTGACAACATTTGTGCGACCGTGTGTATGCAAGACAAGTTTGAGCCAACATCCGTCGGAAATAAATCCCAGGATTTTGTTGTCGGAATGTCCAATCGTGTATGCGGCATTAGTCATTCTGTGCAGAGCAGCCAAATAGGTTGAACAACTTGAATGCAGCCCCTAGCTACCTAAGAAAATGTTTGCATATCATTAGATTTTGAAAGTGTAGAATTATCATTGCTTTTTACATATACTGTTCTACCAATTATTCATCTAGCTCTCCAATTTTTACTGCAAACATATGACATTTACATTAATACTCCATTTTTTACAGTGTCAGCATAAATAATCAGATGAGATTACTTTGGAGATTATATGTTTGGTTCTAGATGAATGTAGATGTCAGTCTTTTTACCTTTCCTAAAGAAAATCTATGTGACGTGGATTGATAAAGCTGTTCACTAATTTACAAGTCAAGGCAAAGAGCATTGATTATGTGTATATGTCATTAGCCTAGGTCTTTCCTATCCTTTTTAACCAGTTGGTCAAGCTGTTCTTTCCATTACTAATAAGCACATTACTATAGACATTGGTTACCATAAACACTACAGACATTGGTGAATTTTAGTGCCGATTAGTACATTAGGACACAGTGCTGTGTCTTACACACCTCCCCTCCCAGACACTGCTGTTCAAGGTGGAAGGGTTGAAACCTTCTTTATGCACATTTTTTTTTAATTTGTACATACAGGTCACAAATTTAGGAAATTTAGTTTCATTCTACAATAAAATAATAAAAAATTAATACAGATATAGTCCCCTCCAGCATCATACAACAAAAAGTCAAAAAATATTGTACATAAAAACAAAATCTAGCCACTTAAAACACACAATAAATAAAATACACACTTGCTTTCAGTCAAAGTATTTTTAATACCACCCATTTCAAAAGCTGGGCAGCCCGGGGAAAAAAACTTTTTGAAGCCTAGTGGTATGGGAGGCTATACTCTTGAACTGCCTGACAGAAGGTAGGACTTTAAAAAATAAAATTAGAAGAAAGGTGGCACACTTTTATATTCACCCAGCCTTTCTTCTGGGTTCTCGCTCTCAGGTTGTTTGAATGGCTGGACCATGATGATATTACTCCCATGATCGTTCCCTGCAGAGAGAGAACAAGGATTTGCCAAAGTAAATAAGGCAGATCTCCTTTCTGACAGGGGATTACAACGAGATCCTGTATTTCTGCTATGCAAGAAGACAGATCTGTGTGTTATCCCAGGCAGCCCATCCCCCATACAGTTAATAAACACACCCAGGGCACACAGTTAACCCCTTCATTGCCCCTGTTTACCCCTTCCCTGCCAGTGTCGTATTTTTAGCGCTGATCACTGTAATAATGTCACTGGTTCCCAAAAAAGTGTCAATGTCAGTTAGGTGTCCGATCTGTCTGCCACAATGTCGCAGTCCCACTAAAAATCACAGATCACCCCCATTACTAGTAAAAGAATAAAAATAAATAAAAATGCCATAAATTTATCGCCTATTTTATAGACTCTAAAACTTTTGCGCAAACCAATCAATATACAGTCAGGTCCATAAATATTGGGACATCGACACAATTCTAATCTTTTTGGCTCTATACACCACCACAATGGATTTGAAATGAAACGAACAAAATGTTCTTTAACTGCAGACTTTCAGCTTTAATTTGAGGGTATTTACATCCAAATCAGGTGAACGGTGTAGGAATTGCAACAGTTTGTATATGTGCTTCCCACTTTTTAAGGGACCAAAAGTAATGGGACAATTGGCTGCTCAGCTGTTCCATGGCCAGGTGTGTGTTATTCCCTCATTATTCCATTTACAAGGAGCAGATAAAAGGTCCAGCATTCATTTCAAGTGTGCTATTTGCGATTGGAATTTGTTGCTGTCAACTCTCAATATGAGATCCAAAGAGCTGTCACTATCAGTGAAGCAATCCATCATTAGGCTGAAAAAACAAAACAAACCCATCAGACAGATAGAAGAAAACATTAGGTGTGGCCAAATCAACTGTTTGGAACATCCATAAAAAGAAAAAACGCACCGGTGAGCTCAGCAACAACAAAAGACCCGGAAGACCATGGAAAACAACTGTGGTGGATGACTGTAGAATTCTTTCCTGGTGAAGAAAACACCCTTCACAACAGTTGGCCAGATCAAGAACACTCTCCAGGAGGTAGGTGTATGTGTGCCAAAGTCAACAATCAAGAGAAGACTTCACCAGAGTGAATACAGAGAGTTCACCACAAGATGTAAACCATTGGTGAGCCTCAAAAACAGGAAGGCCAGATTAAAGTTTGCCAAACAACATCTAAAAAAGCCTTCACAGTTCTGGAACAACATCCTATGGACAGATGAGACCAAGATCAACTTGTACCAGAGTGTTGGGAAGAGAAGAGAATGGAGAAGGAAAGGAACTGCTCATGATCCAAAGCATACCACCTCATCAGTGAAGCATGGTGGTGGTAGTGTCATGGCGTGGGCATTTATGGCTGCCAATGGAACTGGTTCTCTTGTATTTATTGATGATGTGACCGCTGACAAAAGCAGCAGGATGAATTCTGAAGTGTTTTGGGCAATATTATCTGCTCATATTCAGCAAAATGCTTCAGAAGTCATTGGACGGCGCTTCACAGTGCAGATGGACAATGACCCAAAGCCAACTGCGAAAGCAACCAAAAAGTTTTTAAGGGAAAGAATTGGAATGTTATGCAATGGCCAAGTCAATCACCTAACCTGAATTCGATTGAGCATGCATTTCACTTGCTGAAGACAAAACTGAAGGGAAAATGCCCCAAGAAAAAGCAGGAACTGAAGACAGTTGCAGTAGAGGCCTGGCAGAGCATCACCAGGGATGAAACCCAGCGTCTGGTGATGTCTATGCATTCCAGACTTCAGGCTGTAATTGACTGTAAAGGTTTTGCAACCAAGTATTAAAAAGTGAAAGTTTGATGGATGATTGTTAATCTGTCCCATTACTTTTGGTCCCTTAAAAAGTGGGAGGCACATATACAACCTGTTGTAATTCCTACACCTGATTTGGATGTAAATACCATCAGATTGAAGCTGAAAGTCTGCAGTTAAAGCACATCTTGTTCGTTTCATTTCAAATCCATTGTGGTGGTGTATAGAGCCAAAAAGATTAGAATTGTGTCGATGTCCCAATATTTATGGACCTGACTGTACACTTATTGTTTTTTTTTTTTCTTTTCTTTTTACCAAAAATATGTAGCAGAATACACATTGGCCTAAATTGATGAAGAAATTAGATTTTTAAAAAATTTTTATTGGATATATTTTATAGCATAAAATAAAAAATATTGTTTTGTTTTTTTAAATTGATGGTCTTTTTTTGTTTATAGCGCAAAAAAATAAAAACTACAGAGGTGATCAAATACCACCAAAAGAGATCTCTATTTGTGAGAAAAAAAGTACATCAATTTTATTTGGGTACAGGGTCGCACAACCATGCAATTGTCAGCTAAAGTAACACAGTGCCGCATCACAAAAAATGGCCTGGTCATTAAAGGGGTAAGACCTTGCGGGGCTGAAGTGGTTAAGAATGGAGGCAGTGTGGGTGCAAATAGAATGTATGCCTAGTGACGCTTCTACAAATACTACATTTCATACAATACCAAAAAATATTTCAGCGCAGACATGAAAACATGTAAAAGACATATTTGAAAACTACTTTAACAGATTCAAGACTGCAGTCTGCAATGTTTCTCAGCACAATCATTCATGCTGGAAAAACATGAATCTATGTTTTCTTTCACAGCTGGGGGCAAACACAGCTCTGCATGATCCTAGCTGAGACTATGCTGTCATTGACACCTTCCTGTCTCTATTAATGAGTATAGTTCCTTATCATGTGATCACTACAGTATGTCAGCTTTGACATGATCAGTAAATAAACCTTACAGGCAGCAACTGTCAGTGTATCTCTTTCCTTGTGTACTCACTGTGCACAGAGAAAGAACATTTTTTTTTATAAAGAGAACAGTACAGTCTGTAAAAAAAAATTAAATATTTTAACCACTTCCTCGGGTTCCAGTGGTTATATCAGGATAATACCTGCAACTACAGGCATCATCCCAGTATGTATCTTTTCAGCCGGCGATTCCCTTTCAGGGAGAAGTTACTTCTGCGGGTGGTGGAAGTGGGTCACCCGCAGATTACTTCTGCAGGTGGTGGAAGTGGGTCATATCCCCCTCCCATGGCTGCTGCCACCTTTCCCGGGCTCTACTTTCCGATTGCAGATTGCGGGAGCGATTGCTGCCCTGAACAGAGAGAGAGAGGAACTGACATCATTCCTCTCTCTCTGTAACCCCGGAAATCCGAAGCGATGAGTAGTTTGTCACTTCCGGTTCTGCCTCTTTGATCGGCCAGGAAAGCAGCCGTTCAGACCGATCTGTGTCTGATCAGCTGCATGGGAGGCTAGAGGAGAGATTTGGGGTCTAATAGACCCCAGATCTTTCTATAAAGAGGTCCTGTCATGGTCCATGCTGTCACAATGGATGCTGTTCATCTCTTGTGATAGCAATAAACTTAATAATAAAAAAAAAATGTATAAAATAAATAATAATAATAAAACAAATATAAAGCACCCCTGTCCAACCGTGCTTACGTGCAAATCTGAACGCATATGTAAAGGTGATTGCACAACACATGTGAGGTATTGTTGCGAATGTCAGAGCAAGAGCAATAATTCTAGCACCAGGCTTCCTGTGGAACTCCAAACTGGTAATCTGTAAAGGCTTTTAAAGCATAATCTATGGAGAGTCTTAAGCACCAAAGTTTGCCGCCATTCCACAGGCAGATGCAATTTTAAAGCATGACATGTTAGGTATCTATATACTCAGTGTAACATCATCTTTCAAATTATACAAAAAAATTGGGCTTTAGTGCTTGTTTTTTTATTTTTTAAACCATGAAATTGTATTTTTTTTCCAAAAAATTGCGTTTGAAAAACTGCTGTGCAGATACTGTGTGACATAAAAATTGCAACATCCACCATTTTATTCTATAAGGCCTCTTGTAAAAAAATATATAATGTTTGGGGGTTCTATTCTAAGTAATTTTCTTGCAAAATAAAGTAGATTTCTACATGTAGGAGCGAATTGTCAGAATTGGCCCAAATGGGAAGTGGTTAAAAGATAGAAAATAAAAAAAATTACATTGTTTTCAGCTTTCGGTTTGTAATAATACATTTGAGAATGATATTTATTAAAACTTTGTACCAAATAAATGTTTTAAATGTCCTTAACTCCTTGAGTTCCTGAGACTTCACCCCACGCATTTTTTTTTATCTTGGAGTCTTAGTTCTTACCCTATACCTTTTTTAACATTTGAAGTCTGTCATAATTTAATATACATTGTCAGCCTTGGTGTAAGCAGTTATTTTTTTTTTAAACCACAAATATCATAAAAGCAGTAAGTATAATGTTATTTGGATGGGTTAATAGTTCTGAACAGTACTGATATGGGTAACATTGTTTTCTGTGCTATTTCTTTTCAAGGTGAGAGCAGCTTTCAAACACAAAACAAAGGTGTGGTCGCTCACCAGTAGCTCAATTCGCAACATCAATGTGAAGCCTTTCAACTCTGATGTAGTAAGTACAGTTAATGGGTTTTATAGGGCACAGCGGTAACTGTCTTTTGGGTCATTCATTCTTTTACTGCTGTACCTGTATAAAAGCAATTACAAAAGAAAGTGATTACATAATAACACGCAGTGAGAAAAACTCAACTCCAAATGAAAGCAATGTTTACAAGAATATCAAATAAAGCATTTTTTTTTTTAATCTTTCATAAGCCCCCCCCCCCCCCAAGCTAGTCTAGTAAGATAAGGATGCTGAAAACAGTGCACTTTCTAAAAATGTAAAAATTAAATAAGAAAATCATACAAGATGAACACGATACAAATTGAAAACAACCCAATTCAATTTTAATGGCAGCACAGAAATTTTAATAAATAAACAATGTCTTTTATGCTGGCAGGAAAAAACATGCAGTATTTTGCTATGACTAACAAAGTTCAGCTCAGCATGTTATGAATTAGACATTATGTGGTTGATTTACTACTGGCAAAAAGGCTATTTGATTTACAAGGGAAATTGGACTGTGCAAATTAAAGATTTAGCCCAGAGCTTTGTGAATGTGGTGAAATTTCACTTTGCAAAGAATGCCTAATCACATGCAAGGAAAACTAAAAATAGCAGTTTGAACATAATCGAATGATGGAAGTCAAAAGAGCTTCACCTCATTACAGGCAGTCCCTGAGTTACAAAAATCCGACTTACATATGACTCATACTTACAAAGGGAGGGAAACAACAGGAAGTGAGAGGAAATTTACCCCTAGAAAGGGAAATTCACTCCTGTAAGAGTTACCATGGGAAAGTATCTAAGTTCTAGGGTAAATTCCCTTGCCAAATGAACAGTCTATTTGGTTTTAGCAAATTAACTTCTATCTGAGTTTATTTTTCCAACCAGCTCCAAATCTCTCTTGCATCTTGAACAGTTGTGTTATCAAATGTACAAGTTTCCACTGATATTCCTTCAATAACCACTTTGGCTCTCACACCTGTTTACCCCCATGGACCAGACCACGTTTTCACATTTCTGCTCTGTCTATTAATGAATCTATAACTTTGTAATTACTTATGAAAGTGAATTGATACATACTGTATATCATTATTTAGGGGAAAAAAACAGACTTTCTTGTGACCCTAAAGTCCTAAATTTTCTAAATGTATTTGTATTGTAAGGGGGAAAAATAGTAAATATCTGAAAAAATATATATTTTCAAGTTTGAGCAGTAATATTTTTAACACAACTACCATTACTGTGGGGAAAATGTATACATTTTATTCTGCTGCTTGTTCTATTTACTGTAACATTAAAATTACATTTTTGGTACAAAGCATGGTAAAGTTATTTAGAAAAGATTGGATATATTTAATTTTTCACATATTGCATTAGTAATTTAAAGTTCTTACTGATTTAAAACATATATACCCTAAACCACATATGTTTAACAATGTATATATGTGCTTTATAATATATATTTTTTCAACAAATTATTTAAAATACAAACATGGAACAGGAGATAAAACTGTTAAATAGTGCTTATACAGGTTGATTTTCTGAAATGAATGGGTTAAGTAGTAAAAAAAAGGCATGTCCTGGTTAATTAGGAGTTAACTAACTTCCTGTGCACACAATAAACATTCTTCTGTGTCAGCTGCAGCTCTCTCTCTCATAGATTGTTGCCTGTCAAGGAACAGAAGAGATAAGGCAGCTAGTGAGTTACTTTTGCTTTGGTTAACAAATGTTACACTGAATGATTGCTGTGATTGGCTGTCAGAGTGATTATTCAATGAGGAAGGCTTCTGACTGGCTCTCAATCATAGTATTGGGAGCTCATGTTTCTACAGACACCAGGTCTCACAGAGCTGTGCATGGGAGTGAGCAGGGAAGATAAGAAACTGCAGGAAGTCTCCTGGACATATAGGAGACACCTTGTGTACAAGGTGTACAGAGGAGGGGGTTTTATGGATGTATGGAACACACTGAAGGTAGGCAACTGGATATAGGGGAAAAAAATCTGTCTGGATTTGATTAGAAATAGTGTTGCAAATCTCTAACATAGTCTATATGAGAGAATGTTGTTATAGTATTCTGCCATTACAGTATAAGAAAGCTATTGTAAAACAAAGATCATTGGAGGGCAGTAGGTATTGGGGACATGTATGAATGCTAAATGTAAATAAGTAAATAGATAAATATTTGCTAGCTCTCCCTAACCCCACCAACACATAATAACAATATGGCAGAGCCAACCCTTATATAGAAAGGGGGCTGGGTTATCCCTTACTTCAAATGTTTGTCACTCAGCAAGCCAGAAGTAAAGCCTTTTATCACTCCATGATAGGTTGTTCCTTATTTCTGGGGGAAAACCTGCAAAGTGTTTAGTCATAAGTTCACCATTTACAAACTTAATACATTTCAGGGATTTACCACAAACCCAATTGTAGCTGCCAACTTAAACCACATACCAATTTCTATAGTTCAAATGAAGGAGCTCCTCTATTCCTTGCTGTTTCTACCGACTGGCCACTGTATATATACCCCAGATCTCATATTTAAGAGGATCTGTCATGCTTTTTTCTATTACAAGGGATGTTTAGAGCCATTTAAAAAAAAAAAAAAAAACAGTGAAAAAATAAATAAAATAAAGTAAAATAAATAAGAAAAAAAAACATTTTTTTAAAGCGCCCCATCCCGACGAGCTAGCATGCAGAAATAAACGCATACATGAGTAGAGCCCACATATGAAAACGGTGGTCAAACCACACATGTGAGATATCGCTGCGGTAGAGTGAGAGCAATAATTCTAGCCCTAGACCTCTTCTGTAACTCAAAACATGCAACCTGTAGAATTTTTTAAACTAGATTTTTAAGGGTAAAAGTTTGACGTGAGCGGGCGCAATTTACTTGACGTAATATTATATTTCACAATATAAAAAAAAATTGGGCTAAATTTACTGTTGTCTTATTTTTTTATTCAAAAAAGTGAATTTTTTCCAAAAAAAGTGCGCTTATAAGACCGCTGCGCAAATACAGTGCGAAAAAAAGTAATGCATTGAGCACCATTTTATTCTCTAGGGTGTTAGAAAAAAACAATATATAATGTTTAGGGGTTCTAAGTAATTTTCTAGCAAAAAAACCTGTTTTAAACATGTAAACACCTAAAATCCAGAATGAGGCTGGTCCTTAAGTGGTAGAGCTGAAGCTAAGGAGTCTTGGGAACTGCACCAAAGAAATCATTGTCATGCAGGAGAAACCTGCAGCTAAGACTTTAGAGTATACTCTAAATTTCAGTCAGTAATGAAGATTCAGTTTTCTGTTCATCCTTCATCCTTTATCATCTGCCCATTTTTATGTGTTGCTTCAAAAAATAACCTAATCTTTACTTTTAATTGTTAGTTACTTCACTGAATATAGTTTAAACAGCAATGTTAGTGCTGTCAGTGAAATGCTACCAGCATGAAGATAGCGTTCATTCTTTATTCACATGTATGATGCTAGAATGCAAAAGGTTTCTCTTGTGAGGGAAAAATTGGCAACCTTTGTGACATGGACAGCTTTATTTGTCTTCCAGATGAATGGGAACAGAGCCAATACATCTCCAACCAAGATGAATACATGGGACAAAAGCAGCAATTCCGCCAACCGAATTGACTTGTCTGCAGTCTGATCATAAGAGGGATTTTGCCAAGAAAAAAAAAATCACTGGAGGCCTTCATGTATATGTTTGTCTTTTCTCATGCAGCTAAAGGCTCCTTCTCCTCCCTTTTAATAATCATAAGTATCTTCTGCCATGTTTTACTACAGGGAGGGTTTTAGTTTCCTAGCATGAAGAAACCAATTTGTCTTCAAGCAGAGACAACTTCAAAGACACAGCTCTAAACAACTGTTGCTCACCATGGCAGTAAGTGCCAGGATGCCTTAGAGATTGTATTGAGCTACGTATCTACAAAACACCATAAAAAATAAAATGATGTTATATTGTGCAATACACTTTCATATAAAACTAATTATTGTAGGATTACTTTCCTGTGACTTCAGTGACTTTTATGAAAGACAGTTCACAGCTTTCTCTGACAAATCCTCCTCACATGCACCAAATCTTGGATAGACTCTGTAATGAAAAAACATTGTTTTGTTTATCTGTGCTCTGCTGACTATCCTCTTCGTTCTATTAATTTATGAAACACTTGTATTGGTAGAGACAGGTAATACATCGGGGGATCTTTTTAAAGTAAACAATTTTCTTTTCTGTACTTTAGTGCTGTGAATAAACTGGTAGCATGACCACCAACATGTTACAGTTTTACAAAAGACGAAGTGTCCTGGTGAGACACAAAAGCTTTTATCTGCTGTTATCTTATGTGTTTTCTCAACCATAGACTTTGGTTGAGATGTAATTTAAAGTGGGTGGCAACTGCTCTTCTTATCTTTTATGTAAAAGGAAACTAGTATTTCTTCTATTAAATTTCACTTAAACTGACCAAAGTAAGGTTTTGTTGTGTATAACAAATATTTTTTTTATCTGGCATTTTGTAAATTGTTATCAATGATTGTAGAAGAGATAAATTACTCTGTATGAAAAATCCATGATTTATTTGAAAACAAACTTTTGACTTAACAAATGTTCTGAATGTTGTGTGCCATTCTCACAAACAAATGGTGGTGTATCCATGCAGAACAATTGGATTGTCTTCACATCAGAAGTGATATTTAACCAACAATGCACTTTCATAAGATATCCCATAAATCCTTAGCAATCCTTAATAAAAGTACAGATTTTATAAATGTATCAAGAAAAGATTATGCTAACTGACCTACCAAGGCTAATATCCTCCATTGCCCTCAATGGCCTAGCCATAGAAGATAATGGTCGTTCCTGCAGTAGTTTGCTGTATACATCTGTTTTTCTCTATTGATGGGCTTGGCACAATCATTTTAGAGGCCAGTGCTTGATGCCTTAAACACTGAAGTCCTGGACAGGACACATTCCATTTGCCTGCATCTGGTATCAAGTAGCTGTAGGTGCACATCCATTAGACTATGTAAATTGCTCACATGCCTCTTTTCCTCTTCTGAACCTCCTATGCAAATACCACCTTTGTAGCAGTTAGAGCATGGTTACTGTATGTGCTCACCTTCCTCCATATGTGTCTTTATACATGCATTGAGATGCAGTAAGCACTTTAACAAACACTAAAATCCAAGAGCATTAGTTATTAATATTATGTGCTTTCTCCAGAATGATATGTCGTGTGTGTATGTATGTATACAGTGTGTATATATATATATATATATATTATATATTCATATACATAAAGTACAAGCAATTTCAAAATGAGTAACATACCTGGATAATATCTACAATGCATGCACTGTATGTAAATATATATATATATATATATATATATATATATATATATATATATATATATATATATATATATATATATACACACACACACACACAGTATCTCACAAAAGTGATTAATAATAATATTTTATTATAACTTTTCATGTAACAACAATGAAGAAATGACACTTTGCTACAATGTAAAGTAGTGAGTGTACAGCTTGTATAACAGTGTAAATTTGCCGCCCCCTCAAAATAACTCAACACACAGCCATTAATGTCTAAACCGCTGGCAACAAAAGTGAGTACACCCTAAGTGAAAATGTCCAAATTGGGCCCAATTAGCCATTTTCCCTCTCCGGTGTCATGTGACTCATTATGCCCTGTACACACGGTCGGACATTGATCGGACATTCCGACAACAAAATCCATGGATTTTTTCCGACGGATGTTGGCTCAAACTTGTCTTGCATACACACGGTCACACAAAGTTGTCGGAAAATCTGATCGTTCTGAACGCGGTGACGTAAAACACGTACGTCTTGACTATAAACAGGGCAGTAGCCAATAGCTTTCGTCTCTTGATTCATTCTGAGCATGCATGGCACTTTGTGCGTCGGATTTGTGTACACACGATTGAAATTTCCGACAATGGATTTTGTTGTTGGAAAATTTTATAGCAAGCTCTCAAACTTTGTGTGTCGGAAATTCCGATGGAAAATGTGTGATGGAGCCCACACACGGTCGGAATTTTCGACAACAAGGTCCTATCACACATTTTCCGTCAGAAAATCCAACCGTGTGTACAGGGCATAGGTGTTACAAGGTCTCAGGTGTGAATGGGGAGCAGGTGTGTTAAATTTGGTGTTATCACTCTCACTCTCTCATACTGGTCACTGGAAGTTCAACATGGCAACTCATGGCAAAGAACTCTCTGAGGATCTAAAAAAAAAAAATGTTGCTCTACATAAAGGGGGCCTAGGCTATAAGCATATTGCCAAGACTAGGGATGAGCTTCGAGTCCAACTCATGTTTGACTCGAACATCAGCTGTTCGCAAGTTCGCCGAACAGCGAACAATTTGGGGTGTTCACGGCATTCAAATTCGAATGCCGCGGAACAACCTTTAAAAGTCTATGGGAGAAATCAAAAGTGCTAACTTTAAAGGCTTATATTCATGGTATTGTCATAAAAAGTGTTTGAGGACCTGGGTCTTGCCCCAGGGGACATGGATCAATACAAAAAAAAGTTTTAAAAACGGCCGTTTTTTCGGGAGCAGTGATTTTAATAATGCTTAAAGTGAAACAATAAAATTGTAATATCCATTTAAATTTCGTACCTGGGGGTGTCTATAGTATGCCTGTAAAGGGGCGCATGTTTCCCGTGTTTAGAACAGTCTGACAGCAAAATGACATTTCAAAGGAAAAAAGTCATTTAAACTACTCGCAGCTATTAATAAATTGCCGGTCCGACAATACACATAAAAGTTCATTGATAAAAACGGCATGGGAATTCCCCACAGGGGAACCCTGAACCAAAATTTTTTAAAAAATGACTGGGGGTCCCCCTAAATTCCATACCAGGCCCTTCAGGTCTGGTATGGATATTAAGGGGAACCCCGGCCAAAATTTTTTTAAAAAATGGCATGGGGTCCCCCTCAAAATCTATACCAGACCCTTCAGGTCTGGTATAGATTTTAAGGGGAACCCGGCACCAAAATTTTAAAAAAAAATGGCGTGGGGTCCCCCCAAAAATCCATACCAGACCCTTATCCGAGCACGCAACCTGGCAGGCCACGAGAGCGCGTCCCCCTCTCCTGAACCATACCAGGCCACATGCCCTCAACATTGGCAGGGTACTTTGGGGTAGCCCCCCAAAACACCTTGTCCCCATGTTGATGAGGACAAGGGCCTCATCCCCACAACCCTGGCCAGTGGGGGTCTGCAGGCGGGGGGCTGATCGGAATCTGGAAGCCCTCTTTAACAAGGGGACCCCCAGATCCCGGCCCTCCCCCCCTGTGTGAAATGGTAAGGGGGTACAAAATTACCCCTACCATTTCACTAAAAAACTGTCAAAAATGTTAAAAATGACAAGAGACAGTTTTTGACAATTCTTTTATTTAAATGCTTCTTCTTTCTTCTATCTTCTATCTTCCTTCGGTTTCTTCCTCCATCTTCTTCTTCTTCTGGTTCTTCTGGTTCTTCCTCTGGTGTTCTCGTCCGGCATCTCCTCCGCAGCGTCGGTGTCTTCTTCCCTTCTTCTCCTCGGGTTGCTCCGCACCCATGATGGCATGGAGGGAGGCTCCCACTCTTCTCTTCATCTTCTTCTCTTCATCTTCTTCTCTTCTTCTTCTCTTCATCTTTTCAGGCCGCTCCGCATCCATGATGGCATGGAGGGAGGCTCCCGCTGTGTGACGTTTCTCCTCTTCTGACGGTTCTTAAATAATGGGGGAGGGGCCATCCGGTGACCCCGCCCCCCTCTGACGCATGGTGACTTGATGGGACTTCCCTGTGGCATTCCCCATGATGCCAAGAAGAAGATGAAGAGAAGAAGATGAAGAGAAGAGCGGGAGCCTCCCTCCATGCCATCATGGATGTGGAGCGGCCCGAGCAGAAGAAGGGAAGAAGACGCCGCGGAGGAGGAGATGCCGGACGAGAACACCGGAGGAAGAACCAGAAGAATTAGAAGAACCAGAAGAAGAAGATGGAGGAAGAAACCGAAGGAAGATAGAAGAAAGAAGAAAGAAGAAGCATTTAAATAAAGGAATTGCCAAAAACTGTCTCTTGTCATTTTTAACATTTTTGCCAGTTTTTTAGTGAAATGGTAGGGGTACTTTTGTACCCCCTTACCATTTCACATGGGGGGGCCAGGACCTGGGGGTCCCCTAGTTAAAGAGGGCTTCCAGATTCCGATAAGCCCCCCGCCCGCAGACCCCCACAACCACCGGCCAGGGTTGTGGGGATGAGGCCCTTGTCCTCATCAATATGGGGACAAGGTGTTTTGGGGGGTTACCCCAAAGCACCCTCCCAATGTTGAGGGCATGTGGCCTGGTACGGTTCAGGAGGGGGGGCGCTCTCTCATCCCCCTCTTTTCCTGCGGCCTGCCAGGTTGCGTGCTTGGATAAGGGTCTGGTATGGATTTTTAGGGTGACCCCACGCTGTTTTTTTTTTTTTTAATTTTGGCGCGGGGTTCCCCCTAATAAGAAGCATTTAAATAAAGGAATTGTCAAAAACTGTCTCTTGTCATTTTTAACTTTTTGCCAGTTTTTTAGTGAAATGGCAAGGGTACTTTTGTATCCCCTTACCATTTAACACAGGGGGGGAGGGCCGGGTTCTGGGGGTCCCCTAGTTAAAGGGGGCTTCCAGATTCCGATAAGCCCCCCGCCCGCAGACCCCCACAACCACCGGCCAGGGTTGTGGGGATGAGGCCCTTGTCCTCATCAACATGGGGACAAGGTGTTTTGGGGGGCTACCCCAAAGCACCCTCCCAATGTTGAGGGCATGTGGCCTGGTACGGTTCAGGAGGGGGGGCGCTCTCTCATCCCCCTCTTTTCCTGCGGCCTGCCAGGTTGCGTGCTCGGATAAGGGTCTGGTATGGATTTTTAGGGGGACCCCACGCTGTTTTATTTGTATTTTTTTTTGGCGCGGGGTTCCCCCTAAAATCCATACCAGACCTGAAGGGTCTGGTAAAGATTTTGAGGGGGACCCCACGCCATTTAAAAAAAAAAAATTTAGTTCTGGGTTCCCCTGTGGGGAATTCCCATGCCGTTTTTATTAATGAACTTCTATGTGTATTGTCGGACCGGCAATGCATTAATAGCCGCGAGTAGTTTTAAATTACTTTTTTTTCTTTGAAATGTCATTTTGCTGTCAGACTGTTCTAAACACGGGAAACATGCGCCCCTTTACAGGCATACTATAGACACCCCCCAGGTAAGAAATTTAAAGGGAAAATACACTTTTATTGTTTCACTTTAAGCATTATTAAAATCACTGCTCCCGAAAAAACTGCCGTTTTTAAAACTTTGTTTTGCATTGATCCAAGTCCCCTGGGGCAGGACCCAGGTCCCCAAACACTTTTTATGACAATAACTTGCATATAAGCCTTTAAAATTTGCACTTTTGATTATTCGTGTCCCATAGACTTTAACGGTGTTCGCGTGTTCAAACAAATTTTTTGCCTGTTCGCATGTTCTGGTGCGAACCGAACAGGGGGGTGTTCGGCTCATC
Organism: Lithobates clamitans; assembly: GCA_037952925.1. Taxonomy (NCBI): domain Eukaryota; kingdom Metazoa; phylum Chordata; class Amphibia; order Anura; family Ranidae; genus Lithobates; species Lithobates clamitans. The sequence continues at coordinate 18,954,682 of JBBGZY010000438.1, forward strand.
CCTAGCCAAGACCCTGAAACTGAGCTGCAGCATGCTGGCCAAGACCATACAGTGGTTTAACAGGACAGGTTCCACTCAGAACAGGCCTCGTCATGGTTGACCAAAGCTGTTGAGTGCACGTGCTCAGCATAATATCCAGAGGTTGTCTTTGGGAAATAGACATATGAGTGCTGCCAGCATTGCTTCAGAGGTTTAAGGGATGGGGGGTTAAGCCTGTCAATGCTCAGACCATGCGCTGCACACTGCATTAAATTGGTCTGCATGGCTGTTGTCCCAGAAGGAAGACTCTTCTAGAGATGATGCACAAGAAAGACCGCAAACAATTTGTTAAAAACAAGCAGATTAAGGACATGGATTACTGGAACCATGTCCCCTGGTCTGATGAGACCAAGATAAACTTATTTGATTCAGTTGGTGTCAAGTGTGTGTGGCGGCAACCAGGTGAGGAGTACAAAGACAAGTGTGTCTTGCCTACAGTCAAGCATGGTGGTGGGAGTTTCATGGTCTGGGGCTGCATGAGTGCTGCCGACACTGGGGAGCTACAGTTAATTGAGGGAATGATGAATGCCAACATGTACTGTGGCATGCTGAAGCAGAGCATATTCCCCTCCCTTTGGGGACTGGGCCGCAGGGAAGTATTCCAACATAACGACCCCAAACACACCTCCAAGACAACCACTGTCTTGCTAAATAAGCTGAGGGTAAAGGTGAATGGACTGGCCAAGCATGTCTCCAGACCTAAACCCTATTGAGAACCTGTGGGGCATTGTCAAATGGAAGATGGAGGAGCGCAAGGTCTCTAACATCCACCAGCTCCGTGATGTCGTCATGGAGGAGTGGAATAGGACTCCAGTGGCAATCTGTGAAGCTCTGGTGAACTCTATGCCCAAGAGGGTTAAGGCAGTGCTGGAAAATAATGGTGGCCACACAAAATATTGAGACTTTGGGCCCAAATTGGACATTTTCACTTAACTCACTGTTATACAAGCTGTACACTCACTACTTTACATTGTAGCAAAGTGTAATTTCTTCAGTGCTGTCACATGAAAAGATCTAATAAAATATTTACAAAAATGTGAGGGGTATACTCACTTTTGTGAGATAATGTATGTATAATTGTACTGTATATTTTTTTTCTTCTGTTGGCACGATTTAGCACATATATAGCGTACCCCTAGCTTTAGTGTTCGCAAGGCTGCAAAAGTAAGGTGCTTTGTGAGTTTTTTTTCTTTAATAAGATCAATAACAGCAGACTGGTTAAGTTCACATACATTTATGAAGATGTGAGTGAGCTATTTCTTCCTACTATAAAACGCACTTAGGTAAAAAACACATATCCCAGCTGAAAATATAAAACATTTTCAGATAAGAAGTTTGTGAAGGACACACTTTATTTTTAATGCTGCCCAGCCAAAAGTACCCCTGTAAACCATGCATACAGAAAAACTAGGAGTAAAAGTTACCAGCATAAAAAGTACAGGCCGGCAACTCGACAGCTTCTCCATAGAAAAAATGTATTTAAGCATTACAGCAATAACATCATCCAAAAATTCTGACGCGTTTCAACCTTAGGCATTTTCTATGGATCTTTTGTGAGCTTAATTAGCCAGAGAACTGACTACTCTAAACACCAACTATACTATATAGTGGTTGAGCTTGGGTGAGTTTTTCACTGAAAAAACTTACCAGCAGCCTTCCTATATCCCAACCAACCAGATGGATACTACGTTACTTATGGGTCCCACACATACTCTAACACAGTTGCAGACCTCTCTTGGGGGCCCTCTCAAACCATATTGCTAAGAAAAAAGCAAACTGATTAACCAAGTAATAGCCAGCAAAAACTGCAGAAATGCCTGTTCTATATATGTGTTAACATGCCTTATTTATTCCTTTTTTTTTAATGAATGGACAAAAAAAAAAAAAGAAAAGCACATTAAAACTGGCATATGTGGTTATTTACTGTATTAGAAATTAATTTTTAGTTCACATTTATGGATAAAGGGCACACTTTTTTTTTACAAAGCAATTAACTAATAACTACTTAGGGCTCTATTTTTTACCCTACAGCAACATTTCCTGTATTATTGAAAGTCTTACAAGTTCTCTTCATACATAATATTTATCTGAACATGCACTACATGTTTCCATCCCTCTTTAGGAATAAAATACTTCTAAAATTCAAATTTATTTTAACCCTAAGGCTACTTTCGCATGTGCCACAAGTGCTGGTGCGAATGACAGCAGAAGGAATTTTCTGATTCCTGCAGCTGTTTCTGCCACCTGTGCGTTGCTAGAGGCAGTCACTAAATCCTATACACTCCAATGACAGGTCGACAATGGCTGCAGCTATCTGTGACTGCTATCTGTGTCTTCCCAGCCAGAGATTACCTGCTGGGATTGCTGTTGAAAACACAAGTGGTAATAGCTGACTAGATGCACAGTCATGGATAGCTAAGTCTTTTGCTGACCTATAATTTAAGTGTACAGGGATTGGTGAACCCAGCCAGCCACATGTGACAGAAACAACTGCAGAAATCAGGAAATTTCTGCTGCTATCATTCGTACCAGGACTGGTCATCGGTGCAAATATAGCCTAAATCTACTGTATGTTTTCAGTATGTTTGGCATCATGCTTCACTGTATACAGTTTTCATAAACAGTGTGTGAATTTGTGAATATGTTGCATAGTTTCCAGTAACAGTTGCAGGCTAAGAATGCTAGGCCACCACATTGCAATTAGCAACAGCATCCAGCCAAGTGATCTTCCTATTGGACCGCCATTGAACTGCCTATCATATCTTTTAGAAAGGCAACCCAATGGCCAACTAAAAAAATCATTTGGTAATATGACAATGCTGCTGTTAATTGCAAGGCAGGGACTTAGTGTTATTAATCTGCAGCAAGAAGTGCTGTTACTGGCAGGATCCCCAGGTAAGAAGCTTTACAACACGTTCACAAAAAAATGTTGCTTGAGAAAACTGTATACAGTAAGACAATAAGCCAAACATACTGATAAATTAGTTATTATTTGCATACACACATTATTTAAAACAGTTAGGTAAATGTTATACTTTTCTGTTTTATACAAGGAACTGACCCAAAAGCCATATTCACTGCCATGAAGATTTGGTTTGGATCATATAAAATGTATCTAATTAAAAGATTATTTAAACCAAGTGATCAATTTTTTTGCCATATTTCACATCTATGAAAGATTGCTATACAAGTAAAATATAGATTTTTATTTAAATGCCAAACCGGGCAGACAGAAACATCATATTGGTATAGAATATTACATTGGTATCAATAGATACATCTTAATATATGAGCATACATTTCTTGTTATACCTGATTTATGCTTTTTGTTTCACTTCAGAGGCTATGATTTAAACTCATTATAAAAATAGTGGGTGATATCAAAGCAGCAATCTCCATAAGTGAAATGGAAGGGACGATCTGTTTGGTTCCATGGTGAACAACTCTGAATTTTGATGTAATTTGTCACATAAATATTCAAGGCTTTGGATCAGCAGTATGTATCTGTCAGAAAAATTGCTTACCTTAAATTATTACAGATGGATCTTCAGTCCAGAATTCTAATGTGTCTTAGACTGTACAATAAATTACAATGAGGTCTGCTTTAGATTTACCTTTTGAAACTTTATTGAAGATGATAGTTACTTTATTCTTCCTATTTTAGGGACCAATGGAATGTTAAAAGCACTAACCACAGTACATCAAAGAATTATACAAGGATAACTGATTTACAGTAACGTTCTACAGATCCCTATGTCCTTTTTTTAGGTATTAACAACAAACCAAATGTCTAAAAAATGTGCTGCTTTTTGCTTTCTAAATGAAAATGATCAGCATATTATTTTAGTGCAAGGAGCATTTTGGCAAGAATGATAATATATATATATATATATATATATATATATATATATATATATATATATATATATATATTATTATTTTTTTAGTTAAAATAAATTTTTTGAGTTAAAATAATGCATTTGTTCACATAATGAATAAATTAATTATTTGAAGCAGAACTCCAGGTAAACAACCAAATACACAAATACACATTTTAAATAAAGAGGCTGTTTAAACTGCCAAAACATGCGTCATTCTGTACAGCCAGGTAGGTGACTTATTTCCTGCTTTAACATTTTAACTCACTGGGGTTGATTTACTAAAACTGGAGATTCACAAGTGAGAAAATAAGAAGAAATTGGCTATTGTAGATGTACCACATCCATATTATCTATTTACTGCAAACAAATGCATCGTTGGACTTTACTGGTACCAAAGAGGGACAACCACAAAAAAGTATATAAAAATATATCTTTATTACAAATTAGTTAAAATTTGTTAAAACCATAAGAAAATAATCCCTATTGAATGATGTATTCATATCAACTATCAATGCATATTTAACTTTGTGGTATTGTCCAAGAGGTCGACTAAGCTGAAGAAACTTATAGATGTGAAATGCATAAACCTCTTGGACAATGCAGCAAAATTGAATATGCATTGATAGTTGATATGAAAATTGCATTTTTAAATCATTTGTAATAAAGATATATTTTTATATATTTTTTTGTGGTTGTCCCTCTTTGGTGACTAGCAAAAACGAAAGAGAGGTGCGCCTTTCTATTTCTGTTTTGCTAGTCTCCAGTTTGAGGATGCTCAATATCCCGAGAAGACAGCAAGACCACCAGCATTAAGAAGTTTCCACACTGTTCATGCAGGAGAATATTTGCATGTTGTGTCCCTCTTTGGTATTAGTAAAGTCCAACAATGTGTTCTTTCATAGTAAAACTGGAGATTGCAAAATCTGGTGCATCTGTGCATGGTAGCCAATCAGCTTCTAAGTTCAGCTTGTTCAACTAAGCTTTGACAAAAAAAAACTGGAAGCCGATTGGTTTCTATGCAGAGCTGCACCAGATTTTCCACTCTCCAGTTTTAGTAAATCAACCCCACTTTTCACTGTCCAGCTTATTTATTGAATAATGAATCAGAATCGTTGCTTTAGTGTAAATATAGTGACCAAGAAAACGATAAACCTGGAATTCATCTATGCATTATGGCAGAGGTATGTAAACTACAGAAATACCTGAACAGAATTCAGAATTATTTAGCAGGTTAAACAAATATAAATGTGTTTTAACTTGGTATTTAGCTGTTTGCCTGGAGTTTCATCTTAAAAAAGTAAGATGTGCCTAAGTGTGACATTTCAGATATGATAACACCTTGTGAGGTGTCATTACATGCAAGAATATAAATTTAAGCTCCACACCACTGCTAAAGGGTCCAGATACAACTTTATTTCAATAAAAGCCAGGGACACAATCCATAAAGCAGCCAACATGTTTTGGGGGTTCAAAAACACAGTCTTCTATAGGCCTTGAGATTGAAAACAATGTGAATAGACCAGAAGTGAAATGGACATTTTATGATATTTTTTCTAGTGGGATTCCAAGCACAGGCCTTGTCAGCAGCTGATTTTACAGTAACCTGTGTTTCTAATCTCAAGCCTTGAGGAAACTGACATTTATTGGCCACCTAAAACACATTGGCTCCTCTTTGGTTGTCCCCCTGATAAAGTCATTCCTGGACCTTTTAGCAGTGACGTGGCACTTCCATTTTACATTTTTGTTACATTACACTACAAGCCAAGGAGACCATGGAGATCCCTTTGGATTATAGAAGCTGGCTGCCTGGGAAGCAGATTACTAACATCAGCATTAATACTGTAAGCAATACCAATAATATAACCATACAGATCTAGCACTATGTTTCCACTTTCCACATGTAATGGACATTATAATGGGGTTGGGATTCTCACTATTCTGGTTTTGAGGTTTACTTTTTCCTAAATTATAAAGAATACATTGGGGGCATGCTCATCACTAAGTAAACTAAATCTTTATGCATTTGTAACACGAATCACAGAATATTTTTAGATTGCAATTGTGTAGAGTGTGTACTGCATGTGGAGCACCAGTAAATATTTTAAAGTGAATTTGATCATTTCACTTTTCTAAGTATTTGTTATAGTGTACCACCACCATCCTCTATTCCTAAAGTAGAACTTCAATCAAAGCAGAATGTTCAGTGATATTCAGAGTTCAGATGCAAGTAATATCCCATCCTTTTTCAAACTCTGTAGCTCCGACTCCTATTTCTAACATCTACTTGTATGAGTTGTAGACACAGACAGCCAGTGCATAATGTGTAGTTTAACCCAAATGAGAACCTTCCACTTAACCATACACTGACAATTGCAAATACATTCACATGTGGGAGAAATCTACTTTAATCTTCACCGCAGGCACATCGCCATCTCTTGTTATTAAAAGAAAATACTAGTGAAGTGAACATAGTCCAATATAACATACATTTACAGGTGATGTCTATCTTCTTTTGGCTTTAATTGTAATATGTGTCTTAACTTCGAGAATACAGACTTGATTCTATGGACATATTGTTAAATTATTGATGTATTCAATTATAGTAAAAGCTTGCTGCTCTTTATTAACATTACAATGACCTGTACAATTTTTGTACGCAAAATATGTTGTGTGATACCAAGAAGAGCTTTCTTAGCTTATTTTAAATATTTTTGTTGAAAATGTGACTTTTTTTAAATTATGACTGTAGTCATATAGATCAGATGGAAAATTTATTACAGGTTTACAATAAAAAAAAGACTAACGACATAAGCTGGGAAATCTCTATGACCAAAGAACTAGTCTTTGTTTCTGTTTGAATGTTTTTATTGAATCAGTCTGATTACTGTGAGTGTTGCTTGGATCACTTGCATTGCTATGAAATTACTAGTGGATGTTCACAGGAATAACACCATTGATACTGTATGTTTATGGCATTACTATTTGTAAGGAAAAAACATGACAATAACCCAAATTAAAAATATCCTGAGCGCTTGTCTACCTAAAACTGAAATTTTGGCTTTGGATGGGTACTGTATACAGCCAACATTTGCTTAGCATGGTAGAAAGCTAAAAAACAAAAACAAATGATCATATTATAGCTTACCATTTCTTAGATGTGGTGGTTGCATGGGTTTTCTTTTTTTTAGGCTTTTATTTCCCTTTATTTTCAATGACCAGTTAATCTGTTATTTTTCAGTGTCCATTAATGGATCAAACTGTCCAGTAAAAGTGGCAGTTTGATGGGTGAGACACATCATTTAACAATGACAGAGGTGTTTACAATTGTCACCTTTAATCATTTTTATAAAACCTTTTTCCAAAAGAAAAAGAAATCTACTGCTTAAAAAGTGTTACCTGGAGTTTGGCTTTAATTTATTAGTCAAATCCGTTTAATATACAGTATTTGAAAACTGATCAATCCTGATATACTGATGCCTATCTTATTTTGTGAGGCCCTTAAAATGCCAGAACAGTACAAATAACACCTAAATTACCCATTTTTGGAAAGTAGACAGTCTGGGGTATTTAGTAAGGGTCATTATGAGTTTTTTGAAGTTGTAATTTTTTGTCTCATATTTTTGGAAAATGAAGGAATTAGATAATTTTTTTTTACATACTGGCACTGGTACTATTCCTTATCATTTTTTTTTTCATTTTTTTTACATTTTTTAACTTTTTTTTTTTTCTTTAGATTTTTTTTTTTAAGATTGTTTATTGGTAAGCGTTAGAGAGGTAACATACAAATAATGCAACCAATGTGAGCCATAAAGGAACACCAAACAGTAATTGGTACAATGTACATCTGATGTGTGAACAGAGCAGATCACAAAAAAAATGAGTACCCTGTAATGCGAAAAGTAAACAAGCTAGGAGATTAATTGCTCAAGCCCCTAAACATGCGTCCAGAGGGCCTATAGATCACTAAAGCATTAGGATTCTGGGGTTAACATACCAAGGTACTTCTTAGAAGTAAAGTGGGCAAGTCTTACACTCGGTAGTCACATGTATCTTAGCAACCCAATCAAAATAGTAATAGGGAAGAAAGAAAGAGCAGAAAAGGCAGAGTAGAATAGAGAGAGGGCATTAGAAAGAGAGGAAGATGGAAGGCAGAGGGAGGAAGTTTTTTTAACATTGTTTTCATTTTTTTTACTATTTTGTTTCTTACATACATTCATCAGAGTAGTTCAGTGTCACCATAGTGGGGGGGGATTTGGGATTTTCATTTTTATTTTTTTTTTACACTTTGATTGCTGTTACAGTGATGATCAATAAAACAGCAATGTTTTAATCTTCTTGAATAGGGTACATTCATAACAGCTATGATTACTTTTGTGTGCTATGATTGACCCACAGCTATCACAAGGTACAGGTACCCTGTGATAGCTGTGGACCAATCATAGAATTACAATACTAAGCACGGCTATTTTGAATGAAATCCATTCATAGCAGTGGTGTATACATTGTGATCAAGTGATCACTTGATACCAGACTGCTCAAATAGCTTGAAGTCCAATGTAAGATAAGAAATATTCTTATAAAACTATTTGTAGTTATGCTGTGTGAATGGGGACACAAATATACAGTAAGGGTTTCTCTGAATGCAAAAGTGTAAACACGCATCATAATCTGATTGTACAAGCTCTGCAGAACCTCATTTAGTTTTACCAAACCTATGCAGGATATGCAGTGATTAGTCCTTTCCCCTCTGATTCCTTTTTTGCCTACATTGCTACCAGAGGTTCGTTTCTCTTTAACACAGCAGAGAGAACTCTGTAATTAAAGTAGAGGCTGTCATATGACTTTGACAGGTTTCGTGACATGGTTCTCCTCCCATTCTCACCCTTCATTCCATTTAATAGCACTCCGCTGTCAGCAGAGCTGTAAGCAAAGTTGTAAGACAATTTTTTTTTAAAGCAGAGGAATGTCAATGATAAGGCTGTACAAATGCTTTTTGAATGGATGCCTATGTGAGGGCCTACCTAAACAATTCATTTAACCTGTACCAAGTTGTACCAGATTTGCCATGACACTACATAGTAATTAATGAGATTGTTGCAGAGAATGTAGTTTGCATGGTCAACTTTAGATCTTTTCAGTGATGAGCTATTTTCACCAGTTCCCACCACTAACATGACTAGAACAAGCATTCCTCACTCTTCTTACTGCATCTTTCAACACTATTATAACTTGGAGAATGCAGCAAGAGGACTGAGACCCTACACTCACCAGAGCAGTGCCAAGAACTCCAAGAGGAAACTCTAATCCCTGGAGTGAGTTATACAAAACAAGGCACCAATCAGCTCAACAGCATCCAGCTCAAATGAAATATCAGTGTTTAGCGGACTCTGTAATTTATTGGCCGTGATCTAAAAAAATGTTTGTTAATCTTCAAGGATAATGTGAAGGCATGTAAGTGATGATATTTATACAAGATTGTCTGTGTGCCTAAATACTGTATGTTTAATATATAATGCTTTTGAACTCACTGTGCCCTTTGTAACATCTATATGTATCAGAAATGATAAAACTTGGGATTTCATGTGTTATTTGAACAAAGATACATTTATTACATGAGAACGTGTGCTAGCTCTTTTGTGACTTATTACAATATAACAAAAAGTAAAAAAATAAAGGGAACTTCTCACAGGAAACACATTAACAAATTTACAGTGTTGTGAAAAAGCAGGTTGTTAAAAAGGTTAAATTAAGTACTTGAATGTGTTATTAAACTGGTTCTAAAGGCAGAAAGTTCCCCTTAATACATTCTAAGCATTAAAGTAAAATACTTTCTGCTTGCAACTCCTCTCCAGTTCCCACTTGTACTCACCTAAACCCAATCTCTATCCAGTAATGTGCATGAGAGCAGAGGCTCTCCAGGGTCTCTCCCTCCTCACTAGCTCAGACACAGCAGCAATTTAAACCTCTACAATCAATTTAGGGAGAAGGGAAGACAAACACTATTGTGTTTAGTTATGAAGGATTTAAGACATGTTGGAAGAATGACATTAAACCCCACTGACATTAACAATTAAGTCATGTTCTGTGTCCAACCTAAGCTACATGTATGCCTGATAGGTATAAATTAGCTGTTGGGGGGTTCGATTGTGTAAGAATTTGATGATAGTGATGATTTGAGATGCTGAATAACATTTGCACCTGTTAGACTTTACTCTCCCAAAAAAAGTCCATAGGTGAATCTTTCTATCCACTCAATAAAATAATTTAACCTCTACATAAACCGTGCATGTATTGTTGCTTTAGGTCAGCATTTCTCAACCTTTTTTCATTCAAGGCACCCTTTAAAATTATGGACAATCTCAAGGCACCCTTTAATATTATGGACAGTCTCATGGCACCCTTTAAAATTATGGACAGTCACAAGGCACCCCATTCTAAAATGTAAAAAACTATTCTAATAGTCATTGACACATGTAGGACACCCAGGTGATTTATTCTTACAAACCACATACAGTTTTGCACACTAGTACCAACTAGTATTCCAGTGTTTTTCCTCTCCCTCAGTTTCTCTCATCACTCAGCTAATGTGACCCCAGTGCTGACGGAGAGGGCAGGGAAGGTTCAAACAAGGATGCTGTGTAGGTGATCAACATGTGTAACATGGGTAATCCGCGCTACCCCCAAGAAGTACTAATGAACACCAAAATATATAAAGATGGATATGTGTTGGATTACTCTATGTGACGTGCTGCAACTAAGAAAAAACTGGAATATTCAGCTACAAAATATGTGTAAAATGAAATTAGATGCGCAACCAAAATAATAACCAATATGTGCAAAAAACAAACAAATGTGCAAACCCTACAAATAGGTGTGAGAGGTGCATATACATGTGCAAAATCAACAGATGTGTACAAAAGCAACAAGTGAAATGTACATCACCACACAAAAAATAGTAACTTGTGCTAAATTACTGAGCAAAAAGGAAACAGGAAAAAACGTCCACAAACTATTAAATGTTAAATGGATTCCATTAGAAGTAAGTTCTGTAATGGGAAGACCAAGGATTTCTTCTCACAGCATAACCCCACAAGACAGTAGGGAATAATAAAATGCCAGATGGTCGCTTACCAGAAAAGTAGGAACCCTATTACGGAGATCTAATGGGCACAGACAGGAGATATCACTCAGACAAGGGTGGTAATTTCAAACATCCATCTGGATCCTCTCCTCTGCTGGTATGTCCATTGCTGCAATGTACTCCGTGAGTACATTGCGTGTGCTGATGTACATTTTACTTGTGTGTGTTGATGTACATTTCACTTGTTGCTTTTGTACACATCTGTTGATTTTGCACATGTAGGTGATCAATAGGGATGAGCTTCGAGTTCGAGTCGAACTCATGTTCGACTCGAACATTGGCTGTTCGCAAGTTCGCCGAACAGCGAACAATTTGGGGTGTTCGCGGCAAATTCGAATGCCGCGGAACACCCTTTAAAAGTCTATGGGAGAAATCAAAAGTGCTAATTTTAAAGGCTAAAGTTATTGTCATAAAAAGTGTTTGGGGACCTGGGTCCTGCCCCAGGGGACATGGATCAATGCAAAAAAATTTTTTAAAAACGGCCGTTTTTTTCAGGAGCAGTGATTTTAATAATGCTTAAAGTCAAACAATAAAAGTGTAATATCCCTTTAAATTTCGTACCTGGGGGGTGTCTATAGTATGCCTGTAAAGGGGCGCATGTTTCCTGTGTTTAGAACAGTCCGACAGCAAAATGACATTTTGAAGGAAAAAACTAATTTAAAACTACCGCGGCTATTGCATTGCCGACAATACACATAGAAGTTCATTGATAAAAACGGCATGGGAATTCCCCAAAGGGGAACCCCGAACCAAAATTAAAAAAAAAAAAAAAAAAAGACGTAGGAGTCCCCCTAAATTCCATACCAGGCCCTTCAGGTCTGATATGGATATTAAGGGGAACCCCGGCCAAAATTAAAAAAAAAAAAATGACGTGGGGTCCCCCCTAAATTCCATACCAGACCCTTCAGGTCTGGTATGGTTTTTAAGGGGAACCCCGCGCCAAAAAAAAAAAAAAAAAAACGGCGTGGGGTCCCCCCAAAAATCCATACCAGACCCTTATCCGAGCACGCAACCTGGCAGGCTGCAGGAAAAGAGGGGGGGACGAGAGTGTGGCCCCCCCCTCCTGAACCGTACCAGGCCACATGCCCTCAACATTGGGAGGGTGCTTTGGGGTAGCCCCCCAAAACACCTTGTCCCCATGTTGATGAGGACAAGGGCCTCATCCCCACAACCCTGGCCGGTGGTTGTGGGGGTCTGCGGGCGGGGGGCTTATCGTAATCTGGAAGCCCCCTTTAACAAGGGGACCCCCAGATCCCGGCCCCCCCCCTGTGTGAAATGGTAAGGGGGTACAAAAGTACCCCTACCATTTCACTAAAAAACTGTCAAAAATGTTAAAAATGACAAGAGACAGTTTTTGACAATTCCTTTATTTAAATACTTCTTCTTTCTTCTATCTTCCTTCATCTTCTGGTTCTTCCTCCGGCGTTCTCGTCTAGCATCTCCTCCGCGGCGTCTTCTATCTTCTTCTCCTCGGGCCGCTCCGCACCCATGGCATGGGGGGAGGCTCCCGCTCTTCTCTTCATCTTCTTCCTCTTCTTCTCTTCTTCTCTTCTTCTCTTCTTCTCTTCTTCTCTTCTTCTCTTCTTCATTTTCTTCTCTGGGCCGCTCCCCACCCATGCTGGCATGGAGGGAGGCTCCCGCTGTGTGACGGCGCTCCTCGTCTGACAGTTCTTAAATAACGGGGGCGGGGCCACCCGGTGACCCCGCCCCCCTCTGACGCACGGTGACTTGACGGGACTTCCCTGTGACATCACGGGGAATGCCACAGGGAAGTCCCCTCATGTCCCATGCGTCAGAGGGGGGCGGGGTCACCGGGTGGCCCCGCCCACATTATTTAAGAACTGTCAGACGAGAAACGCCGTCACACAGCGGGAGCCTCCCTCCATGCCAGCATGGGTGCGGAGCGGCCCGGAGAAGAAAATGAAGAAGAGAAGAAGAGAAGAAAAGAAGAAGAGAAGAAGATGAAGAGAAGAGCGGGAGCCTCCCCCCATGCCATGGGTGCGGAGCGGCCCGAGGAGAAGAAGATAGAAGACGCCGCGGAGGAGATTCTGGACGAGAACGCCGGAGGAAGAAACAGAAGAGCCAGAAGAACCAGAAGAACCAGAAGATGAAGGAAGATAGAAGAAAGAAGAAGTATTTAAATAAAAGGAATTGTCTCTTGTCATTTTTAACATTTTTGACAGTTTTTTAGTGAAATGGTAGGGGTACTTTTGTACCCCCTTACCATTTCACACAGGGGGGGGCGGGATCTGGGGGTCCCCTTGTTAAAGGGGGCTTCCAGATTCCGATAAGCCCCCCGCCCGCAGACCCCCACAACCACCGGCCAGGGTTGTGGGGATGAGGCCCTTGTCCTCATCAACATGGGGACAAGGTGTTTTGGGGGGCTACCCCAAAGCACCCTCCCAATGTTGAGGGCAAGTGGCCTGGTACGGTTCAGGAGGGGGGCCGCACTCTCGTCCCCCCCTCTTTTCCTGCGGCCTGCCAGGTTGCGTGCTCGGATAAGGGTCTGGTATGGATTTTTGGGGGGACCCCACGCTGTTTTTTTTTTTTTTTGGCGCGGGGTTCCCCTTAAAATCCATACCAGACCTGAAGGGTCTGGTATGGAATTTAGGGGGAACCCCACGTCATTTTTTTTTTAAATTTTGGCCGGGGTTCCCCTTAATATCCATATCAGACCTGAAGGGCCTGGTATGGAATTTAGGGGGACTCCTACGTCTTTTTTTTTTAATTTTGGTTTGGGGTTCCCCTTTGGGGAATTCCCATGCCGTTTTTATCAATGAACTTCTATGTGTATTGTCGGCAATGCAATAGCCGCGGTAGTTTTAAATGAGTTTTTTCCTTCAAAATGTCATTTTGCTGTCAGACTGTTCTAAACACGGGAAACATGCGCCCCTTTACAGGCATACTATAGACACCCCCCAGGTACGAAATTTAAAGGGATATTACACTTTTATTGTTTGACTTTAAGCATTATTAAAATCACTGCTCCTGAAAAAACGGCCGTTTTTAAAAAAATTTTTTGCATTGATCCACGTCCCCTGGGGCAGGACCCAGGTCCCCAAACGCTTTTTATGACAATAACTTGCATATTAGCCTTTAAAATTAGCACTTTTGATTATTCATGTTCATGTCCCATAGACTTTAACGGTGTTCGCGTGTTCGAACGAACTTTTTTCCTGTTCGCATGTTCTGGTGCGAACCGAACAGGGGGGTGTTTGGCTCATCCCTAGTGATCAACACCCTTCTTATCAACACTGATGACATCACTGGTTGTTGGGATGCCGGTGGCTGGAAGGTTGAAATGGTGCACAATAAAAACCTGTGGCTTTGTGTAACTAAAGGGCAGGCTTGATCCTACATTTTTGGGCAATTTTTAGGCAACCTGGAAGAAACCTCAAGGCACCCTGGTTAAAAAAAAGGCTGTTTTAGATGCACCCTTTTTTTCAGAAAAATTTAATAAAGGCTAAAAAAAAAAAGGGGTTGGGGGGAAAGAGCTGAAATCATATAAATTTTTACCTTAATGGAGAAAATGCATTAAAGGTAAAAAGAAAAACCTTTAGCTTTTAAAGCCACTCAACGGCAAATGTTGAAGAAGGTTAAGATTTTAAAAAAGTCAAAAACTGTTTTTTTGGTTTGGACAGAGTGACAAAAATCCCTTTATTAAATAATCAAAAACAATGTCCCCCGATGTAAATCCATCATCAATCATGATGCCCGCTGCACTGCCGTACTCGAAAAGAAAAAAAAAATGGCAAAGGCTCCCTGCCAACTGCCTGCTCCTCTGTCTGACATTTCTTAAATAGATAAGGGGCGGAGTCACCCAATGACATCAGCAGGTCACCCAATCCATTTGTGACATAACTGACGGGAGCATGTTGGCTCAATGATGTCACAAGGGGGCAGGGTCACCCGCTGACATCATCGGGTGACCCCACCCCTTAGCTATTTAAGAAATGCCAGACGGAGGAGCAAGCAATCGGCAGGGAGCCTTCTATGAGGCCAGAGGTTTTTTCTTTTTTTAACTGTTCAGAAAATTTGGAATTAGTTAGAAAGTTAATAAGCAAAACAAAATGAAATGAAACAAAACTAAACTAAATTAATTCTGAAACGAATCAACTAAACAAAATTAGTAACATAACAAATCTTTTCTAAATGAAACAAATTTTTCCATTCTGCACATGTCTAATAAAAAGGCACAGAGTGGCATGGGTGCCTGGTTAGAGATCCTGGAAGGAAGACACTTGCAGCAGATGCCAAGCGGCAGGCAGACTGATGGACTGGCTGATGTGGAGACACAGAAGCAGGTGTAGAACAACAGACAGACTGGGGGACTGGCAGATGTGGATACAGTGGGTGCAGAACAGCAGGCAGAAAACAAGCTGGCGAGCAGGTGGATGCAAGATCTTAGATGGTCAGACAGGCAGACGGTGGTAGCGACCAAGCAGCAGAGGTACAGAAGTGAATCCAGAGCAGAGTCAGAGCCAGGCCAGGGTTAGTATAAGGCAAAAGGCAAAGTCAGGTCACAAGCCAGGTCAGTAACAAAGTATCAGGAACAAGCAGTCAAATAGGCCAGGTGCACAGGAATATACACGGGATCAGGTCACAGGCAGTAGAGGCTGAAGACCACTCAGCAATCCTTAAACCCTCAGGTGCGGCTTTAAGTAGGCAAGTGATTGCCAAATACCCAAGCTCGCCCATGCTAATGTGCGTGTGCACATGCGCAGGTTAGTTATATCATGTGCATATCTTTGTGCACGACCACACACACAATTCTGATGACATTCCCAGAACAGGCACAGAGGGAAAATGTTCCAATGGTCACAGTCTCCATAGTAACTATCTAAAAAGTGATATCTCCTCACTATGGTATCCATTTATGAAACTGTGAACCCGAGGATCGCAGTTTATGAAACAGAGATGACCGGGGGAGAACATGTCTCCCCCGATCATCTCCACACACTGAGAAGCTCTCATTGACTGACACAGAAAAGGCCAGTTTATGAAGCTGCGATCTCAGCACTTCACTGGTGTTCTCTGTCAGAATTTACCCTCCCGGATTCACCAGCTCAGAGGTGGAGAATCAGGGAGTGAAGAGAGAATCCCTTGTGAAATGAGGAGGAAGAAGGCAGATTATTGACTTCCTTCTACCTCGATCAGACCCCCCAAGACAGTGACTATGTCCCCCTGTCATATTTATGTGTATACAGTTGTGCTCATTAAGTTTACATACCCTGGCAGAATTTATGATTTCATGGCCATTTTTCAGAGAATATGAATGATAACACAAACACTTTTCTTTCATTCATGGTTAGTGTTTGGCTGAAGCCATTTATTATCAATCAACTGTGTTTACTCTTTTTAAATCATAAAGTCAACAGAAACGACCCAAATGACCCTGATCAAAAGTTTACATACCCCAGTTCTTAATACCGTGTATTGCCCCCCTTAACATCAATGACAGCTTGAAGTCTTTTGTGGTATTTATGGATGAGGCTCTTTATCTTCTCAGATGGTAAAGCTGCCCATTCCTCTTGGCAAAAAGCATCCAGTTCATGTAAATTCTTGGGCTGCCTTGCATGAACTTCACATTTGAGATCTCCCCAGAGTGGCTCAATGATATTGAGGTCAGGAGACTGAGATGGCCACTCCAGAACCTTTACTTCATTCTGCTGTAGCCAATGACAGGTCGACTTGGCCTTGTGTTTTGGCTCATTGTCATGTTGGAATGTCCCAGTACGTCCCATGCGCAGCTTCCTGGCTGATGAATGCAAATGTTCCTCCAGTATTTTTTGATAACACACTGCATTCATCTTGCCATCAATTTTGACCATTTTCCATGTTTCACAGTAGGAATGGTGTACCTTTCATCATAGGCCTTGTTGACTCCTCTCCAAATGAAGCTTTTATGGTTTTGGCCTAAAAGCTCAATTTTGGTCTCATCACTCCAAATGACTTTGTGGCAGAAGGTTTAAGGCTTGTCTCTGTGCTGTTTGGCATATTGTAAGTGGGATACTTTGTGGCATTTGCGTAGTAATGGCTTTCTTCAGGCGACTCGAACATGCAGCCCATCTTTCTTCAAGTGCCTCCTCATTGTGCAGCTTGAAACAGCCACACCACATGTTTTCAGAGAGTCCTGTATTTCACCTGAAGTTATTTGTGGATTTTTATTTGCATCCCGAACAATTTTCCTGGCAGTTTTGGCTGAAATTTTAGTTGGTCTACCTGACGTGGTTTGGTTTCAACAGAACCCCCTAATTTTCCACTTCTTGATTAGAGTTTAAACACTGCTGATTGTCATCCTAAATTCATTGGATATCTGTTTATATCCCTTTCCTGTTTTATACAGTTCACCTACCCTTCCCGCAGATCCTTTGACAATTCTTTTGCTTTCCCCATGACTCAGACTCCAGAAACGTCAATGCAGCACTGGAAGAAAGATGCAAGGGTCTGTCAGGAGTCCCGAAACATACACACACACACTAATTACAAGCAAACAGATCACAGGTGAGGATGGTTACCTTTATTAGCCATTCGAACCCCTTTGTGTCAACTTGTGTGCATGTTATTAGGCCAAAATCACTAGGGTAAACTTTTAATCAGGGTCATTTTGATAGTTTTTGTTGTCATTATGATTTAAAAAGAATAAACACAGTTGATTGATAATAAATGGCTTCAGCCAAACACTAACCATGAGTGAAAGAAAAGTTTTTGTGTTGTCATTCATATTCTCTGAAAAATAGCCAAGAAATCATAAATTCTGTCAGGTTATGTAAACTTATGAGCACAACTGTATATACAAATACAGTAAATATATATATATATATATATATATATATATATATATATATATACACCGTATTTATCGGCGTATAACACGCACTCTTTTCCCCGTAAAATCAGGGGAAAATCATGGATGCGTGTTATACGCCGATCCCCCGCCGATTGTGAGCCTTTTGGAGGCTTTCGGCCACTCTCGGCCATTCTCTGCGTGTCTCGGCCATTCTCGGTGGCTCTCGCCCACTCTCGGCGGCTTTCGGCAGCTCTCGCAGTCCTGCGTGAGCCGTCGAAAGCCGCCGAGAATGCCTGAAAGCCACCGAGAGTGGCCGAGACACGCCGAGAATGACCGAGAGCCGCCGAGAGCGCCCGAGACACGCCGAGAATGGCCAAAAGCCGCCGGCGCCATTTTTAAATGGCAGTAGTCTGCAAATGACACAGGGGCAAGGCTGCAGATGGACACTGACAAGGCTGCAATGATGGACAAGGCTACAGATAGACACTGACAAGGCTACACTGACACTGACAAGGCTGCAGATGGACACTGACACTGACAAGGCTGCAATGATGGACAAGGCTACAGATGGACACTGACAAGGCTACACTGACACTGACAAGGCTACAGATGGACACTGACAAGGCTGCATTGATGGGCATTTAAATGTAAGTTTTTTTCCTTAAACTTCCCTCCTAAAAGTTTTTTTCCTTAAAATTCCCTCCTAAACTTGGGGTGTGTGTTATACTAAATATGGTATATATGTGTATATATATATATATATATATATATACCCTGTTCCAAATTATTATGCCAATGATATTTTTCTCATTTACCTAAATAATTGATGTAAACAACAGTCAGCATAATTCTCATGTTATCAACTATTAAGAGTACAATTCAAATTTTATTGAACAAACCTCCTAATGATACTAGTTTTTATTTTTCAAAATAAAAAACTTACAATGCACTGTTCCAAATTATTACGCACAGTAAGTTTCAAAACACTTTATAGGTTGTAAAGAACCTAAAATTGTCATTTGTTGTGTTTGCAGCATATTTACTGAAATCAAAAGCTATTTCAATCAAACTTTGAACAACAATTTAACTTTTTAAACATTTTATTAGGTCACATTACATTTTAACATAAGACCCCTTATTTGATAGCAGCTTCACAAGTCTTGCATCCATTGAACTTGTGAGTTTTTGGACAGTTTCTGCTTGAATTTGTTTGCAAGATGTCAGAATAGCCTTCCAGAGCTGCTTTTGGATGTAAACTGCCTTCCACCCTCATAGATCTTTTGCTTGAGGATGCTCCAAAGGTTCTCAATAGGATTGAGGTCAGGGGAGGATGGAGGCCACACCATGACTTTCTCTCCTTTTATCCCCATAGTAGCCATTGATGCAGAGGTATTCTTTGCAACATGAGATGGTGCATTGTCATGCATGAAGATGATTTTATTACGGAAAGCATAGTTCTTCCTTCTGTACCAGGGAAGAAAGTGGTCAGTCAGGAACTCCACATACTTTGCAGAGGTCATCTTTACACCTTCGGGGACCCTAAAGGGGCCGACCAGCTCTCTTCCCATGATTCCGGTCCAAAACATGACTCCACCACCGCCTTGCTGATGTTGCAGCCTTGTTGGAACAGGGTGGCCCTCCACCAACCATCCACTACTCCATCCATCTGGACCATCCAGGGTTGCATGGCATTCATCAGTGAACAGGACTGTTTGAAAATTAGTCTTCATGTATTTTTCTGCCCAATGCAGCCATTTCTGCTTGTGAGCATTGGTTTGTGGTGGCCAAATCGAAGGTTTATGCACGGTTGCAAGACTCTGGAGCACGCTACACCTTGATGTCCATGGGACTCTAGAGGCACCAGCAGCTTCAAATATCTGTTTGCTGCTATGTAATGGTGTTTTAGCAGCTGCTCTCTTGATCCAATGCATGTATCTGGCAGAAATCTTCCTCAATATGCTTTTATCTGCACGAAACCCGTCTGTGCTCTGAATCAGCCACAAATCTCTTAATAGTGCGATGATCATGCATGAGTTTTTGTGAAATATCTAATGTTTTAATACCTCATCCAAGGCATTGAACTATTCCTCCTTTAGTAGTTTTTCCTTTAATTGGGCTCACCTGGCAATCTAATTATCACAGGTGTCTGAGATTATTTTCAGTGATCAAAAGAGCCCTGAGACACAATGCCATCCACAAGTTAAACTGAAAAACAAAATATTTAATCTTTGTGACACTGAAATAGAATTTGCATAATAATTTGGTATATATATATATATATATATATATTGTGTAGGGGGACTAATTATTTTATTAACTAAGGTGGGTGGTCTCCTCCGGGAATGTCCATATACTGAGCAGTGATAATTTATCTACAAACGCTTCACTTCACAAAAGGAGAAGCAATCTACATCATTTCATAAACAGGAATCCAGAGGACAACGATCTCCACTGTGAATACCGGAGAATGGAGCAGAGATTTATTTTTGTTTACTATTATGTCCATATTAAGAGAAAAAAGAAAATAGTGTGAAGTGTTCTAAATAAAAAGTATTACAATACCCAAAATATATATATATATATATATATATATATATATATATATATATATATATATTATATATAGTTACATAGTTGGTAAGGTTGAAAAAGAAACAATTCCATCAAGTCCAACTTGTGTGTGTGCGCTTTTATGTCAATATTACATTGTATATCCCTGTATGTTGTGGTCATGTGTGCCTATCTAATAGTTTCTTGAAATCATCTATGCTCCCTGCTGAAACCACAGCTTGTGGAAGAGAATTCCACATTCTTACCGCTCTCACCGTAAAGAACCCGATACGCTGTTTCTGGTTAAATCGCTTTTCCTCTTATTTTAGTGAATGGCCGCGAGTCTTTTTAAATGCCCTTTCACAGAAAAGTTGTATCCCTATTTCATAGTAGGTGAGGTCGAAAAAAGATACAAGTCCATCAAATCCAACCTATGTGTGTGATTATATGTCAGTATTACCTTGTATATCCCTTTATGTTGTGGTCGTTCATGTACGTATCTAATAGTTTCTTGAAACTATCAATGCCCCTCGCTGAGACCACCGCCTGTGGACGGGAATTCCACATCTTTGCCACTCTTACAGTAAAGAACCCTGTACGTAGTTTAAGGTTAAACCTCATTTTTTTCTAATTTTAATGAGTGGCCACGTGTCTTGTTAAACTCCCTTCCATGAAAAAGTTTTATCCCTATTGTGGGGTCACCAGTACGGTATTTGTAAATTGAAATCATATCCCCTTTCAAGCGTCTTTTATCCAGAGAGAATAAGTTCAGTGCTCACAACCTTTCTTCATAACTAATATCCTCCTGACCCTTTATTAGCTTTGTTGCCCTTCTTTGTACTCGCTCCATTTCCAGTACATCCTTCCTGAAGACTGGTGCCCAGAACTGGACAACATACTCTAGGCGTGGCCGGACCAGAGTCTTGTAGAGCGGGAGAATTATCGTTTTATCTCTGGAATTAATTCCCTTTTTAATGCATGCCAATATTCTGTTTGCTTTGTTAGCAGCAGCTTGTCATTGCATGCCATTGCTGAGCCTGTCATCTACTAGGACCCCCAGGTCCTTTTCCATCCTAGATTCCCCAAGAGGTTCTCCCCCTAGTGAGTAGATTGCATTCTTGTTTTTGCCACCTAAATGCATTATTTTACATTTTTCCACATTAAACCTCATTTGCCATGTAGTTGCCCAACCCATTAATTTGTCCAGATCTTCTTGCAAGGTTTGCACATCCTGCGGAGAAGCTATTGCCCTGCTTAGCTTAGTATTATCCGCAAATACTGAAATTGAGCTGTTTATATCCCATCCTCCAGGTCGTTTATGAATAAATTAAGTAGGATTGGTCCCAGGACAGAACCCTGAGGGACCCCACTTTCCACATTGGACCATTCTGAGTAATCCCCATTTATCACTGCCCTCCGAACTCACCATTGTAGCCAGTTTTCAATCCATGTACTCAGCTTGTCTAGCAAACGTTTGTGGGGAACTGTATCAAATGCCTTTGCAAAATCCAGACACACTACGTATACGGTACATACACTATATTGTCAAAAGTTACATAGTTACATAGTTAGGGATGGATTCTCCTTTATTCCTCCCCCTTTTCTTTATTTATATATGTTTTTAAATATTTTATTAACATCCTGGATGCATATAGTTTCATGCTTTGAATTTTTAATTGCATGTTTTAAGTCTATATTCTTGCATTATGTCTGTCTACCTGTAATAGTCAGGTGATATTATTGTCTTGAGCTGTTATATTTACATTGTCTGTATATAATGTTTTTTAGTAATCCTTGGCAAAATGGCGCCATTCGTTTTTTTCCATTAGTGTTTACATGTGTGGCGGGGCTTGGTCTCCGCTATGATGGCGCTTGTTTACTGGTTACCCTGCTGACTGGACTCTTTGCATACTTAAGTGTGATGCCGCCGACATGAGAAAGCTGGGATAGGTGCAACAAGTTAGCCATTTTGCTGAAGTTTGTACTGTGGATAATCTAAGGCTTAGTGTACACTAGCAGCTCCTAAACTCAAGTTTAATAGCTTTTGGCATTTTTTTGGCCAAAGCTCCTAAACTCAACTCCATAAACACCTATGTGTCCATGTACACAGACTTTTAACAGAGTTTAGGAGCTGCTGCTGTTAAGTGAGGTTAAACCTCGCATTCAGATAGGAACATTTTGACCGCCAGCCACACGCAAAGTGTGTAACTGACAGCTAAGACACTTTTACAAGCGTCAGGCATTTTTTCTGCAAAAACGCTGCTGGCTTCTAGGAGAGTTAAATAAATGTCATGCGTGCCTTACTGTTTCTACATGTATATATATATAATATAATATATAATATATAATATATAATATATAATATATAATAAATATAGTTTAGCAGTCTACATTATCATTTTCTTTCTTTGTGCATGGTTATACCTGCTGGAGGAGTGGAGGAAACGTTTAAAGGACCAGGAGTCTGCCTTAACAACATGTACTGTATATGAAGTGATCTCTGACCTCCATTTTATTGTGGAGGCCATGAGTTAAGATGAGAAGATAGCTATAGGGTTCTTTGGTAGTGGGTGCACTGATGATCTATGTATGTTGAAGAGTCTGATGCTCGCTGGATTACCAAGAAGATTTTGGATTTTCATTGCACAGAACTATAGTGGTATATGGGACTTGGCTATAGAATGCTCACTTACCTTTATATTGATGCTGTTGCACTTTAAAATGTTTGCATTTGTATGATCTCACATCTTAATAGAATGGTGTATGGGACTTTCTCATTTTCTTTTTACTAGTCTTTAGATTTAAGCTACAGTATTTTTTTGCGTTTTGATATACATATTTACTGTATATTTCTGATATATGTATATATTTTGGGTATTAAAATACTTTTTATTTAGGGTGCTCCACTCTATTTTCTTTTTATACCATTAGTGTGGTGTATGCACTGTTCAGTGGTAGCAGCTCTATTTCCTTTTTTTTATATCTATATACCTTGGACTATTTATATAAAATAACGCAGGGATTTTTTTCACATTTATAATGTCTATATATCGCAAACTGTTGAGGCTGTATAAATCCCGTATAAAAAACCTAAAAATATTAATGTCTATACTATTATCCTGTATAAAAATACTAAAAATATTAATGTCTATACTATTATGTCAGGACAACAAATGAAGCAAGTGAAGAAAAATTCCCCTGCTGGAATGTATCTGTAGATGGCATAAATTACACTCTAATGCTACCCACTGCAACTCTGCCCTGTGCAGGGATCTCCATGGCACACTGAGAACAAAAGGAACAGATTGACAGACGTACTTCTCCATATAGTATATTGTAACATGTAGATGAAGGTTGATGGTACCAGAAACACCCATAATGACATCTCCTAGGACAGATTGGCAAAAAAGGGCATTGCTGGGCTCCTGTAGTGTTTGTTTCCTAACATTGTGCTGTGGTTTTATACACTTTTAAATTGAGAAAGTTGCTTTCAGCAAAACATTTCAAAAATATTATCACATCTTTATCATTAGAAAAAACAGCTGCAGTGCTCAACTCAAGTAATCCCTTAAAACATTACATTATTCCTAAATAAGGAGTGGAGAGGTTTCAAAAAAATGTATTTTCCAGCAAAATAAATGATTTGATGATCCTAACTAGCCCAAAGTTTTGATACGTAAACTGCTTAAGGGAAATTATTTAAAAAAAAAATGTGCTAATATGGTGATCAGTGGCTCTGTTAATAAATAAAGCTGACACTAACCATAACCTTTTGTTTGTAAACAAAGTCATGTAATCACCATGTCATTTCTGTCATGGTAATCACATAGCTGATTTGGTTATTACCAAAATTATGTGGTTGCCATGTAAGTGTTGATCACATCCTTTTGCTTATAAACAAAGAGTTATGTCCCTTTCACTCATATGGACCGTTCGTCCGTTTTTCATCCATCCGTTGATGGATGAAAAACGGACATCAATGCATTCCTATGAAAAAACTGATGACAACGGATGATCATCTATTTTCATCCATTTTCATCCACTTCTGTCAACATCCGTTTTTTTGAACAGATGAAAACTCTATTTTTCATCCGTCAAAAAAACGAAAAACGGATGTTAACTGACAAATGGTCAGTTTTTCTTCCGTTTTTGCATTGGTAGTGGATGTAAAAAAAACTGATAAAAAAACGGATGAACTGAACTGATGAAGAACGAATGAACTGAATTGATGAAATCAACGGCCCGTATCTGTGAAAGGGACCTTAGGGTTACTGTTAGGATTGGGGTTCATCTGCTGTTCAGTCATTTACCTATTACGATTTTAGTCAACGTGGAGCCATTCTGTAGCAAGGATAGTTAAAAGGATCTTCTCAGACCCTCAGGAGCTATTAAAAATAAAACACCCTCATGCAAATTACTAAAAACCAAATCATTTGGTCTTTTCTATTGACTCCAATGTTTTTTTTTATTTCTTATTTTTTTTTAACAAAATAGCAATATGTCCTGATTTTTGTTAAATTGTCAGCAAAGAGCGACCTCCTAATCACACTCTTATCCATACTCTTAAGTTGCATGCAGGGGATTGCTAGCTATTGGTGCATTGTATACAAATCCCAAAAATCCTTGCAGAGTGCATCCTAGAATGTCAATCAAATTTAACAGCTATAAATCACAGTTTAATAATGTGAGACGTTAGCAGTTTAGAAATGTTTTTATCACTTTGAGAATATGCCAACTCTGTAATGGTGAGTTCACTTGCAAAGATACAAAACCTTCCTATTTGTTTAAGTCCCCATTCACACTGCTTTCGCGTTCCAGTTCGTTATTTTGTGTGGGGGCGATTATCATGCGTTTCTGCATGTCATGCATAGGGCAGCCCATTTAAGTGAATAGGCTGCCCTATGCATGACATGCAGAAACGCATGATAATCAATAAGTGCATTTGTCCTGGCAATGAAGCTTAGGGACCAAATTTCGAGTCTGAGCCAGGTGCGATTTTACTAGCATACTTTGCCGCAATTCTCACTTGTCGCACGGCAATCGTGACAAAATCACACCATGTTTGGGGTGCCATACAAGATGAATGGCACTTAAATGAACGTTGCATCTTTCGTGATTTGAAATACAAAGTCTGAGGCAGAGAACATCAAGCATGGGTAAGGGGAGAAGGTAGGGGAATGGGAACAATACATATGCAATGCATACATTTGGTAGAAGTGGAATGAACAGTTTAAATACTGTATATACTCCAGGCAGATATTAGAGACACGAATGCTTTCTAATCAATAATAAATCATTAAATGTGTTTTTTAAATACAAGCATGGTAAGTATCTGAAACTGACCTGGTATCAGTCTTTTAAAGAGCAACCTGAGACCAGGATGTTCTGGACCCACTCCAGCCTATGACTAAATAGTTAATGATGTGCTGATGTGTTGATAAGAAGCATGCTAATGGGAGACCAGAGTGACAGTGAGATGAGCTCATCAATGTGCTGCTTTTCCTTTCATTGTCCAGTCACAGACTAGGGTGTGTCCAGGACAACCTTGGATTAAAGGAAGTGGGTTGTGCAGCAGGGAAAAATCTCTGACTTGAAGGTAATTATTGCAGCAAGAGCTGGTTTTCTTGTAATGGACTATTCATTTTTATCTTTAGCTGGGATGTTGCTTTCAAAAATCCTAATCATTAATCAATATAGCGGTTTGTGGTATAAAAAAAATATTGCTTTAGATTCTGTATGTGTTCTATCAAATATGAACACAATGTTTGTTCGTGTAGCAGATTGCTGACAACTAGCACTAATGTGCTGTGTATTCCAGTCTTGTTTCTGATACCCTGTGTATTCCAGGCATGTTTCTTCTTTCTGTAATATACAGTAATTCATGGTTTCTTCTGTAAATTGATGCCATAGTTAGAAAGCTTTGCTTAACGGCGATCAGTATGATGAGACTGAAGACAGAATCCAATATGCTGCAAAGTACAGGTTCTTACACAAAATCTTCTACCGACTGCAGTTTATCTGATTACCCCCTACAGTATCTTTAACAGTGATATATTGCCAGCGTTTGACATAGACACTAAGCAATATAATATTTTTACAATGCAGCTTCCTGACACCTACAGGGAACTGGATGGTATGAACAGTCTAACTGAATTATACATAAAGTCATAGAAGACAATGATAAGGTCGGAAAACAAAGACCCTGTTTTGTTTTTAATAATCATAGCAAAACTAGCATATACAAAACGGAAAACCTTTTGAAATAAGTTTCAACTTTACACCGTGCTGACATTTCACTTTTGCATGACTAGTTTAATAACCTTGGTGGCTTTTTATTTCTCTTGGGGAATCAAGCAGAGAGCTATGCCCACCAGAATGCAAGCTTCTGCATAAAGCCAAATGATGGCGTCATGATGGATTCCCAACAAAGTCAATGAAATAGATAAGTGTGGCGTGCAAATGCTAGAGAGTGAAAAATGACTATAGGTGTCATTTTTACCTTGTGTGAGGGAGGTGACACAAACCACTGTGGATAATCTGACCAATAGAATTTCTGGGCGCAAAACCAGTGTTCATTTTTATTATGCAATTATGTGCAGTGGTTGCCTCCTAAAACTCCTAAACTATCCTTCGCCGTCAGGCCTTTTATTAAACAAATTAACAATAAATATCAAATAAATAACAATTTAACATTACAACAAAATATACATGTCCCCAGCTGTAAATCACCGCCTCGGAGACATTAACACTTCCCACAGACCTTACAGGTCTACCACTACCTGGTCCCTATTATTGGACCACACCCAACCAGAGAACACCATACCAACCGATGATTCCCCACTTGTATCCCACAAACAGATTTTTAACCCCATTCAAGGGGTCCCAACCACCACCATATTAACTACTAGACATGTGCACACTGAAATATTTTGTTTCGGAATTTCGTTTTCGTCCGAAAAATACATTTATTTAGTTACTCCCAAAATTTGTTTTTATTTATTTTGTTTTTCGTTAAAAATGGCATTCGTCCGAAAATCCAAATTAAGGTTGAATCTGTCATTGAAGGCTTATGGTGTCTGTCGAATGTTCAAAGAAGATTCGACGGAGCAGCTAAACTGTACGACGCCGTATAGTTTACCTGCTCCGTCGAATCTTCTTAGAACTTTCAACAGACACCTAAGCCAAAGTACGTGTGTACTTAGTTCTAGCTATTTTACTGCTCCTCTTCTTTGGTTACAATCAGCCAATAATATTCATCATCATTATTTTTATTTATCTTTTCTCCCCTACGTCAAATCTTTTCTCCCCTACATCAAATCTTTTCTCCCCTACGTCAAATCTTTCTCCCCTACATCAAATCTTTTCTCTCTATGTAGAATAATCTTGGACTAATAGAGTTAAGGTTAGGCACATTCGACCAGAGGTTTGATGGACACAGATTGTTATTGTCATCATCATGTCGAATTTCCTATCTATATCGAACTGTTGTAGCAACGAAAATGAAAATAAAGCATTTGTTTATGTCGGATCTTTCGTTTTTCGGATTCTGCACTTTCGTTATCGTTTGTTAAAACGATAACGAAAATACCTGAAATTCGGACGAAAATGCATTCGGACTAAAACGAATGCACATGTCTATTAACTACACGCCTCCTGCCTACAAAGCCAATACCAGGGAGGAAGGGACATTCATCCAATGGCTTTCAGACTCTAAGGCTACTTTCACACTGGGCATTGTTCAGGTGCTTTTGGGCTAAAAATAGCGCCTGTAAAGCGCCTGAAGACTGCCTCCCCTGCAACCCCAGTGTGAGAGCCCGAGTGCTTTCACACTGGGGCGGTGCGCTTGCAGGACGCTCGAAAAAGTCTTGCAAGCAGCATCATTCGGGCGATGTGGGAGCAGTGTATAGACCGCTCCTCCACCACCCCTGCCATTGAAATTTGCAGCGGCGCTTTGCGGGCGCTTTTAACCCTTTATTCAGATGCTAGTGGAGGTTAAAACTGACCCGTTAGCGGCCGAAAGGCGCCACTTTAACAGCGGTAAGCCACCGCTAAAATTAGCAGTGCTTTACAGCTAATGCCCCACTCCAGTGTGAAAGTAGCCTAACTGTTACAGTCCAACCCATCTATGCATTCTAATCCTACGCTCTTCCCCATCACCCCGTCTCCTCCACCAATCACATAAGTAAAGCTCCAACATTCCTTTTGAACACATTAATTCAGCGCTGTCTGGTTTCCCTTCCACCCTGTGATTCCAGCCCTCCGCTTATTCGTTCCTCAAATCCCTGAGTCTTAACTGGGCCAATATCAGAACAGAAGACCAATAACTTTAGTAAGTTCTTTCCATTACTTCTGCACTGATAATTGCCTCTAAATAATCATAGGAGGATTTCACTGATCCTCTAATATTTGCAACAGCTCATTAAAGCACCACTCTAAACACTAAAATGTACACTTGAACTTATTATTTTAATTGTCAAAAGAATTTGTAATTCTGTATAACCAATCTTGCTATTTAAGTATATTTCTCGAATCGTCTTCCAGGGCAGCATCCGAGAGATAGGCTCCTCCTCCCTAAAACAGGAAACACATTAGTCCACCATTATAAATTTCACACTCTTACCTGTGTGCCTCAGTTGTTTGTGTTTCCTCCGGACCCACAGGAGCTGCAAGAACGTTTGTTATTTTATTTTCACCTGTCTCTGTGCTTGTTGCAGGGGACCCCCTGCCAGCATCCCATACAGCCCAAGGGGCTTTGGGAGGGCGAGCAGGCGCAGCACTGGGCAACATTGCTCAAAGCCTGAGATTTCGCCCCTACTGAGGGGTCTGCAATCATCCCCCCAGGCTGCAGGAGGACTCTGTCATCCCCACCCCATGCCGTTGTTTAGGCCTGTGTATGCTTCCGCAAGCACCCCCCTCTGGCTTTCCGCAGAATCTGGAGCCTGCCAGGGGGGATGGATACATGCATAGATGGGCGCCCCCCCCCCGCAGCAGAGGGTCTAGCAGGGAGGGTTTTGCACCTTCTAACTAGGTCCCTGGTGGCTGCGGCTGTCCCCCCAAACGAATCCGCCATTCTCCGGGCGGCGCAGCAGCGTCCTCACTGCCACAGGCCGCTACAGGAAGTCGGGGGTGTACCAAGATGGCGCCGAGGAAGTTCCGCTTCCGGGTTGGCGGCCATTTTCCTGTAGTCTATCTACTGCGGAGATAGAGCAGGGACACCTAGGGGCGGGAAGTTTAAAAAAAAAAAAAAAAAAAAAAAAAAAAAAAAAAAAACAGAGAAAGAAAACCAAATACAAATAGCAAATTTGTTCAATGCTACCCTTCACTACCAGCACAGTTACTCTACAATACAGCGGCATGTGCAGGTGTGTCCACCAACCTGCACGGGGTCAGCCGGGGGCGGGGCCGGAGCTTATGCAGGAAGCAGATAAAAAGGCCTCTAAGCAGAGGATCCTGGTGGCTGATCATGTCTGACGCTTCCCCACCCTGCCCTGCAGATCCTGCAAATCAGGACAGCTCCAAGGTAAGCCAGAATATTCTTGTATTATCTCTGTCTTAACCTCTTTACTGCCTATCTACAGGCAGTTCTTTTGACCACCTAGCTCACGGGGTTTTTTTGTTCTCTATGCTCGCTTGCAGGCAAAGACCCCTGAGGAAAGGAAGGCTAAAGGCAAAACATGTGCCTCATGCAGCCACAGGCTTTCCCCAGATTGGAAAAAGCCCCTGTGTCAGAAATGCTTAGACAAAATGGTGGCAAAAGAATCACAGGGATTTTTGAAAGACCTGCTCAATTCTTTTAAGAAAGAAATTCAGAGCACCATGGCACCACTACGCTCAGCTATAGAAAAATTAGAAACGCCAGCAAGTGTCGCTCAGGCCAGTATCCCATCTACCAGCGGAACACACATTCCAAGGGAGAACAAGGTACAGGCAGAACAAGAGGTGGATTCAGATGAATCTGAACAATCTGAATCAGAAGACGGTATCTGTTCAGACTCAGAGGAGGAAGATGACACGACAGACTGCAACCTGTTTCCTTCTGAGGACACAGACAGTCTTCTCAAAGCCATCACTGACACTCTAGGCATTAAAGAACAGAAAACCGCAGAACTCACTATGCATGACAGAATGTACAAAGGGCTCCAGCCCAAGAAGCCAAGAACGTTCCCGGTACACCAAACACTTAAAGACATAGTCAAAAAGGAATGGGAAGACCCAGAGAAAAAGCTTTTCATCCCCGCCACAATCAAACGCAGATACCCGTTTGCGGAAGCAGACACCAAAACCTGGGCTAAATGCCCCAAGGTGGATGCCTCTCTGGCAAAAATCACGAACAAATCGGACTTGGCTTTTGATGACGCAGGTACCCTCAGCGACCCCATGGACAAGAAAATAGAAGCTCTCCTGAAAAGGGCATGGGAAGCAGGGGCGGCAAACCTAAATCCGGCTATTGCTTCCACCTGCACAGCTCGAACCTTGCTAATCTGGCTAACCCAGCTGCAAGATCTATTGGAGAACGACACGCCCAGGGAGGAACTAATTAAAACCATCCCCACACTAACTAGAGCGGCAGCTTTCTTGGCAGATGCTTCAGCAGAAACTGTCAGAATATCCTCTAGGACCACGGCACTACTAAACTCGGCCCGCAGAGCCCTGTGGTTAAAATCCTGGGGGGGGGATGCACCTTCCAAGAACCGTTTATGTGGCATACCATTCACTGGAGACCTACTGTTTGGTCCCGAGCTAGAAACAGTCCTGGATAGGACTGCAGCAAAAAATAAGGGGTTCCCTCAAACCAAGAAGAGACAAGGGAAGGCGCCCTTTCGGCATTTCAAGAAATTCAATAAGCCAGGGGCAAAAAAGCACTGGGGTCAACAAAACAAGAAAGGCAAAGGTGAATTCATCCTCAAGCCTAATACCCAAAAGAACAAAAAACAATGACTGCCTTCAGGTGGGGGGCAGATTGGCGGCTTTCTCCCACCAATGGGAGGAGATAACAGAAAACAAATTCATATTGCGCACCATAGCAGACGGTTACGCAATAGAATTCTCCAACCGCCCCCCAACCAAATACTTAGCGACCATGCTACCCAAGGACAGCAATCAAGCAAAGGTGTTTTTAGAATCCCTACAGAAACTATTAGATCAGAAGGTGATTTGTCACGTTCCCCAAGAGGAGGAACAAAAGGGCTTCTACTCACACATCTTCGCAAAAAGAAAACCATCAGGCAAGCTAAGGCTGATACTAAACCTCAAACCACTCAACCGAGGAATAAGATACAAGAGATTCAGAATGGAATCTATCTATTCAATCAGGAACATCCTACCGCAGGAGACATTCATGGCAACACTAGACTTACAGGATGCCTACCTACATGTCCCCATAAGGAAGGATCACCAAAAGTTTCTAAGGTTCGCAATCCAGGGGCCAGCAGCTACGCTGCACCTACAGTACACAGCTCTCCCCTTCGGAATCTCCTCAGCTCCAAGAATATTCTCAAAAATAATGGCGGAAGCGCTAAAAGGTCTAAGACAGGAGGGTATTGGAATAATACCATACTTAGACGACCTCCTGTTCTTTGCGGACTCAGCAGCAATCCTAGAAAACAACCTGCGCAAGAGTATGAACTATCTGCAAAACCTGGGATGGTTAATAAACGCAGAGATATCGCAAATGATCCCAAGCCAGAGAGTAGTGTACCTGGGATACGTGCTGGACTCCAGACTGTCAAAAATTTTCCTTACAAAGGAAAAAGACGTAAAAATGACACAAGCAATTACGTCCCTGCTAAGGAACCATTCCACAACGATCAGGCACGGAATGTCCGTACTAGGACTGATGACGTCTTCCATTCCAGCCATCACCTGGGCACAAATTCACATGCGACCCTTACAGAACTACATTCTGTCCCAGTGGGATGGCAGGCAAGCATCCCTAGAAAAATCCATTCCCGTCCCCGCCACAGTCAAACAAACACTCTACTGGTGGCTCAACCCACTTCGGGTCATCGAGGGGCGCAGATGGGCTCAAGTCAATCCAGTCAGCATCATCACCGATGCAAGCGCCCTAGGATGGGGAGCCCACATGGAAGGGCGGTTCTCGCAAGGGAAATGGACACCCAAATGGGCACAAGCCTCCTCAAACTTGAGAGAACTGAAAGCTGTGGGAGAAGCGCTAAAAGCCTTCAAGCCAGCATTACAGGGGAAGGATGTAAAGATACAATCAGACAACGCAACGACAGTTGCATACCTAAACAGACAAGGGGGCACAAAATCCCAAAAACTGATGAGACTGACACAATCTATCCTACTGTGGACAGAAGTGAACATAAGATCGATATCCGGTATTCATCTAAAAGGAACAGACAATACAGTGGCAGATTTCCTGAGCCGGAAAACGATAAAACACACGGAATGGTCGCTAAACCAAACAACCTTCACTCAAATCACCCAGAAGTGGGGAATACCCGAAGTAGACCTATTTGCTTCCAGGGCGAACGCAAAATCTCCGATATTTTTCTCCCTGGACCCTACAGATGGCAACAGCGGGGTGGATGCTTTCAACCAAAACTGGAAATGGCATCTGTGCTATGCATTCCCTCCAACTGCCATAATCCCAAAAGTAATCCAAAAAATCAAGGCAGAGAAAACAACAGTAATACTAATAGCACCACACTGGCCCCAGAGAGCATGGTTCAGTCATTTAAAAAATCTCAGCATACAACCTCAGCTGACACTGACGGACCGCCCGGATCTACTGTCACAAGGCCCAGTCAACCATCCGAACCACAAAATCTTGAAGCTCTCGGCTTGGTTACTGAGAGGGTAAAACTCCAGAACAAAGGCCTGTCAGACAGAGTAATCAACACCATCTTAAACAGCAGAAAGCTGGTAACGAGAGCCATCTATGAGAAAATAAGGAAAAAGTTTGTTTCTTGGTACGAAGACAGACCAATCTCCAATGGTGGGATAATTCCAATAGTTTTGGACTTCCTACAAGATGGTGCAGACAAAAACATATCACCAAGTACCCTGAAAGTACAAGTTGCAGCACTTTCCTCGGTCATGGATACTAGACTAGCGGAAGACCCGCTGATAAGACGATTCCTCATAGCTCTTAAAAGATCCAAACCAGCCAAATTGTACAAAACTCCCACCTGGGACATGGGCACAGTACTTAAGGGCTTTCTTTCCCCTCCGTTTGAACCTATCGAGGACAGCTCAGACAAAAACCTCACGTTAAAAACTGCGCTCCTTCTGGCCTTAGTATCCGCCAGAAGAGTGAGTGAGATCCAAGCTCTATCTTCAATAGAACCATACTGTCTAATACATCTGGACAAGATAATTCTCTCTCCAGATCCGGCCTTTCTACCCAAGGTCTCTTCTACATTTCACAGAACCCAAAACATCGTCATACCCTCACTTCCAACAACCATAGATAGTAGGAAAAGAGACATTTACAGCAAACTTGATGTAAGGAACACGCTCGTAGCGTATCTCGAAAGAACAAAAGAATGGCGTAGAACGACCTCCCTCTTCATCCTCTATGCAGGAATGAACAGAGGGAAACAAGCTTCAAAAAGCACCATCAGCAGATGGATAAGGATGGCCATACAGATTACCTATAAGGCACAGAATCTCACTCCACCTAGTGAAATCAGAGCGCACTCAACTAGAGCCTGGGCAACCTCGGCCGCAGAGAAAGCAGGGGCAACTCCGGAGCAGATCTGCAGGGCAGCGACATGGTCGAGCTTCAGTACTTTCGCTAAGCACTACCGCATAGACCAGCTGTCTGACCAAGACCAAGCATTTGGTCGTAAAGTGCTCCAGTCTCTAACCCCACCCTAGTAAGTATTGCTTGATATATCCTCTCGGATGCTGCCCTGGAAGACGATTCGAGAAAACAGAGTTAGGTACCTGGTAACTCTTTTTCTAAGAAGTCTTCCAGGGCAGCACTAGTTCCCACCCTTGAAACAACAAAAACCAGGTACAGAGGGGGAGCTTGCAGCTTACAGGGAATTCCTTCGGTGCTTTAACATAACTGAGGCACACAGGTAAGAGTGTGAAATTTATAATGGTGGACTAATGTGTTTCCTGTTTTAGGGAGGAGGAGCCTATCTCTCGGATGCTGCCCTGGAAGACTTCTTAGAAAAAGAGTTACCAGGTACCTAACTCTGTTTTTTCCACACTGCAGAACCAAACAGGTGACACTTGTAGTTTATTAATTAAGCTAATTATTTTCTTGGTTTGGCACTTTGGCTTCTGATGTTATGTTTACACCATCAGCCTCCTCAATGGACAATGAATCAACATCATCACTCATGACCTAATTTACAAAAATATTGTATATTGAATTTACGTGCAACAATGTATTTTTCTGCTTTTCTGGAGTTTTATGTTAAACATAAACTCCGTCTGAGTCCAACTTGAGCATGAGCTTCAAGATTGCTTTACCTTCTTGTTAGTAGTTATTGTGCACAGAGGAATATTGGGCAACCTAATAAACCGTTTATGCCGAGCTGTATACGGCGTCTTAGTAGTAGGCCACTTTCTAAAGCACCGCATATATGTGCTCAGTGTTTGTGCAGGAAGCTGACAGTTGACATTTCCAGGTCTCTTATGCTGCGTACACACAAGCGGACTTTTCAGCATCAAAGGTCCGACGGTCTATCTGACGGACTTTCCACGGAGTTACGACGGACTTTCCCACACGCGAACGGACTAAAGTCCGTTCGAAAGTCCGTCACCACCAAAGTGATGAAGTACGAAGGGACTAGAATAAGGAAGCTGATAGCCAGTAGCCAATAGCTATATAAAAAGCAATTATCTGCGCTATTCAATAAAAAGAGTGCCAGCAAAGTTTGTTGATAACCAAACATAAAAGTCCAAAAAGTCTATGAGAGCGGCGTTGAAATAAATGATGTTTATATTTGTGAGTCCAAGGTAAAGGGAGGGATGTTCCAATCACCAGTTAAAGTGCATAGATGTGGAAGCACTCAACACCACCTGGTAAAGTAGTCTGCTTACCAGAGGACAATGAAAGCTAGGTGTGTAACTTAAACCCACGGCTCATCCAGCAAATCAGCCTCCACCATACATCTTCAAGGCTTGGAACAGCAGTGTTCAGATAACAATCACAACCAATAAAACTTCTCCAGGGATTCACATCAAAAGAGGCAGGCTCTCAGCAAATCGATCAGCAATGCTCAATGAAGAAAACATAAGCAACCAATAGTGAAGCCCGTAATAGCAAATAAAATGGATTTAGTGTAGTAACTTACATTTAAATTTCAGGAATGCATGCATCAAGGAAAACAATAAGCTGCAGCATTCAGTGTGCTGGTGTCAATAGCTGCCCTTGCATCCTTTTTTGTCCGTCGGACTAGCATACAGACAAACTGATTTTTCGACCGGACTCGAGTCCGTCGGAAAGATTTTGAAACATGAAAAAGTCCGCTGAAGGTCCGATGAAGCCCACACACGGTCGGATTGTCCAACGGATTTGTTCTGTCGGACCAATCTGGTCGAAAAGTCCGCCCGTGTGTACGCGGCTTTACTAATGATCAGGAAGTGGCTGGACCAGCTCTCGAACACATGATTTCTGTAATAGCCTGCGATGGGCTATTACAATGATCGTTTAATAAAATCCACCCTGTAATGTTTTAACAATGTATCTTTTTCTCCTAGTCAGAGGAGAAGAGTGTAAACAAAATAAAGTAAAAAAAAAGTAAAATAAATAAATAAAATGGCCACATCAGGGACTGATCTAGGTTAGTGTTAGCGTCATTATCAATCATAAATCATAGACAGGATCAATTATCACAATTAGAATCAAAGGTCACTGATAGTGTGTTTTAGGGAGGTTAAATAAAGATTTTTTGTTATTTAGTGTCAGTGTGTTTGGGTGGGATAAAAAAAGCAAAATGTACATGTGAAAGTGCTCGGCCCTGCTACTGTATTAGCTGACTTAGTGCCGGTTCACACTAGTGCAATGCGGGAATTAGCGCAATTCCAGTGCCCATCCATGCGATCCAATTCCAGTGCAGACCGAAAAAGGGTCCTGCACCATAAAATATGTATGGTTGAATTGGAATTGCACAGGCATCGCATGTGATCTGCACAGGAATGCTGTGTGAATCACATGCCCCGAAGACAAGGGTTCTCACTGGTTCCGCTTGAGGTACTCCAGAGTACAGTGTAACCTCGGAACCTTGGATTACGAGCATAATCCGTTCCAGGAGTATGCTCGTAATCCAAAGTACTCGCATATCAAAGCGAATGTTCCCATTGAACTCAATGGAAACTAAAATAATTTGTTCTGCATTGACTTCAATGGGATGCAATACCGCATGCGGCCAGAGGCGGTGGGTGCCAGAGAGCCTCGGAAATGGTCAAAAAGGCCCGAGGACACTTCGGCGGACCTCGGCAAACCTCGGAAAGACTTCCTACCCGAGATTTGCCGAGGTCAGCCGAAGTGTCCTCGGGCCTTTCTGTGCATTTCTGAATGGCGCTGATCAGCTGCGATCGGCAACGCTCGGCTCTGGCGCCCCCCACCTCAGGCCAAAAGCGGTACTGCATACCGCTTTGGCCTGAATCGTGCTCTTTTTGCGAGACAATACTCGCAAACTGAGTTAGGATTTTTAAAAATACAGTGCTCATATTGAGAAATGCTCGTTAACCACGTTACTCCCAATCCGAGGTTCCACTGTACTATTTTGATTGGAGAAAATATTTCTTTTTTTACAGGTATTGTATTTCCTGGATCAATATCTGTAGTCCAGGTCTTGCTGGAGACCAGCAGGGTGTGTGTGTGCAGGTGTGCAGTCTTTAAACTCTAAGGCCTGACAGCAATTCAGGGCTACGTTTTCCCCATGAGTCCATGAGACGGCTAGAGCTCAATACAGTTGTATTTTGTGGCAGAACAGACAGAAGCCCTAAGCCTGAAGGCCAGAGCAGTGGGGAGCAGCAAGAGAGCTGGGAGAGTGGTACATACAGAGCTGTACATGAACACAGTGGTGCTGTTTGAAGTGGTCCAACCAGAGGTCTAAGCTTGAGACCTCAGTGGCAGTGCTGTGACGGAAAGCCAGAAGGCTTAAAGTAATATATTTTTGTATTTGAAGTGATGTAGGAACCCCATGCTGGAGCAACTATTTAAATGTAATACAATGAACCTCTGTGCCTCTGGAAATAATGCAAAATGGAGTGTTGTAAGCTGCTGTACACCCCCTATATATATATATATATATATATATATATATATATATATATATATATATATATATCGGGTCGATGCAGTGGTCTCAACAAAAACATATGCTAAACTCAAATATACCAAATAAAAAAAAAATACACTTAAACTTGCTACGGTGGTTGCCAGCTATTACATTGTAAAACTGTGAACCATTAACTCCAGTGTAATGTGTGAAACAAAAACTAAAAATAGTAGAAACCTTACTGGTGCTATTAGTAATTAGTAATCTGCTGTTGTCAACTATTACCTTGTAAAATTCAAATTCCAACATCAACCATAAATAAATAATATTTTATTTTTTTTTTCAAAATAGTCGGTCTTTTTTTGTTTATAGCAAAAATAAAAAAACGCAGAGGTGATCAAATACCACCAAAAGAAGGCTATATTTGTGGAAAAAAAAGGACGTCAATTTTGTTTGGGTGTAACGTCGCACGACCAAGCAATTGTCAGTTAAAAGCGATGCAGTGCCAAATCGCAAAAAATGCTCTGGTCATTAAGTGGGTAAAATCTTCCAGGGCTGAAGTGGTTAATTGTGCCCTTCCATCATGCCAAAAGTGCTCTCCACCTCTCCCTTTTTGAAAAGGCACTCACCAGATCCTAATGACCTGGTATATAAACAGATCCACAGTGCTTTATTAACACCCTTTATTTCCTCCAGTTTGGCTCCATATGGCATCATCTCCAGCTCTTCCCCATTCTGCCTCCAGATACATGCAAGGGAATTACCGGAATAGAGACTGCAATTGGGTAGTATGTTTTATTTTAAAAACAATCCCCACACAATAAAACTCACTTATAGGCTGACAAATTTGGAATTGAGAATTGAGAATCATTGAGAATCATTGAATCACTGAGAATGAAATCATTGAGAATCAATACCAGCTCCAGGTCCCATGCAAAGTCTCTGTACACTCCAGAGGAAGAAAAGGACTGGCAAAAATGAAAACATGAACACCTCACTCTGCATCCTATTACTAATCTCCCACCAAAGCAGCTGCAAGCAGTGGGAGGGAGGGAGTGGAAGCTGGCCAGAAGAGCTGCAGGGAGCGGGCCATGGGGGATTGGTGAGGGGGATGCCAGTACCTTGCAGTGGGTTGAGAGATTCAGGTACCTTGGGGTGGTGATTTACAGACAGGCTTCAGATTATATATTACTAAACTTATCCCCGGTGTTACAAGCGGTTTGGCTAAAGCTGAAGGCATGGAAGTCACTACACCTATCACTTTTAGGACGTATAAATCTGATAAAAATGAAAATCCTACCGAAATTCACATACTTATTTCGACATTCCCCGCAATGGATCCCAAAATTCTTCATTATCAGCCTAAAAATAGATTTTTTGGCTGGAACTACACTAAAAATGTACCAGTTCAAAATTACAAAACAGATTCTACTTAACAACAAACCTACAGTCCCTGTCTTGTTTGCACCGCCTGTATACTGCTGTTCAAAGTATATAGGGCCTAAGGGGCCCCACGCCTTTCCTTATTTTAATTTGGGTGCGGGGTTCCGCTTAATATCCATACAAGACCCAAAGGGCCTGGTAATGGACTGAGGGGGGGTACCCATGTCGTTTGTCTCACTGATTTTCATCCATATTGCCAGGGCCTGACATTACATTAAAGCCGCAAGCAGTTATAAATTACTTTTATTCCTTTAAAAATGTCATTTTGTGCAGGGACTGTTCTAAGCATGGGAAACATGTGCCACTTTACAGGCATACCATAGACACCCCCCAGGTACGATATTCAAAGCAATATTTCACTTTTTTTTTCCACTTTAGGCATCATTAAAATCACTGCTCCCGAAAAAACGGCCGTTTTTAAAAGTTTTTTTTTACATTGATACGTGTCCCCTGGGGCAGGACCCGGGTCCCCAAACCCTTTTTAGGACAATAACTTGCATATTAGCCTTTAAAATTAGCACTTTTGATTTAGAACATTCAAGTTCCATAGACTTTAATAGTGTTCTAAAGTTCGTGTGAACTTTCGGTCCGTTGGCAGGTTCTGGTGCAAAACTGAACCGGAGGGTGTTCGGCTCATCCCTAGTCATTAGCCATCTTTCTGGAAAAGGGTCCAGGGTTTTTACTCAAACCTGTTTACTGTTCCCAAAGCAAAAAGGGATATTGAAGGTTCTTAGCACCTTCCTCCGGGTACAAAAATTTCACATCAAACCTGTCAGGTTAGTCATTGCTTCCTCCCAATCAAAGTACTTTGTGGCCTCCATGGACATCAACAATGCATGCTTGGCTTTCCTCATCTTCTTGGCGCAACCATTTTGTTGCCCTTTCCTTTTATCTGTCTATTGCACCTGGGGTTTTCACCAAAGTGCCAATCTCTGTTCTTGACTTGCTTTGCTCTCAAGGCATCCCCTGGGGTATATGGAAAACCTTCTTCTGAGAGAACAGTCTGTGAAGGCTTCTACCTCTGAAGTTCTTTCCTTGCCTGCCTCACATGAATAAGATGAAGGGCATTCCAGTGATTCTCAATGCATCACACTGACCCAGGCAAATATGGTACTCATTAGACTCCTGGAAGACTCTTCATGGACCCTTCTAGATATACTGTATGTTCTTTCCCAGGGTTTTGTTTACCACCCTAGAGCTGGGTTTAGTGGCCTGGCTCTTGAAGCCTAAGTCCTGAAGGACAGGGGCCTTCTAGATTATTTTTTTCTACTCAGCTGAAAGTTAGGAAACCAATATCGCACTCATTTCCATCCCAAGAAATGGTCTGTGGAAAAATCCTCTCTTTTTCCATCTAGTCTAAATTAACACTTGGCCCTTAGTACCACCAAGGATCCAATTTTGGCCCTAGTGATTATTTTTCAAGAACCACTTGCCTCTCACTCCTTAGTTAAACTATTCCTTCAGTTTGCCACTCACATTGCCCCCTTTTAAATTCCTCAGTGACTCAATGGGATTTCAACTTGGTTCTTTTGGCTCTCCTGAAACTGCCCTTTGAACCTATCAGGGATATTACCCTGTCTATACTCACTCACAAGAAAAACCTTTCTTGTGACCATTAACTCTGCAAGACAGAAAGCCTCTTTATTTCTTAGGTTGTTCTGTTCCTTTCAATTTACAAGGACATCATTCTCCCATTTCTATGTCCTGCTTCATATCATCCCAATGAGATTTCCTCTGAGCACCATTTGTTAACTGTTGTTCATGTGGGCCTGTCAGGGCCTGTTAGCATTTGTTTGCTGTATTGCCACCCCCCCCCCCCCCCCAGTTGGCCTGCTTTTGGACATCCTAATGTTTCTGAATACTCCTGTATCTCATAACCATTTTGCTGCTACCAACGTAAGGCTGAAATCAAGATTAGCAGGAGTATTTATATACATTACAGCAGCTGGGAGCGCATGTATAATTGTCAAGTCAACTGGCAGCTTTCAGGTGGAAGTAATTTGGGCAGCTCTACAGCCATCAGATCACTCTCAAAATCACTGGTATTTGACAACCCCCCCCAGCATGACCCCAAAATTCTGGGTGCTGCGATCCCACCATGGGGCCAGGATGAGCATAGTGGGTGTCTCTGGGTAGAACTGGGGGAGATCAGTGAACGTCTGTTCACTGAACCTCTCACTGGTAAATGAACCATTATGATGTCACTTCCTAGTTCAGAGATCAGAGCTGTCATTCCCAGGCTGCTGTGGCCAGGGATGAAGCTGATCAATCACAATCTGTGCTTTAACAGCTTAATTGGAGTCCATAGGTATGGAAGAAAAATGAATAATTCCCATGGTGGTTGCATTGGTCTTCTGAATTGTTCATATACCCCAGAGTTTCTGCCATAACTACAAATAAAGAGGAATGCATAAGATTATCAATGGGTCTTTCAGCCTCTTTCACTCATTCACTCTAAGCAGTTTGGAATAAATGGCTCTGTAAAATAAGGCTGTATCTGTATAGTAAATCAAAGGCTCTGGATGTATAGTTGGCCTCATAGGCAAATAAGGAATAATTTGCATGCTCCACTCGCTTTTTCAAATTGAGGAATAGTTCCCTTTTTTTAAAAATCTGTAATGAAAGTATGATATATGTTTTTAGGAGGCTCTACTTTGTTAAGCCTAAAGCTGAACTCTAACTAGAAACAACACAAAGTAATGCTGCACTATACTTAATAATGCATAATGTAATGCATTTTTAAAAACAAGCATTGTATGTACTTTAATTTGACCAGATATCAGCTTCTTGCAGCTCCTGCATAGCAAAACTCAGGGTGGGGGAAGGAGAAGCAGCACATAGTGCCAGTCAAGTGTGTCACAGTGCAAGGAACATGCTGAACACACTAGGGCTTATTTTCAGTGGATGTCTTATTTATTTACAGTATGTACAAAAAAGTTCTTCCCCCTATCAGCTCAGGAGTCAGCATTGTGAAATTCTGTAATCCAAAAATAAACATTAGTTAAAGACCTTGTAAAACCATGTAATCCGTTCAGTAAAAAGATTATATAAAGTGCAGTGTGTGTAAAATACCTTATTTACAGCGCCGCTGGGTGCTCACGTGACCCGCCAGAGCTTTTCTTCCCTGCTCCGAGCAATGCAGTGGGAGGGGCTACTGACATCAGCTAGGAGTAGAGCAGAAGATCTCCAGGGGGTCATGTGAGCGCCCAGCGGCCCTGTAAATAAGGTATTTTCCACAATAAAGTTACACAAGGAGACACGCTGCACATTATATAATCTTTTTACAGAACGGATTACATGGTTTTACAAGGACTTTAACTAGGGCTTCTTTTCGGGGCAGGGCTCATATTGCAGCCATCCTGGAAACTCACGCTAGGTCTTATTTTAGGGTGACCTTGGAAAAATGTGTGGGCTGCTCAGGCTCGATAGGGAAGGGGTATGTAGACACTGCATCCGCAGTGGCTGCTAGAGTGCTTACAGAAGATGGGGCCCGTCCTGGCTCCTGCAAAGTTTCAAGGAAGGAAGGGTGACCCCTGGAAGTCACACACTACGGTGTCCTGCTGCAATGAATGGAGTGGCAACCTCAGCTTGACGCTCACCAGGCCACTCCCCCAACGCATTTCACTCTGCCCCCCGGAGCTTAGTCTTGAGGATTTTATGAGTAGGGCTTATTTTTGGAGAAACAGGGTACACACGGACCGAATGTCAAGCGGCATCGGCCGTTTCAATGACTGAGAGCACTGACCGGAGTGTTCTGGCAGGGGGGCTGACCCCCTGTCAGAACACAATAGAACAGCAAGGGAGTTTGCTGTACTAACATCAGATTGTTAGTACAGTGGCTCCAACCTGAGATGTCAGTTTTTTTCATTCAGCCCGCTGGGTTGAATGAAAAGAAAACTAACAGTGTGTACTAGGCTTAACATAAATATAAGCTCATCAGTGTGTTGCTTCTCCCTTCACTATCCAGTCTCAGGCTGGAGACGGGTAGAAGACTCTAACGTAAAAGTGAAGTTGCAGGAAAGAAAGATCAGGTCGCATCCCCTACTAAAATGACTGTAAAACTCAGGGATGAATAGACAGAAATAGTAATCCTTTTGGCAGGTAAAAAAGTTCTCATATATTCAACTTTAAGTGAGAATGCATTGAGCAAATTCAATCTTGCTTGATAAGTTGCACCCCTTTTTAACCTAAGCCTCCTTTTGTCCTGATTCTTTGGAACATTAAAACATCAAATATCCAAAATCTTTACCAACTATTATATAGCAATGCCATACAATATTTGCTACCACAAGTATATCATTTATAAGTGCACTGTAAGATTTGTTTCTTGTAATTATCCACCTTGATTTATTTGCTTTATTTGAAAAAAATGTCAATTTTTTTTTTTCTTCAGAACCAAGTAAATGAGCGATCCCTTGCAGATTATAAATTGATAGGTAGAGCTTCAGTGTGTTTAAGCAGCAGGAAAGGAAGCAAGGACATACTGTGCTGCAGATGTTTATTGAGACAAATTATAGATCTTTTTCTAAGCGTGGATGTGTTCATACATATTATTTAATGTCAGATTTATGCTTTTTTTCTAGTTTTCTTGTCATTCTTTTTTTGCACAGTTGAGTTTTCATCAGTGTTGTGCTTCACATATTTATTATTATTAGTTAAAAGTCCACTTTATGTATTTAAGAAAAATAAATGACAGCCAGCATTTGCATTGACTTGCATGCAAAATGATCTTACAAAGCTCCAAATACAAATTATTTCTCACATTCCATGGCTTTGTCACTATTTCTGTTTGGCACTGTAATGCCCCGTACACACGAGCGGAATTTCCATCGGAAAAATCTTGGATGGTTTTTCCAACGGAATTCCGCTCAAGCTTGGCTTGCATACACACGGTCACACAAAAGTTCTCTGAACTTTCGACCGCCAAGAACGCGGTGACGTACAACACTACGACGAGCCGAGAAAATTAAGTTCAATGCTTCCGAACATGCGTCGAATTGTTTCCGAGCATGCATGTTTTTATGCACGTCGGAATTGCATACAGACGAACGGAATTTTTCCATTGGAAAAATAGAGAACCAGCTCTCAATCTTTTGCTGGCGGAAATTCAGATAGAAAAAGTTGGATGAAGCATACACACGGTCAGAATATCCGACCAAAAGCTCCCATCACACTTTTTTTGACGGAAATTCCGACCATGTGTATGCAGCATAATAGTATAAAACAATAGATTGATGAGGTGTTTTGATATTATGTAATATATTTACCTAAGCAAGTGTACAAACACATTTACTATAAATGGTAATTTCAGAGTATTGGTCAATAAAGGGCAAGGTTGTTTTCCACATAAATAAAAATGCACATTACATCCCATTACTGTTAAGGTAGAGGTAAAGGTAAGATTTAAAAATTGTACTTTCCTATTGTTCCGTTTACTTTTTCTGTTTTACAAAAACCTACACATGGAAGATCATATATGTATTTCAGTGGTAGAACTAACAACAAAGTAGACCACCCTGGAGAGGAGCACAATGTTCCCCCAACCAGTTCCTAACAACAAGC
The DNA here is from genome assembly GCA_037952925.1 of Lithobates clamitans. NCBI lineage: Eukaryota > Metazoa > Chordata > Amphibia > Anura > Ranidae > Lithobates > Lithobates clamitans. The sequence goes on from JBBGZY010000438.1 coordinate 18,999,298, forward strand.
CTCCTCTGTGATCATGTTAAAAGCTGAACTCCAGGCCCAGTCTACGCCAATCTGACAGCTACAGTGGGAAGGGCTGAGAATCCCCCACTGATGTCAGCCGGGAGGAGGGGAGAAGAAGAGGAGAGCAGCGGGTGGCCATGTGAGCACTGAGCTGTGCTCTGAAATAAGGTATACATCAGCATTATTATTTTTTTTTTTTTTCTCTATCAAAGGTTTTTATTGAAGTTTTTAGAAAAGAATATGTTTTACAACATAAAGGAAGGGAGGAAGGGAGAAAAATGATATACACATTCAGGTTGTATACAATCCGGTGATATACAGTCTCAGAAATTTTCATTTAATTAATTAGTTGTTCAAGAAGCATGTAAACATTTAACATAAGCAGAGTATGTTCACTGTGCGTTGTGTTTATCTTGTTTTCATTAGTCAAACGTTAATAGAAACAGAACCATCTATAGAAACATTAACTTTTGGACCATATTGACCATTGTTTATCAAATTTTTTGCATTGTAAAGAGTTTATTGCTAAGAGGCGCTCGAAAGTGTAATTTCTATGAACTGCTTTGGTTATGTCTGATAGGTTAATGGCATTGGTGGATTTCCAATTTCGTAATATCGTTAAGCGTGTTTCAAGCAAAATATGAGTTACGACTGGTCTAAAGTCTATATGATATTTTTCTATGTTCAGATGCAATATTGCCAGCGCTGGGTCTGGTTGAGATATTAACGTGGAAATCAATTTAAACACTTGGTTCCAAATGCATTTAACAGCAGGACAACACCAAAGCATATGCAGTAAATTGCCTATTTGCCCACAGGCTCTCCAGCAATTTGGGGATGTTCCCGGGAAGAATTTCGCTATTCTATATGGGGTGTAGTGCCATCTATTGGCCATTTTAATAGTTATTCCCAATGTTTAATGCAGTGGGAAGCCTTGTGTATTGCTCTAAAGGCTTGTTTCCACTGTTCATCTGAGGCTGATATACCTAGTTCTTCTTCCCATTTTTTCATTGCAGTAGTTTTGGTAAACGTGAGTTTATCTTTGGTGATATTATAGAAGAAAGATATTCCTTTTGTATGTTGTTTGGCTGTAGTGTAAAATTTCCAAATATTGCTCGGAAGGTGTATGGTAGGTGTAGGCTTAGATTTAAGGAAGTTTACAATTCTTACGCACATAAACTGTGAGTTCTTTGGAAGATGGTATTGTGTCATAAGTTGCTCCACAGATTTGGGATGTGTGCCATTATATAGGTCTGATATGTGTAGTATACCCTTACTTGACAGGTCTTTGATTGTCAGCATTGGGATTTTTGTTTCCAAGAACGATAAGGGTATATTATACTGTATGTCTTGTTTGTCTTTATACGTATGTTCCCGTATAACTCTCCACGCCTTTAACGAGATTTGCGTAGTAGGAGGCAGTTTTTTTGCATCCCACGGTATCCACCCGTCTGTCATGAGTAGTAGGGGTAAATTATTCATTGGTGCTGTCGTTTTTTCAATGTCAACCCATAATGGTGTGTCAGAGATAGTACTTACCGAGGCCGAGATGCCGAGAGCGGTTTCGCCTTTGCGACTAAGCGCAGTCCGCCCCCTGGAGTTGGGACAGGGGGTGAACGGCACAAAGAGGCACAGGCTCCCCAATGGACCGTGAGTGGCTCGCTGGTGAGGTCTAGTAGAGAGGAGCCGCTGTGTAGGTACTGGTAGGTGGGTGCAGACAGAGGCAACCGGCAGGAGGTCCAGAGCTGGGCAGAGGGTCAAACACTGGAAGGGTGCTATGGCACTACAGGATCTGCAAGGTAAGGTGACAAGATCAAGAAAGTCCAGGCACAAGCAAGGGGTCAGGCTGGGAGACAGGAGACAGTCCAGGTAACAGGCCGAGGGTCAAACACAGGAGATTGGTGGGAATCCGATAAGCAGGCAGAGGTCAGGTCCAGGAGAGAGGCAAGAGAAGTCCAAGGGCAAATCCGGGTCACAACAGGTAGTCAGGCAGAGATTCAGGATACAGGTTCAGATACTACAGGAAGCTGAGACAAACCAGCAATTTGTTTGATCCTCTGAGCGCCTTTTATAGGCTGCCCAGGGAATCACGTTGGGTGTGCACCAGTGCGCGTGCGCGAGCGCCGTAACGCCGAGCCGCGAACGCGCATGCGCCGAAACGCCGTTCCGCCGGGAATACGGGAAAAACGACCGGACCGGAACGAAGGCTTCTTCTGACAGTGCCCCCCCCCCGAGGGGTGGCCTCTGGACACCCAAGGTTGACATCAGTTCAGGATGTTCTCGGTGAAAAGCCTGGAGAAGTTGAGGAGCATGTAGATTCCTGGCTGGTTCCCAGGAGTTATCCTCAGAAGGATACCCCTTCCATTTAATTAAATACTGTAGCTGTCTGCCATTTTTTCTGCAACTTAGAATTTTTTCTACCTCAAACTCGTCTTCTCCGTCGATTGGAACCGGTGGTGGTGGAGGCTTTTCTCTGTCAGGAAAAGGACTGGGAGCCATAGGTTTTAAGAGGGATGCATGGAAGACTGGGTGTACCTTGTAAGCATCAGGAAGGGCTAGTTCAAAAGCGACTGGGTTGATTACCCTCTTTATTTTAAAAGGACCTATAAATTTTGGCCCCAATTTCCGAGAGGGGATTGGCAGTCTGAGATGGATAGTTGATAGCCATACTTCTTCGCCTACTTTGAAGGCCGGGTTCTCCTTCCTTCCCTTGTTGTAGTACTTTCGGTAGTCATCCTGAGCCTTTTGCATCGCTGCTTTGATCTTTTGAAAATTTAACTGGATAGAATTTACTCGGTCCTGCACCGCAGGGACGGATAATTCAGGGATGGAGACTGGAAGAAAGGAAGGGTGGAATCCAAAATTGGACCAGAAAGGTGTCTGGTTGGTAGCGGAATGGATGGAGTTGTTATATGCAAATTCTGCATAAGGTAGGAGGAAGGACCATTCGTCCTGGGAATCGGAACAGAAGCATCGGAGGTATTGCTCCAGGGTTTGATTTGTCCTCTCCGTCTGGCCGTTACTTTGAGGATGATAAGCAGAAGACAAGCAAATCTTTATTTCCAAGGTCTTGCATAATTCCTTCCAAAACTTTGAAGTGAATTGAACCCCTCTGTCAGAGGTGATGCTCACTGGGGTGCCATGAAGCCTGATAATTTCTTTAAAAAAACATGCTAGCAGTAGCAGAGGCAGAGGGAGTACCCACCATAGGCAGAAAGTGTGCCATCTTTGAGAGTCGATCAATTACGACAAAGATAGTGGTGAATCCTCCTGATGGAGGTAAATCCACAATAAAGTCCATGGAGATTTCCGCCCATGGGCGTTCAGGGATAGACAAGGGTTTGAGCAGCCCCCATGCCCTTGTATTTGAGCCCTTGCTACGCTGGCACGGGATGCAGGATGAAACATAGTCCTTGCAGTCTTGTCTCCAGCCTGGCCACCAAAAGAAACGAGAGATCAATTCCATGGTCTTTTGTGACCCAAAATGGCCTGCTAGCTTGTGGTCGTGAAAGGACTGTAGGGTTAGGAGTCTTGATTCCAGCGGGACGAAGATTTTTCCATGCGACCAAAATAAATCATTGCGTTTCTCCATAGAAGTTACTTGGGGTTCAGAGCATTGAGCAGATGTGGATTTGATTGCGGACATAAGGTCTCCTTGAGCAACTAGAAGGAAATTTTGCGGAGACAAGATGGTACTTGGCTCTGTTACCTGGGAAGTTTCATGGAACATCCTTGAAAGTGCGTCCGCTTTTCCGTTCTTTGAACCTGGTCTATAAGATATGTGGAAATTAAACCGGGAAAAGAAGAGAGCCCATCGGGCCTGCCTGGGTCTTAGACGTTTAGCAGTTCGCAGGTACTCCAGGTTTTTGTGGTCAGTAAAGATCATGATAGGATTGGACGCCCCCTCCAGCAGATATCTCCACTCCTCTAAGGCAAATTTGATGGCCAGTAATTCTCTATCGCCTACGTCGTAGTTTCTCTCGGGAATGCTTAATTTCCGGGATGCAAAAGCCACGGGATGTAATAGAGCCTTGAGTCCTTGTCTCTGTGAGAGGATGGCACCAGTAGCGGTCTCTGAGGCATCAACTTCCAGAATAAAGGGCAGGGCTGGATCCGGGTGTCGTAAGACTGGTGCAGACGAGAATAGTGCCTTCAATTTTAGAAATGCTTCCTGGGCCTCTGAGGACCATTGAAAACGACTATGCTGGCGTGTCAGTTGAGTAATGGGAGCCACAATAGTTGAAAATCCTACAATGAACCTCCGGTAGAAGTTGGAGAAACCTAAGAAGCGTTGTACCCCCTTTCTGTCTACAGGGGCTGGCCATTCCTGGATTGCTTTAACCTTCTGGGGGTCCATTGCGACACCGTCAGTCGAAATTATAAATCCCAAGAATTGCACTGTAGTTTTCTCAAATTCACATTTCTCTGCCTTGAGGTATAATTTGTGTTTTCTGAGAATCGAGAGAACCAGTTTGACATGCACCCGATGGAGTTCCAGGGTGGTTGAAAAAATGAGAATGTCGTCAAGGTAGACTACTAGAAAGTTGTCAAGATGTTCACGAAAGATATCGTTCACTAAGTGTTGGAACGTGGCCGGGGCATTACAGAGTCCAAACGGCATTACCAGGTACTCATAGTGTCCAAACCTGGATCTAAAGGCGGTCTTCCATTCATCGCCTGCTCGGATCCGGATGAGATTGTAGGCGCCACGCAAGTCTAGTTTGGAAAAGATGCGGGCGGATCTGAAGCGTTGGAATAATTCCGGGATGAGAGGAAGCGGGTACCGATTCTTGACGGTAATTTTATTTAATTCCCTGTAATCGATGCAAGGTCGGAGGGATCCATCTTTTTTCTCTACAAAGAAAATACCAGCTCCAGCCGGTGATGAGGAGGAGCGAATGAACCCTTTCTCAAGATTTTCGTCAATGTATGTTTTAAGAGCCTTTAATTCTGTTTCGGACAGAGGGAAAATGCGGCCAAAAGGAATTTCAGCACCCGGCAACAGGTCTATGGGGCAGTCGTAAGGCCGATGAGGTGGTAGACAGTCTGCCTGTTGTTTGTCAAATACATCTCTGAATTCCAGGTAGCTCTCAGGTACATGTTGCAGATCATTGGACGTGGTTGCAATGGTGGAAACGGAAGCTGGGGCCGGGAGAAGGCAATGTCTGGAGCAATATTGAGATGAGAAAGAGACTTCTCTCTTATTCCAGTTAATCTGTGGTTCGTGGGCTTGAAGCCATGGGAGTCCCAGGATTATGGGGAACATTGGAGAAGTGATAATATCGAAGCGGAGGTATTCCTGGTGGCCAGTATCAGTGGTGGTAAGGATGGGTCTGGTTTCTTGCGTGATGGGCCCTGAGCGGGGAAGAGACCCATCGGCTAGGTGGATCCGTAGAGTTTGGTTCTTCGTGGTCAAAGGAACATGCAAGCTTGCGGCTAATGAGGCATCCAGAAAACAGCTACATGCTCCGGAGTCAATTATAGCGGGTAGGTGAACCTCCTTTTCCGGGAGCTGTAGGGAGACAAAAAGAGTAACGTAAGGTTGAGAAGACCCGGTAACTTGTTGATTAAAAGCAGGCCGTAAGCAGGACTTACTGGGTCTCACGGGGCAAGAACGAAGGAAGTGTCCAGAACCCCCACAGTAAAGGCACAGATTGCCCTGGCGTCTTCGTAGTCTTTCCTCCGAAGTGAGTGGGGCGCGGACTAGGCCAAGCTGCATTGGTTCAGCTTCAGGAGTGGTAGGAATCGGTGGAGCTGTGTAAGGCGGATGGACAGGAGTCGATTTAGGCATCGCCCAGGTAGGGCGAGAAGTCTGAAAACGCTCCGTGCGTCGCTCACGCATGCGACGATCCAATTTAGTGGTAACTTGGATGAGGTCTTCCAAAGAATCAGGGGTCTCAATCCTGGCCAGCTCATCCTTCAGTGCTTCAGACAGCCCTTGACGGAACTGATATTTAAGGGCAGGTTCATTCCAGCTAGTATCGGCTGAACTTTTCCGGAATTCTACAATGTAGTCCTCTACAGGCCTACGTCCTTGGCTCAGGTTGTGCAGTAAGGTTTCGGCCATGGCCGTGCGCTGGGGGTCGTCGTAAAGTTGTGCCATACCTTCGAAGAAGGCATCTACGGAATTCAGGATAGGGTTTCTCTGTTCCATTAGGCTGTGAGCCCAAGCTTGTGGTTCATCGGCCAGGAGAGAAATGATGAACCCAACTTTTACCACCTCTGATGAAAAGGTCCTAGGTTGCAGAGCCAAATACAGGGAGCAAGCGTTTTTAAAGGCCCTGAACTTCTTGCGATTGCCGGAGAAGCGCTCTGGTGTGGGAACCCTGGGTTCTGGAGCGGCCATGACCACAGTGGGATTAGTTGGCATCTGAGGAGAGGAAGCTCCACTGGGAGATACAGAAGCCGCGGCAGGAGCTGGAGATGGTCCGGAAAGCTGCTGAAGGCGACCATCAATTTGGGCGTAGCCGTCTTGTAATTTCTGGACGGCCTCAGTGAGGGCCGAGACCTGCTGACATAGGATCTCCAATGGGGAACGCGCTCTGTCGGCCTCAGACATGGCTGGTTTGTACTGTCAGAGATAGTACTTACCGAGGCCGAGATGCCGAGAGCGGTTTCGCCTTTGCGACTAAGCGCAGTCCGCCCCCTGGAGTTGGGACAGGGGGTGAACGGCACAAAGAGGCACAGGCTCCCCAATGGACCGTGAGTGGCTCGCTGGTGAGGTCTAGTAGAGAGGAGCCGCTGTGTAGGTACTGGTAGGTGGGTGCAGACAGAGGCAACCGGCAGGAGGTCCAGAGCTGGGCAGAGGGTCAAACACTGGAAGGGTGCTATGGCACTACAGGATCTGCAAGGTAAGGTGACAAGATCAAGAAAGTCCAGGCACAAGCAAGGGGTCAGGCTGGGAGACAGGAGACAGTCCAGGTAACAGGCCGAGGGTCAAACACAGGAGATTGGTGGGAATCCGATAAGCAGGCAGAGGTCAGGTCCAGAAGAGAGGGAAGAGAAGTCCAAGGGCAAATCCGGGTCACAACAGGTAGTCAGGCAGAGAATCAGGATACAGGTTCAGATACTACAGGAAGCTGAGACAAACCAGCAATTTGTTTGATCCTCTGAGCGCCTTTTATAGGCTGCCCAGGGAATCACGTTGGGTGTGCACCAGTGCGCGTGCGCGAGCGCCGTAACGCCGAGCCGCGAACGCGCATGCGCCGAAACGCCGTTCCGCCGGGAATACGGGAAAAACGACCGGACCGGAACGAAGGCTTCTTCTGACATGGTGTGTCAGTTGTTTGAAACCAGTGTTTGATTTGGTCAAGGCGTACTGCCCAATAGTAGTCGTGTATGTCCACGAAACCTGCTCCGCCCGCTTGCTTATGTGATGTGAGATTATTTCGTGAACATCTAGCTTTTTTTCCCTTCCATATGTATTTCCAAGCAATATTCGCTATATTTTTTATTAAGTGTTGAGGGATAGACAGTGGTAGAGAGCGGAATATGTATAGTATTTGTGGCAATAACATAATTTTGTAAGCTGTAATTCTGCCTAACCAAGATACTTCGCTGTTGGACATGTTTTTGGTTTGGGCTTCCAGTTTGTTAATGAGTAGTAATACATTGGCTTTTATTATTGTGGATATTTTATTTGTGAGTGTGATCCCCAGATATGTGATATTTCCTTTACTCCACATATATGGTAATTTTGCTTGTAGCGATTTTCGGGTATTTGGTGGGATACCCATGTCTTACATCAGCATTATTTTTAAAAGAACATACATTGGGGCACATAATGTAATCTAATACTATGGATTATAGCAAGAAAACACAGTGATTTTAGCAGCAAGAGGGGAAGGGCAGGCACTGACACCTCTGACAGGCAGGGAGGGGGAGAGAGGACAGAGGAGAGACAGTGGAGGATGGAGGCACGTAAACTGACCACAGTATCAAGGGCTCAGCACCCATGATAAACATGGTCAGTTTACAAAGGGGGGAGCAGCACCAGGCAGGATCAGCCAGGTATTTTACGTGATAGAAGGGGCCAAATTACACAGCATAAGCACTGTGTTGTATAACATGCTTTATAGGAACAGGATCCTTTTTTTTTAGAGTTACAACTGCTTTAACTCATCAGCACAGTGACTCATCCCATAGAGCGCACAGTTGGAACTTTCAGCCAAACAAACCACAGCCACGAAGCAAGCAGTGCCTGCTATGCTGTCCTTTTTAGATAACCCATATTGCTCTGGGGATTATTTGTCACATACTGAATATTTATGTATGTGGCTTGTTTTGAATTAAAGTATAACTAAAGGCAAAACTTTTTTTTTTCAACTTGGATAGAGCACGGGAGGATTTTAACTCCTGTCATTTTTTTTGTCATCTCTGTCCCATAGGGGAGGTTTTCCGTTCCATAGACAAAACAGGAAGTGAGAGGAAATCCCTTGAAAATGAGAGGATCTCTAGGTGTCACTAGGTTCACAGGAAACAGTGTCCCCATTGGAAGATTTCCCCTGTTCTGCTGTGCGCCCAAGATTTGGATTTTGGCAGTAATGGTAAACAGGACTAGGGATGAGCCCGATGTTGACAAGGTGGGACAAGGTGCTTTGGGGGGCTACCCCAAAGCACCCTCCCCATGTTGAGGGCATGTAGCCTGTTACAGTTTAACCACTTAAGGACTAGAGCATTATGCTGCTTAAGGACCAGAGGACTTTTTCCAATTTGGCACTGCGTCGCTTTAACTGCTAATTGCACGGTCATGCAATGCTGTACCCAAACAAAATTTGCATTCTTTTCTTCCCACAAATAGAGATTTCTTTTGATGGTATTTGATCACCTCTGCCGTTTTTATTTTTTGCGCTATAAACGGAAAAAGACCGAAAATTTTGAAAAAAAATGATATTTTCTACTTTTTGTTATAAAAAAAATCCAATAAACTCAATTTTAGTCATACATTTAGGCCAAAATGTATTCGGCCACATGTCTTTGGTAAAAAAAATGTCAATAAGCATATATTTATTGGTTTGCGCAAAAGTTATAGCGTCTACAAACCAGGGTACATTTTCTGGAATTTACACAGCTTTTAGTTTATGACTGCCTATGTCATTTCTTGAGGTGCTAAAATGGCAGGGCAGTACAAAACCCCCCCAAATGACCCCATTTTGGAAAGTAGACACCCCAAGGAAATTGCTGAGAGGCATGTTGAGCCCATTGAATATTTATTTTTTTGTCACAAGTGATTGAATAATGACAAAAAAAAAAAAAAATTTACAAAAAGTTGTCACTAAATGATATATTGCTCACACAGGCCATGGACCTATGTGGAATTGCACCCCAAAATACATTCAGCTGCTTCTCTTGAGTACGGGGATACCACATGTGTGGGACTTTTTGGGAGCCTAGCCGCGTACGGGGCCCCGAAAACCAATCACCGCCTTCAGGATTTCTAAGGGCGTACATTTTTTATTTAACTCCTCACTACCTATCACAGTTTTGAAGGCCATAAAATGCCCAGATGGCACAAAACCCCCCCAAATGACCCCATTTTGGAAAGTAGACACTCCAAGCTATTTGCCGAGAGGCATGTTGAGTCCATGGAATATTCTATATTTTGACACAAGTTGCGGGAAAGTGACACTTTTTTTCTTTTTTTTTTTGCACAAAGTTGTCACTAAATGATATATTGCTCACACAGGCCATGGGCATATGTGGAATTGCACCCCAAAATACTTTTAGCTGCTTCTTCTGAGTATGGGGATACCACATGTTTGGGACTTTTTGGGAGCCTAGCTGCGTACGGGGCCCCGAAAACCAATCACCGCCTTCAGGATTTCTAAGGGTGTAAATTTTTGATTTCACTCTTCACTGCCTATCACAGTTTCAGAGGCCATGGAATGCCCAGGTGGCACAAAATCCCCCCAAATGACCCCATTTTGGAAAGTAGACACCACAAGATATTTGCTGAGAGGCATGGTGAGTATTTTGCAGCTCTCATTTGTTTTTGAAAATGAAGAAAGACAAGAAAAAACTTTTTTTTTTTCTTTTTTCAAATTTCAAAACTTTGTGACAAAAAGTGAGGTCTGCAAAGTACTCACTATACCTCTCAGCAAATAGCTTGGGGTGTCTACTTTCCAAAATGGGGTAATTTAGGGGGGTTTTGTGCCACCTGGGCATTCCATGGCCTCCGAAACTGTGATAGGCAGTCAAGAGTGAAATCAAAAATTTACGCCCTTAGAAAGCCTGAAGGCGGTGCTTGGATTTCGGGGTCCCGTACGCGGCTAGGCTCCCAAAAAGTCTCACACATGTGGTATCCCCATACTCAGGAGAAGCAACAGAATTTATTTTGGGGTGTAATTTCACATATTCCCGTGGCATGTTTGAGCAATATATCATTTAGTGACAAATTTGTGCAAAAAAAAAAAAAATTGGTCTCTTTCCCGCAACTTGTGTCACAATATAAAATATTCCATGGACTCAACATGACTCTCAGCAAATAGCTTGGGGTGTCTACTTTCCAAAATGGGGTCATTTGGGGGGGGTTTGAACTGTCCTGGCATTTTATGCACAACATTTAGAAGCTTATGTCACACATCACCCACTCTTCTAACCACTTGAAGACAAAGCCCCCTCTGACACTTTTTGTTTACATGAAAAAATTATATTTTTTTGCAAGAAAATTACTTTGAACCCCAAAACATTATATATATTTTTTAAAGCAAATGCCCAACAGATTAAAATGGTGGGTGTTTCATTTTTTTTTCACACAGTATTTGCGCAGCGATTTTTCAAACACATTTTTTTTGGGAAAAAACACACTTCTTTAAATTTTAATGCACTAAAACACGCAATGGGGGTCATTTACTATAGCGCTAATTCACGCAAATTGCCGCTAATTCGTGGCAATTTAGCGCGAATTAGCGCTAATAGCGCTAATTCGCGCTAAAACGGTATTCACTATAGCGTTGGTGAGAAAATTCTCCCAAAATCGAATTTACTATAGCTCCCTGAATCTAAATAGTGCCCAAACCCTTACTCTGCTAAAACCTAGAGAATTGCACATGGAAATAATGTTTAGAACATGATATAATTGTCTAAATGGTACTGAAATATGCGGTATATTATTTAAAGATTATCTGCTTTTAAACTGTGTGAAAAAGTGATTTCTACACTGAAATATCTTTAAAAGTCTGAAAAGTGAAAATTCCCCGTTTTGGACAACTAGGTGCCAACACAACTGAGCATGCTCAGACCTGAAAATAACTCTCATTTTATCTCCAGTGTCTTTTTTACCTGGAGCTAAAGTAAATACCAAAATGAGAGCTAATTAGAGAACATTTTTTGGAAGTTAAAATCTGCTCTAATTTAGTCCAAATGAAGTTTCAGTCACTGATTCTAATGGAACAATTCTAACTTTCACAAAAAAACCTTTTAATGTTGAGATGAAATGTATCTTTCTGTGAAATAAATATTCCTTTGCAACATTGTTGCTTCTACTTAAAATATTTTGATTTTAAGAATACTAGAATGTGGAATGTTTTGATGTCTTGATAAAATATATTTTTCTCTGTCACTTTCACTTGTTACTCTTCATCTCACAACAATCTTCACCCCAAACTCACACAGGTGTCTTTATAATCCACAAACAATACCATTGCTGATGCAAATTTAAAATAAATCACATTTTTGTGCTTTTTATTATTTCCAAATATTCATAATTTGAGCCCAAAAAATGTAATATGTGTACCAACATCAGAAATCAAAATGTAATTCCCAAAAATTTGAGGGTAATATTCTACTCTCACCCACAAAAAAACACAAAATATCACAGAATAAATCAAGAAGAATAACTCTTGAGTAATGTAATTCCATCACTTGTATGTCCATAGAAATGCAGTATTTATGTGTTTTTATGTGTATTTATGTGTAGTTATATGTAGGGTGGTCTCACACGTGGCAGCTCCGTGGCTTGGAAGTTAGAACTTCTGCTTAGTATCCCTGAGGGTCTGGGTTCAAATCCCAACCATGTTACTGCATGTGGAGAAGTTGTCTCATCTCCCAGGTCCTATAATTATGTATAAATGTAATAGTTATGTGTAGGAGGGTTCCACCACCATTGTAAGTCTTTTCCAGATACACCATTTAGCCAAAAGTATTGGGACACCTGCCTTTACACACACATGAACTTTAATGGCAGCCCAGTCTTAGTCCGTAGGGTTAAAATTTGATTTGGTCCACCCTTTGCAGCTAGAACAGCTTCTGGGAAGGCTGTCCACAAGGAAATCGTTCAGCTGAAATCACAGAAGACCGGATGAAGAACCAGAAGAACAAGAAGAACCAGAAGAACAAGAACCAGAAGAAGAAGAAGAAGATGGAGGAAGAAACCGAAGGAAGATAGATGAAAGAAGATAGAAAATAGAAGAAAGAAGAAGCATTTAAATAAAGGAATTGTCAAAAACTGTCTCTTGTCATTTTTAACATTTTTGACATTTTTTTGGTGAAATGGTAGGGGTACTTTTGTATCCCCTTACCATTTCACACAGGGGGGAGGGCCGGGATCTGGAGGTCCCCTTGTTAAAGGGGGCTTCCAGATTCCGATAAGCCCCCTGCCCGCAGACCCCCACAACCACCGGGCCAGGGTTGTGGGGATGAGGCCCTTGTCCTCATCAACATGGGGACAAGGTGCTTTGGGGGGCTACCCCCAAAGCACCCTCCCAATGTTGAGGGCATGTGGCCTGGTATGGTTCAGGAGGGGGGGGCGCTCTCTCGTCCCCCCTCTTTTCCTGCGGCCTGCCAGTTTGCGTGCTCGGATAAGGGTCTGGTATGGATTTTGAGGGGGACCCCATGCCAATTTTTTTTTTAAATTTTGGCTGGGGTTCCCCTTAATATCCATACCAGACCTGAAGGGCCTGGTATGGAATTTAGGGAGACCCCCACGTCATTTTTTTCTAAATTTTGGTTCGGGGTTCCCCTTTGGGGAATTCCCATGCATTTTTTATGAATGAACTTTTATGTGTATTGTCGAGCCGGCAATTCAGTATAGCCACGAGTAGTTTAAAATAACTTTTTTTTCCTTTCAAATGTCATTTTGCTGTCAGACTGTTCTAAACACGGGAAACATGCACCCCTTTACAGGCATACTATAGACACCCCCCAGGTACGAAATTTAAAGGAATATTACACTTTTATTGTTTCACTCAAAGCATTATTAAAATCACTGCTCCCGATAAAACGGCCGTTTTAAAAAAAAAAATTGGCATTGATCCATGTCCCCTGGGGCAGAACCTGGGTCTCCAAACACTTTTTATGGCAAAGAACTTGCATATAAGCCTTCAGTGAGAACTTTGGATTTTGCAGGTTCGAGCCCCACTGACTTCCACTATTCCAGCATATGTGATCTGACAGGCATTATTGCCGCAATAGCGCTGCTTTCCATTTGCATTAGCGCTGACTTTCTAAAAGATGAAGTCTTCCTGGCCTTTTTTGAGAGTTATTTTTTGGTACTGCAGGAGAATTTTTTGGCGCTATAGTAAATGACCCCCTATATTGCCCAAATGTTTGATGAAATAAAAAAGATTATCTTAGGCCGAGTACATGGATACCAAACATGACATGCTTTAAAATTGCGCACAAACGTGCAGTGGCAACAAAATATATACATTTTTAAAAGCCTTTAAAAGCCTTTACAGGTTACCACTTTAGATTTACAGAGGAGGTCTACTGCTAAACTTACTGCACTCGATCTGACCTTCGCGGTGATACCTCACATGCATGGTGCAATTGCTGTTTACATTTGACGCCAGACCGACGCTTGCGTTCGCCTTAGCGCGAGAGCAGGGGGGGACAGGGGTGCTTTTTTTTTTTTTTCTTATTTTTTTGCTTTTTTATCTTTTTTTTAAACTGTTCCTTTAATTTTTTTTTTAAATCATTTTTATTGTTATCTCAGGGAATGTAAATATCCCCTATGACAGCAATAGGTAGTGACAGGTACTCTTTTTTGAAAAAAATGGTGTCTATTAGACCCTAGATCTCTCCTCTGCCCTCAAAGCATCTGACCACACCAAGATCGGTGTGATAAAATGCTTTCCCAATTTCCCAATGGCACTGTTTACATCGGCGAAATCCAAGTCATAGAATGCACGTAGCTTCTGGTTTCTTAGGCCATAGAGATGTTTGGAGCCACTCTGGTCTCTGATCAGCTCTATGGTCAGCTGACTGAATCAACGGCTGGATTCTCAGGTTTCCTGTTGAGACAGGAGAGCCAGAGAAAAACACGGAAGACGGTGGGGGGGAGGACATTCCCTCCCACTGCTTGTAAAAGCAGTCTAGAGGCTAATTAGCCGCTAGGATTGCTTTTACATGAAAGCTGACCGCTGGCTGAAAAGAATGATATCAAGATGATACCTAAACCTGCAGGCATCATTCTGGTATAACCACTCAAAGTCGTGAATGGCGTACCTGAAGACAAAAAAATGGTTAGCAATAAAACACAGTAAACGGTAAAGTATAAAAAATTGCATACCTGAAAAGCAAACATGGTAAAACATAATAACAATAAAACATTGCAGAATAGAATACAGTAAAAAAGAGCAGAACAATAGAGAGAGAATATAGAGAGAGAGAACAATAAAAGGACAACTATTATTTTTTATTTTATATTTTTTTTTGTGTTTTTTTTTTTTTTTTACACTGTTTTTGTAACTGTAACTTTTATAACGGTAACCGGTTCCAGGTTTGGGTCCCTCAAAATGCGCTGGCATCTTGGGAGACCCTATGAAAGTGTGTCCTAGTCTGTGCAATGCTGTACCCTACGCTAATGCCGCGTACACACGGTCGGACTTTTCATCTACAAAAGTCCGACAGCCGGTCCGACAGACTTTCGGCGGACTTTCGGCGAACTTGCAGCGGACTTGTTGCAGACTTTCTAACGAACGGACTTGCCTACACACGATCACACAAAAGTCCGACAGATTCGAACATGATGACGTACACCGGACTAAAATAAGGAAGTTGATAGCCAGTAGCCAATAGCTGCCCTAGCGTGGCTTTTTGTCCGTCGGACTAGCACACAGACGAGCGGATTTCGGGGTCCGTCGTAGTTACGACGTAAAGATTTGAAGCATGTTTCAAATCTAAGGTACGTCGGATTTGAGGCTAAAAAAGTACGTTGAAAGTCCGGAGAAGCCCACACACGATCGGATTACCAGCCAGCTTTAGTCCGTCAGCGTCCGTTGGACTTTTGTAGCTGAAAAGTCCGACCGTGTGTACGCGGCATTATACTCAACTAGTGAATGGTAGCGTTCAAAACATTCACCAATGCAAAGACCAGGATTGTCAGGACAATAATAGCGGGTGTCACGCCTATATCTGCGCTTGCTGCAGACACAACATCTATTTTGGGGGGGTTCGTTGGGTAGGGGTACTCGGGAGGACATAAAGAAAATGCCTCTCATGCAGCCGACTGCATTTGGTTGGGGATGTGAATGGGGGAAGTACGGGCGCTGAAGAAGTGGTGGGTTCCCAATTAGGATTGGTGAATGCAGCAGGAAGGGCACTATGGGCACGACGGGCCTGTTTGTCTTCTTCTTGGTGGCAGTGGGACACTACTTGTGCTTGCCACCTCACCAGCTTGAACTGCACTTATGGGACTCGCCACGTCATCACGTGTTACTGCAGTGCTGGTTTGACTACGACCGGGTTGTACTAGGCCACTGGTGCTTGCCAGTTCACCAAAACGCTACCAAAAAAACTGTTAGCAATCGCAGGGATCAGGCCTGACTCTGCGAACGCTGCAGTTATGCGTTTAGTGTTTTGTGTCAGTGATCGATCGATACTGCACTTGGGTGGGCTGGGCCGGACGGAGGGGCAAAACGCAGGTGTTAGCAGGTATCTGGGCTGATCCCGCTAACACTGCGTTTTTGGGAACCCTAAACTGCTGGGGACGCTAGTATAGATCCGATCGGATCAGATATTGATCCGTTCAGATACTATACCACTAAGGGAGGTGTACGGTGCGTGCGTGGGTGTTAGTGGTACTGGCGCTAACCTGACGCTGCCTGGGGCTGGTGCTTGCCAGTTCACCAAAATGCTACCAAAAAAACTGTTAGCGATCGCAGAGATCAGGCCTGACTCTGCGAACGCTGCAGTTATGCGTTTAGTGTTTTGTAAGTGACAGTGATCGATCGATACTGCACTTGGGTGAGCTGGGCCGGGCGGAGGGGGCAAAACGCAGGTGCTAGCAGGTATCTGGGCTGATCCCGCTAACACTGCATTTTTGGGAACCCTAAACTGCTGGGGACGCTAGTATAGATCTGATCGGATCAGATATTGATCCGTTCAGATACTATACCACTAAGGGAGGCGTATGCTGCGTGCGTGGGTGTTAGCGGTACTGGGACTAATCTGACGCTGCCTGGGGCGACGCATATCACCGCCGGGAGATCAGAGGGCTAAACCTTTATTCGGTAATAAACGGCGGGTGCCCTGACACTATAAAAAATAAACAAACTAACCAGCGTCACCCGTAACGGTTATACGGTGATCAGTGGTGAAAGGGTTAACTAGGGGGCAATCAAGGCTTTAAAACATTTATAAGATAGTATATGGGGGTCCCTGTCACTATAAAACGCTGACGGCGAATCTAAATATTTACGTCCCTAACTAGCGTCACCAGCGACACTAATACGGCGATCAGAAAAATGATCGCTTAGTGACTCTGGTGACAGGGGGTGATCAAGGGGTTAAAACTTTATTAGGGGGGTTAGGGGGGTACCCTAGGCCTACAGGGGGCTAACAGTAACTGTCCTACCACAGTAACTGTCACAAACTGACACCATGCAGTAATCAGAAAAAAAAACAAAAACAAAAATACTGCTTGGTGTCAGTGTGACAGGGGGGGGAGGGGTGATTGGGGGGTGATTGGGGGGGATACGGGGGGTAAAGGGGGGTGTATTGTGTACCTGGCATGTTCTACGGTATGTGTGTGTGTTTTGTGCACTCACTTGGATGTCTTCTCTCCTCGGTGCCGGAACGGAAACTGCCGAGCCGAGGAGAGATGACATCACATCCCCTGCCTGTGTGTACTACACACAGGCAGGGGAGGATTCTCATTGGCTGGGAGCGATCGCGAGGGGGGGCCACGATCGGATGGCCTCCCCCTCATCACAGAACGCTCCCAGACCAACGGCGACCGCCTCAGGCACCGGGGGGTCCGATCGGACCCCCCGCCCATGGGAAGGCAATCACGTACCAGGTACGTGATTTTGCCTGCCCGTGCCATTCTGCTGACGTACATCAGCGTGAGGCGGTCGTCAAGTGGTTAAGAGGGGGGAGCTCTCTCATCCCCCCTTCTTTTCCTGCGGCCTGCTAGGTTGCGTGCTCAGATAAGGGTCTGGTATGGATTTTTGGGGGGATCCCACGCCATTTTTTAAAAACTTTTTTGTGTGGTTGCCCTTAAAATCCATACCAGACCTGAAGGGTCTGGTATGGATTTTGAGGGGGGCCCCTATGCCATTAAAAAAAAAAAAAAATTGGCGCAGGGTTCCCCCTAAGATCCATATTAGACCTGAAGGGCCTGGTATGGAATTTGGGGGGAGCACGCGCAATGTTTTTTTACATTTTGGTTTGGGGTTCCCCTTAATATTCATACCAGACCCAAAGGGCCTGTTAATGGACTGGGGGGGATCCCATGCCATTTTTTTCAATTACTTTTATCTGTATTGCCGAGACCCGACACTTCATTCTAGCCGCTAGTAGTTTTAAATGACTTTTTTCCTTTAGAAATGTCATTTTGTGCAGGTACTGTACTGTTCTAAACACGGGAAAAATGCACCACTTTACAGGCATACTATAAACAAATATACATTAAAATCACTGCTCCCGAAAAAACAGCCATTTTTAAAACTTTTTTTGCATTGATACATATCCCCTGGGGCAGGACCCAGGTCCCCAAACTCTTGACAATACCATGCATATAAGCCTTTAAAATTAGCACTTTTCATTTCTCCCATAGACAATTCATTATAGCTGTGAGTACTCTTAAATGACTTTTTTTCCTTTAGAAATGCCATTTTGTGCAGGTACTGTTCTAAACATGGGAAAAATGGGCCACTTTATAGGCATACTATAGACACCCCCTCAGGTACGAAATTTAAAGGAATATTTCACTTTTATTGATTCACTTTAAGCATTATGAAAATCACTGCTCCCGAAAAAACGGTTGTTTTTAAAACTTTTTTTTTGCATTGATACATGTCCCCTGGGGCAGGACCCAGGTCCCTAAACACTTTACGAAAATAACTTGCATATTAACCCTTAAAATTAGCACTTTTGATTTTTCACATTCGTGTCCCATAGACTTTAACGGTGTTCGCGTGTTTGAACAAATGCCTGTTCACATGTTCTGCTGTGAATCGAACAGGGGGTGTTTGGCTTATCCCTAAACAGGACAAATAGAGAGGGTGAATCGCCATAACTCCATACTCTATCCAAAACTAAAAAGAAAAAAAGTTTTATCTTTAGTTATACTTTGATTCCGTTGTCAATCTTCAATCTGCAGCCTTTAACCTTCTAGGTCGGTGATGGCGAACCTTTTTGAGCCCGTGTGCCCAAACTGCAACACAAAGCCAACTTATTTATTTTAAGGTGCCAACACTGTAATTAGCGAGAGAGGGGGGCTGAGAGAGAGGTGCTCTCAGGCCTGTAACCCTCCCCACAGAGGCTGCGGGGCCACCCACTCACTCCGGCACCTCACCGCTGCTTGCTGCCACACTCTCACCGCCACAAACCTGGACTCTCTCAGGTGCCCACAGAGATGGCTTTGCATGCCAGCTGTGACACGCATGCCATGAGTTGGCCATCACTGTTCTAGGTCAATAAGGAAAGCCTCAAAACCACAAGCTTCTTGTGATCTTCATTGTAGGCCCACATGGCAGGGTAACAATGAAGGAGAAAAATTGGGTGACAGGAACAAAATGTTTTCACACTATAATATAAATACCCGAACAAGGACTTGGACAGCATGATCATCATTATTATTTTAATGAAAGTTTGAATGGCATTTCTGCATGTGCATTTTTAATGTGTTCCATTGCATTTTTCCCCTTCTTTTCTTCATCTCAGTTCAGGAGATGTGACTTGTTACGGACTTTTTCCGAATGCTTTCCATACAGAAAAAATGCAGCACGTGCTACTTTTGTTGACTGCACTGGAATACACTGGTGTGAACTAGGGCCATTGGAATACATTGAAAACATTGTGCATGTGTTTTGATGCAGATTAAAAATGCTCTAAACTGCTTCTTGTGTGAACCATCCATAAGAGATTTTATTGATTGGGTTTACATATACTTTAAATGAAACCTGTGCTGATTACGATAGGCAGCATTCTATGGCTTTAAAGGATCTGAGTCATACACCTAGGAGAAGAATGCAGTCCCAGGGAAGTGAGTCAGTGACTCAAAGTTTTATAGCTATTGGATCGGTATAAGAAATAGCATTTTCAGAGAGGTCTACAGTTAGTACAGCAGCTGTATTTTCCTCATATAACATCTTTTTCTGGTCCAAAGCAATATTTAACTTGCGTAACTGTAGCTTTCCTTCAAAGTTCATCATATTAGGTGACTCAGTTATGAACATCAGTAAATAATATTGTAATGGGTAGATAAAAAGGATTTATATAAAAAACAAACAAACTCAAAGATCACTCTGTACATTAAAGATCGCTTTGCATCTCTGGCTTAGTAAGGAGACATCTGTGACCGGTAAGATCAAGGGAATTGTATAAAATCAGACAAATTCAGAAGTAGGAGACTTTGTACAGATTGCTTGTCCTAATGTGACAAACATGTCTTGTTCTACTTATCACCAACCACCCAGCTTGCTTTCCCCGTATGCACCAAGACGCTGCCTGTAAGGAACAATATTATTTGGTTTCTGATTTACAGCATGTTTGCCTTTTAAATCTTTTCATTAGTTTGCTGGCTTTGCTTGGATGATCTGCTTGCTGTATACTTCATGGATACTTATTACTATAATTGCCCTTGCTCACCAAATTTTCCTTCTCAGTAATCCCTTCTGCTCCTCGCAGAGAGAATCCATCTTTCATCTTGTCAAAAGCAGTTACCAGAGTGTGGGGCCCATTTATCAAAATCCCTACAAATTAGTAACTGTTAATTTAGGCTAATTAGCATGCGTCGATAACGACACGTATGTTAGCGCTATCATAGAATAGGACCTTAATATCATCTCGTCACCCTTCCATGACATTCTGTTAACTATTGTGAATCAGTGTAAGCTAATTATATTTAGATAAGCATTCATTTTGCCACAGTTTAAAGTTAATGACACTTGAATTCATGTATACTGTCTGCATTTGTCGAGGTCTAATTTAAAATATTGGCAGGAATATGTGGAAAATTCTCCACTGTGATACAATTGTTTTGAATGATTCCAGCACTTTCATATGAAAACATAGCCAGCGTGTGTCAAGTAAAAATTTAAACATCAGATAGGAGCCAGATTACAAGAATTTTGATTACTTTCTACTCAGCCCCTTTTACTACAATGCAGTAAGCTGGTATTGTGTATTTGAAGGCCTTGGACAGGTAATTGAACATGCATCGAACACTTGATGAGTGGAAAGCAGCTTTAGATGGTTCCTAAAAGAAGGGTTAGATAACTATAATGCCGCGTACACATGATCGGAATTTCCGTCCGAAAAAACTTGGATGGTTTTTCCGACGGAATTCCGCTCAAGCTTGCCTTGCATACACACGGTCACACAAAAGTTCTCTGAACTTTCGACCGTCAAGAATGCTGTGATGCATAACACTACGACGAGCTAAGAAAATGAAGTTCAATGCTTCTGAGCATGCGTCAAATTGTTTCTGAGCATGCGCGATATTTTGCACGTCTAAATTGCATACAGACAAAGGCATTTTCGGATAGGAACTTTTTCCGACCGAAAAATTGAGTACCTGCTCTCAATCTTTTGCTGGCGGGAATTCCGCCAGCAAAAGTCCGATGGAGCATACACACGGTGGCATTTTCCGACCAAAAGCTCTCATCTGTCTTTTGCTGGCCGAATTTCCGATCGTGTGTATGCGGCATTAGAGTAAAAAAATATGGCAGTAAATGCATCATAATAGTAAAATAAATAAATAAGAAAAATTAAATGTGATCATTTCAAACCAATAGTATGTACATTTTCTAAAAAAAGAGACAAAGGAACATAACTCTTTTCCATGACTTCACTTCGGGGTTACTAGATCCGAGACCCAATCGAAGACGATTGGTCACTCGGGTCTTCCGGTGCGACTGGAGAGCCCAGGTGAGTCGCGGTTGGTAATATGCTTAGCTGCATTGGTTGTTATTATTAAAAGACGGCATCGGGGTGATGCCGGCAGCTGCAGGTATTACCCCGTCAAGCCAAAGGTTGGATATTTGCACTACGTCGGAGTGAAGGGGTTGATATTTTCTTGGGGGGGCTCTGTCAGGTAGTCTGTATGGGGCCCCACGATTTCCATCAGCAGCCCTGCCTGTATCCCTAATACTAGTCCCACATTAACCCTTTTTGTACCCCTAATACTAGCTTTCACGTTGACTCTCCTTGTATCCGTAATGTAGCTGAGCTCTCACATTGACTCTCCTTGTATCCCTAGCACTTGCCCTTACATTAACCTTTTCTGTAACGCTAACATTAATCCTCACATTAACCCTTCTTGTAACCTTACACTATTTCTTACACTTGTTATCCCTAATGCTAGTTCCACATTAGCCCTCTATGTATCCCTAATTTTAGCCCTCATATTATTCCTTCCTGTATCCCTAATACTAGCCCTCACATTGTTCCTCCCTGTAACCTTATACTAACTCCCACAATATCCCTCCCAAAAACCCTGAAGCCAGCCCTAACATTATTCATCCCTGTAACCATATATTAGCTCTTGCAATAACCCTGCCTGTATCCCTATGACTAATCCTCACATTAACCTTCCATGTTTCCCTAATACTAGCCCACACATTATTCCCTCCTGTAACATTAAAGGCCTCATGCACACTGGATGGTAAAATAAAGTTATAAAAACGTCAGTAGCTTTTCAGTGAGTTTTTCAACTTTTTTTCAACGTTTTTGCAATAGCGGTTTTTACCGTTTTTTAGCATTTTTCCGCGTTAGTGGTTTTTAGCATTTTTTTTTGAAGAAAAAAAAAGTGTATATATATATATATATATATATATATATATTTTTTTTTTCAATGGATCAAAAACATTAAAAAACACTGGTGAGCGACTTTTTGAGCGTTCATCAGCGTTTATCAGAACCCACTAGTTTTGTTTTTTTATTACTGCTCAAAAACGCCACTGCCTAAAACTGCTGATAACAGCCTATTGCCCCGTACACACGGTCGGACTTTGTTCAGACATTCCGACAACAAAATCCTAGGATTTTTTCCGACGGATGTTGGCTCAAACTTGTCTTGCATACACACGGTCACACAAAGTTGTCAGAAAATCCGATCGTTCTGAACGCGGTGACGTAAAACATGTACATCAGGACTATAAACGGGGCAGTGGCCAATAGCTTTCATCTCTTTATTTATTCTGAGCATGTCCGTCGGATTTGTGTACACACGATCGGAATTTCCGACAACGGATTTTGTTGTCGGAAAATTTTATATCCTGCTCTCAAACTTTGTTTGTCGGAAAATCCGATGGAAAATGTGTACACACGGTCCGAATTTCCGACAACAAGGTCCTATCACACATTTTTCGTCGGAAAATCCGACCGTGTGTACGGGGCAATTGTGTGCATGGACACATAGGATAACATGATGGAGAGTTTAATGACTAGAAAAAAACGTCTACAGCCATAAACAGCTGCTATAAAAGATGATAGGCACAGGTGGCTGCATATTATGGGCACAGTTGGCTGCATATGATGGGCACAGGTGGCTGCATATGATGGGCACAGGTGGCAGCATATGATGGGCACAGGTGGCAGCATATGATGGGCACAGTCTGAATATGATGAGCACAGTTGGCTGCATATGACGGGCACAGTGGCTGCAATTGATGGTACAGTGAGGCTGCAGATTATGCTTTTGTTTCAATATTTTTCAGAATTTTTCAGTTCGTTTGCGCCCCCACCAAAACTTTTGAGCACCAGCCACCACTGTTCTATAATATTGAAAATCTTACAGAACACGTTAAGACTTTTATGATCTTATTAATATTTATTCAGTGCCAACCATTCCCTGAAGGTAATGGCCTCAAACACAGCTGCATTCATAAATAAACAAGTCTATAACCAAATTAAAAGAGAGAATTTACCTTATATATTTTACAAGTAATTGTACTTACAGGAAGTTAGTTCTTATCAGTAGAGCCAAGGGGGCAGAGTGCTTCAAAGCTTTTTCTAGTTTATCTGTAATTTATGCCAGCCTTCTTCACCTTATGACTTTGGGGCCCTTTCAATGCTTATACATTGTTATTGTGAACTACTTCCATGTGTTTAATAAATGTTGGAATGCTTTTCCATATATATATATATATATATATATATATATATATATATATATATACACACACACACACACACACACACACACACACACACACATACATATATGTAGCGCACTACTCCCGTAGGAGCTGCTGGTAGTTCATGCTTTTCTGTAGTTTGACTCCGTTACCCCCTTCCCGTCATAGATTGACACAGCAGACAGTCCAGTACATTTAAACATTTAACTTTGTTCTTTTCCGGCACTCATTGCGGTACTACATTACAGAGTCACTACGAATAACTCTTACAGATTTGGCATTAAGTGAAGCAAATCCTGTGAATACACAGTCCGGATCATGTAAAGCCACTGTAAATAACTCTTAACCTGCACTTGCTTCCAATTGTACTATGCAGCTTTCCTTCCTCCTGTTTATTGCTACTTCTTGACCGTACAGCACTTTCAAGTATTCTCAAAGAATGTTACTCTGAATAAAGTTCTTTGAGCTGACTGATTGAATTTCTCTGAGGTATTAATTCTTTAAGGCCCAACTCCCTTTGCACAGACTTCTGTATTGACCCGCACACCAAGCCTTCTTTTTAGGCATTGATTTTCTAAGGCCGAAGATCTGTACCTCCTCCTCCAAGACCCGTACTTTAACACCTTTAAGTCTCTTAGAAGCACTGTTTCCCTGGGTTTCCACTCACTTGTACTCCTGAGTCTGTTTCTGTTAGTAGTAGAAACTTCCTCCTGATGTCTCCTCCATTTCTCCTCTCCACATGGCACGTTCCCCTCCCCAGAGGGCAAAATGCACCCGAGCTGCACCAGCCCCTACATGCTGTCTTCTTCTCCAAAATCTCCCCCTAGAAGCATGTGACCGTCGCTTTTATAGCAGTCCCGCCTCTGCCCAAGCAAAACAATGATTGGTTCAGAGGGGTCTCCAAAAACTACCTGCCACTCTACTCCTTTATTCCACCCACTTTCCAGAACATTTCAGAGAAAGTGATGGAAATCTTGCAGGGCAGAGTGTAGGTGGCCACACCTTCCTCTATTCTAACAAACCTCCCAACCACATTAACCCACCAGCTTACACCAACAGGGTAAAACACTGGCAATTTTACCTAGCATTAATCCCAACTGCCTACTTTAGCACACACCTAAGTAGGTGGGCGCTACATACACCCCCTCCTGAAATCACAACTGTCCCCAGTTGTGGAAAAGGGATCCACAGACCAGGAATCAGACTTACCTACCTAACATGAGGCATCCCATGTTGCCCTACTTTGCGGTGATGTGTGTGTAACTTAAAGGAAATAAACAAGAGTGTCTTCACAAAAATCACAATTACAATACTGTACAATTTCCTAACTATGAGTCCCTATGACTACAGTCAATACAAGAAGAATCAATACACCACCCCCGAAGGAGAAATGTTTTAATTACTCCAGGTCTTCATCTGTAATATCCTCAGACAGCCGTCTTTTCCCAGAAGATACCTGCAGAAGAAAAGAAAGACATAGGCACACATCCTATTCTATATTCTACCTTCACATTCACAATTCATGTTGGCATTGGTGACACTACCACGACTACCATCCCCTCAAAAGGAGTCTGGGGACCCCTGCAGGACATAGCCTGAGTAGACACGCCAGGTTAGTTACTTTTAAGTCCATGAGCCAAATACTTTCTGAGTGACTCCAACGGGAGTTCATAACATTTTATTTGAACAAAACTAATAAAGGGACTGACAGAGACAGCAGCAGAATAGTGTCCATACTGCGCTAGCAGTGATGATATAATTAAAAAGTGTTTAGGAGACACAATAGGTGTGTAAATCCCAACCAAAATAGCAATAAGTGCATAAAATCCTTATCCAAAAATACAACAGAAAATGATATATGCTAAAAATCAATAATCATGCACCAAAAACACTTATAATCAGTCCATAATTAAATAATTTGGATAAGAAGGAAAAGTCCACTTAGTTTGTCTCATCACCAAGCCATGAGGAATGATGGGCCGAAGTAATTCTTATCAGATGTACATTGATTGCAGAAAAGAAAGTGATAGGTGTGCGCTTACCCCTATTGTTGGACCTTCTCTATGGCAAGGTCTTATGGACTTGCAGATTTCACCCTCTGCGGGGACAAAGTGTTGGTATCCGAGTCTTGACAGCATGCACCGCCGACTTCAGTATGGTCTGGATAGCCCAACTGCTCCAGCATCAGAGGGGGGACTCAAGAATGGAAGAGCCCATAATCAGGAAAAAAACATAAGGAGAAGAAACTCCAATAGTGTGATAACGTTTGGGGTTTTATTGGTTAAAATAAACCACAGGTAAACATTAAAAAATTCTAGTAGAAACAAAATTTTATCATAAAAAGCCGGCATAAACAAAGGCAGAACGCCCGTGCAAATAAAACCTTCGGAACACGTGATGGCAAGCACTGCGAGGCCACGCCCTACATGTTTCGTCATACGTGACGTCATCTACGGGGCCCGTAGATGACGTCACGTATGACGAAACATGTAGGGCGTGGCCTCGCAGTGCTTGCCATCACGTGTTCCGAAGGTTTTATTTGCACGGGCGTTCTGCCTTTGTTTATGCCGGCTTTTTATGATAAAATTTTGTTTCTACTAGAATTTTTTAATGTTTACCTGTGGTTTATTTTAACCAATAAAACCCCAAACGTTATTACACTATTGGAGTTTCTTCTCCTTATGTTTTTTTCCTGATTATGGGCTCTTCC
This sequence comes from Lithobates clamitans, assembly GCA_037952925.1. Lineage (NCBI taxonomy): Eukaryota > Metazoa > Chordata > Amphibia > Anura > Ranidae > Lithobates > Lithobates clamitans. Next base: position 19,025,533 of record JBBGZY010000438.1, read on the forward strand.
ATTCTTGAGTCCCCCCTCTGATGCTGGAGCAGTTGGGCTATCCAGACCATACTGAAGTCGGCGGTGCATGCTGTCAAGACTCGGATACCAACACTTTGTCCCCGCAGAGGGTGAAATCTGCAAGTCCATAAGACCTTGCCATAGAGGAGGTCCAACAATAGGGGTAAGCGCACACCTATCACTTTCTTTTCTGCAATCAATGTACATCTGATAAGAATTACTTCAGCCCATCATTCCTCATGGCTTGGTGATGAGACAAACTAAGCGGACTTTTCCTTCTTATCCAAATTATTTAATTATGGACTGATTATAAGTGTTTTTGGTGCATGATTATTGATTTTTAGCATATATCATTTTCTGTTGTATTTTTGGATAAGGATTTTATGCACTTATTGCTATTTTGGTTGGGATTTACACACCTATTGTGTCTCCTAAACACTTTTTAATTATATCATCACTGCTAGCGCAATTAAGTTTTATTTTTATGTTTATCACTTCATGGATATTTGGAGTTTTTTTTGCAGCTGCACTTTTGGAATATATATATTTCTATCACGTATTGCTCATAAGCGCAGGTTGACCCCACCATTTCTTTAGTGTCCATACTGACCAGGTAGGCACTGAGGCTGTTGCCCTGTGTAGGTAGTCAATGGGAAAACCCACCCTAACCCAGCTGCGCACTTGCAGTCAATAGGTACCAACTGTAAACATATCTGTGGCGGCTCCTTACACCAGAGTCCTGCTTACAAATAATAATAGGGTCGGGTAGTCTTTTGCGAGAATCTTCCGTTCCTTTCACAGATATGGAATAACTGCAGGTGTTAACTGCAAAATAACTGCAAACTCCCCAGTTTCCATTCTTTATAAATGTTCTGGAATCTGACCCACACTTCACTATCAGGTGTCCGTTGAGGCTTAGGTACATGTAAATCGTCCCACACCAGATCACCTTCCCATTGTTCCCCAGAAGCTTCCAAAATATCCATTATCTATTCAGGAACATAGGGGTAATCAAAACCCCACTCTTGTGCAACCCTCTTTTGAACATCTCCCTAGAAACTGGATAAACGTGGCAGTTCTTTCGGCCTTCCCCGCCCGGGCAGAACACACGAATCCGGGACCCTGATAGCCCTTTGCTGATAAGAGGATGATCCAGAAGAGAGGGTCTTTGTGATTTTAGATGAAAGTCTGATGGGGGGTATGGAAGGTTTTATAAAGACAGATGTGTTCCCTGTAGCTCCTGTGGAAGCCTCCATTGACGTAGAGCTTTCTAAGAACAGTTCATCACCCTCACTAGAGTTACCTTCCTCTGGGGATGACCATTCAAAAAGGCATTCCATGGACCCATACTTGTCCAGCATTTCTGGTGATCCCCAGTGAACAGCCAGGCCCTTAATTATCCCGTCTGGCTCACCCGAGGGATCCCCCTCTATTAACTGCGGCTCCTTCCGAACGGGTTTAACAAGGGGCTTATTTAAACTGACTGGCTCTTCAGGGTATGCTTCCGGGGATTGCCCAACTACACCCACAGTCCCCGGGTCCCTAGCCAGGTCACAGGCATCCCCAACAGGTCCTACCTGAACCTCCGGCACCTCCGATTCCCTCGAACCAGACATGAACTCCTCTGTTGCAGGTACAGGTGACACTCGTCCCTCTCCGGCCCCTCCGGTCATCTGTAATTGAGGGAAACAAAGTTCGGTAGTAGAACTAGCGAAGTAGTACTGGACCTCCTGCTGTACAGGTCCCAAGTGTGTTAACTGCGACCCGCAATGTCCACAGCGAGCCCAGGCGCAGACTCCCATTGTAGGCTCCCGACATCCAGGGCACAGCATGCAAAGCCTCTCCACACCCTCTACTACTCCAAGCGCCAGTCCTCCGGTGAGATCCAGGCGGATGCCGGTGTCCACGAGGACTTGATCCTGCTATTCAGTTGACCGCTGCAGGGGGTGCTCTGGACATGCGTCGCCATCTTCGTCCGCCTTGGGTATGGCGCGTGGCACGCTGAATGCTGACACTCTCTCCTCCTGGGCGTGGCTCTGCCCCTCCGTTCGTTGGTTCAACACGCGAGGAACTGTAACACAACATTTTTTTGCTGCACCCTAGCGACACCTGGTGGCAGGTACTATAGAACTGCAGGTTACAGCAGCAGTCACTATATTCACAGTAGAAATGTTACTTGCAATGCCCCACTGTAAGGAACCAACATCTCCCTGATTCCTGGCCGCACCTCCCTTGGTGTCCATGTTTTACCCATGGGCTACAGCAACATCCACAACTCCCATCACATTCCCAACTGTGGAGCAGGATAATTTTTGCAAACAGTGGCGATGCTGGCATTGTACCCACGCCAGACATCTCTGTATAAATGGCAAGGTGCTGCCTGCGATAGTCACTTGGACTATCTGGGATACAGTCACTGATTTGCAGGTTCCGTCTGCAAAGTTGCTAGGGGTAACAGACTAATGCCGTGTACACACGAGCGGACTTTACGGCAGACTTTGCCCGGCGGACGGGATTTCGTCGGACAATTCGATCATGTGTGGGCTCCAGCGGACTTTGTTTTCTCAAAAGTTGGACGGACTTAGATTTGAAACATGTTTTAAATCTATCCGTCGAACTTGAGTCCGGTCGAAAAGTCTGTTTGTCTGTATGCTAGTTCGATGGACAAAAAGCCACGCTAGGGCAGCTATTGGCTCCTGACTATGCACTTCCTTGTTTTAGTCCGGTCGTACGTCATCACGTACGAATTCGACGGACTTTGGTGGATTGTGTGTAGGCAAGTCCATTCATTCGGAAAGTCCGTCATAAAGTCCGTCGAAAAGTCCGCCGAGCAAAGTCTGCCGTAAAGTCCGCTCGTGTGTACGCGGCATAACAGAAAAGTAAAATCTCGGTAGGACCTCCATGTAGCGCACTACTCCCGTAGTAGCTGCTGGTAGTTCATTCTTTTCTGTAGTGTGACTCCGTTACCCCCTTCCCTTCATAGATTGACACAGCAGACAGTACAGAACATTTAAACATTTAACTTTATTCTTTTCCTGCACTCATTGCGGTACTACATTACAGAGTCCCTCTGAATAACTCTTATGCCCTGTACACACGGTCGGACATTGATCGGACATTCCGACAACAAAACCCATGGATTTTTTCCGACGGATGTTAGCTCAAGCTTGTCTTGCATACACACGGTCACACAAAGTTGTCGGAAAATCCGATCGTTCTGAACGCGGTGACGTAAAACACGTACGTCGGGTCTATAAATGGGGCAGTAGCCAATAGCTTTTGTCTCTTAATTTATTCTGAGCATGCGTGGCACTTGGTACGTCGGATTTGTGTACACACGATCGGAATTTCGGACAACGGATTTTGTTGTAGAAAAATTTTATAGCAAGCTCTCAAACTTTGTGTATCGGAAATTCCGATGGAAAATGTGTGATGGAGCCCACACACTGTCGGAATTTCCGACAACAAGGTCCTATCACACCTTTTTCATTGGAAAATCCGACCGTGTGTACAGGGCATTACAAATTTGGCATTAAGTGAAGCAAATCCTGTGAATACATAGTCCGGATCACGTAGAGCCACTGTAAATAACTCTTAACCTGCACTAGCTTCCAATTGTACTATGCAGCTTTCCTTCCTCCTGTTTATTGCTACTTCCTGACCGTACAGCACTTCCAAGTATTCTCAAAGAACATTACTCTGAATAAAGTTCTTTGAGCTGACTGATCGAATTTCTTTGAGGTAATAATTCTTTAAGGCCCAACTCCCTTTGCATAGACTTCTGTACTGACCCGCACACCAACCCTTCTTTTTAGGCATTGATTTTCCAAGGCTGAAGATCTGTACCTCCTCCTCTAAGACCCGCACTTTAACACCTTTAAGTCTTTTAGAAGCACTGTTTCCCTGGGTTTCCACTCACTTGTACTCCTGCGCAATCGTCCACGCTTGCCACAGAGGGTCCTCTCCCAGTCTTTGTTTCTGTTAGTAGTAGCAACTTCCTCCTGATGTCTCCTCCATTTCTCCTCTCCACATGGCACGTTCCCCTCCCCAGAGAGGAGAGCAGCCGAGCTGCACCAGCCTCTACATGCTGTCATCTTCTCCAAAATCTCCCCCTAGAAGCATGTGACCTTCACTGCCCAAACAAAACAATGATTGGTTCAGAGGGGTCTCCAAAAACTACCTGCCACTCTCCTCCTTTAGTCCATCAACTTTCCAGAACATCTCAGAGAAAGTGATGGAAATCTTGCAGGGCAGACTGTAGGTGGCCACACCCACTCTATTCTAACAAACCTCCCAACCACATTAACCCACCAGCTTACACCAGCAGGGTAAAACACTGGCAATTTTACCTAGCATTAATCCTAACTGCCTACTTTAGCACACACCTAAATAGGTGGGCACTACATATATATATTTATGCTATATATTGAAGTGCCACATGCAGCTGAGTTTTTTTTTTTAGGGGCTGCTAGCAATGGCCAAAATCCACCTGGAACCGATTTCTCTCAGGGGAAGTAATAGCAATTGGCCAAATTGGAACTTTCAGTGGGATAGCTGACCTTCAGTAATGGCTAAGGTGAGCTTCCATTTTCAATAAAAAACAATACTTTCAGTTCAACATTACCAGATAGGCTCTCAACAGTGGCACCAAACATTTTTTGCAGAAAAAACAATGAGAATCTGACTAAAAGAAAAAATTCCTACGAGGCACACTGAACCCAGTGCTAAGTGTAAGCACTACTCAGCCGCTTGCATGAAACACGTCTTGTATTACGTGTAGATAGCAAATAAATAAATTAAATGATTCGCTAAAGTGTGCTAGGTTTGCCCCTATAGTGACACAACAGATTGTGCATCAAATGTGTGTGAGAGTGTATCCAACACTAAATATTGTAAATAAATTAGATAAACATAATCACAAAAAATTAATAAATATTAAGTGCATAAGCAAATACTGCAAGTATGAAACCACATTTGCTTTAAATATACATCATAACTGCAAACAAATACCAAAAAGTGCCATGTGCCAAACAAACTCTAAAGTGCTAAGTGCCACATGATTCATATACACAATGGACCTTATAGAACTACATAAATATATTGAGCATGTAAAAAGTCCTGCACATAGATAATAAAGTGCTTGTATATGATCTTCAATGGTGGTATATTCAAAACATGCTTATATCTCCAAGTGCCACAGATCATGCGATGGTGCAATACAGGTGACCCCCCAAGGTAATGCGCTCACCTCAGAGTATGTGACTAAGTCAATAAACAAAGTCAGGAAATGCTTTTGAGCCACCCCGGGCTCTGTGCGCATCACAGGATCACAGGCTCCAGCACCGGAACAGTTAGTGGATGAGAAGAAAGAACCATATAGCGTAATACGTTTTAAATTGTTTATTCGAAACCAGATAAAAACACTCCCCCCAAAAGGGGGTGCGTCAGTGCACCACCCTATAGCAAGCATGTAAATAGGTACAGCAGTGAGGATATGGCATCCGTTATGAGAGTCTGACTACTAACAAATATGGATGATCAAATGTGTCTGGATTTAATAGCAGGATTATAAAAAGTGTTTAATTCCGTGCTTAGATGATATAAATGAGGCTGCCACCTGCCCCAAAAACTCCACTAGGTGAAGTGATGGTATAAAGAATAGAAATAGGGGAGGGTAAATGGCGCTGCCAATGATATAAAATGTGTGTATTGCCACAATAGTGACTAGATGAATATCTAGTGTCTACTCATAATATTAAACGTTCATGCAAAATCATTAAGTGAAGTATAGCAGGATGTTTGCCAAACCCATCATTGTAAACTTAAATCTGAACCCGATTAAATTCTATAGCATGAGAATCTTAAAAAGTAATTTTATTTATTTTCAAAGCTGATATGCAAGGGTTTGTCAAACAAAGGGAATGAGGGGCTGTGTGCTGTCGTGAGGGACATGTATCAATGAAAACAAATGAAATATACTATTCAGAGTTGAGAGGGTCCTTTATGTAACTTCAAGGGAAATGTAAGAAAAAACAATATTTTAAATATATATTATTTTAACTTCACTTTTGTGGGGGAAAAATAGCAACGAATCATATTGTAATTTAATGTTATTAAAAAGTACCTTTCCTTTTCAATCTGCAACCACTGTAATGTTCTGAGAACATATTGCAATATGGCTACATGGAGTTGTTCTGTACACAGAGAGTGTACTGACCACTCCCCAGAAACATTATTTCCTGCTTGTGTGATTGGCTCACCAATTTTCCCAGAAGTCTGCCTAAGAGACAAGTCAGATTTCAGGCATCCCCTGCAGCAAAAATGTCATTTTTGGAGAGATACTTTCAATAGGAGCACGTCTAAAGGGATGCAGGCCCAGCAGATTTCCTCATTAGTGTCCTGCAGCTGTACACCTGACAGTTAATTATAAAACCACTCCCATTAGACCCAATTAGCACAAAGGCACAGAGAAACACACATGGATTACTTCAGAATAACAAAAGGTAGGAATCTGCAACAAAGGTTGTTATAATCCTTGCAATGTACATATAGCAGCCAGGGGGGAATGTTTTTTTTATCAACAAAAGTGGAGTTACGCTTTAAATGACTTGCTTGAAAGATGCCTATAAGCTTCGTGTGTTGTTATGGAATAGTACGAGTATCAGGGACAGTGTCACTGACACTGTATTATGGCATTGCATATTTTGCAGGTATAATACATTTTACTTTTACATTATTGTTTGGCTTAAATACAGCAGCGCAGCAGCAGCTCTATTTCATGTATACTTGAAAAAGCTTTTAAAAGTAGTTTTGAATGCAAAACCTGATTTTTATTGTGCTTTCATAAGACCCAACTGTCTATTTTAGGAGTACTTTTGTTAATGCTATTCCCCCTTTTTATTTGTTTTCTTGGGGTGTGTGTGTGTGTGTGTGTGTGTGTGTGTGTGTATATATATATATATATAACATTTTTTTTTCTTTAATTGTACTTATAAATTTACCTTTTCTTCCTTATTTAAAAAAAAAATATGGTATTTTATGTTGTGCAGCAATTGATTGCATCTGGGTTGAGGAGGATGGGAATTTGGAAGAAATTGACAACAGGAGCAATGAGGATTTGGAAGAAATTGACAACAGGCAGAGGGAACTGCCTGTTCCCTGAATGCAGCACCCCTATTTCCATCAGTTCAGCACCCCTATTTCCATCAGTTCAGCATCCCCGTTGCCATGAATGTAGCACCCCCATTGCCATTAATGTAGCACCCCCCCATTGTCAGGAATGCAGCACCCACCACTGCCAGGAATGCAGCACCCACCATTGCCATGAATGCAGCACCCACCATTGCCATGAATGCAGCACCCACCATTGCCATGAATGCAGCACCCACCATTGCCATGAATGCAGCACCCAGCATTGCCAGGAATGCAGCACCGACCATTGCCAGGAATGCAGCACCCCCATTGCCATGAATGCAGACTCACCATTGCCATCGGTGCAGCCTGATTGATGCCCATTCATCTGCAGCCTCGGAGGGGACAGGGAGGGGGGCAGAACGGGCCCCAAAAGATTACATACAGGAAAAACTCCTGTTTTCTTGGCGGCCTCTTTAATACAAAGTCCCGCCTCCTATGATGGACAGAACAGTCGTCCAATGGCAGCGCAGGAGATGGGACTTCCTATTACAGAGGCTGCCATGTAAACAGGAAATTCTCCTGTGTGTACGGCACTCGTCCTGTCTCCTACCTGTCCCCTCCAAGGCAGGCAGCATATATATCTTTTGTGGCCCCTGCGCTGGGAGATCGTTGGGGACCACAAAAGATATATATGTCCAAATAACTAGGCAGGCCGTTCAAAACTGGAACGCAGGCAGCAATTGGCCCGTGGGACGGACTTTGGACATGCCTGTCATAGTGGCTTTCAGAAGGAAGAGGAGAACATAGAGGAGTCTTCCAGGGGTGGTTTTCATACCTTACAAAACCCCTGGCAATGTACATAGCATATGGAGGAGGTAGCTGAGGACAATGTTGCCCTTAGTGACGTCGAGGACTTGGGTTGCTTTAGTAGCTTATGGCAGGTGGACTTCTTAATGTGCTAGAGCTTGCAAAAGGACTTTATGATTTGTGGCAAGGAGAGGGACCACTACTGACTGGCAACTCACCTGGGTCCATGTTACAAGGGTGGAGTCACACAGCTCAAGCTGCCTTTGCAGAGGGAGCAAAAGATGAAACAACAAGAGGACATGCTGTGGAGGAACATGTTAGCCTCCTTTTCAGAGGCTGGCATTATACTGTCTCACGAACAATGTGGTTTGGAACCTGTTGTCAATGAGAGAAGGAGCAGTGGTGGGGGTTGCTGCCTAAAATAATTTCTTTACCCAGTGCTCAGAGCTGTTCATTGCCAGCAGCTATCAGCAACAGCTGCCTCATGCCAGCCAGGGAGAGTACATGGGGTTAAGAGCAAATGTTGACACCCTTCCTAATGAGGATGAACCACCAATCAGAATTTTCCCATTATGCAATCAAGCTGCTGGGCTGTCCTGCAGCCAGCTTCCTCTCTAAACATACATTTAGTGCTTTAGGAGGCTTTGCGAGAGACAGAAGAGTGTCTGTCCATTGATTGAAAGAAACCAGTTCTGGATCAGCAACAACTACCAAGCCCCTGGTGCAGATGCTGCAGAATAACTTTTTGGGTAATTCTGCGACATAAAGTATTTTTCTTTTTCAGTACAGCCCAATCCTTTGCTTTCAGGATTTAAATAAATTTCAGCTTTTGTTACTATTGTCATCCATGAGCATACCCAGCAACCAATAACAGTTCAATTTACCACTGCTGGCCTGGGATTGTTAACACCATTACCAGCTCATACTGGGCCCTATTCATTGCAATGACATTTTTTAATTTGGCACACCCAATTTTTCTGCAGCTTTTTTACTGTTGCAAAAAAATGTGCATTTCTTTGACAAGTAACATCCTGTAGTTAAGACTAAGGCCTCATAGGCTGAAATGCGTCAACTGATTTTATCTGTGGTTATGGACTGTGGTTTCTGAATAAAGATGAAGATTTTTTAAGAGCAACTATTGGTGTGTGGATCATCTTTCTATAACATCCTGTGCTCTCCGTTAATTTTGCTGAAGGGTTACAGTCTTTTTGCACCACTAACACCCCAACCCCGTTTTTCCACTGCTGTTTTCCAAAGACAAACATTTTTACTTATTTTTTAACTAACTGACTACCGCATTTGCCATTAATGCTTGCATTTCATTACAGGGTATTGCCATTAAAAATTAACAACTATGTTTCCGCATTGTTTTTAGTTTGGAATTTTTTTTCTTTCATAGCATGTTTGTAGTAATCTTTTGACTCAAATTGTGTGGCACGATCCATAATTATTTTGTATACATGCTCTTTAATGTAGGCATAGGTGTGCGTACAGGGTGTGCCAGGTGTGCCTGGGCACACCCTAATCACCCCATGTGCATTAGCATTATCCAGGGACAGCACCAGGTGGGTGCTAGTGGCCAGTGTAAATGGCCCCATTATATTAAAGGCTAGGTTCAACAGTAGGAACACGTTACATCCATATTTAGGGCGTAATGTAATGTGCTCCCAATCAACTGTCTCCCAACACCAGAGCCTCCTTTCTGTGACAGCAGGTGGCGTTCATGTGTGTTTGAGATTTGGGGTGCACACCCTAATGCAGTAGGCTGCGCACACCTATGAAAGTAGGGTTGGCTAACAGTAATTCTTTCACCACTTCAATACTGGGCACTTATACACCCTTCCTGTCCAGACCAATTTTCAGCTTTCAGCGCTCTCACAATTTGAATGACAATTACTCAGTCATGCTACACTGTACCCAAACAAAATTTTTTATCATTTGTTTCTCACAAATAGAGCTTTCTTTTGGTGGTATTTAATCACCACTGGGTTTTTTATGTTTTTCAATATAAGAGGAAAAATTGCGAAAATGTTGAAAAAAAACACACCTTTTTTTTAGTTTCTATTGTAAAATTTTGCAAATAAGTAATTTTTCTTCATACATTTGGGCCAAACTTTATACTGCTACATATCTTTGGTAAAAAATAACTCAAATTAGTGGATATTATTTATTCTCTGTGAAAGTTAGAGTCTACAAGCTATGATGCAAATCATTGAAAATTGATCATACCTGATCACACCTGGTGTACTGATGGCCTATCTCATTACTAACAAGCCAGGACAGTACAAATACCCCCCAAATGACCCCTTTTCGGAAAGTAGACAATCCAAGGTATTTAGTAAGAGGCATGGTGAGATTTTTGAAGTTCTAATTTTTTCCCAAAATTCTTGGAAAAATTGGGATTTGTTCTTTTTTTTTTTTTTAAACACAAAATTGTCATATTAATTTATTTCTCTCACACGGCACATGCATACTTGCAATTACACCCCAAAATACATTCTGCTACTTCTCCTGAGATTGATACCACATGTGTGAGGCCCAACATCCAAGTAGCACCTCCAAGCTTTCTAGGAGCATAAATTACACATCTAATTTCATTCCTACCTATCACAATTTTGAAGGCCCTGGAGCACCAGGACAATGAAAACGCCCACAAATGACCCCATTTTGGAAAGCAAACACCCCAATGTATAATCTATGAGGCATAATGTGTGAGAGTTTTACGTAGCCTGACCACATACAGAGGCCCAACATATAAGTAGCACCTCCAGGTAATCTAGGAGCATAAATTACACACACACAAATTCCTGCCAACCTATCACATTGTTGAAGGCCCTTCATATTTCTAACACATAGCATGTACTGTACATATCAATTACAAACTAAAATACATTCTGCTGAGCAAAGGGTAAACAAAAGGATTACCTGCAGTTTTAGTAATGCAGTGGTCCACAGAGAAGAGCATCGGTCCAGGCGGCAGGCAGGAATGTGGACAGCGACAGCAAAATAGGCAGCAGGCAGGAATACTGTCCATAGTTAGTACAGCTAGAGATGTTGTCAGCACAGCCAAAGCATTGGTACAGGTAGCAGGCAGGGACGTGGTCAGCAGCAGCGAAAGGATCGTCAATGCAGCAGGCAGGAAAACTGTCCATAGCTAGTACAGGCAGCAGGCAGAGATATGGTCAGTGCAGCCAAAGTATTGGTCCAGGCAACATGAACATGGTCCATGAAAAGTTCTGGGTCAGTGCAGGCAGAGATATTGTCAGCACAGCCAAAGTATTGGTCCAGGCAACAGGCAGGACCATCAAGCTTAGGGCTTCGGTCAGGAAAGAATGGGGACAGGGGTAGAGGCTTCTCCCACTCAAATTGCTTTGAAGCCTCCAGACCCTGTTTTGGGAATTACAAAACAAAGAGAAAACCAAAAACTTTTCCCAACTCAGACCACTCTTCTGGAGTCCCTCACATATGTGAGACCCCTGTGTAGAAGGGTGGAAGATCAGTCGAAGGGGCAGGCAAAAACATGGTCAACAGGCCAAGATCAGTGCAGGTAGAAGGCAGGAATAGATGGTAGGCACTCACTTTAAGCATTATTAAAATCACTGCTCCCGAAAAAACGGCCGTTTTTAAAACTTTTTTTTGCGATGATCCTTGTTCCCTGGGGCAGGACCCAGGTCCCCAAACACTTTTTATGACATAACCATGCATATAAGCCTTTCAAATTAGCACTTTTGATTATTCATGTTCGTGTCCCATAGACTTTAACGGTGTTCGCGTGTTCAAACAAATTTTTTGCCCGTTCGCAAGTTCTGGTGCGAACCGAACAGGGGGGTGTTTGGCTCATCCCTAATCAGCACAGTAATTGAAAATGGGGAAATGGCAGTCTATTCGAAATTTGGGTTAATAGTTTACGAGAGTGTGATTGCGTCTGAAGCATTCTCCGATGCAAAGGCCAGGTTGGGAGGGACATTGGGGATAATGGGAACTGGTGTCTTTCCTCACTCCTCTTTTGGTGCAGACCCAACTTTTTTTGGGCGTCTTCTTCCGGTTGCTGATGGTGGAATATTGTCAGGAAAATGAAGCTCATGTAGTCTGATGACATAATTGGAGCGAATGCTTTCTGGGGGGGATCCTTGCTGATAGATCAGGGCAGTGACAGTATCTTCGATAAATTTGAGGAAGAGGTTGGGTATTTCCATTGATTTTTGGTAAGTGACGTATGCATTATAAATGGCCAAATGGAAGAAGTATATTGCGACTTTTTTATAACAGAAGAGGGACTTTTGTGTTGATAGATAGGGCTGCAGCATTTGATCATTTAAATCCACCCCCCCATGAACTTATTGTATTCGTGTATACAGCAAGGCTTTTGAATGGGACCGCATCTTCCGCATCTTCTGTGAAGTTCCACCTGTCATCGTGGATGGTGGACATTATGTAAACGTCTTTCCTATCCCTCCACTTCACGGCCAACACTTCCTTGTTCCTCAGGCTTGTCGATTACCCCCTTTGGAGCCTTGTTGTGACTAGACGCTGTGGGAAGCCTTTCCTGTTTTTTCTTGCTGTACTGCAGGCCAAAGTTTTCTTCAGGTATAGGTGGTGAAAAATGGCAAACTGGTATAGTATTCATCCATGTAAATGTGATACCCCTTTTGGAGAAGTGGGAATGCCAACTCCCAGACAATTTTCCCGCTTATTCCCATGTACGTTGGACACTCAGGGGGCTGGAGCTGGGAATCTTTGCCTTTCTACACACGAAAGGCATGCACATATCCAGAGGAGCTTTCACAGAGCTTGTTGAGCTTTAATCTATACCTCGCCCTCTTACTGGGGGATATACTGCTTGATTCCCAGCCGGCCTGTGAAATGGACCAGGGATTCGTCTACAGAGATGTTCTGGTCAGGGATATAAAGTCCAGCAAACCTCTTATTAAAAAAATCAATTAGGGGGCAAATTTTATACATTTTATCAAAGTTTGGATGATTTTGGGGGGGGGGGGGGCATTGCGAGTTATCACTGATATGCAGGAACCACATGATCATGTCATCGTGGGACTTGGACATCACAGCTGAAAAAATTGGCATGTGGTGGATGGGGTTGGTAGACCAATATGCATGCAGTTCATTTTTTTGTAAGCCCCATGTTGAGCGTAAGGCCTAAAAACAATCTAGGCTCCTCCACTGTTAGGGGTCTCCATTCAAAAGGGCGGGCATAGCATGAGTTGGGGTTGTTTTCTATATACTGACGGGCAAATAGATTTGTTTGGTCCACGATGCTTTGAAGTAACTCATCAGGGAAAAATACATTTTAAAAGTAGATTTCAGAGAAACCTTCGATGTTGGCCTGCACACCTGGCTGTGCTGTGAAAGGGGGGGGATTATGGCTGACCCTGTGCTAGAAGGCAGCCACAATGACTTTGCCAAGGCATCTAGAAGATGGGTTTGGGCCCTAATTCTTTGGGTCTGGCATGAAATTCCAGGGCTTGTACTGGGCCTCTCCCCCTGGGGTCTGGCAGCCCTTGTACTGGGCCTCACCTCCTGAGGTCTAGCAGCGTTTGTACTGGGCCCCACCTCCTGGGGTCTAGCACCGCTGGCATTTACCGATTGGCCATTGGGGTTTCTGCCACTGCTGGTAGCTGCCTGGCCTTCAGACCGTCTTCTTTTAGAATGGACTACTTCCTCCTCCAATTCAGATGTACTGACTTTGGGGGGCTCGTATTGTGAACCAGAATTGGAATTGGACTCAGAATAGTACTGGGGCAGTGAGAGCTCCCCGCTGCTCTCATTGGTCAGGCTTAGCATTTGACTCCTCTTCTGGAGTGTATACTTTTCTGGACATGGCTGTATGACAGGTGACACTGATGGGCTGCACGACAGTAACTAATGGGCTGCAAGTCAGTTAGAAATTGGCTGCATGACAGGCACTGCTGGGCTCACAGGACAGGTACTCCTGATGGGCTTACAGGACAGGTTCTCCTGATGGGCTCATGGGACAGGTACTCCTGACAGGATGACAGGTACTCTGATGGGGTGACAGGTACTCTGATGGGGTGACAGGTACTCTGATGAAGTGGCAGGTACTCTGATGAGGTGGCAGGTACTCTGATGAGGTGGCAGGTACTCTGATGAGGTGGCAGGTACTCTGATGAGGTGGCAGGTACTCTGATGAGGTGGCAGGTACTCAGATGGGGTGACAGGTACTCTGATGAGCTCAGACAGGTACTCAGATGAGATGACAGGTCCTCTTTATTCAGGGGGGGCAATCTGGGCACAGTAGTAATAGCACACACTAATCTGTATCTGTAACTCACTGTTCCTCAAGGAGAACCCAGTAACAGCCATTACTCCTGGTATGTTTACACTTGTGACCGGCTGTGATTGGACACAAGGGACAAGCCTTGTCTCCGATCGTCGCATTCCCGGGGCGTGCACACCAATCTTCTTCAAAGTGACCGGCTGTGATTGGACACAGCCGGTCTCGTGGTAAAGAGCCAATTTCATTGGCTCTTTACCCTGATTGGGGATGGGCTGTGTCCAAGGGACATGCCTCATCCCCAATCACCTCGCTGCGCACCCCCATGAGCATGCACAAGTGGCGTGCGCAACAAGCTTCGAAGTGACCGGCTGTGACTGGACACAATTTCATTGGCTCTTTACCCTGATTGGGGAGGGGCTGTGTCCCGAGGAACACGCTTGATCCCCGATCGCCACAAACAGCGGAGGCCATCACATGATGCCCGCCCGGAGGGAGAGAGTGTTCCTGCTGCCGTCATATTACTATTAACCACCTGTTATCATTCTATAATTCTGAAATTTGTGGCCAAAACATATACTTTACACGTTGGCAGCTGACTTGGTTCAATTCTTTTGGTACAGGAGAAATATATACAGTATCTCACAAAAGTAAGTACACCACATTTTTGTAAATATTTTATTATATCTTTTCATGTGACAACACTGAAGAAATGACACTTTGCTACATTGTAAAGTAGTGAGTGTACAGCTTGTATAACAGTGTGAATTTGCTGTTCCCTCAAAATAACTCAACACACAGCCATTAATGTCTAAACCACTGGCAACAAAAGTGAGTACACCCCTAAATTAAAATGTTCAAATTGGGCCCAATAAGCCATATTTCCTCCCAGTTGTCATGTGACTAGTTAGTGTTACAAGGTTTCAGGTGTGAATGGAGAGCAGGTGTGTAAAATTTGGTGTTATCGCTCTCACTCTCTCATACCGGTCACTGGAAGTTCAATATGACACCTCATGACAAAGAACTCTCTGAGGATCTGAAAAAAAGAATTGTTGCTCTTCAAAAAGATGGCCTAGACTATAAGAAGATTGCCAAGACCCTGAAACTGAGCTGCAGCACGGTTGCCAAGACCATACAGTGGTTTAACAGGACAGGTTCCACTCAGAACAGGCCCCGCCATGCTCGACCAAAGAGGTTTCCTATCTACTCCCTGCCCAAAATTCCCTCTAAACACTTGACCTCCAAAAGGTTTTACCTCCTTCATGACCAGGCTATTTTTTACTATTCAGTACTTTAACTGGCAATTGCTTGGTCATGCAGAACTGTACGCACATGAAATGTATATAATTTATTTTGGTGGTATTTGATCACCACTGAATTTTTTGCTATACAGTATAAACGAAAAAAAGACCAGAATTTTTGGGGAAAAAAAAAAACACAAATATATATATATAGTTGAGGGTTGAGGGGCTCCAGGGGGTCTGCTTATTTGGGAGGAAACTGGCTTTTCAGTTTCCTTATTGTTTAGGAATATCAGTTTTGGGACCTGGAGCCCGGGGATTTCTTAGAGATCCGGGTGGGATGAAATCCCCAGTCCTGGGTCTGGGTTTTGAGATCCACCAGCATACTGACTAATCAGGTGTGTGCTGGGCTATCTGTAGACACCTGACCATGGTTTTGGGTATCACCCTCCCGAGGAGTCCAGGCGAACAAGGGAGAAGTGCGCTTGTCTGCACGGTATAGTCAGTCAGAGAGCACAAGCCTGTGGGCTAAGCAGCAAGGAAGCTGGAAAAGAGGTACAGTGCCTGTACAGGAACTCTGTTATAGAGCCAAGAGGGCTGAAGCATAAGCCTGAGCAGCGGTGCTGCTAAAGAGCCAGGAGGCTTGGTATTTTCCGTGTGTGATTATTACTGTGAAATGGAAACCCCTGCATGGGTAATCCTGGATGGACTTGTTTTTCATTTCCTTCAATAAAAGTGAGCCAAAAAGCCCTTAAACTGCATACCTGGCGTGGACTGGGTGCACTGGGTAGCTCTACCCTTAAGCCAAAAGAACCCCCAACTTTACAATAAATATCCAATAAAATGAAATTGCTTCATACATTTAGGCCAAAATGTATTCTGCTACATGTCTTTGGTAATAAAAATCCCAATAAGTGTATATTGGTTTGTGTGAAAGGTAAAGCGTTTACAAGCTATGGTATATACAGTTGTGCTCATAAGTTTACATACCCTAGCAGAATTTTTGATTTCTTGGCCATTTTTCAGAGAATATGAATGATAACACAAACACTTTTCTTTCATTCATAGTTAGTGTTTGGCTGAAGCCATTTATTATCAGTCAACTGTGTTTACTCTTTTTAAATCATAATGGCAACAGAAACTACCCAAATGACCCTGATCAAAAGTTTACACACCCCAGTTCTTAATACTGTGTATTGCCCCCTTTAACATCAATGACAGCTTGAAGTCTTTTGTGGTATTTGTGGATGAGGCTCTTTATCTTCTCAGTTAGTAAAGCTGCCCATTCCTCTTGGCAAAAAAGCCTCCAGTTCCTGTAAATTCTTGGGCTGTCTTGCATGAACTGCACTTTTGAGATCTCCCCAGAGTGGCTCAATGATATTGAGGTCAGGAGACTGAGGTGGCCACTCCTTCACTTTATTATGCTGTAGCCAATGACAGGTCGGATCATTGTCATGTTGGAATGTCCAAGTATGTCCCATGCGCTGCTTCCTGGCTGATAAGTGCAAATGTTCCTCCAGTATTTATTGATAACATACTGCATTCATCTTGCCAACAATTTTAACCAAATTCCCTGTGCCTTTGTAGCTCACACATCCCCAAAACATCAGCGAACCACCTCCGTACCTTTCATTATATTCCATGTTGACTCCTCTCCAAATGTAGCATTTATGGTTGTGGCCAAAAAGCTAAATTTTGGTCTCATCACTCCAAGTGACTTTGAGACAGAAGGTTTGATACTTGTCTCTGTGCTGTTTGGAATATTGTAAGTGGAATACTTTGTGGCATTTGCATAGCAATGGCTTTCTTCGGGCGACTCAAACATGCAGCCCATCTTTCTTCAAGTGCCTCCTTATTGTGCATCTTGAAACAGCCTGTCACATACCTGGTGGTAGAGTCTGTTATGCAGAGGAAGGCCTCTCTTACACCTCTGACTCGAGGCCCCTGGTAGAGCAGACAGGAGGCGCTGGAGTGCAGAGTCGCACGAGTGCCTGGCAGAGTTGCTAGCAGAGAGGCTGAACCAGAACTGAAGGCAGAGCCGTGGAGGAACACCAACAGAGCAGGACAACCAGGAACAGCTGACAGGCTGGAGACTGGAGTAGGCTGGTACTTGGGTGCCACGGACTGGAGCGTGGGTACAGCAGCTAGCAGAACTGGTCTTGATAATAACTGGAGCACAGGCAGGTGCATGCAGGCTGAATCAGACACTGGAGAACAAGTCTAGAACAGGTGCTGATACAGAAGCGTAGTCAGATACAGGAAGGGTTGGCAACAGGCTGGCACCAAGGTGGCAGAAGGAACAGGCAGGAGCTTAATCAAAGACAAGCCGAGGTCAGATGCAGGCAGATAGCAGGAGTTGTCAGGAGCAAGCCGGGTAGGTCAACAGGAACTGGTACAGGCCATGGATAGCAGAAGACACAGGAAACGCTGTAGACCAGACAGCATTGATCTTGGGGAATGAGCCAGTTTAAAAAGCCCCTTTGGCGCCAAGGACTGTCACCGGGCCCACACTCACTTGTGGTGGCAACCCATTCTATATTGGCGTGCATGCGCACGTGTGCACGCATGCATGCCCGTGCTGCTCTTTTCAATGGAACATGAAGCACAGGTGATCTTCTCCGGCTGCCATCTTGGTTGCTGCCATGCCCTTCCTGACATTGTCCCCTCCCAATGGGCAGCCTCTGGATGCCCAACTGGGCCAACCTTTTTTTTTACATGTGGCTGCTTTTCTAGTATCTAAGGCTGTGTTCACATCGCAATACAGAGAGGCTCACAGCAGGAGTCTGGTGCATCCCTGTTCACCGTATCAGGTCCGATTTTAGTCTGAATTTTCAGCTGAATTTGGACCTGAAATGGACTAGAAGACGCACAGGACTCCTGTGTAATTTATACCGGAACCACTCCGGAGATGTGTGAACCGGCTCCATTAGGAGCCAGTCACAATCTCCTGACATGCGAATTGGAAGCGGAAAAAAGGGATCCAATTCAGAATAGTATGAACCCGGCCATACACGACGGAACTGTGGCCGTCTTTTATGGATGCCAACATGGAATAAAGCACATTGTTCACATAAACACCTTCACTGCAGGAATCATATCCATTTGCCTTGTAAGATCATGGCAGTTTACATTTTATAATATTTTTATAATAATTGATATTACTATTACTATAGATACACATTGCCATGCACCTATTAGGGCTCATGCAGATGGCTGTCTAGGGCCATACAGTGTAAAATTTGGGTGTAGTTCTCCATCTGGAATACACTGGTATTGAAATATAGCTGCCCAATAGACTTGAATGGCTGTATGTAGCTGTTTGTTGGCATTCGCTGTTACTTGCTTAAACTTATGCATGTGTAGAGACGTAAAACCCCAAACACAGAGTCTGCATCCAAGGTTTTACATCTCCATGCATGCACAGCTTTATACAAGTACTGACGTATTTACCTGCATTTAGCCATTCATATTATTGGCATCACTGTAGCAGCACTCATGGCTCTTGTGCAGATAAATATGCCTGAACTTTGCCATGTGTACTAGTCCTTTGAGCGATAGAGATTGCTTTCTATAAACAGGGATTTGCTCTTGTGTATATATACAACCTGTGTGGATCATATGTTGCATTTCTGTTACTATACTAGAAGCACAAATTATTCTAACAGTGGAGAGCAGATATGTTTTTGCTCCCAACTTTGTGACCGGTAGCCTAAACTTTTCTTCTACTGGATTTATAAACTTGGTCACTGAATACACCATTGTTCATGAACAACTTAGAAATCATTGGTCAACACTATACAATGTGGTGCAAAGACATTATCAACATTTGGTATGACCTGGGTGGCTTCTGTTTTGCTTTACTTACGATCTAAAATGTTTTATGAATCATTCAACCTTTGAATAATTTTCCGCATTTGTTTCTTGGCCCTGTATAAACTGATGTGCAAGAATGTGCACATGCCTAAATCTATTTTGGGTGTATCAATGATGATAACTTACACATACTGGAAAAGATCATGCAGTCTATAATTTGTGCATGTCCTATGGAGTGTTCTACTTTGCTGAAATGGATAAACAGTTGCAAAGTTGATAGATTTACCTACAGATACTCTTGCTTCAGCATATTTACTGGATGTCACAATATTGAAAGCATATATTTGTGACTTCATATGTTTGTTACACAGTAGGGTTGATCTCCTAAAGGCAAATGGACTGTGCACTTTGCAAGTGCATTTGCATTCATTTTCCCCAAAGCTTAGTGAACGTGGTGAACAGTGGCGGCCCGTCCATTAGGGGCGCCGCCCCCCCATCCATGTGTAGCAATAACTCTCGGTGGAGCTGCTGGTTTAAACGGGCTGTTACCATCACCTTCTCTACCTCTATTTCACCGGAACCGGGTCTAGGGTCCCGTTGAGTTTACCATATACACTGTAGGCACCAGACACTTGAGTATCTTTTCCAATGCTTTAATGAACGTAAATTGAAGGAAGTAGCAGGAAAGAGGAAGAAGGAAAGTTGCAGGGAAGCTCAAATACCTCTTCATAATGTTCTTTGTGTAGCATTAGGGATTGAAACTTGTAGCTGAATATACTCTCTCTGTAGAGTTGAATTTTTGCTCGCCTGGATAGGTTTCTCTCACTAACCTAGCAGCCAGTACGCAGCACGAACAAAAGTCTCTGCCACAGATTTGATTGAAACAAAACCCGTATGATCCTCTGCCACAGGATGTATTAGTTCTTGATGAACAACGAACACAACACCAGGACCTTTAAGCCAACCCGGCAGTGCTATCCGGTAGGATTACTTTAGGATACGTCCTCCAACTGAGTTACCAGGCCCCTCTCCAGACCAGCACTCTGCATGATCCTTCCGTGACGGGTCCTCCCCTGGGATCTTCTCAGTTGTCCAGCTTCTTCACATAGGATGGACTGCTCAGGACCATTCCTCTGCCGCTGTAGTAGGCCTGAGACAAGCCTCTGGGCCCACCCACACGCCACAGCACCGCGGGCCTCCCGATCGGAGGACCATGAGGTAGTACTCGTAGTACTTAGCGCATACCTGTCCGCCAGGAGGGCCAGCAGGTGGACGGAAAAAAACCCTGAAACATGGCGTATGTCCCATAAATACCCTCTCCCAGAATGCAATTTGGAGGGCCACCTCCACCGAGTTATCTCCGGGACAGAGGAGCACTCGTACACTTCAACGTGTTGCCTTTCCAACACTGGCCCATAGTAACAATGACACCCACAGGCACAGTGTGAAATTACATGCAACTCAGCCGAGCTGGAACAGAGGCAAATCTGACTATGTATGAACAGATAACCTACTAAATGTACCTATCAGCAGTAGATTAAAAGTCTACCAGTGCTACACATGCGTCCCGCCCCCTAATCTACATGCCGGGCTTTGGACGTATAGATTATAATGTGTTTTTTTTTCCAAAGCACGTGATTAGAGCCTGAGGTTCTAATTGGCTTCACAAAAGGGTGAGCACAGAGCACTGCACCCAGGGCCTACCCACTTGTGGGACATTAGTGAATTTATATTCGCTAATGTCTTCCTGCTTCTCCTCCTGGCCAATCAGGAAGCGGCTCCTGAGACCCGATTGGCCTGGAGTCTTAGGAAGGGCCTCAGGACCCACCTCCTGTTTAGCCAGGAGGAGAAGCATTGGCCCCGGGGCAGCAGCAGTCTCTTCTTGGAGCCCTCCGCCAGATTAAGGACAGCAGTGCATCTCCTCGTCCTCCTCCTCGCACCTCTCCATCAGTGTAAGGCAAGGCTATAGATCACGTGGCGGTAGTGTAAGATAAGCGCCACCTATCCAGCGCAGAGGGGGGGTCTGTGGTGTAGTGCCAGTGGATCGATCACCACAGGGGGGTCTGGGGTGTAGTGCCAGTCTCACACAGAGGGAATGATTTTACAGCAATCCAGTGTTCCAGCAAAGAAAGGGTTATTGCTTGACAACCAGCCCCCACAGTTATAATGTGGCAGGTTGGCACGGCTGCGCGAATTGCCATACCGGTACAGTGGTCCCGAGATGTCCACCGGCAACCCATGATTGCTCCACAGAGAGCCAGAATGGGGATCTGTCAATGTAAACAAACAATCTCTCTCTACTCCCAGTCAGTCCACTCCCCCCACAGTTAGAAACACCTCCCTAGGGAACACTTAACCCCTTGATCACCCCCTAGTGTTAACTGCTTCCCTGCCAATGTCATTTATACAGTGATCAGTGGCTATTTTTAGCTTCAATCACTATAATAATGTTACTAGTCCCAAAAAGTGTCAAAAGTGTCCGATCTGTCTGCCGCAATGACACAGTGAGAAAAAAATATCACCGCTCTGAAAGAGGTCTGTGAGGAACAAACATTTTCTCCATGCTGGAAGTAACAGATGCAGGCAATGCTGGTAATTGAGAGGTTAACGAGAAATCCTGGACAGCCGCACTCAAAAGTAATCTTCGATCTTTATTCAAGTATAATCATAAAAATACATGCCGCAGCATCACAAAGCAGGAAAGCTGACGCATTTTACACTGTAGTCAGTGCTTAATCACAACTATGATTAAGCACTGACTACAGTGTGAAACGCGTTCGATTTCCTGCTTTGTGATGCCGTGGCATGTATTTTTATGATTATACTTAAATAAAGATCAAAGATTACTTTTGAGTGCGGCTGTCCAGGATTTCTCGTTTACCTCGCAATGACAGTCCCGCTAAAAAAAGATGATCACTGCCATTACTAGTAAAAAAAATTATAATAATGTAGCGGTACCCCCATAGGGACTGCTGAGTAGTTCATAACAATTTGCCATTCACCCCGCTTCTGACCTCCCCATCACCAAGTATAACACACCAAACAGTCAATAGCTAGTTTTTCTTGCGCTTTATTTACGGGGATATTCCGGGTTGTCTATGGGTAGATATGAGATGCTCCACCAGATCCCACTTTATGAGGGTATAATCCATAACTGTAGCCATTTTTTGGGTTACTGAACTTTACCCTTGTAGATCCCTTGTACAGTGCTCCCAAGTTGAACAGAAGGTACTACTCTGAATAGGTCCTCTGCTTGACTGATATGATTCCTTTGGAGTATTAATTCTTTAAGGTCAAAGGCCTGCACCGCCTTCTTCATGACCCGCATACTAACACCCTTCAGTCTTTGGAAGTTAATGTCTGTTATTTCTTGCACTGTGTCCTGTGGCCTCACCCTCTCCTGAACTCCACACTCCACCACCTCTCCTGAACATGTAACCCCAGTTTATATGAAAGACCTCCTCTCGACCAAGCAAATCAATGATTGGTCAGAACTCTCACATGAGCTCCCTGCCATTCAGATCTCAGTCCATCCTCTGTTTCCCAGAGAAATCTCCAGTCTTAGCAGAGAGGGTATCTCTGAGCCTAAGCGTAGGTGGCCACACCCCTGGGTATCCTAACACTCCCACTCCAGAATCAAAACAACCAGGCCTAGAAAAGAACCACAGGCCTGGTCAAATTTACCTGCAACTAAGTCCTACACTACCAAAATACCACTATAGCACCTACCTAAAAGTAGAGGGCGCTACAATAATAAAAATACCATAACTATATCCCCTATTTTGTAGACGGTATTACTTTTGCGCAAAAAACAATCAATATACGCTTATTGTAATTTTTTTTACCAAGAATTTGTAGAAGAATACATATTGGCCTAAACTGATAAAGAAATTTTTTTTTTTTAGATATTTATTATAGCAGAAAGTAAAAAATTGTCGGTCTCTTTTTGTTTATAGTGCAAAAAATAAAAACCACAGAGGTGATCGAATACCACCAAAAGAAAGCTCTATTTTTTTGGAAGAAAAGGGCATAAATTTTGTTTGGGTACAGTGTCGCACGACCGCACAATTGTCAGTTAAAGTGGCGCAGGCCGTATCGCAAAAAATGGCCTGGTCATTAAGGGGATAAATCCTTCCGGGGGCTGAAGTGGTTAAAACGCTGGCTGCAAATGTGAACTAAAAGGCAAATCAAGCTGCCTCCAAGCTACATTTTAGGAGGAATCACACATTAGGAAACCATTCAGAATAGATGGCACGGCATTGCATAAATGCGCATACCACTCTGTGTGTGTGGGAGAATGGAGTCACTGGACTGGCTAAGACTGTAAGAAAAGCAGGTGAACAGTGTAACAGACAGCAAGATAAGAAACTCCTGAAAGTGGCACCAGCAAGTGACAATGCCATGTTTTTCCAAAGGTGGGGTCTAGCATGCATTTGCAACCCCCTTTTTCAAACACCATCCTGCTTCAACGTTTTGACTGTTATAAGGTCCAGATCAGTGGTGGTGGTGGGGGGGTGTGTGTGTGTAGTGCCAGTGGATTGCCGCTTTGATCGATCGATTGATTAATCGACCAGCTGCCACTGGTAGTGAAGCTTAACTTTATAAAGAATACCCAATCAGGTGCAAGGAAAATAATAAAACAGCATTTTTGCTTTCACATGATTGGATGTTCGAAATCAGCTGAGCTTTACCACATTCACTAAGCTCTGGGGAAAATTAGTGCAATTGCACTTGCAAAGTTCTCAGTCTATTTTCCTTCAGTAAATCATCCTCAAAGTCTTGCAATTTCAGTCCATAAAAAGACATGTGGTGTAAGTCCAAAACAGGAAATCAGGACACATTTCTGAAACATCAACACACATTTTTCTGTATTTGAATGGTCTTTAAAACGATGAAACATGGAAATTGTACCTATATTGCAGAGATGTGCTGCATATGTTTTTTTTTTGCTTTGCCCTGACACACATTTTAAAGGTTCTGTGGGGAATATACTGCCTTCTCCTGACGCTTGGTCCATGGAGATCTATATTGCGGAGCAATACCTTCCCTCTCGACCAGAGATTTGGTATTTCTGATTACTTGAATTCCACACGTGTAATGCTAATGCACTAAATTGTTCAAGTAAGTTATGCCATGGCCTGACTTCTAAATATTCCATGGTGTAGACTTTCTCTTCACAAAGTTGTGGGAGTCCACACATAACCTCCAATAAAGCATCTAACCTTGTAATTGTGTGCTAATAGAAGCCTGTTGGAAATTCACTTATGGCTATGTTCTGCATAGTGTTCACTGGCAAAAATATCTAGAATTGGAAATGTACAATTAATGATGTCCCATGAGTCTCTGTTTGAAGTGCAAATGAAGGGAAATAGGTTTCTGTGAATAAAAGGTGGAACTTTGAGCAGTTTCTCCCTCAGCAGTATGTTATTTTATTATTCATGTCCACTGAGGTATGAAGCCTGTTCAATGTTCATTCTTTAATACAGCACAGGAAGGATTTTTTTCAGCCTTTGTAATTCCTATGCCATTTGTGGGTAACAAGGGTTTTTTGTCTGCCTATTACAAACGTAAGAATCAAAGGGGAATTATTATATATTCAGTCTAATGCCAACTATTGTCAATTGCACAGAAAGGTGAAGTCGAACCATACTGTACAGCAATAGGTTCAGTAATTGCAGGTAACACTAAACTACTGCATATATTACTACAGAAAAGCAGACATATTCCCTAAGTGGTCTGACACGTAAAATCTGTGTCTGAAGTAAAACACATTTCACAGAATGTTTGTTACACTGTCTAGCTTATTCTATATTTACATTTTTATATCTTCACAAAGTTCGCATCAGCTCTTGTAAATGCATTTATGGAACTGTGAACACTGGTGCATTTTAAAGTCATCTTGCATTTATAACAGTAATGTAGTCAGGCTGTATATACAGTAAAAAATGATTTTTATAGTTTTCATTTACTTTGAGTTACTATTTTCTGCAGAAAAGGTTAAAATACCCATTGCTGTCATCATGCTGGGGAGTCAGGCCGCTGTTTTCAAACAGCATAGGGGCCCAAACTCAAGAGGTCTGACGTGCCCTCCTACACACTGCTTCAATTAACAGGGCTGCTCAGGGAGCCTGTGACCTCGGCTCTCACACATAATCTTATATGAAGATGCAAGGTCAGCTTTTCTGGGAGCCTCCCACAACTTGAAAAAAAATAAAAGTGAAACCTGTAGAAATTTTTTTTAAGTATGTCTAGGTAAATAGAATAGAGTGGAGAGGAGTTAGAACACTCCTCAAATTTTTTTTTATTGCTGTCTGTGCCCCCCTAATGAAGATTCACCCACTCGTGTTTACCATTAAACCTGAAAGTGAAATTAAAAGAAAATCACAAAGTGTTGTCCACAGATCAGTAATTGGGGAAATATTCCAATGGGGACACTAGTTCTTGTGTTTCCAGTGACAACCAGAGTTTCCCTCACTTCCTGTCTTGGGACAGTATGTGAAGGGAAATCAAACCAATGGGACACTGATAGGACCTGATAGGGGTTATAGCCCTCACGTATTCTATACAAAATTAAAAATAGTTTTGCTTTTAATTCTACATAAAAATAAAAAATAAAAAAAATATTGAAATTGCTTATCCCACATCCCAGCTTCCTTCCTCACACTTTCAGGCACACAGTAACATTCACTCTTCTGGCTCAATAAACAGTCTAGGGGTTGCCTTTTTTTGATATTTATTACTGAGCAAACTTGGACAAGACACTGAAAGCTGTTGAATAATCCCAAAAAAATGCTGAACAGTAATTAGAGGGCACTCTTCACTCTGCAGTTACTTCTTGGAACCATTCCAGTACTAGCCCAGGAAATGAACAGCACTGGGACACCATAAACAATGTCCCAGGCCAAGCAAGCCTCAGTATTAGTGACCAAGGGCTAACGGCTGCAACAGTCACCCAGATTCAGCACTCAGGTTTGTACCCACAAGGTTTCTGAATACGTGGATGCCTCCTTCCAATATCAAACAGACACTACCTTAGTGAGCTCTCCAGACCAGATCCTAGGTTAAATCCCCTTGTTTGGCTTCATGGATTCTTAGCAAGCAGGCCCCCTAGATTTAGCATTTCTGGGACCTTGATGAGCCGCCTGGGAGGGCAATAGCCCTCCAGGCTGGGAACTTCTCCTCTTGGTCCAGAGAAGACTGCTCCAAATCCCAGACTGTGCGCCACCTACTAAGCACACCTCCCCAGGAATTGGCTAAGACCCCATAAATATTCAAGATACTCATTTGACCTGCTCCACTCCATGTTCTGGATCCTTCCAGGAGGCAGGGAAAAGGAACCAAGCCTGCAGCCTGTGAGACCTTGATCACTCCAAAACAATCAGCAACTGCTCCACTTATTACAGAAGAGCCAAAAAGAGATAAATGTACTTAGCAGCCTAGCAAGTAAATAGGGGGTGCTACACAATTTTATTCTCAAGTTTAGTTAGCCTTTAACTGATGATCACTTACAGTTGTATAACAGTGTCCTTTTTTAAACCTCCTCCCACCTGCTTGCTTTTTTTTGTAATCAGGACATTGTGTATCAGATGTATGCTGTAAATTGCTAATGCGTGTCAGGAGAGTTAGGATCTTTTTAGCTGTTCTTGAATTGAAGTGCTTTTTCCAAGAAGCATTTTGAATGTTTTGCTTGTCAAATGTACCTGTGATCCTCCCACACAGCTTCGTTTTCCCACAGCAATAATACAGCCTGAAAATGATTCAAAAAGGTTTGGTAAGAGCAAATATTTAGTGTTTTTTTTTTCCTGCAAGTAAAGAAGTTGATAAGAATGATTGACAAAATAATGCAACTGAGTTTCATATTGACAGCAAATCCTAAGAAAAGTGTTTTTGCTAAATAACAGACATTTACTTGTCTATATATGCTTTTTTAAATATTACAATTAGATATTTAAAAGGCTAGTAAATATATGTTACTTTTTTTCAATAAAACATATGTTAAATGTTTTTTTTTCCTGTGTGCATAGCTGTCCACACCTGTCAAGCAAATTGCCCACAAGGCTCAAGTATCAAACCTTTAGCTGTTAAACCTTTTATTTCCTCCCAGCAACCAATCAGATTAAGTCTGGCACTGAAAAATAAACCTGAACCTTTGAATGGCTATGATGAGATAACCATTATCGATATTGACACTTTTTTTTTTTTTTTTTACTCAAGTAATTTTTATTGAAACAAATGCAAAGGGCACTTCCAATACAGATATGCAAATGCACAGTCCTTACAGACACTAGTAATGATTTACAAAAGCTAGGAGTGTTCACATCATCTGTATACTTTTGTCTTATATAAATTTACAGTACAACTTGCTATGTTGCCTTTTTCTGACAACTCAGAAAGAACAATACAAACAAATATAACAGTTTACTTTTCACCTGGAATATTACAAGGTCCCAGGTCTCGTTCGGTCTAATGAGAACCTCCAGGATCAGAGATAGCTGACATCCTTCTGTGTATAGTGGGTTGTGAGGCATGGTGGGTGCAAGATGCATATATTTCTCTTAACAAACTTTTGGGGGAAGAGGGTTAGGGCCAGGACACCCTTAGGTAGTTGCAAATTCAATTGGCAGACTCCGAGACTTCAACAGGAGGACACCCATGCAGGGAAAGGCATCCAGCAAGACGCCACATCTGCATGTGCAGGAATGTTGTCTCCTATAGCAAAAATCTTTAACAGTTGCTAACACAACATAACAGTTCCTTTCTCTTTCACTACAACCTCTTTTTGTAGTTCTTTAGCCCACTGAGCTCCTGTTCTTTCACCAGACCCGCTGTTCCACTGCCACTGAATCCCTTAAACTCCTCCAATCTTCACACAACAGTGGTCTCTTCCTCAAGCGCCAACTCCCCCCCCCCCCCCCCGCTTCTCTGCTGGGTCTCTAGCTTGGCACTCAAGATACCTCACAAGCTCCAACAATGATTATCAGGAAAGAGCAAAAAAATTACAAAGCTATTTATCCAAATATGATGGAGACATAAAACAAAAAAAGCTGAAGAAATATCAGAGGGACCTGAAAGATTTTAACGAAAACAAAGTCTACAAATGGGAGGAAGACATTAATCCCCCATGGTCTAAAAAATCCTCAGTGGAAAGGGAGATTGAAATACGAGACAGTTTAGCACATATGACTAATAACTCTAACACCAATACAAGCAAAGAAGACAAATCTCCATTTAAACCCAAAAATCAACCCAAAAACCCTAACACCCAACCAGCCCCCCAATTACTCGGTTCCCACCCACTAGGGATGAGCCGAACACCCCCCAGTTCGGTTCGCACCAGAACCTGCGAACGGACCGAAAATTCGCACGAACGTTAGAACCCCATTGACGTCTATGGGACTCGAACGGTCGAAATCAAAAGTGCTCATTTTAAAGGCTAATTTGCATGGTATTGTCCTAAAAAGGGTTTGGGGACCCGGGTCCTACCCCAGGGGACCTGTATCAATGCAAGAAAAAACTTTTAAAAACGGCCGTTGTTTCGGGAGCAGTGATTTTAATGATGCCTAAAGTAAAAAAAAAAAAAAAAGTGAAATATTACTTTAAATATTGTACCTGGGGGTGTCTATAGTATGCCTGTAAAGTGGCGCGTGTTTCCCATGTTTAGAACAGTCCCTGCACAAAATGTCATTTTTAAAGGAAAAAATCTCATTTAAAACTGCTTGCGGGTTTAATGTAATGTCGGGTCCTGGCAATATGGATGAAAATCAGTGAGACAAACGGCATGGGTACCCCCCAGTCCATTACCAGGCCCTTTGGGTCTTGTATGGATATTAAGGGGAACCCCACACCCAAATTAAAATAAGGAAAGGTGTGGGGCCACCAGGCCCTATATACTCTGAACATCAGTATACAGGCGGTGCAAACAAGACAGGGACTGTAGGTTTGTTGTTAAGTAGAATCTGTTTGTAATTTTGAACGGGTACATTTTTAACGTGTTTAGCTCCAGCCAAAAAATCTTTTTTAAGCTTTTTGAAAAACATAGGGAAGGGTTATCACCCCTGTGACATTTGTTTTGCTGTCTTTCCTCCTCTTCAGAAGATTTCACCTCACTTTTTGTCCCAATGACAAATGTTTTTTGAAATTTTGGGTTTTTTTTGTGGAACAAGGATTGGAAAGCATCAGTGGAAAGGAGAAATGTTTTTCCTATATTAACTCTTACAGGAGAGAATTTCCCTTCCTAGGGGTAGATTTCATCTCACTTCCTGTTGTCTCCTTCCGTTTGCAAGTAGGAGTCGTTTGTAGATTAGATGTTTGAAAGTAGGGGCCTGCCCTATATACTCAGCAGAAATTTGGGCCTTAGGTGTTGTTGTGGCCAAAACTCTGTAAGCCCTCACAGGGCCCTGCTGTGAAATATTAGATCAAGAATTGTAATTACATGCCCCTGTTGAACAAGGGCAGAAAAATTGGGCCTTTGGTGGTGGTGGTGCTGGTGCCACAACACTGTAAGTCCTCACTCGCTCTTGGTGGGTGCAGAAATGGGCCCTGCTGTGAAATATTAGATCAAGAATTGTAATTACATGCCCCTGCTGAACAGGGGCTGAAAAATTAGGCCTTAGGCACTGGTGCCACAACACTGCAACCCCTCACAGATACTCTAGTTGGAACGCAGAAATGAGCCCTGCTGCAAAGTATTGCATCAAAAATTGTAATTACAGGCCCCTGTTAAACAGGGGCTGAAAAATTGGGCCTTAGGCACTGGTGCCACAACACTGCAACCTCTCACAGATACTCTAGTTGGAACGCAGAAATGAGCCCTGCTGCAAAGTATTGCATCAAAAATTGTAATTACACGCCCCTGTTAAACAGGGGCTGAAAAATTGGGCCTTAGGCACTGGTGGTGGCGCCCAGAACCAAAAATGTTCTTACAAGCTATCAGCGTGATGATTGAGGAGGAAGAGGATAATTACTCAGGGATAGTCACTCAGCATCAGCATAGGCAGTCTTTGAAGGGATCTGAGATTTAAAAATGCACCTTACCGCTGACCGCCCTGTCCAGCGAGGCATGGACATTACCTTCCACATGCCGGTAGAGAGCCGGAATCGCCTTCCATGAGAAAAAGTGGCGTTTGGGTACCTGCCACTGAGGAACCACACATTCCACAAACTCACGGAAGGGGGCAGAGTCTACCAACTGAAAAGGCAGCAGTTATAGTGCTAGCAATTTTGCCAAACTAGCATTCAACCGCTGGGCATGTGGATGGCTAGGAGCAAACTTCTTTTGGCGGTGCAGCAGCTGGGGCAGGGAAATTTGCCTGGTACAATCTGACGTCGGTGTACCAAAAGCAGATTGCCCACAAGTACTTGGCTGTGACACACCTAATTCTACACCTTCATTCCTCTCAGTGCAGGTCTCAGAGAAGACTGAAGGTATAGTGGGGTTGGAGATCTCAGCTGATGAGGAGCAAGGAGAGGTCCTCTTTGTTCTTTGGTGTGGGTCTTTTAGATACGCCAACGAACTGCATGGCAGGTCAACATATGTCTGGTCAAGCATGTGGTACCCAAGCGGGAGATGTTTTGGCCACTCGAGATACGCTTGAGACATATGTTGCAAATAGCAGCGGTGTGATCTGATGCACTCGTCTCAAAAAAGGCCCACACCAAAGAACTTTTTGAATAACGCGCAGAGACTGCAGTGCCCTGCACATGTGGAGCTTTGGGGTGTGATGCAGTCAAGGTGCTGCCCTTAGGCTGGCCCCTGGAGGGCATCCTGCCTCGTTGGTGATGTGCCGCCTCCTCCTCCTCTCTCCTATCAGGCACCCACGTTGAGTCAGTGACCTCATCATCCCCTCCCTCCTCATCACTGGAGCAAACCTGGCAGTATGCTGCAGCAGGGGGAGCATGACTGCCAGATTGCTGTCCTTCTTGGGCACCCCCTCTGTCCGTGCTCACGTTACTGCCTTCATCGAGCTCAGTATCATCATCAGAGCCTTCCAAACGCTGGGCATCCTCCTGGAGCATGTACCCAACACTGTGGTCAAACAGTTCGAGGGACTCCTCAGGAGGACATGGTGGGGCTAGGGAAGGAGTCACTGATGACATTGAGCCAAGGGAAGAGGCTGCTGCTTTGCCAGACAAAGTACCCTGGGCATGGGTGAGAGAGGATGAGGAGGATGAGGACGGCTTGGTCATCCACTCGACCAAGTCTTCCGCATGTTGCTGCTCAACACGGCCAGCTGCCGAAAAAAAGGCCAAGCGTGTCCCACGGCCACGTGCTGATGAGGATGCACCGTCTCCACGACCAGCAGTAGACACAGAGCCTGCTTGCCCTCTCTTATTGGCTCGTGACTGTCTGCCTCTCCTTCTTGGCCTTCCAGACATACTAATGGCCTTTAGCTGCACTAAGCTGGGATATATATATATATATATATATATATATATATATATATATATACTGATACTGCAGCTAGCAAAATCAACTTCCTGCCTGTAGTATGAGAACACCACCAACCTTCTACAGGTAGCTTTAGCTGAACACTGTGCAGAGCTCGCAAAAAAATAACTTGTAGGTTTAGCTGGACACTGTGAGGAGGACGCACCACACTAGCTTGTAGTTTTAGCTGAACACTGTGAGCAGGACGCACCGCACTAACTTGTAGGTTTAGCTGAACACTGTGAGGTGGACGCACCACACTAACTTGTAGTTTTAGCTGAACAGTGTGAGCAGGACGCACCCCACTAACTTGTAGGTTTAGCTGAACACTGTGAGCAGGATGCACCCCACTAACTTGTAGTTTTAGCTGAACACTGTGAGCAGGACGCACTGCACTAACTGTAAATAGTCTAGCTGCCTGACTGTGGTACTAATAGGATCAAAAGAACACCAGCAATTTTCTTCAGGTAGCTGTAAATACTGTAAAAAGACAAGCCTGCCTGTCAGTAAGAAGATAACAGGAACGGATCTAGCTGAACACTGTGAGCAGGACGCACTGCACTAACTTGTAGCTTTAGATGAACACTGTGCAGAGGTCTCACTACACTAACTTGTAGGTTTAGCTGAACACTGTGAGCAGGACGCACAGCACTAACTTGTAGTTTTAGCTGAACACTGTGAGCAGGATGCACCGCACTAACTTCTAGGTTTAGCTGAACACTGTGAGGTGGACGCACCGCACTAACTTGTAGTTTTAGCTGAACACTGTGAGCAGGACGCACCGCACTAACTTGTAGTTTTAGCTGAACACTATGAGGTGGTCACACCACACTAACTTGTAGGTTTAGCTGAACACTGTGAGCAGGACGCACCGCACTAACTTCTAGGTTTAGCTGAACACTGTGAGGTGGACGCACCACACTAAGTTGTAGTTTTAGCTGAACACTGTGAGCAGGACGCACAGCACTAACTTGTAGTTTTAGCTGAACACTGTGAGCAGGACGCACCGCACTAACTTGTAGGTTTAGCTGAACACTGTGAGCAGGACGCACCCCACTAACTTGTAGGTTTAGCTGAACACTGTGAGCAGGATGCACCCCACTAACTTGTAGTTTTAGCTGAACACTGTGAGCAGGACGCACTGCACTAACTGCAAATAGTCTAGCTGCCTGACTGTGGTACTAATAGGATCAAAAGAACACCAGCAATTTTCTTCAGGTAGCTGTAAATACTGTAACAAGACAAGCCTGCCTGTCAGTAAGAAGATAACAGGAATGGATCTAGCTAAACTGAATACAGTGTATATATATATATATATATATGCAACACCTGGGATGCATATATATATACACAAAACACTGTAAGTGCAGCTAACTGACTGACTGTTCTGCCTAATCTATCTAACTCAAATCAAATGACACTGTCTGTCTCTCTCCCTCTCTATCTATGAACGCCGGAACGCACACTACACAGGGCCGCCGTGCAGACAGCCTTATATAGTGTGGGGCGTGTACTAAATCCCCTGAGCCATAATTGGCCAAAGCCTCCCTGGCTTTGGCCAATTACGGCTCTCTGTTCAGACGGCGCTGTGATTGGCCAAGCATGCGGGTCATAGTGCATGCTTGGCCAATCATCAGCCAGCAATGCCATGCGATGCTGCAGTGAATTATGGGCCGTGATGCGCCACACGAATTTGGCGCGAACGGCCCATATCGTTCGCAATTCGGCGAACGGGCGAACAGACGATGTTCGAGTCGAACATGGGTTCGACTCGAACACGAAGCTCATCCCTACCACCCACAATAGGTTCACACTTTTGGGGAATGGGACACCTGAGTATAATGGGTATTATGATTATGGCCGTAATCATTATCCACCTAGGCCCCCCAGGAGAAGATATAGTGGGAACTTTAGGGGCAGACCACCATCCCACCATAAATACTACAACCGGGGGGGGGGATGGGGATGGAAAGAGCCTTAAAGAATCCCACCCCCGCCACCCCAAAATCATCACAGTGACTATATAGAAAGAGAGGAAACAGAGGAGGAAGGGAAAAGAAAATGGAACAATTAAATGCAGGGGTTTTTAACTTGGCAGAGGTCCAGTTTTCGGAGAAAGAAATGGAGGTCCTAGCTCAAGGTCTAAAATTCGCACCAGACATGAACCTTGATAGATTTGAGGTTTTTGTTGATGTGGAAAAATATGCCAGAAAATGAAATATTTGAAAACATTATGCTACGCTATGAAACTCTATCACTCCCCAAGATTTGAGGTGGAGCTGGAGCTCCAGATGCCTCTATATTTTATAGAGCAGCAGTACTCATACCTGTACTTGTCTGGTTCCACCATTTCTCCACCAAATTATGGGTACAAATAGAGAGCCATCTAAATCTAATAGATCTCCGTGCTTTGCCGTGGACGCCTGCTGAATTCCTGAAGGGCGGGTTACTCCTTGGCGATCTCATCTGACAAACAATACAAATTTAGATCAAACTGAATTCCTCCAAGGCCTTATCTCCACTAAAGGGAACCATGACGCCTCTGTTTGAGACACCAGCTTTTCCACCAGCCCTGCAGGGGTTGAGATTTGGACCTTGGTGTAAGGAGAACCACAGAGGACTTGCCCAAGTCCTTCATTCAGACTCTTCTCCGTATATGGGCGTTCCCTCCGGCCCATCCCCTCATAGTTCGACGAATTGGCTGCAGAGGCAACAAGTGATATCCTACATTCGTAGCTTCCCATCTTTGCCAGATATACTTACTGATTTAACAGACTTGGAGAACATGTTGCTTCAGGCCGATCCCCCTATGCATGTGGTCTCCCAACTCTACTCTCTTATACATATGGTTTCTAATCCCAACCTCCCCCAAACACACAGGCCTGGAAGGTAGAATTGGGTCATTCCATTGCACCTGTTGACTGTCAGAAGTGCTTCATTCTGATTCACGAAATATCCCTAGCCTCCAAGGCTCAAGAAAAAGGGTTCAAGTTGTGGACCCGTTGGTACAGATGCCCCTCAACTTTACACTGGATAAACCAGATGCTCCCAGATACTTGTTGGCACTGCTTGTCATCCAGGGGAACTTTACTCCACATTTGTGGAATGCCCCCCTGTGCGAAAGTTCTGGAAAATGATCCCCGACCTGTACTGCAGACTCATGGCGACCTCAATTACACCCTCTCCGGAGGTAGTTCTGTTATCTATGCTCCCTGGACCGCTTAAATCGGTAAAAAAAGATGTTCTGCGCCACTTTCTGGCAGCAGCTAGAACGGTTCTGCCCAGACGCTGGAAGTCGACAAGCATGCCTTCCTTGGGGGATTGGGCAATTGAAGTGGACCAAATTAATAGTTTGGAATGACTGTTGTCACAGGTATCGGGTAAAGAGAAGCAATTCTCCAAGACCTGGATCACGTGGTCTATGTTTTGGTTTTCCTTGGAATTTATCTCCTGGGCTGTGGAGGATTCTACCAACATAGCTGATTACCCTATGTGGAATGTCTTCCGTTCAATATCTACCTACCGTACTGTCTTGACCCCCTTTTTTTACCTTTTTTCCCTCCTTCCTATGTTGAAGTGCTACACGAACACCCAAACCATAATCTTTAGTGTTTCCCCTTACGAGAAATTGCGTTTAGCACAATATCACAAGCCTTAACAAGTTTGCAATGAGTGTGCACTGCTTGTTGAATGGATAGTGGTGTTCACCGGCCCTTATTATGTCATGCTAGATGCTATAGCTTCATAGGCTTATGTACCCAACTACTTCTGTTGATGCTAATGAATTCTCTATACCACATATGATACTAAACATGTAATATTGTTTATTACTATGTATGTATTATTGAACGATTTATTTGTGTACTGTACACCTTTCTTTTCTCAGTGAAATAAGATTGAACTAAAAAACATTATGCAGGGATTCCAATTATCCCTCCATCGGATCCAATAGCTGTTGTATTTGTACACAGTGGCCTTAAAAATAAATCAGTGTTCAATCCTAAAAAAGGCACAGACCAATTCATTGAGGTATGTAAAAACATTATCCAAGATGAGATAAAAAAATTAAAAACAAAAACTTTCAAAAAAAAAACAAAGTATATGGGAAGGAATTATAAAATTAGAAGACAATAAACAAATTATAGTGAGACCTGCAGATAAAGGGGGGGGGGATTAATAATACTCAGTAAAGAAGAATATAATACAGAGGTGCATAGACAATTAGCTGACACTAATTGAGTCCCTCTATTCCAGGGTGGGTGAATACCTAGATTTTTATTTACAACCCTTATGCCGCGTACACACGACCGGACTTTACGGCATACTTTGCCCGGCGGACTTTTCAACGGACTTTCCGAATGAACGGACTTGCCTACACACGATCAACCAAAGTCCGACGGATTCGTACATGATGACGTACGACCGGACTAAAACAAGGAAGTTCATAGCCAGTAGCCAATAGCTGCCCTAGCGTCGGTTTTTGTCCGTCAGACTAGCATACAGAAGAATGGACTTTTCGACCGGACTCGAGTCCGTCGGATAGATTTGAAACATGTTTCAAATCTAAGTCCGTCAAACTTTTGAGAAAACAAAGTCCGCTGGAGCCTACACACGATCGAATTGTCCGACGAAATCCGGTACGCCGGACCAAGTATGCCGTAAAGTCCGATCGTGTGTACGCGGCATTAGTCAGACAAGGGAAGTCATATCTCAAAGACAGTAGATAACTAATCTATATGTTGTAAAAAATAAAAGTACAAAAAGATACAATATTAGTTACAGTAGATATTGAATCTCTCTATACTATATTAAACAAATTTATTACCTTAAAGCGGCAAAATGGGCTTTGAAGAAACAATCATCCTTCAAAAAAGCACAAATTCAATTCTTGCTTGAAGGGTTTAAAAATGACTAAGGGTAACAATGACTTTTGGTTTCACAACCAATATTACAACCAAATTAAAGGGGTAGCTATGGGGGCGCGTTATGCCCCCAGCGTAGTTAATTTAGTACTTAATAAATGGGAACATGAAAAAATATATAACAAAGAGTGGAAGGGCCTTCTATTTTATAAACGCTATATTAATGACATTATTTTTTTATGGGAGGGTCCCCAAGCTGGTCTAGAGTAATTTCTTACCATGCTTAATATCAACCCTTACGGCCTCAATTTTTTAACCGATAGTCATTTAGAAACAATTAGCTAGTTGGATTTGGTTTTAACAAAAAATCCAATAGCATTGAGACCAAAACGCATTTTAAAGCCACTGACAGAAATGGCTATCAATAGCTGTCACCATCCACAGTGGCTAAAAGCCATCCCTAAAAGCCAATATATGCGGATGAGAGAGAATTGCAACAACTTAGAAGATTTTAATACCCAATCGGAAGTCATTACTAACAGGTTTATTATCCCTCCTAACCACCACCACAAAAATGAAATTTCAGGGCCACCTAGCATTCGTCACAGAATTTCATTGGCAAAACAAGGAAGTGGATTTAAAAAAAAAAAAAAACACGTTGGCCTTTTCTTTTCAAGGCTAGGGATCCTAAAAAGATCCTGCCAAATAAACCAAATTTTATCTGCAGGAGGGCTCAGAAATAACATAGCACCTAATATAACAGATCCCCCCAAAAATGTTAGTCCTTTTTTAGATGTGGGGGTCAGAAGGGGGCAGGGTCATACGTTACATAACGGGTGACCCCACCCCCTCTGACGTTATGGGGAATGCCACAGGGAAGTCCCCATCAAGTCCCTGTGCGTCAGAGGGGGTGGGGTCACCAGGTGGCCCCGCCCTCCGTTATTTAAGAACCGAAGACGAGAAGTGTCACACAGCGGGAGCCTCCCATCATGGATGCGGAGCGGCCCGAGAAGAAGAAGGGAAGAAGACGCTGCGGAGGAAGATGCCGGACGAGAACACAGGAGGAAGAACCAGAAGAACCAGAAGAAGAAGGAGGAAGAAATAGAAGGCAGATAGAAGAAAGGAGATAGAAAAAAGAACACGACTCTAGGCTACTTACATTTAATGGAATTGATAAAATTTTGAACCATTGGAGAGGCACTCGCCTTAAACAGGCGGTGTCACAGAATGAAACCAAATGGATATACTGGACACATTGCAGCCAGCAGGTATGAACATTGACCTGGACTTAAATTGCTGTTTAACCAATGATTAAATTATAGCAGTTGAGTGTCATTCCTGTATTTTATTTATCTGGCTAAAATTTGATTTTTCTATAGGTAGTATACATCTTTAGACATGGGCATATCACATCTGCATATTTTTGTAATATATGGCCAGCCCTACATACAGATTTTTATGTGTTTTTTATATTACTGATTTTAGTGTAATAAGTAAATATTCAAGGGATTGTATTTTTTAACAATTGTATTATATATATATATTATATTAATTTGTTTTAATTTAGGCCTCTGTCCCTATTTTGTTTGTTTAGTAATATGTCTCACCTGTCAGTTAACACAGTAAGCTGGATCTGGCCTGTAAGATTGCAAGGGGCGCGAGATTTATGTCTCCGCCAATCGCAATCCACCTCCAGGCTATTTAGTGTCTTCTGTCCATTGACCGTAACTTTTCCTGATGATGTTGCAATACAAAACGTACATCGAGGCGCCTTTCGGTCACGTCATTTCTGGGTTCCAGCTTCCAGTTCTATCTCCAGCGGTGGTGGAACGCACGGCGATTCCCAGCGTGAGCAGGGCACATTGCGGGGTCCATCAGACCCCAATGCTCTACTTCCTAGTGCCAGGACACAGGCACATATGAATGCAAACAGTTACTTCTCTAGAGCCACATAAGATTTGAGGCGTGTGTAAGGAGTTGTTTCTTCCTTTGGTGGCTGAGAATTGGTCCACATGACCTTCCATGAAGGAGCAGCTGCTGTATCATCTGGACCATTAACAGAGACTATTCAGGGTTTATTAAGGATCACACCCAATCTACCTGGAGTCAGAGGAATGCTTTGAGAACAGCCACAGCAGATACTGTGATGAACTGGTCGTATTGATTATATCCACATGCGTATTACCCCTGTTTTGGTGATTGGATCCAATGAGTGGGGACCCTTGAGGGGGAGCACAAAAGTCACCTGAAGATACTGCGAGCACTCAAGTCACCTATAGGTTTCTGCCATACACCTGAGCATCACCAGACTTACACCTTATATGAACTGCTAGTTATACATCTATAAGAGACTGATTCCTTATCATATATACGGGCGTATATATGCCTCTGGAGTGTGCTTTTACCCTTTCGGACTTTGTCACATCCCCATAACATGGTTATTGTGTCCGTAAACCTCTGATACATACTTCTTGGATGTGTTTCACTTGTTTTTATTTTTATTATTACTACTTTGGTATCTGGATGCAATATTATTAGATAGTCACTTATATTTGTCGCACTGTGTATATCACTTTTCATGCACCTGTGGTATTTAGTTGCTAGGATGTACATGCCACTTATTTATTTTATTTTTACAGGCTTGCACATATACATACATTAGGCACTTTCAGACCGTGCCTTGTAGGTACTACACTAGGGGCTACCTTGCACTGTAGTTCACTTACACGTTTTATAGGGTGTATGTCTTCTATCACCACACCCATACACACGTTACAGGAATACCTATACATGAGGCACTGACATTTTATCCCAGGCTGGGGTTTTAGGAGATGTGCACCGGTGAGGCCTCAGTACACATCCACGGTGCAGTCCTCTCACTTCCCCCATATACACAAGTGTGCCCTTGGCTATTATTTAGTGCCACATACCCCATCTATTTGTTTGTTTTTTTACATATGAATGTAAGCAGGCATTTTTTTAACTACTCATGTTATAATAAATTAAGCAATATCACGCTGTTTGAGCCTCCTTGTCTTTTTCTCATCTCATATACCCGGCGTGATGGAGAGGAGAGTACAGGTTGGAGAGTCCGTGATTCCATATCAGGCTACAAGGTAGCAGCACAAGTGTTATTTGACCTGATTTTTAACTAAAGAGGTCACGGCTATCTGGTGAGCAGATTATTTTTCAAGATCACCTTGGGTGTTTATGGATGTCTATAAGTGGTGGAAGATATCTACACTTATTTATTGTAGAAATCACGTCTGCATTTTGAAATATTCGCTGAAGAATATGAACTATTTTCATTTTAATTAATCACAGAGATTTACTATATGTATGTTGTGTATTTAGCAATGCATAGCATCTGTTCACAGTGATTCACTATATATTTGTTGTATATTTATCATGTATTTCAGCAATTATTCACTCATCAAACTTATTTAGGTATAAATTTAATTAGGAGTCACAGCGCCCCCCTATTAGCAATTGACACTCATTGCACAGTAGTAATCTACTGCACTTGGGGAGCAGGTTAAATCAGATTACCAAATAGATATTGGTGCGAGGTTTTTTTGCACTATTCACCCCACTGGCCTGCTCAGTCCCTGGCTTGACACACAAGTTGCTCTGCAAGCGTCACCTTCGCTGGCTGGGTCCCTGGCTTGATACCCACTGAAGTTTCCTGATTCTTCACTGTCCCCGGTTGGTGAGAATGCTTACTTCAGTTACTCACTGTGGTCCCTGATATTTAGGCGGACAGTCCCTTACTGGCGACAGCTTCCCCTCTACCTCCGACCACGACAGGTTCTCCGGCCGGCAGAACCATAAATTCTGTCTGGACTGCAAGCCACAGTCCCAACCCTGCGCTGCTCTCTTGCTTCTGGATAGGCCCTCAGACAGCCTAGCAGCCAGATGTGCCCGGGATAGGCCCAATCTCTGGCCTAGCAGCCCGGGCAATACAACACATGTCCACCCAGACAGCCATCCAGGTGGCACAAAACACTGATCACCTAACCTCACCCGAATATATAGGCTCTACCAGCAGGCCAAGGGATCCAAGAAAACCCCTGCCTATTGGCTGAGAGACCCCCACATACCCATAACCTGACCATGTGTTTCCCGTCTCATATCTAGTACCACCAAGTACCCGCCCACCTAGTGGTAGAAGAGAAAAGTGCAACAAGGCCAAACTTAGGGAGAAATCAATAGATCTCTAACAATCAACCAGGACAACTACTCCTGGTAAATAAATTTGTGAGGAGCATCCCTGCCTAAACTCCAGGGTGCTGCATACACCATACCCATGTACATACAAAAATAGAGGCAGCCTGGTCGTAGAATCGTAATCTGATTCGTGTCAGCTAGTGTA
Source organism: Lithobates clamitans (assembly GCA_037952925.1). NCBI lineage: Eukaryota > Metazoa > Chordata > Amphibia > Anura > Ranidae > Lithobates > Lithobates clamitans. The sequence goes on from JBBGZY010000438.1 coordinate 19,066,439, forward strand.
CATCTCGTTAAGTTGTAAGTTCAACCGTCTAAACCATTAACATTGCAGTAACATATTTAGAACAAGTTGTGGCGGAGGGACCCCTGGTGCACTCAACCAGCATTGCCAGATTTTTTCAAGCTTCTTAGGAGATTTCCTATGATAATAGGTATTTATTTCACAAATAAGAATGTTATTACCTGCTTATTCAATGGTATTTGAGTCCGCAACATAAAAGTCAAATGTGTCATAAATGCCCAAGATGCTTTCATGCATGCATTGGCAACGGAGCTTCGTCAAAGTCTGGGTAGATAACCAATACCTCGCTATAAGTTTTCTAGCCAAATAAAGTAGTCTAATAAGAGCAATATAAACAGGAGGAGAATACAATTCCTCGTCCAGACTACCCAGCAAGCATATCAAAGTATCCAATGACAGCTGAACCTAATATACATTATTAATGATCATGATGACGCTGTTCCAGTATCTAACGAGTTTGGGACATTTCCACAACATATGGATAAGGTCTCCTGTGTGAGCCTGACATCTAGGGCTAATATATGAGTCTCTTCTACCCTAGTCATGTAACTGCACCAGAGTCCTATATACTCTATGTAAAATAAACAGGTGTGATAATTTTTGTGCCGCAGACACTAGGGGTCCAGCTTCCAGTATTTGTTCCCATTTTTCTCCATTGATAGGGCCGATGTTTCTTTCCCACTTTTCTCTGGAACGCAGAAGGTCAGGGGCCTGTATATGAGTTAACAGTTGTGTATAGGTTCTAGTTCTAACATTAATAGCATGCAAGCTCTTGGAGGGGATGATAAGGGACTATATACATGATTTTAGTAATGAAAACGATATCATTAGCAGTAAAAGATAGCGACTAGGTGCTACCTTACGCTCTATCATATAGCCCAGTTTTCCCCAACAGGGTCCCCTCTTTGCTGGCGTGGATGTGGCCAGGCTGGCAATTTTTTAATTACATATTTTGGTCATGTAGAAATCTGAGGAGCTTCTGGAGGAGTGTGTTCCGTCTTCTCTCTGATGTCACAGGAATGTTTACTGATCCTAAACTGGCCCTTGCTATCCTAAATATAGGCATAGATGACTAGCCTCCTAACTTTAGGAAAACAATCTCTAGCATACTACTGGCTGACAGACTTGTCATAACGAGGCATTGGAAGAGAGAGATGACACTGATCAGAAGCCCTCCTAACTGTACAGTTGCACTACACCTTTGAAAATGTATTACCCATAAAGAATGACTCATTAAAGTCCTTTGAAAAGGCTTGGCTCCTGTGGACAACATTGTTTCCAAAAAATAACTCATGATTGCTATATTTCATTGTCTTATTTTATCTCTTGTATAGCTTGTGACACTTTTTGGGGACCAGTGACACAAATACAGTGATCAGTGCTAAGAAAATGCACTGTCATTGTACTAATAAAACTGGCATGAAAGGGGTTAACATCAGGGGCTATCAAAGGGTTAAATGTGTTCCCTGGGACTGCTTTCTTACTGTGTGGGGGATGGTTTAACTGTAGGGAGAAAGAGATTTATTTTCCTGCTTAGCAGAAACACAAGATCTTCTTTACTAGCGGAACGGCGATCTGCCTTGTTTACATAGGCAAACTGCCACTCTGCCTCTTTCGGAACGAACGACAGGTTTCCGCTGATTGGCTCCTGCTGTGTCCAATCAAAGCGGGAGTAGAGCTCTGGCTGCACGCGCGCACGTGGCCCAGAGCTGAAGAAAGAAGTCACATACAGGTACGTGATTTTGCGCTTAAGGGCCGCCCTGTCGCAGTGTATGTATGTGGGGCAGTCCTTAAGTGGTTAATACAAATCTATTGCAACTACAAGAAATAAAAAAAAGAAAAGAAAAGAAAAGAAAAGCTTGCCAATGGTATGTGGAAAGAACAGATTGCATGCACCTTGTTCATTCTGTTTTTACTTGTCATTGAGCTCAATCAAGCACACTACACTATTTTGGCATCTTCTGTTTTTGCAGGATTTCTGTATATTCCCTATTGATTCATGATATTGTACGATACCCTACTGTCAGATAAAATGCACAGTTAGTTAGGGGGAGGAAAAAATTGAAATGCTTACCTTTTTCTGCACACTTGCAAGTATTTTCCTGTCCATGCTACCAGTTCCCTAATCCTGTTCCATTTGCTGTGCAGTCAGTTCCAACTCACCAACATCACCATGTACAATACAGGACCAACAGTTGTGCAGAATACATGAGGATGGTAAAAACCCACCTATACTGAGGCTGGGTTCACACCATCACCACATGCAACTCCCAGCAGGGGTCCGGTGCATCCAGGTTTACAGTTTCAGGTTTGATTTCAGCCCGAATTTTTGGCTCAATTCGGACCTGAAATGGACCAAAAGACGCACAGGGCCCCTGTGCAAATTCGTACCGGAGCCGCAGATATGTGAACTGGCTCTAAAGAGAGACGGTCAAAAACTCCTGCTTATGCGAATTGGATGTGGGGGAACCCACATCCAATTCTCAATGGTGTGAACTCAGCCTCAGGGAATGATAGACAGTGTAGGAGGCCACTGGTTTTCAGAAGAGCAAGGAATAAGGGAAGTATGTGTATTTATTACTTTCCACCCTAGCCAAATGAGCATTTACCCATGCAGTATCACTGGAGCCCCACTGCATGTGTGTAAATGTAACAGCAGCCCGGAATGGGGATTTAAGTAGACAGCCATCCCCACTTAAATGTAGTTTTTCTCCTAATGAAGCGAAGTGTCAAGCATTTGTATAGCTGAAAATCACTCTCTGAAATGTTTAGTATACAGATTAAAATTAAATTTCCCAGTGTGCTTGTGAACTGTAGAGTATAAATGCAAAAAAACAAAATGTAATTTTTAGGTAGAAATATGACAGTGGTGTGCACAAAAGAGGCCTATAGAATTATAATGACCAATGGAATCCAAGTGGAAAGAAGAAAGGTATAGAGCTTATTGCTTTCTTGCTCCCTGCTTTGGATCTGATATTTTGTAATCCTGATAATCTAAAATATTTTAATTCTCACTCCCACCAGGTATTTGTAAAAAAATGTAAAATACCTGCAGGCTTGATCCCAACAGCATGGCTCGCCCCACCCCACTCTCCTCACATGCTGTGATTGACAGCAGAAGGAGCCAGTGAAAAGAAAGAGAGACAGCAGCTCTGCTGCTCTGGCATAACATTGGATCGAGATCAGGCTCAGGTAAGTATTTAGGGGGGCGAGTGGGGGAGCAAAACATAAAAAGGTTTTTTACCTTAATGTAGAGTATGCATAAATAAAATCATGAATGCACAAAGGTAAAAAAAAAGCCTTTACAACCACTTTCAATATAAAACACATTCGCTTGCTGTAAAAATATCAATGTGTGTTGATATTTAACAAACAGTAGTAAAGGCAGGGATATACTCAGGTTACTGATAAGATGTTCTCTTTGAACTGTCTAATGCCGCGTACACACACGATCGGACTTTCTGACGGGAAATGTTCGATGTGAGCTTGTTGTCGGAAAATCTGATCGTGTGCACGCGGCATAAGTCAGACTAGGAAGAGCAACTGTCTGTGGGACTAACACAGTGTTTTGACAATATGCCACATCCAGTCGCGGCTGGTGTTAAAAAAATTGGGGGGGGGGGGCGCAAAGAAACCCCTCCAGGTCCGCACTCACCATGGACAAGGCTCCATACACACACACACACACACTGTATATATTACATGCACACACATACACACACACATGAGGCGTCTTCAAAAACGTTCCGCTTTTTTATCACATTTAATGGAGTTAAAAAAAGTGTGAAAACTTTTTGAAGTCCCCTTGTAAACACGCACACCAAGACTTATAGCACTGACATATTCTGTGGCATCTTACGAAGAACCATATCCTCCAAGCTCACACATAAGCAACCTACAAACTCCATGCAGACAGGAATCAATCCTACTACCCTGCAACTCAAATAGAAGCAACCTACAAACTCCACGCAGGAAGCTATTAAACCCAGTACCCCCACAGTTCAAACACAACAACCTACAAACTTTGTGCAAACGGGAATCAATCTTAGCAACCCACAGCTCAAACTGATTACCCACCAATGAGCTGAAAGCCCCCCTGAATACATCAAACCCAAAACAACTGCTAAAAAAACCACAAGTCCCAGCAGAGCCACCATAACAATCTCCAGCAGCCAAGAACTACATCATTATAAAAGAGAACCTGCCTCTGTCCATCAAACCCAGCCTGCCCCCAAAATTCAACAGCACCAACTTTACAGGAGAGCTGTAGTATACCTGACTGGCAGGACATGCTTGCACTTGTAGTTCACCAGCAGCAGCTGACTGTACTGATCCTGATTAGAACCATGCTGGGAGAACAATGAGAGCTAACATCATCCATTAGCAAAGGGCACTAATGGACTACCCAGGCAGGGTTAACCCTGTCCATGCCACCTGAGCCAGCAGCAGCAGTTAGGCAGGCAGGGAAGGCTGGATCCCCCTCTTGTGGCCTGCAAGTCATACCCTGGTGAACTAGGTAAGGCAGCCCCCCTCTACTGACCTGAATAGCAGATGCAGCCTGGTGGAAGGAGACATCTCCAGGTTTTGCTCTTGTTGGTGATCTGCAGGCAATGGGGGGGCACAGTGCGGGGACACCTCCTCTCTGTCGGTGGCTGGTGGGTCAGTCAGCAGGCATAGCGCGGGACACAGTGCGGGCACACCTCTCAGCGGCGGCTGGTGGGTTGGCCAGTCAGCAGGCATAGCGGGGACACAGTGTGGGCACAACTCTGAGCGGCGGCTAGTGGGTTAGCCGGACGGCCGGTCAGTGGGCACAGCGGGGACACAGTGCGGGCTGGGACACCTCCTCTCCAGACAGTGCAGAGTGCTATTCTGAAATAGCTCCGCTCAGTCAATGCGTTCCACGGAGCTGCTGACGTCACTTTCGGTTTATCACTGGCACAGGGAAATCAGAAGTGATGTTGTAACTCGGAGGGAAAGCACCTCCCATGTCCTAGGGCGGTGCGAATCTAGAACAAAGCACCCGTAGTGATACTAAGGGTGAAAGTATTCCAGTGCAATGGATTGTGCCACAAGGCAGGTCAAAACCCTGCAAATGAAGCATCTCGTCTGTAATATCATGATTGCATAGATGCCATGCTTCCCATAGTGTACTGCGTCTTGCGCCCAAACACAGTGCACTTTTTTCTATTTTTTTTTTTAAAGGGCCTTTTAAAAAAAAAAAATTGGGGGGGGGCGCCCCCTATGGACAGGCCGCCACTGGCCACATCCCTTTTTTTGACAAAGGCTTACACCCATCAAAGCCATCAAAGTGTACTAAAACAGGAATCATTGCAATGGGACTCTGAGACCCATTTTAAACACATTTTAAAAAAGGCAATAATATTTATTTTTAAAACTACACAATTTTAAAAAAAAACTGTGATACTGTATATGTAACAGCCTAGGCTTACTAACCTAACAAAAAGAACAATTAGAGTCAATAACAAAAAAAATCTATTCTAATATATAAATGTAGCAATAACTCACGGTGGAGCTGCTGGTTTAAGCGGGCCTGTCCTCTTTGCTCTACACCCTTCTTAAATTGTTCACTCCCCTTGACACAACTGTAGTGCAGTGTTGAAATAATATGAGCATTAACTTTAACCCACAATATACACTTACAATTAAGATTACCTCTACCTGGGTACTGGTAGCTCCACCTGTAGGAGAAATGACAACACTGCACACAAACTTCATTAATGACCAAAAGTAACTTCTTTCTTTGAATAAGTAATATATTTATATAAAGAGTTATTTCAATAAATATACTATCGCACCAACGTAGTGTGATAGTATAAGAAATGATTATGGCAATCAATAACAATCACAGAAATATATATATTGGTATGAATCTATACCCGGGAGCTCCCCCTGCTCTAGACCTTAAAGTCACTATACTAAAATGCAGAGCCCTGCAATGAAAAAGGTAGCCTAGTCGTCTTCAGTCTTCGCTAGCTTTTATAATTGTAATCTGCAAAGGGGTTCCTCCTGGGTGTTGCGCAGTGTAGTATAACACACTAAAATAATTGTAATCCAATAGAGCGACTAGGTGTCTTTATATGAAGAAACAAACACTTAACATCCGCTCTTGAACACTGAAGTCTATTCGGATGTAATGCTCTCCGACTTAACTTGTTCCATGGACTATGAGTCCCAGCAACACTCTGTACAGTTCTAAAGATGTGTGTGTAATACTCAAATAAACTTCTGGGTGTCAACCCTCTCACAACACAGAATCCAAGCAGGTGGATGTCTCCGGTTCAGCAGTTCTCAGTTCCGTATGGAGGCACCACCACGCCGTCACACTGTTCCGTTCACAAACGACCGGGAGACCTCGGTTACCTCCCCACGGGTCTTCGGGAACAATCACGTCTCTTATCCAGCTCACTGCGATGCAATGGCAGGATACTACAGCTGCTCTGCTCCTTCGCCAGGTAGGCCGCAACCCTGTGGGACACACACACCCACAGAGTTCTGCTGGCAGGCCACACGTCCCAGGCACAAGAGACCTAAAATGGCCGCTGCTTACCCTTTTATATCCCCCCACAATGCAGTTCAGTTCTGACTTTGTCAAGAAGCATTGGGGGTTTGTCATAGCTACAGTTCCAAAGTAAACAATGAATCACTTCCATGTCACTTAATCCTGAGACGTAAACTTATTGTACTTTATCAATTGTCCACAAGATGGCACTAACACAACTATTGTACTGAATAATACACAAAGAGCTAGAAACAACAGTTGTCAGCGCTACATAAAATACAAAATTTGAAGTTTGATACCTGGTGAAAGATACAGGCAGCAGTCAAATATGTGAGATTGAAGACTGAAGGATTAAATACATACTATAAATGCATGAGGGGGAATAGGAGGTTTTTAGCTAAGAGTGTGCAGACCCCCCAAACCATATTAGGCCAAAGTACCTTGTACCCATGTTAATGAGGACAAGGGCCTTTTCCCCCACAACATCGTCAACACTGCACAGAACAAAAAATATAAATAATACAGTAACACTGATAGGACAATTTCTTAATGCCCCTAAACCCTGCTATACCATGAGTTTTGTATTGCAACCTAATACAATTTAGGAAAAACACACCAGGGCCTATCTTAGGTAACTTGTATCTTGTGTCCACAAATCATGTAGAAGGTAACAGTAAACCAACCAAAAAGTGACCTTTTGAAAAAAAGGTGGATGTAATAATCAAATGGTAAATGAATGCCACTAAGTGGTAAAATTAAAGTGGTGCAGGTGATCAGCAGAAGACCCAGTATATTTCAGTTTCCTGAAGAAGAACAGGAAAAAAGGAAATCATCCAGTTGCTATATAATAAAACTGGCAGCCCAGAGCATGTTATACTGTTCTGAGAATATTAGTACATATGGGTTGTAGGGTAAGTGTGATGTGTGAAATAAAAACAGCTTGGATGAAAAATTTCCAACAGAGTGACATCAGCAGCCATTATGAGGAATGTTTGGCTATAGTGCTGATAAAAATTAGGTAGAGTTTCCCAGCCTCAAGTGTAATGCAACATTTCCATAAAGGAAAATGAGGCAAGGTCTAGGGGCTGAGCTTTGCGCAGAATTGTTTCATCCTTAAAATGCTGGATCTATGCAAGGGGAGGTCGGGGGTTGCACCCGGAGGCTAAGGAAGCATTGGGTTGAGGTGTGTTCATTCTATGGCAAATAAATCAGACAGTGCATTGTCCCCCAAGTTGGATTTGAGCTAGTTTTCTAGAAATGACTCTTTTCTAGGAATGACATCTTGGCCTTCCAAGTCCTCTGTGAACCCCAGAAAACAGAAGTTGTTTCTTTGGAGGCAATCATCCAAATCCCTCAATTTTGCCATATGATCAGGGAGATCCCTCTGTACTGTACTAAGAGGGTTAACTGTATCCTCCATGTCACTGAGTATCAGCATTAGATACTCTATGTCTCATCTTTTGCATATCATGTTTGAGCAGTGATAAATTATTGCCAGGGAATGCAGTGAAGAAGGGCAACTGCCATCTTGTGCTTGTACTCTGACATACTTTGCCAGATCCACTGCTGTTTTTTGAGCTGCTTGGCCAAATTTTACTATATCAGCAAACAGAGGCAGCTTAAAGACCTCCAGCAGTACAAGCTGATATCCTGAATTGGCAGGATATGTACAGGATCTGATGGCAAAGAGAGTCCCCGGCAAGTGCTCATTACATCCTTACTGACAGCTTTAAGTTTGCTTATAATCGAAAGATTTTGCCTTAGACAAGGATATTACTATGTCTTATAGAAGGGGCAAAACTTTCAGGAATTTCTATGCTGCTTTAATTCGAAAAGTAAATTAATAGTGCCCTTCTGCTCATTTTACTCGTAAATGCCATGTCACCATTACAAGGTCTGAGCAGCTCAGTAGTAGAAATATCTACTGCTATATTGCCTCCTGTACTACAAATGCTGTAATGGTACAGCTTGTCCCGCTAACGGCATTTTGAGAAAATACTGCAACTTGTTCCTAATTAAGTCTTATGCCCACGCTGCCACACTCAATTCTGTTAACAGCTTTCTATCCTTATACACTTGAACATTTGGAAACAATTACACTCATGCATTAAAGACATTGCTGGTATGATAAAATTAAACTTCTTTTTATTGCTGCCTTTAGGCTAGATGAAGAGTATGTAAACTATGTATTTAGAAGTACTGCTCTCTGAAAATAAAGCTGAAAAAGGTGTTTTTACATAATGGTATATGACAATTATTTTACTTCAGTGCACACATAAAGGATAGTTTTCCAAGATACGTAATGGGTAACGCATCTAACCAAGTCATTCATATTGTAATTTAAATAATGTCACACAGAACCCAAAGTTTGTTGAATATTAAAGAGGTTGTAAACCCTCAAGTTATTCACCTTAATGCATTCAATGCATTAAGGTGAAAAACCTTTAGTGTAGCAGCCCCCCAGAGACCCCCTTTTACTTACCTGAACTCGATCGTTCCAGTGACAGGGACGAGCACAGCAGCTCCAGTCGCTGTCTCGGGTCCCCATTGGATAGATTGATAGCAGCGGGAGCCATTGCCTCCATGGAAAGTGGCTCTCCGTGGGGGCACTCGAGAAGAGGAGGAGCCAAGAGCGTTGCTGAGGAACCCCAGAAGAAGAGGATCGGGGCCACTCTGTTCAAAACCCTTGCGCAGAGGAAGTAAGTATGACATGTTTGTTATTTTAAAAAAAACAAAAAAACCTTTAAAACCCCTTTAAGGGTTACCCCCTACTTCTATTTCCTTCCAAAGATTTTTTCAATAGCTCTGCAATTTTTTTCCCTTTGATAGGTATGGGAATTTTCAATTCTCTCAACAAGTGAAGTTGTGAATCAGTATTTTCAAAGATGTGTAGGAACTATTTAGAGTATTGATTTGGAGAATGGAACTTTGACCCTGGCTTCAAACTGACTTCTCTCCTGTTCTCTGTGCTAACAAGACCTGCTGCTTCTCACGGGCGCCACCTGTCTGCAGACACCACTCCAGTGCATCAGCTGTACTCCTGGTTGTTCCTCTGACAAGCATCCTAGTCATAACATCCCTGTAAGCATTTCAGCAGGTGACCCGTGCTACTTTGGGTCTAACTCCTCCTGTTGCACCTTCAGGGGAGTCTAGAACTTAGCCACAAGGCAAGCCCCCTCTCCATTGGCCTCCAGCACCAGGTACATGATACACGGTAACTTCTGTCATCACTACACCACTCCTGGATAGTGACAGTGATTGGGGTCAGTGGAAGTTTTCTTTAAAAAAAATATTCAAAAGTTTTTTTTTTCCATAACAAATTCTCTATTTGGATTAAGGTAAAGCATACAGTAGGTATGAACAATATTCATACAATGAAACAGAGTAGTACAACAAGTGAGTTCAAGTTGACCATGCATGAACCATTTAAGGTGAAAGTAGTCTGGTCTCATGTGGTAAGAGATCCAAATCTATAACATAGAACAACATACGGAGGAAGTTCTTTATTTGTTTACTATATAGGATCTTGGTGACCTGCCCGTGTCATTGAAATTCTAAGGGTTCTAAGATCCAATGGAGTTAGTATGCTTTCCCCATTTTTCTGTGAATTTCCTTCAAGCTCTCTGGTTTTCTCACATCAACCAAAGATACACTAATTTGTTCACTGGTTTTGACCTAAATTGGCTCTCTGTTGTATATTGGTGTATAATTATTTTAGGAATGTAGATGGTAAGCTCTGCTGGGGCAGGATGTGATGCTAAAGCATAATATTTATGCTTTAAAAAAAATTGCAGAAATATAAAATACACTGCAATATCATATCAAAATTGGCAGTTTATACTACTGTTGATAGGACAATATATGGGATATATGCACGTACAGGGAGATGCAATCTAATTTTAATCTATGTCCGTACATAAATTGATTTTCCTTTAGGACTCTACAAGTCAGAAACGTTCTTCATACGCAGTGGCCTATTAGTAGCAAGACCCAGTAAGCTGGGTTAATTTGCAAAGCTCTGTTTATTATTACAGCTCTGTGTTTAATCATACTATATTGTATGTTATGTTGTTTGCTGCTGGGGCTGTCAGGCTACAATTTCAGGTCATTAAAAACCTTTATGGCTTACTTTGTCAGTCAATGAAAAGGATTAGCCCATCATATCAAGCGTGTTTTTTACTCTTAATCTAATTAAAGAGACCTAATCATCTTGCAATGATCCCAGCTTGCAGTATTGGAATTTATCCACACTGCCAATCCTCGGAGGGAATTATTGATTTCAGGGTGCATCAGTCACTAGCAACTCAAATAGAGAATTTAATCAAGTTCATCGGAGAATGGGATACAGAACAGACTGTTCTTATAGCCCAGTTCCGTTTTTTATTAAATGAACTTGATGGGGAATTAAGAAAATATAAATATCTTTGCTATTCCAAAATTAAAATTTAAAGGGTGAGAGTTCTGTGGAAAAAGTGATTGTCTTGTCCTTTTGAAAACAGGAAAAGAAGATACAGTAGTTGTTGCCAATGGTCAGAGGCGGCTCTAGACTTTGTGAGGCCTTAGGCAAAACTTAGACATGAGGCCCCACTCACGCCACAAAGATGCAGGAGATGGTCAGAGACTTTGTGCGGACAATGATACAGGAGATGGCCAGAGTCTATGCAGACAATAATACAGCAGACGGTCAGAGACTGTGCAGACAATGATACAGGAGGCAGTCAGAGACTGTGTGGGGACAATGATACAGGCGATGGTCAGAGACTTTGTGGGGACAATGATACAGGCGATGGTCAGAGACTGTGTGGGGACAATGATACAGGCGATGGTCAGAGACTGTGTGGGGACAATGATACAGGTGATGGCCAGAGACTGCGCAACCACGATAACAACAGAATGAGCATCATGGATAACTTATCAGTGTAATGCTTCTTTATTATCAGCAGGTTTAGGGAGAAGGTAAATAACACTGCTGTATTACTTAACTGTAATAGGGAAGGTGGTGCACCATTCTGGCTGTACTGTCTGGTAGAGGAATATGAATCACAAAAATCGCAGCACAGAATTATAAATCTTTTGGTAGATGAAACATTTCACATATGTGTGTGAATAGCTGTTTGCCTGGAGTTCATTTTGAAAGCAAAACTGCAGCAAGATGAATAAAAAAAGCCCATTAAATAAAATAAGCCCTCCAGTTTGAACGACAGCCATCCTCATTCAACGGCCTTCCTCGAAGCCCACACTGGAATGTACATGCCCTCAGCCTGCCATTCAACAAGTAAGGAGAAGCAGCACAATGATGATCCCATCCATTGGCGGCTGGTGCTCAAAATTTTTGGGGAGGCGCAAACAAACTGAAAAATTCAGGAAAAAAACATCAATTGCAGCCTCAGTGTGCCCATCAAACTCAGTCACTGTGCCCAATCAAATGCAGCCTCACTGTGCCCATCAAATGCAGCCTCACTGTGCCCATCAAATACTGCCATTGTGCCCCATCAAATGCTACAACTTTGCCCATCAAACGCAGCCACTGTGCCCCATCAAACGCAGCCACTGTGCCCCATCAAACGCAGCCACTGTGCCCCATCAAACGCAGCCACTGTGCCTCACCAAACGCCGCCACTGTGCCCCATCAAACACAGCCACTGTGCCCCATCAAACGCCGCCACTGTGCCCCATCAAACGCCGCCACTGTGCCCCATCAAATGCCGCCACTGTGCCCCATCAAACGCAGCCACTGTGCCCCATCAAATGCCGCCACTGTGCCCCATCAAATGCCGGCACTGTGCCCCATCAAATTCTGCCACTGTGCCCCATCAAACGCAGCCACTGTGCCCCATCAAACACCGCCAGTGTGCCCCATCAAACGCAGCCACTGTGCCCCATCAAACGCAGCCACTGTGCCCCATTAAACGCCGCCACTGTGCCCCATCAAACGCAGCCACTGTGCCCCATCAAACGCCGCCACTGTGCCCCATCAAACGCAGCCACTGTGGCCCATAAAACGCAGTCACTGTGCCCCATCAAACGCCGCCACTGTGCCCCATCAAACGCTGCCACTGTGCCCCATCAAACGCAGCCACTGTGCCCCATCAAACGCAGCCACTGTGCCCCATCAAACGCAGCCACTGTGCCCCATCAAATGCCGCCACTGTGCCCCATCAAATGCTGCTACTGTGCCCCATCAAATTCTGCCACTGTGCCCATCAAATGCAGCCACTTTGCCCATCAAATGCAGCCACTGTGCCCCATCAAATGCCGCCACTGTGCCCCATCAAATGCTGCTACTGTGCCCCATCAAATTCTGCCACTGTGCCCCATCAAACGCAGCCACTGTGCCCCATCAAACGCAGCCACTGTGCCCCATCAAATTCTGCCACTGTGCCCCATCAAGCGCAGCCACTGTGCCCCATCAAACGCAGCCACTGTGCCCCATCAAATGCCGCCACTGTGCCCCATCAAATGCTGCTACTGTGCCCCATCAAATGCCGCCACTGTGCCCCATCAAATGCCGCCACTGTGCCCCATCAAATTCTGCCACTGTGTCCCATCAAACGCAGCCACTGCGCCCATCAAACTCTGCCACTGCGCCCATCAAACTCTGCCACTGCAACCATCAAACTCTGCCACTGCGCCCATCAAACTCTGCCACTGTGCCCCATCAAACTCTGCCACTGTGCCCCATCAAATGCCACCACTGCGCCCATCAAATTATGCCACTGTGTCCCATCAATTGCCACCACTGTGCCCAATAAAATGCTGCCACTGTGCCCCATGATGAAACCATAGACAGACAGGGTACAGATAGCATGTAGTGAGATGTACCTACCTGCTCCTCGCGTCGGTCCCCTACTAAAGGCAGCAAGAGAAGCACGTGATGTTCTCTCTGAGTGCCCTGCAGTGAAATCTGGGAGTTGTAGTCTCTGCAGAGCACAGGCACCAGAGGGCCAAGTTGAAGTCTGTGCTGTGGAGAACTACAACTTCCGCCATGCATTGGGGCCGCCGACTGTTGGGGGGGAAAGGCTAGGAGAACGGCGCCGCGGCGGTGGAGCCTGCTATTGGACACAGCAGCAGCCGTGATGACGTGTGTTCTTCTCTGTCGTTCGCGGTCCCGGTGGCTCAGCTCAGACAGGCGGCCGCGGCGTCAGTCTGTGTGCAGCGCACACTCCGTCGGCTTGCTTGGGCTGCGCACTGATGATATTTTCTTCCACTCCTGAGGCAAATTAGGCAAGCGCGAGGCCCTTCTGGGGGCGAGGCCTAAGGCGAGTGCCTGTCTTGCCTAATTAAAGAGCCGCCTCTGCCAATGGTACAAGAAGACATACTGTAGATAGCAATATTAAGCTTATAGAGGTTTTTACCTTTTCCAGTTGTACTGAAAAAAATGTTTTATTGCAGTTTGTGCCCTCAATGGGGAACTGAGGAACTCTCCCCAATATTTGAAATGTAAAACCGGACAGAGGTTCTAAGCCTTTCCCACCTTAATCCAAATAAAGTATTGACTAGAGTTCAAAAGCAGAAATAGTTTGCTTAGTGACTGATATAAAACCTCAAACAACAATGTATTTTAAAAATGGCCCCTAATCTATTTAACTATAAAAAAAACAGCTCTGGTAGCAGTCACCTTTAACTGAGAGCTGCCCCCTCTCCCACTGTGCATCTTCTTCTCCCCAAGAGATGTTTTCAAAATTAATGGCTTAATAATGACACCCAGGGTCACTCAATCATGAAGACTAAAACATCCTGGGAGTGTTCATGGGACCCTGCAAGAAATACTACTCTTTACATGAATGAGAATTGCCCAATCCGAAGAAGAGGTGAAGATGAAGAGGACCCCCCTGACTGGACTGCTGATCAATATAGAAATTATACAGCCACTTCCTCAGCTAGCCCACAGCCTGTCAATCAACCTCACTATTTAGCTGTGCTCAGATCAACACCAGCTGCCCAAGTAACAGTTCTAATTTCTAGTACAAGGCTCCAGTCTGTGTAACTGACTTATGATTATAAGCTGAAGAGGACTTGGCCCTAGCAACCCTGGGGTAGGAGGACTTATGATTAGCTGCTCCCGTTTTAGCCCCTCCAACCACTGGAACAAGCAGAAGATCAATGTGGGATTTGACTAAAGGGCGTTGGGACCAGTTTAGAGTGCTATGGGACCCAGGAGGAGAGCGCATGGTACCCTGAAGTGTGTTGCAAGTGAAGAACAGGACAGAGGGCTCACAGACTGCTGCTACTTAGACTCCCGTGAGAGTTTCCTTTGTGCTTATGTGAACAAAGAGCTGGACTGACCTGCCACTCTCACTGGCAAGTTGTACACTTGCAGAGCACTTGAAGCACAAGTTCTAGTTGACACTTTTCCAATTTGTAGCAAATTTGTGTGGCAAGTCTCTAGCAAGAGCAAAGTAGCAGTGGTGAGTCTACAGCAAGAGCTCTGCAAGCCTACAGTATAACAATTCAGCCACAGTGACCCCTGTGGTGGGATGACTGCTGCACAACATAACTGAACCAGAACTTGCAGCAGGCTTGCAGAATGTTTGCAAGGAAAGTTGATCTGGAGTCATGCATGGCAGACTTGCTGCAATTGTGAAACAAACTTGTGAAGCCTGGCAAGTCTAGAAATAGATTAGCAAGTCATTTTCAGACTTGTAGCACAATTGCTTGCTATCTGGGATACTGCATGCGCAGGGCAAATAGCCAGGAATATCTGGTTCATTATCACACTTGCATGGGGTTATGTTTTCGGTAGTAGTAGCAGCCATATTTCTGCTGAACCCAAACAGAACAATGACATTTTTTTTAAAGTGTATTTGGATTACGTTAATGTCATAACTACGTTTTTTTTATTTAGAGTTAACATATCTTTTGTTTATTCAGCTTATATTTGTATGTACATTAAAACTGAAACTAAGGGGACAACAAAATGCATTTTTAATTTCTTGTATTTTTTTATATAACTATATATTAATGTTTTAATGATTTTCCTATGTGATGAATTGCACAGTATGTGTACATGGAGTTGGTCCATACTAGGAGGTGAGTATAGATGCACACTACATCATGGACGGTATCTATTTATCTATACTGTATATATATATATATGTAATTTATCTTTTATTCACTTGCTATAATCTGCATATGCATTATTAAGAAGGTGGACTCCAAGAAACATGTTGGGTGGACATCTACATATGCAGTAATTATGTTAATGTTTTGAATATCATACTAGACATTATATATTTGTTAACCTTTAGAAAGTAATTGTATTATGGATACAGTGAGCCTTCCATTTATCGAAATGGTATCTAATAAAGAAATGTAAAATATTTTTAAAACTTTTGTTCTCTGTAGTTACTGCATGCTGCAAATACTACACTATACTATGATTTTGCGTACATACAGTGCCTTGAAAAAGTATTTATACCCCTTGAAATTTTCCACATTTTATCATGTTACAACCAAAAACATAAATGTATTTTATTGGGATTTTATCTGCTAGACCAGCACAAAGTGGCATATAATTGTGGAAGTGGAAGGCAAATGATAAATGGTTTTCAAGATTTTTTACAAATAAATATTTGACTAACTAAAATCTAGTGGAACCAATTGCCTTCAGAAGTCAGCTAATTAGTAAATAGAGTCCAAATGTGTGTAATTTAATCTCAGTATAAATACAGCTATTCAGTGAAGCCCTCGGAAATTTGGTAAAGATCCTTAGTGAACAAACAGCATCATGAAGACCAAGGAACACACCAGACAGGCCAAAGATAAAGTTGTGGAGAAGTTTAAAGCAGGGTTAGGTTATAAAAAACAAACAAGCTTTGAACATCTCACGGAGCACTGTTCAATCCATCATTTGTAAATGGAAAGAGTATGGCACAACTGCAAACTTACCAAGACATGGCCGTCCACCTAAACTGAAAGTCTGGGCAAGGAGAGCATTAATCAGAGAAGCAGCCAAGAGGAAAATGGTAACTCTGGAGGAGCTGCAGAGATCCACAGCTCAGGTGGGAGAATCTGTCCACAAGACAACTATTAGTCGTTCACTCCACCTATCTGGCCTTTATGGATGAGTGGCAAGAAGAAAGCCATTGTTAAAAGAAAGCCATAAGAAGTCCTGTTTGCAGTTTGCGAGAAGCCATGTTGGGGACACAGCAAACATGTGGAAGAAGGTGCTCTGGTCAGATGAGACCAAAATTGCCCTTTTTGGCCTAAAAGCAAAACAGTATGTGTGGCAGAAAACTAACACTGCACATCACCCTGAATACACCATCCCTACCATGAAACATGGTGGTGACAGCATCCTGTTGTGGGGATGCTTTTTTTCAGCAGGGACAGGGAAGCTGGTCAGAGTTGATGGGAAGATGGATGGAGCCAAATACAGGTCAATCTTAGAAGAAAACCTGTTAGAGTCTGCAAAAGACTTGAGACTGGGGCGGAGATTCACCTTCCAGCAGGACAACAACCTTATTTATTTGTAATAAATATGTGAAAAGTGTGGCGTGCATTTGTAATCAGCCCCCTTGAGTCAATACCTTGTAAAACCACCTTTTACTGCAATTACAGCTGCAAGTCTTTTTGGGGATGTCTCTACCAGCTTTGCACATCTAAAGAATGGCATTTTTGCCCATTCTTCTTTGCAAAATAGCTTAAGCTCTGTCAGATTGGATGGAGAGCATCTGTAAACAGCAATTTTCAAGTCTTGCCACAGATTCCCAATTGGATTTAGGTCTGGACTTTGACTGGGCCATTCTAACACATGAATATGCTTTGATCTAACCCAATCCATTGTAGCTCTTGCTAGGGGCAGGGAGCAGGGTGGAATTTTCCCCCCAGGCCGCCTACTTTATCATTAAAATGGCCCCGGATCCGCCTGTGTTACTTTTTTTCCCTAGGTTGTGACGGCCTGGATTATACAGTACTAGAAGGCAGCCGCCGACTGTCTGGCTGGCTGCTGCTGCGCTGCACTCTGGGATTTGTAGCCTGGCCACGCTCAAGTTCCTGGCGGTGGGAGGAACTCTGCAGCACATTAAACTACAACTCCCACCTCACAGGAGTCTCAGAGGCAGCCGTCATGGCGTGTGGCATGCCAGGGGAGGAGGTGCATCACGTCACAAGTGACCTGAGCGGTTGTTGGCTGGGGCCGGGCGCTGGCTTGAGGAGTTGCAGAGACGATAAGATGTGACTGAAACTCATCACCCCCCAAAGAGGCCGTGTAAGGCAAGGACCTGGCTGTGAGACAGGCCCAGACCCTGACACACCCCCAGCTGACCCCCCACATACCATGGGCACTGATCAGACTGCACTGATGATAGGCACTGGCACTGCACCAGTGAGGCTGCATTGATGAGCACTGATCAGGCTGCACTGATGCCTGGGCACTGTCTGCACTGGTGAGGCGGCACTGATCAGGCTGCACTGATGCCTGGACACTGTCTGCACTGGTGTGGCAGCACTGATCAGGCTGCACTGATCAGGCTGCACTGCACTGGTGAGGCTGCATTAATGGGCACTGATCAGGCTGCACTCATGCCTGGGCACTGTCTGCACTGGTGATGCTGCACTGATCAGGCTGCACTGATGCCTGGGCACTGTCTGCACTGGTGAGGTAGCACTGATGGGCACTGTCTGCACTGTTGAGGCTGCATTGATGGGCACTGATCAGGCTGCACTGATGGGCACCGGTGAGGCTGCATTGATGGGCACTGATCAGGATGCACTGATAGGCACTGTCTGCACTGGTGAGGCTGCACTGATGGGCACTGATCAGGCTGCACTAATGGGCACCGTTATGGCTGCATTGATGGGCACTGATCAGGCTGCACTGATGCCTGGGCACTGTCTGCACTGGTGAGGCGACACTGATCAGGCTGCACTGATGGGCACTGTCTGCACTGGTGAGGTTGCACTGATGGGCACTGGCACTGCACCGGTGAGGCTGCATTGATGAGCACTGATCAGGCTGCACTGATGCCTGGGCACTGTCTGCACTGGTGAGGCGGCACTGATCAGGCTGCACTGATGCCTGGGCACTGTCTGCACTGGTGTGGCAGCACTGATCAGGCTGCACTGATGGGCACAGTCTGCATTAGTGAGGCTGCACTGATGGGCACTAATCAAGCTGCACTGATGATGGGCACTGCACTGGTGAGGCTGCATTAATGGGCACCGATCAGGCTGCACTCATGCCTGGGCACTGTCTGCACTGGTGATGCTGCACTGATCAGGCTGCACTGATGCCTGGGCACTGTCTGCACTGGTGAGGTAGCACTGATGGGCACTGTCTGCACTGTTGAGGCTGCATTGATGGGCACTGATCAGGCTGCACTGATGGGCACCGGTGAGGCTCCATTGATGGGCACTGATCAGGATGCACTGATAGGCACTGTCT
Source organism: Lithobates clamitans (assembly GCA_037952925.1). Taxonomy (NCBI): domain Eukaryota; kingdom Metazoa; phylum Chordata; class Amphibia; order Anura; family Ranidae; genus Lithobates; species Lithobates clamitans. The sequence goes on from JBBGZY010000438.1 coordinate 19,085,362, forward strand.
GCACTGGTGAGGCTGCACTGATGGGCACTGATCAGGCTGCACTAATGGGCACCATTATGGCTGCATTGATGGGCACTGATCAGGCTGCACTGATGCCTGGGCACTGTCTGCACTGGTGAGGCGACACTGATCAGGCTGCACTGATGGGCACTGTCTGCACTGGTGAGGCTGCACTGATGGGCACTGATCCGGCTGCACTGATGCTTGGGCACTGTCTGCACTGGTGAGGCTGCATTGATGGGCACTGATCAGGCTGCACCGATGGGCACTGTCTGCACTGGTGAGGCTGCACTGATGGGCGGTAAGGCTGCATTAATGGACACAGATCAGGCTACACTAATGGGCACTGTCTGCACTGGTGAGGCTGCATTGATAGGCACTGATCAGGCTGCACTGATGTCTGGGCACTGTCTGCACTGGTGAGGCGGCACTGATGTGCACTATCTGCACTGGTGAGGCTGCACTGATGGGCACTGATCAGGCTGCACTAATGGCTGGGTACTTTCTGCACTGGTGGGCACTGTCTGCACTGGTGAGACTGCATTGATGGGCACTGATCAGGCTGCACTGATGATGGGCATCGACACTGCACTGGTGAGGCTGCATTGATGGGCACTGATTAGGCTGCACTGATGCCTGGGCACTGTCTGAACTGGTTAGGCTGCATTGATGGGCATTGATCAGGCTGCACTGATGCCTGGGCACTGTCTGCACTGATGGGCACTGATCAGGCTGTACTAATGAGGCTGCATTGATGGGCACCTGTGAGGCTGCATTGATGGGCACTGGTGATGGTGCGCTGATTAGGTGGTTTAACCACTTCAGCCTCGGAAGGATTTATTAGCTTCCTGATCAGGTCATTTTGTGTGATACGGCACTGCGCCACTTTAAATGACAATTGCACGTTCTGGTGATGCTGTACCCAAATAAAATGTATGTCCTTTTTTCCCATAAATAGAGCTTTCTTTTGGTGGTATTTGATCACCTCTAAGTTTTTTGTTTTTTGCGCTATAAACAAAAAAAGAGCATACTTTTTGCTATGATAAATATCCAAAAAAAATAAAAAATCTTCATCAGTTTAGGTCAGTGGTCTCCAAACTGTGGCCCAGGGGACAGAAGCAGCCCTTTGCTTGCCTCTACTTGGCCCTTGGGACTTTATTCCTCCAACTGACACCAATGATTGGGCACCCTTCCTCCCACTGACACCATGGATGGGGCACTATTCCTCCTACTAAGACAAATGATGGGACACTATTCCTCCCACTGACACCATTAATTGGCCACCCTTTCTCCCACTGACACCATCGATGGGGCACTATTCCTCTCATCAATACCAAATGTGGGGCACTGTTCCTCCTGCTAAGACCAATAATGGGGCACCATTCCTCTCATTGACACTATTAATAGGGCACCCTTCCTCCCACTGACACCATGAATGGGGCACTATTCCTCCTGCTAAGACCAATGATGGGGCACTATTCTCCCTGCTAAGACCAATGATGGGGCACTATTCCTCCTGCTAAGGGGCACCATTCTTCCCACTGACACCATAATTAGGGCACCCTTCCTCCCGCTGACACCATCGATGGGGCACTATTCCTCCTGCTAAGACCAATGATGGGGCACTATTCCTCCTGCTAAGGGGCACCATTCTTCCCATTTACACCATTAATAGGGCACCCTTTCTCCCAGTGACACCATTGATGGGGTTCCTCCTGCTAAGACCAATGATGGGGCACTATTCCTCCTGCTAAGGGGCACCATTCTTCCCATTTACACCATTAATAGGGCACCCTTTCTCCCAGTGACACCATCGATGGGGTTCCTCCTGCTAAGACCAATGATGGGGCACTATTCCTCCTGCTAAGACCAATGATGGGGCACTATTCCTCCTGCTAAGACCAATGATGGGGCACTATTCCTCCTGCTAAGACCAATGATCGAGCACTATTCCTCCTGCTAAGGGGCACCATTATTCCCACTGAAACCATTAATAGGGCACCCTTCCTCCTGCTGACACCATCGATGGGGCACTATTCCTCCTGCTAAGACCAATGATGGGGCACTATTCCTCCTGCTAAGACCAATGATCGGGCACTATTCCTCCTGCTAAGGGGTACCATTCTTCCCACTGACACCATTAATAGGGCACCCTTCCTCCCACTGACACTATTGATGGGGTTCCTCATGCTAAGACCAATGATGGGGCACTATTCCTCCCACTGATACCAATCATGAGGCACTGTTTCTCCTGTGAAAACCAACGATGGGGCATTGTTTACTCACAGTGATGTCGGGACATTTTCTACTCACACTGACCACAGTCCAGCCCCCCTAAAGCCTGTATTAGTAAACTGGTCCTTTGCTCAAAAAGTTTGGAGACCCCTGGTTTAGGCTAATATGTATTCTTCTACATATTTTTGGTAAAAAATAAATAAAAATCGCAATAAGCCTATATTGATTACTTTGTGCAAAAGTTATAGCATCTACAAAATAGGAGATATGTTAATGGCATTTTTATTATTTTTTTTTTTTCTAGTAATGGCGGTGATCAGCGATATTTAGCGGGACTGTGACATTGTGGCGGATAGATCGGATACTTCTGACACTTTTTTGGGACCATTGACATCTATACAGCGATCAGAGCTAAAAATAGCCACTGATTATTGTATAAATGTCACCGGCAAGGAAGGGGTTAACACTAGGGGGTGATCAAGGGGTTAAGTGTTACCTAGGGAGGTGTTTCTAACTGTGTGGGGTGAGGGGACTGACTGGAAGTAGAGAGAGATTGCTATTCCTGTCCTGATCACTAGGAGGAACAGCAGATCTCTCTTTAATTCCCCTGTCAGAAAGAGGATCTGTCTGTTTATATTGACAGATCCCCATTCTGTCTCTCTCAGGAGCGATCACGGGTTGCACGAGGATATCGCGGGTTGCCGGCGGATATCGTGGCCTCCGGTCACAGGCATCGGCTCCAGCGTCACGCCGCGGGCGCAGCGGAGCCAACCTGCTGCCGTATAATGATGGCGGCTTGTCAGCAAGGTGTTAATGTGCCACTTGTCTGGACTTGCCCCCCAGGCCTAAGGCTGCCAGCCCTCCCATGGCTCTTGCTGTATGTTTAGGGTCGTCGTCCTGCTGGAAGGTGAACCTCCGCCCCAGTCTCCAGTCTTTTGCAAATTCTAACAGGTTTTCTTCTAAGAATGCCCTGTATTTGGCTCCATCCATCTTCCCATCAACTCTGATAAAAATTCCCTGTCCCTGCTAATGAAAAGCATCCCCACAACATGATGCTGTCACCACCATGCTTGGATTGATTTGTTCAGGGTGATGTGCAGTGTTACTTTTCCCCCACACATAGCACTTTGTTTTTAGGAAAAAGTGCAATTTTGGTCTCATCTGACCAGAGCACCTTCTTCCACATATTTGCTGTGCCCCCCACATGGCTTCTTGCAAACTGCAAACGAGACTTCTTATGGCTTTCTTACAATAATGGTTTTCTTCTTGCCACTTTTCCATAAGACCAGATTTGTGGAGTGCACGACTAATAGTTGTCCTTTGGACAGATTCTCTCACCTGAGCTGTGGATCTCTCCAGAGTTACCAGGGGCCTCTTGGCTGCTTCTCTGATTAATGCTCTCCTTGCCCGACCTGTCAGTTTAGGTGGACGGCCATGTCTTGGTAGGTTTGCAGTTGTGTCATACTCTTTCCATTTTCGGATGATGTATTGAACAGTGCTCCATGAGATGTTCAAAGCTTGGGATTTTTTTTATAACTTAACCATGTTTTAAACTTCTCCACCACCTTTTCCTTGACCTTTCTGGTGTGTTCCTTGGCATTCGTGGTGCTGTTTGTTCACTAAGGTTCTCTAACAAACCTCTGAGGGCTTCACAGAACAGCTGTATTTATTTTGAAATTCAATTACACACAGGTGGACTCTATTTACTAACTAGGTGACTTCTAAAAGCAAGTGTTTCCACTAGAGTTTAGTTAGGAGAACCACCGTAAAGGGGGCTGAATACAAATGCACGCCACACTTTTCAGATATTTATTTGTAAAAAGTTTTGAAAACCATTTATCATTTTCCTTCCACTTCACAATTATATGCCACTTTGTGTTGGTCTCTCACATAAAATCCCAATAAAATACATTTATGTTTTTGGTTGTAACATGACAAAGTGTGGAAAATGTCAAGGGGTGTGAATACTTTTTCAAGGCACTGTAATTATATGGGTATGACACATGGTAATAGGATTGTTTATTTTTATCTCCACTAATATCTCTTTTTGATTGTGGAATACTATAACATTTAGACAGGCCACTATTTTGAGCATTTTTGAAATTTGAGCCCAGCACATACAGTAGGTTCCAGATGTGTCCTGTTGAAATGTTTAGGTGCATGTACTGTACATATAAGCTTTTGCTATCAGCAGACCACTGGAGAGCACATTTACAAGTCTTTTTTTTGTCATAGGTGAATTAGGCAGTGATTTACAGCACCACCTAGTGGATAGAGTACCCTTCAGCTCACTATTGGTAGTCTTTGGAAAGGTGAGAAACAGGGGTAGGTAGGATACCTTTTCTGGTCCATGCATACTTAAAAAACGCCAGTTCTTTTGGCACAAAAAAAAACCACTCATATAGAGCGTTTTTGTGCAGTCGTTTAGGAGCGCTTAGGAGTACTTTCTGTTTTTTTCTGCCAGAAAACTCCTCTCAAAAACACAAACCAGAAGGGTTTTTTTTTCGTGCCTCTAAACACAGAGCTTAAAATATGCCTCTAATGTCCTAATGTGCATGGGCACAAAGAAAAACACTGAACTGCTTCTACAGGCAAAACGCAAAACTCCAGTTGAAGCAACGTTTTTTTAAGCCCAGTGTGCACAGACCCTCATCCTGCTGTGTTCAATCTCAGTCTATTGCAGGAGGACAAAGGCAGTGCTGAGGGATGCAAGGAGAGATTACAGTTATTTTCCTTCATTCCTACACTTGGACAAGTTTTTTTTTAAGCTCCTAGAAGCTGTTATTAGCATTTTTTCTGCTCCTAGAAGATAAATAGTGTGAACCTATGTGTCGCTGCACACTACTTTAGGCTATTAGCATTTTTTGAGCTTCAGCATCTAGGAGCAGAAAATTGTCTTTGTAGTGTTTTTCAGAGTTTTTCCAGCAGAAAAAACTCTGAATGCTCCTAAACCCTCCTAAATGTTCCTAACTGCTTCTAAATTTCACTAAAATGCTCCTAACAGCTCTTTTCGAGTTTTTTTTATATCTTCCTTAATGTAATGCAAAAACACTAATAAAATGCTACTGCTCCTTAACCACTTCAATACCAGGCACTTATACACCTTCCTGCTCAAGCCAATTTTCAGCTTTCAGCGCTGTCGCAAATTGAATGACAATTGCACGGTCATGCTACACTGTATCCAAACAAATTTTTTATCATTTTGTTCCCACAAAGAGAGCTTTCTTTTGGTGGTATTTGATCACCTCTGCAATTTTTATTTTTTGTGCAACAAATAAAAAAAGACCAAAAATTTAAAAAAAAAAAAAGTTTTTCTTTGCTTCTATTAAAATTTTTTGTAAATAAGTAAGTTTTCTTCTTCAATGATGGGCACTCTTATGGCTGCAATGACGGGCACTGATAAGGCGGCACTGATGGGCACCAATGAGGTGGCACCAATGAGGTGGCACTGATGGGCACTGATAGGTGGCATTGGTATGCGGCACTGATGGGCACTCATAGGCGGGACTGATGGGCACTCATAGGTGGCACTGATGGGCACTCATAGGCGGCACTGATGGGCACTTATGGGTAGCACTGATGAGTACTTATGGGTAGCACTGATAGGTGGCACTGATAGGTGGGCACTGATTGACACTGATGGGTGGCATTGCTGGGCATCACTGGTTTTAATTGTGCCACAGAGGTGCTAGTCAGTGCCCATTTGGCATATGTTGGGCATCAATTTTCACATATGGATGGCCATGGGGAATGTACCTGGCCATCCACATGTTAGGTGCTTCCCTGGTGGTCCTGGTGGCTTCCCTGGTGGTCCAGTGTGGGCATCCGAGGGGGAGCTGCACTGATAAACAATCAGCGCAGACCCCCCTGTTAGGAGAGCCCCCGATCGGCTCTCCTCTACTCATGTCTGTCAGACACGAGTGAGGAAAAGCTGATCACCGGCTCTTCCTGTTTACATTGTTATCAGCCGTGATTGGACATGGCTGATCACATGGTAAAGAGCCTCCGCCGGAGACTGACACACAGCACCACCGATCACTGCGATGCGCGCCTCCACAGGCGTGCGGTGGCTGTTATTCTGCAGGACGTCATATGACGCCCAGTCAGGATAACTGAACCACCGCCTGGCCGTCATTCTGCTATAGGCCGGGTGGGAAGTGGTTAAAAGCTACTAAAATGCTACTAGAAGCTGGCACAAAAATGTTATTATCAGCATTTTTCATCCAGTTTTTTTTTCTAGCTTTTTTTGAGCTTATGAAAAATGCTAGTGGGAATGGAGCCTAAGCCTGGTACACATGATCGGATTGTTGGCCAACAGAGCGTCAGACTTTTGTCCAAAGGGCGTGTGCCATAACTAATTGCATACTAACAGTACACAATTGTCGGCCAACAAACAAAAACGTAGTGATGTACTACGAGGAATTTCAGCTCTTGAGCGTCACCCTTTGGGGAACCTTCTGCTAATTTCGTGTTTGGTGAACATTGATTCCGAGCACGCGTTTTTGTACTTTCAACCTTTGTGTGATGGACTTGTGTACACACAATACGAAAATCTGACAACAGACTGTTGTCCACTGAAAATTTACTAGCCTGCCATCCAACATTTGTTAGGTGAAAGTTGGATAACAACTGTCTGAAGGAGAGTACTAACGGTCGAATTTTAGGACAACAGTCTGTCAACAGACAATCCCCTGCTAACCATTGGATTGTGTGTACGAGGCTTTAGGGTGTGCAGAGCCCCATGAAAACAGTGTTATTACCTGTTAACTACTTTTGCCAGGAATCTTCCAGGACGGCTTACAGAGAGATAGGCTACTCCCACCTAGCACAGGAAACACAGTATCCACATCATAAAATCAGCACACATGTATTAGCCCCTCAGTATTAACAAATAACCAAAGGCTTCAGAATAAGCAATCATTAACCTTCATTAGTGTAGCTTTATCTTTACTCTGTTTTACATTGCTAATCACTAACAAAGAAGGGAGGGAACTGATGCCGTCCTGGAAGATTCCTGGAAAAAGTAGTTAACAGATAATAACACTGTTTTTCCGAGTCATCTTCCAGGACGGCTTACAGAGAGGACAAAATAGGACTACCTCATCAGGGCGGGACCACAGCCTGCAGCACTTTCCTGCCGAATAACTGGTCTTGGCTGGCAAGCAGATCCAGTCTGTAATGCTTTATGAACGTCTGAAACCTGGACCAGGTTGGAGCCTTGCAAATCTGGAGGGGAGAGGCTCCTGCCCTTTCAGCCCAAGAAGTAGAAACCACTCTTGTGGAAAGAGCATTTATTCCTAACGGAGGTGTCCGGGATGCTGCTTTGTATGCCTCCGCGATGGCTGACTTCATCCACCTTGCGTTGGTATTTTTAGATGCCCTTTTACCCCTGTTTGAACCTGCAAACAACACAAACAGGCTGGTGGAACGTCGCCATTCCTTGGTGTGCTCTATGTAAGCGATCAAGCATCTCCTGACATCGATCTTATTAAATCCTGCCTCCTTGTCGTTTTTAGGATTTCCGCAAAATGATGGTATCACAATCTCCTCCGACCTATGGAAGTTAGACGGTACTTTGGGGAGAAATGCCGAATCCAGCGAGAGGATAATTTTGTCTTGCAAGATGATGCAGAAGGGATCAATCACTGAAAGCGCCTCACCAGCCCTCCTAGCAGAGACTAGTGTCACCAAAATCACTGTTTTCAAGGTTAAGAGCTTTATGGGCAGTTCGTCTATTGGCTCAAACACTGTTTTACAAAGACTTTGCAACACAGTGGATAAGTCCCAGGGAGGGAACCTCCTTGACTTGGGGACCCGCTTACGACTGATGGATGCAAGAAATCTCTTGACCAGTGGCTCTTCTGACAGTCTTTGATTTGAAAAGCTAGATAGAGCCAATACCGGCACCTTAAGGGTACTGACTGCCAGATTTAGATCTGCTCCAGCTTGGAGGAAATCTAGGACCGCCGGGATCATGGCTCATGACACTCTATTATTGAGCAGGGGCCAGGCCCCAAATTTTTTCCAGATTTTATTGTAAATAGCGTTAGTTGACGGCTTCCGGCTGCTAAGAATGGTATTGATTACTTTTGCCGATAACCCTCTCTGCTCTAACAGCTCCTTCTCAGAAGCCAGGCCATCAGAGAAAGAGAGCTCACTTCTGAATGATTCACCTCTCCCTGATATATGAGGTCTGCCCTCTAAGGCAGTCTCCAAGGCTCCGAGATGCTGAGTCTTAGTAGTCCTGAGAACCAAGACCACCTTGGCCAGAATGGTGCGATCAGGATAAACTTTGTGCTTGACATTCTTATCTTCCGCATAATCTGTGGAATGAGGGCAAAAGGTGGAAATGCATACACCAGATTTGCCTCCCAGGGCTGGGATAGGGCATCTAGGCCCAGGCTGAGATGATCTCTCTGTAGGGAGAAAAATTGTTCCACCTGCCTGTTCTGCCTTGTAGCAAAAAGGTCTATTTGTGGGATTCTCCACTTCTGCAGTATCTGTTTCGAACACTGTTCGATTCAAGCACCATTCTGTCTGAGACAGAATCTCCCAGCTTAGGACATCTGCCAGAGAGTTTAATTCCCCTTTTATGTGAATTGAAGACAGTGATAAATGATTTGCCTCTGCCCATTGAAGGATCTTTTCTGCTATCCTCATAAGACCTGGGACTCTTGTTCCTCCCTGCTTGTTGATGTAACTTACTGTGGTAATATTGTCCGAAAGGACCTGCACGTTTCTTTCCTCTCAGAGTCAGAAAAAAGACTACTAGAGCCTTTAGAACTGCACTCAGCTCCCTTGCATTGGAGGAAAGGCTGGCTTCCTGCCAGTTCCAGACCCCTTGGGCCATCTGTGTGCCTGAATGGGCTCCCCACCCTTGACCGTTGGCATCCATGGTGACCGCCAGAGGGTTGTGTTGGGACCAAAGTCGACCTGCAGAGAGATTTGCAGGGATCAACCACCACTCTATTGAGAGTTTTACTTCCTGCGGGATCTCTGTCTGCCTCTGAAGAGATTCCTTCCTTAGATCCCAGACAGAAAGCATGAACACCTGAAGTGCTTGAGTAGAATTGTGCCCACTGGACTCCTGAGATGGCTGCTGTCATCAAACCAAGAACCCTCATTATACCCTAAATTGAGGTCTCTGTACATACGCTGGGGCTGCTCACCTCTGCAATTATCTTTGCCACTTTTTCTTTCGTCAGAAACATTTTGGATGTAGTTGAGTCTATTAGGTATCCTAGGAATACTACACTTTAAGTAGGTACCAACTGTGACTTCTCCTGATTTACCAGTCACCCCAGTTGCTGAAGGTGTCTGATAGTTCTGCTCAGGTTCTGTTTCACCTCGTCTGCTGAGTCTGCAAAGATCAGCAGGTCGTCCAGATAGGAAATTATATGAATTCCCTCTGATCTCAGAATCCACAGAGCTTCTGCCAAAATCTTCATGAAGATGCGTGGTGCTGACGCCAATCCGAAGGGCAGAGCATTGAACTGAAAAAAGAGGGTCTTGAACCCTTTTTTTACTGCAAACCCGAGAAACTGCCTGGACTCCTGTCGAATAGGGACATGAAGATAGGCGTCTCTTAAGTCCAATGAGACCATGAAGACCTCAGGGGTTAACAAATCTCTGGTGGTGTAAATCGACTCCATTTTGAATCATTTTTACTTTTTGTACATGTTCACTTGCTTCAGGTTCAAAATGAGTCGAAATTTCCCTAATGTCTTTTTTTATCAAAAAAAGTGAGAATAAACCCCCCTTTTCTTAGGGTTGGGGGGATGAAGCTTATCACCTTCTCCTCCAGCATACTCTGTAGGAGGGAAGACATAGCTATTGCCTTCTCCACATCTTTCGGGAGAATTGTTGTGTGAAATTTTGGGGGGGGGGGCAGCCCAAGAGCTCTATCCTGTACCCCGATTTCATCAGATCCAGGATGAAGCTGTTACTGTAAATGGTCTGCCACTGTGGGAGGAATGACCCCAGCCTTCCTCCCACATGGCTGACTGAGTCACTGGGAAGGGTCTTTCAGCTGGGGGGGTTTAAAAAGGAAGCCACCTCTGCCCCTACCCCCCCCTGTATTGCCACCCTCTTTTCTGGTCTTGCATGGCTGCAAAACCCTTGTTATGCTGTCTTTTGTCCCCCTGATGATAGTTCCTTTCACCTGATCTCTGGAAGGGACGAACATTTCTTTTTTTTTGCTGTTGTTTTTGGGGAAAGAAAACCCTTTACTTTTATCGACCGACCTCTCTAGGACAGATACTAGCTCTTTACCAAAGAGCAAATCTCAATTGAAGGGGAGGGAACAGAGTTTGGCCTTTGACACTGTCTCCTCCCCAGGACTTCAGCCAGATAGCCCTCCTGGCTTCATTAATTAATGCTGTAGACCTGGCCGAGAATATTACAGACTCTGTGGACGCATCTGCTATATAGGCTACTGCCTTATTTAGCATTGGTAAAGCATCCAAAATCTCTTCCCTGGGAGTATCTGACTCCAGAAGAGTGCAGAGCTGTTTAAGCCATAAATCAACTGTACGCGCCATGCATGTAGTGGCTAGTGCTGGCTTAAAGTTAGCGGAGCAGGCTTCCCATGCTTTCTTTAAATACCCTTCTGCCTTTCTGTCCATTGGCTCCTTTAGGGTGCCTGAGTCCTCAAAGGAAAGCTCTGAACCCTTTGAAACCTTAGATCCCACAACATTGTATCTTCCTCTTTGAAGGGAAACCTTCTTTTCAAATTTTTAGGGAAGAAGACTCCCTTTTTTGGTTTCTTCCATTCCTGAAGTACTGTCTCTTTTAGGGATGTATGTACCGAAAGGTTCTGCTCTGCTTAGGCTGAAGGCCTGCATATAAAAGGTCATGTACAGACAACTCCTGGTCCTCTGGCTCCCCCAGCTCCAGGGTGTCGTATATAGCTTTTAATAGTTCCTCTGTTTCCTCTACAGGAAAAAGGGATCTTTGAACCTTGCTGGGTCTTTCCTCATTACAGTCCCCCTCCTCAGGCTCTGAGGCTGACTCTGAGCTCTCCTCCAGTACTCCTTGCTGGTGGGCTGCCCCTGCCTGGGTCAGGACCATTGGCCTAACACTAGTACTGGTGCCGGAAGTACAGGGGATAGGTTCAGCAAGAGCATCCTGCTCTCTGGGTTTAAGGACTATAAAGTCTGTTTCATCCCTTTCTTCATTGAGTCCATAAAACCTTTGAGGATAGGGCCTGTTTCTCCTTTGATGAGCTTGTCTATACAGTCCTGACATGCACTTTTCTTCCACCCATAAGGCATTTTCTTGGTGCACATTGGGCACCTTTTTCTGGGTGTCTCTGTTTTGCTATCTCTGGGCTCGTGGGCTTTGTCCTGAAATTAATCAAATGACAAACGCCAGCACATTACTTCCACTGAAGACAATACCCATTACAAAAACACCCTATGGATAACAAAAATTCTAATTTAAGAACCTTTTAAAAAGTACCCACCACTGGAGCCTATGCTAGTATGTGCGACACCTGTCCACACTAAGCGTAACAATAAACAGGCTCTGGAAGAAAACACAATGCACCCCCCCAACAGGAGGATAAGAAAAGGGAAGGAGCAGTCTGCCCCCTATTATTTTACCTTAGGGCCTGAATCAACAGATGGCGCCTCCAGACCTGCTTCCATGGATCCTGGTGTCTCCATGCTCCTGGAAGCCTTCGGCGCCATCTTGCTATTCGGACCCTTATATAAGGAGGTGTGGAGAATCCGGGACAGCGCCGTGGATCCGATGCCGCCCTCCGGCACAGCCCTGGCTTCACTTCCCTGCATCTGGGTGTACCAAGATGGCCGCCGCTGGACTTCCTGCCATGTCTCTTCCTGTCACCAGCCCAGGAAGTTACCCCATCACTCTGCGCCACCAGCACGATCCACATGCTGGGTATAGAGAAGCCCTGCACATGGGGATCTCTGTAAACAGCAGAAAAAAAAAGGTACCCGAACCACGCTGCGGCCTGCGCCTCCACTAGAAGAAAACCCTGCTGTGCCGTTTCGGATGGACCCACTGGATCACCTCCTCCACTCCTCACAGGTACCTCACTGAGGCTACAACTCAATCGGGAGAGGGGGTCCCTTACTTTCACACCAGACCGCTCTGGGCCGGAAAAATAACAAACATCTGTTTGGAGTTCCGGACTGGCCAGAGGAAACACAAATACTGAGGGGCTAATACATGTGTGCTGCTTTTATGATGTGGATCATGTGTTTCCCATGCTAGGTGGGAGGAGCCTAACTCTCTGTAAGCCGTCCTGGAAGATGACTTGGAAAAGTTGTGTTTGTGCATGCTTGTATGTGCGTGATAAAAATATAGTAATATTGTGTTCAGCCAGTCCACTTTTGCTTTGAGGCGGAAAGGAAACATTGAAAATCATAAAATAAATTAGATTAAGGGGCTGTAAGAAGATGACACCACATTACTGCAAAACATCTTATCCAATATATTTGGTTTATGGTGCTGTCCTAATTTATACCTTTTATCTGACCCGCGGATAGGAGTTAAAACATCTCAAAGCAAAACAAAGCCGTATATTGTTTTCTATCGAGTTCAGTATCAGCTGTTTTTTTTTTTTTCACAGCACCATTTAAATCCCTCTATAAATATGCTTGAGAGGGGTGGTGTTGATGTGACTGTGTTATAAAGCTTATCCTTCAGTGGTGTTAGCAGGGATAGAGATTCCATTGATCACTGTGTAATACACAGCAAGATTTTTAGCCGGGAAAATATATGCGCACAGCTTTCTAGCTAGGCAATTTAAAATTGCAGAAAACAAATGTTGATTATGCCTACTACTTTTGTCTTATATTCAATCTTCGCTTGGATTTTTAATGCCTTGTGACTTATTCTTCAGACATGCTCGGCACAGCAGCATATATGAAGACCGAGTAAGAGTTTACAGAAATGGAAGATTCAAAATTAGTTTATTAGTGAGTAATCCAGGCCTTGAATATCTGCAGCTTACAAAAATGTAAGAGTAAACCCATTGGAAGGATATATAAACTTATCAATCATGTCTGATGCAGCCTTGGGAGCCATTAGAATTTAAGTGCACCACCTCTGGGATCACACAGTCTCATTTGGATTTAAATCAGAAAATGCAATTTTATCGAAATGACAGCCCTTTGAAACCAGATGAAACCTGGAGAGAAATGTTCTCTAGGAGGACATTTCAAATTCTCAATCCAAAATACCTCGTTAGATTGCCTCAAACACATTTTCTGTGCCCTTTCCCAGTAACCATTGTGCTGCCAATACTATAGCTAGAAATGTTCATTGTGTGAGGGGATTAGCTCGGTAGCGGGCACAGCAAACAGCAGTGAAGGTAAAAAAAACAAAGGTGTGTTTTATTTATACTATATACCAGTTAGGGTTGCCACCTCATCCCTTTAAAACCGAACACATATGAATTACACAGGATTAAGGATGAGCTCAAGCATGTTTGCAGCCGCATGTGCAGAGCCCGCCAGGAAGTTGGCACTGCGCTGCGCTAATCGCAGGCAGTGAGACATTTTCCAATCTGTGCAGCCGCGGGTCGGGAAAATGTCTCACTGCCTGTAATTAGCGCAGCGCAGTGCCGACTTCCTGGCAGGCTCTGCACGTGCAGCTGCGAACACGCCTGAGCTCATCCTTACACAAGATCTTAGCCCGGACCACCCTCCAGGAGCAAGGCCGCTTGGAAGCCATCTCATCATCCCTGCTCTCCAGTATCCACTCCAGCCCAGCACCACCTAAGCCTGTTTGACCCCCCTTGGCGTACGCCCGGTCGGGTCCACCGAATCCGGTAAGCCTCCCTGTTATTATTGGTGGTGTGTGGGCTCTCCTTCATAGAGGATTTACATCACGGGCTCACCATCCGGTCCAGAGGACTACACATTGTTTATAGAGACATTATTGTCAGCATTTGAACTTTGATTCATTTGTGTTTCATCATACACATTTGTTTCCCCCTCCTTTCCCAATTGAGCGCTACACTGAAGTTGTTTTTTTGATGCTGCTTACACAAGATCTGTGGCTGATTAAGGTGGTATTTAAACTCACTTGGTGCCTTATCTGCATTAAATTAGCCTCAGAACCTGTGCAATTCCTATGTATTTGGGTTTAAAGGGATGAGGTGGCAACCCTAATACCAGTGTTTCTCAACTCCAGTCCTCAAGGTGCCCTAACAGGTCATGTTTTCAGGATTTCCCTCAGATGAATTGGCTGTGGTAATTACTAAGGCAGTGAAATTGATCAAATTACCTGTGCAAAATAATGGTAGGCCTGAAAACATGACCTGTTAGGGCGCCTTGAGGACTGGAGTTAAGAAACACTGCTATATAGAATGGTCAAAAACAGCAAAACAAAAAAAGAAACATACAAATAAATCCTTGCCAACTTGGCCACTTACTACATACACAGGCTGCCTGGCTATCAGCTAGGTGTAGCCTTGTGCTGCCCTCAGCACCTATCTCCCTGTTAACCACTTCAATACCAGGCACTTAGACACCTTCCTGCCCAGGCCAATTTTCAGCTTTCAGCGCTGTCGCAATTTGAATGACAATTGCGCAGTCATGCAACACTGTACCCAAACAAATTTTTTTATCATTTTGTTCCAACAAATAGAGCTTTCTTTTGGTGGTATTTGATCACCTCTGTGGTTTTTATTTTTTGCGTAACAAATAAAAAAAGAACGAAAATTTTGAAAAAAAAACATGTTTTCTTTGTTTCTGTTAAAAATGTTTGTAAATAAGTACGTTTTCTTCTTCAATGACTGGCACTGATATGGCTGCACTGACAGGGCACCAATGAGGTGGCACTGATGAAGTGGCACTGACGGGCACTGATGATGGGCACTGATAGGCGGCACTGATGGGCACTGATAGGTGGCACTGGTATGCGGCACTGATGGGCACTCATAGGTGGCACCGATGGGCACTCATAGGCAACACTGTTGGGCACTCGTAGGTGGCACTGAAGGGTACTTATGGGTGGCACTGATAGGTGGCATGGATGGGCACTGATGGGCATGGATGGCCACTGACAGGTAGCACCGATGGACACTGATGGGTAGCACTGATGACACTGATTGGTGACACTAATGGGTGGCATTGCTGGGCATCACTTAAATATGGTGCCAATCAGTGCCCTGCAGCTTGTAAACAGTCAGCTCATATGGAGGTACAGGCTGAAAGCTGCAGGGCTTCTCTGCAGGAATCTGGCATTGCACTCCCGATCCACTGATCACAGATGCAATGCTTTCCAGGCTCCTTAAGGAAAAAATAATTAATGCATTAATTAATGCATTAATTTTTTTCCCTGCAAAAATATGTGCACTTTATTATTTTTTCCCAAAAGGTGAACTTATTTTTTGTCTTTCAGGGTTGATGAATGACGTGTAATACTTGTCTTACTCCTCCCTCCAGCAAGCTCTGGAGCTCTTCTTTGCTCTGCCTTGTTGGGACATTATAGAGGAGACTGCAGAGGACTAGTTGCAAAGATGGAGGGAACCTGCCAGATATAAAGAGTAAGGTAATGTTATACCTTATTCTTTATACAGTAGAATTACCAAGCATTTAATTGCATCCTGAAATTAAAGAAAAAAACAAAACAAAAAAACAACTCCCTTGCAGTGACTCCCCATTTATCTAAGGTGTTTGCCAGTAATGAAATCAACACAGTAAAAATGCATCTGTTATCCATAACAAGTAAAGGCTATCTATATTATGGGCTTAGATAATATACTGAAAAGTGTAGCACATCAGTTTACTAGGCTAGATAACAGGTACATTTTATTTATTGGATTTGCTTTTAGTGTAGCCAGAGATTCTTGAAAGTGATGTGCAAATGAAGTGTATAACTGTAAGGGGCATACCTCCAGACTAGTAAAAAAGAAATAATTGTTGTGTAGCTTGCAGTAACCAATTACATTGTTTTTTAAACACACAAGAAAAAGTGGCAGCAGAAAGATTCATGTATCTGGGAATAAATAATGGATAGACTGAGCTCCTATTTAAAGCTTAGTCCCAACGAACATAATTCTAAAACACAGAAAATACAGTGGTGTGAGGTCTGAGCAGGGAAAAAAAACAGTCAGGTTTTAAACTCTTGTCTGTGGTGAGCAAGTAGAGAAATCAACACGTTTCATAAAACCTCCAGTAAAACACAGCTCACCATCTGCAAAACAACTCAGGACTATATATCCGTGAGTCTGTTTTGTTTTACCAAAGCCAAACTCTCCATATAAACCCTAAGTACCTTCATAAAAATTTGTAAGACTAATGTATGGGAATATGCCAATAAGGTAGACATCAAACACACCTATGCTTCAAGGTCCAGCAAGCTAACAAAACACATTATCCCTCCTAAGTGAGACATGCATAATATTATATATCATATTTGGTCTCTAACAAATCAAAATATCATTTTGTTCTATAATATGCTGGTTGTTTTGTTGGAGCAAACACTTCAACACCGCTTCATTCCCCTCAGACTTTTTAATAGGTTGTGTTAATTCTGATATCACCCACCCCAGGGATCATAAAATGGCTGTATTTGCAGCTCTGGGCTACTGTTTACCACTGGAACTGTGAAGGAATGCTAAGATTCATTTCTGAAAGCTGCTGACTCTGACATATCAGATTGGACTTACAGTGGTCTGCAATCAAAGTAGACTCTTCAAGGAATCAAGGACCAGGAGATCTTTGCTTAAAGTGGTTCAAAAGCTAAAAAGGTTTTTTACCTCAATGTATTCTCTGGATGCCAGGCTCAGGAACGAGTCCACATGAGTGCTGCTATAGCAAGCGACTTGCTATGGGGACACTCAGAGAAAAAATGGAGCCCAGATTGCCGGTGGGGGACCCCAGAAGAGGAGATTTGGAGCCACTCTGTGCAATACATTGCAGAGAGCAGGTAAGTATATCGTGCTTGTTATTGTAATAAAAAAACAAAAACTCCCATGGGAGTCTATGCTTCTTCCTGTCCCGACCGCACTGTCTGCTGGGAACACACAGCTCCCAGCAGAGAGCGGGGACCACTAGGGACGCGCAGTGTGACTCGCGCATGCGCAGTAGGGAACCGGGAAGTGAAGCCGCAACGCTTCACTTCCTGATTCCCTCACCTAGGATGGCGGCGGCAGCTGCCGAGAACCGAGCGGGTTCTCGGCGTCCCCTGCCGACATCGCTGGACCCCGGGACAGGTAAGTGGCAATGTATTAAAAGTCAGCAGCTGCAGTATTTGTAGCTGCTGGCTTTTAATATTTTTTTTTTTTGGCGGTGTGGGTGAACCCCCGCTTTAAGCTGAGCAATCTTCTGCCTCTGTGGGATGCTGCTGTATTGTAAACTCTGTTACATTTGTAGCGCTGACAACCTTTGTTTCTAGCCCTATGTGTATTATACAGTACATAGGTTGTGTTAGTGCCATCTTGTGGACAATTGAGAAAGTACAATACGTTTATGTTTCATGATCAAGGGAAATGACATGGAAGTGATTCATTGTTTACTTGGGAACTTTAGCTCTGACCCACCCACAATGCTCCTGGACAAGGGGAGAACTGAACTGCATTGTGGGAGGATATAAAAGGGGAAGGAGCGGCCATCTTAGGTCTCTTGTTCCTGGGACGCATGGCCTGCCAGTGAATGTTCACTAAATTAGAAAATGTGATTAAGGCTGAAATCTCAAATGTCCGAGCTGACATGGGACACCTCCTCCGCCGGGTGGAGGAGGTAGAAGAGGTCTCAGTGACTCAAACCAAAGAAATCTCGGACCTAAAAGAGCAGGTCAGGAAAATGTGGAATGAAAATCGTTCAGTGACGTTCAGATTGGAAGAACAAGAGAACCAAAGCCGGCGACAAAATTTACGCATCAGATTTATCCCGGAACAACAAAATTAGGATCTGGGGGAGAAGATGAAGAAGATTTTCAACCCTATTCTGGGGAGGCGAGAAGAAGAAGCCTTACGGATTGACAGGGTACATAGAATAAGAAGGCCCCCTCATATAAAGCAAGAAACCCCAAGAGACGTGATCGTCAAATTTCATTTGTATGAGGACAAAGAAAGAATTTGGAAGAACCTAAAGGGGGCTCCCCCAATAAGTTTTGAAAATAAAGATTTGCAGATATTTTCAGATCTATCAGCGGGAACTCTGGCGCGGAGAAGACAGATGAGACCAATTCTAGATCAACTAAGGAGATTAAATCTCAAATATAGCTGGGGTTCCCAACATCCCTGATAGTCATGAAGGATGGAAGATCATGCAGGATGAGATACTTGGAAGAGACTCAGGACTTCTGTAACAGTCTGGGCATTCCCATCCCTGATATGTTACAATCATAGAGGAGATGGGGATTTAGGGGCGGGGTGGGGAGTGGGGGAGATACCACTCGTTTTTTGTTTTTTTTTCTCCCCTCTCCCCCCCTCCTCCCCCCCCTCCACATCTTGGGAGGTATAGGCATAAATGTGAATGGACTCAAGTTGTATCTGGACAATGAAATGGTGATTAGGTTGGGGCAGGTCATCTGTGGTCTCTCCCTAAATATACAGGGTCTGGGCAGGGGAGGGGGGTTTGGAGGTGGGGGGGTAATACCGGGATGGGGCGCACTAAATTTACGCCTCCTTGTGCCTCTCTCTCCCTAGGGAGGGGCGGGCACTGGATGCTGGCGCTGGAGCTACACCCCGGGGGAGGAGCCCCATAGTCTGAAATGGGAGTAGTTCCATGCTTGTGGGCTCGGGGTGATATTTTTGCCAACGGGGGGGGGCGAGGGGGGGGGAGGGGGGAGGTGATGGGAGGGATGAGTGTGGGCAGGGGGCGGGAGGGGGGGGTTGGAGAGGGGGGGAGGGGGTCACTGCAGGATGTGCGTAGAGGAGCATGGGGTATGGTAGAACGACCGGGTAATAGTCATGCCAGAGCTTAGATTCATCTCCTATAATGTGAAAGGGTTAAATTCGCCCAGGAAAAGACATAAAATATTAAGGGAACTGGATCACCTGCGGGGTGATATAATTTTCCTACAAGAGACACACCTGACCTTGGACACTAGAATAAGGCTATTTTCTCCTAAGATTCCTCAATGGCTGTATGGAGACTCTCCTGACAGGGGGTCGAAGAAAGTTGCTATAGGGTTTTCAAAGGCTTCAAATTTTTCACTAAGGGATAGAGCGATAGACCCCGAGGGCCGTTATATCTTTTTAAAAGGTAATATTGGATCTAGGGTGATTACACTAGCAAACGTTTATTGTCCTAATAGGAACCCCACGGTTTTTCTGGGACAAGTATTAAAGAAGCTGTCGGAATTCGGGGAGGGGGAGGTAGTTTTGGTAGGGGACTTAAATTTCTGCGTTGACCCTGATCTGACGGTACGTCCCGGGCCCAGGGGATAGGGAAGGCGTCATTAGGAGCAATTAGGCGGAAGCTGCATCGTTGCCAGTTAATGGATGTGTGGAGACTGCAACACCCCAAAGAGAGAGATTTCACCTTCTTCTCCCCTGTGCACGGGACCTACTCCAGATCAGATTATTTTTTGTTGACCATAGTTTACTGGAATGGGTCGAGGAAACAAGAATAGAAATAATGTCCCTTTCCGATCACTCTCCGGTCACGATGAGGGTGAAGATCCCAGAAGTGCAGGGGCGGCTCTTCTCATGGAAATTGAACGAGGACCTGTTGAGGGACCCTAAAGTGGTAGAGCGACTCCAAGATGAGGTGGATTTCTTCTTTAAATCAAATGACACGGGTGATGTGTCATCGTCCATACTATGGGAAACACACAAAGCTTTCATCAGGGGGATCCTTATTTCAATAGGAGCAGGATTGAAAAAAAAGAAAAGAGAAGAAAGAGGAAAGCTGATAGGGGAAATTTTTTCCCTAGAGCAAGCACATAAAAAAGCAAAGGGTCAGGACCAGGATGGTTATCACCTATTAGTCGCTAAGAGGGAGGAGTTAAGGGACATGATGGAGCAGGAGGCTAAGAGAGCTACAAATGTTATAACCAGGAACAACTACTATTGGGCAAATAAGCCTAGCAAACACCTGGCTAGACTAATAAGGAAAAAAAGAAGCAGGAACTTTACAGAGAAAGTATTCAACAAAGGAGGGGAAGCAATAGTGACGAGTATGGCTATTGCAGACGAGTTCAAAAAGTTCTATGGTGATCTTTACTCGATAGGGCAACAGGGGTCGGGGGATAGTGCCCGGCTAGATAGGGGCAAGGAATTTTTAAAAGGAGCGGGATTAGCGGGGCTGCCTTCTGAGGATAGGGACCTCTTAGATAAACCCATTGAGGAAGAGAAAATACTAGTTGCCCTGAGGGACTCCCCGAAGGGAAAAAGCCCAGGTCGAACGGTTTCACCTCCATTTATTTAGAGAAAATGAAACATATTTTAGTCCCTAGGCTGTGCCGGTACTGGAATGAAATTGGTTCCGGATGTGGAATGGTTGCCGATGCACTGACCGCCACGATCACATTGATCCGGAAAGAAGGGAAAGATGCTGGGGTGTGTTCAAGCTACAGACCAATTTCACTGCTGAATGCAGATGTCAAGTTTTATGCAAAAGTGTTAGCTAATAGACTGAAAGGGAAAATTACAGCATTAGTACATCCGGACCAGGCAGGTTTTGTTCCCTGTAGACAGTGTAGGGACAATGGGGTGCGGGCGGTGCTGCTGTCAGAATTCTGCAAACACGGCGGGCCCCCAGCTCTATTCCTGTCAGTCGACGCTGAAAAAGCGTTTGACAGGGTAGACTGGGGGTTCATGATAAATATCTGGAAGCTCTGGGGTTTGGCCCGAGGTTTATTTCCTGGGTCAGGGTTCTTTACAGCAGCCCTGCAGGGGTGGTAAGAGTCAACGGGGCCATCTCAAAACCTTTCAGGATGTTCAACCGAACAAGGCAGGGATGCCCTCTTTCCCCGCTCCTGTTTGTTTTGTCCCTCGAACCTCTCTTGTCCGCTATTCGTAATAGCCCTGATTGCAGGGGTGTAATGGTGGGAACAGAGGAACATAAATTAGCGGCATTCGCCGATGACGTTCTGTTCTTCATTACAAACCCCAGAATAACCCTCCCCAATGTGCTCCGGATCATCAGAAAATATAGAGACATCTTAAATTTTAAAATAAATTCCAAGAAGTCCGAAAGTTTAAATATTAACTTGGGCAAGCAAGAAGAAGAGCATTTAGCCGCAGCTTTCACTTTCACTTGGAAAGGGGAAATTAAGTACTTGGGGATTAAATTAGCCAATACTTTTAATAAATTGTTTCTAAAAAACTTTATTCCATTTTTAGATGAGACTAGGCAAGAAGTGAGAAGATTACGTACTAGGCCTCTCTCGTGGTTTGGGCGAGTAAATGCGATCAAAATGAGTCTAACGCCTAGACTTCTGTATAAATTCCAGATGTTGCCTATTCCTCTACCAAAGTATTATTTAAAAGCTCTTAGGAGTATAATTAGCGAAGCTGTCTGGGGTGGCAAAAAACCTCGTATCTCCTACGCAATTTTGAGTAGGTGGAAAAAAAAAGGTGGAATAGCTCTACCAGACTTCAATAGGTACTACATTTCTGTAGTGCTATCACGGGTCACGGAATGGTGTAAAAAAGGATCGGATAAGCGTTGGGTCAATATCGAGCACGCGTTGAGTAATACTAATTTGGACACTTACTTTAGAACCCCCCAAAATTCAGAGCACTTAGCACGAACACATCTTTGTTAACGTATAACACTTTTAAATATTGGGACATGGTGCACACTCAGCACAAATGGTCATACAATTCACCACTGATACACATGAAAAACAATTTTTTTTTTGAACCAGGGAGGAGGGAGGTGGGAGGGAATTGGTTGAAAGAAGACTCTATTCAATTAAATAATTTTATAAATAAGGGGCGAATACGCACATTTTCTGAACTAAGTTTAGAATCTGAGTCATGGGTTATGAATGGGTGGAGGTATCTCCAGCTCTCCCACTTCATTGGGAGTCTACCAAAGCCTCTCAGGAGTATAGAGGAGCTCAGACCGTTTGAACAGCTCTGTACGAAGGAGCAATCAGGCGGTGTCATAACTCAAATATATAAGATCCTGGGATCAGAGCAGGAGCTGGAGGTACCCCCATACATCAAAAGGTGGGAGCAGGATTTGGGGTCACATTGTAATAAAACTATGATAGACAAAATTTTGAGGCTGGTTCATTATCTAGCAGCAGATACTAGAAGAACAGAAATTCACTATAAATGCATTGCAAGATGGTATGCCACCCCAGACAGGGTAAGCAAAATGGATAGGACGAAATCAATAACTTGTTGGAGGGGGTGCACAACTCCAGGAACAATGGCCCATATATGGTGGGAGTGTCCCACCATCAAAATATACTGGAAAAAATTTTTGGGACTGATAAAGGACATTACGGGGAGGGAATTAGCAGAGGACCCGTGGGTCTGTCTTTTCCACGGGACCTCGGAATCAGTAAAGAGTTATAAATCCTTTCTGGTCCCCATAATGTTAGATGTAGCTAAGAGACAGATTGCATCGAATTGGCTGACCACCTCGAGCCTGTACACTCGAGATGGGCTTTTCGGCCTTAATGAAGTATACAATGTCGAGTGTATGGACAGAGGTGGAGCCGATCCTGTGGAGGAAGACCATTCAGGGAAATGGGCAGTATGGATTAAGTTTAAAAGGACTTGGAGCTATCTAAAGGAGATTCTTAGTCAGGCATAATTAGGCAGGTATCCTTTCTATTTAGCTGGGAGACCAGGAAGGAAGGCGTCCTCTGCAAGCAGTGTCCTGCAGGGAAGGGTGGGTAGGGGGGAGGGGGGGTAGGGGTCAGGAGGATGTGGGGGATAATCATTATATTTTTATATATTAATGTGGTTTTGTATTATGGAATATCCCCGGTGGGAAATGCATTGTTATGAAAAATGATAAAGAATTAAAAAAAAAAAAAGGGAGACAAGAAAAAAAGTTTAGGAGAAAACATATGTTATTTTCTAGTTTAAAGTGTAACTGCTTATTCACAATGGAGTATAGTCTCCCCACAGGACTCAGTGAAAATTGTTATTTGCACATGGGCCCCCCAAGGAAAAAGTGTTGACAGAGGACAGGGCAGCACTGAGGAGGCCACGCATCTAAGTCCTTGATGAAGTAGGAACAAGTGAAAATAAGCTGGGGAGTGAGGGCTGGAGGCTAAGCAGAAAGTGTAACTGTATTGAGAGTCTTTAAAGAGGAACTTAACTGTATCTGAGCACCGCAAACTGAAAACACTATTTTAATTTTTTTGTAACATTTACAGTAAACTCATCCATCCATGTCTCCAGTCTTCATTTTGTAGAGAAATCACCTTGAAAAACATGCTCTATCATTTTTAACCGTGGCTATCTTGAGTAAGGGCAGATGATTCATGTAGAATTTACTTCCTGGAATCCAACTGCCCTTAGCACAGACATGCAGGCAGGTGGGCATGCTTCACTAAGAAAGCCACTCCTTCCCTCCTCCAGATGAAAAACAACATAGCCATGAAGACTCCTGTCATGATTCCTGGCCATGACATCATTTTGGCCTAGACCAGAAACTCGGAAGCAACTTAAACAAACAAAAGTTTAAAACAAGTAAATATAATATGCCTCCCTATCATTTAAGGATGATAAATAGTTAATATGGATTACTTCTGCTTTGAGTAAAAGTTTTTTTTTTTTATGTAGCAGGCAGTAATAGCAATGAGATTAGCACTATACATGCTGTACATAATCAAATACACACATAGTACACACAGTGCCTTGCAAAAAGTATTCATACCCTTTGAAATTTTCCACATTTTGTCATGTTACAACCAAAAATGTAAATGTATTTTATTGTGATTTTATGTGATAGACCACCACAAAGTTGCACATAAGTGTGAAGTGAAAGCAAAATGATAAATGGTTTTACTTTTTTTTTACAAATAATTATGTGAAAAGTGTGGCATGCATTTGTATTCAGCCCCCAGTTAATACTTTGTAGAATCACCTTTCAGTGCAATTACGGCTGCAAGTCTTTTTGGGTATGTCTCTACCAGCTTTGCACATCTAGAAAGTGACATTTTTGCCCATTCTTCTATGCAAAATAGCTCAAGCTCTGTCAGATTGGATGGAGAGGGTCTGTGAACAGCAATTTTCAAGTCTTGCTACAGATTCTCAGTTGGAATTAGGTCTGGACTTTGACTGGGCCATTCTAACACATGAATATGCTTTGATATAAACCATTCCATTGTAGCTCTGGCTGTATGTTTAGGGTTGTTGTCCTGCTGGAAGATGAACCTCTGCCCCAGTCTCAAGTCTTTTGCAGACTCTAAAGCCTCATACCCACGATCGGATTGTTGGCCAACAAAACCGTGGAATTTTGTCTGAAGGGCGTTGGCCCAAACTTGTCTTGCATACACACGGCCACACAATTGTTGGCCAACAATTATGAACATAGTGACGTACTATGTTGTTTTTCAGCTCTTTAGCGCCACCCTTTGGGCTCCTTCTGCTAATTTTGTGTTAGTAGAAGTTTGGTGAGTGTTGATTCGCACTTTTCAGTTCACACTTTTCAGTTCGTTTCTGAACGGCCATTCGTCAACCAGCCATGTTGCGGAATCCGAGGAGATAACGTGTTATTTATTATTGGCCTTGGAGTTATTGCTTTGACATTATTTTTTTGGTTGAATAATGATTTGATTTTGTATATCTTCTATATTTTTGAATGCATAGAATGCACTTTTTGGTTAAGTTCTATTGGCAGATAGCATGTCTAATTTTATTTGTTTTCTTTTTTTAATACACAATAAAAAAATTGTGGAGAATAATACTTGGCTATGTGTTTTACTTCAATTGACAGTTTGGGAGTAGGCAGTTACATTTTAAAAAATACAATGTAAAATTAACAAGGGACACCAACATAGTTGTATCTTTGATCTTAAAAACTACGGGATAATGGTGTTGTGGTAACTTGCACAAATAAAAAAAAAAAAACATAATAATATTATTCTTGATATCACTAGAAAAAAAAGCTTTTGAAAATTTGTTTGCAATAACTCCATCAGTATCACCAGCAAAGCAGCTTCATTATTATCCCATTAAAGAAGAAGAGAATTGTGCGCTGCATTTGGAGATTCCATAATTTGCCACGTCACAAATGTTAATTCTCCATTACAAATGCTAGTTTACAAGACTGACCGCTTCTGCGTCCGAGCATGCGTGTTTGTACTTTGGACTTTTGGCCAATGGACTTGTGTACACACGATCGGATAATCCGAAAACACACATTTGTTGGCGGAAATTTTGAAAACATGCTAGCCAACATTTGTTGGCGGAAAGTCTGACAACAATTGTACGATGGAGCATACACATGGTCGGCTTTTCAGGTTTTCTTCTAAGACTGCCCTATATTTTGCTCCATTCATCTTCCCATCAACTCTGACCAGCTTCCCTGTCCCTGCTGAGAAAAAGCATCCCTACAGCATGATGCTGCCACCACCATGTTTCACGGTGGGGATGCTGTGTTCAGGGTGATGTGCAGTGTTAGTTTTCTGCCACACATAACGTTTTGCTTTTAGGCCAAAAAGTTCACTTTTGGTCTCATCTGACCAGAGCACCTTCTTCCACATGTTTGCTGTGTCCCCCACATGGCTTCTCGCAAACAGGACTTCTTATGGTTTTCTTTTAACAATGGCTTTCTTCTTGCCACTCTTCCATAAAGGCCAGATTTGTGGAGTGAATGACTAATAGTTGTCTTGTGGACAGATTCCCCCACCTGAGTTGTGAATCTCTGCAGCTTCTCCAGAGTTACCATGGGCCTCTTGGCTGCTTCTCTGATTAATGCTCTCCTTGCCTGTCAGTTTAGGTGGACTGCCATGTCTTGGTAAGTTTGCAGTTGTGCCATATTCTTTCCATTTTCAGATGATGGATTGAACAGTGCTCCATGAGATGTTCAATGGGAGATGGGATTTTTTTTATAGCCTAACTCTGCTTTAAGCGTCTCCACAACTTTCTCCCTGACCTTTCTGGTGTGTTCCTTGGCCTTCATGATGCTGTTTGTTCACTAAGGTTCTCCAACAAACCTCTGAGGACTTCACAGAGCAGCTGTATTTATGCTGAGATTAAATTACACACAGGTGGACTCTATTTACTAATTAGGTGACTTCTGAAGACAATTGGTTCCACTAGATTTTAGATAGTGGTATCAGAGTAAAGGGGGCTGAATACAAATGCACGCCACACTTTTCACATATTCATTTGTAAGAAAGTTTGAAAACCATTTATCATTTTCCTTTCACTTCACAATTATGTGCCACTTTGTGTTGGTCTATATCACATAAAATCCCAATAAAATACATTAAAGTTTTTGGTTGTAACATGAAAAAAATTGGAAAATTCCAAGGGGTATGAATACTTTTTCAAGGCACTGTACTGTATAAATATACTGTAGCAGGGTGACCAAAATGGTGTTTTATGCCAGATTTTGGGAGAAGCAAGCACACTAATGGCTCAGGTGGGTGCTGGCTTCATATTGGAGCCATAATTAGAGCTCAGGGCTCCACCCCCTCGAGGAGGTCAGTGTGTGAAGGGAGCTGTGAGATGCTGGTGCACCATGCTATCCAGTTTGGGACAGACCAAGGCCAAAGCCTGAGATAGAGAGTCCAGGAGGGACAAGCTCAGCTAGGGGGCTGCAAGGAAAGACGCAAAGCTAAGATACATCATGCATGTAAACACTTGGATGTGTTTGATGGTCAGAAAGACCAAAAGGTGTTTGGTGGTCAGGAAGACCCTGCAGATGTACTTGGAGTAGTAAAGCTGCCGCAAGAGAGCCAGGGGACATGGTATGTCTTTGCAGAGATCGTGAGAACCCCCTGTGTGGGAAGATCTATCTGTATGAATTTTGACTTGCATTTAAATAAAAGTGGGCTGCCATGCCCTAAAATACAGTTTGGGACTGGCGCAACTCATTGTAAACGCACCACACACTTGAGTTTAATTACCCCAATCTTATAATATATATATATGGTAATATTTCATAGAATAATATAAGAAGTTAGTGTTATGGACAAATGTGGTGTCAAATTTGTATAAGAGTAACAATGTCTGAACAGGCATCATAGACCTGTACATGTGAGGAATTAACACCCCACCGCTAATGAGTCTCTGATAGGATTCTGTAGGCTTGCCACTACAAATAAAGGTGAACACCTCGCAAGCCATCAAAAGAATGCTCCGAGACTTTGTGATTGCAAATTAGAAAAGAGAAAAAAAAGTTGGTCAACCTTGAGGCACTGAACTGTCTGGAATCATATGTCATTTGACAAAGATCAGAGAAAATATGTTTCATCTCTCATAAAATCTAAAATATTAATCATGAGGAGATGAGATTTTTTTCCTTATTACTATGGATTCATGTATTATGAGTGGCACATACAAAATGGCCTTATAGAACCTTCTAAGGACTGACTAAAGGGATATAACGACCCTTGCCCACAATATGTATTTTGCGTTTGGACTGTGATCAGGATAATGCTTTGGAGTTGTAAATTCTAAACCTGACCCAGCCATCGTATTCTATGAATATTTCGGAGTCAAGAACTTTCCTCACACCCAGCAGGGTATCACCACCAAAGGTAATGGGCCAAAGTGGGAAGAGTCTGTCCCACATCTCTACCCCCAATAAATTAAGTGACCCTGAACAGTGTATTTTGTCTGGAGCTTGTTGCTTGCTCAGTGCAATTCCTGGCTTTACCCAATGTGCTCCCAACAATAGGATGCTACTCAAACTGTAAAGTTTACTTCTATTTTTCTCCCATTTTTATATGATAGCAAATAGACAATATCTCAATTAGACCCTTTTCCCACTGAGGCAGTTTTCAGGCGTTTTAGCGCTAGAAACTGCCTCTAAATAACGTCTGAAAACCGCCTCCCATTCATGTCAGTGTCTTTTTCATACTGGGGTGATGTGCTTGCAGGACGTTAGGAAAAGGGGGGGAGGGGAGAGGAAAAAATTAAATATAGCATCGAACAGACAGGATCCCAGCAGTTACAAAAAAGACAACATCTGGGGAGACTCCAGAAACTCAACCCACGGGGGCCCAGACTTCCCAGAAGTTGCATTCACCATTGTTTGCTATCCTTACTAGCTCTTCCATCCGCATTATATGGTTCATCTCTACTACCCATTCCCGTATTGTTGATGTTGTTTGGGATTTCCAATATCTTGGAATTAAGGCTCTTCCTGCCATCAAAAAATGTAAATATTCCCTTTTTAATTGATTTTATTGACCCAGGAATTAAAGAGAAAAGCGCTACCTCGGGAGTCTCCTGTCAATTTTTACCAGTGACCACATGACTTAGTTTAAATATAGCTGACCAAAATGGTTTTATTTTTGGACAAGACCACCATAAATGCAGTAATGTACTTCTCGATTTACCACATCTCCAGCATAGGTCAGACATAGCTGAATTTATTTTATTTAATAAGACCGGACCGCGATACCATCTCGTCATAATCTTATAGTTACGTTCCTGTGAATAAGACGGCAAAGTTATTTTAAAAGTGAGGAAGAACACCTTATCCCAATCTTCATGGGACAAATTTTTACCTAATTCTCACTCCCAGTCTCGGACATAGAAGGGACGATCTGTAAATGCGTGCGATAGTAAAATACCATAGGTTTTAGATCGGGGTCTCAAACTGGCGGCCCTCCAGCTGCTGTGAAACTACAAGTCCCATCATGCCTGTGCCTGTGGGAATCATGCTTCTAACTGTCAGCCTTGCAATGCCTCATGGGACTTGTAGTTTTGCAACAGCTGGAGGGCCACCAGTTTGAGACCCCTGTTTTAGATAATGCATGAGGGCATTTTGAGTCAGAGAGGCACATCTCCTCAAACTGAGTTAAGTCCCTACAGATACTTAAACTATTCAGCCCTTTATAGAAATGACATAGCTGGAAATATTAGAGCCATTAACCTGCCTTTGGGCGAGAGTGGGAACTTAGCTCATCCAGAGTTTTCAAGCCTCTGTCTGTACATGAATGACAATTAGAGGAAGGATGTAGTGATTGCCAGCAAAAAATTCTTCTGGCATACCTGGTGGGAACCCTGGGTTACCCAATATTGGAGTCAATGGCCCCGGGGCATGAAGATACATTGTATGTTGTGATAAATTTGCCCATACATATAACAAAGATGAAATCAAAGGCGTTACTTGTGTTGAACATGGCAGATCAATAGGGAGAAGCCATGGAAGAGAAGTCAGTGGTATAGACACTAAATCAGACTCAAGTGTAACCCATTGGTTGAGAGATTCATGGTGGAACCAATCCAGCACCCTACTAAGTAAAGCCGCTGCATGGTATAAAGTGCGGAAGGTCTGCACCGCCAGCATCTCTGCTCTTCACTAGGATTTCATATCTGAGTCTAGCCAGGAATCTAGGCCAAATATATTTTTGTAATATAGATCGAGCCGATCTGAAAAAAGGACGTGGAACCCCTATGGGATTGTTTGAAAAATATAAAGAAATCTAGGAAGAATGTCAATCTTAAAGAGTGACATCCGTCCCAGTCATGAGTGTCGCATTGGTGATCATTTTAAGATGAGATTGCATGATGTTCACAAGTGGCAGGTAATTGAGCTTGTACAATTTATAGAGCTGTCTGGGTATCTGAATCCCCAAATAATTGATAGAATACTGAGCCCATTGGACAAAAAATTATCAGCAAGAGAAACTTGAATGTCCTCCGCATGTGCAATATTTAGACAGTGTGATTTTGTCACGTTAATTTTAAAATTGCTTAGAGTACTGCAAAGTTCTAATTCCTTTAAAAGTGCCGGAAATGCAATTTTTGGATTAGTTATCTGGGCCGAGATTGTCCACAAACAAACTTATCTTGTATTGCTTACCAACAGTGTCAACACCATGCATTGAGTTGTTAGCAGGCAAAGCCATCGCCAAGTGCTCCATTGCTAGTATATACAGGAGTGGCGAAAGAGGACACCCCTAACGGGTTCCATTAGATAAATGAACCAGGTTCGAAAGTAGGCTATTCACTCTAATACAAGCAGATGGAGTGGAATACAAGGCAATCATTTTTTGAATTAAGCCTGGGGATAAACCTAGTTGTTCCAGTGTTGATTTCAAAAACTCCCAATCTAGGCGATAAAATGCGTTTTCCGCGCCTATCGAAAGAAGACACAATGGGACTTTTTATAGCTGGCAATGTGAGATAGGAAATAATATTTTAATAGTGTTATCCCTGGCTTCTCGAGATGGGACAAAGCCCACCTAATCCACCTGATCTAAACCATTAATAGAAGGAATAACTGCTTGTAAGCGATCTGCTATTATTTTAGCATATATTTTAAGGTCAGCATTTATTAAAGAAATTGGATGATAACTTTTTGCAGGATCTTTCTGGTTTGTATGGATAAGAGTAATATGAGCTTCCTGCGGTTGATGAGAGAAAGTACATGAATCTGAAATTGGTTAAATGTAGTGTCCAAAATTGATGATAAAAGATCCTGAAATTGTTTATAAAACACTGTTCAAAAGCCATCAGGACCTGGACTCTTACCCGATGGAAGTGCCTTAATTGTTTGTTGAATTTCCAGTATAGTGAAAGGCAAATTCAGTAAGTTAGCAGTTTCCTGATCTAATCTTGGCAGGCCGTATTCAAAATGTATTGGGCCAATATTTTGCGTCCCTTTGTGTTGGTAGGTACCATGAGGGGATTAGAAATGTTATAAAGTGTCCTATAATATTCTTGAAAAGCCTGAGCGATATCTTCCAAAGTATGTACCAAGCCCTTTTTAGGGCATCGAAGTTTGGGAATATAAGTACAATTTGGTTTAGTGCGAATTGACCTGGCTAGTGGTCTACCCGCCATATTACCAAATTCATACATAGTTCTGTGCATTCGGTCTTTATGTTTAAAGTATGCCATGTCAAGTATTTGTAAGAGATCTATATATTTCTTTTCTAATAGCTGAAATAAATGAGCCTCAAGTGAACGTTTATCGACAAGCTCAAGCTTATGAATTTCCTGTAGGAGCTGTTTAATCTCTGCAGATTGTGCTTTTTTTTTTTAAATATGCACCATCAGAAATGAGGATCCCACTTATAAAACACTTCAAAGCCTCCCATTAAAGTGGTTGTGCTGTCGTATCCCGCATGTGATCTGAGGAAAACTGAGAAACCGTTCGTCTAACTGCCGCGCATGCCGTTACCTGTTATCAGCATGAGTCACTTCTGATGGGTTTTACTTCCTCTTTATGTCCCTGCAAAGGTAAAGCATAATGGGCTACTATGCATCACATAGTAGCCCATTATGTGTTACTTACCTGAAACCAAAGCCTGCAATGTCACCGCTGTCCCCATTAGCAGCGAGCGTCCATCTTCACCCCTCTTCCTTCCGGGGCCGCAAACTCCGGCTCTGTGACTGGCCCGGGTCACGTGATGTCACTTTTGCGCATGTGCGCGGGAGCCATTAGTCATGGCATGACCCTCTTTAGAAATGGCACAATCTGCCCTTTCCAAAGTGTGCATGCGCAGTAAACATTGGCGCAGTAAAGTTCCTCCACCCCAAACTTGCTCATCTATGTTTTTATGGACCTTGCTTTGTGCACTGATGCGCAGTCATGTTGGAACAGGAAGGGGCCATCCACAAACTGTTCCCACAAAACTGTCCAAAATATCTGGGTATGCAAA
Organism: Lithobates clamitans; assembly: GCA_037952925.1. Taxonomy (NCBI): domain Eukaryota; kingdom Metazoa; phylum Chordata; class Amphibia; order Anura; family Ranidae; genus Lithobates; species Lithobates clamitans. The sequence goes on from JBBGZY010000438.1 coordinate 19,117,285, forward strand.
ATAAGAGTTCCCTTCACTGGGAATAAGGGGCCAAGCCCAATCCCTGAAGAAGAACCCCACACTGTAATCCCCCTCTCCACCAAATAGGACTGAGAGCCAGGCCTTCTTGTCCAACATCAGTGCCTGACCTCACAAATGTGCTTCTGAAGAATGGTCAAACATTCCCATAGACACACTCCTAAACCTTGTGGACAGCCTTCCCATAAGAGTTAAAGCTGTTATAGCTGCAAAGGGTGGGTCAACTCAATATTAATCTCTACAGACTAAGACTGGGATGCCGTCCACCACTTCCCCCCCGCAGAGCGTCATTATGATGTCCTGGGCAGGTATCATTCAGATATAATTTTTTTCCACCGGTGATTCCCTGCACAGTACAACAATCATAGCGGCAGTCTCTATGACTCTCTGAGGCCCGGGTGCGTCGTTATGATGTCACGTCCGGCCTGCCAGTTGTAAGCACTGCCACGTACTCGGCTGGAAAGCCAAGATTTTTGGGGGGTTTTTTTATCTCAGGCTTTCCAGGCTGGAAGAGAGATGTTGGGTCTTATTGACCCCATCTCATTGACCCGCATGATATCGTATTGTTTGGGGGTTCTGAGTAATTTTCTAGCAAAAAAATGTATGATTTGTACATGTAGGAGTGGAGTGTGTATATATATATATATATATATATATATATATATATATATATATATTAGGGTTGTCCCGATACCGATACTAGTATCGGTATTGGCACCGATACCGAGCATTTGCCCAAGTACTTGTACTCGGGCAAATGCTCCCGATGCTTCCCCCGATACCTAGAAGACAGCTGTGATCAGCGCATGGGGGAGTTACAAGATTCTCCCCCAGCGGCTTTAGTGACATACAGCGGTGATCGCTCACTGCTGACTGTCACTGCATCCTCCTCGATGCCTCCTCCTTTCCTCTGTCCCCCTTCGCTGTCCCCCTCCATTCCGCCGTTCCTCTCTCCTTCTCTGTGCCTCTCCGCTGTCCCCTCCGTTCCTCTCTCCTTCTCTGTGCCTCTCCGCTGTCCCCCTCCGTTCCTCTCTCCTTCTCTGTGCCTCTCCGCTGTCCCCCTCCGTTCCTCTCTCCTTCTCTGTGCCTCTCCGCTGTCCCCTCCGTTCCTCTCTCCTTCTCTGTGCCTCTCCACTGTCCCCCTCCGTTCCTCTCTCCTTCTCTGTGCCTCCCCGCTGTCCCCTCTGTTCTGCTGTCCCCCTCTCCTTCTCTGTCCCCCTCCGCTCTCACCCTCAGTTGTGCCGTCCTCCTCCTCCTTCCTTTGTGAATGGATAGAGTCAGCTGACTCTGTCCATTCACATAACTGAAACATTGTAATCTCCTGTGATTACTATGTCTCAGTTTATGAATGGAGAGGAGCCGCTGTCTTCTCTCCATTCATTCTCAGTGCAGCTGAGGCTGCAGAGAAAGGGACTGGGGAATCTCTATCCTCGGTCTCTTTCTCTGTCTCAAGGTGGAGATATCAGAGGTCTGTTAAGACCCCTGATATCTCACCAAAGCCCCCCAACAGGGCTGATTAAAAAAATAACAAAAAAAACCACACACACATTGCAATAAAGAATAAAAAAAATATTATTGTAAAAAATAAAAATTGTAAATAAAAAAGAAACACACACACACATACACCGTTCACCCCCTCCCCCCCCCCCCCCCTAAAAAAAGAAAGCACTGTTAAAAAAAAAACACTGTCACGTGACATTAAAAAAAAGTATCGGTAATCGGTATCGGTGAGTACTTGAAAAAAAGTATTGTTACTTGTACTCTGTCCTAAAAAAGTGGTATCGGGACAACCCTAAGATATATATATATATATATATATATATATATATATATATATATATATATATATATATATATATATATATATATATGTATATGTGTGTGTGTTTGTATGTATGTGTGTATGTATGTGAGTATATATATATACATATATATATGTGTATATGTATGTATATATATATATATATATATATATATATATATATATATATATATATATATATATATATATATATATATATATATATATATATATGTATGTATGTATGTATATATATATATAAAAAAAAAAAAGACGGGACCAATGCTTCAATGCAATTCTTCTTTACTTAAAGTTTTCCAAAATACAGAAAGTGCAGGCGTGCAAGTAACTGTACAGTATCGAGCATTAACTGCTCTTCATCAGGCTTCTCTGGCTATGTGTGAAGACACTGATACAAGTTCTTTCCTTTATCCACAACCCAACAGGTACCACACGTGTATAATCTCATCATCACAATTGGCAGCAATCAATGATAATAGGATTAACCCAATCCAACTAATGGTAATGAAGAAAACCAGTGTATGCTGTGAATCAGTGAAATAGCATATACCGTATTTATCGGCGTATAACACGCACTTTTTTTCCCCTTAAAATCAGGGGGGAATCGTTGGTGCGTGTTATACGCCGATCCCCCACCGATTGTGAGCCTCTCGGCTGCTTTCGGGCATTCTCGGCGGCTTTCGGGGGTGTTCGCGTGAGCGGGCGAAAGCCGCCGAGAGCGGCGGAAAGCTGCCGAGGACGGCCGAGAGCCTCCTAAACTTGGGGTGCGTGTTATACGCCGATAAGTACGGTATACAAAATACTACATATATACATAAATACAATAGATATTCCGTATCCAGAACTCATATACCATCAGGATATTAAAATTAGCTGCATAAAATATTGTCAAAAAGTAATATTATATATATCTGTGTATATATATATATATATATATATATATATATATATATATATATATATATGTATATATGGCTTTTTTTCAGTGGGAACGCAGGGGAACGCAGTTCCGGCACCTCCAGCACTGAATGTATGTACTGGAAAGGGGTGCTGGAGGGTCTGTTGATGCTTGCTGCTGGGGTATCTATTATCGCTGGTGGGGATCTGTTTTGGAGTGGGTGTCTATTGTTGCTGGGTAAGTCTACTGTTGCTGGTGGGGGTCTTATCTTGCTGGGGGGTCAATTGTTGCTGGGTGAGATTTACTGTTGAGGGAGAGGCCTATTGTTGCTGGCTGCTGGAGAGTCTATTAATGCTGGCTGCTGAGAAACCGGTTTTTCTGCTAGGGGTCTATTGTTGCTGGGGTGGTATTTTGTTGTGGGGAGTCCATTGTTGCTGGGGGGGAACTCTTTTGTTGTGTGGGGGGTCCATTGTTGCTGGGTGAAAAGTCTTTTGTTGTGTGGGGGATCTATTGTTTCTGGGGAGATCTATTGTTGCTGCAGAAGGTCTATTGTTTCTGGGGTGGAGTCTATTGTTGCTGGGGTGGGGTCTATTGTTGCTCATTGCAAGGAATGTTTTAATATCTCTCTTGTTTTCATTACCAAATTTCATAAAAATCACAGAGTAGCACAAAATACTCAGTTCTGTATTCTCCGAAAGATGCTGGGAGGGGGTGGAATCAAGGGATGGTGCTCACAGATGGCTAGGGGGCATAGATGAAGTGTGACTCAGAAGGGTGGAGTTCCTGCATCTATTCTCTGAGAAAAAAAGCCCTGTATATGTATATATATATATATATATATATATATATATATATATATATATATATATACTGTATATATAATATCATACTCCAAAAAAGATCAGCTGCTGCTGAAGAATGTTGGTGATTAGGGATGAGCCGAACACCCCCCGGTTCGGTTCGCACCAGAACCCGCGAACGGACCGCAAGTTCGCACGAACGTTAGAACCCCATTGACGTCTATGGGACTCGAACGTTCGAAATCAAAAGTGCTCATTTTAAAGGCTAATTTGCATGGTATTGTCCTAAAAAGGGTTTGGGGACCCGGGTCCTACCCCAGGGGACATGTATCAATGCAAAAAAAACTTTTAAAAACGGCCGTTTTTTCGGGAGCAGTGATTTTAATGATGCTTAAAGTAAAAAAAAAAAAGTGAAATATTCCTTTAAATATCGTACCTGGGGGGTGTCTATAGTATGCCTGTAAAGTGACGCGTGTTTCCCATGTTTAGAACAGTCCCTGCACCAAATGTCATTTTTAAAGGAAAAAATCTCATTTAAAACTGCTTGCGGGTTTAATGTCATGTCGGGTCATGGCAATATGGATGAAAATCAGTGAGACAAACGGCATGGGTACCCCCCAGTCCATTACCAGGCCCTTTGGGTCTTGTATGGATATTAAGGGGAACCCCGCACCCAAATTAAAATAAGGAAAGGTCCCTATATACTCTGAACAGCAGTATACAGGCGGTGCAAACAAGACAGGGACTGTAGGTTTGTTGTTAAGTAGAATCTGTTTGTAATTTTGAACATTTTTAATGTGTTTAGCTCCAGCCAAAAAATCTTTTCTAAGCTTTTTGGAAAACATAGGGAAGGGTTATCACCCCTGTGACATTTGTTTTGCGTCTTTCCTCCTCTTCAGAAGATTTCACCTCACTTTTTTGTCCCAATGAAAAATGTTTTTTGAAAATTTGGGTTTTTTTGTGGAACAAGGATTGGAAAGCATCAGTGGAAAGGAGAAATTGTTTTCCCATATTAACTCTTACAGGAGAGAATTTCCCTTCCTTAGGGGTAGATTTCATCTCACTTCCTGTTGTCTCCTTCCGTTTGCAAGTAGGAGTCGTTTGTAAGTTAGATGTTTGAAAGTAGGGTCCTGCCCTATATACTCAGCAGAAATTTGGGCCTTAGGTGTTGCTGTGGCCAAAACACTGTAAGCCCTCACAGGGCCCTGCTGTGAAATATTAGATCAAGAATTGTAATTACATGCCCCTGTTGAACAGGAGCTGAAAAATTAGGCCTTAGGCACTGGTGCTGGTGCCACAACACTGCAACCCCTCACAGACACTCTAGTTGGAACGCAGGAACGAGCCCTGCTGCAAAGTATTGCATCAAAAATTGTAATTACACGCCCCTGTTAGACAGGGGCAGAAAAATTGGGTCTTAGGCACTGGTGCTGGTGCCACAACACTGCAACCCCTCACAGACACTCTAGTTGAAACGCAGGAACAAGCCCTGCTGCAAAGTATTGCATCAAAAATTGTAATTACACGCCCCTGTTAGACAGGGGCTGAAAAATTGGGTCTTAGGCACTGGTGCTGGTGCCACAACACTGCAACCCCTCACAGACACTCTAGTTGGAATGCAGGAACAAGCCCTGCTGCAAAGTATTGCATCAAAAATTGTAATTACACGCCCCTGTTAGACAGGGGCTGAAAAATTGGGTCTTAGGCACTGGTGCTGGTGCCACAACACTGCAACCCCTCACAGACACTCTAGTTGGAATGCAGGAACGAGCCCTGCTGCAAAGTATTACATCAAAAATTGTAATTACACGCCCCTGTTAAACAGGGGCTGAAAAATTGTGCCTTAGGCACTGGTGGTGGCGCCCAGAACCAAAAATGTTCTTACAAGCTATCAGCGTGATGATTGAGGAGGAAGAGGATAATTACTCAGGGATAGTCACTCAGCATCAGCATAGGCAGTCTTTGAAGGGATCTGAGATTTCAAAAAAAATTATTCGGTTACATCTGCATCAGGTGCTTGGTAGCTGGTGGTGATCCAAGACTGATTCATTTTTATGAAGGTCAGCCGATCGACCGAGTCGGTGGACAGACGCACCCTGTGATCGGTTACCACGCCTCCAGCAGCACTGAATGTGCGTTCCGAAAGAACGCTGGATGCAGGACAGGCCAGTAGCTCAATTGCATACTGTGCAAGCTCTGGCCAGTGATCCATCCTCAAGACCCAGTAACCCAGAGGATTTTCGGTGGGAAAGGTGTCCAAGTCTGATCTTGCCCCTAGGTATTCCTGCACCATGTAAAACAGACGCTGGCGATGGTTGCTGGAACCGATCATACCTTGGGGCTGCGGACCAAAAAATTGTCTGAACGCATCGGTCAGACGGCCACCTTCTCCACCGCTCCTTCTTTGACTGACCGAAGCCTCAGCAACACGTTGTCCAGAAACAGGAGTTTGTAACCTCCCAGTCTCTGGGAACGCGTTGCACAGACCTTTCTGCAAGGCCTCCCGAAGATGTTTCATCCTCTGCTCCCTCTGCGATGGCAAGATAAGGTCCGCAACCTTACCCTTGTAACGTGGATCAAGGAGGGTTGCCAGCCAGTATTGGTCCTTCTCCTTGATACCACGAATACGAGGATCCTTACGCAGGCTTTGCAGGATCAGGGAGGCCATGCAGCGTAGGTTTGCTGAGGCATTCGGTCCGGAGTCCTCTGGGTCACTAAGGACAACAACGTCCGCAGCCACCTCCTCCCAGCCACGTACAAGTCCATGTGTTCCTTGGGACTGATCCCTTAAAGACTGCTGATGCTGAGTGCCAGGCTCCACCTCCATACTGACACAATCTTCCTCCTCCTCCTCCTCCTCCTCCTCGTCCTCTTCCTGTGTGATCGGCGGGCACGCAGGAACACTGTCTGGATAAAGGGGGCCTTGAGAGCTAAGGAAGTCCTCCTCTTCCTGCCTCTGTTCTGCCTCAAGTGCCCTGTCCATTATTCCACGCAGCGTGTGCTCCAACAGGTGGACAAGGGGGACAGTGTCACTGATGCATGCACTGTCAGTGCTCACCATCCTCGTGGCCTCCTCGAATGGTGACAGGACAGTGCATGCATCCCTGATCATGGCCCACTGGCGTGGGGAAAAAAAACCAAGGTCCCCTGACCCTGTCCTGGTGCCATAGTCGCACAGGTACTCATTGATGGCCCTCTGCTGCGTGTGCAGCCGCTGCAGCATGGCCAACGTCGAGTTCCACCTGGTGGGCATGTCACAGATTAGGCGGTTCTTGGGCAGGTTAAACTCCTTTTGGAGGTCCGTCAGCCGAGCACTGGCATTATATGACCGGCGGAAATGCACACAGACTTTCCTGGCCTGCCTCAGGACATCCTGTAAGCCCGGGTACCTGCCCAAGAACCGCTGCACCACCAAGTTAAGGACGTGAGCCAAACAGGGCACATGGGTCAGTTGTCCCTGTCGGAGGGCAGAGAGGAGGTTGGTGCCATTGTCGCAAACCACCATTCCTGCCTTAAGTTGGCGTGGCGTCAACCACCTCTGAACCTGCCCCTGCAGAGCTGACAGAACCTCTGCCCCAGTGTGGCTCCTGTCCCCCAAGCACACCAGCTCAAGCACCGCATGGCATCTTTTGGCCTGCGTACTTGCGTAGCCCCTTGAACGCCTACGGAGCACCGCTGGTTCCGAGGAAGAGGCCATGGAGGAAGAAGAAGAGGAGGGGGTGGAGGAGAGAGGTGTGTCACAATCAGCATTTTGGAGGCGTGGTGGCGGAACAACCTCCAACACTACTGCACCTTGTCCTGCATCCTTCCCAGCTGCCAGCAGAGTCACCCAATGCGCCGTGAAACTTAAGTAACGTCCCTGTCCATGCCTGCTGGACCATGAGTCAGCGGTAATATGCACCTTACCGCTGACCGCCCTGTCCAGCGAGGCATGGACATTGCCTTCCACATGCCGGTAGAGAGCCGGAATCGCCTTCCGTGAGAAAAAGTGGCGTTTGGGTACCTGCCACTGAGGAACCGCACATTCCACAAACTCACGGAAGGGGGCAGAGTCTACCAACTGAAAAGGCAGCAGTTGAAGTGCTAGCAATTTTGCCAAGCTAGCATTCAACCGCTGGGCATGTGGATGGCTGGGAGCAAACTTCTTTCGGCGGTGCAGCAGCTGGGGCAGGGAAATTTGCCTGGTACAATCTGACGTCGGTGTACCAAAAGCAGATTGCCCATAAGTACTTGGCTGTGACACACCTAATTCTACACCTTCATTCCTCTCACTGCAGGTCGCAGAGAGGACTGAAGGTCTAGTGGGGTTGGAAATCTCAGCTGATGAGGAGCAAGGAGAGATCGTCTTTGTTCTTTGGTGTGGGTCTTTTAGATACGCTTGCCAACGAACTGCATGGCAGGTCAACATATGTCTGGTCAAGCATGTGGTACCCAAGCGGGAGATGTTTTGGCCACGCGAGATACGCTTGAGACATATATTGCAAATAGCAGCGGTGCGATCTGATGCACTCGTCTCAAAAAAGGCCCACACCAAAGAACTTTTTGAATAACGCGCAGAGACTGCAGCGCCCTGCACATGTGGAGCTTTGGGGTGTGATGCAGTCAATGTGCTGCCCTTAGGCTGGCCCCTGGAGGGCATCCTGCCTAGTTGGTGATGTGCCACCTCCTCCTCCTCCTCCTCCTCCTCCTCCTCCTCTCTCCTATCAGGCACCCACGTTGAGTCAGTGACCTCATCATCCCCTCCCTCCTCATCACTGGAGCAAACCTGGCAGTATGCTGCAGCAGGGGGAGCATGACTGCCAGATTGCTGTCCTTCTTGGGCACCCCCTCTGTCCGTGCTCATGTTACTGCCTTCATTGAGCTCAGTATCATCATCAGAGCCTTCCAAACGCTGGGCATCCTCCTGGAGCATGTACCCAACACTGTGGTCAAACAGTTCGAGGGAATCCTCAGGAGGACATGGTGGGGCTAGGGAAGGAGTCACTGATGACATTGAGCTGAGGGAAGAGGCCGCTGCTTTGCCAGACAAAGCACCCTGGGCATGGGTGAGAGAGGATGAGGAGGATGAGGACGGCTTGGTCATCCACTCGACCAAGTCTTCCGCATGTTGCGGCTCAACACGGCCAGCTGCCGAAAAAAAGGCCAAGCGTGTCCCATGGCCACGTGCTGATGAGGATGCACCGTCTCCACGACCAGCACTAGACACAGAGCCTGCTTGCCCTCTCTTATTGGCTTGTGACTGTCTGCCTCTCCTTCTTGGCCTTCCAGACATACTAATGGCCTGTAGCTGCACTAAGCTGGGATAGAACACCTGTAATTTTCTTCAGGTAGCTTTATATACTGTAACCAGACAAGCCTGCCTGTCAGTAGGAAGATAACAGGAACGGATCTAGCTGAACACTGTGAGCAGGACGTACTGCACTAAATGTATATAGCAGGAACGGATCTAGCTGAACACTGTGAGCAGGACGCACTGCACTGAATGTAAACAGCAGGAACGGATGTAGCTAAACACTGTGAGCAGGACGCACTGCACTGAATGTAAATAGCAGGAACGGATCTAGCTGAACACTGTGAGCAGGACGCACTGCACTGAATGTAAACAGCAGGAACGGATCTAGCTGAACACTGTGAGCAGGACGCACTGCACTGAATGTAAATAGCAGGAACGGATCTAGCTGAACACTGTGAGCAGGACGCGCTGCACTGAATGTAAATAGCAGGAACGGATCTAGCTGAACACTGTGAGCAGGACGCACTGCACTGAATGTAAACAGCAGGAACGGATGTAGCTAAACACTGTGAGCAGGACGCACTGCACTGAATGTAAATAGCAGGAACGGATCTAGCTGAACACTGTGAGCAGGACGCACTGCACTGAATGTAAATAACAGGAACGGATCTAGCTGAACACTGTGAGCAGGACACACTGTACTAAATGTAAATAGTCTAGCTGCCTGACCGTGGTACTAATAGGATCAAAAAGAACACCTGTAATTTTCTTCAGGTAGCTTTATATACTGTAACCAGACAAGCCTGCCTGTCAGTAGGAAGATAACAGGAACGGATCTAGCTGAACACTGTGAGCAGGACGTACTGCACTAAATGTATATAGCAGGAACGGATCTAGCTGAACACTGTGAGCAGGACGCACTGCACTGAATGTAAATAACAGGAACGGATCTAGCTGAACACTGTGAGCAGGACACACTGTACTAAATGTAAATAGTCTAGCTGCCTGACCGTGGTACTAATAGGATCAAAAAGAACACCTGTAATTTTCTTCAGGTAGCTTTATATACTGTAACCAGACAAGCCTGCCTGTCAGTAGGAAGATAACAGGAACGGATCTAGCTGAACACTGTGAGCAGGACGTACTGCACTAAATGTATATAGCAGGAACGGATCTAGCTGAACACTGTGAGCAGGACGCACTGCACTGAATGTAAATAACAGGAACGGATCTAGCTGAACACTGTGAGCAGGACACACTGTACTAAATGTAAATAGTCTAGCTGCCTGACCGTGGTACTAATAGGATCAAAAAGAACACCTGTAATTTTCTTCAGGTAGCTTTATATACTGTAACCAGACAAGCCTGCCTGTCAGTAGGAAGATAACAGGAACGGATCTAGCTGAACACTGTGAGCAGGACGTACTGCACTAAATGTATATAGCAGGAACGGATCTAGCTGAACACTGTGAGCAGGACGCACTGCACTGAATGTAAATAGCAGGAACGGATCTAGCTGAACACTGTGAGCAGGACGCACTGCACTGAATGTAAATAGCAGGAACGGATCTAGCTGAACACTGTGAGCAGGACGCACTGCACTGAATGTAAACAGCAGGAACGGATGTAGCTAAACACTGTGAGCAGGACGCACTGCACTGAATGTAAATAGCAGGAACGGATCTAGCTGAACACTGTGAGCAGGACGCACTGCACTGAATGTAAATAACAGGAACGGATCTAGCTGAACACTGTGAGCAGGACACACTGTACTAAATGTAAATAGTCTAGCTGCCTGACCGTGGTACTAATAGTATCAAAAAGAACACCTGTAATTTTCTTCAGGTAGCTTTATATACTGTAACCAGACAAGCCTGCCTGTCAGTAGGAAGATAACAGGAACGGATCTAGCTGAACACTGTGAGCAGGACGTACTGCACTAAATGTATATAGCAGGAACGGATCTAGCTGAACACTGTGAGCAGGACGCACTGCACTGAATGTAAATAGCAGGAACGGATCTAGCTGAACACTGTGAGCAGGACGCACTGCACTGAATGTAAATAGCAGGAACGGATCTAGCTGAACACTGTGAGCAGGACGCACTGCACTGAATGTAAACAGCAGGAACGGATGTAGCTAAACACTGTGAGCAGGACGCACTGCACTGAATGTAAATAGCAGGAACGGATCTAGCTGAACACTGTGAGCAGGACGCACTGCACTGAATGTAAATAACAGGAACGGATCTAGCTGAACACTGTGAGCAGGACACACTGTACTAAATGTAAATAGTCTAGCTGCCTGACCGTGGTACTAATAGTATCAAAAAGAACACCTGTAATTTTCTTCAGGTAGCTTTATATACTGTAACCAGACAAGCCTGCCTGTCAGTAGGAAGATAACAGGAACGGATCTAGCTGAACACTGTGAGCAGGACGTACTGCACTAAATGTATATAGCAGGAACGGATCTAGCTGAACACTGTGAGCAGGACGCACTGCACTGAATGTAAATAGCAGGAACGGATCTAGCTGAACACTGTGAGCAGGACGCACTGCACTGAATGTAAATAGCAGGAACGGATCTAGCTGAACACTGTGAGCAGGACGCACTGCACTGAATGTAAACAGCAGGAACGGATGTAGCTAAACACTGTGAGCAGGACGCACTGCACTGAATGTAAATAGCAGGAACGGATCTAGCTGAACACTGTGAGCAGGACGCACTGCACTGAATGTAAATAGCAGGAACGGATCTAGCTGAACACTGTGAGCAGCACGCACTGCACTGAATGTAAATAGCAGGAACGGATCTAGCTGAACACTGTGAGCAGGACGCACTGCACTGAATGTAAATAGCAGGAACGGATCTAGCTGAACACTGTGAGCAGGACGCACTGCACTAAATGTAAATAGCAGGAACGGATCTAGCTGAACACTGTGAGCAGGACGCACTGCACTGAATGTAAATAGCAGGAACGGATCTAGCTGAACACTGTGAGCAGGACGCACTGCACTGAATGTAAATAGCAGGAACGGATCTAGCTGAACACTGTGAGCAGCACGCACTGCACTGAATGTAAATAGCAGGAACGGATCTAGCTGAACACTGTGAGCAGGAAGCACTGTACTGAATGTAAATAGCAGGAACGGATCTAGCTGAACACTGTGAGCAGGACACACTGCACTGAATGTAAATAGTCTAGATAGAAGATAACAGGAACGGATCTAGCTAAACTGAATACAGTGTATATATATATATGCAACACCTGGGATGCATATATATACACAATACACTGTAAGTGCAGCTAACTGACTGACTGTTCTGCCTAATCTATCTAACTCAAATCAAATGACACTGTCTCTCTCTCTCTCTATCGCTCAGCACACCGGAACACACACTACACAGGGCCGCCGTGCAGGCGGCCTTATATAGTGTGGGGTGTGTACTAAATCCCTGAGCCATAATTGGCCAAAGCCACCCTGGCTTTGGCCAATTACAGCTCTCTCTACTGACGGCGCTGTGATTGGCCAAGCATGCGGGTCATAGTGCATGCTTGGCCAATCATCAGCCAGCAATGCACTGCGATGCCGCAGTGAATTATGGGCCGTGACGCGCCACACGAATTTGGCGCGAACGGCCCATATCGTTCGCAATTCGACGGACGGTCGAACAGCCGATGTTCGAGTCGAACATGGGTTCGACTCGAACACGAAGCTCATCCCTATTGGTGATCTACTAAGTAAATTTAAAGTTCTTTACCTGCACTGCTGCTAGTTAGTTCCTATCTACCTATCATACCTATCTTCCTATGTATCTAGAACATTATGCCAACATGTACTTCATATTGCATCAAACCCATAGCTGCCAACATTGCAAAAAAAATTTGGTACACTTTTTTACATGTAGGCGGAGCCTTGCTATAATTAGGGGTGTGGCATTCACTTTTAGGCGGGGCATACCGTAACAGAAAAATGCGAAAAATGGTCGTGGTTTGCGTGGAATAGTGGGCGTGTCTTAAATGGGCATGGCTCGGAAGGGGTGTGGTATGAGATGAATGAGGGATAGGGAGAGAAAGAAAGAGTGAAAGAAAGAAAGAGGGAGAGAAAGAAAGAGGGATGGAGGGGCAGCAGGCCCAGATCCTACACCACAATAGAAATATGTGTATTCCAGAAAGTTTAACAATCAGCAGATAAAGATACTCCAAACACCAGGTGTTAGCGCTTCAATCATCCCGGCACTATGGTTGTTATGGTGTCAGGATGATTGAAGTGCATTATTTATATTATTAAATTGTAAAATAGAATGAAATTATTAAAGTCACCATAATGCAGAATCAGTGGAAGCCCTGAGCATGTCACCTGCCATGTCGCATGCCACCAGATGCCATCAGGTTTCCCCAGCAGAGTCCCTTCTTACATCAGGCATTCCCAGCGGAGCCCCTCCTTACATCAGGCATTGCCAGCTGAGTCCTCCCTTACATCAGGCATTGTCAGTGGAGTCCCCCCTTACATCAGGCATTGTCAGTGGAGTCCCCCCTTACATCAGGCATTGTCAGTGGAGTCCCCCCTACATCAGGCATTGCCAGCGGAGTCCCTCCTTACATCAGGCATTACCAGCGGAGTCCCCCCTTACATCAGGCATTGCCAGCAGAGTCCTCCTTTACATCAGACATTTCCAGCAGAGTCCTCCTTTACAGCAGACATTGCCAGCGGAGTCCTCCCTTACACCAGGCATCCCCCAATGGAGCCCCCCCTTTCCTTACATCAGGCATTCCCAGCAGTGGAGACTCTCTCCACCGCCATTACTAAACAGAATTGGACAAAATAGCCGGGTGGCTGCCAATAGCAATTGAGCTGCAGCGCCGCCCACCCCTGCCCCTTCCCACATCAGGTCACAGACAGACGGCAGCGGGGTGGGAGGTGGGCGGTGCCACAGCTCAAATTCTATTGGCAGCCACCCAGCCATTACTAAACAGTAATTGTTTGTTGTGGTCTTTGGGAAAATGGCGGCCAGTGGAGACATTGTCTCCGTCGGCCATGGACCTATAGCAGTGGCAAAAGAAAAAAATCGTGAAAATAAGAATTTCCCGGGACATTTCCCAGGAATGGCGAGATTCGGGAAAAGGGTCTAAATCCTGGGAATTTTCCAGGAAATTCGGGACAGTTGGTATGCAAACCTTTTTTCTTCTTTTAATTTTGGATACAATGGGGAAGGGTGAAGAAAGATTAAACCCCCCTGTCTGGTTTCTACTGTGGTCTGCTAGAGAGATTTAACCTCACTTCCTGTCCTCCTGACAACAGGAAGTGAACAAATCTGGATTGGGGAAACTTAAATAAAAATAATTATATCTGGTAAAATGTTGTTAGCAGGACAAGAAGTGGGGGAATATCTCTTGAAACACTAGAACGAAGAAAATTAAGACTTACGGTAAATCTTAAACTAAAACTAAGAAAAAACATTTTAGCAGGACATGCCCCACAAAGAAGTCACAGGGGGTCCCCCATCAAAATTTACCTACGAGGCCCCATGAATTGTAGTACCTGTGCATAAGGAGAAATTGTGTGGATTAATATGACAAGGACTGACAAATTATCGTAAAATTTCAACTTCAGGTAATCAGAACAATCCATTAAAAATGATGGTGCCAGAGGATCAATTTGCTTATCACAATTGTTAGATTTTGATGGTACATTGTAGTAGGCTATACTATGATGCACATTTGGAATACTTGACTTTTCTGTCAGATCCACATTATTAAGGATGTGTAAAGAAGGGAGTGATAGGATGTGCTGGATGGTTTTCCTCCTGGCAACTATTGCTTCCTTGTTTTGACTACACCTAAATGATCAAATTTGAAAAGGTTTTCTCTGTGTAGCTGTACATCATTGCTGTTTGCACATAGTAAATATTCTCCAGTATTTTCTCCCTCCAAGGTAGTATTCTTCTCAAGAGACACAAGGCTTTATTTAACACTTGCTACTGCTGGAAAACTTCTACTGAAAACACATATTAGTCTGTAGAGATTTCATCAGACAGCATGACACTGTAATAGAGACAGAATTTCATATTATAAACAAATTACAAAAGCAGCTGTAGGAAGTCAAACATCTGAACATATATTCATCAAACAGTGGAATGTCATGTTTGGGTAAATATTCTTGCCTGCAAGTGAAACAGTGAAGTTGTATTACATCATGGGCACTGTCAACTTCCACAGCATAGTGACACTGCATTTTGTAAAGGGTATGGTGACTGACTGTCAGCCTATTATGGTTTTAATGTTAGCTTTTTTCAAACGACCAGAATACATCTTTGATATGTACCCTTCTACCAGTGATAAGCATCATAAACCACAAGTGGTCTATATATCAGCTCAATCACAGAAGGATTTAAAATGTCTTTTTTGGATATTCATGATGGAGATGGAATTTGTGCCGAGAAAGGCACATGGGACAGGCTGGCTCCTCTGCAAGCCATTTAATGTTTACACAATTCGCTCTATGTAACTATGTCGCATTTCAAAGATTAAACTTCTCAAACAATTCAGCTGCTGCCGCATGTTAAATTTCCCTGGCGGCACTTTTAGATGAGTTTTACTGGATTGTGAATATATTGCATTAAGAGAACTTGCTTCTGAGTTTTGCTGCAAGCAACCAGCAAGGACACAAATTAATATTTTCCCATGTTTTAAGTGACATAAATGACAATATTTGATTAATACGATGTGAGCTGTTTGAAGGGAGAAAAATGGGAGGAAAACGTATGCTGTGTTTAATTGCGTTTTACAAGAAAAGAAAGTATTCCTTAGCCCACGGCTTGTAATCTGATCCCCACGTTAACCAAGGATAGGGGAACATTAACAAAGAGTTTACGACTCGGCTGTGACCTTGTTCATAATTGACTTGAAACTGTTGTTAAGACTGTTGGCCTGCTGGGAACCGTTGGTTTTTGATAAAAGAAAAGCCATTTCTGTCACACCAAGCAAGTGGCAAGATAGGAATTTAGTGGAGGATAACACAAATTTGTTTGCCTAGAAAAGTAAAAGTAATTTGCAGTCATAAGTGGAGCTTGTATTCAAAGGTGTTGACTTCTTGTAAAGTACCTTTACTTTCAGGCACTTAAAAGTGTTGTATAGCTGTGTCCAGTGTAACTGATTATATTAACACACTTAAGAGAACATTGAAAATTAAATTTTTCACCTGTGATGACCCTGGCAAAGTCCGCTATATATTTAAGAATATTAGTATGTTACATTCCTATTTATTTAACACCTAATGCCCCCTCCCACACACACACACACGATAAACTGGGCTATCTCCTACAATTTAATTGGGCATGTTCATATAGACAACCTTAAAATGAGTGTAGTGCTAATCAAAAAATATACAGCATGTGACATCCAAAAAATACATTCACCAGTGTAAAATACACAAACATAAATGTTTGGTGACAAAACAGTGAAAAAAGTCCTCGTAATAATCCAACACATATAGAGTGCAACTCTAAAAGAGTAATATTTGCAATAATGTTCTTCATGTCACCTCCACATCACCACAGTGGCCAAACTAGAGGCTTACAGGTATGGAATGACCCCCTGAAAAAGAGTCGTCAAAAGCACTTATGGTACTTTGGAACCTGCTGGCTCCTATTGCACAGAGATTCTCATCAAATCAGGCAGGTGAATGATAGGTGAATGGCAAACAATGAAAAGAAAAAAGAAGGGCCAAGAACCCATAGTGTAATTCTGCAAAGTATTTTTATTAAAAGACAAGATTAAAAACACTCACATATGACTCTAAGAACAGCACTGTACAAAAACATTGTCCTGGGGACGCGATGATGCAGTTCCTGTGCAGTTCTGTCCTACGCATTTTGTCAAAGCTAACTTCAAAAATGGCATCACTTCATCACGCTATAAATAATACAAAAAAGTGAATTTTTGAGGAATCAAATCCATGGTACAGTCCAACATGGCAGGAGATTGGGGTGTCTGATTTCTGTTTAGATATAAAGGAAACACAATCATAAATGTGCTGATAAAATGCTCTCTTTGTTTTGCCTACATTACATAGATTTCACTGTCACATCTCATAAAATACACAATACCAGTAGTTTGGCAGTTTGCAAAGAACTTATGGCTAAAATTTCAGCCCCTGGGTAAAATAAATAGAGGTCCATATAAATAGAGGTGCACAAGGCAGGGTCTTTTCGCTGAGGCACACCTTGCTATGGACAATACAAGCTTCCCCAATTATTCTTTTTGCAGTGTTTCATTAGCTGATTTGCACTCCATCTTTTCAACACTGAACCTTCTTCTTTCTTTTTGAACAGTTTCTTAGGCTGTTTTTGTTTTTTGGAATAGTGGTTAATTTTTCCATCTCTATGTTTAGTTTATCTACCATCTGGCTGAATGGTGGGCCCTACTAACTTATGAATGAAGCCAAGTTTAGCACATATTTAGAACACCCCTTTCAAATGGTATGCCTCTTTATTCTCTGTGTTTAGCTTTGATTTTGATGTAGGGTTATCATGCACTTGTAGGAAATAGGCCATAATCGTGTCCTTATAATAAACAGCAGAAAGGGAACTGTCTGCGATGTTTGTGCCCCTTCTGTGGTCACTAATTCTTCCTGTGGGTAAGCACGCTTGACAAAATCATCCAGTCCTGCAGATTTACATGCATTATGTTTATTCCTCTACTGAGATGTGCTCCATTAGATTCACGTTTAAGTTTTGTTAGTGTATGACACAAACCTCTGCAGTATGTACATTTATATGGCACTGATATTTTTCAAACATTTTGTGGTGTAACTTATATACTGTATATATATCTTTTGGTGATTTTTTTTCTATTTTCTAATTTCAGTTGTTCAGTATATAGTACTCATTAAACTCCAGAGGAAGCCATTGATTGGCGAAACATGTTGAGATGAAGTAACTACATCAATGAGATCATATGGACACCTATTCTTGATAATTGTTTTTAAATGCAACTAAATGTATAGTTTTTTTTAAATAACTTTATATTGTATTTATTAATAAAACATTTAATTGTATCTTCTATACCTTTTGTGTTATGTGGCACCTTAAAAATCCCAAGGTATATTCTCTAAAAATATGTAACCTCTATCCGGGATGTGGTGCCCCTGATTTCCATGTCTACTGGTGTAATAACTATGTTCATGTTTAACGTAGAGGGGTGTTTAGAGGCAGAAAAAAAATCAAATGCCCGTAAAAGCAGTATTTCTCTGGGCACGAGGCCTTACCCTTTTTTTGTGGTCACTTTTACTTTGTGATTAATGTGCCATAAGACCTTAAACCATGACAGCTTGCAGCAGGTATCTCCAAACCTCTGCAATAATGTACAGGAGCATCCTACAGCTGGATTGTTCATTGCTTATTTTTTTTATAACTCTATGTGGTTAACTTAACCACTTCAGCCCTGGACCATTATGCTGCTTAAGGACCAGAGGATTTTTTTCAATTTGGCACTGCGTCGCTTTAACTGCTAATTGTGCGGTCATGCAATGCTGTACCCAAACGAAACAAAATTTGCGTCCTTTTCTTCCCACAAACAGAGCTTTCTTTTGATGGTATTTTAACACCTCTGCCGTTTTTATTTTTTGTGCTATAAACAGAAAAAGACCGAAAAGTTTGAAAAAAAATGATATTTTCTACTGTTTGTTATAAAAAAATTCCAATAAACTCAATTTTAGTCATACATTTAGGCCAAAATGTATTCGGCCACATGTCTTTGGTAAAAAAAAGTAAATAAGCGTATATTTATTGGTTTGCGCAAATGTTATAGCGTCTACAAACTAGGGTACATTTTCTGGAATTTACACAGAATTTTCGTTTATGACTGCCTATCTCATTTCTTGAGGTGCTAAAATGGCAGGGCAGTACAAAACCTCCCCAAATGACCCCATTTTGGAAAGTAGACACCCCAAGGAAATTGCTGAGAGGCATGTTGAACCCATTGAATATTTATTTTTTTGTCCCAAGTGATTGAATAATGACAAAAAAAAAAAAAATTTACAAAAAGTAGTCACTAAATGATATATTGCTCACACAGGCCATGGGCCTATGTGGAATTGCACCTCAAAATACATTCAGCTGCTTCTCCTGAGTACGGGGATACCACATGTGTGGGACTTTTTGGTAGCCTAGCCACGTACGGGGCCCCGAAAACCAATCAACGCCTTCAGGATTTCTAAGGGCGTTTTTTATTTCACTCCTCACTACCTATCACAGTTTTGAAGGCCATAAAATGCCCAGATGGCACAACCCCCCCCCAAATGACCCCATTTTGGAAAGTAGACACCCCAAGCTATTTGCTGAGAGGCATGTTGAGTCCATGGAATATTTTATATTTTGACACAAGTTGCGGGAAAGTGACAATTTTTTTTTTTTTTTTGCGCAAAGTTGTCACTAAATGATATATTGCTCACACAGGCCATGGGCATATGTGGAATTGCACCCCAAAATACATTTAGCTGCTTCTCCTGAGTATGGGGATACCACATGTGTTGGACTTTTTGGGAGCCTAGCTGCGTACGGGGCCCCGAACACCAATCACCGCCTTCAGGATTTCTAAGGGTGTAAATTTTTGATTTCATTCTTCACTGCCTATCACAGTTTCGGAGGCCATGGAATGCCCAGGTGGCACAAAACCCCCCAAAATTACCCCATTTTGTAAAGTAGACACCCAAAGCTATTTTCTGAGAGGCATGGTGAGTATTTTGCAGCTCTCATTTGTTTTTGAAAATGAAGAAAGACAAGAAAAAACATTTTTTTTTTCTTTTTTCAATTTTCAAAACTTTGAGACAAAAAGTGAGATCTGCAAAATACTCACTATACCTCTCAGCAAATAGCTTGGGGTGTCTACTTTCCAAAATGGGGTCATTTGGGGGGGTTTTGTGCCACCTGGGCATTCCATGGCCTCCGAAACTGTGATAGGCAGTGAAGAGTGAAATCAAAAATTTACACCCTTAGAAAGCCTGAAGGCGGTGCTTGGTTTTCGGGGTCCCGTACGCGGCTAGGCTCCCAAAAAGTCTCACACATGTGGTATCCCCGTACTCAGGAGAAGCAACAGAATGTATTTTGGGGTGTAATTTCACATATTCCCATGGCATGTTTGAGCAATATATCATTTAGTGACAACTTTGTGCAAAAAAAAAAAAAATTGTCTCTTTCCCACAACTTGTGTCACAATATAAAATATTCCATGGACTCGACATGACTCTCAGCAAATAGCTTGGGGTGTCTACTTTCCAAAATGGGGTCATTTGGGGGGGGTTTGAACTGTCCTGGCATTTTATGCACAATATTTAGAAGCTTATGTCACACATCACCCACTCTTCTAACCACTTGAAGACAAAGCCCTTTCTGACACTTTTTGTTTACATGAAAAAATTATTTTTTTTTTGCAAGAAAATTACTTTGAACCACCAAACATTATATATTTTTTAAAGCAAATGCCCTACAAATTAAAATGGTGGGTGTTTAATTTTTTTTTTCACACAGTATTTGCGCAGCGATTTTTCAAACGCATTTTTTGGGGAAAAAACACACTTTTTTAAAATTTTAATGCACTAAAACACACTATATTGCCCAAATGTTTGATGAAATAAAAAATATGATCTTAGGCCGAGTACATGGATACCAAACATGACATGTGGAAAATTAGGAAAACCGCGCTAATAAACCAAAATAATCTATAATGTGAAAAGCTGCAATCCCCACAACAAACATCAATTGTGAATAAATATGGAAAAAATATAAGGGGTTGCGCTAATACCTGTGTTCCTCAATACAGTGTCTATAGTGAAAATAATTGAGTCTTAACTGTGAATAAACCAGAAAGTATTGTACAAACATGACATGTAAAAAATTCATTAAGTGAAACCATCAAAAATAATATCTTAGTGAGTCCAAAAACACCAACAAAACCCAATAAGAGTCCAAGTGATGATTATAATTAATCCGTGACAGCGGGGGAGGGTCCACCACCAGAAAATAGAAGGGGTAGCTCCTTACCAGATGGCCATGACCCCCCACTACAGAGGATCACAGCAAGCAGAAATCTTTACAAGCCAGAGTTAGGAACTGCCCACGATAACCACCAGAGGTCCTCTCAACATTAGTCACAGCAACGAAACCATGGCAAAGGTCCCATAAAACACAGAGGAAGCTCACATAGTGTAAAACTGATAAATTTATTGGATAAAACGAATAACAAAGTGCACACTTACAAAGCGTGATGGAATAAGCAGCCTTAAGTCCGGCTCCGTGGCCACCGGAGCTCGGACAAACCCGTCCTGCTGGAGTACAATTCGCTCGGGGGTGACGTCAGCGTGTCGTCTGGCTCCGCCCTACGCGTTTTGTGACATCATCACGTCTTCCAGGGGCACAGGCGGCACGCTGCGTCACCTCCCTTAAATAATCCCAGACCTAAACCAAGCCTCATTGTGGATCGCTACACACTATGGGCGGCTCAAACCACCGCAAACACTTCCGGTATCCGGATGCGTTCCACAGCCCGAGCGATCAACAGAGGCTGCATAATCAGGGCAGTCTATGTGGGCCAATGCATATTTATACCATGCCTATACATTCAAATAGCCGATCTATACATAAACGTTCTGCAAGTGCATAATATGCCCAACTGATAAATAAAAAACACATAATAAAATATAAAGTGAATGGGGTAAATCATTCTGACATTTCTTGATAATATTAAATAATTCACTAGTAACAGGAACTTTAAGTTGAATGGTTTGACCCAATATAACCATAGGGACCCACAGTATCTGTTTGATAAATTAAAAAAACTTAACATCTAAACCCAGATTTAGAAAGCCGGAAGTATCAAAATCAATGGATCACGGTCACTAATCTGTCTATCCCAAACGGGTACAGCGGCGCCACCTCGTGGTGGAGTCCTACATATCCATTGGGTGACAAGCAACGTCGTTTCTTCGATTTAATTAAAAACAATCAAAAGAATGTGATAAGGCTGGATTGACTCATAATCCATGAATCGGGGCTGTGGAAAGAGGAATCCCCAAAGGGACCTCTATCAGATGGCCCAAAAAATTTTTTTTATTTTAAATTCATCAACAGACCCCACTTCTAAGTTCTAAAAACCGGAAGTGTGGTCATAAATTGATTGTAGTCTCCAGCCAACAATCTCATTAGTATGGAATAACGCCATCTAGTGGATGTATAAAAAATTTTTTTTTTTTTTTTTGTACGAATGCCTGTATTGAGGACTACATCGCCAGTGTGTCCTCAGGGCCGGATTTACCACAAGGCCACCGAGGCCAGGCCTCGGGGCGGCAGTGGTGTAGGGGCGGCGCCGCTCCTGCAGCGACTTCGCGGCCGCCCCCCCTTTCGTGCTGGCCATTAATGTCTATTATGGGCACCAGTGCCCATAGAAAAGATGGCCGCGAGCCGACCACGCAACTGCGCATGCGCCGTTCCGAAGCCGGCCGGGCTCGGGAAAACTCGTAAGCGCTCGGCCGGGCGGCGCATGCGCAGTAGCGTGATTGCGCCGCTCGGCGCCATTTTTAAAAAATTTGAGAGTAGCTTGTAGTGTCAGCGGTGCGGCGGCGTGGGAGAAAGATGACATCTCTCATTGCCCGCACCGCTGTTCCGCCCTCCTCCTTCTGATGGCAGGCAGCATGACAAGGGACATCCCCATGTGGTGGCAAGTGACATCCCCATCTGGTGGCAAGTGACATCCCCATGTGGTGGCAGGCAGCGTGGCAAGTGACATCCCCATGTGGTGGCAGGCATGGTGGCAAGTGACATCCCCATGTGGTGGCAGGCAGCGTGGCAAGTGACATCCCCATGTGGTGGCAGGCAGCGTGGCAAGTGACATCCCCATGTGGTGGCAGGCAGCGTGGCAAGTGACATCCCCATGTGGTGGCAGGCATGGTGGCAAGTGACATCCCCATGTGGTGGCAGGCAGCGTGGCAAGTGACATCCCCATGTGGTGGCAGGCATGGTGGCAAGTGACATCCCCATCTGGTGGCAGGCAGTGTGGCAAGTGACATCCCCATCTGGTGGCAAGTGACATCCCCATGTGGTGGCAGGCAGCGTGGCAAGTGACATCCCCATCTGGTGGCAGGCAGCGTGGCAAGTGACATCCCCATCTGGTGGCAGGCATGGTGGCAAGTGACATCCCCATCTGGTGGCAGGCAGCGTGACAAGTGACATCCCCATGTGGTGGCAGGCAGCGTGGCAAGTGACATCCCCATCTGGTGGCAGGCATGGTGGCAAGTGACATCCCCATCTGGTGGCAGGCAGCGTGGCAAGTGACAAGAGATGGTGGCAAGTGACACGCTCAGGGCTCCCAATGATTCTGCATTATGGTGAGTTGAACTATTTCAGTTTATATTACAATGTAATGATAGAAATAATGTGTTTCAATTATCCTGACACCATAACAACCATGGTGCTGGGGATGATTGAAGCACTAACACCAGCCATTGCCTTGAAAATTTGCCTGCGAAAAATCCTTACCCCTCGCGCGCTTACCCTGAAGTATTTTTAGTCTGTACAATTAAAGCCAGTTATTTTCAGTGTTCTCGTGTGTGGAGATATGTTTTTAATTGATCTATTGTAGAAGTCATCGATAAAGGACGTGGTATGTGTGTGTGTGTGTGTGTGTGTGTGTGTGTGTGTGTGTGTGTGTGTGTGTGTGTGTGTGTGGGGGGGGGGGGGGGGGGCGGCATTGAAGGACCCGGCCTTGGGGCGGCAAAGGGAGTAAATCCGGGCCTGTGTGTCCTCATTCAATTTAAAAACTATCAAACAGATATTGTGTGAATCACAAAAATATAAAATTAGATGGAAATAAAAAGAACTGTATTAATCTGTAAATCTATAAACATGACCTAACCTAGTAGAAATTAAAAACTAATATAAAAAACTAGTAAGAGTTGCCAATGCTCAACAAAGAGTACAGTAAATAGCTATGTGTATATAGCGTGCACTCTAAAATCATAGATACAGGTGTATAAATGCATTACGAGTTGTTAATAAACGCATTAACATCTGTATCTACGTTTAATCCAAAAGGGGCGTAAGTCTTTAGTCTATAGACCCAGGACATTTCGCATTTGGAGATTTCCCTTACAAGCGAACTCCCCCTCCAATGTGGTCTATATTTATCAATCCCAACGTATAAAGTGTTGGAGGGGTCCCTAGCTTGTACCTCATCGAAATGCCTCGATACGGGGTGCTTATCAAAACCCCTGCGGATATTACCAATATGCTCGGCCAATCTGACCTTGAGAGCCCTCTTGGTCCTGCCCACATATTGTAATCCGCAGGGGCATTGTATAAGATAAATAACCCCCTCTGTAGTACAGGTTATAAAAGGTTTAACCTGATAGGTCCGTGAGGTACTCGTAGACATGAATTGGCAGATTTTTCTACCCCCACAGCTGTTGAGGGAGCAGACCTGACAATTCCTGAATTTATAGTACCCTGTAAGGTCATGAAAAAAGGATCTCTTATTAGCAGGTGGATCTTGCACCGTTGGGGCAATTCTGTTCCCCAATGTAGATGCACCCTTAAATACAATACGGGGATTTTCGGGTAAAATTGAGCCTAAAACAGAGTCCGTCTTCAGAATGTGCCAGTGCTTCTTTATAAGGTTCCTAATCTGGCGATGTTGAATTGAAAATGTGGTGATAAAAGGTAAACTGAAATCACCCTTAGCTTCCTGACGTTGACCTGTACCTAATAACAGTGACCTATCTCTATCCCTTACTCTTTCCAATGCTTTTGATAGTTCAACTTGATTGTATCCCTTCTCAATAAACCTCTCCGTTAAGATGGTTGCTTGGTTATCAAAGGTCTCAATTTCCGTGCAGTTCCGCCGTAGGCGTGTATACTGCCCTAAAGGGACTGCTTTCAACCAGGGTTCGTAGTGACAACTATCCAAGGGAATGAAAGAGTTCTTGTCCGTTGCCTTAAAATGGGTGGACGTCACCAGTTTATCCCCCTGGACCCTGATCTTAAGGTCAAGGAAGCTAATCTCTGATGTACTTGTCTCAAAAGTCAATTTAATGCCCCTGTCGTTCTCATTCAGAAACATCATGAAGTTCTCAAGCTCCACCTCACTGCCGTCCCATAGGAGGAGGACGTCGTCAATATATCTGGCCCACAAGACTACCTGTGGTCTATCCCAGGCCTTAACGACGTCCTCCTCCCACTTGGCCATAAAAAGATTGGCCAAGCTGGGGGCATATTTTGCCCCCATGGCCACACCCCTATCTTGGCGAAAAAATTGATGGTCGAACCAAAAATAGTTATGGCTCGCGGCGTAGTGGAGCAACTCCATGATAAAGTGTCTTTGGGGTGGAACGAGATCGGAATCCCGGGTCAGGTACATATCTACTGCCTCAAACCCCAAATCATGGGGTATGATGGTGTAGAGTGAGGTCACATCAGCTGTGACCAACCTACTACCCGGCTTCCACACGACACGAGACAGCATATTTATGACCTGTGTGGTATCCTTTATAAAAGATGGAACCATCTGGACTAGAGGCTGGAGGAAATGGTCTATGTACTTGCCCACCCGGGACGTAACCGAATCAATACCGCTGACAATCGGCCGTCCCGGGGGGCGAGTCAAGCTTTTATGGACCTTGGGAAGATAATAAATTACCGGAGTGCGAGGGGCACTCGGCACTAGAAAGAGTTTTTCCCTTTTATCAAGGATCCCCTGACGGCATCCTCTGTCCACTATCACCTCAAGTTCTTTCTTATATTTGACAACAGGGTCCCTAGTGAGGGGAGTGTATGTATCTGGGTCATCAACGATCCGATGCAACTCCTCCAGATAGTCACTCCGGTCAAGGATGACAATCCCCCCACCTTTATCCGCAGGGCGGATAACCAGAGACTTGTTGTTGCATAAAGATTCTAGACCTACTTCCAGATTCCCCCTCATTTTGGATTTACTGACCCTGATGTGTTCTAGATCTCTCAATAAGACTTCCTTAAAAGTTTTGATAGCTGGAGCAAGAGAGCCTGGGGGGTTGAAGAGTGAGGCATTGGCAAGGCCCGAGTGCCTGTAACCTGAGTCACCACTGGCATTACTTGTAATAGGATTATTTAATATATACCTCTTGATATTGATTTTGCGTATATATTTGTGTATGTCCATATAGGTTTGAAACTTGCTCAGGCTCCTAGGCGGAGCAAATTTCAAACCCTTGTCTAGCAGCTGTAATTCGGAATCTGTCAAAGACTGTTTGCTCAGATTAAACACTCCGGTGCCTTGGGGCGCCTTCTTTTTGGTTTGTTGGACCCACCTCCCCCCTCTGGTTCCTCTTTTCGTTCTCCCGGTCTTTTTTGGCCCTGAGTGGCCCTGGGAAAACCCCAATTGGAACTCCCCTGAGCTTCTTGTGGTTTGGGGTTCGGTCTGGGTTGGTCATAACTACCTCCATACCTTACAGGATGATAGGAACTCCTGTTCAGCTCAGCTTCATTATAGGTATAGCCCTGGGGGTTTTGGTCATAAAAACCTGGAGCCTCTGAATCTGAAAGAGGGAAAAACCGATTCCGGGTAGGGATACCAGAACCAAAGTCCCCATTCTGGGCCGGATAATGAGTGTAATTGTTAAAGTTGGGACCAGGTTGTCGTTGAGATGCACCAGGTCTCAGTCCACCCCTTGGGGTACCCCATGGGCGTGGGGTATTAACCCTCTGACGGTTGGACTGGTAAGACTGATTATAATCATTATGATCGTAGTGATCATTGTACATGTTTGAAGGTACATCTGAATATGGGAGTGTAGGTGCAATGGTTTTGCCCTTGTTCCTATTGTTCTTCCTGTTACCATTTCTATTGGGTATGTTCCTCATGGGGGATTGTCGATACCCCCTCTCTACTTGAGCGGGAGTAGGTTTCAATGTGGGAATTGCACCCTCCCCATTGGCCGGTTGTGAATCCATAACCATATCCCCTACTTGTTCTGAGGCAAGTTTCTTCTGCCAAATGAAGACTAAACCCGCTTGGTAATCCTCCTTATCTCTCAAGTATTTTTTCTTTTTTTTAACCTTTTGATCTTTCTCTTCCTTCTCTAATGTTTTGAGTAGGGTTTTGGAGCATTCCCTATATTCCTCACTAGCAACCGAGGGTGTTAGTTTTTCTTTAACAATCTTAATCTCCTCATCCAGACGGGCTAGTTTAGCAGTCTTCCTCTGGATGAGGAAACGCAGGAGGCTGACTCCAGAGTCGTTAAAGTATTTATACCACCCTTCCAAATCCACATCCCCTTTTTGAGGGGGGACTTCCCACCTCAGACTCCTAGGGACCATAGCCTCCCTAATGTAAGTCTCGAGATAGGCTATGTCCCATTGAGTATGTAACTCGGATACAGTAAGGTTCTTTAAGCGAATAAAGAGACCACTTGTTCCTGAGTCTTCAGAGGTGGGGTTGGAATCAAAAACCCCGGTGGTGTCAACCACCCTCCGAGCCCTGAATTCAAAGATATCCATGTATTAGACTGTTGAAGTAGTCTAAAAAATTGGTAAGCAGCAGTTGATTGGATGTTTAAAAGTAAATGTGGAAGAAGACTCAGGAACAAGTGGTCTCTTTATTCGCTTAAAGAACCTTACTGTATCCGAGTTACATACTCAATGGGACATAGCCTATCTCGAGACTTACATTAGGGAGGCTATGGTCCCTAGGAGTCTGAGGTGGGAAGTCCCCCCTCAAAAAAGGGGATGTGGATTTGGAAGGGTGGTATAAATACTTTAACGACTCTGGAGTCAGCCTCCTGCGTTTCCTCATCCAGAGGAAGACTGCTAAACTAGCCCGTCTGGATGAGGAGATTAAGATTGTTAAAGAAAAACTAACACCCTCGGTTGCTAGTGAGGAATATAGGGAATGCTCCAAAACCCTATTCAAAACATTAGAGAAGGAAGAGAAAGATCAAAAGGTTAAAAAAAAGAAAAAATACTTGAGAGATAAGGAGGATTACCAAGCGGGTTTAGTCTTCATTTGGCAGAAGAAACTTGCCTCAGAACAAGTAGGGGATATGGTTATGGATTCACAACCAGCCAATGGGGAGGGTGCAATTCCCACATTGAAACCTACTCCCGCTCAAGTAGAGAGGGGGTATCGACAATCCCCCATGAGGAACATACCCAATAGAAATGGTAACAGGAAGAACAATAGGAACAAGGGCAAAACCATTGCACCTACACTCCCATATTCAGATGTACCTTCAAACATGTACAATGATCACTACGATCATAATGATTATAATCAGTCTTACCAGTCCAACCGTCAGAGGGTTAATACCCCACGCCCATGGGGTACCCCAAGGGGTGGACTGAGACCTGGTGCATCTCAACGACAACCTGGTCCCAACTTTAACAATTACACTCATTATCCGGCCCAGAATGGGGACTTTGGTTCTGGTATCCCTACCCGGAATCGGTTTTTCCCTCTTTCAGATTCAGAGGCTCCAGGTTTTTATGACCAAAACCCCCAGGGCTATACCTATAATGAAGCTGAGCTGAACAGGAGTTCCTATCATCCTGTAAGGTATGGAGGTAGTTATGACCAACCCAGACCGAACCCCAAACCACAAGAAGCTCAGGGGAGTTCCAATTGGGGTTTTCCCAGGGCCACTCAGGGCCAAAAAAGACCGGGAGAACGAAAAGAGGAACCAGAGGGGGGAGGTGGGTCCAACAAACCAAAAAGAAGGCGCCCCTAGGCACCGGAGTGTTTAATCTGAGCAAACAGTCTTTGACAGATTCCGAATTACAGCTGCTAGACAAGGGTTTGAAATTTGCTCCGCCTAGGAGCCTGAGCAAGTTTCAAACCTATATGGACATACACAAATATATACGCAAAATCAATATCAAGAGGTATATATTAAATAATCCTATTACAAGTAATGCCAGTGGTGACTCAGGTTACAGGCACTCGGGCCTTGCCAATGCCTCACTCTTCAACCCCCCAGGCTCTCTTGCTCCAGCTATCAAAACTTTTAAGGAAGTCTTATTGAGAGATCTAGAACACATCAGGGTCAGTAAATCCAAAATGAGGGGGAATCTGGAAGTAGGTCTAGAATCTTTATGCAACAACAAGTCTCTGGTTATCCGCCCTGCGGATAAAGGTGGGGGGATTGTCATCCTTGACCGGAGTGACTATCTGGAGGAGTTGCATCGGATCGTTGATGACCCAGATACATACACTCCCCTCACTAGGGACCCTGTTGTCAAATATAAGAAAGAACTTGAGGTGATAGTGGACAGAGGATACCGTCAGGGGATCCTTGATATAAGGGAAAAACTCTTTCTAGTGCCGAGTGCCCCTCGCACTCCGGTAATTTATTATCTTCCCAAGGTCCATAAAAGCTTGACTCGCCCCCCGGGACGGCCGATTGTCAGCGGTATTGATTCGGTTACGTCCCGGGTGGGCAAGTACATAGACCATTTCCTCCAGCCTCTAGTCCAGATGGTTCCATCTTTTATAAAGGATACCACACAGGTCATAAATATGCTGTCTCGTGTCGTGTGGAAGCCGGGTAGTAGGTTGGTCACAGCTGATGTGACCTCACTCTACACCATCATACCCCATGATTTGGGGTTTGAGGCAGTAGATATGTACCTGACCCGGGATTCCGATCTCGTTCCACCCCAAAGACACTTTATCATGGAGTTGCTCCACTACGCCGCGAGCCATAACTATTTTTGGTTCGACCATCAATTTTTTCGCCAAGATAGGGGTGTGGCCATGGGGGCAAAATATGCCCCCAGCTTGGCCAATCTTTTTATGGCCAAGTGGGAGGAGGACGTCGTTAAGGCCTGGGATAGACCACAGGTAGTCTTGTGGGCCAGATATATTGACGACGTCCTCCTCCTATGGGACGGCAGTGAGGTGGAGCTTGAGAACTTCATGATGTTTCTGAATGAGAACGACAGGGGCATTAAATTGACTTTTGAGACAAGTACATCAGAGATTAGCTTCCTTGACCTTAAGATCAGGGTCCAGGGGGATAAACTGGTGACGTCCACCCATTTTAAGGCAACGGACAAGAACTCTTTCATTCCCTTGGATAGTTGTCACTACGAACCCTGGTTGAAAGCAGTCCCTTTAGGGCAGTATACACGCCTACGGCGGAACTGCACGGAAATTGAGACCTTTGATAACCAAGCAACCATCTTAACGGAGAGGTTTATTGAGAAGGGATACAATCAAGTTGAACTATCAAAAGCATTGGAAAGAGTAAGGGATAGAGATAGGTCACTGTTATTAGGTACAGGTCAACGTCAGGAAGCTAAGGGTGATTTCAGTTTACCTTTTATCACCACATTTTCAATTCAACATCGCCAGATTAAGAACCTTATAAAGAAGCACTGGCACATTCTGAAGACGGACTCTGTTTTAGGCTCAATTTTACCCGAAAATCCCTGTATTGTATTTAAGGGTGCATCTACATTGGGGAACAGAATTGCCCCAACGGTGCAAGATCCACCTGCTAATAAGAGATCCTTTTTTCATGACCTTACAGGGTACTATAAATGCAGGAATTGTCAGGTCTGCTCCCTCAACAGCTGTGGGGGTAGAAAAATCTGCCAATTCATGTCTACGAGTACCTCACGGACCTATCAGGTTAAACCTTTTATAACCTGTACTACAGAGGGGGTTATTTATCTTATACAATGCCCCTGCGGATTACAATATGTGGGCAGGACCAAGAGGGCTCTCAAGGTCAGATTGGCTGAGCATATTGGTAATATCCGCAGGGGTTTTGATAAGCACCCCGTATCGAGGCATTTCGATGAGGTACATGCTAGGGACCCCTCCAACACTTTATACGTTGGGATTGATAAATATAGACCACATTGGAGGGGGAGTTCGCTTGTAAGGGAAATCTCCAAATGCGAAATGTCCTGGGTCTATAGACTAAAGACTTACGCCCCTTTTGGATTAAACGTAGATACAGATGTTAATGCGTTTATTAACAACTCGTAATGCATTTATACACCTGTATCTATGATTTTAGGGTGCACGCTATATACACATAGCTATTTACTGTACTCTTTGTTGAGCATTGGCAACTCTTACTAGTTTTTTATATTAGTTTTTAATTTCTACTAGGTTAGGTCATGTTTATAGATTTACAGATTAATACAGTTCTTTTTATTTCCATCTAATTTTATATTTTTGTGATTCACACAATATCTGTTTGATAGTTTTTAAATTGAATGAGGACACACTGGCTATGTAGTCCTCAATACAGGCATTCGTACAAAAAAAAAAAAAAATTTTTTATACATCCACTAGATGGCGTTATTCCATACTAATGAGATTGTTGGCTGGAGACTACAATCAATTTATGACCACACTTCCGGTTTTTAGAACTTAGAAGTGGGGTCTGTTGATGAATTTAAAATAAAAAATTTTTTTGGGGCCATCTGATAGAGGTCCCTTTGGGAATTCCTCTTTCCACAGCCCCGATTCATGGATTATGAGTCAATCCAGCCTTATCACGTTCTTTTGATTGTTTTTAATTAAATCGAAGAAACGACGTTGCTTGTCACCCAATGGATATGTAGGACTCCACCACGAGGTGGCGCCGCTGTACCCGTTTGGGATAGACAGATTAGTGACCGTGATCCATTGATTTTGATACTTCCGGCTTTCTAAATCTGGGTTTAGATGTTAAGTTTTTTTAATTTATCAAACAGATACTGTGGGTCCCTATGGTTATATTGGGTCAAACCATTCAACTTAAAGTTCCTGTTACTAGTGAATTATTTAATATTATCAAGAAATGTCAGAATGATTTACCCCATTCACTTTATATTTTATTATGTGTTTTTTATTTATCAGTTGGGCATATTATGCACTTGCAGAACGTTTATGTATAGATCGGCTATTTGAATGTATAGGCATGGTATAAATATGCATTGGCCCACATAGACTGCCCTGATTATGCAGCCTCTGTTGATCGCTCGGGCTGTGGAACGCATCCGGATACCGGAAGTGTTTGCGGTGGTTTGAGCCGCCCATAGTGTGTAGCGATCCACAATGAGGCTTGGTTTAGGTCTGGGATTATTTAAGGGAGGTGACGCAGCGTGCCGCCTGTGCCCCTGGAAGACGTGATGATGTCACGAAACGCAAAGGGCGGAGCCAGACGACGCGCTGACGTCACCCCCGAGCGAATTGTACTCCAGCAGGACGGGTTTGTCCGAGCTCCGGTGGCCACGGAGCCGGACTTAAGGCTGCTTATTCCATCACGCTTTGTAAGTGTGCACTTTGTTATTCGTTTTATCCAATAAATTTATCAGTTTTCCACCAAACATGACATGCTTTAAAATTGCGCACAAACGTGCAGTGGCGACAAACTAAATACATTTTTAAAAGCCTTTAAAAGCCTTTACAGGTTACCACTTTAGATTTACAGAGGAGGTCTACTGCTAAAATTACTGCCCTCGATCTGACGTTCGCGGTGACACCTCACATGCATGGTGCAATTGCTGTTTACATTTGACGCCAGACCGACGCTTGCGTTCGCCTTTGCGCGAGAGCAGGGGGGGGGCAGGGGTGCTTTTTTTTTTTTTCTTTATTATTTTTTTGCTTTTTTATCTTATTTTTAAACTGTTCCTTTCATTATTTTTTTTTAAATCATTTTTATTGTTATCTCAGGGAATGTAAATATCCCCTATGATAGCAATAGGTAGTGACAGGTACTCTTTTTTGAAAAAATTGGGGTCTATTAGACCCTAGATCTCTCCTCTGTCCTCAATTCTGACCACACCAAGATCGGTGTTATAAAATGCTTTCCCAATTTCCTAATGGCGCTGTTTACATCCGGCGAAATCTAAGTCATGAAATGCTCGTAGCTTCCGGTTTCTTAGGCCATAGAGATGTTTTGAGCCACTCTGGTCTCTATGATCAGCTGGCTGAATCTCCGGCTGCATTCTCAGGTTCCCTGTTGAGACAGGAGAGCCAGAGAAAAACACGGAAGACGGTGGGGGGGGGGCATTCCCTCCCACTGCTTGTAAAAGCAGTCTAGAGGCTAATTAGCCACTAGGGTTGCTTTTACATGAAAGCCGACCGCTGGCTGAAAAGAATGATACCAAGATGATACCTAAACCTGCAGGCATCATTCTGGTATAACCACTCAAAGTCGTGAATGGCGTACCTGAAGACAAAAAAATGGTTAACAATAAAACACAGTAAACGGTAAAGTATAAAAAATTGCATACCTGAAAAGCAAACATGATAAAACATAATAACAATAAAACATTGCAGAATAGAGTACAGTAAAAAAAGAGCAGAACAATAGAGAGAGAATAGAGAGAGAGAGAACAATAAAACGACAACTATTTTTTAAAATTTTATATAAATATATATATATTTTTTTTTACACTTTTTTTGTAACTAACTTTTATAACTGTATCAAAAAGAAGGGGGAAGAAAAAGTGAATTCATGGGTAGGGAACAGGCAGGAGTCAATGTAAATATAAATGTTATTTAATGAAAAAAGGAGATCACAATATACACCAATCCAGAAAATATCCTGATGAATCAGGTACCATCACCATTTAAAAAGACCTAACTGTCATGTGCAGACACAGATGGCCACCTATCACAAACAACCATTCATAATCAGCATTAAAAGTCATTCACTATAACTAAGCATCCATGATATAATGACATATAATAAGTATGCAAAACATTAGTTGGAAGTCCAAATAGCATGGGGAAAGGACAACAGATGATTGAATTGATGCTGGGTGGTTGTGACAACAGAACTTGATCCACGCTGACTGATAATATGAAGAGACAGAACTAGCTGTGGTACGGGGGGGGAAAAAACCAGTAATGGCGAAATACCGTGGTGGAACGGACCATGAAGGAGTGACTGGATGACACCGTGATCGCTGCAGGGCAAAAGTGTCTATGGGCTGATGGAACGGAGCCTCTCTAGGCCGGGAATGGCTCACAAGGCTGCAGACCAAAGGATATGAGTGGAGCGTGCAGGCAGCTGGGGTAGGAGAGGCAGGATGGGTAGTGGGCTGACACTATAGGACGGAAACCAGCTAGCTCGTACGGTGGATACCTAGAATTATCAGTCCCGAATCAGGGATACAAAAAAGGGAGGATCTCACCCGTAGTTGTTTGCCGTCTTGGTCAGAAAAGGGGATTTGCAACTGTAGCCATCTCCTGTTTGCGGAACTCCTTTTTGTGAATGGTCCGGTCCGGTAGGGGGTCATCAACGGTGTACCTCAGACGTAAGTAGCAGGTGGGCAGTAGGAGTGTGTGAACTCACATAGATACTGCGTATAGAGTCCAGGCGGCTGAGGTAGCGGTCTCCCCCTCGGCTCGTTGCTGTAGCAGTATTCAGGCAGCCGCTAGTATCGCGGATCAGTGTGGTCAAGGCTGGTGGGTGGGTCTGTTGGTCAGCAGGTACGCTAGGAGCAGCGTGATGGCGTCATACTGACGCGTTTCATCCGTTCACCGGATTTCATCAGAGCATGCGCAGTAGCAGGCCTCATCTACTTATATAGTATTGAGACGGGATCACGTGGATTGCCAGCGTCTCGTTGCCATAGCTACCGCGCTGTTCACTGACGGCCAAACACATAGAAAAAACATATATAAAACATGACTGACAGGGCGAACACGCTGGGGCCAGCAGAGAATAAGGAGAGGGAGACAAAGGAAAGGGGATAAAAAAGAAAGAAAAGAAGAACCAACGGGGAAGTGAGGGAAAGGGGGGGGGAAAGATGGGATAGGGGGGGAGAAAAGGGGGGGGGAGGAAAAAGGGGAAAAGAAGAGTATCATAGTGGGCAGAGAGGACTAGTGTAGGAAAAATGAAGATGGACAGTGCAAGGGAGAAGGGTGAAAGAGAGAGGATTAGAGTGGAGATGGTACTTATTGATGGTAGACAAGTGCAGTAAAATAATCATATAGAGGAAAGTAAAGAGATGACTAAAATACTAGAAGTTCCGATGAGAACCAAGGTCAAAGGGTTATTAGTGGGGGCTACAGTCAGAAAAATTCCAATCATTGGGAGAGGATGTGGACAGACAACTACCAATGAATTAAGGAGATAAGGATACACCAAGGTTGCATTCATTATTTAACCCGTGAGGGTGCATGCTGTTGGTGTTGTATATCCACATCTTCTCCTTCTGGTAAAGGATTCTATCGAAATCCCCCCTTCTCAGAGGGAGGTTGAGCCTGTAGATACCCTTTACGGTAAGCCCCTCGGGGTTGCCCCCATGTGCTCGCAAAAAGTGTAAAGGAATAGGTCGTTTGTCGTCCTTGCCCAAAATGGACTGGATATGTTCACTTACCCTTACCCTCAGTGGTCTCTTAGTTTTCCCCACATAGGATTTCCCACAGGGGCAGGTGAGCATATAGATCACCCTGGTTGTATTACAATTAATAAAGTTATTAATTTTGAAGAGTTTCTTGCCCTCAGAGTCAGAAAAAGTATTTGTGCGTTCCACGTACTTACATACCGAGCAGCGACCACATTTAAACATTCCCTTCAGGGGAGGGAGCTGTGTCAGCCAATTAGGGGTGGGTGATCTTTGGTATTCAGAATGGATTAGACTATCTTTTAGATTTTTGGAACGCCGAGCTGTTAGGAGGGGTCGGGTGCCCACAATCTTGCCTAAGAAGGGGGACTCAGACAGAATGTGCCAGTGTCGATTAAGTATGGACCTGACTTGGTCCCAGTGGGCACCAAATTTGGTGATGATCCTGGGAAACCCCTGGGATTCAGGGGATTTGGGACCATTTTTCTTCTTGGTAAGAAGTGTTGCACGATCTGTCTGAGTAGCCCTTCTTCTCGCTTCCCTGATACATGAGTGGGAGTAACCTCTCTCTCTGAATCTATTATACAGGTCTTTAGACTCAGCAATAAAGTCATCTGGGTCAGAGCAGTTTCTTCGGGCCCTGAGAAATTGGCCTACTGGAATGGCCTTAATCAGGGATTTTGGATGGTCACTAGATGCTAGAAGTAGCGTATTGGCTGCTGTAGGTTTTCTAAAAGTTTTAGTCTTGATCATGCCATTATCAGTGTAGATGGTTAGATCCAGAAATGAAAGGGTATGGGAGTGAAAGGTGTAGGTGAGTCTAATGTTTCTGTCATTAGAGTTAAGCTCATTCATGAAGGAATGCAGTTCATCCTCGGAGCCACCCCAGATCATTGGAACATCATCTATGTACCTCAGCCACGTCAAACAGTGGCTGAGGTACAATGACGAAGGGTACACCAAATCCTCCTCCCATAGGCCAAGGTGTAAGCATGCATAGGAGGGTGCCCAGGGTGCTCCCATAGAGGTTCCCCTTATCTGCTGGTAGAAGTTTCCCAAAAATTGGAAGCAATTGTGTTCAAGTAAAAAGGTGAGGATATCACCTATGAATTCGTTATGTTGTCCAAGATTTGGGAACCTGCGTTCAAGAAAGAATTGAACTGCACGCAATCCCCAAGAATGTGGTATTGAGGTGTACAGCGATTCAACATCTATCCCCACTAAATAAAACCCAGGTGAAATAGTTAAATTATTTAGTCGCCGCAGTACATCCATTGTGTCTTGTACAAATGAAGGTAACTCAGGGACCAAGTCCTTAATGAGGGCATCGATGAATTTACCTACTTTTTCAAGCGGACCATTGACGGCAGACACTATGGGTCTGCCGGGTGGGTTATGCAAGCATTTATGGAGCTTGGGGATGATATAGAAGGTGGGTGTGTTGAATTGCTGTACCTTCAGGTAGTTAAACTCCTTTAAGGTTATTAGTTTTTCCTCCAGGCCAAGGCTAAGGAGATAGTTGAGAGCATCAACAATAGCAGTGAACGGGTTAGTATGGAGTCTACGGTAAGTTGATTCGTCCGCCAGAAGTCGCCTAACTTCAGTTTCGTATTGAATTTCGGTTAGGAGGACAATATTGCCCCCCTTGTCACTGCCCTTGATGACGATACCAGGGGCGTCCTCAAGTTCTCTGAGGGCTTTTCGTTCTTCACGTGAAATATTGTCAAGTCCCCTATAATTCCAATTAATTTTAGCAAGATCCCTTTTGACTTGTGTCAAAAAGAGTTCAATAGGTTTATATTTGGAAAGAGGGGGCATCTTGGTGGACCTTATCGGTAAATTGGCAGAACGGGTCAACGCATGCTGGTAGTCCGGAGTCTCGATATCTGAGTCAGACTCGAAGTTTTCCTGGAGTAGCGAAATGAGAGTATCAAGGGCCTCTCGTTCTTCCCCATCTATCGGTATAGGATGGGACTCATCTTGTTTTGGTGAGTGCCAATATCCAAAGATCACCTTTCTTAGATAAAGTGAGATGTCTTTATAGACCTCGAACTCGTTCATCCCAGATTTGGGGGAGAAGGAGAGGCCTCTATTTAATAGAGATAGGTGATGTTCATTAAGAGGAAAATGGGTAAGGTTGACAACTTTCATATCCACTAGAGAACTAGGGGGGGGCCGCGATGGGACGTGTGGGTCAGTGGAGTGCATTACGTTCTGTGTGTTCTGTTCCTTGACTGTCGCTGGCTTTTTCGTATTTCTCGGACCTTTCCTTGAGGAGGTGGGGATTGGTGTGAGGTTTTGTGTCCTTTTAAATTTGGTTTTACTTTCACTGTGGTTGTGGTGGTCTATTAGACCCTAGATCTCTCCTCTGTCCTCAATTCTGACCACACCAAGATCGGTGTTATAAAATGCTTTCCCAATTTCCTAATGGCGCTGTTTACATCCGGCGAAATCTAAGTCATGAAATGCTCGTAGCTTCCGGTTTCTTAGGCCATAGAGATGTTTTGAGCCACTCTGGTCTCTATGATCAGCTGGCTGAATCTCCGGCTGCATTCTCAGGTTCCCTGTTGAGACAGGAGAGCCAGAGAAAAACACGGAAGACGGTGGGGGGGGGGCATTCCCTCCCACTGCTTGTAAAAGCAGTCTAGAGGCTAATTAGCCACTAGGGTTGCTTTTACATGAAAGCCGACCGCTGGCTGAAAAGAATGATACCAAGATGATACCTAAACCTGCAGGCATCATTCTGGTATAACCACTCAAAGTCGTGAATGGCGTACCTGAAGACAAAAAAATGGTTAACAATAAAACACAGTAAACGGTAAAGTATAAAAAATTGCATACCTGAAAAGCAAACATGATAAAACATAATAACAATAAAACATTGCAGAATAGAGTACAGTAAAAAAAGAGCAGAACAATAGAGAGAGAATAGAGAGAGAGAGAACAATAAAACGACAACTATTTTTTAAAATTTTATATAAATATATATATATATTTTTTTACACTTTTTTTGTAACTAACTTTTATAACTGTAACCGGTTCCAGGTTTGGGTCTCTCAAAATGCGATGGCATCTTGGGAGACCCTGTGAAAGTGTGCCTAGTCTGTGCAATGCTGTACCCTACGCTAATACTCAACTAGTGAATGGTAGCGTTCAAAACATTCACCAATGCAAAGACCAGGATTGTCAGGACAGGAGGGACAATAATAGCGGGTGTCACGCCTATATCCACACTTGCTGCAGACACAACATCTTTTTTGGGGGGGTTTGTTGGGTAGGGGTACTCGGAAGGACATAAAGAAAATGCCTCTCATGCAGCTGACTGCATTTGGTTGGGGATGTGAATGGGGGAAGTACGGGCCCTGCAGAAATGGTGGGTTCCCAATTAGGATTGGCGAATGCAGCAGGAAGGGCACTATGGGCACGACGGGCCTGTTTGTCTTCTTCTTGGTGGCAGCGGGACACTACTTGTGCTTGCCACCTCACCAGCTTGAACTGCACTTATGGGACTCGCCACGTCACCACGTGTTACCGCAGTGCTGGTTTGACTATGACCGGGGTGCACTAGGCCACTGGCGCTTGCCAGTTCACCAAAACGCTACCAAAAAAACCGTTAGCGATCGCAGGGATCAGGCCTGACTCTGCGAATGCTGCAGTTATGCGTTTAGTGTTTTTTTAAGTGTCAGTGATCGATAGATACTGCACCTGGGTGGGCTGGGCTGGGCCGGGCCGGGCGGAGGGGCAAAACGCAGGTGCTAGCAGGTATCTGGGCTGATCCCACTAACACTGCATTTTTGGGAACCCTAAACTGCTGGGGATGCTAGTATAGATCTGATCGGATCAGATATTGATCCGTTCAGATACTATACCACTAAGGGAGGTGTACGGTGCGTGCGTGGGTGTTAGCACTACTGGCGCTAACCTGGCGCTGCTTGGGGCTGGTGCTTACCGGTTCACCAAAATGCTACCAAAAAAACTGTTAGCAATCGCAGGGATCAGGCCTGACTCTGCGAATGCTGCAGTTATGCGTTTAGTGTTTTGTAAGTGACAGTGATCGATCGATACTGCATTTGGGTGGGCTGGGCTGTGCCAATTTAAAAAAAATAATAATAAAAACACACACATACCTACTGTGATAAATGCAAATTTAGTAACTTAGACTTTGACTTAAAGTCTACCCAAAGACAAATTGTTGGATACAGTAGGGAAAAGTTAACACCCCATCAGGATTTTTTTTAATCATCTGTATCTGATTAAAGAGATTTCCTATCACTTTTTGTTCTATAGACGTGATAGACAATGAGAGGATGTATCTCTAAAGTGAAGCAAATCCTCTCCTACATGCCCCCATTGAAGGATTTCACTCTGTACGAAGAGTTTCCAGCTTATGGGACAGCAATCTAAGTGTTAGCAGAATACCCATAACTTGGGTAGGTTAACCAAGCCAATAACCCTTTACATACACACCATACCTGCACCACATGTTTTAATAAAAACATGAACAATTCACAGAATTTCCTGTTGCACTTCTGACCTTTAAAAAGTATCTGTATCACTCGCTGCCACACCCAGACAGGAATATAAAAGCTTTTACACTGCAGTAGCTCCTTACAAAGTTTTTTTTTAATTTCTGCCTGGAACATTCAGAAATTCATTTTAATGATTTTTATTTGCAAAACAGACAATATAAAACAGACACAAGCAACAGTAAGATAAAGGTGTTCTAAATAATAAATATGTGTAATCCCACTTGGTCTTCGGTTTGATGCAGAGTTTGGATCACTTGCAAAGTGGGGCCAAACTGATTTGCATTCACTGGTCCTCATAAATGACTCTTGGTATTCTTTCAGAGTTTTGATGGTGAATCAAGAGCTCAATGTTGCCATAAGCAACAAACATGTACAGACATGGCTGAGGTATATTGATGATATTTTTGTTGTGTGAAGAGGCAGTGTAGATGAGTTTGAAGACTTCAATTAATTTTTTATACCATCAAATTTAATATAGAAAGATAAGCTCAATTCCAAGAAAATGGAAAACTTACAAATGTATTTTCTAAACCCACAGATGGTTACAATTTATTTTATTATTCAAGTGCACAAAAGGACATTGGGTGGAAAATTTGCCAGTATCCCAGTTCATGTGGATATTCTGCATTTGTTCTAAAGAAAAAGATTGTTACATAGTTACGTAGTTACATAGTAGGTGAGGTTGAAAAAAGACACAAGTCCATCAAGTCCAACCTATGTGTGTGATTATATGTCAGTATTACATTGTATATCCATGTATGTTGCAGTCGTGTAAGTGCTTATCTAATGAAACTATCGATGCCCCCTGAAATTCCACATCCTTGCCACTCTTACAGTAAAAAACCCTCTTCACAGTTTAAGGTTAAATCTCTTTTCTTTGAATTTTAGTGAGTGTCCATGTGTCTTAACAAACTCCCTTCCGCAAAAAAGTCTTATCCCTATTATGGGGTCACCAGTATGATATTTTTAAATTGAAATCATATCCGCTCTCAAGCGTCTTTTCTCCAGAGAGAGTAAATTCAGTGCTCGCAACCTTTCTTCATAACTAATATCTTCCAGACCCTTTATTAGCTTTGTTGCCCTTCTTTGTACTTGCTCCATTTCCAGTACATCCTTCCTGAGGACTGGTGCCCAGAACTGGACAGCATACTCCAGGTGAGGCCAGACCAAAGTGTTGTAGAGCGGGAGAATTATCACTTTAACCCTGCAATTATTCCCCTTTTTAATGCATGCCAATATTCTGTTTGCTTTGTTAGCAGCAGCTTGGCATTGCATGCCATTGCTGAGCCTATCATCTACTAAGACCACCAGGTCCTTTTCCATCCTAGATTCCCCCAGAGGTTCCTCCCATAGTGAGTAGATTGCATTCATATTTTTGCCACCCAAACGCATTATTTTACATGTTTCTACATTAAACCTCATTTGCCATGTAGTTGCCCACCCCATTAATTTGTTCAGATCTTCTTGCAAGTTTTCCATATCCTGCAGAGAAGTTATTGCCCTGCTTAGCTTAGTGTCGTCTGCAAATACAAAGATTGAACTGTTTACCCCATCCTCCAGGTCATTTATGAAGAAATGAAACAGGATTGGTCCCAGCCCAGAACCCTGGGGGACCTCACTTCCCACCCCTGACCATTCCAAGTAATCCCCATTTATCACCACCCTCTGAACTCGCCCTTATAACCAGTTTTCAATCCATGTACTCACCCTATGGTCCATGCCAACGGACCTTACTTTGTACAGTAAACGTTTATGGGGAACTATGTCAAATGCTTTTGCAAAATCCAGATACACCACGTCTACGGGCCTTCCTTTATCTAGATGACAGCTCACCTCCTCATAGAAGGTTAATAGATTTTAGATTTTTGTAGCACAACTCTTTAGGGTGTGTGTTTTTATCACTCTGTTTTTTTATTTTTTTGTGTTCCGTGTTGGCTATTTTTGATTACATACCCCCCGCTATTCATGCGGTGAGTGCTACAATTTTTGAATTTAGGCAGGATTCCCATGTATCTACATTTTGTTGCATAGGTTAATAGATTGGTTTAGCAAGAACGATTCTTCATGAATCCATGCTGATTACTGCTAATGATACCCCTTTTCTTTACTAAAATCTTGTATATAGTTCCTTATCATCCCCTCCAAGAGCTTGCATACTATTG
Organism: Lithobates clamitans; assembly: GCA_037952925.1. NCBI lineage: Eukaryota > Metazoa > Chordata > Amphibia > Anura > Ranidae > Lithobates > Lithobates clamitans. The sequence continues at coordinate 19,159,072 of JBBGZY010000438.1, forward strand.
ATGTTAGGCTAAAGCCTGAAAACTAACATGTGTATAACTGAAAAAAGTTCCCAACTTAATTGTGAACAAAAGTAAACATTATATACATATAATATGATGTGACAAAACCAAATACCAGGTTGAAAAATTAATCCAACCTCCCCTTAGGTAAATGTAAAGATATCCAATGGTAAATAAAATTATTAGTGCATAAACCTAAACATAAGTGTGAAGGACTGCAATGTATAATGTGGACAAAATGGCTTGATTTGAAAAAAGGGTATTTAAAAGGAAGTCCATGTACAAGAACACCCCAAAAGTGCTGTAATTGTGCAAGAAATGTCCAAATATATGAAATCCCAGATGTGTGGGTCCACCACCATAGATGAAGTGCCTGGCCACTTACCGGAACCCCATGATCCCCTGTTACAGAGGGTCTAAATGGGCATTGTAGTCCTGCTGCTTCGGACAACCCAGGAATCAGAATGGAAACCAGAATGGAACCTCAGAAGCTGTGGTGCAGATGGATCCACAGGGAAAGACAAAGCTCAGCCCTCACCGGAGTATTAACATCATGTGGGAGAAACAGAAGAAGGCTCCTTTTTGTATGCCTTAGCTAAGTATGTTCTTCCTTATCCTCTTTAACAGGTCTTCAGGCAAAAATCACCTTGACCGATTCCAAATTGATAAGAGGCACAAAACGCCCTAAGCTTAAATTCCATCTGCAAGCCAAAGTTCTCCCCAAACAAAACAAAAAACACGGGAAAAATGCGCTACTTTGCAGGCATACTATAGACCCCCCCCAGGCACGATATTTAAAGGAATATTTCATTTTTATTGTTTCACTTTACACATTAAAAAAATAACTGCTCCCGAAAGAACGGCCGTTTTTAAAAAATTTTTTTGCATTGATACATGTCCCCTGGGGCAGGACCCGGGTCCCCAAACACTTTTTTAAAAATAACTTGCATATAAGCCTTTAAAATTGGCACTCTTGATTTTTCATGTTCGCGTCCCATGGACTTTAACTGTGTTTGTATGTTCTGACGAATTTTTTGCCTGTTCGCATGTTCTGCTGCGAACCAAACAGGAGGGTGTTCAGCTCATCCCTCATCCCATACCCTGCTCTGCTCAATCACCCATGCAATCTGACACTTGCAGGGCTTGTCAGTGTCTACAGTCACCCCTACGGTTTCAATAATAATATTACTAACAGGACATTTCAGATGCTACTTACAGGTTTGATGACTCCTGTTATAACCTCCTGTTTTAACTCTGGTTTTGATACTCACCACTTAGTCCAGTTCCACTTGGTCTAAGTTCCAGCAAAGCAAAAAGGTGGCAAGTTCAAAGATGAGCAGGCTCAAAATTAGTCCTACAGAAAGTTATATAGGCCTCAAGCACCTGTGACCAATTAACCACTCCCCTTAATTAGTTGGCTGAAGAAAGGAGAGAAAAAAATGCTGTTTAAAAAGTGACAGAAAAGGTGTTAAAAAAGAACCTAAAAATGCAAGAAAGCAATCACCAGCAGTCAAAAGCAAAACTTGAAGCAGTCAAAAGCAAAACTTCACACTCTCCACTCAAGGTTCCCACTGTTCCGCTTCCAACCAGCAAGTCTGGCAAATTCAGATGTGCTCTACGGAAAGTTATATAGGCCTCAGCCACCAGTCTACAGAAAGTTATATAGGCCTCAGGCACCAGTCTACAGAAAGTTATATAGGCCTCAGGCACCTATGACCAATTAACCACTCCCCTTAATTAGTAGGCTGAAGGAAGGAAAGCAAAAAAAAAAAAGCTGTTTAAAAGGTGACAGAAAAGGTGTTAAAAAAGCAGCAAGGAAAAACCCCACCTACCTCTGTGTAGTACAGAATGCAACACAAATTTTTGGAATGGGGATATCTTAGAGGTATTTGATTTAGTGGAGAAGATTCAATCTGGCAAAACCTGTGCTACAAGTGATAATACATTTTTTTTTGTTCAAACTCATAACTTTCAATTAACTTCAAGAGGATTGGGAAAAGACATTGCCAAATCCTTGGATGTAATAGTGATTTTTTTCAGGAAGGTTAACCATCCTCCACTGCTTACTTACAAACACAGTAAAAGGATTTCTTGATCATAGCAGATCCCCAAGAGAAGTATACCAAGACACCCTTTTAAATTTCAGAAAAGAAAGGATGTCTTATAGGTTGTCTGCCACAAGTATAATATCTGTAGTACTCTCATTTGCGGCTCCACCTCCATACACCCTGATTAGGGTTTAAAGAATTGCGATATGATTTTCTGCATTTACATGTCAAAATTCATTTGTTCCCTTGGTTATATTAGGAAAATAACAGGTCCCTTTAAATGTTGCTTTTAGAGGCACAGAAGTAACATCAAAGTCTTCTTTGAGAACCACCATCAACAGAAGGCTGATAACAGGGATACACTAGCCACAATGAATTTTGCTGAAAAACAGCACCAAACACATGAACTTAGTAATAGATTGGATTCCACCCCTTAATCATGGAGGTGATAGGGATCCTTTGTTGCTACAAAGAGAGTCATATCAGATATTATCCCTGCAGATGGTGATTCCTGGGAGTTGCATGTTTTTGCACTTCTTGTTTGCGACTTTGCAATTGTGCACTTTAAAATGGAACCCCACTAAATTGTGCTTTTAAGGTTTAGCTTTGTTGTGTGCTGGCTTTCCTTGTAAATGAGAAAAACCTGACGTTGGTTTTAATCCCTCACCACTCTATCCAAAACTAAAAAAATGTTTTGCTTTGGACATACTTTAAACACTTGCCTAAAGGGCACTTTCACCCCCTTCCTGCCCAGACCAATTTTCAGCTTTCAGTGCTCTCCCACTTTGAATGACAATTACTCAGTCATGCAACACTGTACCCAAATTAAATTTGCTTCTTTTTTTTCACACAAATAGGTTTTCTTTTGGTGGTATTTAATCACTAGTGGGTTTTTGTGCTATAAATAAAAAAAGACTGAAAATTTGGTGAAAAAAAATTTTGCAAATTAGTAATATTTCTTCATAAATTTTGGCCAAAATTTATACGGCTACATATCTTTGGTAAAAAGAACCCTAATTAGTGGATATTATTTGGTCTTTGTGAAAGTTATAGAGTCTACAAGCTATGGTGGCAATCATTGAAAATTGATCACACCTGATGTACTGAAGACCTCAGATCTCATTTCTTGAGACACTAACAAGCCAGGAAAGTAAAATGAACCCATTTTGGAAAGCAGACACCCCAACATATAATCTATGAGGCATAATGAGTCTTTTGAACGGTTCATTTTTTTCCAGAAGTTTTTGGAAAATATGGAAAAAAATGAAAACACATTTTTTTCCCACAAAGTTGTCCATTTTTAAGATATTTCCAACACATAACATGTACATAGCATAAATGACACCCCAAAATACATTCTGCTACTCCTCCTGAGTATGGCGATACCACATGTGTGAGACTTTTACACAGCCTGGCCTCATACAGAGGCCCTCCAGTGAAGTAGCACCTTCAGGCGTTCTACAAGCATAAATTACACATCTAATTTCCTGACAACCTATTATTTTTGAAGGCCCTTATATTTCTAACACATAGCATTTACATACCAAAAATTACACTCCAAGATAAATTCTATTGAGGAAAGGGTAAAAAAAAAGTATTACCTGTGGTTTTTGTAGTGTCCCCAGAGGAGAGAATTGGTCCAGGCAGCAGGCAGCAGGCAGGGTGTGCTTAGCAACAATAGTAATTATCCAGGCAGCAGGCAGGAATATTGTCTATAGTCAGCACAAGGATATCGTCAGCACAGCCAAAGCATTTGTCCATAGAAATCCAGGCAGAGACAGCCAGCACAGCCATAATATTGGCCCTGGTACACTGTTACCTGCCTGCACTCATTATTGTACTGCTCCCCAGCCCTTCATAAACATACTGCCTCTTGCTACAGCTAATTATTTCCATAGTCCAGGTAGCAGGCAGAGGTGTGGTCAGTTTATGCTGCAGGCAGGGGGATGGTGGCAGTAAGTCAGCAGCAGGCTGAGGGCCGCAATCAGGTAAGACCTGTGCACAGGGGCACAGGGGTAGAGGCTTTGACCCACCCAAATCTCTATGAAGCCTCTGGACTCCAGACCCTAATCCGGAATTACAAAACCCGGAGACAACAAAAAAAATTGTTTTCTCCAGCCAGAAAAACATTTCTGGAGCCCCTCACATGTGAGATCCCTGTGTACTACAGTAGCAGGGTAACAGATCAGTCCAAGCAGTAGGCAAAAGCATAGTCCATAAAACAGGCCAAGGTCAGTTCACGTGCAAGCAGTCCAAGCGGTAGGCAGAAGGGTAGTTTATAAAACAGGCCAGGGTCAGTTCACATGGAAGCAGTCCAAGCAGTAGGCAGAAGCGTCATATGACAGTGGGCGGACAACAACAGGTTAATGAGCAATTTTTATTTTATATGAGTTAAGATAAACACCTTGTATGTGGTATCGCCATTTTGATTTGTCTAAATACAATGTATTCTTTGCAATGATTGCACTGCTCAGTTTAATGTGTTATATCATTCAAAGGTCAGCAAGCCTCGTTGAATAACAGAATGACCAAATTGTGGAACCGTCTGGCTGCTTTGTGTTCTAAGTGTTAACATAGATGAAAGTGAAAAGAACGTGATCAAGCCATTTTAACAGCTTTATGTCATAGTATATAGGTTTATTACAAGACAGAACCTCTTGTCCCTGAAACTAACACAGCTTAAATTAAGTGTTTGATGTTGTTAGAAATCTATAGCCAGTGTTATGTGTAAGAAAGGAGACTTGCCTAGGTATTTCAGTTTTTAATAATGATATTGAACACATGTTGATTACTTATGCTAGAAAGAGACCTCTACTGTCAGGGGAATGTAGAGTAAAGCTATAGTTTTGTTTGATGATTTTAACCGATCTTCTTCTAAAAGGGCTTAACTATTCAAGCAAAACAAGGTACCCATACGTCAGTACTTTGACACTAAATGCTGGGGTTATGGCAGCAGCTAGTTGCCATAACCCCGGTATTTTCAGGAATGCTGTGCATTTCTCTTTAAGATAAAAGTGGCCTCCACGGCATATTTGTAGCAAGATCATTTTTATAAGTGGTGGGAGAGGTGCCCACCCCCCTCCCGCCGCACTCCTGACGTCTCCGCCACTTACCGAATTCGTTGGTAGCGGCGGATCGCATCCTCTCCCGTGAATTCCTGGCTGCCGACTGAGGGGAAGATGGCCCCTGCTCGACTCCATGGCATGAGAGGAAGGAAGCGACATCAAACGTCACTTCCACTCATAGCTCTTAAAGGAGAATTTTTTTTTTTTTCAAGTTACTGTATTTATTGGCGTATAACACTCACGTTTTCACCCTAAAAATTGGGTGCAAATAGCACGTGCGTGTTATACGCCAATACTTCAATTTTAGATGCCTCGGAGGGGACAGGGAGGGGGTGGGATGAGCGCTGTCAGATTACATACAGTGAGAATCTTCTGTTTACTTGACGGCCTCTGTAATAGGAAGTCCCATCTCCTGGGCCGCCATTGGACCACTGTTCTGTCTATCATAGGAGATTCTCACTGTATATAATCTTTCGGCGCTCGTCCCGCCCCCTTCCCTGTCCCCTCTAGGCTGCAAATGGGCATCGATCAGGCTTCACTGATGGCAATGGTGAGGCTGCTACATTGATGGCAATGGTGAGGCTGCTGCATTGATGTGGACTGATGAGGTTGCATTGATGGCACTTGTGAGACTGCAGATGGGCATTGATGGGGCTACATTGGTGGAAATGGTGAGACTGCAGATGGGCACTGACCCTTATTTTGCTTCAAAGTTCCTTATTTAAATTTTTTTTTCCCTGAAACTTCCCTCTTAAAATTAATGTGCGTGTTATACACCTGTGCGTGTTATACGCCGATAAATACGGTACTTTTCTTTTTTAAATTTTTTTGACCCCAGATCTCATATTTAAGAGATCCTGTCATGCTTTTTTCTATTACAAGTTTACATTCCTTGTAATAGGAATAAAAGTGACCCAACCTTTTTTTAAAAAAAAACTGTGTCAAAATAAAAAATTTAAAGTAAAATAAATAAGATTTTTTTTTATTTTAAAGTGCCCTGTCCCGAGTTTGTGTGCAGAAGCGTGAGTATATGAAAACGGTGTTTAAAATACACATGTGAGGTATCACCGTGATCGTAAGAGGGAGAGAAATAATTCTAGCCCTAGACCTCCTCTGTAACTCAGACTGGTAGCCTGTAGACATTTTTCAACATCGCCGATGGAGATTTTTAAGGGTAAAAAATTGTCGCCATTCCACGAGCGGGTTAAATTTTGAAGTGTGACATGTTGGGTATCAATTTACTCGGTGTAACATTATCTTTCATAATAAAAATGAATTGGGCTAACTTTACTGTTGTCTTATTTTTCACGAGTCATGGCCGTGGCACAGTTCTCTCAATAGACGGCATGCGCTGGTGCCAGTACACATGTAAATATCCCCCAAAGGGTGCTTATCTGTAGGTATGAGACAACAAGAAGAGTTTACTGCCCCTTTAATGTATTCTCTGCATTAAGGTAAAAAAAGCGCCCCATTACTTGTCCTATCCACTTCATCTCTAAACACCTATCTGACACTTACCTGACTTCTGTCACTGCTCCAGCATTACCCCTGCTGCAGCAATGCTGCTCCCGCCTCCTGGTCTCGCCATTAAAAAAATTGTATATGAAGTGCTGGCTTTCTCTTTATCTGATATGTTGATCTTTCCACATAAACAAGAATGGGGAATTTTCATTTTCCAGGCATGGGTTATCTAAATAATGCTTGCTTTAAACAGTCATATTCTTCTCTGGCCATAAAAAATAGATTTGAAGGATGTATTCATACATGTAAAGGCTCCATAGCAAAATTATTATATGGCTTATACAGGTACAATCTTTAATCCATGAGTGCCCTTAAACTGTAGTTACCCTAAGTTTTTTGTAAGTGAACTGCCATTTCATGTTATATGGTTTAGGAGGGCAGGCACAGACAACATTGGATAATACAGTGCCTTGAAAAAATATTCATACCCCTTGAAATTTTCCACATTTTGTTATGTTACAACCAAAAACGTAAATGTATTTTCTTGGAAAATTTAAGTGATAGACCAACACAAAGTGGCACATAATTGTGAAGTGGAAGGAAAATGATAAATGGTTTTCAATTTTTTTTACAAATAAATATCTGAAAAGTGTAGCGTGCATTTGTATTCAGCCCCCTTTACTCTGATAACTAAAATCTAGTGGAACCAATTGCCTTCAGAAGTCACCTAGATAGTAAATATAGTCCACGTGTGTAATTTAATCTCAGTATAAATACAGCTGTTCTCTGAAGCCCTCAGAGGTCTGTTAGAGAACCTAAGTGAACAAACAGCATCATGAAGGCCAAGGAACACACCAGAGAGGTCAGGGATAAAGTTGTGAAGACGTTTAAAGCAGGGTTAGATTTAAAAAAAATATGCTAAGCTTTGAACAGCTCGCAGAGCACTTTTCAATCCATCATCTGAAAATGGAAACAGTATGGCACAACTGCAAACCTACCAAGACATGGCCATCCACCTAAACTGACAGTCTGGGCAAGGAGAGCATTAATCAGAGAAGCAACCAAGAGGTCCATGGTAGCCCTGGAGAAACTGCAGAGATCCACAGCTCAGGTGGGAGAATCTTTCCACAGGACACCTATTAGTCATGCATTTCACAAATCTGGCCTTTATGTAAGAGTGGCAAGAAGAAAGCCATTGCTAAAAGAAAGCCATAAGATGTCCCGTTTGCAGTTTGTGAGAAGCCATGTGGGGGACACAGCAAACACTGGTCAGATGAGACCAAATTTGAACTTTTTGGCCTAAAAGCAAAACGCTATGTGTGGTGGAAAACTAACACTGCACATCACCCTGAACACACCATCCCCACCGTGAAACATGGTGGTGGCAGCATCATGTTGTGGGGATGCTTTTCTTCAGCAGGGACAGGGAATCTGGTCAGAGTTGATATGAAAGGTGAATGGAGCCAAATACAGGGCAAGCTTAGAAGAAAACCGGTTAGAGTCTGCAAAAGACTTGAGACTGGGGCGGAGGTTTACCTTCCTGCAGGACAATGACCCTAAACATACAGCCAGCGATACAATGGAATGGTTTAGATCAAAGCATATTCATGTGTTAGAATTACCCAGTCAAAGTCCAGACCTAAATCCAATTAAGAATCTGTGGCAAGACTTGAAAATTGCTGTTCACAGATGCTCTTTATCCAATCTGACAAAGCTTAAGCTATTTTGCATAGAAGAATGGGCAAAAATTTGCACTCTCTAGATGTGCAAAGCAGGTAGAGACATCACCAAAAGACTTGCAGCTGTAATTGCAGCGAAAGGTGGTTCTACAAAGTATTGACTCAGGGGGCCTGAATACAAATGTATGCCACACTTTTCAGATATTTATTTGTAAAAAAAATTTGAAAACCATTTATCATCTTCTTTCCACTTCACAATTATGTGCCACTTTGTGTTGGTCTTTTACATAAAATCACAATAAAATACATTTACATTTTTGGTTGTAACATGACAAAACGTGGAAAATGTCAAGGGGTATGAATACTAATTCAAGGCACTGTAAATATAATAGAAGTCCAAAAGTAGACACATTTGAATGTTATACTTAGATATTTAAGCAGCTGAATGTTACATGTAATCAAATTTGGAGCTGTCTACATTCCCTCCCATACATTTATGGAAGCTCTTCAATTGTAAATAGAATCTGTATACTGTGTTGATAAAACTGTATTATACAATTAGTTTTTTCTTAACTTTTTTGTAAGTCAAAAAGAAAAATTAGACTAGTTGCACGTGGCCATACCCCCTTTTTCGAAATTGAAGTTTACAAAGTATAGTGGTTTATTTTATGTTTTATGGAAATTTAGGAAGGAGCCATCACATTATCAGTTCTATTTGTTTGTATTTTCTCTATGGTTTCATAATATATAACATTTGTTAGTAGCAGCAGAGCAATACTAATATATACTTTTGTGAGTTCTATAGGGATTTTCTATTTATTTACAAATATTGTTTAACCTAAATTATTTTAACATTACATGCTGTTATCTTTTTGTTGTAATCTATTCATTTTTTGAAGTTAATAGGTATAACATTTCCCCTTTGAAGATTTTACTGCTTTTAAATGTTCCATACAATTTTGGTTCACAGCAGGCCACTAACCTTTCATTTCATTTGGCTTGTAACAACCGGCCTGCCCTATGTTTCAAAAGAGGTTAAAATATAAACTCATAGAGCATCGTGCTGGCACATAAAAGCTTCCATCTCTCTATTACACTGTGAGAAGAACAGTAACGTTTTATGGGTGCCAGGATCTAAAACTTTAAAACCTGAAGTACATTCCATCTGTCACCTTTTGTCATTCATTTTAGGTATGATATCAGTCACAGAGATGGCACACTAGAGAACACTAGAGTCATCAGGTAGAGACGGGAAGATTTGGTTTAAAGGAACTAACAAAAATCATTTCAACATTAAAACATTAAAAAGTCTAATAATGGGCATCATATATAAACTAAAAATTCTTTCAAATAATTTTTTTACATCATATCATTATAATAAGACCCCTTTCACACTGGGGCAGTTTTTAGGCATTTCAGCGCTAGAAATAGCACCTGCAAAGCGCCTGAAAACAGCCTCCCCTGCCACCCCAGTGTGAGAGCCCGATTGCTTTCACACTGGGGCGGTGCACTTGCAGAACGTTAGAAAAAGTCCTGCAAGCGGCATCTTTGGGGCGGTTTAGGAGTAGTGTACACACTGCTCCCAGACCGCCTCTGCCCATTGAAATGAATGGACAGCGCTTCCGAAGAGGCTAAAAACCGATTCAGAAGCGCCTCAACACGGGCGCTTTTAACCCCTTTATAACCCTTTCTTGGGGGTTAAAAGTGCCCTGCTACCGACTGAATAGCGGCACCAAAGCGCCACTATAACAGCGGTAAAGCGCAGCTAAAACAAGCGGCCAGTCTCCTTGTCAAATAAGAGACATCTGCTGTGACTGCTCTTTAAGACAGGAAACTGCTGCACAGAATGTAGAAGTTGTTTGATGCATGATTACAACACAGATCTGGCAGTAATACACAAAGGATACCACAATTTAGAAGAGAAGTATAGCCAAAGCTATACTTTTTTGGCCAGCTTTTTTGGCCATACTTCTCTTGTGGGTCACATGGGGGCACTTACTTTTGCTTTCCAGTGACCAAGAATCAGCTGGCAGTGGGCTGAAGCTTGCTGTCTGCTGATATCACAGAGCCACTCCATTTTCTGGAAGGATCTCAACCATATTATCGGGATCCATTCATCTGCCTGATTGACAGCTGGCTCTGACTCTGCTCTTGGATGAGAGCAGAAGCCAGCTGCTCCCTCCCCCTCTCCAATCTGACAGACCAGTGAGCACTGGAGGGGCAGAGTGGAGTGCTGACTAACAGAAAAGAGTGCTCGGTCTTAGAGCTGACATGGGACAGCTGCAGCATCACACCAATGCTGCAGCATTGAGGTGAGTGTGTATGCTAGTTTTTTTTTTTTTTATTAACCCCATATATTTTCTTTACTTAAGAATACACTAGGCTTTGAAGATATACTTAAATAAAAAAAATTACCATTTTATAACAAAACTATCTCAGGGGATAGCCTTGCAAAATTACTCCCCTTTGTATCCTGCATTTCATTTTTCTTTGATCTTGGCTGCCTTACATTAGATACCTCTAGTTTCTGGTATCCTAATCTTCTAAATATATGCCTACTGTAATAAAGGTTAGTGTGTTCACAGGTTCAAGTACTACTGTGTGTCCTTGGCAGCCATGCCAATTCTTATAGTCCTGCTAGAAGATTTAACCCTGCTTGTTGTATTTTATGGAACTCAAATTCAAGCAGAACTCCAGTTGAAACTTGAATAAAAATAAATTCCTGGTAAAGGTTTTAACCCTTTTCCCAATGTATCCAGCAGTTAAAAAAAAATTGCTCTGAACTTTTCACACTTCTAATAATTGCTATATGTTCTGGATAACATGACTTGATTTATTTGTTAACTGAATTTGCTGCTTAAAGTAAACTAGTAGGAAAAGCAGTGTTAACCAGAACACTAAGTAAAGACACACAAGACCCCTAGGGTCCCGTATATTTCCCTAGAAAACTGTCTTTCTGAAACTTGTAGCATAGTTGCCTTCCCACCACCACTACCACATCTCATGTGGCACTTAATAGGCATTAAGGTCTCAGCACTGAATATTATAATGTAGTATAAAATGTGTCCAGGCTTTACATTCAGGAAGTTTGTATTTGTATTAGAGGTTAAGGGAGCTCCTTGGGGGAGCTGATAGGCTAGCCAGTAAAATGTCAATAAAATCCTGACAAACATTTTATCCTTTTATAGGTTCACTTTATATATTGCTAATGCAGGGAAAGCAGCAGGGTCACTCTTTTGGTGGCCCAAAAAAGTGCCTACCATCCCTTTGACCCCTCCACTGCTTTATTTGACTACCAAGACTAAAGGGAGGAATCCCTGTGGAAGTTCATGAAGTCATGACTTGAAGCAGAGGCATGACTAAGGGATCTCTCTTCACCCCATGTGGCAGTGCTGGGTGCCTAAGAGGCCAATCACACATCACTGTCACATGTTAGAGAGTAATCAAAACAAGAGAATGTTACCAGCACACCAAGGATCTCTAGAACGAAGCCAAAGCTTCTTCAGTGATCACATCCTAAAGAAGATTGCAACGTTCCGGAGCCACATGCCTGCTGATGGGGATCTGCATGGCTCCGAAACATTGCAATCTGCTGTAACTATGTGATCGCTGAATAAAGCTTTGGAGTCGCTCTAGAGATCCTTGGTGTGCTGGTGACATTTTCTTGCTCTGATTAGTCACGGTTCCAGCCAATGGTTCTTTCAGCACCCACTTATATGCACAGCCATTTCTACAGGAATGTGTATGTTGGGAATAGTGTGTTGGAATCTATGGTAGAGAGTAAGTCACATGCTGTCCATACCCAGAAGAATGAAATACTTGATGTCACTCCTAGAGTCTAAAGTGTTGGAGCAAAGAAAAAATGGATATGTGCTGTTGGTGATGCTGCAAATAAAGTAACTAATTGTTTTGCCCTGCACAGACAAAGCCCAGGTTTGCTTTAGGGTAGTAATGGTGAGTAAATACTAAATACAGTACAACATCATTAGTCCAAAGGTGTCCATAAGAAAGACAATTAATCACCCTATGTACAACATTAGCACATCCTATTAGCTATTTTCCCAGCTCTGACAGAGCAAGTGATTGACTGAGATAAAAAAAGATTTTTGCTATATTATATATTACATTTCCTAGTTCTCACACTAAAGATCCTCCATAATTTATAAATTGAAAGGTATAGTTTATAAAAAAAGCAAAGTGGAAGTTTGCAACTAATCAGATTTCAGCTGTCAATCTCAAATTTCAGGCTACAAAAAGAAACTTGACATAATTGCTTTTTTGTGCTAGTAAGCTCTATTGAATACATTTTTGAAAAATCCACCTAAGAAAGCCAACTCTCTTTGATAACTTGTCAGGTTATTATAGCAATCTTCCAATTAAAAGTGCAAAATTAAAACTGCAATTACAATGAACTAAAAGACGCATCTTGTCTGCACAATCAATTTTTATACAGAAGGTTCCGAGCATCTCATTTTTCACGGAGATGGGAGTCGATACATGGCATACAGTGTCTTCATTAAACTTTTCTTTATATAAATGTATTCCATGCAAGTCTTTGAATAATGATTGCATTCCCCTTGGAAACAAAATATGCCTAAATGTACATTAATTAAGATGAAAAATTCTTTGCTTCCAAGAATTTTTCACCGCATCTTTCGGTAGAACGCAGCAGGATGAAACAAGTGAACACCCAAATACAATGTCTTACAGACTATTTGAAGTGTTATAGTCTAGAAGCTTTATTGTTTGTGAAGAGCAGATGTGTTAAAATGGATTTTAACTGCAGATGTAGCCAATAAAGAAAAATCTTTTCTTTAAAGTGTATTTCTAACTTTGCAGCCACATTTGAGAAACCCCCACTATAGGTTTGTTATGTGTTCCCTTTCACACAGCATATAAAAAAATAATTAAAATGCACCTGTGGTCAACATGTAAAATCATACATTCATTTCCATGTTGTATTTCAATTATTTCTAGACTATTTCTAATAATTTGAACAATCTTGACGTTTGAAAGCATACTTTTTGAAGAATCCTGCATATTTACCTTCTTGAATTCTGTGACAGTAAATATGCACTGCTTGTGTCTCACATTTCACAGAGACTGCCTTCTGAACTACAAAGGTGCTAAGAGGAGGAGTCTCAGGAGGTAGAGTCAGTACAGGAGGCACTGCTTGCAGGCAACAAGGTACCATGGGATATGTAGTCCTTTGATATCAAAATTAAACCAAAGGAATGAGCATAGGGGAAGCTGCAAGGCCTACTCCTCCCCCCACTTTGCAAACCACCTTGTCCCCATGATGGGGTAAAGGGTCTCAGCCCCTCATCCTGACCCTGAATAGGATTTGGGATTTTGCAAGGGGGAAACTATTAGAATCTGGAAGCCCATTTTAGAATAAGTGCCTCCCTTCAATATTGACTATGAGGTACAAAGCTGTAGCTTTAAACTAATTTACAAATAAAAAAAATAGTAAATAAATACACAATACCACTGAAAAGTTTTTTTTTAAGTATTAGTATATATATATATATATATATATATATATATATATATATATATATATATATATATATATATATATATATATATATATATATAGTGTACCTCAATGTAATAAGTTGTCCAGCTGTGTAGATGCTTGTAAATCAGGATTATGAGTGATGTCCGACGATGTTGACCCACCAATGCATTGAACTGCTGCTCCAGATGATCTTTACCAAACACTGTTCCTGTCACAAACAGTATCCCTGCAAGAATGTAAACACATCATTGGGGATCCCTTATAATATCACTGACCAAATATGATCAATGACGTCACTCAGGATCTTCAGCCTTTTTGTTTACTAACAGAAACCAGCATAAATCCTTCATTTACAGAGTTAGTGATACTGCTGATAAATGACAGATCCTCTGGTCTGTTGACAAACAGAAGCCAGTGAAGAGCTGTAATTTAGCAGTGGTACTGCTACCACCACTAAATGACAGATACTTGGCTGCGGTTTGTAAACAAAAGACATTTTTAATTTTTTTTTTGCACTGGTGCGTGACCCCCATGGCAGTATCCAGTTACCCATATGCTTTTTTTAACAGAAGCTTAACCCTAAATAATACAAGGAAATTACAAGATTTGGCTCTAACACACACTTCAGTTGCATTTAGTTCTATGTTGGGTGTTTAAAATATGTTTCCCTGGGTTTGCTAAACCTCCTACAAACTGAACTTTGTTCGATTTCCTTATGCTTTGCATCTATTCTTTTAAATATTACTGTATGTGTTTCATCATTTATTGTCAATTTACATTTCAGCGATGTTCTGTTTGTTTTCCTGCAGTACTGGTGGGGCTTCTGGTGGTATGCGCAATTTAGAAACATTGTATTTTGTCATTTGCAAACTGTATTATAAGTACTCTTTGAAATAATTTTAGCAGATGCATAATTCTTCATACCTTAGCAATGTTAACACCTATATGTGCAAATGCAATAAACTACCAAGGAAACAGGACACATCACGAGTAATAAAGGATGTCATGATGTGTGATTGTACTACTAAGGTTGATATTTCCTCTCTATATATAATATTTTTTTCATAAATAATTTATAAAAATATCCTAAAATGTAGAGGACATTGGTTTTCAGATTTAAATAATATAGAAGAAGAGTGGACAAGGTTTTAGAGGCTATTCCCTCTGTCTCGATATCAGCTTCTTAGAGAGAATTTATTAACCTCATCTGGAGGTGCCCCAAGCTGGTACAACATATCAACGTCATATTACAATATGCCAAATGGGAGTTATTATCCTGGGAGGATGTTATTTGAAGTCCTCCCAGGAGCGCACCTTGCGTGCACCTCACGGGCAGCACTCTCGTGCAATTTGTCACCCGCTGTGTTCACAGGACACAGCTGATGACAGATCACTATACTGGCCTGCTGCCAGTACCATATGATCCCTGTGGCTAATCTCAGGAGATCACATGACAATTGTACACAATGAAAGACTTTGATTCATGGCTTTCATTGTGAACTATTGTGATGAGCTCTGTGATTGGTCACGGTGATGACATGGTACAGACAGGGCCAATCACAGTCCATCTGTACCATATGATTAGCTGTGGCCAATCACAGCTAATCACAATAGTAAACAATGAATGAATAGTTTTCATTCAGAAAAAATGGTTGCTTATAACTGTATAATTCTTAGTTATAATCAATCCTAGTGTATAAAAAGAAATCCCGATCACCTCCCCAGAGTAGTAGTGTTACTATGGTAACACTGTATTGCTCTGGTCACTGTATGTAAAAAAAAAAAAATAGTAAAAAAAGAAAACAAATGTGATCAAAAAGAGAAATAAAAAAAATATTATTATTATTTGTTTTCTGCTGCTGAGAGATGCTGTGTAAAAAGTGTGTTTTGGCACACTGTAGAGGATAGATTGCTGCAGATAAACAGGTATAACTTATGTTGGAGGGTTTGTTTCATTTCTGTGTATCACCTAAGGCTTGACACTTCACTGAGTATATGCAATGGTTTACAACCACTTTAAAGTGATTGTAAACCTCAGACATGAAATATGAACAAAGCATATCCTTCTATAGTGTGTACTTGTCTTATTGAAGAACACTAAGTGTTATTTCTTTTTGCTGCTTCAATCCTCTGCTATCAGCATGAATCACTTCTAATATGTTTTTCTGACTCCAAGAAAAAAATGGTTACAGGAGAGGGAGCCCTAGCTGTTTGACAGCCTCAGCTCTGTTCATGTGTGCTGTGAAGGGGGTGTATCCCTTCCCTCCAATCACCAATCACAGCTCGCCTGACTGAGCTCTGTAGAGTGTAACTTTTTTCTGACAGCTCAGACAAGCTTTGTAAATTCTGTACTACAGATAAACAGGTGCAACTTATAAAAAGTGACAGTGCAGCGCTCGGAAATTCAACATACATATAATAGTGTGCATAAATGAAATGCCGGAATTCATAAACATCAAATTAAACCAAGAAAATTTAACATAAACAATACATGTAATGAGGGGGCAATCACTGCTAAGTGGCGACCATCCCCTTCCCACCGAGCATACGCATATGTGCGGCCTCGGCTTTAGAGGGTTATACCGGGATGATGCCCGCAGCTGCAGGCATCATCCTAGTACCATTTTTTAGAGCGGGCGGTCGGCTTTCCAGGTATACCAACCGATGCGGCTAAAAGCCCTCCCACCGGGAGACCCGATCTGCAATCCGGTACCTCCGGCGCCTAGTGACAGACTGGAACAAAGCTGCAAATGGCTTTGTTCCAGTCTCCTGAATTTAAACACTTGAGGGGCGTCACAACATCACTTACTGTTTACTCAGCTGCCAATGGCGCTGGTTTTAAAAAAATATACAGTATTCAGAATCTCCAAAAATGGTGATCTGAAGTGTAAAGGAGGGATTGGGGGTCTTTTAGACCCCCAATCCCTCCATAAAGAGTACCTGTCACCACCTATTACTGTCACAAGGGATGTTTACATTCCTTGTGACAACAAAAGTGATCAATTTTTTTTTTTTTAAACACAATTTAATAATGTAAAAATAAATAAAATAAAAAAAATTTAAAGCGCCCCTGTCCCCGCAAGCTTGCGCAGCAAAGAAAACACATATGGAAGTTGCGCCCGCATATGTAAACGGTGTTCAAATCACACATGTGAGGTATCGCCGCGCTCGTCAGAGCAAGAGCAATAATTCTAGCACTAGACCTCCTCTGTAACTCTAACCTGGTAACCGTAAAAAAAATTTAAAGCGTCGCCTATGGAGATTTTTAGGTACCTTAGTTTGTCGCCATTCCACGAGTGCGTGCAATTATAAAGCGTGACATGTTTGGTATCTATTTACTTGGCGTAGCATCATCTTTCACATTATACAAAAAAATGGGCTAACTTTACTTTTTCGTTTTTTTTTAATTCATGAAAGTGTCTTTTTTCCCAACAAGTTGCATTCAAAACACCGCTGCACAAATACCGTGTGACATAAAATATTGCAACAATCGCCATTTTATTCTCTAGATTCTCTGCCAAAAAAAATTATATATATATATATATATATATATATATATATAATGTTTGGGGGTTCTAACTAATTTTCTAGCAAAAAATACGGATTTTAACTTGTAAACACCAAATGTCAGAAATAGGCTTAGCCATGAAAGGGTTAAAAAGTGCAAACAAAGTGCAAAGATGAATATTAATCTTCCGCCTTAACAAAGTGCTAATAGTGCAAACAAAGTCCCAAAATTAGATGCAAGGATGAACATCAATCTTCCTTCTTAATAAATGCATATGCAGTGTCCTCAAGTGCAGAAATAATCCATGTTGTCACCAACAGTGCACAGCACCACCACCTCTGCAATGCACTCACCGGATACTGTAGATTAAATGCAAATACACATCCAATCCATATATCGCCCTATTTTAATCAGACTTTACCAGCTCAGGTGCCGGTGATCCTTTCTCTGTATATAAAGCTCACACCATGGAGCCCAAACAGAAAAAAGTATACAGTGTAGTATTTTATTAAAATATGGCCAATAGTACATAAAATAAGCAATCCATGTGGAAAGTATATAAAGATGCAATAAACTTACTCCAGAGGCCGTGAATCTGACTCGTGCACTAGGCGGCGTGACATCAGCATGCATAGGCCACACCCAATGTGTTTCTTGAACTCAGGGGATCTGCCTACAGCTGACGTCAATGTGTGCACCTTTAAATAGCCTGCTAGCATGGGAAAGATGCAATATTGATGGGTGCCATTTTCCTGTAGCCCAACCATTCACCATATGGACTCCATGAACCACTTCAATACAGGGCACTTTCACCCCCTTCCTGCCCAGGCCAATTTTCAGCTTTCAGCACTGTCACATTTGGAATGACAATTGTGCGGTCATGCAACACTGATGGGTGGCACTGATGGGCACCGATAGATGGCACTAATTAGGAGGCACTGGCAGCCATCACTGATGGGCACAGATTAGCATTTCTAATGGGTACTGATTGGCATCCCTGGTGGGCAAAAGTGGGCACCCTCGATGGGTTTGCACTGATAATCAATGTGCTAATTAACAGTGCAGAGCCACCCCTACGCCAAAGCACCCCCCTATGTTGAGGGCATGTGGCCTGGTATGTTTCAGGAGGAGGGAGCATTCTCTCCTCCCCCCTTTCCTGGCCTGCCAGGCTACATGCTCAGATAAGGGTCTGGTATGGATTTCGGGGGGGGGGGCACATAATTTTTTTTATTTTGGCATGGAGTTCCCCTTAATCACTTCCCAACCAGCTCACGTACATACACACATCCCAGGTCTGTCAGGAGAGGAGAGATAGATAGTGTGTTCCTATTAGTTAGAAACAGCGATATGTCTCCTCCTCTAGTCACTCCCATCCCCCCACAGTTAGAAAACACACTGAAGTAACACATTTAACCCCTTGATCGCCCCCTAGTGTTAACCCCTTCCCTGCCTCAGTGGCTATTTTTAGTTCTTATCGTTGTATACATGCCAATGGTCCCTAAAATGTGCCAAAAGTGTCTGATCTGTCTGCCGCAATGTCGCAGGCCTGATAAAAATCGCTGTCATTACTAGTAAAAAAAATAAATAATAAAAATGCCATAAATCTATCCCCTATTTTGTGGTCGCTATAACGTTTGTGCAAACCAATCAATATACGCAACAAAACAAAATTAATAACATAACAAATCTATCTGAAACTAAACAATTTTTTTAAAATAAAAGTGGGCAGAAAAAAGCCCTAAAAAGACACTTTTTGCAGGGAGTAAACTCACTGTTTTGCACTACCATTGAGCTAAACAACCCCCAAGTTGTCACACATAAGACATTTTCTCTCTCACTACGTGAAACTTAAGTCCTGAATACTTACCTCTGCTTCAAGCATTTGAGGTTTGTGTGGTCCTTTGCTGGCATCTTCTCCTTGGCTTCTTCCAGGTGCCAGTTTACAGCAAACTTAATTGACTGGTGTGGGATGACGTCACTTCCGCGCATACATATTAGTGATGTCATCCCAGCACAGGCACTTTGTGCCTGTGTAACTCACTGTACATCCTGCAGAAGACTGTAAACTGGCAAGATCCTACTCTTCTCGGGTCCCTCTTTGCTGCTCCTGGTCCCTCCCTTCTATCGAGTGCCCCTTCAGCCAGCAGCTCTCCATGGGGGCACCTGATCCGAGTCAGCGCTCCGTGTATCCATTCAGACATGAAGCCCCTACCTGGCCCCACCCTCTCTCTTCCCTGATTGGCTGACTGACTTTGATTGACAGCCGTGGGAGCCAATGACGCCACTACTGTGTCTCAGCTAATTGGGAGGAGTGTCCCGGACAGCTTAGACACTCGTGGACATCGCTGGATAGAGATGGGGCTCAGGTAAGTAATTAGGGGGGTGCTGGGGGAGGGGCTGCTACACATAGAAGGTTTTAATGCATAGAATTTATTAAGATAAAAAACCTTTTGCCTTTACAACCCCTTTAACGTAAGTGTGTCTCATTTTACATTGCCATAGTGTGTAACAGAATTGATTACTGTCCCCAAAGAGGTCTTTTAATGTGGTAGTGGCACCCTTACCATGATTCTAATATTCTTAGATATAGCAGACCTTCTGTCAACTGCCAATTCATGCCATCGCTGGTGTACAAACCTAATTATGGTGTGTATAGCTTTATACAAACTAAAGTAGTTTTCTAGAAATATAAAAAAACTAAATAAAATGTGCATTCTAATTTGTGCAAATGAGTCTGTTTGAGGATAATTCGCCTCCCTGTAGAAATACAATTTTCCCATTCCTTTACTAATAAGACTTAGATTTTCTGCATTAGAACTATGGAATGGCAGCCCTTTAATCATGTGTTTTAAGGCTTTCATGTAAAGATGAAAAATAGAGAATAAAGCAAGACTACCTTTTTTGAGCTTGGCATAGAATCCAATGCAACATTGCTGGTACTTCAATATACTTAGAAAAAAATAAATTTTATAATTAAAGGACAAAGTGAAAATTCAGCCTATATCTGTAAAAAAGATCACAATGTGCTTAATCATTAACGTAAATACTGGCTAATTTCATTTCATGCATCTTAGCCATAATTGAAATCAAAGTTCATGAAAACTAATATATTTGCAAGAGAACTATGTGTTGGTTCTTAAAGTATGTAGAGAGGTTGCTGGCAAACAAAGTGGAATTGTTATTCTTTATAAAGCAACTGTTGCTTTTAGAATTGAGGTAAGAAATCAGATCGAACAAAGTGGAGGCGCTAACCCCAGAGAGCCTAGTGTCTTGTAGTAAATAATAGTTTATTGGTTTTCATGGCTTTCCTACAATTATACAGCCCATACAGCAGATATGTTTTAGCCAATAAAATATATCTTTTGTGATATCCTTTTGGTATATTTTTTTAAAGAAATGATTTTAAGTAAGCATTTCTGAATGATGAAAACCTGTAGTGCCAAGTGCAGAAAAAACAGAAGAGAAAAATAGTCTATTGATCATGCTTGGGAGTAGTGAAATAATGTTTGTAAGTGGCAATCAGCCAAATTTCTGAATCTATTTTTTCCATGTGTATATGTGTATATATTAAATAAAAATAAGTTGTTCAGAAAACCATGTGACAAGAAACAAATGTTCAGATACAGTGCCTTGAAAAAGTATTCATATCCCTTGAACTTTTCCACATTTTGTCATGTTACAACCAAAACGTAAATGTATGTTATTGGGATTTTATGTGATAGACCAACACAAAGTGGCACATAATTGTGAAGTGGAAGGAAAATAAAATTGGTTATCTAAATATTTTACAAATAAATATGTGAAAAGTGTAGCGTGCATTTGTATTCAGCCCTGTTTACTCTGATACCCCTAACTAAAATCTAGTGGAACCATTTGCCTTTAGAAGTCACCTAATTAGTAAATATAGTCCACCTGTGTGTAATTTAATCTCAGTATACATACAGCTGTTCTGTGAAGCCCTCAGAGGTTTGTTAGAGAACCTTAGTATAGAAACAGCATCATGAAAGCCAAGGAACGAACCAGACAGGTCAGGAATAAAGTTGTGGAGAAGTTTAAAGCAGGGTTAGGTTATAAAAAAATATCCCAAGCTTTGAACATCTCATGGTGCACTGTTCAATCCATCCTCCGAAAATGGAAAGAGTATGGCACAACTGCAAACCTACCAAGACATGGCGGTACACCTAAACTGACAGTCTGGGCAAGGAGAGCATTAATCAGAGAAGCAGCCAAGAGGCCCATGGTAACTCTGGAGGAGCTGCAGAGATCCACAGCTCAGGTGCGAGAATCTGTCCACAGCACAACTATTAAGCCTCATACACACGATCGGATTGTTGGCCAACAAAACTGTGGAATTTTGTCCGAAAGGCATTGGCCAAAACTTGTCTTGCATACATACGGCCACACAATTGTTAGCCAACAATTACGAACGTGGTGACGTACTAGATATACTAAGTGGTTTTTCATCTCTTTAACGCCAACCTTTGGGCTCCTTCTGCTAATTTTGTGTTAGTCGAAGTTTGGTGAGTGTTGATTCACGCTTTTCATTTCTCGCTTTTCATTTCGTGCTTTTCAGTTCGTTCTGAATGGCCGTTTATCAACCAGACATGTTGCTGAATCGGAGGAGATAACATGTTATTTTTTATTGGCATTGGAGTTATTGCTTTGACATAATTATTTTGGTTGGATAATGATTTGATTTGGTATATTTTCTATATTTTTGGACGCATAGAATGCACTTTTTGGTTATGTTCTATTGGCAGATAGCATGTCTAATTTTTATTTTTTTATTTTTTTTAATGCACAATAAAAAAATGTGGAGAATAATACCTGGCTATGTGTTTTACTTCAAATGACTGTTTGGGAGTAGGCAGTTACATTTTAAAAAATACAATGTAAAATTAACAAGGGACACAAACATAGTTGTATCTTTTATCTACGGGATAATGGTGCTGTGGTAACTTGCCCAAATAATAATAATAATAAAAAAAGCATATTAATATTATTCTTGATATCAAAAAAGCCTTTGAAAATTTGTTTGCAATAATTCCATCAGTATCACCAGCAAAGAAGCTTCATTTTTATCCCATTAAAGAAGAAGAGAATAATATGCATTTGGAGATTTCATAATTTGCCATGTCACAAATGTTAATTCTCCATTACGGGCGCTAGTTTACAAACCAACCGCTTCTGGGTCGTCCTTGCTTTCAAGCATGCGTGTTTGTACTTTGGACTTTTGTCCGATGGACTTGTGTACACACACTAGGAAAATCCGACAACAGACATTTGTTGCCGGAAAATTTGAAAACCTGCTAGCCAACATTTGTTGGTGGAAAGTCCGAAGGAACATACACATGGTCAGATTTTCCGCCAACAAGATGACATTGAACATTTCCCATAGGAAAATCCAATCTTGTGTACGAGGCATTAGTCGTTCACGCCACAAATCTGGGCTTTATGGAAGAGTGGCAAGAAGAAAGCCATTGTTGAAATAAAGCCATAAGAACTCCCATTTGCAGTTTGCGAGAAGACATGTGGGGCACACAGCAAACATGTGGAAGTAGGTGCTCTGGTCAGATGAGACCAAAACTGAACTTTTTGGCCTAAAAGCAAAACACTATGTGTGACAGAAAACTAACACTGCACATCACCCTGAACAAACCATCCCCACTGTGAAACATGGTGGTGGCAGCATCATGTTGTGGGGATGCTTTTCTTCATCAGGGACAGGGAAGCTGGCCACAGTTGATGGGAAGATGGATGGAACCAAATAGAGGTCAATCTTAGAAAAAACCTGTTAGAGTCTGCAAAAGACTTGAGACTGGGGCGGAGGTTCTCCTTCCAACAGGACAACGACCCTAAACATACAGCCAGAGCTACAATGGAATGATTTAGATCAAAGCATATTCATGTGTTAGAATGACCCAATCAAAGTCTGGACCGAAATCCAATTGAGAATCTGTGGCAAGACTTTAAAACTTACAAGATATCCTTTAAAAATTTGCATACATACAGGATTAATTCTCACGTCTGCTCACTCACCACTGACACTCTCTCATAGTGACTGCTTGACGTCACGGGCTCAGCACCTCCGCTCTATACTTATATTGACCTCTGATTGGGCTTCTTTAGTAGATCTACTGAAGGCAGCACAGTGGTGTGGGGCAGCACAGTAGTGTAGTGGTTAGCACTTTTACCTAGCAGCAAAAGGGGTTGCTGGTTCAAATCCTGACCACAGCACCATCTGCTTGGAGTTTGCATGTTCTCTCTGTGCCTGCATGAGTTTCCTCCAGGTACTCTGGTTTTCCCCCACACTCTAAAAGACACGCTAGTAGGTTAATCGGATCCTGTCTAAATTGGCCCTAGTATGTATGAATGTGAGTTAGGGACTTTAGGTTGTAAGCTCCTTGAGGGCAGGGACTGGTGTGAATGTACAATGTATATGTAAAGCACTGCGTAAATTGACAGCGCTATATAAGTACCTGAAATAAGAAATAAGTAATAACTATATATGTTGAAATTCGTAAGAGCACATATTTATTAGTTCACATAAGACTGGTTAATAATATAGGCAATTGCACAGGTGATATACATTTTTTTGAGGCGGCGCTGCACTATTAGAATAATTGTTTGGTGTTGTGATTCACTGAAAGTGATACGGCAGCTGTGGATAATTAGTTAATCATATAATTTTGCACTAAAATATTTTTTTCTTTTTTAGCACTTTATTTATAGGAATTGGTGGCACTTCTACAATTATTCTTCTAATTGTAAGACGAGCTTCAGACAAAAATAAAATGCTTTGGCTGCCAAATTTAATATCAAGTTGCTTTAAATGGGGTCTAGATAACTATAACCTTGTGCTTTTTCTATAGGCGGACTGCTCCTGAAGAGTGAATCCACGAAATGCATAGAGCTATTATATGCCGTGTCCCTATGATCCAATTGATATCTGTCAATATGTATAATTTTTTCTATTATTCGTCTATAATCATGTCGCAATCAGTCTACATTGTATGTATAGATATACATTTTTATGAATTGTACCAGTTATTATA
Source organism: Lithobates clamitans (assembly GCA_037952925.1). Lineage (NCBI taxonomy): Eukaryota > Metazoa > Chordata > Amphibia > Anura > Ranidae > Lithobates > Lithobates clamitans. Next base: position 19,183,409 of record JBBGZY010000438.1, read on the forward strand.
ATTGTATTGGATATACACTTACTCATGATTATACGTTTGTATGTTAATTTTTGTAATAAACTGAATTCTTTATACCTACGTGCTTCAGTCAAAGTCCCAATCCCCTTTCCCCTCGTTTTTTGATTTATTGTACATGTAATAAAAGCAACTGCCAACAGTTGTACAGACAATGAGGGGACTAAACAAAGTTGGCAGGTTTCGCACTCTCAACGCTTAATTGTGATTAAAATGTGTTGACTTTGACCTAGTGGTGATTTTGTTCAGTCCCCACAGTGTCTCTACAACTTTTTTTACATATACAATAAAGGTGAAAAATTTTAGTGTGGCTGCCCGGATTGTTTATTCTATATGATGCCAGTGGAATGAACTGAGCCTTCAGCTGTTTGAGAGGGGCATGAAAATCAATAGTGTTAAGCTTACCTTGGAGCAGCGTTATACTGTCTGGTACATTATACCAAGGTGACTGAAATCTATGTGAAAGGAGTGCTGCAAGAAAAGGTTTAATGCAGAAGATATATTACTAGTAATGATATAGCTTGGTTGATATTATCTTGCATGCAGAAAAGTGCAGAGGGGGCAAATACAAGACCATGCACCCTGCACAAGAAGAGATAGATCTTTATTACAGGAAACTTCTGCATAGAGGTAAAGTGCAGGAATTGTTTCATGCTAAATTACTGCGCAGATCTGGAAGAAATCCACAAAGGACAGCATGATCCAGTTAAGAATATACAAGCCTCTTCAACTTAGACAATATTTATTACATTGTGGGAAAGGAAACAGACTTTGTAATGGCCTGTTTTCACAGACATTTGTTGCACCTGCTCACTTTTCTCTTCTCAAAGTATCTCACAAAGAGGTAAAAAAAAAACTTAGAAGTAGGTCAGGGGGAATTCACATGCATCTCAAATACAAGATAAATATGCTAGTGCCCAATCACACAGTCTGTTTTATTGTAGGATATGCCATGAAAGTACATTTAAAGTAGAATTCACTTTAATGCAAATGTGACTTGTTCATACTTATGCCCGTGTATAATTTTTTTGCCTCTAGATGTCTCAAGCAGACTGAAATGAATGGTGAATACACACAAACTCACGTATAATGCAGCCTTGTACATCACATCTGCACCATGGAAAATCACTATTCTGAATGTTTCTCCCATTCATAATGAATTACCAAAAAGGTTTAAGCTACATGTACACTATCCTACCCTGACTGCAGGCGCGGGAAAATGCAAAACGTGTTTTTGCCGTGATTTTACCGTGATGTTTTCAAAACGTACCTATTTTTCGTGTTCAGGAGAGGGAGGTTTAACCTCACCCAAACTCAGCAGTTCCTAAACTCTGCTAAAAGCCCATGTGTACCTAGACACATAGGGGCTGATTTACAAAAGCCACGCGCCATCAGTGGGGGCGCAGGGAGAGGCGCAATGCACATATTTACTAAACGGTGCTCCAGGAACAGAGCGCAAATCCCCCATTTACTGTAGCGATCTCGGCGCACGGGAGACTGCAATCTGTGTGCCACTATGGACATGGCGCATGGCATCTTCAATTCAATAGTAACACAAAATGGAGGTGCCAATATTATGGGGTGATGTGAGAAAGTTTATTAACCACTTGACCACTGGGCACTTAAACCCCCTTCCTAACCAGACCAATTTTCAGCTTTCGGTGCGCTCACACTTTGAATGACAATTACTCAGTCATGCAACATTGTACCCATATGAAATAATTTGTCCTTTTTTCACACAAATAGATCATTCTTTTGGTGGTATTTGATCACCTCTGGGTTTTTTATTTTCTGTGCTATAAATGAAAAAATACCAAAAATTTTGTAAAAAAAAAGAATTTTTCTTCATTTCTATTATAAAATTTTGCAAATAAGCAATTTTTCTTCATAAATTCGGGCCAAAATTTATACTGCTACATATCTTTGTTAAAAATAACCCAAATTAGTAGATATTATTTAGTCTGTGTGAATGTTAGAGTCTACAAGCTGTGGTGCCAATCACTGAAAATTGATCACATCTGATCACACCTGATGTACTGAGGTCTCTTGAGACCCTAGCCAGGAAAGTACAAATACCCACAAAAAGGCCCCTTTTTTTGGAAATTAGACATTCCAAGGTATTTAGTAAGAGGCATGGTGTTTTTTTTGAAGTTGTCATTTTTCCCCACAATTCTTTGCAAAATTAAGATTTTTTTTTTTCACACCAAATTGTCATTATAACAGGTTATTTCTCTCACATGGCATGTACATTCCACAAATGACACCCCAAAATATATTCCGCTACTCCTCCTGAGTATTGTGATACCACATGTGTGAGACTTTTACACAGCCTGGCCACATACAGAGGCCCAACATTGAAGTAGCACATTCAGGCGTTCTAGGAGCATAAATTACATATCTAATCTCTCAACCACCTATTACACTTTTAAAGGCCCTGGAGCACCAGGACAATGCAAACACCCACAAAGTGACCCCATTTTGGAGAGCAAACACCCCAACGTATAATCTATGAGGCATAATGAGTCTTTTGAGCGGTTCATTTTTCCAAGTTTTTGGAAAATGTGGAAAAAAAATGAAAACACATAGCATGTACATAGCAAAAATGACACCCCGAAATATATTCTGCTACTCCTTCTGAGTATGGCGATACCACATATGTGAGACTTTTATACAGCCTGGCCACATACAGAGGCCCAACATTGAAGTAGCACATTCAGGCGTTCTAGGAGCATAAATTACACATCTAATTTCCTTACAATCTATCACATTTTTGAAGGCCCTTGATATTTCTAATACATTGCATTAACATACCAAGAATTACACCCTAAAATACATTCTGCTGAGCAAAGGGTAAACAAAAGATTACCTGTGGTTTTAGTAGTGCAGTTGTGCACAGGGGGAGAGCCTTGATCCAGGCAGCAGGCAGGGACGTGGTCAGCGACAATGAATGGAATTGTCCAGGCAGCAGGCAGGAATATTGTCCATAGTCAGTACAGGCAGGCATACTGTCCATATACAGTCCAGGGTCAGTGCAAGTAAAGACTTTGCCAGCAGTGCCAAAATATTGGTCCTGGTAGTAAGCAGGAACATGGTCCAAGTAGCAGGCCAGGAAAGAATGGGGAAGGGGGGTAGAGGCTTCTCCCACCCAAATCTCTTTGAAGCCTCTGAGTCTCCAGACTCTAATCGGGAATGATAAAACTAAAAAATGTGTTTTCTTCATCCAGAAAAACAATTCCGGAGCCCCTCACATGTGAGACCCCTGTGTTATGAAGCCCACTACTCCAGTAGCAGAGTAAAAGACCAGTCCAAGAGGCAGGCAAAAAACATGGTCAAACAGTCCAGGGTCAGTTCCAGAGCAGGCAGAGGTAGGTACAGTTTAGCGTTAGGTAGAAGCATGATCATATAACAGGCCAGGGTCAGTTCCAGAGCAGACAGAGGTAGGTACAGTTTAGCATTAGGCAGAAGCGTGGTCATATAACGGGCCAGGGTCAGTTCCGGAGAAGGCAGAGGTAGGTACAGTTTAGCATTAGGCAGAAGTGTGGTTGTTTAGCAGGCCAGGGTCAGTTCTGGAGAAGGCAGCGGTATGTACAGTGGCATAAAGGGGTGTGGTGGTAAATGACAATTACGTTTACCATACTTCCCTCATAATGTAGAGAAGTATGGTAACGGCGGAAACATTCATCAAAACAAAGGCCTGGTTGGGAAGGACAATCAGGACAATAATACACAATGTCTCTTCTAGTTCCTCCTCTGGAGCACACCCGGCATTTCTTCTGACATTTCCGGCCTGTTTCATGGTTTCATGGTGGGGGAGTCTTTTAGGAAAGTGGCATTTGTGGAGTCTGCTCACTGAATCAGAGCGAATGCTTTCTGGTGTGCCTTCAGGGTACAAAAGGGTGGAGATAATTTCTTCTTGGTACTGAAGATAAGATACAAAACTGAAAAGATATATGGAGACTGTTTTATACCAAAAGCGTCTTTTTCTTGTGGGAAGGTAGGGTTCGATCATCTGATCATTGAAGTCATCCCCCCATGAACAAATTATAGCCATGGACATATTTTGGTTTCTGGATTGGGCCGTTTCTTCGGGGGATTTCCACGTAGGTGTCAGTGTTGGTATGTCTCCTTAGCGGTAATTTTTTTTCCATACTGGTGACTGTGGACTGTGGCGACAAACTGCTGTGGTAGGGACACTTGGACAGACATGGCTGCACTGATGGGTGCTGATGAGGCTGGTCTAATGAAGCTGCACTGCTGGGTGCTGAAAAGGCTGCACTGCTAGGTTCTGATGAGGGTGCACTGCTGGGTTCTGATGAGGGTGCGCTGCTGGGTTCTGATGAGGGTGCACTGCCCTGTACTGATAAGGGTGCACTGCTGGGTACTGATGAGGGTGCACTGCTGGGTACTGATAAGGGTGCACTGCTGGGTACTGATGAGGTTGCACTGATGTACACTAATGCGCCACACTGAGGATGCACTGATTATCTGGCACTGATGTGCACTAATAAGGTAGCACTGATGGGCGCTAATAAGGATCCACTGATATGGTGGCACTGATGAGCACTATTGGGTACTGTAGTGGCACCGATGAGCACTGTAGTGGCACTTATGAGCGATGTAGTGGTGCAGATGAGCACTGTAGTGGTGCAGATGAGCACTGTAGTGACGTTGATGTGGTACTGATGGCACAAATGAGCACTGTATTGGCACTAATGTGGCACTGATGAGCACTGTAGTGGCACTGATGGAGCAATATACAAAAACATATTTGGGGGGCACACCCTAAAATGCGTTTAAACTCAAATAAAAAAAATACAGGGATTTGGTCACACTATATGGTCATATAGTGCTAAGCCCACTTACTGCGACAAAGTACCCCGAATTAGTAGGTCCTACCCTAGTAATAGAATGAAAGATCCTTTGTCTCAACCATGGGAGCCAAACTCCTCTATGTGGGAGAACTGAAGGGATTACTCCTATGCACTGGTGGCCACTAAATAAGAGGTAATGGGGAGGGGTGCTCCAGCCCAAAAAAACCTGGTCAGGGTCTACTACAATATACAAAAACATATTTGGGGGGCACACCCTAAAATGTGTTTAAATTCAAGATGGTGCTGCTATAAGACCAACAAACAGTACAAAATAGATTACAGCGCACACATTCAAGAATGACATTTCCTGCAAGGCTTGTTAAAAACACCTGAACATATTCAAAAAATATGGGGGTTTGGTCACAATAGATGGTCATATAGTGCTAAGCCCACTTACTGCAACAAAGTACCCTGAATTAGTGGGTCCTACCCCAGTAATAGAATGAAAGATCCTTTGTCTCAACCATGGGAGCCAAACTCCTCTATGTGGGAGAACTAAAGGGATTCCTCCTATGCACTGGTGGCCACTAAATAAGAGGTAATGAGGAGGGGGAGGGGTGCTCCAGCCCAAAAAAACCTGGTCAGGGTCTATTACAATATACAAAAACATATTTGCGGGGCACACCCTAAAATGCCTTTAAATTCAAGATGGTGCTGCTATAAGACAAATAAACAGTACAAAACAAATTACAGCGCACACATTCAAGAATTACATTTCCTGCAAGGCTAGTTAAAAACACCTGAACATATTTAAAAAATACGAGGGTTTGGTCACACTATATGGTCATATAGTGTTAAGCCCACTTACTGCGACAAAGTACTCCAAATTAGTGGGTCCCACCCTAGTAATAGAATGAAAGATCCTTGTTTTGTACTGTTTGTTGGTCTTATAGCAGCATCATCTTGAATTTAAATGCATTTTAGGGTGTGCCCCCCAAATATGTTTTTGTATATTGCAATAGACCCTGACCATTTTTTTTTGGGCTGGAGCACCCCTCCACCTCCTCATTACCTCTTTTTTAGTGGCCACCAGTGCATAGGAGGAATCCCTTCAGTTCTCCCACATAGAGGAGTTTGGCTCCCATGGTTGAGACAAAGGATCTTTCATTCTATTACTAGGGTAGGACCCACTAATTCGGGGTACTTTGTTGCAGTAAGTGGGCTTAGCACTATATGACCATATAGTGTGACCAAACCCCTGTATTTTTTGAATATGTTCAGGTGTTTTAACTAGCCTTGCAGAAAATGTCATTCTTGAATGTGTGCGCTGTAATCTGTTTTGTACTGATGGAGCAATGACGTGGCACTGATGGAGCACTGGCGTGGCACTGATGGAGCACTGATGTGGCACTGTAGTGGCACTGGTGGCACCGATTGGCACTGTAGTGGCAAAGGTGTCACTGATGGGCACTGGTGGCACAGATGTGGCACTGGTGGCACAGATGAGTACTGTAGTGGCACTGGGCACTGGTGTGGCACTGACAGAGCTCTCACGTGGCACTGGTGGCACAGATGGGCACTGAAGTGGCAGAGGTGGCACTGATGGGCACTGGTGGCACTGATGTGGCACTGATGAGCACTATAATGGCACTGATGGTACAGATGAGCACTGTAGTGGCACTGATGGACACTTTAGTGGCACTGATGGGTACTGTAGTGGCACTGATGGGTACTGTAGTGACACTGGTGGCACAGATGGGTACTGTAGTGGCACTGATGGGTAGTGTAGTGGCACTGGTGGGACATATGGGCACTGGTGGCACTGATGTGGCACTGATGAGCACTATAGTGGCACTGATGGTACAGGTGAGCACTGTAGTGGCACTGGTGGACACTTTAGTGGCACTGATGGGTACTGTAGTGGCACTGATGGGTACTGTATTGACACTGGTGGCACAGATGGGTACTGTAGTGGCACAGATGGGTACTGTAGTGGCAATGGTGGCACATATGGGTACTGTAGTGGCACTGATGGGTAGTGTAGTGGCACTGATGGCACTGCAGGGCACAGATTGGCACTGCTTGTCACTCACTGTTTCACACTCGATCTCTCTTCTCTCCTCTCACGCTGTATCGGTATGAGGAGAAAAGAGAGCTGGGACCTTTGCATGACCCCAGTTTGTTGACATTGTGATAGCTCCCTCATTGAAGGGAGCGATCACATGGTTGCTTGCTGTGTTGGCTTGCTGTGTGTTTGGCTAGGGGTTTGTTAGTGTGTGATAAAGAAATAAAGAAATATAGTGTAGGGCTCAAAATGATAACAAACTAAATAGTATATATACGTGACATATAACCTGTGTGATGAATGAACAAAAAATCCAAAAAATCCCCAAGTTCACTGTTGTGAACTGAAGAAGAAACTATTGAATGAATAAATTGATGATAAAGTTCAACAAAAAGTGTCCATCAAACACACAATGGTGAATCCTCAATAAAAAATGCAAATGGTGTAAACAACATAAACTGGCCGGGAAGCTGTAGATTGTGAAATAAATCCTCTGACAAAAGATTCTAGATGGGTACGCTTACCGAATATGGTGGACTCACTTACCAGCGGTAGTAGGTCAATCAAGCTTGTGTGGGCCGAATGCCTCACGGTTTAGGTTAGGCAGGAGAGGAAACAGTTCAAACAGGATACAACCACTCTTCAGCGGTGAAGGTCCAGGCAAGATTCCTCAATCCTTATGATTCTCCAATATATGGAGAAAACCTCCACCCAGTGGGAGAGCTCCCAGGAGGTCGGACTATAAACAGAGGTCAATCGAACCGAGGTGGGAGTAGGAAAAAACATCATATAGAAATGAGCACATAAAAACTGGTGATCACAAGTATAAAAATAAAACGAAGAGCAATATGGGGAGCAAGCATAGCAAGTCCGGTGTGTGGAGGGGGGCACAATATTTTTTGCGTTTGGGGTGGTATTTTTTTCACATGGGGGTTCTCATTTTAAGCCTTAATAGACCAAAATGGACTTGTATGTATTGGGGCGGCAGGCTATTTTTTGTTATGTGTTAAAATCTTGCAGCTGCAATGTAAATTTGTACCTTTTCTCTAAAGCCTTCTTTAGAAGCAGCATTTAGGATACATGCTACAGATGCACCACTTTACAGGCAGAGTAAGCCCCCCCCCAAAGTTACTAGCTTTTAAGCAATTTTGCATTTTTAAAGGCACTTCTCCTTTTTTTGTTTTTGGGGTTGTCCAAATTGGTGACATTGATATATGTCCCTTAGGGTGGGACCTGGGCCCCCATACCCATTTTAAGGCCAATAACTAGAAGATAAGCCAGCCAAGTGGGGACTAGCAAAATGAACAAGTCAGTTCCCATAGACTGCATTGGTATTTGTTGTATAACTTTTGCCCATGTTAGGCTCTTTGTTTGCCCCCCTGGACCAGGTAGTGTTTGTCCCATCTGTAATTTTTTAGCATGCTGGATGATGTTCCTAATTTTGGACCGGGGTGGCTTATTTTGTGCTAGCTGCATATGGGTTGGTCTGGGCATGCTCAGGGACTTTGCTTTTTTTTCTTCTTTTGTGTGTGAACAGCACTTGGATGTTTCTGGGCATGCTCAGAGAATGTGTTTTTTGAGTTAGTAATTTAAGGACACCCTTAACAGGTGTACCCACTTTCAACTTGCATTTTTGTGTATTTCATGGACTGTGCATGTGTTTTCAATTGCCTCATTAGCACGCTAACCCATGTTATATAAAGCTTGCATATAGCATTGCCCTGAAAAGCGACAAGATTGTGTGTGGCCGGCAAATGAGTACATTTGGGTGTCCTCATAGAGTTTGTAACACATGTGTTTTCTCTTTAAATTTTTATTTTATGTCTTTGCAAAACAGCCTTGTCAGATCATTTGCAGCTTTGGCAGATCATTTGCAGCCTTGCCATTGTCCATTTGCAGCCTTGTCAGATCATTTGCAGTCTTGTCAGATCATTTGCAGTTTAAATATGGCGGCGCCGCCGAGATACACAAAGCCAGTCCTGTGTATCTCGGCTCTTCTCGGTTCCGCTTGCAGTCCCGCCCAATCCCGCCCTATGATGGACATAACACAGGTCCAATGGCAGGACTGGGCGTGACTGTGAGCGGAGCCGAGATGAGCCGATATACATACATAGCTGAGTTTACTCGGCTAGCTCCGCTCACAGTCACGCCCAGTCCCTGTGTTATGTCTATCATAGGGCGGGACTGGGCGTGACTGTGAGCTACACTCAGCTATGCATGTATATCGGCAGCTGGTGCTCGCTCCGCTCACAATCAGTGGGGGATCGGTGGAGATCAGCATATAACATGCACCCACGATTTTCCCCTGATTTTAGGGGAAAAAAAGTGCGTGTTATACATCGATATATACGGTAATTCATAACCAAACTATGGATAATAGATATATTGGTATATGATAATACGATAATGCTAATTCATGAGCCATACGACTGAGTTGATGATAACATAATACAAAACCAGTCTATGGGTAATAGAAACATTAGTACACGATAGTGTGATTATGTTAATACATAAACAAAGACAATCATGTTGATAATAACAGTAAGTTTGTAAACATAGATGATGAAATTGGTATCACTTGTTACGGAGTCTCAAGATCACATGATTTGGTGGTGTAGCATAAGGTTAAGGCTCTACGCATTTCGTGAGGATTCCCACTCATCAGGAGCAGTTGCATGCGCAACAGTCTATAATAGAAAGTAAAAGGTTACAAAGACGACAATCGCTGGACACAGAGGAAATTAAGAGAGAAAATGCAAGGTTATTGCTAAAGGCTCTTACCTACAGACACAAAAGAGTATTGGAGTAATAATATTGAGGGTTGGAGACACCATAAGGATATCAAACCTCTCACGGGAGCTTAGGCCGCATAGACATGGTCATATCGAGGCCCAGGGCCGCAGCATGAGGGCCACCAGTGGTGGATGATTGAAGGTGAAATGTGAATGCGAGTTCCGGTGGATGTACTGTAAAATAAAAGTAAAGGAAATGATTGTAAAAGTGTATGGAAGCAGTACTTGGGCAGAATCTAATCAAGCCAAGTGGGAAGCTGAGCTAAATGGTGTGTCCCACCATCCCGGATTGGGTTGGTGAGGGAGTGAAAAACACAATAAAACTTGGTGAAAAAAACCTCACTAACAAACATGTGTAAAAAATTGGGTTACCTTGTATCTCAGATGGAGATCATGGGGACCAGTGTGTGAACAAACTAAGAAAAAGAGGTGAGGTGTGTGCTCCAGCAGCATGCTGCCCCAAGGCCAAGAATAGCCACAGTATTCCGCCAACACCACGCTGCGGTATGAGGCAGAGGGAGAAGGGGCGGCGCCACCACCCGGACGTCTAGCGTCACTCAGCAGTTGGCGCTCAAAATCCTCCCTCCTGTCAAACGTGGGTGGAAACCAGAGGCACAGAAGTGTGCGGCGCCCGACAACACCGCACGATGCATGCATAGAGCATGGCGTTGATGTGTGGGTAGTGATGCTAACCGCCCCGGATTCGTTAGAGGGAGGCATAGGGAGGGTCCTAGCCACACATTGCAGCTCCCAGGGATGCAGAACCTAGGCGTCTGCAACCAAAGAAATAATACTATTGGACAATTAAAATTATTCAATTCAGGAGTGTCAAGCAAAGGTCACCCTGCAATAAAACATTTGATAAACCGTATGCTACCTTAGTTTGTGTGCTTCCATCCCAACGTCATAGTGGCAAAGAGGGAGAGGGGTTTTTTGAGACTTTAGATGAGGCAATGAATGGAAAAATTAATCTGCCTCCATCCCTATTGTATACAAGCATAGTAAAATCTTAAGAATTTTATTATGCATGATAAAGACATAATTCATAACCAAACTATGGATAATAGATATATTGGTATATGATAATACGATAATGCTAATTCATGAGCCACATGATTGAGTTGAAGATAACATAATACAAAACCAGTCTATGGGTAATAGAAACATTGCTACTGCGGGAGGGCAGTGCATTGCTGTATGATGAGTGGCCAGAGCATGCACCATGACCTGCATGCTTTGGCCAATCACAGTGCCCTCAGCTAAGAGAGCCATAATTGGCCAAAGGCAGGGGGACTAAGTCCACGCCCCACACTATATAAGGCCGCCTGCACGTCTGCCTTGTGTAGTGTGTCCTTGGCGTGGATGGAGAGAGAGTGTCATTTGGACTGAGCAGGCAGGCAGATTATTCAGTTAGCTGCAATGTATTTAATATATATATATATATATATACAGTCAGTCTCATATATATATATATATATCCACTGTATCCAGTTTGACTAGATCTGACTGCAGTCCGTTCCTGGTGTACTGTTTCTAATATACTTCTGGCAATCAGGTGATCCAGTTAGCTGCAGTGTATTTAATATATATATATATATATTTATTTATTTATTTATTTCAGGTACTTAGATAGCGCCGTCAATTTACACAGCGCTTTACATATACATTACACATTCACATCAGTTCCCTACACCCTCGAGGAGCTTACAATCTAAGGTCCCTAACTCACATTCATAGATACTAGGGACAATTTAGACAGGATCCAATGAACCTACCAGCATGTCTTTGGAGTGTGGGAGGAAACCGGAGTACCCGGAGGAAACCCACGCAGACACAGGGAGAACATGCAAACTCCAGGCAGGTAGTGTCGTGGTCGGGATTCGAACCAGTGACCCTTCTTACTGGTAGGTGAGAGTGCTACCCACTACACCACTGTGCCAGAGTGTCATTTGGATTGAGCAAGCAGGCAGATTATTCAGTTAGCTGCAGTGTATTTAATATATATATATATATACAGTCAGTCTCATATATATATATATATATATATATATATATATATATATATATATATATATATATATATATATATATATATATATATATATATATATATATATATATATATATATATATATATCCACTGTATATAATATACTTCAGGCAGGCAGGTGATTCCGTTAGCTGCACTGTATATATATATATACAGATAGTCTCGTATATATATATATATATATATATATATATATATATATATATTCACTGCATACAGTTTAGCTATATCTCTATATCTAGCTGCAGTGTATTTAATATATATATACAACTCTCGTATATATATATATATATATATATATATATATATATATATATATATATCCACTGTATCCAGTTTACCTATATCTGACTGCAGGCCATTCCTGGTGTACTGTTTCTAATATACTTCAGGCGGTGTACACAGTACACAGTACCGTGCACCACTAGCGCAGTTGCTACTACATTCCTGGTGGTGTACACAATACATACAGTGGACCAATAGTTGTTATTATACTTCTGTTGGTTTACACAGTACCGTGCACCCCTAGTGCAGTTGCTACTACTTTTCTAGTGGTGTACACAGTACACAATACATACAGTGCACCCATAGTTGTTATTACACGTCTGTTGGTGTACACAGTACTGTGCACCCCTAGTGCAGTTGCTACTACTTTCCTGGTGGTGTACACAATACATACAGTGCACCCATAGTTGTTATTAAACTTCTGTTGGTGTACACAGTACCGTGCACCCCTAGTGCAGTTGCTACTACTTTCCTGGTGGTGTACACAGTACACAATACAGTGTAGTGTTTTTTTTCTAAAAAATGTACAGCATGTCCGGAGGGCCACCAAGGAGAGGCAGACGCTCACAGGCCACTAAAAGAGGGCAAGCAGGCTCTGTGTCTACAGACGACAGTGCTGGTCGTGGACACAGTACATCCTCAGCATGTGGCCGTGGGGCACGCTTGTCCTTTTTTCCTGCAGCTGGCCATGTTATTGAGCCACAACATGCAGAAGAGTTGGTGGAATGGATAACAAAGCCATCTTCATCCTCCTCATCCTCTGTCACCCAGGCTCAGAGTAGTTTGCCTGCCAATGCAGCTGCCAAAGCGGCCTATTCCATTGGCTCCATGTCAACAGTCACTCCTTCCCTAGTGCCACCATAATGCATGGAGGAGTCCCTTGAACTATTCGACCACAGTGTCGGGTACATGCTGCAGGAGGATGCACAGCAATTTGAAGGTACCCAGGTTGAGGAAGGGAGTAACGTCAGCGTAGAGAGAGGGGGTGCCCAAGAAGGTCAAGAAACTGGCAGTCATGTTCCCCCAGCTGCAGCATACTGCCACGTTTGCTCCAGGGATGAGGAGGGAGGGGATGATGAGGTCACTGAGTGCCTGATAGAAGAGAGGAGGTGGAGGAGGAGGCACATCTCCAACGAGGTAGGATGCCCTCCAGGGGGCAGCTTAAGGGCAGCCACCCTATTGCATCACACCGCAGAGCTAAGCAGGTGCAGGGTGCTGCTGACTCCCCGCATATTTTGAAAAGTTCTTTGGTGTGGGCCTTTTTTGACACGTGTGCAGCAGATCGCACCATTGCTGTTTGCAACATATGTCTGAAGTGTATCAAGCATGGCCAAAACAGCAGCCGCTTGGGCACCACATGCTTGAGCAGACATATGACGACCTCCCATGCAGTCCGTTGGCAACAGCACTTAAAAGGCTCACATCAAAGAACAAGGCGAACCTCTCCGTGCTCCTCATCAGCTGGGATATCCAACTCCACTATACCTCCAGTCCTCTCAGAAACCTGCACTGAGAGAAATGAAGATATAGAAATAGGTGTCCCAAATACTTGCGTCCAATCTGCTAGCGGTACACCAACATCGGATTTTAGCAGGCAAATTTCCCTACCCCAGTTGCTAAACCATCAAAAGAAATTTGGTCCCAGCCATTCACATGCTCAGCATCTGAATGCTAGCTTGGCCAAATTGCTAGCACTACAACTGCTACCTTTTCATCTGGTAGACTCTGCCCCCTTTCGTGAATTTGTGGAATGTGCGGTACCTCAGTGGTAGGTTCCCAAACGCCATTTCTTTTTACGAAAGGCCATTCCGGCTCTCTACCAGCATGTGGAAGGCAATGTCTTGGCCTCGTTGGACAGGGCAGTCAGCAGTAAGGTGCATATTACTGCTGACTCATGGTCCATCAGGCATGGACGTTACCTATCTTTCACGGCACACTGGGTAACTCTGCTGGCAGCTGGGAAGGATACAGGACAGGGTTCAGTATTGTTGGAGCTTGTTCTGCCCCCACGCCTCCAAAATTCTAGTGGTGATTCTGCCACAGATCTCTCCTCCACTCCCTCCTCTTCTTCTTCCTCTATGGCCTCTTCCTCTGCAGAATTCTCCTCTGAACAAGCGGTGCTCCATAGACGTTCAAGGGGCTATGCAAGCACTCAGGCAAAAAGATGCCATACGGTGTTTGAGTTGGTCTGCTTAGGGGACAGGAGCCACACTGGGGCAGAGATTCTGTCAGTCTGCAGGGGCAGGCTCAGAGGTGGTTGACGCCATGCCAGCTTCAGCCAGGAATGGTTGTTGCGACAATGGCACCAACCTCCTCTCCGCCCACCGACAGGGACACTTGATCCATGTTCCCTGTTTGGCTCATGTCCTGAATTTGGTGGTGCAGCAGTTCTTGAGCAGGTACCTGGGCTTACAGGATCTCCTGAGGCAGGCCAGGAAAGTCTGTGGTCATTTCCCATATAATGCCAGTGCTCGGCTGGCTGACATTCAAAGAGAATGTAACCTGCCCAAGAACCACCTCATTTGTGACATGCCCACCAGGTGGAACTCAACATTGCTTCAGCGGCTGCACATGCAGCAGAGGGCCATTAATGAGTACCTGTGTGAGTATGGCACCAGCACAGGGTCAGGGGAGCTTGGCTTTTTTCGCCATTCCAGTGGCAACTGATCAAGGATGCATGCACTGTTCTGTCACCATTTGAGGAGGCCACGAGGATGGTGAGCAGTGACAGTGCATGCATCAGTAATACCTTCCCTCTTATCTTCCTGTTGGAGCACACACTTCGTGGAATAATGGACAGGGCACTTGAGGCAGAACAGCGGGAGGAAGAGAAGGACTTCCTTACCTCTCAAGGCCCCCTTTATCCAGATACTAGTATTCCTGCAGGCCCGCCGATCACACAGGAAGAAGCAGAGGAGGAGAAGGAGGATTGTGTCAGCATGGAGGTGGAGGATAACATTCAGCATCAGCAGCAGTCTTCTAAGGATTGTTTGCAGTCCCCAGAAACCCATGGAGTTGTACGTGGCTGGGAGGAGTTGGTTGAGGATCATGTGATCCTTAGTGACCCAGAGGACTCAGGATCGAATGCCTCTGCAAACCTACGCTGCATGGCCTCCCTGATTCTGCAAATCCTGCAAAATGACCCTACGATTCGTGGTATCAAGGAGAGGGATCATTACTGGCTGGCAACCCGTCTTGATCCATGTTACAAGGGTAAGGTTGCAGAACTTATGCAGCCTTCGTAGAGAGAGCAGAGGATGAAACATCTTCAGGAGGCCTTGCAGAAAGGTTTGTGCAATGCGTTTCCAGAGCCTGAGAGGTTACAATTTCCTGGTGCTGGACAACGTGTTGCTGAGGCTTCATTCAGTCACAGAAAGAGCGGTGGAGAAGGTGGCCGACTGACCAATGCCTTCAGGCAATTCTTCAGTCCTAAGCACCCATGTCTGATCGGTTCCAGCAACCATCGCCAGTGTCTGAATTCCATGGTGCAGGAATATCTAGGGGCAAGATCAGATTTGGAGACCTTTCCACCAGAACGTCCACTGGGTTACTGGTTCTTGAAGATGGACCACTGGCCAGAGCTTGCTCAATATGCAATTGAACTACTGGCCTGTCCTGCATTCTTTCTGAACGCACATTCAGTGCTGCTGGAGGCTTTGTAACCAATCACAAAGTGCACCTGTCCACAGACTCTGTTGATCAGCTCACATTCATAAAAATGAATCAGTCTTGGATCACCAGCTACCAAGCACCTTATGCTCATGTAACCGATTGATTTTTCTATGGATGTGGGATCCCTTGAAGACTGCATATGCTGAGTGACTATCCTATTATACTGAGTGACTATCCTATTCCTCCTCAATTTTCATGATGATAGCTTCTAAGAATATTTTCGGTTCAGGGCACCACCACCAATACCTAAGGCCCAATTTTTCTGCCCCTGTTTAACAGGGGCACGTAATTGCAATTTTTGATCACATATTTAACAGCAGGGCTCGTTCCTGTGCTCAACAAGAGTATCTGTGAGGGCTGCAGTGTTGTGGCACCACCACCACTGCCTAAGGCCCAGTTTTTCTGCCCCTGTTTAACAGGGGCGTGTAATTACAATTCTTGATATAATATTTCATAGCAGGGCCTGTTCCAGCGTCCACCAAGAGTAACTGTGAGGGCTTACAGTGTTCTGGTACCACCAACACTTAAGGCCCAATTTTCCGCAGAGTGTATAGGGCAGGCCGTATAGTATATACAGGCGGTCCCCTATTTTCAAACATCTGACTTACAAACGACTCCTACTCACAAACGGAGGGAGACAACAGGAAGTGAGAGGAAATCTACCCCTAGGAAGGGAAATTCTCTCCTGTAAGAATTAATTTGGGTAAAAGGTTTCTCCCCACTGATGCTTTATCACCAATCCTTGTTTCCCTAATAACCCAAAATTTTCAAAATCCAATTGTCATTGGGACAGAAGGTGAGGTGAAATCTTCTGAACAGGGGCACAGACAGCAAAACAAATATTACAGGGGTGATGATAACCCTTCCCTATGTTATCCAAAAAGCTTAAAAATAGATTTTTTGGCTGGAGCTACACTTACAATATGTACCTGTTCCAAATTACAAACAGATTCAACTTAAGAACAAACCTACAGTCCCTATCTTGTTTGTAACCCGGGGGCCGCCTGTATACTAATGCTGTTCAGAATATATAGGGCCTGAGGGCCCCACACCTTTTCTTTTTAATTTGGGTGCGGAATTCACCTTAATATCCATACCAGACCCAAAGGGCCTGGTAATGGGCTGGGGGGGGGGGGGGCAACATTACATTACAGCCTCAAGCAGTTTTAAATGACTTTTATTCCTTTAGAAATGTAATTTTGCTGTGGTACTGTTTTAAACATGGGAAAAATGCGCCACTTTACAGGCATACTATAGACACCCCCCAGGCACGATATTTAAAGGAATATTTCACTTTTATTGTTTCACTTTAAGCATTATTAAAATCACTGCTCCCGAAAAAACGGTCGTTTTAAAAACTTTTTTTTGCATTGATTCATGTCCCCTGGGGCAGGACCCGGGTCCCCAAACACTTTTTATGACAATAACTTGCATATGAGCCTTTAAAATTAGCACTTTGGATTTTTCACGGTCGAGTCCCATAGACTTTAACGGGGTTCGTGTGTTCGCACAAATTTTTGGTCTGTTCGCATGTTCTGCCGCGAACCGAACTGGGGGGTGTTCGGCTCATCCCTAATTGGCATGGCAAAACAAAAAAAGGTGTGATTTGTCTAAAAGTTACTGGTACTTTCCTGGTGCCTTCATGGTGGCATATGCATGGAATGTGTGTATGCTGCCATGGATAGTCATCAGGAAAGGATAATTACAGAGCAGTAAGTATTCAATTTTTCATTCTAGAGCAGTTGTTCTCAGCCTCAATCGTCAAGTACCCCCGACAGGACATGTTTTGGGAATTTATCTTAGCTAAAATAGCTGTCCAAAATACCAGGCCATTGACTGTGATTTAAAGCACCTGGGCAAGCTAAAGGAAAACCTGCAAACATAGCCTGTTGGGGGTACTTGAGGACAGGATTGAGAAGCACTGAGCTAAAATCGAGCTCAAGACAATAATATTCTAATTGTGGCCATTTGAGGGAAACCAAGTGAGTGTTAGAACCCCTGCTTGCCTTTCTTAGGTTGGGCTTTGTGTCCCTTTTCTTAAAATCGACTATGTGTCAGGAAGTGAAGCTAAACAGGAAGTGAGGGTAAAACCCTACCAATGTCTTTCCTTGGGGACACACAGGTCAATATAACTAGTGTTAGGCAAATTGCAGTCTAGCACTTTGTTGTGTACACCCCACATTATTAGGTCTTTTGGAGTTTATTAAAGGCAAATCCACTCTGCAATACAAGTGTACTCACTGTAAATCTGAGGGGAAGCACTGGTGATTTTATCATTCAATCATTCAAAGATGCAAAGATGCTGTTTTTATTCTCCTTGCATGTCCCCCTTGGCTCTCCAGCAACTGCACTTGTAGTGCTGTTGGATAGCAACATGATTTAATATCTTACTTCTGGTATTTCACTTTCTGGTTGACATAGCCAGGTAGACTCAGTTGGAATAGAACACATCAAAACTTTGTAACCAGAAGAACAATGGCTTGGCTCAAGCCCACCTGCTGTGATATGTGTGATTACAGGCTTCAAAGAGAATAAGAGCTAGCTAAGATGGCCCAGGGCTAATGGATCTGCCCCTAGTGGACAATACAGCATGATTCCTGGAGAAAGGGCAGACATTTGAAGGAATACCTCTCTACAATATCTTTGGAAGGATTGGTTACGTTGTACATTCATGTATATGCCTTTGTATCAGAGACTGGGGGATAGCAGTCTTCATATGTTGGTGTTCAGATCACATCCTTGCTTCAAAATGCAAGGCATGTACGGTAAAGTTAAAATGAATATGCCAGCCAAGGACTTCTGCAGGATAAAAAGGGGAAAACCTACACTTCCCTTTTTATCTTGCAGAAGTCCTTGGCTGGCATATTCATTTCAACCTTACCGTACATGCCTTGCAGCACACATCTTTTGAAGCAAGGATGTGATCTGAACACCGACACATGAAGACTGCTATCCCTTAGTCTCTGATACAAAGGCATATACATGAATGTACAACGTAACCAATGGGGTACTCTGCACAGGCCGAGTGGAATCTGAATTGGTCGATGGGGTTGAGCAGCAAAGAAGTGATGAAGATGGAGGCGGTGATGCACTGAGAGGATCCATCCTGGTATCAGTTACACATGCAATCAGGTGTGGGTCTGGGCCCGGAGCCCGAGTGTGTCTCTTTTCAGAGCCAGAGAAGCTACCTATCGGGTTTTTTTTCCGCCCCCTGTCGATCATCTCTATCAACTCGAGTGAACCAGAGACCAGTGACACCAGATACCAACATATCTACAGTTCCTTACAGAGGGTAATCTGTCTGCTCACATGACCCTGCGCTGGAGGGGGTCCACCTTTTCTGGTAAGGGTCTGCACATACAGATTGCCGCTCTGCTATTGTGATTTATCCATCCACCATCCAAGCCCCTGGGAGTTTCCTAATATCTCACCATATTATTCCCCACCTTGGAATTTATTACACACTGGTTGTGTGCACCTATTCATTCGCATTGTGGACATTATTATATGTTTGATTTATTGCACTTTGTGAGAGTTTTTCACGCTATTTTTCACAGTTTATTTAGCGCATCTAAGTATTTATGCATATGTATTATATATGTTTTTCACATGCAATTTTTTTCTAGCGCAACTTTATTTATTTGTTTGTTTGGCTATGTGGCAGGAAGTAAATAAATTTGAAGGAGAAAGTGGCAAAATTTGGGAGGTGTCTTCACCCTATCAGGGGTTCAGACATCCCCAAAAACTGACAATACTTCTAATCCCTCTGCACTCTATCCCCAAGCAAAAATAAGAAAGAATTTCATTTAGTTTAACTTTGCAAAGACACATTCCTAAGTTCAACTGTGATGCATGTCAGTGCCTTTCACTAGAAACATTTGTTAGTCCGGTCCTGGAAATCTGCATCTGCTTTAGTATTGATTTCTCTAAAAATTGGGTTCCTGCACGTAGATGAGCCATATGCATCTAGATGCGCGACCGCTGTGTGCGCGGAGGTATGTACCCGTGGCACATATCTGGTTCCCGAAAGCGGTGACCAGCACACAGGAATGGCATCACGCCCCTACAGGAAGTTGCTTGTACTGCTGCTAATTTCTTCCCACCACCATGCTCCGCTCACTGTTCTCTGAGGAAGAGATGATGCTTATTTGCTAATTAAGAATTTTTTTTTTAACATGGGGTGGTATTTGTGTGGGTCCCTAACACACATTCATACATATTAGGGCCAATTTAGACAGGATCCGATTTACCTACTGGCATGTTTTTAGAGTGTGGGAGGAAACCGAAGTACCTGGAGGAAACCCACGCAGGCATAGGGAGTACATGCAAACTCCAGGCTGATGGTGTCACAGTGGGATTCAAACCAGAGACCCTTTTTGCTGCTATGTGAAAGTGCTAACCGCTACACCACTGTGCTGCCTAAATATATATTTATAGATGTAGGTTCTTGTGTCCACTAGCAGAGAGAAGTTGGGTAGATGCCACACTCCCAATTCTGGAAGCATAATAATGGTCTAGCACAGGGGTCTTCAAACTACGGCCCTCCAGTTGCTCAGTTTTACAATGCCTCATGGGATGTGTAGTTCCACAACAGCTGGAGAGCCATAGTTTGAAGATTTCTGATCACTCTAGCATGTCTTGAAAAAAGGTGGTTTCTCATGTCCCTTGTATAATTCCCAAGAAATATTGTTAGGAAAATACAAGTGGGTCATGGCACATCTACAAATTTGGCACTTAAGATGGTCATGCACTATGCAATCTGATTGGCCAATCTCTGTACAACTCCATATTTCGGAAAAATAAGTAACAGGAAGACGCACTTGAACAATAGATTCAAATGATAGGAAATCAAACAGGCTCTTGCACTAAATCTAATTTGTTTAAGATCTAACTGATTGCAGTGTATGGTCACCTTTATAGATCGAGATCTGAAAATATTAATTTATTGGGTTTAGAAACACTTTTCTGTTCTTTGTAATGTATTTGGGTAAAAATAGAAGAAAACACATTTCAAAGATATATTTCAAGTAATAGGAATGAGATTACCATCAAAAGGGTTAATTAAGTGAGAGCACCTACTAATTGCCTAACAAGACACATCCAATGAGATGAAATTAATCAATTGTATTGGGCGTGTGCTATTATCAATGAGAAAACCGCAGTTACCCTAGCACCAGTTGTAGTTTCCAGCGCACCAATTAAAGTATGAACTGGCGCAACGCATTGTTCTTAGTAAATCAGCCCCATAAGCTTTTATGGAGTTGAGTTTAGGAGCTTTGGCAAAACATACGCCAAAAGCTCCTAAACTCAAGGTTAGGAGCTGCCGAGAGCTGCCAGTGTACATGAAGCCTTATGTGAAAATGTAGAATGCACATATATAACACAACATCAAAAATACAGTAGTACACTGTACATACACAAAGGCCCCAAATAAAATGACTTCCCATCCTTCCAGTTACACCCTTCTATAGAGTAAGTACATTTTATAAATGAAGAGGAAAGTTAAGAGATTTGTCAAAGGCAGATACTATACTAAGAGTTATATGTTTGTGTATTATTAGCCTCTAGTCATACCTTTAGCTGTATTTACACTGAATTTGCCAGTATAAGATTACCACAATGAACATCTGTACCTGACTAAAAAAAAAAAGAAATATCTTAAAAAAATGTATTTTTCTTTATTCTGCCCATTATAAATAATGACAGCACATACAGTATGTACAGACCATTACAAACCCTTTTTAAATTAATGCTATTGCTGACTTGTTCTTCTGAAAATGCTATTTGTCTGGTTGTCATGTTGATATAGTGGCTTCAGTACATTGTGAGGCACTGACTTGGAGAAAGTATGCAGATTACGAGTGCTGACTTTACTTTAACTCTAGTCTACATGCTTGTTCAGGTTAGTGACTTAGCAAGTGTAAAATACAAAGAATGTCAAGCTATTAATATTCCTAGAATGACAGCTCCTGTATTTTTCTCAAAACAGCTTTCATTTAACACTCTCATTGTCACGAAGAGAAGTTATGAAAATGTGGCTTAATAGAGGTCCTTGAGAAATGAAGCTGAGAATTCTGGCAGGAATGCATGCACTTTACAGAAATATTTTTTTCCCAGCGCTTTCACATTATAAATGACCCCGAGAATGTGAGAAGCAATAAGGAAATGCAGCACATAGGTACTTCCTTTCTCTATGCTATCCCTGCCATAGCAAGTTGAGTTGCTTCTGGCATTTGCCATTAATGTATTATTCATCTAAGCTCCCTATCATACTCCTAGAAATCAGTGACCAGGCACCTATCACTCACTCTTCAGTTTAAATAATCTTTTCCATAGAGGTGCTATTCCCCATCTCAATTTAAATGTAATGGAGTCTTCAGTGGCATCACCGCTGTTCTGAAATGTCATGCATCACTAAGTTCCTAAATCACACACCTGAAACCGATCTAGGTTCTGAACTGTGACTTGGGTTGGAGTGAGAGCATTTGACATCGTTTATAAGGCATAAGCTTCCATATCACCTTTAATGTATCTATATGGTAGCCAAACTATTATGTAAAACTTGTAGGGTGTGAAATTGCTCTCTATCTCTGATTCTCAAAAATGCTAGCAGAGGTTATTTTATATAAGGATAGTCCCAATGTTATGCCTTTGGCAGCAAGTGAAGCATGAATTTTTCTCTTTTTTTCAAGCTTGCTGAAAAAGTAATACACTGAATTATAGGGAACTGAGATGAAGAGTGTTCTATGTTTAGAACAAGTTCAAACAAAGTATCTCAAAATGCAGTACTAGTATGAGACCAATATAATAAAAAGAAATGGCATCCCTGTCATTAAAATGACTTACCTATTTTATCAACAGTATTATTCTAAAGCAGCCTTTATCAACCAGGGTGCCTTCAGGTTTCTTCAGGGTGCCTTTGCAAAATCCCTAAAAGTTGCCCTAAAATGTTATACAAGACAGCGGGTGGATCAAGCCTGCCTTTTAGTTACACAAAGCCACAGGTTTTTATTGTGCACCATTACAGCCTTGTAGCCTCTGGCATCCTAACAACTAATGATGTCATCAGCACCTGCACAGTATCTTTGTGTGAACCACCCCTGCCCCTCTCCATTATTAGCTGAGTGGGATGGAGAAGCTAAGGGTGAAAGTGGTAGTAAACTCTGTAAGAAGGAAAAAAAACCTTCCATAGTGCAGGGTAATATCATAATCTGCTAGTTTGCACCGCATGCTAGCATATTATAAAAGACTTACCTTAAAATTAAGCCTTCCGGCGGCGCTGTCACCGATGCAGAGGCTTCCATCTTCACCTGTTCTTTCTTCCTGGTTCAGGTACTCCAGGCATCTGATTGGCTGAGCTGCGATGACATCATGAGCGGGAGTCTCGACCGCACCACACAGCTCTGAAGGATTGGCACGGGTATGCTGTTCCTTCAGAGCGCATGCGCCAGTGACGTCACCGGCTGCTGCTCACAAGAATATCTCCTAAACGGTGCACTTTATTATAAGCTTATATTATATTATAAAATTATTATAAATCTAGGATTTACTATCACTTGAAGAGAATCATTGGAATACAAGTCAGTATCAATGTGTTTGCTTTGGAAGAATAAATTACCTTGGGTGTCCTCAGTGTGTGGATGTTGCTGTGTTATGTAAAACTAAACATTTTAGAATGGGGTGCCTCGAGATGTGCAGAATTGTAAAGGGTGCCTTGCAGGGGTGGCCCATCCATTAAGGGTGCACTGGCACCCCATCCATGCGTTCAGCCCCCATGCAGGACACCGGATGCATGAATTCCAATGGGGTATGATTAGAGCCAGAGGCTCTAATAGGCTTAAAAAAAGGGTGGGCTCGGGTCACAGATCACTGCAAACTGAGCCAACCCAGTTGTGTGACAATAACGAATGAATATTTGCTATTTTCACACTTATTCTCCTCCCGGCCAATCAAGAAGCGGGTCTGTGACCAGTTTTCAGATTGGCTGAAAGAAGAAGTGCTGTGATTGTCCGCCAAGGAGAAGGGAGGGGGAGGAAGGAGACAGAAGCCGCCATGATGCCCACAGAGGAGAGAAGGGGAAGCTGCCCGTGATGCCAGCCGCCTGTGATGCCCGTCGCTCTGTCACCTGGGTGAAGCGCTGCCCGCCATAGATGGGGTAAGTGTTCCAGAGTGGACAGACCGACTGGACCAGGGTGGCTATGGGTGCACTATTTGCCGCCCCCCCCCAAAAAAAAATTACCACCAGTCGCCACTGGTGCCCTGACTAAAAAAAAGTTGAGAAACACTGTCCTAAAGGTCATAAAATATGGCAAAGAAAGAAGGAAGGTAGCTCAGACAGCTAAACATAGCAATAAGGTTGCTGTATGGATAGAATAATGCCAGGAACTTTGTGCAAGAATCTTTTTCCTGTGTGGAATATTAACAACTGCAGAAATGTTATACTACCAGTATCACCCTTAATGAATAGAAACATAGAAATGATCTCCTGTTTTTTTCTATCGATTCATGAGAATTAAGTGCTGCGTGTAAACACTGCCCCAATATGGAAGTTCGCTAGACCACTTTACCAATACATTGAGCTAATCAATCCTCTTGTCGGTTTGCCCAAACTTATGCTCATAGACCTCTCATACTTGTGGACCAATTCCAGTTACTTAGAAAAGGCAGCTGATCCAGTTCACTCAAGTGTCTCAATCTCAACAAATTTACATTGACCATAGGGACCAGGACCTACTGTAGCAACGCAGTTACTTGTAACACATGGTTGTCCCTTACAGAATCCATATGCACTTTCCTCTTATAAATATTAGATATAGAATACAGATTTTGACTACTTCATTCAGGTAATACTGTAGAAGTATTCTCCAACTGGCCTGCTGGCATGCATTAAATTCAAGTAGGAAGTTCAGATCTTTCAAAACCTCAGTCAATTATTTAACCTAACCTTAGACAACAGTTATGGGGAAGGCCACATTCCAGAATCTTAAGGGCTGAGTTCACCATTTCCAGAAAAAAAGTCTATGCAGTCAAGGGCCCCCTGTAGATATAGAAAAAAAAAACTATGCAGCTTTGTAAAATGTTAATTATTTGTATAGTCATACTTGTAGGACTTTTGGGTCCCTCCAGAAGCGGGGCCAAAAAACTCCCAGTTAACAACCCCCATGTCCTGGCTTGTTGCTAGGATGTGAAAACCTCATTCCCAGGACTGCAGATGTGAAAACTACTTTTTCATGTTTTAATGTTTTGGAAACTATCCAGGACACAGGGTTCTTACAGTAACTGGGAGCCCAGTTTGCCAGGGGAATGGCCTACAGATATGACAATGTAACTAATGAATTTTTTTTACAAAGCTGCACAGTTCTTGAATGTCTCCTGGGCCCCTTGATTGCATAGGTTATTTTCTGGAAAAGGTGAACTTTAAATCAATAATAATAAATAGGTAGTGCATATCATATAAGGAGATGCACTGTTTGTTTTCATATATCCTAGGGGTGTACTCTCTTTTGTTGCCAGCAGTTTAGACATTAATCGCTGTGTGTTGAGTTATTTTGAGGGGACAGCAAATTTACACTGTTATACAAGCTGTACACTCACTACTTTACATTGTAGCAAAGTGTCATTTCTTGAGTGTTGTCACATGAAAAGATATAATAAAATATTTACAAAAATTTGTGCTCAAAGGTGTGTGCTCACTTTTGTGAGATACTGTATAAATACTCTGCATTCAGTGTAGACTATATATACAGCGCAAGTAGTCTAGTAGTTTATATATAGTGCACAGTCTAGTATATATACAATATATATATATATATATATATATATATATATATATATATATATATATATATATATACACAGTGCAGCCCTTTGGCTCTGGCATAGATTTTAAGGGGAACTCAATGCCAAATTAAAAAAAAAACAGGCTCTTTGGGTCTGGCATAGATTTTAAGGGGATCTCCACTCCCATTTTTTTTTTTAAATGGAGTGGGGTCCCCCCCAAAATAGATACCAGACTCTTATCCAAGCAAGCAGCCTGGCAGGCCAGAAAAGGGGGGGACGAGCAAGCGCTCCCCCCCTAAAACATACCAGGCCGTTTGCCCTAAACATGGGGAGGGTGCTTTGGGGTTCCCCCAAAGGACCTTGTCCCCATGTTGATGGGTACCAGGGCCTTGTCCTCACAACCCTGGCCGGGTGGTTGTGGGGCTCTGCGGGTGGGGGGCTTATTGGAATCTGGAAGCCCCCTTTAACAAGGGGGCCCCCAGATCCTGGCCCCCCTATGTAGTAGGGGGTCTGGTAGGGTACCCCTACCCATTCACCAAAAAAGTAAAAACCACAAAAGACAGTTTTTGACAATTCCTTTATAAAAAAAAAGTATCCCGCGATGTCATCTATCTTCAATAATGCCGGCCCAACAGACCCGAAAAACAGAAAAAAAAAAGCTCCGCCTCGATGGGAGGCGTCACGCCGACTGCTGTCTCTTGGCTGTGACAGTTTTTATATAGGTAAGGGCAGGGCCACCCAGTAACCTAACCGACTGACCCCGCCCCTTCTGACGTCAATCGCACCCAACGGACCCGAAAAATGGGAAAAATAAAACAAAAATACTCCCGATGACTGCTGTCTCTTCACTGTGACAGCTGTTATATAGGCAAGGGCAGGGCCCCCGCTGACGATGGATGTACATCGCAGGATACTTTTTTTCCTTTTTTAATAGACCCATAGACTTTAATAGGGTTTGCATGTCCATACAAATTCTTTGCCTGTTCGCATGTTCTGGCAGGCATGTCCAAAGTCTGGCTCTCGTGCCAATTGCGGCCCACGTTCCGGTTTAATGTGGTCCCCCTGGTAATTAAGATATATACATTTCTAATTTGTGGCCCCCAGGGCCACAAAATATATATACTGTATTTATCGACGCTGCCTCAGGGGGGACAGGGAGGGGGCGGTACGAGCGCCGTCACATTACATACAGGAGAATCTCCTGTTTACTCTGCAGCATCTGTTATAGGAAGGCCCGTCTCATGGGCTGCCATTGGATGACTGTTCTGTTTATCATAGGAAGCTGGACTTTGTATTAAAGAGGCCGCCATGTAAACAGGAGATTCTCCTGTATGTAATTTGTTGGCGCTTGTCCCGCTCCCCTCCCCTTCCCTGTCCCCTCCGAGCCTGCAGATGGGCATCAATCAGGCTGCACTGATGGCAATTGTGAGGCTGCATTCCGAGGTTGCATTCATGGAAATGGTAAGGCTGCATTCATGGCAATGGTGAGGCTGCATTCATGGCAATGATGAGGCTTCAGATGGGCACTGATTAAGCTGCATTGATGGGCACTGACCCTTTTTTTGCTTCATGCTTCTTCTTTTAAAATTTTAGCTTTTTCCTGAAACTTCCCTCTTAAAGTGAAGGTGCGTGTTATACGCCTCTGTGTGTTATACGCCGATAAATACAGTATATCCAAATAACACGCCCAATCTCATCCTCAGTCATCCTTAGTCCTGAGATGAAAAGATAGTATAAGTATATATATATATATATATATATATATACTCCATATATCTCACAAAAGTGAGTACACCCCTCACATTTTTGTAAATATTTTATTATATCTTTTCATGTGACAACACTGAAGAAATTACACTTTGCTACAATGTACAGTAGTGACTGTACAGCTTGTATAACAGTGTAAATTTGTTGTCCCCTCAAAATAACTCAACACACAGCCATTAATGTCTAAACCGCTGGCAACAAAAGTGAGTACACCCCTAAGTGAAAATGTCCAAATTGGGCCCAACGTGTCAATATTTTTTGTGGCCACCATTATTTTCCAGCACTACCTTAACCCTCTTGGGCATGGAGTTCACCAGAGCTTCACAGGTTGCCACTGGAGTCCTCTTCCACTCCTCCACTCCTCCGACATCACGGAGCTGGTAGATGTTGGAGACCTTGCGCTCCTCCACCTTCCATTTAAGAATGCCCCACAGATGCTCAATAGGGTTTAGGTCTGGGGACAAGCTTGGCCAGCCCATCACCTTTACCCTCAGCTTCTTTAGCAAGGCAGCGGTCATCTTGGAAGTGTGCTGATGGACAGGAGGTTGGATAATAGGATGAATGGATTGGATGCTCGGACCCCTCCTGACAGCACGCGACCTTACACAGACCGCGAGACCCAGCCACATATAGAGGAAGAAAGACCATCCATAGCGTGATACTGTCACAACTGTCCTTGATGTTTGGGAGGCAAGTAGGAGTTGGCTGAGGATCACAGAAGATAGAATGTTACAGAAAATCTGACAATGCACCTGAACTCAAGTTGTGATGAGTACTATTGAAGTTTCAGATAACTGGAAATTCCATGGATAACAGAACCCATCAGCTTTGAAATGTCTTGAAACTGAGTGGAACTGAGAATTCTGGTGAAGATACAGTATCTTGCCAATCTAGGTAAACAAGGAAGGGTACACCTGTATGTAAACGCTCTGTGGGGCATCCATCACACTGGTCAGTATAAGGTATGCTGTCTCAGCCACTTTGTGGGCTCTCCCAGCTGGCAGGAAGATGGTTTGATGGTGGAGAGCTGGAGAAAGGCTTGGAACACTTCCTGGATCGCAGTGCTAAAGGGGATGACCTCACAGGCTTGATCGCGACATGTTTTTGGGCTGGTGAACCCTGGTGGTGGGAGGAAAGTACGCTCCTTTTTCAAGCTTGAAAGGAGTTCGGCGTATTGACTGAGCACTGATAAGCTGACCCTCCACCCCTTCAACCTCTGCAGCAATCCTGGCAACACTCATACATCTATTTCCCAAAGACAACCTCTCGATATGACGCTAAGCACGTGTACTCAACTGCTTTGGTCGACCATGACGAGGCCTGTTCTGAGTAAAACCTGTCCTGTTAAACCGCTGTGTGGTCTTAGCCACCGTGCTGCAGCTCAGTTTCAGGGTCTTGGCAATCTTCTTATAGCCTAAGCCATCTTTATGTAGAGCAACAATTCTTTTTTTCAGATCCTCAGAGAGTTCTTTGCCATGAGGTGCCATGTTAAACTTCCAGTGACCAGTATGAGAGAGTAAGAGTGATAACACCAAATTTAACACACTCGTTCCCCATTCACACCTGAGACCTTGTAACACTAAAGAGTGACATGACACCGGGGAGAGAAAATGGCTAATTGGGACCAATGTGGACATTTTCACTTAGGGGTGTACTTTGTTGCCAGCGGTTTATACATTATTGGCTGTGTGTTATTTTGAGGGGACAGCAAATGTACACTGTTATACAAGCTGTACACTCACTACTTTACATTATAGCAAAGTGTCATTTCTTCGGTGTTGTCATATGAAAAGATATAATAAAATATTTACAAAAATGTGAGGAGTGTATATATATATATATATGTGTGTATATATATCCAAATAACACGCCCAAGCTCATCTCTTCACCACACACAGCCACAAAGGCAAGAGAATTCTTTTTGTGTTAGTAGAAGTTTGGTGAGTGTTGATTCGCACTTTTCATTTCACACTTTTCATTTTGCGCTTTTCAGTTTCTGAAAGACCAATCATCCACCAGCCATGTTGTGGAATCGGAGGAGATAACGTGTTAATTATTATTGGCCTTGGAGTTATTGCTTTGACCCAAGTCCAGTCCAGGAACAGGAGGAGGAGGATTTGTTGGACCAAAAATTGGTTGCTTTATTAATTGTGACCAATTATGTCATATGCTTTTTCTGTGGGAGCTCCAGGAGAATAATCCTTATGTTTTTTGGAATTATCTCCTGATGACGGGCCCCTGCTTTCACCAATTCTTGGCACTGTTGGCCCCCTATATTAAGAAGCAGGACACATTCATGAGGCTTTTATTTTATTTTTTGGTTGAATAATGATTTGATTTGGTATATTTTCTATATTTTTGGATGCATAGAATGCACTTTTTGGTTAAGTTCTATTGTCATGTAGCATGTCTAATTTAATTTTTTTTATTTTTTTTATTAATGCACAATAAAAAAATGTGGAGAATAATACTTGGCTATGTGTTTTACTTCAAATGACAGTTTGGGAGTAGGCAGTTACATTTTAAAAAATACAATGTAAAATTGACAAGGGATCCCAACATAGTTGTATCTTCGATCTTAAAAACTACGGGATAATGGTGTTGTGGTAACTTGCCCAAATAAAAAAAAAAAAAAAAAAAAAAAGCATAATAATATTATTCTTAATATTACTAGAAAAAAAAAGCCTTTGAAAATTAGTTTGCAATAACTCCATCAGTATCACCAGCAAAGCAGCATTATTATCCCATTAAAGAAGAAGAGAATGTGCTCTGCATTTCGAGATTTCAAAATTTCCCACGTCACGAATGTTAATTCTCCATTACGAATGCTAATTAACAAGACCGACCGCTTCTGGCTCATCCTTGCTTCCGAGCATGCGTGTTTGTACTTTGGACTTTTGTCCGACGGACTTGTGTACACATGCTAGGAAAATCCGACAACAGACATTTGTCCACGAAAAATTTTAAAACATGCTATCAAACATTTGGAAAATCAGACAATTGTCCGATAGAGCATACACATGGTCAGATTTTCCGCCAACAGCCTGTCATCACACATTTCATGTTGGAAAGTCCGATCGTGTGTACGAGGCTTAAGACCGAATTTTAAAGGTTCAAAGAATGTCAGGCAAAATGGTCAGCCCTCACGCATGTTCACTTCATCAAATCTGACCCTCTTTGAAAAAAGTTTGGACACCCCTGTCCTAAGGTAATGATTGATTTTTCTTTATAACACACTGGGAGCTTCCCCACAATTTATCAGTACACACTGGTACTCATAAAGAACTGGTGGCTTTCTTTATACAGGATCAGGCAGAACTTACGGCAAGATGTAGCAATGGTTTATAGCTAGGACTCAATTTCATTGCAATTTTAACTTGCACCCTGTTTAAACTTCAGTTTTGTTGAGAACAATATAATTCCTTATAGGTAAACTAAATGCATGCTAAGGATATTAGCTATCTTGATTTCTATTTCTGCTCTAAAGGGATTGATATTTGTTTCAACATATCCTTTCTCAAACTGATTTCTAAATGGAAACTCATTCATCTGACGCAATCTCAGTTCTGTAATGAGGAAAGCTGCAGTATACAGTATGTGTCTCTTTAGGTGAGGCTGAGCCTTCAAAAGTATCTTATCAAAAATTAAACTCTCCATTTCAAGGGATGCCTGACGTATGACTTTTAACAAAGTGCAAACTTCTGGGAAAAGCAGTGAGCCAATCACACCAGAAAAATATTGGAATATTGGAATTCTGTGGACATAATGCCTCCATGCGTGAGGAAGCAACATTTGAATTTTTTTTTGCCATCTTAAAAAAGCAATCTTAATGAAAATAAAAAAAAAATCTATAACAACTTGCGCATATATGTTATTTTTTCAGCAAAAGTGAAAATTTAAAAATAAATACTAAAAATATTTGAAATTGTATTTGATTTAAGATCAAAGACAAGTACATCGACCCCCACAGGAGGTTTGTCATCCTGGTGTGTGAATACTTGTCGTCTAATTTCACACTGGTAAATATTTATGCACCCAACTCTGGACAGACTGTTTTTCTAGAGAAGTTTTTTTGTAAGCTGCAGCAATACTCTCAACCCCTTATGATAATAGGGGGTGATTTTAATTTAATTATGTCTCATAGAAATGATAGACATACACTCTTTGGGGACACTCCTTCCCAGCAGGTGATCTCCCAGGCCACACGGTCACACAAAGTTGTCGGAAAATCCGATCATTCTGAACGTGGTGACGTAAAACACGTACGTCGGGACTATAAACGGGGCAGTAGCCAATAGCTTTCATCTCTTTATTTATTCTGAGCATGCATGGCACTTTGTGCGTTGGATTTGTGTACACACAATCGAAAATTCTGACAACGGATTTTGTTGTCGGAAAATTTGATAGCCTGCTCTCAAACTTTGTGTGTCGGAAAATCTGATGGAAAATGTGTGATGGAGCCTACACATGGTCGGAATTTCCGACAACAAGGTCCTATCACACATTTTCCGTCTGAAAATCCGACCTTGTGTATGGGGCATAACACTAAGACCTGTCATTGGCGGCTTAACGAACACCTTCTTAGTTCCACACCTATTAGGGAGAGACTGACCAAGGAACTGGATGAATTTTTCAAACTGAATGTGGGCTCGGTAAAAAAGGTCTCGACTCTTTGGGGGGTTCACAAGGCCTGTTTTCACGGCTTCTGCATTGCTGAGGGCTCTCGTCTAAAGAAGGATAGTGAGAGTCGTCGGATATCCCTATTAGCTGAACTGAAGAGCGCGGAGCGGGGTCTTGTTGGCTCTGCAACGGTTGAGGGCCTCCGTAGGGTAGTGCTACTAAGAAGCCAGATAAAATCACTAGCATATAGTAAAGCAGCAAAATCCCTAATATGGGCTAAACAAAAATGTTATGAGTTCCCAAATAAGCCACATAGAATGTTAGTTAATAAGCTACACCCACGACTGTTTCATTCTTTCCCTGAATTATTAATTCAAAAAAATGGCACGCCCACCCACTGTCCTCAAACTATGACCAAGACCTTTGGAGACTTCTATAGGGAGCTTTATAACTGTCTTACACCTGAAAAACATTTTAAGTTCACGCAGGATAAATTTGACCATTTTTTTAAAGACCTATCCTTGCCTAAACTAACTTCTTCAGACCTAGAGAAACTTAATGAGCCTATTTCCCCCCAAGGAGCTAGCTAGAATAATCAAAGATCTTCCTCTACACAAGGCCCCGGGTCCTTACGGACTAACAAACCTCTATTACAAAACCTTCTTGCCCGCTTTAATGTCACATACGTTCAATCTCTTTGGTACGTTATTACAAGGTGATATCCCACATACTGAGTTCACTCAATCCTACATATCAGTCATTCCAAAACCAGGAAAGGATCCCTCTATACCCGATAACTATAGACCCATAGCCCTATTGAATTCGGACTATAAGATATTCACTAAAATTTTGTCATCTAGGTTATCCCAATTCATACCAAAATTGATCAATAGAGATCAGGTGGGCTTTGTGCCCTCCAGGCATGCTGGTGATAACACAAGACGTACCATAGACCTGATTGATCTGTTGAACAAATTCCCTCGCCCAGCCCTTGTTTTGAGTTTAGATGCCCAAAAGGCGTTTGATCGCCTAAGCTGGCCATATATGTTTTCTACGCTTTTGAGATTTGGATTGAAGGGCCCTTTCCTTGAAGCTATACGGGCCTTATATACTCATACCTCTGCACAGGTGCAGATGGCCTCGTTTTTATCCCTTTGTTTTTCCATGTCAAATGGCACTAGGCAGAGGTGTCCTTTATCCCCCTTCCTGTTCATCCTCTGCTTGGAGCCCTTGGCAGAGGCAATAAGGTGCTATCCTGATATCCAGGGGGTGGTGATGAGACAAAGGGAGTACAAGTTATCACTCTTTGCCGACGACATTCTTTTGACACTGATGAATCCCGTCATTTCACTGCCTTAATTACATGCCCTTTTGAATATATTTGGGTCCATATCAGGATATAAAATTAATACTACCAAGACTGAAGTGCTTCCTTTGCATATTCCACCAGATACCCTAACGCAACTTAAAAGCAACTTAAAAGCACACATATATATAGATATATATATATATATATATATATATATATATATATATATATATATATATATATAAATGGTGCTCTCAAGCTCTCACATACCTAGGTATTAAGCTTACCTCCTCTTATTCTAGCATATACTCCACTAACTTCCCCCCTTTGTTTCAGGATATATATCGATGCCTTCATCAGTGGGCCACATATCCTATCACCATGCTAGGTGGAATTAACGTTCTGAAGATGTCAGTGTTACCACAGTTACTATATTTCTTTGAAACTCTACCAGTAGCTGTACCTATTAAACAACTTAAGGCCCTTCATAGGGCTTTTTGAAATTTATTTGGAATAATAAGACACATCGGATAGCTAGCTCAGTGGTTTTCTCCCTAAAATCCCAAGGAGGCTTAGGGGCCCCTGACATCATCAAGTACTATTATTCCTCCCATCTTTGGGCGGTGTTCTCTTGGTCCTGTCAGAAGGCCCCTAGTCGTTGGTCTGAAATTAAGAGGGGTGCTATATATCCGGTTCACCATTGCTCTATGGTGTGGTCCCGCTCCCTGTTAACTGATCCTGTATTGAAACATATGTGCTTAGCACCAATGATGTTTACCCTGTCCTTATAGGGTAAATGTGTGTCGAAATACCCACTCTCCTCAGCATGCCCCCCCTATGCAATATATTGTTGAATCCGGTTCTACCAGATAGCCTAGCCTTTGGGCGATTATTGCCTTGGTTGCAGACTCCCCTCTTTCAGTTACGCAATCTGGTAGATCCGGTCTCACGCAAATTCCATACCTTTGCCACATTGCAAGAAAAATGTTCGATCCCTCAAAATTTATTCTATTTCTATCTCCAAATTAGACATTTCTTCCACTCACTATCCCCGACTCTAACCTTGGAAGTACCCACTCCCTTTGAACACTTATGTGCTGAGGGCCCTCACCAATTTCATTTAATATCCTACATGAATCCACACAGGTACTACCTGAAACTCACCTATATATGCGAAAGTGGGGTGTATTACTGGGACGTTCTATCCCCATAAAGATATGGGCAAAAATATGGGTATCCACTTTCAAGTCTTCCAAATGTGTTGCCCAGGGAGAAACGGCGGTAAAGATTCTGATGTTCTGGTACAGGACCCCAGAGCGTATTCATCATATAGATCCTTCCCTCTCATCTCGGTGTTGGAGGTGTGGTACGGAGACAGGCTCACACTTTCATATTTTTTGGACCTATTTACTTATACAGGCATTTTGGATAGAAATACAACGAACACTTCAGTCCATAACAAGCCTACACCTCCCCTTAGACCCTATTCATTACCTACTGGGACTCCTCTTTCCAAGCATTTCCAAACCAACTAAACGTTTGATCTCCTATATTCTCCTGGCTGCTAAGAGGTTCATCCCAGTGTGTTGGTTGTCTACTACACCTCCATCACACCTGCAGTTTCTTCAAACTGTAGCAGAGATTAGGAGAATGGAAATCCTCATGGCCAAGGTACATGATTTGGTTTATCAATTTAATAAAATTTGGGAGCCCTGAGACCAATCACAATATGGAGATCATGTGAGCTGAATGATGGAATAATTATGAAAGAAAGACTATGTGTTCCTCTACATGTGTATTTCTGTCTCCTTTTCTCTGGATAATGCCCTTGTACTGATCCTTTTATTGTGAGATGCTACCTATGTTTATATACCTAATGAAGTTGGCCTTTGCCATTTGTTAACTACTATTGTCCTCTACTCATGGTACCTTAGAAAGTCCTAATACAGACCCATGGAACCTATTGTTTGTATATCCTAAACCTATTCGTACTTATATTTTATATTTGTTCTTTTTCATTTTTATTATTGTTTTGAATGTGCAATTTGTGACATACATATTATATCTATAATGTGTTCTTTTTTCTCAAACTAATAAAAATTACAATTATAAAAAAAAAAATTGTATTTGATATCAACATACCCACTTGCAGTCCCTATATAAAGGGCAGAGACAATAACAATTGTAAAAATAAAAAAAAGTTTGCATGTTTTCTGCTAGAAAATCTAGAAAGTTCATTCTCATTCAAGTAAATGCACAGTTTCAAGCTTATTTAAGTTTCTTGAAGTAATAAATGAAAGACCAATTCTCTTGAGCTTTGCATATGATGTTCAAGGTTTAGTACAGCTTTCAAATATGAGCATGATAATAGACCTGTATTAATGAGATAATAATAGAGTATACATCATTGTAGATGGGTTTATGGCTTAATGTTATGTCAGCATTATTATTAAAATCTTTAAATGGATGCATTTACTACATATTTATAATGTACAGTTCATCATCATCAGCTGTGACATGTTTAGCTTAAAAAAGTGATAACATTTTCACATCTATTAAAGGAGCACACATCTCCAACATACCAAATACAAGTTATATACAGTGTTCCATGTGAGCATGTGTTTGACACCTTTCAGCTTCAAACACCAGGTGGCCAGATGATTTTTGCCTGACATTAAAATACTCAGTATTAGGTAGATCAAAGTAGATTAATCATGCAAGACAGTAAAAACGGTATTTTAAGCTGTAAATAACATTCATGGTAAAACTGTAAAATACTTTCCCTATTACTCTTTAACATGCTATAGTACAACCTACTTTAATCTTTAATGTACTGTTTACACTATATTACCAAAAGTATTGAGACACCTGCCTTTACACGCACATGAACTTTAATGGCATCCCAGTCTTATGCCCCGTACACACGGTCGGACTTTGTTCGGACATTCCGACAAAAAATCCTAGGATTTTTTCCGACGGATGTTGGCTCAAACTTGTCTTGCATACACACGGTCACACAAAGTTGTCGGAAAATCCGATCGTTCTAAACGCGGTGACGTAAACCACGTACGTCGGGACTATAAACGGGGCAGTGGCCAATAGCTTTCATCTCTTTATTTATTCTGAGCATGCGTGGCACTTTGTCCGTCGGATTTGTGTACACACGATCGGAATTTCTGACAACGGATTTTGTTGTCGGAAAATTTTATCTCGTGCTCTCCAACTTTGTGTGTCGCAAAATCCGATGGAAAATGTCCAATGGAGCCCACACATGGTCGGAATTTCCGACAACACGTTCCGATCCGACATTTTCCATCGGAAAATCCGACCGTGTGTACGGGGCATGAGTCCGTAGGGTTATTAATATAATATTGAGTTGGCCCACACTCTGCAGCTATAACAGCTTCAACACTTCTGGGGAGGATGTTCATGAGGTTTAGGAGTGTGTCTATGAAAATGTTTGAACATTCTTCCAGAAGCGCATTTGTGAGGTCAGGCACTGATGTTGGACGAGAAGGCCTGGCATGCAATCGCCGTTCTAATTAATCCGAAAGGGGTTCTATAGGGTTGAGGTCAGAACTCTGTACAGACCAGTCAAGTTTCTTCACCCCAAACTCGCTCATCCATGTCTTTATGGACCTTGCACTTGGAGAAGAGGAGGAGACAGGAGGGCTAGTGGGGAACACGGGAAAAGGAGAATCGGGCTACAGACCATTGCATAGAGCAAGTAAATATGACATGGTTTATTTTTATTTTTTTAATTACCTTTATTATTACTTTAAGTCTACAAATATTTAGCTCTCCTTGCTCTCTCACCAGCAATTCTTCACCTTGCCTCATCTTGCATGTGATGGGTCTTAGGCCACCTTGATTGGCGAGCATGGAATGATGCAATTCCCACGTGTTTGCATGGCAATGTATTCATTCTTACAACCAGGTGTGCTGAGAATGGTGAACAGGCATGTCAATTTCTTTAATGGCAGAAGAGACATAATGGTAAATTTTATCACTTTAGTTCTGCTTTAAGCAGAGAGAACTTTGTGACTAGGGATGAGCCGAACACCCCCCGGTTCGGTTCGCACCAGAACCTGCGAACGGACCGAAAGTTCGCACGAACGTTAGAACCCCATTGACGTCTATGGGACTCGAACGTTCGAAATCAAAAGTGCTCATTTTAAAGGCTAATTTGCATGGTATTGTCCTAAAAAGGGTTTGGGGACCCGGGTCCTACCCCAGGGGACATATATCAATGCAAAAAAAACTTTTAAAAACGGCCGTTTTTTCGGGAACAGTGATTTTAATGATGCTTAAAGTAAAAAAAAAAAAAAGTGAAATATTCCTTTAAATATCGTACCTGGGGGGTGTCTATAGTATGCCTGTAAAGTGACGCGTGTTTCCCGTGTTTAGAACAGTCCCTGCACCAAATGTCATTTTTAAAGGAAAAAATCTCATTTAAACCTGCTTGCAGGTTTAATGTCATGTCGGGTCATGGCAATATGGATGAAAATCAGTGAGACAAACGGCATGGGTACCCCCCAGTCCATTACCGGGTACATTTTTAACGTGTTTAGCTCCAGCCAAAAAATCTTTTTTAAGCTTTTTGGAAAACATAGGGAAGGGTTATCACCCCTGTGACATTTGTTTTGCTGTCTTTCCTCCTCTTCAGAAAATTTCACCTCACTTTTTGTCCCAATGAAAAATGTTTTTTGAAAATTTGGGTTTTTTTGTGGAACAAGGATTGGAAAGCATCAGTGGAAAGGAGAAATTGTTTTCCCATATTAACTCTTACAGGAGAGAATTTCCCTTCCTAGGGGTAGATTTCATCTCACTTCCTGTTGTCTCCTTCCGTTTGCAAGTAGTAGTCGTTTGTAAGTTAGATGTTTGAAAGTAGGGTCCTGCCCTATATACTCAGCAGAAATTTGGGCCTTAGGTGTTGCTGTGGCCACAACACTGTAAGCCCTCACAGGGCCCTGCTGTGAAATATTAGATCAAGAATTGTAATTACATGCCCCTGTTGAACAGGAGCTGAAAAATTAGGCCTTAGGCACTGGTGCTGGTGCCACAACACTGCAACCCCTCACACACACTCTAGTTGGAACGCAGGAACGAGCCCTGCTGCAAAGTATTGCATCAAAAATTGTAATTACACACCCCTGTTAGACAGGGGCAGAAAAATTGGGCCTTAGGCACTGGTGCTGGTGCCACAACACTGCAACCCCTCACAGACACTCTAGTTGGAATGCAGGAACGAGCCCTGCTGCAAAGTATTGCATCAAAAATTGTAATTACACGCCCCTGTTAAACAGGGGCTGAAAAATTGTGCCTTAGGCACTGGTGGTGGCGCCCAGAACCAAAAATGTTCTTACAAGCTATCAGCGTGATGATTGAGGAGGAAGAGGATAATTACTCAGCATCAGCATAGGCAGTCTTTGAAGGGATCTGAGATTTCAAAAAAAATTATTCGGTTACATCAGCATCAGGTGCTTGGTAGCTGGTGGTGATCCAAGACTGATTCATTTTTATGAAGGTCAGCCGATCGACCGAGTCGGTGGACAGACGCACCCTGTGATCGGTTACCATGCCTCCAGCAGCACTGAATGTGCGTTCCGAAAGAAGCATGTAAAACAGACGCTGGCGATGGTTGCTGGAACCGATCATACCTTGGGGCTGCGGACCAAAAAATTGTCTGAACGCATCGGTCAGACGGCCACCTTCTCCACCGCTCCTTCTTTGACTGACCGAAGCCTCAGCAACACGTTGTCCAGAAACAGGAGTTTGTAACCTCCCAGTCTCTGGGAACGCATTGCACAGACCTTTCTGCAAGGCCTCCCGAAGATGTTTCATCCTCTGCTCCCTCTGCGATGGCAAGATAAGGTCCGCAACCTTACCCTTGTAACGTGGATCAAGGAGGGTTGCCAGCCAGTATTGGTCCTTCTCCTTGATACCACGAATACGAGGATCCTTACGCAGGCTTTGCAGGATCAGGGAGGCCATGCAGCGTAGGTTTGCTGAGGCATTCGGTCCGGAGTCCTCTGGGTCACTAAGGACGACAACGTCCGCAGCCACCTCCTCCCAGCCACGTACAAGTCCATGTGTTTCTTGGGACTGATCCCTTAAAGACTGCTGCTGATGCTGAGTGCCAGGCTCCACCTCCATACTGACACAATCTTCCTCCTCCTCCTCCTCCTCCTCCTCTTCCTGTGTGATCGGCGGGCACGCAGGAACACTGTCTGGATAAAGGGGGCCTTGAGAGCTAAGGAAGTCCTCCTCTTCCTGCCTCTGTTCTGCCTCAAGTGCCCTGTCCATTATTCCAAGCAGCGTGTGCTCCAACAGGTGGACAAGGGGGACAGTGTCACTGATGCATGCACTGTCACTGCTCACCATCCTCGTGGCCTCCTCGAATGGTGACAGGACAGTGCATGCATCCCTGATCATGGCCCACTGGCGTGGGGAAAAAAAACCAAGCTCCCCTGACCCTGTCCTGGTGCCATAGTCACACAGGTACTCATTGATGGCCCTCTGCTGCGTGTGCAGCCGCTGCAGCATGGCCAACGTTGAGTTCCACCTGGTGGGCATGTCACAGATTAGGCGGTTCTTGGGCAGGTTAAACTCCTTTTGGAGGTCCGTCAGCCGAGCACTGGCATTATATGACCGGCGGAAATGCACACAGACTTTCCTGGCCTGCCTCAGGACATCCTGTAAGCCCGGATACCTGTCCAAGAACCGCTGCACCACCAAGTTAAGGACCTGAGCCAAACAGGGCACATGGGTCATTTGTCCCTGTCGGAGGGCAGAGAGGAGGTTGGTGCCATTGTCCCAAACCACCATTCCTGCCTTAAGTTGGCGTGGCGTCAACCACCTCTGAACCTGCCCCTGCAGAGCTGACAGAACCTCTGCCCCAGTGTGGCTCCTGTCCCCCAAGCACACCAGCTCAAGCACCGCATGGCATCTTTTGGCCTGCGTACTTGCGTAGCCCCTTGAACGACTACGGAACACCGCTGGTTCCGAGGAAGAGGCCACGGAGGAAGAAGAAGAGGAGGGGGTGGAGGAGAGAGGTGTGTCACAATCAGCATTTTGGAGGCGTGGTGGCGGAACAACCTCCAACACTACTGCACCTTGTCCTGCATCCTTCCCAGCTGCCAGCAGAGTCACCCAATGCGCCGTGAAACTTAGGTAACGTCCCTGTCCATGCCTGCTGGACCATGAGTCAGCAGTAATATGCACCTTACCGCTGACCGCCCTGTCCAGCGAGGCATGGACATTGCCTTCCACATGCCGGTAGAGAGCCGGAATCGCCTTCCGTGAGAAAAAGTGGCGTTTGGGTACCTGCCACTGAGGAACCGCACATTCCACAAACTCACGGAAGGGGGCAGAGTCTACCAACTGAAAAGGCAGCAGTTGAAGTGCTAGCAATTTTGCCAAGCTAGCATTCAACCGCTGGGCATGTGGATGGCTGGGAGCAAACTTCTTTCGGCGGTGCAGCAGCTGGGGCAGGGAAACTTGCCTGGTACAATCTGACGTCGGTGTACCAAAAGCAGATTGCCCACAAGTACTTGGCTGTGACACACCTAATTCTACACCTTCATTCCTCTCACTGCAGGTCTCAGAGAGGACTGGAGGTCTAGTGGGGTTGGAAATCTCAGCTGATGTGGAGCAAGGAGAGATCCTCTTTGTTCTTTGGTGTGGGTCTTTTAGATACGCTTGCCAACGAACTGCATGGCAGGTCAACATATGTCTGGTCAAGCATGTGGTACCCAAGCGGGAGATGTTTTGGCCACGTGAGATACGCTTGAGACATATGTTGCAAATAGCAGCGGTGCGATCTGATGCACTCGTCTCAAAAAAGGCCCACACCAAAGAACTTTTTGAATAACGCGCAGAGACTGCAGCGCCCTGCACATGTGGAGCTTTGGGGTGTGATGCAGTCAATGTGCTACCCTTAGGCTGGCCCCTGGAGGGCATCCTGCCTCGTTGGTGATGTGCCGCCTCCTCCTCCTCCTCCTCCTCCTCCTTCTCTCTCCTATCAGGCACCCACGCTGAGTCAGTGACCTCATCATCCCCTCCCTCCTCATCACTGGAGCAAACCTGGCAGTATGCTGCAGCAGGGGGAGCATGACTGCCAGATTGCTGTCCTTCTTGGGCACCCCCTCTGTCCGTGCTCATGTTACTGCCTTCATCGAGCTCAGTATCATCCTTAGAGCCTTCCAAACGCTGGGCATCCTCCTGGAGCATGTACCCAACACTGTGGTCAAACAGTTCGAGGGAATCCTCAGGAGGACATGGTGGAGCTAGGGAAGGAGTCACTGATGACATTGAGCTGAGGGAAGAGGCCGCTGCTTTGCCAGACAAAGCACCCTGGGCATGGGTGAGAGAGGATGAGGAGGATGAGGACGGCTTGGTCATCCACTCGACCAAGTCTTCCGCATGTTGCGGCTCAACAC
This sequence comes from Lithobates clamitans, assembly GCA_037952925.1. Classification (NCBI taxonomy): domain Eukaryota; kingdom Metazoa; phylum Chordata; class Amphibia; order Anura; family Ranidae; genus Lithobates; species Lithobates clamitans. Next base: position 19,225,016 of record JBBGZY010000438.1, read on the forward strand.
GGCCAGCTGCCGAAAAAAAGGCCAAGCGTGTCCCATGGCCACGTGCTGATGAGGATGCACCGTCTCTACGACCAGCACTAGACACAGAGCCTGCTTGCCCTCTCTTATTGGCTTGTGACTGTCTGCCTCTCCTTCTTGGCCTTCCAGACATACTAATGGCCTGTAGCTGCACTAAGCTGGGATAGAACACCAGTAATTTTCTTCAGGTAGCTTTATATACTGTAACCAGACAAGCCTGCCTGTCAGTAGGAAGATAACAGGAACGGATCTAGCTGAACACTGTGAGCAGGACGCACTGTACTAAATGTAAATAGTCTAGCTGCCTGACCGTGGTACTAATAGGATCAAACAGAACACCAGTAATTTTCTTCAGGTAGCTTTATATACTGTAACCAGACAAGCCTGCCTGTCAGTAGGAAGATAACAGGAACGGATCTAGCTGAACACTGTGAGCAGGACGCACTGTACTAAATGTAAATAGTCTAGCTGCCTGACCGTGGTACTAATAGGATCAAATAGAACACCAGTAATTTTCTTCAGGTAGCTTTATATACTGTAACCAGACAAGCCTGCCTGTCAGTAGGAAGATAACAGGAACGGATCTAGCTGAACACTGTGAGCAGGACGCACTGTACTAAATGTAAATAGTCTAGCTGCCTGACCGTGGTACTAATAGGATCAAATAGAACACCAGTAATTTTCTTCAGGTAGCTTTATATACTGTAACCAGACAAGCCTGCCTGTCAGTAGGAAGATAACAGGAACGTATCTAGCTGAACACTGTGAGCAGGACGCACTGTACTAAATGTAAATAGTCTAGCTGCCTGACCGTGGTACTAATAGGATCAAACAGAACACCAGTAATTTTCTTCAGGTAGCTTTATATACTGTAACCAGACAAGCCTGCCTGTCAGTAGGAAGATAACAGGAACAGATCTAGCTGAACACTGTGAGCAGGACGCACTGTACTAAATGTAAATAGTCTAGCTGCCTGACCATGGTACTAATAGGATCAAATAGAACACCAGTAATTTTCTTCAGGTAGCTTTATATACTGTAACCAGACAAGCCTGCCTGTCAGTAGGAAGATAACAGGAACGGATCTAGCTGAACACTGTGAGCAGGACGCACTGCACTAAATGTAAATAGTCTAGAATTTAACAGGAACGGATCTAGCTGAACACTGTGAGCAGGACGCACTGCACTAAATGTAAATAGTCTAGAAGATAACAGGAACGGATCTAGATGAACACTGTGAGCAGTTTATTTACAGTACTGTTTTTCCACTTTCTGGCTTCTTTGGCACTGGTGCTGTAACCCTGACCAAGCAGCTGCACCCAGGGAAGGCTATATCACTAGTGCCTTCCTCCAAATGCCGCGTACACACGACCAGACTTTCCGGCAGAAAAGGTCTGTAGGAATCATTTCATCGGATATTCCGATCGTGTGTAGGCTTCATCTGACTTTTTCTTTCGAAAATTCTGACAGACCTAGAAATAGAACATGTTTTAAATCTTTCAGGCGGAATCAATTCCTATCGGGAAAACCGTTCGTCTGTATGCTATTCCGACGGACCAAAAACAACGCAAGGGCAGCTATTGGCTACTGGCTATTGAACTTCCTTTTTCTAGTCCCGTTGTACATCATCGCGTTCTAAACGATCGGACTTTGGTGTGATCATGTGTAGGCAAGTCCGTTTCAGCGGAACTCTGTCGGAACTCTGTCGGAAAAACCGCCAGAGTTTATTCTGACGGAAAAACCGGTCGTGTGTACACGGCATTAGATGCTGCGAACTATCACATGTTCCAGGACGCAGACCTAGAATTCCAGCAAGTACAGGCAAATTAAATAATCTGCCTTTAGTGAAGCTGGTCACTGTGAAGAATGAGGAGGAAAAGAAAAATAAAATATACAAAGAATAATAAGCCTGAAATTATATATGAAGTACCTGATTATAGATTGTCATTACTAAACATTTCTAAAGACACCTCTGTTTTAATTGTTAAGATACAGGTGAAGTTCATTTTTGGGAATGATAAAACATTATTGACTAATGCTGAATGTCTATGGTTGTTCTATATATGATATATATCACTAGTTCTTGCTCAACATGCAAATCAGAAAGGAGGCAAATAAGATTTTAATATCAACAATATGGTAGCCATCAGCCACAATCGTGGTTTTAATACAGAAAATTACTTCAGGTAAAACTTCTATAAACATAACACAACAGCTGCTTTGTTTTAACATGGCCACACCTAAAGCTTACCTAATTGTGCAGTAGAACTATGGTCAAAGTATAAAACTGAAGAGGCTCTGAGGAAAAAGGTCAAACCTTTGAAACGTGTCAACCAGCGTGGTCCCCACAGGATCTGGAGACTGTAGAATCCAGAGCTTTTTAAGCTGCAGAATATTTGCTGCTCTAAGTGTGCTTTTATCTCATACTTGTGAGTAGTTTTTATTCTTTCTATCTTCATTAAATGTATGTGGGATAATGCACTAGACTGGTGCACCCTCTTTTCTTTAAATTTTCTAGATATATCAAGGACACCCCCAGTCCTAGAGGACAGCAAAGACTGAAGCAATACCCCTGGTGAAGGGGACCACCAACCTCACCTGAGCTGGGTCAGAGTGATATTTGCAATCAAAACCACATATGTGATGTAGGCTGCATATGCCAGTAAGTTTCAACTCTCTGTTTTATAAGGAATTCCTGGAATATTTTATAAATACCCATCAATCCTACCAAAAGAACCATTGGGTAGGCATTTACTTTAATAGGATGACAACACTCTTTTTTTGCAGTGAAATGAATGTAGCATTGTCACTCTTGCAAATGCTTTAACTGTTTAGAATCAGAAAAATTAAAAACTAAGGTTTGGCAAACACTTTAGTTTTGGCCGAGCATTGGCTGTTCGCCCCATTCAGGGAACACCCGAATTTTCAAGGTGTTCGGCAGGTGTTCGCCCCGCCGAACTCCCTGCAATGAACTGTGTGCTGCACAGTGCATTCTGTGCCCTGATTGGGAAAAGCTTTAAAAGGCGTCCTTAACAACCGATGAGTCATCAGCTGTCAATCAGCTTTTCCGCTGACAGCTGAAAAAACAAAACATTTGCCTATAAAAAAAAGTGTTGGGTTCCCCCCAAAATCCATACCAGACCCTTATCCGAGTCCACAGCCTGGCAGGTCAGGAAAAGGGGGAGGAGTAGCAAGCGCCCCCCCTCCTAAACCTGTACCAGGCCACATGCCCTCAACATAGGTTGTGCTTTGGGACAGGGGGGCCCTGCCCCCTCACCCCAAAGCACCTTGTCCCCATGTTGATTGGGAAAAGGGTCTCTTACCCACAACCCTGGGCTGTGGTTGTGGGGGTCTGCGGGTGGGGGGCTTATGGGAATCTGGAAGCCCCCTTTAACAAGGGGGTCCCCATATCCTGGCCCCTCCCTATGTAAATGAATATGGGTTACATAGTCCCTACCCATTCACCAAAAAAGTGTCAAAAAGTAATAAAAACACAGAGATTTTTTTTTATTTCTTATTTTTAATAAAGGAATTGTCAAAAACTATGCGCCCCATGTAAATCCATTGTCAATCACGCTGCCCTCCCAAACCTGAAAAAAAAACGAAACATGCTCCCTACTTATTGACGACTGACCTCGAATGCCTCCTCCGCCATTTGACAGTTCTTATATAGGTAAGGACGGGACCCCATGGCGACGTCACCTAGTGGCACCTCCCCCCTAGACCCAGCGTGCAAAGGTCTGTGACATCACAAGGGAGCATTGTCACCAGGTGAGATCGCCAGGAGCCCCGCCCCTTACCCATAGAAGAACTGTCAAATGGTGGAGGAGGCATTTGGCAGTCAGCTGTCAATTTTTTTTTTGGGTTTTGACAGTGCGGTGCGTGGCGTGATTGACTATGGATTTACAACAGGGACACCGTTTTTTTAAATAAAGGAATTGTCAAAAACTGTCTCTGTTTTATTTACTTTTTTACACTTTTTAGGTGAATGGGTAGGGGTACTATGTACCCCATACTAATTCACATAGGGGGGTGGCAGGATCTGGGGCCCCTTTGTTAAAGGGGCTTCCAGATTCTCATAAGTCCCCCACCCGCAGACCCCCAGAACCACAGCCCAGGGTTGTAGAGAAGAGACCCTTGTCCCCATCAACATGGGAACAATGTGCTTTGGAGTGCAGGCGCAGAGCCCCCCACTCCAAAGCCCCCCCAACGTTAGGGCATGTGGCTTAGTATTTGAATCAAAAAGGGTTGGCAACTCGGATACTCTTAAATAAAAGTCCTTCATTTGTACATGGGTACACGGGTACAGGCTATATGCTAGTACTCTCATATTTTAAAAAATGTCATAAAAAGGATCTGAAAAAGCTGATCTGATTTGAAAAGGTACAGGCTAATTGATTGTAAGGGTAATTTAGTAACCATTTATAAGAAAGATCCTGTCACATGCGCCTCCCTCCTAATAAAGAATGTTCTACCTTTTAAACTCATAGGATTAGAGGAGAACAGAGCACTGTAGTGTTGTTAGAATCAGTTACCACTGTACACTGCAATATGAGAGCCAGCCTCCAGTGAATGTATGCAGTAATCACCATGGATTCATGAAGAATCGTTCTTGCCAAACCAATCTACTAACCTTCTATGAGGAGGCTCAGAAGACCAATCGGAAACCCCACTCCTAATTTCTTGACAATAGTAGCGTGTGTCACATAGTTTGTTGCAATTTTCGTTATGCTTGGTGATCTTTTTTAGTTACTGGGCATGGGGGAGGAGGGAGGGACTGGGCTGTCATTTAGGATCTGTATACACGCCCAAATGTATGATGTCAATACCATGTGACCTGAAAAGCTCAGCTCAACAAGGAAATGTTCTCTCCAGCAACAGAGACCAAACTGAGCATGTTTACTACCCTGGCTGTGTCTAATCCGGCCTTGCCAAGAGAGACCCTGCAGAAGGGGGAGGATTTGTTCATATAGGATCAAAGAGCCCTTTTACACAATACAGAGGATTAACCCCTTAAGTTCCACAATGAGAATAACAAGCATACTATTCTGCATATACAGACAGATTTTACTGTTGTGGATTTAGTAACACTTTAAAGCGGAGTTCCACACAAAAATGGAACTTCCACTTTTCGGAACCCTCCCCCCCTCTGGTGTCACATTTGGCACCTTTCAGGGGGCAGGGGGGTGCAGATACCTGTCTAAGACAGGTATTTGCACCCACTTTCGGCATAGACTCCCAAGGGAGTCTATGCCTCTTTCTGTCCCTCCGCGCTGTCTCCTGGGAAACACACAGCTCCCAGGAGAAAGCAGGGACCACTTGGGACGCGCAGTGCGACTCGCGCATGCGCAGTAGGGAACTGGGAAGTGAAGCCGCAACGCTTCACTTCCTGATTCCCCCACCCAGGATGGTGGCGGCAGCTGCCGAGAACCGAGCGGTTTCTCGGCGTCGCCTGCCGACATCGCTGGACCCTGGGACAGGTAAGTGGCCGTGTATTAAAAGTCAGCAGCTGCAGTATTTGTAGCTGCTGGCTTTTAATATTTTTTTTTTTTAGGCTGATGTAGGTGGACCCCCGCTTTAACTACACAGTTAACCAATATGCTTTTATACGAATCACTTGTATGTTAGGAATCCTCAATTAAAATCCTTTTGTGCATGACTTTTTTTCCCTTCCACTTTTTATTCCCACTATATGTTAATATATATATTTTTTATTTCCCTGATATCTCTGAAGAAATGTATTGTCCTTTCCATTATGTGGTTTTCTTCTTTGATCTTGGAATGTTCAGTTATGTCTCCCTATGTCTCCTTTGCTTTGTCCAGATCTCAGGGTTAAAACTTTTTTCTCTGTCTACTTGCAAAGCTTCAGCAGGTAACCTTTTTTGTCATTTTAATTTGCTTTTTATTGGAACATATATTGCTGTAACCTCTTGGACTATGTCACACCTTGTGCTGGCATCTGTATCACTTTGCCTGTAATATAGAAACTGATCACAAGACTAAAACCTTCCATTTTGTAATAAGGGCAACAGACATTGATTTTTTAGTAAGGAGTTATAAAAAGCCATTTGGAAAAAGTTATGATGTATTTCAATTACGCATTTACAGTCTGCTGATAATGCAACATTCACCTGAAAATTATCTTGACATTTGTTTCAATTATTGTGCATGTTTGATGCGTCATCGGTTTTCATCAAATATTTCAAATATGGAGTTGACACTAGAGATTACAACCTTCTTTATGTCAGATTGCATCCAAATGAGCAAATCAATTGCAGGACAATAATATGAACGTATTGTGTGCAAAATGAAAGGGCTTGGCAGATTGACAGTTTCACAAGCCTACTATGTGAACTTCCATTGTATGGGTTGAACACTAGGGATGGGCCGAACACCCCCTGGTTCAGTTTGCACCAGAACATACCGAACAGGCAAAAATTCGGCAGAACACCTGAACACCGTTAAAGTCTATGAGACACGAACATGAATAATAAAAAGTATTAATTTTAAAGGCTTATATGCAAGTTATTGTCATAAAAAGTGTTTGGGGACCTGGGTCCTGCCCTAAGGGACATGCGTCAATGCAAAAAAAAGTTTTAAAAATGGACGTTTTTCGGGAGCAGTGATATTAACCACTTCAATACCAGGCACTTAGACACCTTCCCGCCCAGGCCAATTTTCAGCTTTCAGCGCTGTTGCACTTTGAATGACAATTGCGCGGTCATACAACACAAATTTTTTATCGTTTTGTTCCCACAAATAAAGCTTTCTTTTGGTGGTATTTGATCACCTCCTGCGATTTTTATTTTCTGCGCAACAAATAGAAAATACCGAAAATTCTGAGAAGAAAGTTTTTCTTTGTTTCGGTTAAAATTTTTTTTAAATAAGTACGTTTTCTTCTTCAATGACGGGCACTGATATGGCTTCACTGACTGGCACTGATAAGGTGGCACAGATGGGCACCGATAAGGTGGCACCAATGAGGTGGTACTGATGGGCACTGATGATGGGCACTGATAGGCGGCACTGATAGGTGGCACTGGTATGCAGCACTGATGGGCACTCATATGTGGCACTGATAGACACTCATAGGAGACACTGATGGGCACTCATAGGTGGCGCTGCTGGACACTGATGGGTGGCACTGATGACACTGATGGGTGGCATTGCTGGGCATCACTGATTTTATTTTGGTACATGATGGTGCCAGTCAGTGCCCATTTGTGGGCACTGACTGGCATAGATTGGGCATCATTTGCACATGTGGATGGCCATGGGGTACATACCTGTCCATCCACATGTTGCCCACCTCTCTGGTGGTCCTGGGGGCTTTCCTGGTGGTCTAGTGTGGGCATCCAAGGGGGGGCTGCGCTGATAAACAATCAGCGCAGACCCCCCTGTCAAGAGAGCCGCCGATCGGCTCATCTCTACTCGCGTCTGTCAGACGCGAGTGAGGAAAAGCCGATCAACGGCTTTTCCTATTGACATCGTGATCAGCTGTGATTGGACATGGCTAATCACGTGGTAAAGAGCCTCCGCCAGAGGCTCTTTACTGAGATTGGTGGAGCGGTGTGTCAGACTGACACACCGCTCCACCGATCGTCGCGATGCGCGCCCCCACGGGCGCGCGGCGGCATGTCATCCTGAAGGACGTCATATGACGCCCAGTCAGGATAACAGAACCACTTCCCGGACATCAATCTGCTATTGACCGGGCGGGAAGTGGTTAATAATACTTATATTGAAACAATAAAAGTGAAATATTCCTTTAAATTTCATACCTGGGGGGTGTCTATAGTATGCCTGTAAAGTGCCGCATTTTTCCCGTGTTTAGAACAGTCCCTGCACAAAATGACATTTCTAAAGGAAGAAAAGTAATTTAAAAGTACTAGTGGCTATAATGAATTGTCAATCCCGGCAATACAGACAAAAGTCATTGGAAAAAACGGCATGGGATCCCCAACAAGGGGACCCCCAGATCCTGCCCCCCCTGTTTGAAATAGTAATGGGTACATTGTACCCGTACCATTTCACAAAAAAAAGTGTCAAAATTAAAAAAAACACAAGACACACTTTGGGGCAAGTCCTTTATTAAAAAATAAAAAAATAAAAATGCCCCACGAAGTCCATTCATCTTCTTCTCTCGCTCCATCGAGGGACCAAACCCCCCCCCCCCGCAAGCCAGCACTGATCTGCCTCCATGGCACCTGCCATATGATGCATCATCGCAGGTGACAGTTCTTTTTTAGCTGAGGGCACGGGGACTCTGAGGCACGGGGACTTCCCAATGGCTTTCCCGAGGCATCAGACGGGGCGGGCCCCTTGCGTCAGGGGGGGTCACCCGGGTACGTCACAGTGTGGCCCCGCCCTCAGTTATAAAAGAACATGTGGCCTGGTACAGTTTAGAAGGGGGACGCTCTCTCATCCCCCCCTCTTTTCCTGTGGCCTGCCAGGTTGCGCACTCGGATAAGGTCTGGTGAGGGACCGACAATTCATTATAGCCACTAGTACTTTGAAATGACTTTTTTTCCTTTAGAAATGTCATTTTGTGCAGGGACTGTTCTAAACACAGGAAAAATGTGCCACTTTACAGGCATACTATAGACACCCCCCAGGTACGAAATTTAAAGGAATATTTCACTTTTATTGTTTCACTTTAAGCATTACTAAAATCACTGATCCCGAAAAAATGGCCGTTTAAAAAAAAAATGTTTTCATTGATTCATGTCCCCTGGGACAGGATCCGGGTCCCCAAACACTTTTTAAGACAATAACTTGCATATAAGCCTTTAAAATGAACACTTTTGATTTTTCATGTTAATGTCCCATAGACTTTAACGGTGTTCCGAATTTTCTCCGAACACTGCATATTGTTCGGTGTTCGCAGAACATGTGAACAACCAAAGTTTGGCCCGAACTTATGCTCGGGCTGAACCGTTCACCCATCCCTATTAAACACCTTGCTCTGAAACAGGTCATGTGAAACACGTGTACTAATGTATCAGGATTGCTTTGGCATTCACAGCAGACGCTAAGCCCCCGTTCACACCGGTGTGACTGGTCCTGCAATCTGAAAGGTCCAAATCGCATGACAAGTCGGCAATTGTCAGCAATGGAACTGTTCAAATTGGTGCAATGCTGACTTTGTGGTGCTGCACCGATTTGAAAAAGAAGTTCCTGCCTATTTCAGGTGCGACTTGCATAGACATCTGTGCATAAAGTCGCACAGGAGTCAGCTAAGTTACACCTGAAATTGCACTGACAAGAGGCTCTGAAATTGTACAATTTCAAGTGAAATCGGATTTGGTATAAATGGGGGCTAAATGCTGGCACCATCTTCCACAAATTTCAAGTTCCCAGTAAAAACATCAGTCATTCAAGTTGTTCTCAGGTACATACAGTTGTGATAGAAATAGAGAAAGCACTCACATTGCCTCATCTGTAAATAATTATGAAGGTACAGAAAGAACGGGTCCTAGGAAGTGACCCACAATCGGACTTTAACGGCAAAGTAAACAATGAGGATATAGAAAAATAATATTTATATTTATTGAGACATAGAAACATACATATATCAAAATGGTGTGAAAACAGGAAAAAGGGTTAAAAAAAACATATATAGAGAGAAATATACAGTCTGAAATGTGAGCCCTTGTGCGTTAACGCGTTTCACCGTTAGGGTTCGTCAGGACACATTCGGGATTCGATGATTGCAAGAAAGTGCATCTCACTATCTTACAGAGAACTAGATCTGATTCAACATATCAATGCAGAAAAAAGTTGTCCAATAAAGTAGAGTTGGCTCACAAAGGAGAGGCAGTTTTTCAAGAGGTCCTGAAAACCAGTGGTTCATAAAATAAAAAAGAGCTCCCAAAACAGGGGGTGGTACATGTTTCGCCAAACAATGGCTTTTTCAGGGGGTTATATGGTCACCCGTGTTCAACAATGGCTCTAGTAGTAATAAATACATAGTCAGAATTTCAATAATCACAAAAATGACAATAATCAAAAAATTAAGTAAATGTGACAATAAACAAATCGTGTGTCATGGCCCATGAGCTCTCCCACCCGATAGGTCCCACCCAACATACCAAAGAGACCTCCACAAAGGGTATACACCTGGGAAGTCCAACAACCGTGGCAAAGGGGGGTTCTGTGTAACCACAGGGGCCAGGCTATATCAAAATTAAGAAAAAAAGAGAAGAAGGTAGTATATATTGCTGGACATAACACAGTCCAATATTATGGGCTAACATAGCCTCAATTATACTTACATATACTCTGCTATGCAAAAATATGGGTACAGGGGCTCCAAAAAAGCCAGACCGCAAGGGTGAGATTATGACTCCATCATATACAAACTACTGTGAAAAAAAGGGGAATAAAGATAAGAATAAGAGAAGATGAAAAAAATATAATAAATAAAAGGGAGAGATAAGATAAAGATAAAAATAAGTATAAATAAAAAGGGAAAAAAGGGTAGTAAGGGACAGTTCAGATATGCTGGTGAAAATTAAAGAAAGGTCTAACCAGTGTCGCCAACTTACCAGATTGAAATTTATTGGCACGACACCCAAAATTTCCTGGCACAGCCAAGTTTTTACTGGCATTTCCAAAAATTACAAAATTACAGTTTTAAGTGCAGATTTTAGTATTTAGGCTACAAAAAAGTACAATATGCAATTAGCAATGTGATTTAAGGTAGATATTAGGGCAAAAAACATATTTATACTTTTATTTTCTATATACTAAGTAAGTAGCTCAGGGGCAGGACTCAGAAGGGCAAGAAATTAGAATAGGAAGGCACACACACATGAAATTCACTCTCACAGTGACAATGACAGAAGTGTGCAGCAGCACACATGATGCTGACTTCTCACCGGCACGACATGTCCCCCTCCTGAGTCACAGTGACAGTCTCTCTCCAAGCCAGGTGGTCTCTTCCGTCCACTCCAGTCTAAATAGCACTGACAGTCCCACTCCTGACCTGCCCTGCTCCTTTCCTGCAGACCCACACACAAGGCTCTGGCTGCTCTGCTTGGCTTCCTTGCGCCATGACATCACACGACATGCTCGGGCACCGTCTCCACCAGAGCTGCCCGAACACACTGTAGCAAGCACTTGGATGGTCTCGGCCTGTTGCCTGTTTTTTACTTGCTGCCAGTAAAAATACTGATGGTTGGCAACACTGGGTCTAACCATAGAGGAGGGAGCGCCAGAATACAGCCAGATATATTGATCCCTACAAGGGTTACATATATCCCACTGTAGACATACAGCAGAAAAAGATCAAACTATGGGGAAAAACCTAATCTAAATATGATAGATTGCATAGGAATGCAGTGACACTCAGAAATAACCCAGCATGTAAGAAACCCATACAGCACAATAGTAACAAATTAAACAGGGAAGAGTTCAATCAGGCAGCACAATCCCACAGATAACAAGAGCAGAAAGGAGTGTTATGGAAAACCTTCCAGATTTACCTAGCATTGATTTAGATGCCACAATGGCCGCCCCTAGCATCCAGCTGATGGAAAGCTGGACAAGTCGGCCTTATATACCCCCACTCGATCGGCATCTGATGTCACCGACTGAGTGCGGACAAAACGGGGACACTGCGCATGCGCCAGAGGGCCCTCCGTTCGCTTGCAGACACCAGAATGCTAAGCGGCAGACAAAGGCTATCACATAACGCAGCCGCGTCACATGGCGCAGTTGGACACATAGACGGGAGCAGGCGGGGCTACCCTCAGCATAACAACCCAACCAGCAGGCCGGATTGGGCAGAACGGGATAGAGGGTGGACTAAGACCAGAATGCCACAACACTGGAGCAACAATCAGCATCCAAAATTCGGTCACAGGAAATTTGGTCAAAATTGATGGTAAGATGAATGCAGAATGTTATCAAGCAGCAAAATAAAGTGATGGTTCTGGAGTGGCCATCTCAGTCTCCTGACCTCAATATCATTGAGCCACTCTGGGGAGATCTCAAATGTGCAGTTCAAGCAAGACAGCCCAAGAATTTACAGGAACTGGAGGCTTTTTGCCAAGATGAATGGGCAGCTTCACCATCTGAAAAGATAAAGACCCTCATCCACAAATACCACAAAAAACTTCAAGCTGTCATTGATGTTAAAGGGGCAATGCATGGTATTAAGAACTGGGGTATGTAACCTTTTAATCAGGGTCATTTGGGTAGTTTTTGCTGTCATTATGATTTAAAAAGAGTAAAGACAGTTGATTGATAATAAATGGCTTCAGCCAAACACTAACCATCAGTGAAAGAAAAGTGTTTGTGTTATCATTCATATTCTCTGAAAAATGGCCAAGAAATCATAAATTCTGCCAGGGTATGTAAACTTATGAGCACAACTGTAGCTAATTTCCTCCCCCCCCCCCTCCTAGCAATGCCTGGACAACTTTCCAGCCTTCAAATCTCTATAAACACAGAGAAAGTGCTCTGGGATGGGGCACGGCTGCCTTGAAGAATGACTTTATTTCTTCTACAGTAAGGTTTTAGGAACTAGTCCTAGTAAGGATGTGTAAATGTGTAAGCCTCAGTCAATGCCACTCCTCAGACCATGCCCCCTGAAGTGTTTCCCCTCGCCCACCAGGGCTTAATTATAGAGCCGAGATGGACTGGGTGAAACACATTGGGGGCACGGTCCGAGGAGTGGCATTGACTGAAGCTTACACATGTAGACATCCAACCAGGATCAGCTTTGGTGAGTGGCGGTTTCCTGTCTACAGCCACATGCATGATGCACTCATGCTAGTATGCCTTACGTTAAGAATTGTGCAAACTAGCACCCCACCCCCACCCTTATGTTCTACCCTTTGAGTGGGTTGAGCCTTTGATAATATAAAGTTTGAGTTCTCAGTAAAAATACAATCCCCAGTTGGGTGCCTGTCACTCTCCTCCACAATGTAATCAATGTTATATAATTACTGGGGTCATTTAATTTGTATATAAATATATTTGTATTTTTTTTTTTTTCACAGTCATGTTCAAAAGTTTTAGGCAGGTGTGTAGAAATACTGTAAAGTAAGAATGCTTTCAAAATTATATATTTTAATTTTTATTCTTATCAATTAAAAAAATGCAAAGTGAGCGAACAGACGAAAAATCTAAATCAAATCAATATTTGGTGTAACTACTTTAAACCGGCATCAATTCTTCTAGGTACACTTGCACACAGTTTTTGAAGGAGCTTGGCAGGTAGGTTGTTTCAAACATCTTGGACTAACTACAGATCTTCTGTTGATGTAGGCTGCCTCAGATCCTTCTGTTTCTTCATGTAATTCCAGGCAGACTCAATGATGTTGAGATCAGGACTTCCTTCTTCTTATTTACACTGAATATAGTTCTTAATGACATTGGCTGTATGTTTGGCGCTGTTGTCTTGCTTCTGAATAAACTTGGGCGTGCAGAAAAATAGCAGCAGGTGCTCTGGATATATGAGTCAAAATTTGAAATATTTGGCTGTAGCAGGGGACAGTTTCTTCGCTGGGGGGGCGCTACAATGATGAGTGTCTGCAGGTAACAGTGAAGCATGGTGGAAGTTCATTGCAAGTTTGGCCCTGCATTTCTGCAAATGGAGTTGGAGATTTGATCAGGATCAGTAGTCCCCTAAATGCTGAGAAATACAGGCAGATACATACAGCCAATGTCATTAAGAACCATCTTCAGTGTAAAGAAGAACAAGGAGTCCTGGAAGTGAAAGTTTGGCCACCACAGAGCCCTGATCTCAACATCATTGAGTCTGTCTGGGATTACATGAAGAGACAGAAGGATTTGAGGCAGCCTATTTTGATTTCTCCTCTGTTCATTTACTTTCCATTTTGTTAATTGATAATAATAAACTATTAACACTTACACCTGCCTAAAGCTTTTGCGCAGTGATATATATATATTTGTGTGTGTGTAAAATGTGTTAAAACATTCTAATAAATAGGTCGAAAAAAATTCCATTTGAAAGCCCAGAAAATTAAACTGCTTTAAGTAGACACATTTAGTAAATGATATTGGTTTATTTCCTTTTAAATGTATAGCTTTTAGCCACATTTCCCACTGTACTTTTGTCCTTGAGGGGAAAGAATAGTGAAAAGCGGCTGCCACTTGGAGGTTCACACAGAACACAGACCTAATTTATTTCTGCGTGTCTCCGGTTTTCCCCGGGGTAATGCCCAATTATAATATCTACCTCCAGATACTGATAGTAATGAATTCAATTCTGTTTGGTAATTGCTCTGGGCTGTGACAACATTCTCCAGATGTTCTGTATGAAGCTCTCAGTACCAACTTTCTTAGATGTGCCATTTAATAAATAAATAGATTTTTTCCTATTGATCTAGGGAAAACGATTTTAATGAAAAAAAAACAAATCTCTAATTTGCCTAATTACTTACAACACTATTTTTCTTAGTTTGAAAGACACCCACAGAGTCCCTTATCACCAAAATGCAGCTGATATTGTAGAAGTAAACTACTGTTTTAAACTGTTCCATCTTTACTCCATATCATTATATTCTGTACATGTAATTCCCCAGATGTCATGATACCTAGGATGCATTAACTGTGTTACTGCCAATTTTACTTACAAAATTAATGAAATATGCCTTTGCTTAATTAATGAGCAGCAAAGAACAGGATTTAGTTTTTATTAAACCAAAGCAACCAGCCTGATCAATTTTTGTTTTTTGGTCAGCAACCGGCTCTGGTTGAGACAATGCTTGCAGACAATCATCGGTACAAGTAAAGTATCACCAGGGCCCCCACTGCCCCTAATATTTTCCTCCGTGTTGTTTAGGGTGGCAGTCAGTTCCTCCATATGAATGATGTCAATGAATTTGGTCTGATCAGTTTTAAAAGGTAAAAATAGGTATAGGCAGAAAAATGCCTGTGCTGCTGCATGGAACTCACCTGTGTGTATGTATGGGGACTGGGGAAGTTCCAAGGAAAGTCACATAGAATGTTGGGTGCATAAAACTAGAGCTCCTCGAATTTCAAAACATAGTTTGGCTTTTATTAACCTCACTTCCCTACTTCCCAACTTTTTGAGACGATAATGAGCGACATAGGCAAACACCCCTGTCACTTCTTCAGTTAAACAGACCGCAAAGAATAAATGCACTAAAAGGGATTGGTTAATCTCACAAGTTCTTTTTTATCACTGCTCTTCCTATATAATGATTTTTTTAAAATAACAAATACAATATTTTAAAAGACAAAATGTATGTTTTTTTATGGTTTAACACTTTTGGTAGTAAAATAGTATATCTTTATGGAGATCTAAACGTTGAAAAGAGGGACAACTGAGGATCAATGAGGCAAAGAAAGAGTTGGTCACAAGACAAGGACAATACCTGCAAATGGTGAGCCATACACTTGCTCTTTTTGGGCAGGGTCACAAAACTTGCATCACATTTTTCCCCATGCAACTTTACAATTTGTGAAGTGAACTTTTCCTACCAGACCTAAATTACATCAATTTACTAAGAAGCTTTTTTCCAGATCCAAAAATAATCAGATTTCATACTTAAAGTATAACTAAAGGCTGTTTTTTTTTTTGTTTTGGTTAGAGTGGAGATGGATAAGAACACCAGCCAGTTTCATTGCTGTCTGTACCCCCCGTTATTAAGATTCACCCTCTCTATTTGTCCACATTACCTTGGTAATGAAAGTGAAAGTAAATTCCAATTTTTTTGGTTGTTCCTAGAAAAGTAATAGATAGGATATTTTCTAATTGGGACACTAGCTATGATGACCTGGGGGGACATAGGAATTTCCCTAATTTGTAGGGATTTCCTCTCACTTCCTATTTTAGCTATGGGACAGGAAGTGAATGTAAATCTCCACAATGGGATAAAGATGCCAAAAAACTGACAGGGGTTATAACCATCCCTTACTCTATCCAAAATGGAAAAAAAGATTTGCCTGTAGTTCTAGTTTTTATTTTTACTTAATTTTGGATTTCCTTGAACTTCCTTCACCAACTATAAACTTTCCTAGTAGTTATGATGCACCTTCACTGTCATGACTGCTTGCTGAACCTTCTCTGTAACGTTTTGCTAGAGCAGATGGCATGTGCCTCAAATCCCTCTAGAAACAAGTGCTGTAACTACACAATATAAAATTCTGTAATTCACAATGGCTTGGGGGAATGTACCGATCAGAATTTGCTTTGTTCATATATGTGTAACATAAGGTCTTTTTTAAACACAGAAAAAACCTTGCAGGCAGAATTCATATCAGATGCACGGGCCAATATATTAAGTCTGCAAATAAAATGTCAAGTCAATATGCCAGGAAATCTTATTTTGTCTCTACACTGCATAAAATCGCAGCTAGGGAAAATATTTCCTTTTATATGCTTAAAGTAAGTGCCCGTTACAACAGTAATGCTGAATTATTCCTACTATTCGTATGGCAGTGATGCTGTATGCCAACCTAAATCTATTGCATAAATGAACCAGTTCATTTTTCATTAGACAGGTCTGAATAAAGAGTCTAAACCTTCAGGAGTCTCTGAAAAATCGTTGTATGCGTACTACCACAATGTTACCAAAATTAGCTTTTTTTTCACATCTTTTGCTGCTGTGCTCTTGTATAACTTTTTGCAGTTAACATGAGAGATTTTACTTTTTCACATGCAGTGATAAAATATGCATTAAAGATCTCAAAGTTCATTTAACATTCTCTAAACCATATTTTTCTTTAAAAGCAGAATACCCATAAAGTTAAAAAGGTTCACAGTTTGAATGTTTAAGTAAACTTGCACTAAAGTTGTTAAGTACACAATATAAAAAATAAATAAATAGTAAACATAGAATACTGCACGCCTATGGAACAATAAAATTAAGATACACAACACTGGGATTTTTTAATCCTTAATTTAACCACTTCAGCCTCTGAAGGATTTGCCCCCTTCCTGAGCAGGCCATTTTTCGTGATACAGCACTGCGTCGCTTTAACTGACAATTGCATGGTTGTGCGATGCTGTACCCAAACAGATATTATGTACTTTTTTCCCCACAAATACTTCCCCACTTTCTTTTTGGTGGTATTTGATAACCTCTGCTGTTTTTATTTTGTGTGCTATAGACAAAAAAAGAGCGTCAATTTTTAAAAAAACACAATATTTTGTACTTTTTGCTATAATAAATATCCCAAAAAAATAAAAAATAAAACATTTCTTCATCAGTTTAGGCCAATATATATTCTTCTACATATTTTTGGTAAAAAAAAATCGCAATAAGCGTATTTTGATTGGTTTGCACAAAAGTTATAGTGTCTACAAAATAGGGGATAGATTTATGTCATTTTTATTATTTTTTCTTTCTAGTAATGGTAGCAATCTGTGATTTTTATCGAGACTGCGACATTGCGGCAGACAGATCGGACACTTTTAACACTTTTTTGGAACCATTGACATTTATACAGTGATCAGAGCTAAAAATAGGCACTGATTACTGTATAAATGTCACTGGCAGGGAAGGGATTAACACTAGGGACAATCAAGAGGTTAACTGTGTTCTCTAGGTGTGTTTCTAACACACTTTACATCTAACATTGATAGACTTATGAATACCCGTAGATAAAGACCAAATGAGGTCATGAATGCAGGAATGAATCCCCAATGCATTTCAAATTCTGTTGTCTTCACCAGGTGGTTAATACAATGGGTAGACTCTACAAGAAACAACACAATGACCAAAAATATAATTTCAAAAACGTTAATTCATAATAATATCACATAACACAAAAGTTCACAATAAACCTACTCACAATGTTGGTGGCGGGGACCTGCCCAATTAAAGGACAGCACAGGATCCCATCAGGCAACCAAGTGGCAAAAGAAGAGCTCAAGGGACAGGCAGCAGGTAATGAAAATTGTAAGTATACAAAAGTAATGATCATTTTGGCTACAAATAGCATATATAGTATATGCTATTTGAAGCCAAAATTATTTTTACTTTTGTATACTTATCATTTTCACGCATTAATTTATATGTTGTTTTATATACACTGAACAAAATTATCAACGCAACACTTTTATGTTTGCCCCTATTTATCATGAGCTGAACTTAAAGATCTACAACTTTTTCTATGTACACAAAAAGGCCTATTTTAAAAAAAATCAGTGTTAATGAGCACTACTCCTTTGCCGAGATAATCCATCCACCTCACAGGTGTGGCATATCCAGATGCTGATTAGACAGCATGATTATTGCACAGGTGTGCCTTAGGCTGGCCACAATAAAAGGCCACTCTAAAATGTGCAGTTTTATCACACAGCACAATGCCACAAATGTTTCAATTTTTGAGGGAGCATGCAATTGGCATGCTGACTGCAGGAATGTCCACCAGGGCTGTTGCCCTTGAAATGAATGTTCATGCCTCTACCATAAGCTGTCTTCAAAGGCGTTTCAGAGAATTTGGCAGTACATCCAACCAGCCTCAAAACCGCAGACCATGTGTAACCACACCAGCCCAGGACCTCCACGTCCAGCATCTTCACCTTCAAGATCGTCTGAGACCAGCCACCCTGGTCTGAGACCAGCCACCCTGGCTGCTGCAACAATCGGTTTGCATAACCAAAGAATTTGTGCACAGACTGTCAGAAACCATCTCAGGAAAGCTCATCTGCATGCTCATCGTCCTCATTTGGGTCTTGACCTGACTGCAGTTCGTCGTCATAATCGACTTGAGTGGGCAAATGCCCACATTCGATGGCGTCTGCCACTTTGGAGAGGTGTTCTCTTCACGGATAAATCCCGGTTTTCACTGTACAGGGCAGATGGAAGACATTGTGTATGGCGTCGTGTGGCTGAGCGGTTTGCTAATGTCAACAATGTGGATCGAGTGGCCCATGGTGGCAGTGGGGTTATGGTATGGGCAGGTGTATGCTATGGACAACGAACACTGGTGCATTTTATAGATGGCATTTTGAATGCATAGAGATACCATGAAGAGAACCTAAAGCCCATTGCTGTGCCATTCATCCACTACCATCACCTCATGTTGCAGAACGATAATGCACGGCCCCATGTTGCAAGGATCTGTACACAATTCCTGGAAGCTGCAAACATCCCAGTTCTTGCATGGCCAGCATACTCACTGAACATGTCACCCATTAAGCATGTTTGAGATGCTCTGGATCTGCGTATACGACAGCGTATTCCAGTTCCTGCCAATATCCAGCAACTTCACACAGCCATTGAAGAGGAATGGACCAACATTCCACACGCCACAATCAACAAGTTGATCAACTCTATGCGAAGGAGATGTGCTGCACTGCGTAACGCAAATGGTGGTCACACCAGATACTGACTGGTTTTTGGACCCCTGGACATCCCCCTAATACAGTAAAACTGCACATGTTAGAGTGGCCTTTTATTGTGGCCAGCCTAAGGCACACCTGTGCAGTAATCATGCTGTCTAATCAGCATCTGGATATGCTACACCTGTGAGGTGGATGGATTATCTCAACAAAGGAGAAGTGCTCACTAACACAGATTTAGAAAGATTTGTAAACACTATTTGAGAGAAATAGGACTTTTTTGTGTACATAGAAAAAGTCATAGATCTTTAAGTTCAGCTCATAATAAATAGGGGCAAACACAAAAGTGCTGCATTTATAATTTTGCTCAGTGTATTTTACTCTTCATTTGTCTGGGTCCTGAAGAAACCAGATGTTTGGCAAAATGCGTTGACCTTACAGGCACTAGGAAAAGCTCACCTCAACTGATCTCATATCATCTTAGTCTGTATATGTGGTTTTTGTCATAGAGCTACATAGATACATATCTAAAGAGTATTATCTCCCCAATACTTATGGGGGATGTTTTTATTTTTTTTACTATTGTACAATAAAGTTTATATTTTATCTTAAATTACTTATTATTTGTCTTCTGTAGTGCTATAGTCCGTATTTCTAGGTAGCTGGAGATTATTTTCTTCAGCTGTTATCTATTTTTTCTTCCATCAACATCATTTCACAATTTTTTTGGAATCCCATATTCATGGATAGAAGGTGAGGACAAGTGGAGAATCCATGCCCTTGCTGCATTTATAGGTAGTATAGTGATGGTTTGCTTGTACCTTTTCTTCAATATATAATTATGAATATGGGGAATTGGAGCTCACTCAATACTGCAAGGTTTAAAGGCTTATTTGGCACTTTTACTTACCTTAGCTCTGGTTCTTCTTGCGATTCACCTATTTTCTCCAAAGCTCTGGCTATCCCTTGGTGTCCTCGCTTACAATGCAGGACAGATGGACATCACAGCTGCTACTGCAGTCCAAAGTACCAAAGAGAAGAGGCTGATTATATGGAAGGAGGAGACCGTAGAAGAGAGGGATAGGGTAAGAAAATTAATTTTACTGGTACCCAAGAGAAATACAACCCTTTAACCTTGCAATACAGAGGGAACCCCAATGCAGGGGTATTTTTTCATTTAGGTTTAAGGTAAAGAAAATATGTTACTGGTTGATATTCCAGGTATGAACCTCTCATTTTTTGTATGGGGCCTTTAACCAAGGTCCAGTAGTTACTAAAAGTGGTATTAAACCCCAGACCAAAAAATGCTATATATTGCAAGCTTACCAATCATTAGATGTGATGGCTGTATTAGTTTTCTTTTTTTTTAGGCTTTTTTCCTCTGTTTTCTCCTGGTGATCTGGCCAGTAACACGCCCCTTGTATTTGTGTGTCCCCACTCTAAAGGAAAGAGTTGTTGCCTTATGAGTTTATGTGGCATCTCCATTAATAGCTGTAAAATATTGTAATTATGAATATATTTAATTTAGCTTGTATCTATGTAGCGCGTGTAACAGTGTAAGTGTCTGTTAGACAGGCAAATTTGATGGCTAAGCTTGTGTATCTAAACAATGGGACCCAAACCTCTTGTTCTACACATATTCACTTCTAATGATCCCATGTTTAGCTATGCAATGAGGGTCAGCCGTCATCAATACTTAACTTTCCTGAAGGTCATGTATCTACAAGTTAAATCTCATACTCAAAATAGGCAGTGCCAAAGATTTGCATTAAAGGGGGCTGAGTTATGCAAAGTATAGTGATTGGAGATGTAGCCAATCCCGAACAAGGAATAGGGAAGCCCACCAATCAGAGCCACGCCATGCCAACCAATGATGCATCAGCCTGTAATGATATACACAGATTAGATGGTAAAGAAAGACACACTATATGGCAGAGCAGCCACCAGAATAGAACCTCTATGGGAAATCTCCCTTGTACTTATTATTATTATTATACAGGATTTATATAGCGCCAACAGTTTAAGCAGCACTTTACAACATGAGGGCAGACAGTACACTTACAATACAAATCAATATAGGAGGAATCAGAGGGCCCTGTTCGTTAGAGCTCACAATCTAGAAGGGAGGGTCAAGTGGAGACAAAAGGTAATCACTGTGGGGGGTGAGCTGATGGAGAAAATGAAAAAACAGTTGTTGTTGTTAGGTGTGGGTAGGGTAGAGAAGGGTTTTCAGGGATCATCTAAAAGCTAATAGAGTAGGAGATAAGCAGACAGATTGGGGTGGGGCATTCCATAGGATTGGAAAGGCTTTGGAAAAGTCCTGAGAGGAGGTGATAAGGGAGCTAGAGAGCAAAAGGTCTTGAGAGGAACAAAGAGAATGAGTAGGTTGGTATTTAGAGACTAGGCTAGTGATGTAGCTGGGGGCTAAATTGTGGATGGCTTTGTACGTAGTTGTTAGTATTTTGAATTGAATTCTTTGGCTGAACGGAAGCCAGTGGAGGGATTGACAGAGAGGGGTAGCAGAGACAGCTGTATCTAGATAGCTGTACATATGCGTAAATACACATGCCTAACAGAAGGTAAAGTATAATAGACTAGGTACTCCTGTTCCATAGTTTTTTTTTTTCATCTTTTGTATTCTCCCAGCTAGATGTGTATTAACTGTCTATGTGTAAACAAGTTTTTTTTTTGTCAGGGGTGTGTACACACCATTGTTGGATGGCCATCGATAAGAAATGTGATCACATTAACCTCACATGCTTTTGTTTCCGTTTGTAATGAGTTCAGTACTGGTACCAGTTTACATTTATACCTTTTTTTTACAAGTTTAAATTTATTCTCAAAATAAAAAACCTGTGCACAGATATGAGATCTCAATCCCCATAACTCTGAAAAACTGTAGGGATTTAGTTTTTTTCTTTTGCCTTTCTTGGGGCTTGGAGTGAAGTTTCACTCACTGTGACACTGGGAAAGTAAATGATAATAAGGGAAAGAAAATCCTAAAAAAGAATACAGCCACCACATCTAAGAATTGGTAAGCTGCAATATAACAAATGTTTTTCTTTTGGGTTTTGTACTGCTTTAACAATGTACATTTCCAGGAAACATGGAAAAATGTGCCTGGATTGTCATTGCATCTCCAGCACGTTGAGGAGGTTGTAGGGTAAATTACATATGTATAAGATTGTGAGAACTCTGTACCACTTGAATAGCAATTAGTGCCAAGTTTTTAAAATCTGTTTGAAATTGAGGACTTTTGCACAAAGAAGAGAATGTGCCCCCTTTGATGTTGAGACGGTGTGAGCCCCATGTCTCTCCTTCACTTAACCACCTCAATACTGAACACTTTCACCCCCTTCCTTCCCAGGGTAATTTTTAGCTTTCAGCGCTCTAAACTTTGAATGACAATTGCGCGGTCATGCAACACTGTACCCAAATGATATTTTCATCATTTTTTTGAGGCGAATAGGGTTTTATTTTGGTGGTATTTAACCACTTCCCGCCCGGTCAATAGCATATTGACGTCCGGGAAGTGGTTGCGTTATCCTGACTGGGCGTCATATGACGTCCAGCAGGAATAACATGCCGGCGCGTGCCCGCGGGAGCGCGCAGCGTGGCGATCGGCGGCGGCGCGTGTCCCTCGGACACAGCGCTTCCCCGATCTAGGTAAACAGCCAATTCTATTGGCTGTTTACCCCGTGATCGGCTGTGTCAAAGTCACATAAACTCGGCGGCGCGCTCCCTGCGCGCCGCCGAAAGCATCCAGTGTAGTGATCGAGGAAGGCGAGTGTCCCTTGGACACAGCGCTTCCCCGATCGGTAAACAGCCAATGAAATTGGCTGTTTACCAGGTGACCGGCTGTGTCCAATCACAGCCTGTCACAAATGTAAACAAAAAGTAGCTGTTACTATCTGATCCCTGCTCTCTCCTCACACACCGATCGTGAGAGGAGAGAGCAGGGATCAGTGAGTTATTCAGTGTCTGTCTGACAATACTGTTTGTACTGTACTGTGCACAACACGGCCCCCCCCAATAAAGAGGACCTGTCACACAGCCCAGCCAATCAGCCCATCTGTCAATCAGCCCATCTGTCAGTCAGCCCATCTGTCAGTCAGCCCATCTGTCAGTCAGCCCATCTGTCAGTCAGCCCATCTGTCAATCAGCCCATCTGTCAATCAGCCCATCTGTCAATCAGCCCATCTGTCAACCAGCCCATCTGTCAACCAGCCCATCTGTCACAGGCCCACCGCCATCGGTACCGCCACACAGGCTACCAGTACCGCCATCGGTACCGCCACACAGGCTACCAGTACCGCCATCGGTACCACCACCAGTAACGCCACTAGTACCTCCATCAGGCCCACCATCTATACTGCCACACAGGCCGCTACCAGTATCGCCACTAGTGCCGCCATCGGTACCACCACCACCCGTACCACCGTCAGTACCGCCATCGGTGCCACCACCACCCATACCGCCACCTGTACCGCCATCACCACCTGTACTGCTACTACCACCCGTACCGCCATTGGTACCACCACCACCTGTACCGCCACCGGTACCGCCACCAACACCTGTACCGCCACCACCACCTGTACCGCCACCACCACCTGTACCGCCATCGGTACCACCACCACCCGTACCGCCACCGGTACTGCCACCACCACCTGTACAGGTACCACAATCACCACCTGTACCACCACCACCACCTGTACCGCCATCGATACCACCACCACCCGTACTGCCGCCACCACCACCACCACCCGTACCTCCATCGGTACCACCACCCATACCATCATCTGTACCACCACACAGGCCTGCCAATAAGAATTGCCATAATGTCACAAAGGGTTTACACACCTGAGGAGGCATATGAGATTCTTGCAATGTCGGATGATGGGAGCAGCGGGGAGCTCACATCATCTGGTTCGGAATACGAGCCAGTGGAGGATAGTGGATCAGAGTCCGAGTCCGCGGAGGAAACCGTCCCTCCCAAAAGATTGAGATCAGGACCGAGATCAGGACCAAGATCAGGAGATCTGCCCACCACCAGCAGCACCAGACCCCAGGAAGAGGAAGAGGAGCCCAATACAAGCACTGGAATTACCACCAGCAGCGCCAGACCCCAGGAAGAGGAAGAGGAGCCCAGTACAAGCACTGGAATTACCCGCCCAACCCGAAGAACCCCGCCCCAGTCCTACCTTCCCGATGCCCTGGCAAACCCCTTATGGTTGCCTGCCAACTCAAGACCTGCTATCATCCCCCCTTTCACCGCACAGCCAGGTGTGCAGCCCGACACTACGAATTTTTCTGAATTCGATTATTTTTCTTTATTTTTCCCCCAAGATTTTCTACAGGATATGGTGGATCAAACTAATTTATATGCATCCCAATTTATTGCTGCCAACCCCAATTCTTCCTACGCCCGCATGTTCCAGTGGCGATGTGTCACACTGGATGAATTTAAAAAGTTTTTGGGCCTAACATTCAATATGGGGCTTACAAAAAAGAATGAAGCCCATGCATATTGGTCCACCCACCCCATCCAACACATGCCCATATATTCCGCTGTCATGTCCAGGACAAGATACGACATGATTATGCGTTTTCTCCACTTCTGTGACAATTCCCAGTGCCCTCCCCGAGATCATCCCAACCATGACAAATTGTTCAAGATACGCCCCCTAATCAATTCCTTTTCCCAGCGATTCAAAGAAGTTTTCATCCCAGACCAAAAAATTTGTGTGGACGAGTCCCTCATACATTTCACTGGCCGACTGCACTTCAAGCAGTATATACCAAGCAAGAGATCCAGGTATGGGGTGAAGTTAAATAAATTATGCGATCGAGCCACTGGATATGTCTTCACATTCCGGATCTACGAAGGCAAAGATTCCCAGCTCCAGCCCCATGATTGCCCCACATATATTGGAACCAGTGGAAAAATTGTCTGGGAGCTGGCATACCCCCTATTCGACAAAGGATACCATTTATATGTCGACAACTACTATACCAGCCTGCCCCTTTTTCGTCACCTTTACAATAAAAAAACCCCGGCCTGTGGTACCTTCAAAAAAAACCGTAAGGGATTCCCAAAAAATCTGCTAGCAAAAAAATTAAGAAAGGGAGAATCGGCATTCATGAGGAACGAGGAGGTGTTGGCCATGAAGTGGAGGGACAAGAAAGATGTCCACATGCTCTCTACCATCCACGATGACACCGTGGTGGAGATCCAAAGAAGACGCGGCCCCACTGTAAAGCCCGAATGTGTCCACGACTACAATATGTATATGGGGGGGGTGGATTTAAACGATCAGATGCTACAGCCCTACTTATCAAACAGAAAGTCCCGTTACTGGTACAAGAAAGTTGCCTTTCACCTTTTTCACATGGCCCTTTATAATTCGTTTGTCTGCTACCAAAAAGCAACTCAAAACCAAGTCACCTACCTCAAGTATTTTGAATCGATCGTCACTGCCCTCATTTACCCACAAGGTCCCGCCCCAGGAAGCATTCGCTCGGATGCTGTGAGTAGACTTCACGAGCAACACCTTCCCTATAGCATTCCCCCCACAGAATCTGGAAGAAGACGCCAAAAAAAATGCCGTGTATGCAGCAGAGGAGGAGTAAGAAGAGATTCCAGCTATTATTGTCCCGATTGTCCCTCCCAACCTGGCCTGTGCATCGGAGATTGCTTCAGAAATTATCATGCATTCATCCAATATTAGTTCCCTGTATTATTACCAGACTGCCATTTCCCCATTTGCCTGCTGCCATGTTAATTAACTGACCCTGGCCTGTTTACCGACGATGTCTTTGCTTGCCGTTTCTGCACGTTTCTGACTTGCATGTGTACCAACCTCAGCCTGTTTACCAACGATGCCTCTGCCTGCCGATTTAAACCACGTTTCTGACTTGCACGTGTACCAACCTTAGCCTGTTTACCGACGATGCCTCTGCCTGCCGATTTAAACCACGTTTCTGACTTCCACGTGTACCGACCTTGGCCTGTTAAATCGACCATGTTTTTGCCTGCCACTTGGACTGATCTTTTGGCCATCTACTTTAGTACACAGGGGTCTCACATATGTGAGGGGCTTCAGAATAGCGTTCTGAGTAGAGAAAACCAGTTTTTCGTTTTCTGTGCTCCCAGAACAGGGTCTGGTTGCCTGGAGGCTTCAAAGCGATTTGGGTGGGAGAAGCCTCTACCCCTGTCCCCCTGGCCCAAAGCAAGATGGTCCTTTCTGCTGCCCGGACCAATACTTTGGCTGTGCTGACCATATTGCTGCCTGTAAAGACCCATGACATTATGGACCATGTTTCTTCCTGCTGTTTGGACCAATACTTTGGCTGTGTTGACCATATATCTGCCTGCTGCCTCTACTGACTTTGGACAGTATTTCTGCTGGGACACCTCTGCCTGCTACCTGGACCTGTGCTCTGGCTGTGCTCTGGCTGTGCTCTGGCTGTGCTTTGGCTGTGCTCTGGCTGTGCTTTGGCTGTGCTCTGGCTGTGCTCTGGCTGTACTGACAGTATCTCTGCCTGTATGAACTATGGACAGTATTCCTGCCTGCTGCCTGGATGATTGCTTTTGCTGTCGCTGACCTCATTCCTGCCTGCTGCCTGGACCGATGCTCTCCTCTGTGGACCACTGCACTTCTAAAACCACAGGTAATCTTTTGTTATTTGGTATGTACCTGCTATGTGTTAGAAATATGAAGGGCCTGCAAAAATGTGATCGGTAGTCAGAAAATGATATGTGTAATTAATGCTGCTAGAATGCCTGGAGGTGCTACTTGGATTTTGGGCCTCTGTATGTGGCCAGGCTGTGTAAAAGTCTCAAACATGTGGTATCGCCATACTCAGGAGGAGTAGCAGAATGTATTTTGGGGTGTCATTTTTGCTATGTACATGCTATGCGTTATAGATATCTTATAAATGGACAACTTTGTGTAAAAAAAATGCATTTTCATTTTTTTCCACATTTTCCAAAAACTTCTGGAAAAAAATGAACCCTTCAAAAGACTCATTATGCCTCATAGATTATACGTTGGGGTGTGTGCTTTCCAAAATGGGGTCATTTTGTGGATAATTCCATTGTTCTGGTGCTCCAGGGCCTTCAAAACTGTAATAGGTGGTTGAGAAAGGATATGTGCAATTTATGCTTGTAAAACGCATGAAAGTGCTACTTCAATCTTGGGCCTTTGTATGTGGCCAGGCTGTGTAAAAGCCTCACACATGTGGTATCGCCATACTCAGGAGGAGTAGAGGAATGCATTTTGGGGTGTCATTTTTGCTATATACATGCTATGTGTTAGAAATATGTTATAAATGGACAACTTTGTGTAAAAAAAATGCATTTTCATTTTTTTTTCACTTTTTTCAAAACCTTCTGGAAAAAAATGAACCCTTCAAAAGACTCATTATGCCTCACAGATTATATGTTGGGGTGTGTGCTTTCCAAAATGGGGTCATTTTGTGGATAATTCCATTGTTCTGGTGCTCCAGGGCCTTCAAAACTGTAATAGGTGGTTGAGAAAGGATATGTGCAATTTATGCTTGTAAAACGCATGAAAGTGCTACTTCAATGTTGGGCCTTTGTATGTGGCCAGGCTGTGTAAAAGCCTCACACATGTGGTATCGCCATACTCAGAAGGAGTAGAGGAATGCATTTTGGGGTGTCATTTTTGCTATATACATGCTATGTGTTATAAATATCTTATAAATGGACAACTTTGTGTAAAAAAAAATGCATTTTCATTTTTTTTCCACATTTTCCAAAAACTTCTGGAAAAAAATGAACCGTTCAAAAGACTCACTATGCCTCATAGATTATACGTTGGGGTGTGTGCTTTCCAAAATGGGGTCATTTTGTGGACAATTCAATTGTCCTGGCGCTCCAGCGCCTTCAAAAGTGTAATAGGTGGTTGAGAAAGGATATGTGCAATTTATGCTTGTAGAACGCCTGAAAGTGCTACTTCAGTGTTGGCCCTTTGTATGTGGCCAGGCTGTGTAAAAGTCTCACACATGTGGTATCGCTATACTCAGGAGGAGTAGAGGAATGCATTTTGGGGTGTCATTTTTGCTATGTACATGCTATGTGTTAGAAATATCTTATAAATGGACAACTTTGTGTAAAAAAAATGCATTTTCATTTTTTTTTCACTTTTTTCAAAACCTTCTGGAAAAAAATGAACCCTTCAAAAGACTCATTATGCCTCACAAATTATACGTTGGGGTATGTGCTTTCCAAAATGGGGTCATTTTGTGGATAATTCCATTGTTCTGGTGCTCCAGGGCCTTCAAAACTGTAATAGGTGGTTGAGAAAGGATATGTGCAATTTATGCTTGTAAAACGCATGAAAGTGCTACTTCAATGTTGGGCCTTTGTATGTGGCCAGGCTGTGTAAAAGCCTCACACATGTGGTATCGCCATACTCAGGAGGAGTAGAGGAATGCATTTTGGGGTGTCATTTTTGCTATGTACATGCTATGTGTTAGAAATATCTTATAAATGGACAACTTTGTGTAAAAAAAATGCATTTTCATTTTTTTTCCACATTTTCCAAAAACTTCTGGAAAAAAATGAACCGTTCAAAAGACTCATTATGCCTCATAGATTATACGTTGGGGTGTGTGCTTTCCAAAATGGGGTCATTTTGTGGACAATTCAATTGTCCTGGTGCTCCAGGACCTTCAAAAGTGTAATAGGTGGTTGAGAAAGGATATGTGCAATTTATGCTTGTAAAACGCATGAAAGTGCTACTTCAGTGTTGGTCCTTTGTATATGGCCAGGCTGTGTAAAAGTCTCACACATGTGGTATCGCTATACTCAGGAGGAGTAGCAGAATGTATTTTGGGGTGTAGTTGCAATTATGCATATGCTGTGTGAGAGAAATAACCTGTTAATATGACCAGTTTGTGTAAAAAAAAAAAAAAAAAATCTTAATTTTCCCAAGAATTGTGGGAAAAAATTACAGCTTCAAAAAACTCACCATGCCTCTTAGTAAATACATTGGACTGTCTACTTTCCAAAAAGGGGTCATTTGGGGGGTATTTGTACTTTCCTGGCTTGTTAGTGTCTCAAGAAATGAGATAGGCCTTCAGGTGAGATAGTACATCAGTTGTGATCAATTTTCAGTGATTGGCACCATAGTTTGTAGACTCTATAACTTTCACAAAGACCAAATAATATACATTAATTTGGGTTATTTTTACCAAAGATATGTAGCAGTATACATTTTGGCACAAATTTATGAAGAAAAATGACTTGTTTGCAAAATTTTACAATAGAAACTAAAAAAAAGTAAGTTTTTTTCAAAATTTTCGCAGTTTTTTTGCTTATATCGCAAAAAATGAAAAACCCAGTGGTGATTAAATACCACCAAAAGAAAGCTCTATTTGTGAGAAGAAAATGATAAACATTTTGCTTGGATACAGTGTAGCATGACTGAGTAATTGTCATTCAAAGTGTGAGAGCGCTGAAAGCTGAAAATTGGTCTGGGCGGGAAGGTGCATAAGTGCCTGGTATTGAAGTGGTTAATCACCACTGGGTTTTTTTTGCTAAATAAACAAAAAAAGTCTGAAAATTTTGAAATTTTTTTTTTTTTCACTGATGTGGGCTGACGAGGCTGCACTGATGGACACTGGTGAGGCTGCACTGATGGGCTATGATGGGCACTGAGGTGGCTGCACTGATGAGGCGACACTGATAAGCTGCACTGATGGGCACTGATGAGGCTGCACTGATGAGGTGGCACTGATGGGCACTAATAGGGCTCCACTAATAATCAGGACCCTGTGATCAGTGCCCTGATTGTCAAAGTAAATGCTGTACTCATTGTGTCCTGTCTCCTTTCATCACAAGCTGTCTATGTGAGGAAAGGAGAGCCGTTGTTTACATGTAACCAGCTGTGACTGGACACAGCTGATCACATGGTAAAGGGTCGCTATGATTGGCCCTTTACCCTGATCTGGGATCCACTGTGTCCAAAGGACACATTGTTCACAGACACTTTTCTGATGCAGGCCCCAGGGGAAGCACATTCTCAGGAGGAAATGGAGAGCCATGCTGTAGCCATATATCGGTTATCGCACGGTACGGAAGTGGTCAAAGTGTATGTCAAGTCAAAAATGTTTTTTCTATTTTTGTATAGAGTGGTATTAGAACTCCTATCAGGTTTTATACTGCTAGGCTTTTTAATGAGACTTGTCTTCACTTCCTGACCTGCTGATAACATTCTCAGCAGACAGGAAGGGGGGATTTACAATAGGAACACAGACAGACATAAACAACTAGTTAGCCAGTAACAATTTTGGGCCAACACTCAATATTTCCCATAGAAATATTGGCAGAGGGATTAAATAAATACATTTCAAAAGGTTGTAGTCTATAGTAAAGAGCGAAAAACAATGTAAAATATCCTTCCTCATAAATGTAAAAAATATTTGGAACTCAGCAACTAAAGTCTATTGGAAAACACCATCACTGACATTAAATTAACAGCATTTAGAACATAAAGTATATTTAGAAATTGCATATGTGCACATCCAATATGGCAACATGTTCAGTAAATATGATACAGTATAATATATTGGCTGTCAAACATTAATGGGAATCTTTGTGATGTCATTGACCAAATATGGTCATGTTCATATTTGAGCAATCGCATCAACTGGAACACCCCACCTGTTTGTTTGCATGCCACGGGGAGCAGTCATCGGTCAAATATCGTGTCAGCGGTTAATGGGATTTTTTTCTTTTGGCGAGTAAGCAGCCATCATTCATTGTGATTGATGTGGCTCTGCACAACTGGACAACATGATTGACGATGAACTTACATTGTGGGATATTTCTGAGGTTTTGTCAAAAAAGTGTATGTCTTTTATATGTTATTTATATTTTTTTGTGAATAATTAGGGGTTCTATGGATTTTGATGGGGAACCATATTCTTTTTTTCCCATTTTTTGCATCAGGTTTCTGCTAAAATCCATGCAAGACCCAAAGGGTTTAAACTCCGTTCCATCCTCAGTGAAAAGACTCTTACCTTTGGAGATGGATCTCATATATTACCCAGTTCCTGTCCAACCTATGGTCAAATGATGCCGGGGAGGGTCTCACGTGCCATTTAGCTATATGCAAATAAAAAAATTAAAAAATACAGATCACTTCCCCAGTAGTACAAAATTACTTTGGTAACACTAAAAAAATAAATAGTAAAAAAAAAAATAACAAAAAATGAATTTTTTTTTTCTTACTGTCACCAGTCAGTGTCCCTGATCACCACCACACCCGTTATATGATGACGCTGTACTGCACTGGTGACAGTATGTAAAAAATGTCTTCATTTTCCAAAATATTATGACATAAAATGACAACTTGGACTGTCTACATTCAAAAAAGGGGTCATTTGGGGGATATCTGTACTGTCCTGACATTTTTGGGCCCCAAGAAATGAGATCAGTACATCAGGATTGATCAATTTTCGGATATATACCATAGTTTAAAAGTTAAAAAATGTGTGTCACCGGCGCAAAATATATATATATATGTATATGTGACTGTGTCTTTAAATCCAAAGTCAGGTCTGCTGCAGGTATGAATTCCCCATCAATAATGTGGGGTATGAAATGTTTACAGCGAGAAGTGTAACTGCGCTGAGTGTATATTTATATACCTATTTTATTGTCTTAAATAAATTTTAAACATGTTACGCAATGATGGTTGTCTGCTTTCCATGAGATATCAAGATTAATGTGGAGATATAAGGAGTAACCATTGGCAACCAATTTGGGAAATCTTCAAGCACAGAGTGGAGTGGTTAACCCAGCATAAACCAAAGGCGCATTTTTTGCTTGTTTCTGGTGAGTGCCCATTTCAGAAGGTGGTGGTGTCTCACGAATTGGTGAAAAGTTTATTCCAGGGGCGGATGTGAATTTGTGCACGTGGGATTTGGATGTTCCATATATGCAAAGGATCAAGGGGACTGTTTATCTAGTGCATACACGATTATTATTATTATATCACATCCTCCTTTTTTGATATCACTATGCAGGATTGAGAAAATGTATTTTTTTGCAGCAATTGTTTTTTTTTTTTTTTTCGTTTATTTAGCAAAAAATAAAAAACCCAGTGGTGATTAAATACCACCAAAAGAAAGCTCTATTTGTGGGAGCAAAAATGATAAAAATGTAGTTTGGGTACAGTGACCGTGCAATTGTCTTTCAAAGTGCAACCGCGCTGAAAGCTGAAAATTGGTCTGGGCAGGAAGCGGGTGAAAGTGCCTGGAATATAAGTGGTTAAATAAGGTCAAACAGGGCTTATACCTACTAAGGAATTAAACAGCAGTCAGGAACCAGCTCTGTAAAATCAGACAGCTCAGCTACTACAGCTCAAAAGTAAACATAAAAAATATCCAAAGTTTTTGGAAAGCACTATGGAATTTATGCACTGTTTTCTTCTGAACGTGATAAGAAATCACAGTGAAAAGAGTAATGCCCCGTACACACAGTCGGACTTTGTTCGGACATTCCGACAACAAAATCCTCGGATTTTTTCCGACGGATGTTGGCTCAAACTTGTTTTGCCTACACACGGTCGCACAAAGTTGTCGGAATTTCCGATCGCCAAGAACGCGGTGACGTCAAGCACGTACGACGAGACTAGAAAAGGCCAGTTCAGAACCAAGCGAGGCACCCTTTGGGCTCCTTTTGCTAGTCTCGTGTTAGTAAAAGTTTGGTGAGAGACGATTCACGCTTTTTCAGACTCGTGGCTTTCAGATCGTTTTCTGCCGTTCAGTTTGTGCTTGTGGGTTTGTATCTGCTCTTCAGTGCGTGCAGTCAGTTCGTATTGGAGTTTTCTGTGCGATCTTGTCCGCTCGTTGCTGTTTTTCAGGTCGCTCTTCACAGGCCTTGCTGTTCTTCAGTGCGTTCTGTTACTTCGTTCTGAGCAGCCGACCGTCTAGCCATGTTGCGTATGCGTACTCCTCGTAGAGTTCGTGCTGTGCGGGGGCTTGGTGTTGGGGTCCTGACCTTGACACAAGTCCAGTCCATGAACAGGGTGGGGAGGAGTTCATGGACCAAGAATTGGTTGCTTCAGCGTGACCAGTTCTCTCATATGTCTTTGCTCCGTGAGATCCGTGAGAATAATCCTGATGATTTCAGGAACTTTCTCAGGATGACAGACCCCGTATTTCACCGTTTGTTGGCTTCGCTGACCCCCTATATCAGCAGGCAGGATACCTGCATGAGGCAAGCCATCACTCCGGAACAGAGGGTTTTTAATTACCGGCTGGCCAGAGCCCGAAGAGTGGTGGAGAACACATTTGGAATCCTGGCCAGCCGGTTCCAATTATTTATGACACCTATCCATATGGCGGAGTATAAACTGAACCATATAATACTTGCCTGCTGTGTTCTCCATAATTTTCTACGAAAACATTCAGCCAACTATGCTGGCTCAGTTGGGCCTGAGGCCGGAATCCCAAATACATCAACAATGACGGCACTTGAAAGTGGCCGTCCTGGCTTGCCCTCCCTGAATGCCCGTGATGTCCGGTTACGATACCTGGAGTTCTTTGCGGGTAGGGGGGTAATCAATATGCCAGACAATATGTGACACCTTTTTCAAATAAAAAACAACCAAAAGAAATTCTTGGTGGACATTTACTGCTTGTGTTTGTTTTAGCTGCCCCTGACAGAAATGTGTTGAGTAGGGATGAGCTTCGTGTTCGAGTCGAACCCATGTTCGACTCGAACATCGGCTGTTCGGTCGTTCGCCGAATTGCGAACGATATGGGCCGTTCGCGCCAAATTCGTGTGGCGCGTCACGGCCCATAATTCACTGCGGCATCGCAGTGCATTGCTGGCTGATTATTGGCCAAGCATGCACTATGACCCGCATGCTTGGCCAATCACAGCGCCGTCAGTAGAGAGAGCTGTAATTGGCCAAAGCCAGGGTGGCTTTGGCCAATTATGGCTCAGGGGATTTAGTACACACCCCACACTATATAAGGCCGCCTGCACGGCGGCCCTGTGTAGTGTGTGTTCCGGTGTGCTGAGAGATAGAGAGAGAGAGAGACAGTGTCATTTGATTTGAGTTAGATAGATTAGGCAGAACAGTCAGTCAGTTAGCTGCACTTACAGTGTATTGTGTATATATATATGCATCCCAGGTGTTGCATATATATATATACACTGTATTCAGTTTAGCTAGATCCGTTCCTGTTATCTTCTATCTAGACTATTTACATTTAGTGCAGTGTGTCCTGCTCACAGTGTTCAGCTAGATCCGTTCCTGCTATTTACATTTAGTGCAGTGCGTCCTGCTCACAGTGTTCAGCTAGATCCGTTCCTGGTATTTACATTTAGTGCAGTGCGTCCTGCTCACAGTGTTCAGCTAGATCCGTTCCTGCTATTTACATTCAGTGCAGTGCGTCCTGCTCACAGTGTTCAGCTAGATCCGTTCCTGGTATTTACATTTAGTGCAGTGCGTCCTGCTCACAGTGTTCAGCTAGATCCGTTCCTGCTATTTACATTCAGTGCAGTGCGTCCTGCTCACAGTGTTCAGCTAGATCCGTTCCTGCTATTTACATTCAGTGCAGTGCGTCCTGCTCACAGTGTTCAGCTAGATCCGTTCCTGGTATTTACATTTAGTGCAGTGCGTCCTGCTCACAGTGTTCAGCTAGATCCGTTCCTGCTATTTACATTCAGTGCAGTGCGTCCTGCTCACAGTGTTCAGCTAGATCCGTTCCTGGTATTTACATTTAGTGCAGTGCGTCCTGCTCACAGTGTTCAGCTACATCCGTTCCTGCTATTTACATTCAGTGCAGTGTGTCCTGCTCACAGTGTTCAGCTAGATCCGTTCCTGCTATTTACATTCAGTGCAGTGCGTCCTGCTCACAGTGTTCAGCTAGATCCGTTCCTGGTATTTACATTTAGTGCAGTGCGTCCTGCTCACAGTGTTCAGCTAGATCCGTTCCTGCTATTTACATTCAGTGCAGTGCGTCCTGCTCACAGTGTTCAGCTAGATCCGTTCCTGGTATTTACATTTAGTGCAGTGCGTCCTGCTCACAGTGTTCAGCTAGATCCGTTCCTGCTATTTACATTCAGTGCAGTGCGTCCTGCTCACAGTGTTCAGCTAGATCCGTTCCTGCTATTTACATTCAGTGCAGTGCGTCCTGCTCACAGTGTTCAGCTAGATCCGTTCCTGGTATTTACATTTAGTGCAGTGCGTCCTGCTCACAGTGTTCAGCTAGATCCGTTCCTGCTATTTACATTCAGTGCAGTGCGTCCTGCTCACAGTGTTCAGCTAGATCCGTTCCTGGTATTTACATTTAGTGCAGTGCGTCCTGCTCACAGTGTTCAGCTACATCCGTTCCTGCTATTTACATTCAGTGCAGTGCGTCCTGCTCACAGTGTTCAGCTAGATCCGTTCCTGCTATTTACATTCAGTGCAGTGCGTCCTGCTCACAGTGTTCAGCTAGATCCGTTCCTGGTATTTACATTTAGTGCAGTGCGTCCTGCTCACAGTGTTCAGCTAGATCCGTTCCTGCTATTTACATTCAGTGCAGTGCGTCCTGCTCACAGTGTTCAGCTAGATCCGTTCCTGGTATTTACATTTAGTGCAGTGCGTCCTGCTCACAGTGTTCAGCTACATCCGTTCCTGCTATTTACATTCAGTGCAGTGCGTCCTGCTCACAGTGTTCAGCTAGATCCGTTCCTGCTATTTACATTCAGTGCAGTGCGTCCTGCTCACAGTGTTCAGCTAGATCCGTTCCTGGTATTTACATTTAGTGCAGTGCGTCCTGCTCACAGTGTTCAGCTAGATCCGTTCCTGCTATTTACATTCAGTGCAGTGCGTCCTGCTCACAGTGTTCAGCTAGATCCGTTCCTGCTATATACATTTAGTGCAGTACGTCCTGCTCACAGTGTTCAGCTAGATCCGTTCCTGATATCTTCCTACTGACAGGCAGGCTTGTCTGGTTACAGTATATAAAGCTACCTGAAGAAAATTACAGGTGTTCTTTTTGATCCTATTAGTACCACGGTCAGGCAGCTAGACTATTTACATTTAGTACAGTGTGTCCTGCTCACAGTGTTCAGCTAGATCCGTTCCTGTTATCTTCCTACTGACAGGCAGGCTTGTCTGGTTACAGTATATAAAGCTACCTTACGAAAATTACAGGTGTTCTTTTTGATCCTATTAGTACCACGGTCAGGCAGCTAGACTATTTACATTTAGTACAGTGCGTCCTGCTCACAGTGTTCAGCTAGATCCGTTCCTGTTATCTTCCTACTGACAGGCAGGCTTGTCTGGTTACAGTATATAAAGCTACCTGAAGAAAATTACAGGTGTTCTTTTTGATCCTATTAGTACCACGGTCAGGCAGCTAGACTATTTACATTTAGTACAGTGTGTCCTGCTCACAGTGTTCAGCTAGATCCGTTCCTGTTATCTTCCTACTGACAGGCAGGCTTGTCTGGTTACAGTATATAAAGCTACCTTAAGAAAATTACAGGTGTTCTTTTTGATCCTATTAGTACCACGGTCAGGCAGCTAGACTATTTACATTTAGTACAGTGCGTCCTGCTCACAGTGTTCAGCTAGATCCGTTCCTGCTATTTACATTCAGTGCAGTGCGTCCTGCTCACAGTGTTCAGCTAGATCCGTTCCTGCTATTTACATTCAGTGCAGTGCGTCCTGCTCACAGTGTTTAGCTAGATCCGTTCCTGCTATTTACATTCAGTGCAGTGCGTCCTGCTCACAGTGTTCAGCTAGATCCGTTCCTGGTATTTACATTTAGTGCAGTGCGTCCTGCTCACAGTGTTCAGCTAGATCCGTTCCTGCTATTTACATTCAGTGCAGTGCGTCCTGCTCACAGTGTTCAGCTAGATCCGTTCCTGGTATTTACATTTAGTGCAGTGCGTCCTGCTCACAGTGTTCAGCTACATCCGTTCCTGCTATTTACATTCAGTGCAGTGCGTCCTGCTCACAGTGTTCAGCTAGATCCGTTCCTGCTATTTACATTCAGTGCAGTGCGTCCTGCTCACAGTGTTCAGCTAGATCCGTTCCTGGTATTTACATTTAGTGCAGTGCGTCCTGCTCACAGTGTTCAGCTAGATCCGTTCCTGTTATCTTCCTACTGACAGGCAGGCTTGTCTGGTTACAGTATATAAAGCTACCTTAAGAAAATTACAGGTGTTCTATTTGATCCTATTAGTACCACGGTCAGGCAGCTAGACTATTTACATTTAGTACAGTGTGTCCTGCTCACAGTGTTCAGCTAGATCCGTTCCTGTTATCTTCCTACTGACAGGCAGGCTTGTCTGGTTACAGTATATAAAGCTACCTTAAGAAAATTACAGGTGTTCTATCCCAGCTTAGTGCAGCTACAGGCCATTAGTATGTCTGGAAGGCCAAGAAGGAGAGGCAGACAGTCACAAGCCAATAAGAGAGGGCAAGCAGGCTCTGTGTCTAGTGCTGGTCGTGGAGACGGTGCATCCTCATCAGCACGTGGCCATGGGACACGCTTGGCCTTTTTTTCGGCAGCTGGCCGTGTTGAGCCGCAACATGCGGAAGACTTGGTCGAGTGGATGACCAAGCCGTCCTCATCCTCCTCATCCTCTCTCACCCATGCCCAGGGTGCTTTGTCTGGCAAAGCAGCGGCCTCTTCCCTCAGCTCAATGTCATCAGTGACTCCTTCCCTAGCTCCACCATGTCCTCATGAGGATTCCCTCGAACTGTTTGACCACAGTGTTGGGTACATGCTCCAGGAGGATGCCCAGCGTTTGGAAGGCTCTGATGATGATACTGAGCTCAATGAAGGCAGTAACATGAGCACGGACAGAGGGGGTGCCCAAGAAGGACAGCAATCTGGCAGTCATGCTCCCCCTGCTGCAGCATACTGCCAGGTTTGCTCCAGTGATGAGGAGGGAGGGGATGATGAGGTCACTGACTCAACGTGGGTGCCTGATAGGAGAGAGAAGGAGGAGGAGGAGGAGGAGGAGGTGGCACATCACCAACTAGGCAGGATGCCCTCCAGGGGCCAGCCTAAGGGCAGCACATTGACTGCATCACACCCCAAAGCTCCACATGTGCAGGGCGCTGCAGTCTCTGCGCGTTATTCAAAAAGTTCTTTGGTGTGGGCCTTTTTTGAGACGAGTGCATCAGATCGCACCGCTGCTATTTGCAACATATGTCTCAAGCGTATCTCGCGTGGCCAAAACATCTCCCGCTTGGGTACCACATGCTTGACCAGACATATGTTGACCTGCCATGCAGTTCGTTGGCAAGCGTATCTAAAAGACCCACACCAAAGAACAAAGACGATCTCTCCTTGCTCCTCATCAGCTGAGATTTCCAACCCCACTAGACCTTCAGTCCTCTCTGAGACCTGCAGTGAGAGGAATGAAGGTGTAGAATTAGGTGTGTCACAGCCAAGTACTTGTGGGCAATCTGCTTTTGGTACACCGACGTCAGATTGTACCAGGCAAATTTCCCTGCCCCAGCTGCTGCACCGCCGAAAGAAGTTTGCTCCCAGCCATCCACATGCCCAGCGGTTGAATGCTAGCTTGGCAAAATTGCTAGCACTTCAACTGCTGCCTTTTCAGTTGGTAGACTCTGCCCCCTTCCGTGAGTTTGTGGAATGTGCGGTTCCTCAGTGGCAGGTACCCAAACGCCACTTTTTCTCACGGAAGGCGATTCCGGCTCTCTACCGGCATGTGGAAGGCAATGTCCATGCCTCGCTGGACAGGGCGGTCAGCGGTAAGGTGCATATTACCGCTGACTCATGGTCCAGCAGGCATGGACAGGGACGTTACTTAAGTTTCACGGCGCATTGGGTGACTCTGCTGGCAGCTGGGAAGGATGCAGGACAAGGTGCAGTAGTGTTGGAGGTTGTTCCGCCACCACGCCTCCAAAATGCTGATTGTGACACACCTCTCTCCTCCACCCCCTCCTCTTCTTCTTCCTCCATGGCCTCTTCCTCGGAACCAGCGGTGCTCCGTAGGCGTTCAAGGGGCTACGCAAGTACGCAGGCCAAAAGATGCCATGCGGTGCTTGAGCTGGTGTGCTTGGGGGACAGGAGCCACACTGGGGCAGAGGTTCTGTCAGCTCTGCAGGGGCAGGTTCAGAGGTGGTTGACGCCACGCCAACTTAAGGCAGGAATGGTGGTTTGCGACAATGGCACCAACCTCCTCTCTGCCCTCCGACAGGGACAACTGACCCATGTGCCCTGTTTGGCTCACGTCCTTAACTTGGTGGTGCAGCGGTTCTTGGGCAGGTACCCGGGCTTACAGGATGTCCTGAGGCAGGCCAGGAAAGTCTCTGTGCATTTCCGCCGGTCATATAATGCCAGTGCTCGGCTGACGGACCTCCAAAAGGAGTTTAACCTGCCCAAGAACCGCCTAATCTGTGACATGCCCACCAGGTGGAACTCGACGTTGGCCATGCTGCAGCGGCTGCACACGCAGCAGAGGGCCATCAATGAGTACCTGTGCGACTATGGCACCAGGACAGGGTCAGGGGACCTTGGTTTTTTTTCCCCACGCCAGTGGGCCATGATCAGGGATGCATGCACTGTCCTGTCACCATTCGAGGAGGCCACGAGGATGGTGAGCACTGACAGTGCATGCATCAGTGACACTGTCCCCCTTGTCCACCTGTTGGAGCACACGCTGCGTGGAATAATGGACAGGGCACTTGAGGCAGAACAGAGGCAGGAAGAGGAGGACTTCCTTAGCTCTCAAGGCCCCCTTTATCCAGACAGTGTTCCTGCGTGCCCGCCGATCACACAGGAAGAGGACGAGGAGGAGGAGGAGGAGGAGGAGGAAGATTGTGTCAGTATGGAGGTGGAGCCTGGCACTCAGCATCAGCAGTCTTTAAGGGATCAGTCCCAAGGAACACATGGACTTGTAGGGAGGAGGTGGCTGCGGACATTGTTGTCCTTAGTGACCCAGAGGACTCCGGACCGAATGCCTCAGCAAACCTACGCTGCATGGCCTCCCTGATCCTGCAAAGCCTGCGTAAGGATCCTCGTATTCGTGGTATCAAGGAGAAGGACCAATACTGGCTGGCAACCCTCCTTGATCCACGTTACAAGGGTAAGGTTGCGGACCTTATCTTGCCATCGCAGAGGGAGCAGAGGATGAAACATCTTCGGGAGGCCTTGCAGAAAGGTCTGTGCAACGCGTTCCCAGAGACTGGGAGGTTACAAACTCCTGTTTCTGGACAACGTGTTGCTGAGGCTTCGGTCAGTCAAAGAAGGAGCGGTGGAGAAGGTGGCCGTCTGACCGATGCGTTCAGACAATTTTTTGGTCCGCAGCCCCAAGGTATGATCGGTTCCAGCAACCATCGCCAGCGTCTGTTTTACATGGTGCAGGAATACCTAGGGGCAAGATCAGACTTGGACACCTTTCCCACCGAAAATCCTCTGGGTTACTGGGTCTTGAGGATGGATCACTGGCCAGAGCTTGCACAGTATGCAATTGAGCTACTGGCCTGTCCTGCATCCAGCGTTCTTTCGGAACGCACATTCAGTGCTGCTGGAGGCGTGGTAACCGATCACAGGGTGCGTCTGTCCACCGACTCGGTCGATCGGCTGACCTTCATAAAAATGAATCAGTCTTGGATCACCACCAGCTACCAAGCACCTGATGCAGATGTAACCGAATAATTTTTTTTGAAATCTCAGATCCCTTCAAAGACTGCCTATGCTGATGCTGAGTGACTATCCCTGAGTAATTATCCTCTTCCTCCTCAATCATCACGCTGATAGCTTGTAAGAACATTTTTGGTTCTGGGCGCCACCACCAGTGCCTAAGGCACAATTTTTCAGCCCCTGTTTAACAGGGGCGTGTAATTACAATTTTTGATGTAATACTTTGCAGCAGGGCTCGTTCCTGCATTCCAACTAGAGTGTCTGTGAGGGGTTGCAGTGTTGTGGCACCAGCACCAGTGCCTAAGACCCAATTTTTCAGCCCCTGTCTAACAGGGGCGTGTAATTACAATTTTTGATGCAATACTTTGCAGCAGGGCTTGTTCCTGCGTTTCAACTAGAGTGTCTGTGAGGGGTTGCAGTGTTGTGGCACCAGCACCAGTGCCTAAGACCCAATTTTTCTGCCCCTGTCTAACAGGGGCGTGTAATTACAATTTTTGATGCAATACTTTGCAGCAGGGCTCGTTCCTGCGTTCCAACTAGAGTGTCTGTGAGGGGTTGCAGTGTTGTGGCACCAGCACCAGTGCCTAAGGCCCAATTTTTCTGCCCCTGTCTAACAGGGGCGTGTAATTACAATTTTTGATGCAATACTTTGCAGCAGGGCTCGTTCCTGCGTTCCAACTAGAGTGTCTGTGAGGGGTTGCAGTGTTGTGGCACCAGCACCAGTGCCTAAGGCCTAATTTTTCAGCTCCTGTTCAACAGGGGCATGTAATTACAATTCTTGATCTAATATTTCACAGCAGGGCCCTGTGAGGGCTTACAGTGTTTTGGCCACAGCAACACCTAAGGCCCAAATTTCTGCTGAGTATATAGGGCAGGACCCTACTTTCAAACATCTAACTTACAAACGACTCCTACTTGCAAACGGAAGGAGACAACAGGAAGTGAGATGAAATCTACCCCTAAGGAAGGGAAATTCTCTCCTGTAAGAGTTAATATGGGAAAACAATTTCTCCTTTCCACTGATGCTTTCCAATCCTTGTTCCACAAAAAAACCCAAATTTTCAAAAAACATTTTTCATTGGGACAAAAAAGTGAGGTGAAATCTTCTGAAGAGGAGGAAAGACGCAAAACAAATGTCACAGGGGTGATAACCCTTCCCTATGTTTTCCAAAAAGCTTAGAAAAGATTTTTTGGCTGGAGCTAAACACATTAAAAATGTTCAAAATTACAAACAGATTCTACTTAACAACAAACCTACAGTCCCTGTCTTGTTTGCACCGCCTGTATACTGCTGTTCAGAGTATATAGGGACCTTTCCTTATTTTAATTTGGGTGCGGGGTTCCCCTTAATATCCATACAAGACCCAAAGGGCCTGGTAATGGACTGGGGGGTACCCATGCCGTTTGTCTCACTGATTTTCATCCATATTGCCATGACCCGACATGACATTAAACCCGCAAGCAGTTTTAAATGAGATTTTTTCCTTTAAAAATGACATTTGGTGCAGGGACTGTTCTAAACATGGGAAACACGCGTCACTTTACAGGCATACTATAGACACCCCCCAGGTACGATATTTAAAGGAATATTTCACTTTTTTTTTTTTACTTTAAGCATCATTAAAATCACTGCTCCCGAAAAAACGGCCGTTTTTAAAAGTTTTTTTTGCATTGATACATGTCCCCTGGGGTAGGACCCGGGTCCCCAAACCCTTTTTAGGACAATACCATGCAAATTAGCCTTTAAAATGAGCACTTTTGATTTCGAACGTTCGAGTCCCATAGACGTCAATGGGGTTCTAACGTTCGTGCGAACTTGCGGTCCGTTCGCGGGTTCTGGTGCGAACCGAACCGGGGGGTGTTCGGCTCATCCCTAGTGTTGAGTGCAGAAAATATCGTGATTGGGTAACCTTATAAAAAACAGTGTTGGCTGGTACTTCCTAAATGCAA
This sequence comes from Lithobates clamitans, assembly GCA_037952925.1. Taxonomy (NCBI): domain Eukaryota; kingdom Metazoa; phylum Chordata; class Amphibia; order Anura; family Ranidae; genus Lithobates; species Lithobates clamitans. The sequence goes on from JBBGZY010000438.1 coordinate 19,267,932, forward strand.
AAACACATTTCACTACAAGTGCACTTGCAACTGCACTGAACCTGCACTTGTAGTGCAAAGAGGATTTGCCCTTAGGAAATAACCCCCATTTGTGCATAAAACAACAATTACATCACCCCAAAAGTGTTGTAGTGTTGAGACAATAATCCACACATTCTTGAGTAAGGCACTTTTTTATACCTGCACAATCACATGTGCATTTCCCAAAGGTTTTTAAAACAAACCAACATGTTTGTTGTATAACAATGTTTGCAGTAGCATTATGAAAAATCAAAATATACATTTCAGATAAAACAGGCCTGTGTAAAACCAACAAGAAAGCCAAAAAACTTGAACTTACAAAGTTCACATTAGGTAAAACCTGAAGGCTATATCAGACATCAGTATTTAGGAACTGGGTTTGATATAGCGTTCAGATGGGGGGAAATCACCCCTGGAAAAGCCAAATTTGGAAGATGCACACCAATTTACAAATGTCCACATGTGCTATCTGCCATCATGGGGGATCAAGGGACGTGTTTGGGGGGAGCAAGCCCTTCCTCAACGCTACTTTATAATTGAGGAAGGGGTTGCCCCCCCAAAACGCATCCATTGATCTCCCTTGATGGCAGATAGCACATGTTGGCACACTGTGTGCATCCTCCAAATTTGGCTTTTCTAAACATTGAAAAAAGTTTGGTACGATAAAACAGGTGATTTTGTGGGGTTTAAATTCGCCCCAAAACATCAATGATGTTATTATTTTTTTTAATAACATCACTGATTTGTTGCTGGATGTTTTGCAATTGGAGATTACACCCCATGATCTCCCCTATCAGTATCTGGGCACCTTCAGATGTGAAACGTTCTCTTTCCCTCACATCACGATCACCTAAAAAGAGATAAAGAACAAAAAAAAAGGTCTCAAAAATCTGCCACCAGCCATCTCTTTTACCTGAGTCTGTGGTTGCAGACACTCACCTGTTGTGGTGCCAATCTCCACCACATCTTCTTCTTCCTCCTGCTCAGCTTCTTGGGTTGGTATTTCCCCTTCTTCCAGAGAGGGGGGGGGGGGGTCTCTGGTCTCCTGGGATGAGGGGTGTCTGAGTCTTTTCTCCCCTATGTAAAACAAAAATGGTATACTTAGCACACAGATATTTGATGGCAGAACTATAGAAATAGGAAACATTGCTTGGAAGTGGGGTACAATTGTCTATTTTAGCCGAGTTCCAAGATGTCTATTTTTTATTGCCCTTTGTCAAGCTGCAATACTTTACCTGTTTGGTACAAGCTTCACAGATGTAGCCCCCCTATAGTATACACTGGAGCACCTGTGTGGCCCCCTAATAAAAATGGTGTTCTTGTGTCCCACACTAGTGCTCCAGTGTCCAGATGTGAAAACAGCTGCTCAGTGTCCTCTCCTTACACACAATCTAGTTTGCATTTCATTCTAGTAACAAACCCATCTACACAAACAAATATTTGGCATCCAAGTAGGCCCCCAAAAATGTGTGAAAATGCATATGGCCTAAACAATGGTGTTCTAGAGGCCGAAAGAAAAATGTTTGATACGAACGAATAATGTGCCCATGAACATTAAAGTTGACCTTTGGAAACGTTACAACTAATCAAAGCATATGGAGCAGAACGAACGTAATAAAGACAGAAAAAATAGGAACACAGCACAACTACTTACTTTTTTGCAGCACTCTCCGGATCTTTCGGTACTGCTCTGGCTCTCACAACTTCAGGTCCGACCACCGCTTCCTGAGCTGATCTTTAGACCTTCGTACCCCTAAATTCCGCTCTAGACTCCTGACCACTTTCGCCATGATTTTGGCCTTTCGGATATTGGGGTTGGGGTAAGGCCCATATTTTCCGTCATAGTCAGACTTCCTCATGATGTCGACCATCTCCAACATCTCCCCAAACGACATATTTGTGGCCTTAAAACGTCTCCTTCTGGATCGGGACGTGCCTGGATCCGCCCTTTCCTTCTCCTCCTCCTCCTCGTTGCTACAATTAGCCCGCACCTGCTGTATGTCCACCATCATACTCTTCCCCCACTGCGCCGAACGAAAAGGGGCGGGGAATACACTAGAAAGAACGTCAGGGGCGGGCGGAGTTACACGCATGCGCAGTGTATATAAAGCGTAACACGCGTGCGTATTACGTTTGATCTGTGAGCGGAGGAAGGAGCATTGAACGCGGCGATCGTAAGAACGAAGGTAAGAGACAAACTTGGGCCTATACTGCTTCTATAGATTGAGGCCTATATTGTAACAAGATTAGGAGAGTTTGGTGTGACATTAGGCTTTGTCTTGTGTTGTGTCTTGCAGTGAACATGGATATGGTACTGAAAGATCAAGACTTCATTTCAGTCTTCATAGAGATGCTAAGGGAGCTGCCCTGTCTGTGGGAGATTAAACACCCCCATTACAAGAACCAAGCAAAGAGGAAGGCAGCACTGGAGCAATTGTGTGAAATTGTGAAGCAGGTGATCCCCATGGCAGACATCACTTTTTTAAAGATTTTCATTGGTGGCCTGAGGAGCACATATCTGAGGGAGCGCAATAAAGTCCAGGATTCACAGAGATCCGGAGCAGCAGATGACATCTATTTCCCCAGGATGTTGTACTACGACAGGCTGCACTTTCTGGCAGGCCAGACTGAACCCAGGTCATCCCTCTCCAGTCTTCCTTCCACGCTTCCTTCCCCCCCGGCTGAGGCTTCTGACGCCCAACCTGGGCCTTCCAGGCCACATGTGGAGGAGCCCAGATTGAGCCAGGTATAGCATTCCTCTAAATATTTCTGCTTGTCCAATCAATGATGTTAACTAGATGTTAGTTGGGAGTACTAATTAAGGATTGTGATTGATGATGCAAAACATTACAACTATGTCCCTTTTTCATACACAGGGAAGTCTCAGCCAGGAGGTGGCTGATCTGCAGGTCCCTCCACCCCCCCTGGAAACAGAAAGTGGCAGTAGGAGGAGTGCCTTAGAGGAGGCTGCTATCAGATTTTTTTGTAGGGCTACAGAGGTCCTGGGAGCACCACACACCAGGCAGGAGAACATTGCTGCACTCATAGCCTATAAAATGCAGAGGATGGAGGAGGGCCAAAAAGCCATGTGTGAGGCCCTCATATCAGAGGCTCTGGCGAAAGGTGTGAGGGGCCAAATTACACCTCACACACAGCTTTGGGATGGTCCTCCTCCTCCTCCTGCAGGTCCTACTCCTCCTCCAGGTCCTACTCCTCCTCCTGCCACATCTCCAACTGCACAGCCACAGCCCGGAAGGAAGTGTGAAAGGAAGACCAGACAGTGAGGACCCTGGATCCAGTCTGGTCGGCCAAAAGATGCAGCCTCTTGTGGTACCACAGCCTGGGGACACTGATGTCATCTGCTGCTATCCGGATCTCTGTGAATCCCGGACCAGACTGCCCTCCCTTACATATGGACTCCTCAGGCCACCAATTTTGAGGTTTAAGAATTGATGTCTGCCGTGGGGGTCCCAGGCTTCACTAATTTCTCCTGTTGATCCAGTGTTGCCTTCCTCTTTGTTTGGTTCTGAGCCCTTAATAAAGGATTTTTGTTTTGAATTATACTCTCCTATGTGTTTTACTTCAAAAATGATGGTTTGTTTGTGAGGATTCAGGTACATTTTTAATATACAATGTGAAATGAACAAGGGACACCAACAACAAAAAATCTCATGGAGATTAAATAATAAAAGATATCAATGGTGTTGGGGTAACTTGCCACACAAAACACACACAAAAATATTCTGGAGTAAAAATAAAAATAACATTGAACAAAGATCAGCCTTGGAAAAAATCCAAACATTAAAGAAAAAAAAAGGCTTAAAAAAAAAAATAAAAAACATAAAAAATATAAAACTGTCAGATGTGACAACTAATAACAATATATTGAGGGAATCCCACTAAAAAAACACAAATAAAACTTTGTGAGAAGTGTGTGTGAATATGAGCAGCAAAACTACTTAATTCTTGTCACATTATAAAGAAGAAGAGAGTGCGCTGTATTAAACCATTTTTTACATTGCAGCGTGACGAACGTGCTGTATCCATTGCGAACGCTAAGTTTACCAGAACGAGCTGTCCCGTGTCGGAATTTCTTCTGAGCATGCGTGGCACTTTGTGCGTCGGAACAGGCCACACACGGTCGGAATTGACGCGATCGGATTTTGTTGTCGGAAAATTTTATCTCCTGCTGTCCAACTTTGTGTGTCGGAAAATCCGATGGAAAATGTCCGATGGCGCCCACACACGATCGGAATTTCCAACAACACGCTCCGATCGGACAATGTCCATCGGAAAATCCGACCGTGTGTACGGGGCATAACAGGTCAATGATGTGTAGCTTAAAATACAACTAAAGGCTCTTGTATGTATAAAAAAGTACCAAATCCTGGTACTATGTGATGCATAAACAAAAACTCCCTTCGATTTTTCTGACTGAGTCAAATCCTCCTTCATGTATGTCCTACATGCTCCTCCCAGGCACTGCAGCTCACAGTGGAAGAGTTACAGCAACAGGTGCAGTACTGTCAGATCAGAAACAGGACTAGGTGTGGCCAGGTGCTGAATGGTTAGCTACAGGTTTGTAAATCAGCAGCGACAATGCTGGTAGCCATGCTCCCTACAACATGTTCTCACTTTAGCGCTACCAGATACAGCCTACATGGGAGTAACAACTCTACTATGAATTTAAAAGCAGCAAAGTATTGTTTCCACGCTATCACAAAAGCTATAATAGTTCTTATATGTGGTTGCAGCAATCACTATTTTTTTTTCTTTATTTTACCCGGTGATTCTGCTAGCAACACACTTCCCGTCCTAGGAAGACAAGCCTTAGGCCTTGCTTACACTTGTGGTAGGGGGCAAGAAAAATAGGTGCTTCTGATTACCACTTCTTTAAGTTTCTCTTAGTTTGGTAACCCTGTCTATAAAAGAACAACGTTATCACCCTGGGAACTGAAGTGTGTAAGGACTACAAAACAACTCCCCCTTCTTATCTTCATAACATTGGGGTGGTGTACTGCATTCAAAATAAGTGGACTGGGTAGAGCTGGGGTTTTAGTGCAGAGCAAGCAGAGAGTACAGAAAATAAATCTGTGACCCAACACTGCACACACACACAATTAGATAGATTTTGATTTGATAAATATTGATACATTAAGATTAAATAAATAGTGATTAGATAAATATTAAATGATATAAAAACCAATTAAATAAAATATTGATAAATTATGATTAGATAAATAGTGATTAGATAAATATTAGTTTAGATAAAAATTGGATACATAGATACATTTAGATCAATTATTAATTATGGGGTTGATTTACTAAAACTGGTGAGTGCAAAATCTGGTGCAGCTGTGCATGGTAGCCAATCAGCTTCTAACTTCAGCTTATTCAATTAAGCTTTGACAATAAAAAAAACTGGAAGCCGATTGCTTTCACAGCTGCACCAGATTTTGCACTCTCCAGTTTTAGTAAATCAACCCCATAGTGCCATATTGTGGCAGCTAACCCAAGATTAAATTTATTGAGAATTGTGAGAATCTACTGCCACACACTATATTCAACTCTTGTGTGAAGTAAATAAAAGACAGGCTTCAGCTCAAATCCCTGCCCATTGGTCATGCCCTCTGTCCTGTTTACTTACATTTGGCTTAATCATAGAGGTCCTCACCTCTACGATTAAGCCCAATGTGGGTGAAACATGTCAGAGTAGGAATAAGGTTTGACCTATAGGTGGGGATTTGAGCTGAATCTTGTCTTTCATTCACTTCACACCAGAGTGGAATACAGTGTGGTGATTCTTGGGTGCTATATTGTATCTTGGAGCAAGATGTGCTCTGTCTCTGCCAGCACCTGAATACAGTGTATGGAGTGTAAACTGAGCGGGAGACTGATACTGCAGGTTTGGAGCAATGCCAATCTCTTATGACAAATAGAACACTGTATAATCTGAAATAAGATTCATAGGTGTCCAAAATCAACACTCAAAATTTGGAAACAACTGGAATTGATGACATCCACGTGAGTTGATTAAAAATCCTGAGTTGTGCATCCAATGTGCATCTACACATCATCAGTAAGACCCTACACCTCTAGGGTTACAACTTACCAGAAGCATTGGCCTCCAGATTATAGATAGGTCATATAACACTTTTTCCAAGATATGATACCCAAAATTAAGTCTCACATAACCTCTGATATCAACAGTGGAGTCACTAGTGTTGGTGCCATAAAAAAATGGTGTGCCCCCCCCCCCCACCCGCTGTGGACATAATACAAGAGATGTTCAGAAACTGCTGAGAGGATACAAGAGATTTTCAGAGATTGGGGCCATAGCCTTACTCACAGTGGCGTGGGAGTCTCCAGCAGCCATGGATGGAAGGTGTGGAGGTCCGGTCTCTGGGACTTTGTGTGGTCATGCTCACAGTGGTGTGGGGGGAGTCTCCAGCAGCCATAGATGGATGGTGCAGGGCAGGGGTCCAGTCTCCTGGACTCCATGTCTATGCTGCTCACAGTGGCATGGTGGAGGAATGACAGACAGAAATCCAGTCTTCAAGTCGGGACTTGGAATGCGTGCCCACTGCCGTGCTGCTGCTGTGCCATTCATTCAAGCACGGCACCAGGCAGCGCTACAATGTCACTGACTCACTGTGCATGCCCCCCCTGACCGAAAATCGCAGAGAGTGACCGAAACCCAGCCGACACGTGCAGTTCCAAAGTTGTCCCAGAACCATATTTTTTCTGGATGGTTGGCATCCCTGGTGTCACTCCTCTGGCGGGTGTCACCCATTGCGACGTCACTGGATATCCAGCAAAGCAAGGACCACATTGTAAATTACTGCCTTTGTTAAAGAACATAAGAACAAATAAATTCAGTACTCACATTAAAAAAAGTGCATATGCTGCATCATTGCACAATGTCAGCTTGTGTGGTGTATAGTAATTAAGTGAGATCAAACCTAAAATCCTATAAGTAGTACACTGTTTAGAAAATTGCCTTGTACTTACCTGTTTAGTGGCCTGTTTACTGAAACTTTGCTCTGGAGCAGAACTTCTGACATCCAGTCTGATGGAAGAGTGCCCCCCCCCCCCCCGTGGGTCATTCTGATAAGCCCTACTGTATGTCACTATTGTGCAGGAGGAATCACAGTAGCCAGCCAGTGCACCCACTATTTGACACACCGGAGGAGCTAAATAGGAATGCTGTCAAGAGCCCTTCTACAGAGTGAAGTTTTCTCAAACTGGCCCCTGTACAGGTAAGTATAAAGATGATTTCTTCTGCTTATGAAATGTATTTTAATCCCTGAACAGAGTCACATTAAGTATTATTTACTTACCTAGTCCAGTGCTGTTAGCATATAGCAGGCACCCCTGGGTACCTGCATATCAAGTCCTGTTTCAGTTTACACCCAACTGCTTTGATGAGCATTTACCTCCTAGGTCAATATGTTGGGGGACTGTCTCTGCCCTTTTTTTTAATCTCATAAGCCTCACTGTTGGTACTTTACTGTGATAAAGTTTTTATTTCAGTGAGTAAGACCATATCATTGAACTAAATTGCAAAATTCTTAAAAAGATTTCACAAACTATTGAATTATTTTACAGTTTAATAACAGCTACTTTAAACAGCTTAATTCTGAACTATTCTCTCCCCATGGAATGAAATAGTCTACATTTCTAATTACTGGCTATTTTTAGCATTTTATCAGAAATGGGTTACAATATAACCGAGCATTTAGACACAATCTACAAAATAGCTAGAGACGCACATTAATGCTCCAGGGTAATTAGGCCTTCATAAAACTGCTGCAGATTTATACTACAATAAATACAATTAATTTGTAAAAGGCATCTTAACGATTAACATTTATTCCATATTAATAAGCAATAACTGCTTTTATGGTGGATTAAATGCTTATTTTGTGGCACTAAAATGTAACTGTAGCACCATTCTGGAAGCAACTTGCAAAAGGTTACAGAAGATTCTGCACCATTAAGGCATCTATAATTCTCATACTTTTAAAGTATAATGGCATGGATTTTACCACTTCTAATTGTGTTCCTGTAGAATGGTTAATTGTGTTTATTATTAATCTACATTGCAATTCTTAGTGAATTCTCATGGATTTCTGAGTCCAACCAAACCAGGGGTCTAGTCATGATTCAGTAGATTTTCTGATGACCAGTTTTTAGATACACAAGTGACAATGATACGCTTAAAGTACACCTAACATTAATCAAAATACTGTAACCTGGATACAGCACCAAAATCATCTTTTCATATGCCATGGAAACTCCAAAGCCCTCTAACATGAAAATACTGACTTTCTCTAGCTGTGTTGACAGTTGACTCACTCTATTCTGCCTCCTGAACCTCTCTGCTGTTACTATGAAGGTTGGCCTTGCTTGCCAGTAAAAGCTGTGGGAAGCAATGGATAAGATATTAACACCTTTAGGACCTGTGTCAATTGGCTTTAATAAACAAATATAGCATGCCTTTTGAAGTGTTTGTATCTGGATATTAGAGATCCCAAAGTGCTCATATACATATAAAAGTATGTGCAAGTACTTCTGTTTGTCTTCATTTTAAGTCTGTATTTGGTGTAGAGCAGTGGTTCTCAACCTCAGTCCTCAAGTAACCCCATTAGGTCATGTTTTCAGAATTTTCTTCGCTTTGCACAGGCAATTTAATTCAGTGTCAATGGTTTGGTATTTATGGTAATATTTAAATGATTACATATTCAGGTCTTGCGTTTCTGCCTAAAAGCAGGTTGTGTCTTGCTGTTCCTGTGTCTCCAATCTCGGTATGGCCCGGTATGGCTGACTGAAAACAATGCATTTTCTAAATGGCTGAGATTTTATTTATTTCCAGAGCTTTTTTTTGGACATTAGAAATCAAAATATATGTTGCCTTTTACATCAGAAGGTAGAGCTAAACATTATGGCATGGAAGCTTTTAAGAGCACAGTTCTGGCACTGGATGGCATAGGCGGCTTTTGACACTGACTGGTTGGTCTCTGTTAATACATGATGGTAGCCATACATACAGTATCAATAACAGTTTTCTGATCTTTGTTTAACTTGAAACATCTTAGTGAAATCCTTACACAACATATATCCTGCTGTACTGCACTAGCATGCTAGGTTAATTGGTTACATAATTGCTATTGATGTAGCTCACCTTTGTATGACCTTTATTTGAAGGAAATGTGTACTGCTTTTTATATATATATATATATATATATATATATATATATATATATATATATACACACACACACACACACACATATATATGTACAGATTGTTTGGAAAATATGCAAAATTGCATACACATCATACACATTTATTATTTCCATAGAAATAAAATATGTATGTGCATACTATATGAGGTGCTAGATTGGTGTCACCACATGTTAACACCTATTATTCTGAATTAAATCCCTGCACAGTTCTTTATTTCTGTACACTTTTAGAAAACGTTTGCAAAGCTTTGAATAAGAATGTAGTCCGTATATATAGCAGTACATGCTGAAGCTTGCCATCTGCATGATCCCTCTCTGGCTAGTCCCTACACTGCCATCAAAATGCCAAATACTTACAAACACATAGGGGGTCATTTACTATAACTCCAGGAAGTACTGGGCACTATGGCAAATAATAGAGCCAATTTTAGCCAAATGGAAACAAAACGGCGAATTTGCGCATGAAAATCAGCGATAGAAGTGGAGAACAAACGTTTGAAAGTTCTAAATTGCCGCTAATTAGCGCTTCCGCGTATATACAAATGCTAATTCTTATCAAGTTGTTATATAGCAGTGTACTGTAGCCATGATCCATGTATGTGAAAGAAACATTTTTATGTGAGATGTGCTCTACCTCGTGTGCATCTATTGATGTATGTTGCAAGTAGTATTCCTATTTCTTTCCTTCTTTTGCTAACTAATGCAGTTATGAATGATTATTACATAGTAATGTCTGCTATTCTGTAAAGTTACATGTATTAAACATTTAGGTTACCTATTTGTTGTATGTTGTTTTTTATTTTTTTATTTAGGTGACTATAAAGCGGTAATTATTTATATTCATTCTTTAATCATACTACACTATTATGCAGGTCTCATACTTAGCACAATGGCTTAGTAGTCTGCTCAGATGTCTCCACAGCACTCACGGTACAAGTTCAAATACCAGCCAACCTACCATCCCCCAGCTGTGTTTATTTTTTCAGTGCACAAGCGAATTAAAATGAACAAACAAAAAAATGTAATCTGCCCATTAGTTAGTGAGTGGTGTTTGGAATTTCACACCATAATAGTATTGAATACTTACATATCATTGCATGCATTTGAAGAGTTAATATAATCAGCCAAATTTAAAGTGCATTGGCTAATTGGCATTCACCTATTTGCAGCATATGCTGCTTTGGCTAATTGGCTAATAGTCATTTGCTTTTTTTTCACCAATTCAATCTTTTAGTATTTCTCTGTGGGATTTGAACCCATGAGTTCTTCAAGGTAGAAGTGCTGACTGCTAGCCTATTGGGTGTAGCACAGTCATACATAGAAAATACATTCACTAGTGTTTGATGTTTCTTCTCCCCAAGCTGTCTCTCCTGCTGCCACCATCTTCCCCCGCTGATGTGTTCTTCAGCGCAGCCGGTTACCCACTAATAAAAAAAAAAAGCCGCTCTTCTTGTGGCGGTCTTCTGTGGCCATCCGATAATGTCACCCGGAGAGTCCGCTCCATGGCTATGTAAGAGACGCCACACAGCGGGTGACAACACAGCAGAGGAAGACCACCATGGAAAAAGAGCAGCTTTTTTTTTATTAGCGGGTAACCAGCGGTGCGGAAGAAGACAGCAGATGGAGAACATGGCAGCGGCAGGAGAGACGGCTCTGGGAGAATACAGCTCGGGGAGAAGATGGAGGAGGGAGAGACAGCGTCTGGAGAAGATGGCCAAGGGAAGAAGACAGCTCGGAGCTATTTTACAATAAAGGACTTGTCAAAAACCGGCTATTGATTTTTTTTACATTTCACTACTTTTTTTGGTGAATGGGTAGGGGTAAAATGTACCCTATACCTATTCACATAGGGGGCAGGATCTGGGAGCCGACTTTTTAAAGGGGGCTTCCAGATTCTGATAAACCCCCTGCCTGCAGACCGACAACCACCGTCCAGGGTTGTCGGGAAGAGGCCCTTGTCCCCATCAACATGGGGAAAAGGTGCTTTGGGGCATGTGGCCTGGTAAGGTTCAGAAGGGGAGGGTGCTCACTCGTCCCCCCCTATCCTGACCTCCAGGCTGCATGCTCGGATAAGGGTCTGGTATGGATTTTGGGGGGCCCCACATCAAATTTATTTTACAATTTGGTGTGGGGTTCCCCTTAAAGTCCATACCGAAGGGCCTGGTATGTACTGGGGGGACCCTACGACATTTTTTTCCTTGAATTTTGGAATTCCATACCATAATATTATTGAATAAGTACATACCATTGCATGCATTTGAAGAGTTAAAATATGGAATAAAGCAAGCTGATGTGCTTTGGCTAATTATGCTTCTGAGTACAATGCACACTTCTAGGAGGTAATGCTGTCAGTGGGATTTGAATTCCCACTGGCTTGAACTTTTGGGGGCAGCAGGGTATACCGCTATGCTACAGAGCTGAGCACTTACCTACAGAGAAAATACATTTACTAATGTTTGATTCAATACAATAATGTTTTGCATTTCAGGCATTAATATTATAGTAACAACCATGCTCATGCCGATGTGCCGATGTGGCATTGGCTAATAGGCGTTCGCCTCTTTTCAGCATACGCTGCTGAGTACAATGCAAGCTTTTAGTAGGTGATACCATCTGTGTGATTTTCAGCCATTTGAGCACAATTATATTGAGAACATATTTTTACTAGTGTTTGATGGTGGGACTACTTTATATTCTAGGTATAAAATAGTACTCGGCACAGTGACTTAGGCACCTTTCATACTTGTGCGACCTGAAAGTTGCGACATTTTAATGCGACTTTAAGCAATGCCTGTGTAATCTTGAGGTCTATGGACGCAGGAGTCGCAGGGAAAGACACGCAACTTTCCCACGATTTTGCATCAGCAATTTTGCCGCAATTCCAGGGAATGCCTGTGTAAACTTGAGGTCTATGGACCTCAACTCGCATCAAAGTCAGACCAAAGTAGTACAGGGACTACGTTGAAGTCAGTGTTACTTGAAGTCGCACAGATATGAATGGTACACATTGAAAATCATGGGGTATGACTTGTCATACGACTCTGATGTCCAAAGTTGCACAAGTGTGACTCAGCCCGACTTTGTCAGCGATTTCGGAGACATCAGTGCACTTTCCTGCACAAATGTCTAGTGAAATCACATAGGTCCCAACTGTTCTCCTTTAAGAAGGTGTCCTATGCCTACCTACTTTTGCTAATAGGTGTCCCTTATACCCATCTCAAAAAGTTGGGAGGTAAGAAATCGCCCCCTGAAGTCGCCTAAAGTAGTGCAGGAACTACTTTTGGGAATTGTTGTGGCGTCGCACCAATTTGGACAGTTCCATTACCATCAATAGGCGCCGATTTTGCCTATAATTTGACATGTCAATTCAGACCTATGTGAACATGGGTGAAGTTGCATAGATATTAGAGCTGCACGGTTCTGGCCAAAATGAGAATCACAATTTTTTTGCTTAGAATAAAAAGATCACGATTCTCGTGACATAAAATCTTTCACATTATCCCACAAGAAATTGGGCTAACTTTTCTTTTTTTTTTTTAAATCATTAAAGTAATTTTTTCCAAAAAAAATTGCATTTGAAAGGCGCAAATACAGTGTGACATAAAATATTGTAACAACCACCATTTTATTCTCTAGGGTCTCTACTAAAAATATATATATAATGTTGGGGGGTTTTAAGTAATTTTCTAGCAAAAAAAAAATGATTTTAACCTGAAACCAACAAATGTCAGAAAAATGTTTAGTGTTTAAGTGGTTAAACTTTCCTCACTTACACAGAATTCTATTTAATTGACAAATTGTTACAAGGTTTCTAGTCAAGTTCACTGATAAAGAATGTTCTAATTCTTGGCAGACTTCCTGGTTTTTCGGCTGTGGCTTCAGAAGAGCAGAGAGAGTTCTTTGCAATAGCAAGAATCGTGAAACGCTTTTTTCAAGATCGTAAAGGGGAAAAAAATTACGATGACGATTAATCGTGCAGCTCTAATAAATATTAATGGAAATCAAGGGGGACAACTTTTCATGTGACTCTGAGGTCCAAAGCTCCATGAAAAGTCACCCAAGTGTGAAAGTAACCTAATGTGATTAATTGATAACACCTTTGAATAAGGCCCCATTTGCACTTGTGCGACCTTAAAATTGCACAGCTTTGTCATGACTTGAAGCAATGTCTGTGTAATCTTGTGGTGTATGGACCTCAAATTGCATCAGTCAAACCAAGGTAGTGCAGGGACGAATTTGCTACACTTTCAGGATGCACAAGTGACAATAGGGCCAAATTCAAAGGTGATATCCTTGAATCTCATTCACACTGCTGCGACCTGAAAGTCACACTATTTTGCTGCCACTTTGCCGCTGCAACTTGGCCCCAACTTCTGGGAATGCCTGTGTAATATTGTACCCGATATACCTCAAGTCACACCAAAGTAGTACAGGGACTACTTTGAAGTTGGTGCGACTTAGTAGCACAGATATGAATGGTTGTCATTGAGAATCATGGGGTACAACTTGCCATGCAACTCAGAGGTCCAAATTTGCTGGAAAATTCGCCCAGCTGTGAAACAAGTCATATATATTTTAATAAAATGATCTCTCATTTATACTTGCATAGTCCTTACTGATTTACATCAGCAGAACAAATGCAGGAATTGATGTGTGCACATGGGACGGAAGCAAATGTGTGGTGATGCCAAACAAATCAATGAACCCCACCCACACCAAATCTAACTATGACATCCACCCCTGCATTGATTAAGTACAAGTACATATCCTACACTTACCCGGCCAATGAGCAGCGCCTCCTCTCTGCTAAAGAGACCTCGCCATGTCCACCTAGATTGAGATCCTGACCAGCACAAGAACTTCCGGGTGCATACAATGACTAATTTCCAGGTCAGAAGGTGAAACCACACTTTTGATTGCAGCTGCGAATATTTGATCTCAACCATGATTAGTATCATTAGTATTTTTTTATTTTCAGATATACAAATCTGTATTTCTACATATATTTGAAGGTAAACTTAAGGGAGTTTGCTAAGAAATGGTGTCCCTAGGTTAGCAGCAGGTGAATTACAAAGGCAAAAGGCCCAGTTTGAGCCCTGGTTCACACTGACAGCAGGAGGAAAGCGTGCAGCTGAACTCCCACAATTTCATTCCTGCATGTCAGTCCCGACTGTGGGGGCAACATCAGAGACATCGTTGCAGGTTTCTGCACCAATATCAATACAAATCGCTCTAATTAGAACAGTGCAATTGCCACAGATTTGACATGTCAAATCACACCAATGTGAACCAGAGCTGACACATTCAAACACTGCCTATCCACCAGCTGAATTCATTACCTGCAATTCTCCACAGCTGTTAATGATAAAGGTGGAATCTTTATATATAACTTGCAGTTGTGCAGAAGCCTAGGTTTACATTGGAGCGATTGGTCATGCGATTTCAGAGATCAAATCGCGTGACTCTTGGCAATGGCACTGGCACTGTTCCAATTGATGCAACATTTTTTTTGTGGCACCGCATCAATTTGCTAAAGTAGTTCCTGCACTACTTTTGCCGATTTCAGGTGCGACTTCAATAGACATTTGTGTATGAAGCCACCTGAAATCACGCTGACCTTGCTACTTTGAAATCATGCTACTTCAAGTGAAGTAGCACAATTTCAAAGTAGCATGTGAACCAGGGCAAAGAGATTAGTTTTTTGGTGCACAAATACATATTGAAATAAAATATAAAAGAGATATTGCACTTTCCCAAAACCACCACCCACAAAAACTAAAGAAAGAAAAGTAGAAGGAAAAAAAAAAAAACCCAACACACCACAACAAGAGCTCAATGTACTTTATTTTACCAGCAGAAAAAAAATAAATTTACATTTACTAGCTTCAAAAAAATTTGGACAGGATATATGGTACTACATTTAGCAACGGAATTTTAAGGGCCCTGCTCATAGGAGCTTACAATCTAAAATTAGACAAAACCTTAGAGTGGACACAGCTTTAATTTCAGTGTATAACGGGCAACACATCACATTATTATCTGAAAGATTATAGAAACATACTTAACAGTCATTCTTACAAAGCATTCCAACATAATATTGCAAAAGACTTATTCAAAACACCCACCACCAGCCCACAATCCACACATACATACATTGGTGACCATGTTCTACTGGAAGCTGCATTTCGGTGTACACAATTAAACGAGATCAAAAACAGTAGGTCAGCAGATGCTTCCAAACGATGTTTGCATGATCAGACAGGAACAATACACACACAACATTGACAGCATGGCCACATAAACCCACTTTTGATTGAAAAAATGCACAAGAATTTCATCAAATCTCCCAATATCA
Source organism: Lithobates clamitans (assembly GCA_037952925.1). Taxonomy (NCBI): domain Eukaryota; kingdom Metazoa; phylum Chordata; class Amphibia; order Anura; family Ranidae; genus Lithobates; species Lithobates clamitans. The sequence continues at coordinate 19,283,556 of JBBGZY010000438.1, forward strand.
TTCCTTCTCCATCACAACAAAAAACCTGACCTTCTCAGGCCAAACGAACCCCCCTACTGCAGGCCTTTATATAAGAGAGGTTGTATTGTTAGCACACTGACACACCCAATAGAAGTACACGCCCACCAGTATCTTTCAATCTGTCTCTTCATGTATGTCTAAAGTGATTGCACCTGATGAGCAGGAACACATAATAGGATTTGCAACTGTGTTAGCCTTGGCTATGTGCATCAAATCTCCAACTACAGGACAAAGATCAAAGTCCATTTGCATCCACATAAACAAAGCAACAGTTTTCTAAGCATATGTACCTGTGCAGTGCAAACCCTAAAATTTGAAATGTCCAAGTCCCTGGGCATGATTAGTGCTAATAAACATTAACATCAGTCCCTGGCTGCAATGAGCTTCCAATATAAAGTCCAAAATTAACTTTCTTACATTAGAACCTATTTCGACAGGAGACAAATAAGATGCCAGCATGTCTTTAGATTGTGGTGAGAAACCCACACAGGGAGAACATATAAACTTCATCACAAGCATTAGCATGTTGGTGGAGGTGAACCAACATCCCAGGTGCTGCTAGACAGAACTGCTACCCACTTAGCCACCAGGGCAGACCCACACATGTTCTCTGCATCTCTGTGGTGTGAACTAGCCCTAAGTCCATAGCCATGCTCAGTGTCACAAGCAATATACAGTATATTGGCCTAAGTATTGGGATGCCTGCCTTTAAACACACATGAACTGTAATGGCATCCCAGTATTAGTATTGGGTTCAAAACTTATTTGGCCCACCCTTTGCAGCTATAACAGCTTCAACTCTTCTTGTCCACAAGGTTTAGGAGTGTGTCTATGGGAATGTTTGACCATTCTTCCAAGTGCATTTGTGAGGTCAGGCACTGAAGTTGGACAAGAAGGCCTGACCTACAGTCTCCTCTCTAATTTATCCCCAAGGTGTTCTGTTGTGTTGATGTCAGGACTCTGTGCAGGCCAGTCAAGTTCCTCCACCCCAAAATCACTCATCCATGTCTTTATGGACCTTGCTTTGTGCACTGGTCCAAATGATTTGGTGGAGGGGGATTATGGTGCGGGGTTGTTTTTCAGGGGTTGGGCTTGGCCTCTTAGTTTCAGATAAGGGAACTCTTAAGGCATCAGCATACCAAGACAATTTGGAGAATTTCATGCTCCCAACTTTGTGGGGACAGTTTGGGGAAAGCCCCTTCCTGTTCCAACATGACTGCACACCAGTACACAAAGCAAGGTCCATAAAGACATGGATGAGCAAGTTTGGGGTGGAGAAACTTGACTGGCCTGCACAGAGTCCTGGCCTCAACCCGATAGAACACCCTTTGGCTGAATTAGAGTAGAGACTGCAAGCCAGGCCTTCTCATCCAACATCAGTGCCTGGCCTCACAAATGCACTTCTGGAAGAATGATCAAACATTCCCATAGGCAGACTAAACCTTGTGGACAGCCTTCCCAGAAGCTGTTCTAGCTGCAAAGGGTGGGCCAAATCAAATTTTAACCCTACGGACTAAGACTGGGCTGCCATTAAAGTTCATGTGTGTGTAAAGGCAGGCGTCCCAATACTTTTGGCTATATAGTGTATCTGGAAAAGACTTACAATGGTGGTGGAACCCTCCTACAATTAGACATAGTTATAGGACCTGGGAAATGAGACAACTTCTCTACATGAAGTAACATGGTTGGGATTTGAACCCAGACCCTCAGAGATACTAAGCAGAAGTTCTAACCTCTAAGCCACAGAGCTGCCACGTGTGAGACCCTCCTACACATAAATACACATAAAAACACATAAATACTGCATTTCTATGGACATACAGGTGATGGAATTACATTACTCAAGAGTTATTCTACTTGATTTATTCTGTGATATTTGGTGTTTTTTTGTGGGTGAGAGTAGAATATTACCCTCAAATTTTTGGGAATTACATTTTGATTTCTGATGTTTGTACACATATCACATTTTTGGGCTCAAATTATGAATATTTGCAAATAATACAAAGCACAAAAAATTGTGATTCATTTTAAATTTTCATCAGCAATGGTATTGTTTGTGGATTGTAAAGACGCCTGTGTGAGTTTGGGGTAAAGATGGTTGTGAGATGAAGAAAAACAAGTGAAAGTGACAGAGAAAAATATATTTTACCAAAACATCAAAACATTCCACATTGTAGCATTCCTAAAATCAAAATATTTTAAGTAGAAGCAACAATGTTGCAAAGGAAAATGTATTTCACAGAAAGATACATTTCATCTCAACATTAAAAGGGTTTTTTTGTGAAAGTTAGAATTGTTCCATTAGAATCAGTGACTGAAACTTCATTTGGACTAAATTAGAGCAGATTTTAACTCCCAAAAAATGCTCTCTAATTAGCTCTCATTTTGGTATTTACTATACCTCCAGGTAAAAAAGACACTTGAGTTAAAATGAGAGTTATTTTCAGGTCTGAGCATGCTCAGTTGTGTTGGCACCTAGTTGTCCAAAACGGGGAATTTTTCACTTTTCAGACTTTTAAAGATATTTCAGTGTAGAAATCACTTTTTCACACAGTTTAAAAGCAGATAATCTTTAAATAATATACCGCATATTTCAGTACCATTTAGGCAATTATATCATGCTCTAAACATTATTTCCATGTGCAATTCTCTAGGTTTTAGCAGAGTAAGGGTTTGGGCTCTATTTAGTTTCAGGGAGCTATAGTAAATTCGATTTTGGGAGAATTTTCTCACCAGCGCTATAGTGAATACCGTTTTCGCGCGAATTACCGCTATCAGCGCTAATTCGCGCTAAATTGCCGCGAATTAGCGCTAAATTGCCGTGAATTCGCGCTAATTCGCGGCAATTTGCGCGAATTAGCGCCATAGCGCTATAGTAAATGACCCCCATAGTGTAATTAAAGTGTATATAATCCCTAAGAATTACACATTTAGCAGCCTCTTCACTCCCAAACCATAAAATTCACCTGATTTTCCACATAATCCTTCTGTGAAATACTTGCCTTGTCATGTACACTCTCCATGGGAAAATATAGGCTGTCCTGCTGATACACAGCATGCCTGCAAGTATAATTTTTGCAGGCAAAGTCTCAATGATAGTTGGCTGTGGGTTCTTGCCATCCATCACTCTAACAATGCAGACATTGAAACGCACAGTGAGTGGTCAGTAACCACTATAATTTTTTTTAAAAAAGGGTGATCTCCAAGACTTATTTGCAACAAAACAGTTAATATTATGCCATAATTCACCTACTGTACTTGGGTTTTTGACACTTGCATTCACTTCTACTTTATGTGAACATCCAGTGTCAATATATAAGAAAACTATAGTCAAGCCTAGACTATTATAGATCTATTTAAAAAAGCAGTGAATGTGACTTTCACAAAGACTTTCTGGTGGAGAATTGCCATTTAAAACACACAGACCTAAAGAGAGTTGACATGAAGAGAATGTTTTCAATATTTGCACAAGGATCTCGTGAGCCACAAAAGGATTGATGCCTTTAAAGTGAATACCAAAAACTAAATCAGCTGCACACACTAACCACGTTTCATACCGTGTATGTGACAAAATCAAATAAATAATTGTGTATGCGCTAAAGAGATGAACTAATAACGTGATATAAAAAATGAATCAAATCCAAATAAATAGATATATGCAATAGTGTCAAATCTATAAATCACATAAAAATATTCAATATTAAATGTTGTAAACAGTAATCAGTGCCATTCATCTGTGAAAAAAAGTGAATAGAATATATATATTAATATATCAACATGCAACATGCAAAGCGTGGAAAAGTGTTGATTGAAAAACATAGTGTCCAACAACTCAATAAAATCAATTCATAAAAAATGAAAGATAAAAAATAAAAATATAGTGCAGAAATTAGTGTCCAAAAGGATAGGCATTCCTCATGTTCTTCCTATATAGTGTGCAAATAACGACATGCTCCAGTGCCCTCCAGTGACCCCCAATTGCTGTTGCGCTCACCTCTGAGCGTGTGACACAGTGGTTAAACAGTGTCTAAACACGCAATAGAGCCACTCCTGGGCTCATATAGGATCTGTTGGGAATGATCTGCACCTTGCTCAGATAACCATCAGTGGCAACATGTATAGGAAAGAAGGAGACTCCATAGCGTAATAACATCATACGTAATACGTAATACGCTATGTATTCCTGAATACCACACTCTGAAAGGATGGTGCACTGACGCACCCAAACATTGTGAGTACCCTCCTGGAGGGAATTGGTTTTATATTGTTCAATAAATCCCTGACGTTATTACGCTATGGAGTCTCCTTCTTTCCTATACATGTTGCCACTGATGGTTATCTGAGCAAGGTGCAGATCATTCCCAGATCATTCCAAACATATACATTTGTTTGTGTGTTGTTCACGTAAGTATAATAAGAGAATTTACAGAGTGATGATAGCATGACGCTTGCACAACTCTTCTAAACTTAACCACTTCAGCCCTGGAAAAATTTACCCCCTTAATGACCAGAGCACTTTTTGTGATTCGGCACTGTGCCGCTTTAACTGACAATTGCGCGGTCGTGAGACGTTGTACCCAAACAGAATTGACGTCCTTTTTTTCCCACAAATAGATCTTTCTTTTGGTGATATTTGATCGCGTCTGTGGTTTTCATTTTTTGTACTAAAAACAAAAAAAGAGTGACAATTTTGAAAAAAATGCATTATTTTGTACTTTTTGCTATAATAAATATCTCAATTTTTTAATTAAAAAAAAGCAATTTTTTTTCAGTTTGGGCCGATATGTATTCTTCTACATATTTTTGGTAAAATATCGCATTAAGTGTATAATGATTGGTTTGCACAAACGTTATAGCGTCTACAAAATAGGGGATAGATTTATAGCATTTTTATTATTTTTTTTTTTTACTAGTAATGGCAGCGATCTGCGATTTTTATCATGACTGCGACATTATGGCGAACACATCAGACAATTTTGACACATTTTTGGGACCATTGCCATTAATACAGTGATCAGTGCTATAAAAATGCATTGATTACTGTAAAAATGTCACTGGCAGTGAAGGGGTTAACACTAGGGGGTGATCTAGGGGTTAACTGTGTTCCCTGGGAGGTGATTCTAACTGAAGGGGGAGGGGACTGACTAGAGGAAGTGCCAGATCATGGTTCCTAGCTAATAGGAACACACGATCTGTCACTCCTGTCAGAACAGAACAGGCAAGTGTGTGTTTACACACACTCGACCCTGTTCTGTGTCTCCTGGTCACGATCGCTCGTGGCCGGTAGTCATCGTGACCGTCGGCCACGAGCATCGGCACCCCCCCACTGGGCAGTGGGCGTGTGCACCTGCTATTCTGACCCCGCAAGCCGACGTATAGCTACGACGGCTTGCACAGGGGAGCCAACCTGCCGCAGTATAACTGCGGCGGTTGGTCGGGAAGCGGTTAATATACTTTGTAGTTCATGCTACTAATTAACAAAATTAACAAAAGAGAAGTAAGCCCCTTTGTTATTTTGGTGAGATCTGTTTTCTGTTCTGTGCTGTGTCAGTGACAGACACAGCACCGAGAGCAGTCCTCTGCCCATCCCTACCCCCTGCTCAGCTCAGATTGGGAGAGAGGTGAGGGGCTGTGAGAGAGGGATGTGAGCTGTCTGACAGCTCACACACTGTATGCCAGGTCCGATCTAGTGGCAGTCTGTGGCAGTCTATACTAAAAACAGATGCAATTCGTATGTTAATTTGGAGAAGACTGTGCACCAGTTTCTATTTCACTATAGAAAAAGGTATGTTTGGTGCAGATAGACTAGAATCTGTTAATTTATCATACACCACAAACACCAGCTTCATTATAATGGCACCAGAACTTTTTTGTAATTGAGTGGATTATATTAGTATATTATTGAGACATGAGATGCAACAGGGCTTTTTCTCAGTGCTGGTTTTTCTGAAAGTCAAAATTTGCATAATGTTGGTATCTGCCTTTAGGGACTGCTAGAGTGCAACATTTTAACAAGTGGAAAATATAAATTAACACATGTTGATGCTGTTTTATGCAATTTGCTCTGTAAATGGAAAGGTCAGTGACAGTGTACTTTGAATAAAAAGAAAACAAGAATGCTTTGCAGACACAGAAATTATTAGTGTCCACTTAAACATATGTAAACAATGAATATCTCTTGATTTGTCCCTATTGGTATGTTAAATACTGAAACATTGAAAAACTTTGTTACCTTAAATGGTGACTCCTCCCTTGATCTCTGTCAAAATTGATAGCACAACTATAAGACCATCCCTGCATGCCAAGGTTCTAGGTGTAGTCCTAGACTCTGAACTCTCCTTTAAGCCCCACGTCCAATCATTGTCCAAATCTTGCTGCCTCAACCTCTGCAACATCTCCAAAACATGCCCCTTTCTAACCAATGACACAACAGAGGTCTTAATTCACTTCCTGGTCATCTCTCGACTACTGCAACTCCCTTCTCATTGGCTTACCTCTACATAGTCTATCCCTCCTTCAATTCCATCATGCATGCTGCTGCCAGACTCATCCACCTTACCAACTGCTCAGCATCTGCTACAACTCTCTGTTAATCCATCCACTGCTTCCGCTCACCCAACAAATTAAATTCAAAATACTGACAACTACTTACAAAGCCATTCACAATTTAGCCCCTAGCTACATCACTAGCCTAGTCTCAAAATACCAACCTAATCATTCTCTTCATTCCTCTCAAGACCTCCTGCTCTCTAGATTCCTTGTCACCTCCTCCCATGCTCGCCTCCAGGAGTTTTCCAGAGCTTCTCCAAACCTATGGAACTCATTACCTCAATCTTTCCAATTATCTCCTACTCTATTAGCTTTTAGACAATCCCTGAAAATCCTTCTCTTCAGAGAAGCCTATCCTACCCACACCTAACAACTGTATGTTTATTTTCTTCATCAGCTCATCTCCCACAGTTATTACCTTTTGTTTCACTTGACCCTCCCTTCTAGATTGTGAGCTCTAAAAACCAGGACCCTCTAATTCCTCCTGTATTGAATTGTATTGTAACTGAACTGTCTGCCCCCATGTTGTAAAGAGCTGCGCAATCTGTTGGTGCTATTTAAATCCTGTATAATAATAATAACTTGCTTTTCTGGGAAAAAAAATAGCAAGTAAAGAAAAAATAATATAGCGTATAAAATTGCGACACAAGTCATATTGTAATTGAATGTTATTAAAAAATGACCTTTCCTTTTCAATCTGCAGCCACTATAATTTTCTGAAGATGCAATGCAATATGGCTTCCTGTTCTTTCGTGCTTCCTGCTTGTGTGATTGGTTCACCAATTTTCCCAGAAGTCTGCACTAAGATACAAGTCAGATTTCAGGCATTCCCTGCAAATAAATTTCTTTTTGGTGAGATGCTTTCAATAGGAAACCTTGGCTAAAGAGATGCAGGCCCAGCAGCTTTCCTCAGTAGAGCCCTGCAGGTGCACAGCTGATTGTTTGATGAAACCACTCCCATTAGATTAACTTTCCCACATGGATACAGAGAAACACACAGGTATTTCTTCACAATAACAAAAGGTAGGAATCTGCAACAAAGTTTGTTAAAATCCTAGTAATGTACATAGATCACCCAGGGGAGGGGTGTTTTTTTCTCAACAAAAGTGGAGTTATGCTTTCAAGTGATATTAAAGGCAATTTTTTTTTAATAACAAACATGGTATACTTATACACTTACCTGCTCTGTGCAGTGGGTTTGAACAGATCAGCCCTGATCCTCCTCTTCTCTGGTTCCCCGGTGCTCCTGGCCCCTCCCTCCTGCCGAGTGCCCCCAAGCAGCTTGCTATGGGGACATCTAAACATGCTGGCTCCTGAGCCGTTAGTCTGTGCGTTCATTCACACCCAGGGTTGTGGCTCAGCCCTGCCCCCTCTCTTTCCTAATTGGCTCACGAGCTGTGATGCACAGCAGAGAGAGCAAATGGCCCCCACTGCTTTCTCAGCCAATGGGGAGGGAGAGTCCCCGGAGAGCTGAGGCTCTCATACACATTGTTGGATCGCAATGGGGCTTGGGTAAGTTTTCAGGGGGGGGCTGCTGCACACAGAAGGTTTTTTATCTTAATGTATAGAACGCATGAAGGTAAAAAACCTTCTGCCTTTTATAACCACTTTAAGCTCTCCAATATTATGGAGAAGAAGAGAGGATTGGAGATGTTCAGTAGTCTTGTCCTAGGGTGATGACTCTGGTCCTCCATAGCTACAGTACGGTGAGTAAGCAATCTCACTCTAGGGAAAGAAGTGTGTTACTGGCAGGATAACCAGGTGAACAGAAAGAAAAAAAAAACCCCAAAAAACAAATGCAACCATCACATCTAAGACTGTAAAGTTGAAATGTATCAATTGTCTGTTCTCTGCTCTTGGGTTTAGATATATTTTAGGCCTTTATACTTGTGGTTGGGGGGAAGGAAGGGGCAGTGAAAACATGAGACTGAGCTGCATTTTCACCCCCCCTCCCCAACCACAAGTAATAAGGCCTAAAACGTAACTAAACTCAAGAACAGACAACTGATACAGCTTCCCAGCCTTAGGCCCCTTTCCCACTAGTGCCATTTAACTGCACTGGAACGTACATTTCCAGTGTGACAATAATGCAAGAGAAATTATTTCCCATGAAAGCCTATCTACCCACTCCCATCAATGTGCTGCATTGGTGGTGTGTTGTAAAAAGTCCTGCAAGCAGCATCCTTTGTATGCTGATTTTCAAGCACATCAAAAACGCAGCTACCATAGAAATGAATGGCAACACAATAAACATGCTGCTAAAATGCATCAAAACCGCACTACATTGCGTTATAAAGCAATGAAAACTGTCCCCTGGAATCCTGATGCTGCAAAATAGGATGCATCCACTATCTCCTGTTACTTCTCCTCTTGAGCATACATTTCAAAGCCATCACAACTATAACAATCATCAAAAATGAAAACTCCATTTCAGCAGAAATGACAGCACACCAGCACACATCTCTCTCTACTCATAACCCACAAAATGGAGACAGGAAATTATGTAATAAATATTACATGCATCAAAAAAGCATTAAAAACACTATGGGGGTCATTTACTATAACTCCAGGAAGTACTGGGCACTATGGCAATTAATAGAGCCAATTTTAGCCAAATGGAAACAAAACGGCGAATTTGCGCATGAAAATCAGCGATATAAGTGGAGAACAAACGTTTGAAAGTTCTAAATTGCCGCTAATTAGCGCTTCCGCGTATATACAAATGCCAATTCTTATCAAGTTGTTATATAGCAGTGTACTGTAGCCATGATCCATGTATGTGAAAGAAACATTTTTATGTGAGATGTGCTCTACCTTGTGTGCATCTATTGATGTATGTTGCAATTAGTATTCCTATTTCTTTCCTTCTTTTGCTAACTAATGCAGTTATGAATGATTATTACATAGTAATGTCTGCTATTCTGTAAAGTTACATGTATTAAACATTTAGGTTACCTATTTGTTGTATGTTGTTTTTTATTTTTTAATTTAGGTGACTATAAAGCGGTAATTATTTATTTTCATTCTTTAATCATACTACACTATTATGTAGTTCTCATACTTAGCACAATGGCTTAATAGTCTGCTCAGATGTCTCCACAGCACTCACGGTACAAGTTCAAATACCAGCCAACCTACCATCCCCCAGCTGTGTTTATTTTTTCAGTGCACAAGCGAATTAAAATGAACAAACAAAAAAATGTAATCTGCCCATTAGTTAGTGTGTGGTGTTTGGAATTTCACACCATAATAGTATTGAATACTTACATATCATTGCATGCATTTGAAGAGTTAATATAATCAGCCAAATTTAAAGTGCATTGGCTAATTGGCATTCACCTATTTTCAGCATATGCTACTTTGGCTAATTGGCTAATAGTCATTTGCTTTTTTTTTCACTAATTCAATCTTTTAGTATTTCTCTGTGGGATTTGAACCCATGAGTTCTTCAAGGTAGAAGTGCTGACTGCTAGCCTATTGGGTGTAGCACAGTCATAAATAGAAAATACATAGAAAATACATTCACTAGTGTTTGATGTTTCTTCTCCCCGAGCTGTCTCTCCTGCTGCCACCATCTTCCCCGCTGATGTGTTCTTCAGCACAGCCGGTTACCCACTAATAAAAAAAAAAGCCGCTCTTCTTGTGGTGGTCTTCTGTGGCCATCCGATAATGTCACCCGGAGAGTCCGCTCCATGGCTATGTAAGAGACGCCACACAGCGGGTGACAACACAGCAGAGGAAGATCACCATGGAAAAAGAGCAGCTTTTTTTTATTAGCGGGTAACCAGCGGTGCGGAAGAAGACAGAAGATTGAGAACATGGCAGCGGCAGGAGAGACGGCTCTGGGAGAATACAGCTCGGGGAGAAGATGGAGGAGGGAGAGACAGCGTCTGGAGAAGATGGCCAAGGGAAGAAGACAGCTCGGAGCTATTTTACAATGAAGGACTTGTCAAAAACCGGCTATTGATTTTTTTTACATTTCACTGCTTTTTTTGGTGAATGGGTAGGGGTAAAATGTACCCTATACCTATTCACATAGGGGGCAGGATCTGGGAGCCGACTTTTTAAAGGGGGCTTCCAGATTCTGATAAACCCCCTGCCTGCAGACCGACAACCACCGACCAGGGTTGTCGGGAAGAGGCCCTTGTCCCCATCAACATGCTTTGGGGCATGTGGCTTGGTAAGGTTCAGAAGGGGAGGGTGCTCACTCGTCCCCCCCTATCCTGACCTCCAGGCTGCATGCTCGGATAAGGGTCTGGTATGGATTTTGGGGGGCCCCACATCAAATTTATTTTACAATTTGGTGTGGGGTTCCCCTTAAAGTCCATACCGAAGGGCCTGGTATGTACTGGGGGGACCCTACGACATTTTTTTCCTTGAATTTTGGAATTCCATACCATAATATTATTGAATAAGTACATACCATTGCATGCATTTGAAGAGTTAAAATATGGAATAAAGCAAGCTGATGTGCTTTGGCTAATTATGCTTCTGAGTACAATGCACACTTCTAGGAGGTAATGCTGTCAGTGGGATTTGAGTTCATGGCTTGAACTTTTGGGGGCAGCAGGGTATACCGCTATGCTACAGAGCTGAGCACTTACCTACAGAGAAAATACATTTACTAATGTTTGATTCAATACAAGAATGTTTTGCATTTCAGGCATTAATATTATAGTAACAACCATGCTCATGCCGATGTGCCGATGTGGCATTGGCTAATAGGCGTTCGCCTCTTTTCAGCATACGCTGCTGAGTACAATGCAAGCTTTCAGTAGGTGATACCATCTGTGTGATTTTCAGCCATTTGAGCACAATTATATTGAGAACATATGTTTACTAGTGTTTGATGGTGGGACTACTTTATATTCTAGGTATAAAATAGTACTCAGCACAGTGACTTAGGCACCTTTCACACTTGTGCAACCTGAAAGTTGCGAGATTTTAATGCGACTTTAAGCAATGCCTGTGTAATCTTGAGGTCTATGGACGCAGGAGTCGCAGGGAAAGACACGCAACTTTCCCATGATTTTGCATCAGCAATTTTGCCGCAATTCCAGGGAATGCCTGTGTAAACTTGAGGTCTATGGACCTCAACTCGCATCAAAGTCAGACCAAAGTAGTACAGGGACTACGTTGAAGTCAGTGTTACTTGAAGTGGCACAGATATGAATGGTACACATTGAAAATCATGGGGTATGACTTGTCATACGACTCTGATGTCCAAAGTTGCACAAGTGTGACACAGCCTGACTTTGTCAGCGATTTCAGAGACATCAGTGCACTTTCCTGCACAAATGGCTAGTGAAATCACATAGGTCCCAACTGTTCTCCTTTAAGAAGGTGTCCTATGCCTACCTACTTTTGCTAATAGGTGTCCCTTATACCCATCTCAAAAAGTTGGGAGGTAAGAAATCGCCCCCTGAAGTCGCCCAAAGTAGTGCAGGAACTACTTTTGGGAATTGTTGTGGCGTCGCACCAATTTGGACAGTTCCATTGCCATCAATAGGCGCTGATTTGGCCTACAATTTGACATGTCAATTCAGACCTATGTGAACATGGGTGAAGTTGCATAGATATTAGAGCTGCACGGTTCTGGCCAAAATGAGAATCACAATTTTTTTGCTTAGAATAAAAAGATCACGATTCTCGTGACATAAAATCTTTCACATTATCCCACAAGAAATTGGGCTAACTTTTCTTTTCTTTTTTTTAAATCATTAAAGTAATTTTTTCCAAAAAAAATTGCATTTGAAAGGCGCAAATACAGTGTGACATAAAATATTGTAACAACCACCATTTTATTCTCTAGAGTCTCTACTAAAAATATATATATAATGTTGGGGGGTTTTAAGTAATTTTCTAGCAAAAAAAAAATGATTTTAACCTGAAACCAACAAATGTCAGAAAAATGTTTAGTGTTTAAGTGGTTAAACTTTCCTCACTTACACAGAATTCTATTTAATTGACAAATTGTTACAAGGTTTCTAGTCAAGTTCACTGATAAAGAATGTTCTAATTCTTGGCAGACTTCCTGTTTTTTCGGCTGTGGCTTCAGAAGAGCAGAGAGAGTTCTTTGCAATAGCAAGAATCGTGAAACGCTTTTTTCAAGATCATAAAGGGGAAAAAAATTACGATGACGATTAATCGTGCAGCTCCAATAAATATTAATGGAAATCAAGGGGGACAACTTTTCATGTGACTCTGAGGTCCAAAGCTCCATGAAAAGTCACCCAAGTGTGAAAGTAACCTAATGCGATTAATTGATAACACCTTTGAATAAGGCCCCATTTGCACAGCTTTGTCATGACTTGAAGCAATGTCTGTGTAATCTTGTGGTGTATGGACCTCAAATTGCATCAGTCAAACCAAGGTAGTGCAGGGACGAATTTGTTACACTTTCAGGATGCACAAGTGACAATAGGGCCAAATTCAAAAGGTGTTATCCTTAAATCTCATTCACACTGCTGCGACCTGAAAGTCACACTATTTTGCTGCCACTTTGCCGCTGCAACTTGGCCCCAACTTCTGGGAATGCCTGTGTAATATTGTACCCGATATACCTCAAGTCACACCAAAGTAGTACAGGGACTACTTTGAAGTTGGTGCGACTTAAAGTAGCACAGATATGAATGGTTGTCATTGAGAATCATGGGGTACAACTTGCCATGCAACTCAGAGGTCCAAATTTGCTGGAAAATTCGCCCAGCTGTGAAACAAGTCATATATATTTTAATAAAAGGAGCTCTCATTTATACTTGCATAGTCCTTACTGATTTACATCAGCAGAACAAATGCAGGAAGTGATGTGTGCACATGGGACGGAAGCAAATGTGTGGTGATGCCAAACAAATCAATGAACCCCACCCTCACCAAATCTAACTATGACATCCACCCCCGCATTGATTAAGTACAAGTACATATCCTACACTTACCCGGCCAATGAGCAGCGCCTCCTCTCTGCTAAAGAGACCTCGCCATGTCCACCTAAATTGAGATCCTGACCAGCACAAGAACTTCCGGGTGCATACAATGACTAATTTCCAGGTCAGAAGGTGAAACCACATTGCAGCTGCGAATATTTGATCTCAACCATGATTAGTATTTTTTTATTTTCAGATATGCAAATCTGTATTTCTACATATATTTGAAGGTAAACTTAAGGGAGTTTGCTAAGAAATGGTGTCCCTGGGTTAGCAGCAGGTGAATTACAAAGGCAAAAGGCCCAGTTTGAGCCCTGGTTCACACTGACAGCAGGAGGAAAGCGTTCAGCTGAACTCCCACAATTTCATTCCTGCATGTCAGTCCCGACTGTGGGGGCAACATCAGAGACATCGTTGCAGGTTTCTGCACCAATATCAATACAAATCGCACTAATTAGAACAGTGCAATTGCCACAGATTTGACATGTCAAATCACACCAATGTGAACCAAAGCTGACAGATTCAAACACTGCCTATCCACCAGCTGAATTCATTACCTGCAATTCTCCACAGCTGTTATATATAAAGATTCCACCTTTATCATTAACTTGCAGTTGTGCAGAAGCCTAGGTTTACATTGGAGCGATTGGTCATGCGATTTGAGAGATCAAATCGCGTGACTATTGGCAATGGCACTGTTCCAATTGATGCAACATTTTTTTTGTGGCACCGCATCAATTTGCTAAAGTAGTTCCTGCACTATTTTTGCCGATTTCAGGTGCGACTTCAATAGACATTTGTGTATGAAGCCACCTGAAATCACGCTGACCTTGCTACTTTGAAATCATGCTACTTCAAGTGAAGTAGCACAATTTCAAAGTAGCATGTGAACCAGGGCAAAGAGATTAGTTTTTTGGTGCACAAATACATATTGAAATAAAATATAAAAGAGATATTGCACTTTCCCAAAACCACCACCCACAAAAACTAAAGAAAGAAAAGTAGAAGGAAAAAAAAAAAAACCCGACACCACAACAAGAGCTCAATGTTCTTTTATTTTACCAGCAGAAAAAAAATAAATTTACATTTACTAGCTTCAAAAAAATTTGGACAGGATATATGGTACTACATTTAGCAACGGAATTTTAAGGGCCCTGCTCATAGGAGCTTACAATCTAAAATTAGACAAAACCTTAGAGTGGACACAGCTTTAATTTCAGTGTATAACGGGCAACACATCACATTATTATCTGAAAGATTATAGAAACATACTTAACAGTCATTCTTACAAAGCATTCCAACATAATATTGCAAAAGACTTATTCAAAACACCCACCACCAGCCCACAATCCACACATACATACATTGGTGACCATGTTCTACTGGAAGCTGCATTTCGGTGTACACAATTAAACGAGATCAAAAATAGTAGGTCAGCAGATGCTTCCAAACGATGTTTGCATGATCAGACAGGAACAATACACACACAACATTGACAGCATGGCCACATAAACCCACTTTTGATTGAAAAAATGCACAAGAATTTCATCAAATCTCCCAATATCATTCCTTCTCCATCACAACAAAAAACCTGACCTTCTCAGGCCAAACGAACCCCCCTACTGCAGGCCTTTATATAAGAGAGGTTGTATTGTTAGCACACTGACACACCCAATAGAAGTACACGCCCACCAGTATCTTTCAATCTGTCTCTTCATGTATGTCTAAAGTGATTGCACCTGATGAGCAGGAACACATAATAGTATTCGCAACTGTGTTAGCCTTGGCTATGTGCATCAAATCTCCAACTACGGGACAAAGATCAAAGTCCATTTGCATCCACATAAACAAAGCAAAAGTTTTCTAAGGATATATACCTGTGCAGTGTAAACCCTAAAATTTGAAATGTCCAAGTCCCTGGGCATGATTAGTGCTAATAAACATTAATATCAGTCCCTGGCTGCAATGAGCTTCCAATATAAAGTCCAAAATTAACTTTCTTACATTAGAACCTATTTCGACAGGAGACAAATAAGATGCCAGCATGTCTTTATATTGTGGTGAGAAACCCACACAGGGAGAACATATAAACTTCAACACAAGCATTAGCATGTTGGTGGAAGTGAACCAACATCCCAGGTGCTGCTAGACAGAACTGCTACCCACTTAGCCACCAGGGCAGACCCACACATGTTCTCTGCATCTCTGTGGTGTGAACCAGCCCTAAGTCCATAGCCATGCTCAGTGTCACAAGCAATATACAGTATATTGGCGTAAGTATTGGGATGCCTGCCTTTAAACACACATGAACTGTAATGGCATCCCAGTATTAGTATTGGGTTCAAAACTCATTTGGCCTACCCTTTGCAGCTATAACAGCTTCAACTCTTCTTGTCCACAAGGTTTAGGAGTGTGTCTATGGGAATGTTTGACCATTCTTCCAAGTGCATTTGTGAGGTCAGGCACTGAAGTTGGACAAGAAGGCCTGACCTACAGT
Organism: Lithobates clamitans; assembly: GCA_037952925.1. Classification (NCBI taxonomy): domain Eukaryota; kingdom Metazoa; phylum Chordata; class Amphibia; order Anura; family Ranidae; genus Lithobates; species Lithobates clamitans. The sequence goes on from JBBGZY010000438.1 coordinate 19,299,546, forward strand.
CTCCTCTCTAATTTATCCCCAAGGTGTTCTGTTGTGTTGACGTCAGGACTCTGTGCAGGCCAGTCAAGTTCCTCCACCCCAAAATCACTCATCCATGTCTTTATGGACCTTGCTTTGTGCACTGGTCCAAATGATTTGGTGGAGGGGGATTATGGTGCGGGGTTGTTTTTCAGGGGTTGGGCTTGGCCTCTTAGTTTCAGATAAGGGAACTCTTAAGGCGTCAGCATACCAAGACAATTTGGACAATTTCATGCTCCCAACTTTGTGGGGACAGTTTGGGGAAAGCCCCTTCCTGTTCCAACATGACTGCACACCAGTACACAAAGCAAGGTCCATAAAGACATGGATGAGCAAGTTTGGGGTGGAGAAACTTGACTGGCCTGCACAGAGTCCTGGCCTCAACCCGATAGAACACCCTTTGGCTGAATTAGAGTAGAGACTGCAAGCCAGGCCTTCTCATCCAACATCAGTGCCTGGCCTCACAAATGCACTTCTGGAAGAATGATCAAACATTCCCATAGGCAGACTAAACCTTGTGGACAGCCTTCCAAGAAGCTGTTCTAGCTGCAAAGGGTGGGCCAAATCAAATTTTAACCCTACGGACTAAGACTGGGCTGCCATTAAAGTTCATGTGTGTGTAAAGGCAGGCGTCCCAATACTTTTGGCTATATAGTGTATCTGGAAAAGACTTACAATGGTGGTGGAACCCTCCTACACATAACTACTACAATTAGACATAGTTATAGGACCTGGGAAATGAGACAACTTCTCTACATGAAGTAACATGGTTGGGATTTGAACCCAGACCCTCAGAGATGACTAAGCAGAAGTTCTAACCTCTAAGCCACAGAGCCGCCACGTGTGAGACCCTCCTACACATAACTACACATAAATACACATAAAAACACATATATACTGCATTTCTATGGACATACAGGTGATGGAATTACATTACTCAAGAGTTATTCTTCTTGATTTATTCTGTGATATTTGGTGTTTTTTTGTGGGTGAGAGTAGAATATTACCCTCAAATTTTTGGGAATGACATTTTGATTTCTGATGTTGGTACACATATCACATTTTTGGGCTCAAATTATGAATATTTGCAAATAATACAAAGCACAAAAAATTGTGATTCATTTTACATTTTCATCAGCAATGGTATTGTTTGTGGATTGTAAAGACACCTGTGTGAGTTTGGGGTAAAGATGGTTGTGAGATGAAGAGTAACAAGTGAAAGTGACAGAGAAAAATATATTTTACCAAAACATCAAAACATTCCACATTGTAGCATTCTTAAAATCAAAATATTTTAAGTAGAAGCAACAATGTTGCAAAGGAAAATGTATTTCACAGAAAGATACATTTCATCTCAACATTAAAAGGTTTTTTTTGTAAAAGTTAGAATTGTTCCATTAGAATCAGTGACTGAAACTTCATTTGGACTAAATTAGAGCAGATTTTAACTCCCAAAAAATGCTCTCTAATTAGCTCTCATTTTGGTATTTACTATACCTCCAGGTAAAAAAGACACTTGAGTTAAAATGAGAGTTATTTTCAGGTCTGAGCATGCTCAGTTGTGTTGGCACCTAGTTGTCCAAAACGGGGAATTTTTCACTTTTCAGACTTTTAAAGATATTTCAGTGTAGAAATCACTTTTTCACACAGTTTAAAAGCAGATAATCTTTAAATAATATACCGCATATTTCAGTACCATTTAGGCAATTATATCATGCTCTAAAAATTATTTCCATGTGCAATTCTCTAGGTTTTAGCAGAGTAAGGGTTTGGGCTCTATTTAGTTTCAGAGAGCTATAGTAAATTCGATTTTGGGAGAATTTTCTCACCAGCGCTATAGTAAATACCGTTTTAGCGCGAATTACCGCTATTAGCGCTAATTCGCGCTAAATTGCCGCGAATTAGCGCTAATTCGCTGCAATTTGCGCGAATTAGCGCCATAGCGCTATAGTAAATGACCCCCTATATGTCCTGCTAGAATGCTAGAAATGCGCTAATAGTGTTTAAATGTGTTTAAAAAAACACATACAGCATTAGGATGCACTGCAGTATGAAACAACATGCACTGCAGTGTAAACGGGCCCTTAGATGTTATGGCTGCATTCGTTTTCTTTTTTCCTTGACAGTGGTCAGTAGTCAGGGGTTTACATACACAGTGGCCATGATTCTACTATCATGCTTGGTGGGCGGTACTGTCGACCGAAATGGCCAGCGCTGCAACCATATACAATGCACATGATGGTTGTGTGGAATTTTAGGGGTTCAAACAGGCAGTGAGGAGGTGACATAACACTCCCTGTCAAGTGCCTTCTAAAAAAAAATGAACTGTGGATCACTCTTCAGAGAGCAACCCAAGTATAGCCCTTAAGGCTACTGTAATTCTTTAAAACATTTTTACTCAACCACCGGAGTTATTATTATAATTTAATCATCTGGTATCTATCTGGTGTGGATATATCATTATATTAAGCTGTCATGTGTATTAACACTTTAAATAGCAACAGTAAAGCCAGTAAGTCAGTGAGCAACACTATAAAAAGGTTGTTGGATGTAACGTTCAAAGCAGCACAGTTGTAAATACCTTTCATAGTCTGAGATAACAATATCATTTTCGAAGGCATCAAGTAGAGTATAGTTGCTGCCTTTTCTTTTGAGAATATATATTGTCTATTAAATGCTCAGTAACAAATAAAGGCATATCAAGTGGTAAATAGATAGTCTATAGGTAGTCTATACCTTGAGGCATGAAAAAACACAACATTGAGCAGTTACAGAAGAGTGCAGTGAAGAGTCACAAGGAGTTAAGATCAGTTTTATAGTGTCATCAGATCAGAATAAATAAGACTATACAATCTCCCAATTTGGCAATAGGAGATAAATATTTCTGAAGGCAGTGAAGCACAGCGAGGAAACTACATCAGTTTACAGGCTTCCTAACAACCCAAAGAAAACAAATTTGTGTCTCTAGCATCATTATGGAATCAATCTACATGCTGTTACTCCTTTCATACTCCTAACTAATCATTTGACACCAAGAGCATCTTTCAAATGGCTGCAACTTCTTGCAATCAAATTAGAAAAGCATTCCCTAAACTGAAATTAGCTCATTATGAAATCGTTAGTGCTCTGAGGGATGATGGCAGTAACTAAGATGAAGATGTTGACAATCTTTCCTAAAGTAACATATGTGTTTCATATCTGGGACCACTTACTGTGTTTTTTTCTTTGCACTTCTAGCTACAGTTTATTACGGAATAAATGAATATGTATTCACCTCGTGCTTGTTCTTTAAAAGTAATTTCCACTTTGAAAAATAACAGCCTGTTCACTGTGTCTTGGGGTAGACCGATTCATATACAAATTTTGTTTAGTAGCAAAAGTTCATGCATCAGGGCATATGTCAGGCTGGCTACCATCCACTAAGGGTCCTTTCACAGGTCCTTTAGCAGACTCTGCTTTGCTCAGCGGGGGATCACTCACTGATCCCCGCTGAGCAGGCGAATGACAGGTCCATACCTTCTCATTCAGCAGAGCGGAGACGGACAGAGTCCTGCCCTCCCCTATGGGGATATTGGGTGAAGACAGACCGCCTTTCCGTTTTCACCCGATCTTATCAGATCTGATCCTAAAGAGGAATGAAAAATAAGGTCACCATCCATCTGGATTTGGCGGACAGGATCGGATCGGAGAGTGGCGGATGTCAGCGGACATGTCACTGCTGACATCCGCTGCTTCATAGGGGTGAATGGAGTGTCCGATCAGGTCCACCTGAAAAACTGACAGGCAGACCTGATCGGACCACCCATGTGAAAGGACCTTTACTGCATTTGGCATTTCTTCTGGTGAAAACCAACATTTTAAAGTCGTCCCCAGAACAAGAGGTAAGGGGGAATCTTCTTATCAGTAGGCCTGTCATGAAAACAACTGTCTTAGTGGGGGAATTCTCTTCATTTTGAGAAAGATTTCTCTAACGCCATGTTGTGTCATTGGTATAGGTATAATAAGTGACAGTAAAAATCCCCCACTGGTACAGAAACAGAAAAAAAAAAACATTCCATGGGTTTTAGCCATTTCATACTGTAAAAAAAAAAATAAAATAAAATTGTCAATCAATACAGTGGGGTTGATTTACTAAAACTGGAGCGTGCAAAATCTGATGCATATTCTAACTTCAGCTTATTCAATTAAGCTTTGACAAAAAATCTGGAAGCTGATTGGTTTCTATGCAGAGCTGCACCAGATTTATTCTCTCCAGTTTTAGTATATCAACCCCACAATTTTGAAGTTTAGTTAAAAAAACATTTTTTTTTCTATCGTTTTAGTTACATTACTAACTTTAATGAAGTATGGCCCATGATTTGTAGGCTGCTGGATCCTGTAAAAAGTTTCACTGCAAGGCTGCCCTGTCCTCTTCCTAATGCTGAACTTCTGACACTGTGGGGGTTAAAGCAGTAGTAAAGTCTCCGTAGACTCCCTGGCGGTTTTCCCGAGTGTGGCTCGGGGTTAAAAATCAGGACCATTAGCGGTAACCCCGAGCCACACTCGGGATTACATCGCAGGATCCTGGTGTGGCATTACTTACCTTGTCCCCGGGATCCGGCGATGTCCCCCGCAGTGTCCGCGGGCTCCGTCATCTGCCCGAAGCCTCTCTGTGCCAGGCTCCGTTCCCTGCGAGCGTCGCGATGCACGGGGGCGGAGCCTGGTGGCAAATTCAAAAAAATGTCAAAATCATAACACATACAGTACTGTAATCTTACAGATTACAGTATTGTATGAAATAATTTCACATCCCTTTTGTCCCCAGTGCTTTGGCCAATGCCCTGCATGCAGTTTTATATGATATATACTGTTCTTTCTGCCTGGAAACTGGAGATTGTCCATAGCAACCAAAAAGTGTCCCTTTACGTCAAAAGTGGCTTTAGACCAGATAGAAAACAGCGATAGTAAATTAGAACACTTGCAGAATTGAGCGATAGTGAATTGTGGGGAAATTTATTTTTTTATTATTTATATTTATTTTTTTTAATTATTTATTTTTATTTATTATATTATAATTTATGTTTTTGTGTTTCAAACTTTATCATACCCGGGATATCTACTAGACTCTTGTTTGGACAGATTTAAGTGTGTTATTGTTAAGAATTACAGACCTACAATATAAAACGCCAAATTTCCATGCAAAATAATGGTACCGCTTTCAGCACCTAAAATCCGAAATAATCATACCGCCAGGGAGGTTAAGAAAGTAAAAAAAACAGTGGCCCTTTACATGTTTAAGTCATAATGTGCCAGCATGCACCGCATACTAGTACATTATGAGAGACTTTCCTGCTAATGGAGCCCTCCAGCTCTGGGCTGTCACCGCTACCCTGGTCCCCGACTCTTCCATATTAACCCAGTCTTCCTTCCGGATTCTAAATCTTCAGCCACTTCAATGCCCTGGCCGCAGTGACATCACTCCTGCTCATGTGCATGGGAATTACTGCACATGCGTGGCTCAGACCGCATTACTGCTGACAGGCAGAGGGGACATTTATGACAGAAGCGACCTCTAGGGTCTCCTCTATAAAAACCCTGCCTTTCAGCTGATTTTGTCATTCTCGAGTTTACTACCACTTTGACAGCTTTGGGTCTCTGAACTGCGCTAAAGATGGCTCGACAGGTATATGCCCCCTCCTGCCCACCCCTCCACTTTAAAAAGTTCTTTCACTAATTACACTGCCTATAATGAGATCTGTGAATTGAGAACAGAATCCTGTGACTCGCCAGACTCTTCCCCATTCACAGATCATTTTACAGGCAGTGTAATCTGTGAAAGAATATTTCTCAAGAGAGAGATAGGTCAGGAGGAGCGTGTCTCTGTCAGATCATCTTTAGTGCAGCTGATCCCGGAGACCAAAAGCTGTTAACCTCCACAGTGCTGGCAGTTCAGCAGCAGGAAGAAGAGGTGACAGCTCTGCAGTTAAAGTGTTACTAAACCCAGGACCCTGCATTCACTATATCTGGCCTCCCACAGTACACCGAACATGGAAGTGCAATTATTTTAGTAAAAATAAACTGCTAAATACTTTTTTTTCGACCGGCAGTATATAGCAGTCTTGTGACTTCTATCTGTGTCCAGTCGAGCACTGGTTAAAGCTGGTAGGAAGAGTTTTCAATCTCCCATGACTGTCCTATGAGGCTGCATGACTCCTGACCCTCTGTCTGGACAGTGCTGATTGGCCCTGTGCCTATCACATGCACCCTCACAAAAAAAATAATAAAAACCCTCTAGCAATACACACAGAACTGAGCATGTGCAGAGTGCCCCCCTAAGGCTCTATACTATCCAGCAATGGATTGGGGACAGTAAAGGAAGTAGAGGATCAGAGAAAACAGGATCAAACAGCCTTTTTGCAGAGAATTAACCCCTTAAGTTCCACAGTGAGTATAACAAGCATGCTTTACTGCATATACTGATGGATTTTACTGTTGTGGATTTAGTAACACTTTAAAGAATTTACACAATCCAGCTGCATGCACATCATGGGACATACTTCTTTACAGGTAAATAATGTAACTAAAGATGTAGATAAAAACTTTTTTTGGCTAAACTTCAATTTTAACTTCAAAGTTTTGTGGATCATTTTACTTCTTAACTACTTGCCGACCAGCCGCCGTCATTTTACTGCGGAAGGTCAGCACGATCCCACGAACCATCGTAGCTATACGTCAGCTCGCGGGATCGGGATAGCAGGCACGATGACTTTGATGACTGCCGGCCATGAGCGATCACGAGCACAAGGGACAGAACATGGAAATGTGTGTGTAAACGTACAAATCCCTGTTCTGTTCTGTTCTGAGAGGAGTGACAAATTGTGTGTTCCTATTAGCTAGGAACCACGATCCATCACTTCCTCTAGTCAGTCCCCTCCCCCTTCAGTTAGAATCACCTCCCAGGGAACACAGTTAACCCCTTGATCCCCCCTAGTGTTAACCCCTTTCCTGCCAGTGACATTTTTACAGTAATCAGTGCATTTTTATAGCACTTATCGCTGTATAAATGCCAATGGTCCCAAAATGGTGTCAGAAGTGTCCAATGTGTCTGCCATAATGTCGCAGTCCCGATAAAAATTGCAGATCGCCGCCATTAGTAGTAAAAAAACAATAATAATAAAAATGCTATAAATCTATCCCCTATTTTGTAGACACTATGACTTTTGCGCAAACCAATCAATATACGCTTATTGCAATTTTTTTTACCAAAAATATGAAGAAGAATATATATTGGCCTAAACTGAGAGAAAATGTGCTTTTTTTAAAAAAAAATGGGGGTATTTATTATAGCAAAAAATACAAAATATTGTTTTTTTTTCAAAATTGTCACTCATTTTTTGTTTATAGCGCAAAAAAGAAAAACCGCAGAGGCGATCGAATACCACTAAAAGAAAGCTCTATTTGTGGGAAATAAAGGACGTCAATTTTGTTTGGGTGCAGTGTCACACAACTGCACAATTGTCAGTTAAAGCGACGCAGTACTGAATTTCAAAAAATGGCCCGGTCATTCAGCAGCCAAATCTTCCGGGCCTGAAGTGATTAAAAAATAATGTAATGCTTCAATGCTATGAGTAAAAGGGGCACAACAGCATTTGCTCTATTATTCTTTAGCACTAAACAATATTGTTAAACAAGTTAAATAATAAAAAGAAAGGAAGTTTTAGGGCCCCCCAGGTGGGTTAAGCCATAAAGTGCTAGTATGCACAGCATATTAGTACATTACAGTAGACTTACTTGTCAAATGGTGCCCTCCAGCTATGCAGTGGGATCGATCCAGCGGGCCCTCATCGCCTCCATCTTCACCCAGTCTTCCCCCCAGGTTCCGTACCTTCGGCCATTTGATAAGCTGCAATGATGTCACTCCTGCGCATGTGCATGGTAGTCGCATCACTGCGGCACGGATTGAGGCCGTAAATGTTCGCTGAGGTAGTGTGCATGGCAGCTGAAAGGCAGGAAGATGCATTTATGGTAGAAGAAACCGATAGGGTCTCTTCTGTCATAAATACCCTGCCTGTCAGCAAATTTTGAAAAAAATTACTTTACTTTTACTTTAAATAATAAAGCACTTGGTACAGACAATCATCTTCAGGGGACTCAAACTGGCGGACCTTCAGCTGTTGTGGAACTACAAGTATCATAATGCCTCGGCCTATGGGAATCATGCTTGTAGATTTCAGCCTTGCAATCCCTCATGGGAATTGTAGTTCTGCAACAGCTGGAGGGCCACCAGTTTGAGACCCATGGTCACAAATCTATTTAAAAATGATAAAAAAATATCAAATGTTTTAAACAAGGAGAAAGGGATACAATTATTATCCTGCTCTAACAGATATTGGAACAATATTCTACTGCTTCCCAGGCGATGTCATAAAAAAAAATTAAAAAAATAAAACGCAAAAGCCACAGGATTCATGAAACTAACAGCAGACTCCCCTGAGAGATTATGGATTTCATTGGTCTGACCTGGCAAGTCCTTTTAGAGCAATGTCTGTAAAATGTGAAGGTCCTATGAATAGATAAGGTGAAAGAAAACAAAAGAGTCAGGATGGCTGGAGTTTGGAGGAGTGTGGGAACACCTGAAGTGTTACAGAACTTGCAAATTGAAATGAGGCTATTTTAGATCTATCCTTCTTAGGTCTAATAACTGCTGGTGTCTTTGCTTCTACAGCATTTTCTGTGAAGACACAGTAGCAAAAAGGGAATGTTGATGACTGAAGAGCAGCTTATTTTTTCATTTGATTTACACTACATTCACCTTTGTTACAAATGAAGAGGTGACAAGTGTTGGATCAGATGCTAAAGCTGTGCAAGGCTTAAAACAAATGTTGAGGATTAGTAGCATGTAGGCAGGTAGCCTACTGTCTATTTAGTTAGCAGTCGGATGCCCAAGTCAGGGGAAAAGATGTTTGTGGGATGGTTGTACTTTTTTTTTGTTTTGGCCTTTTTCTCTTTTTGAACTTGTGACAATTTGAAAGAGACTATGTCGGCATAAAATCTCCTTTTTTCACTGTGCACATCCACAAGTCCCCTTTTTATGGTGCATGTTAAGGCCACTTAAAAGATATGTGAGGATTCTAATTTTTAAAAAAACAAAAAACAAACATGTCATACTTACCTCCTCTGTGCAGTTGGTCTTGCACAGAGTGGCCCCAATCCTCCTCTTCTGGAGTCCCTCAGCGGTGCTCCTGGCTCCTCCTCTTCTCAAGTGCCCCGTTGGAGAGCCGCTCTCCCTCAGGGCACTCATGCGGGCAGTGCTCCGTGTCCTGCTTCTGCGTCCATTGACACAGGCAGCAGGACTCGGCCCCGCCCCCGGCTCATTTGGTTTGATTGACAGCAGTAGAAGAGAATGGCTGCTCTGCTATTAATCTATCCAATCAGGACCGGAGACACCGTCTGGAGCTGGTGTGCTTATCCCCATCGCTGGAAATACCTGGTTCAGGTCAGTAAAAGGGGGGCTCTGGGGGGCCGCTGCATCACAGGAGGTTTTTCACCTTAATGCATAGAATGCATTAAGGTGAAAAACCTTGAGGGTTTACAACCCCTTTAATGTAACCTTATTCTCCCAGGTTGACATCACTTCCCTATTATTTAAGGAATAACTGTACATTCATTTTAAAAAATGCCATTCTGCTCCTGGGAGATAGGTTGTTCATACAATTCAATGAAGAGCAGGTTCCCAGCACTAAACAATATCTTGTTCGACGCAAAGATGGATGGAAGCGCAAGGTCAGGTTGTGCTGCTGAATGCAGGATTGACCTTCAAAAAGGTAACACCTCATAAAAATATTTTTTTAATGGGCTGCAACAACAAGAACAAATGTACTCTATACATTTTTACTTTTAAATATACCTGGCATGTTGGTAAATTGAAGCGTTAGTGTTATTAAACAGTGAGGGGTTTATTTATAAAAGTTTTCACACTTTCACTCAAGCGCCACACTTTTTTCCAAATGTAATTAAATGGGAAGATATGTGAATCTTGGGTGAAAGTTATGTAAATCTTATATGACAGCTAATTCTGTGACTTTGTAACCCCCCCCCCCCCAACTCTTCACAAAATAATTTATATAACATGGCTGTGTGTATATAATGATGATCTTAGCAAATGTCTGCAATATAACAAAGAGTGAAAAATTTAAGGGGGTCTGAATACTTTCTGTCCCCACTATATATATATATATATATATATATATATATATATATATACATATACACAGTGGGGACGGAAAGTATTCAGACCCCCTTAAATTTTTCACTCTTTGTTATATTGCAGCCATTTGCTAAAATCATTTAAGTTCATTTTTTCCCTCATTAATGTACACACAGCACCCCATATTGACAGAAAAACACAGAATTGTTGACATTTTTGCAGATTTATTAAAACAGAAAAACTGAAATATCACATGGTCCTAAGTTTTCAGACCCTTTGCTGTGACACTCATATATTTAACTCAGGTGCTGTCCATTTCTTCTGATCATCCTTGAGATGGTTCTACACCTTCATTCGAGTCCAGCTGTGTTTGATTATACTGATTGGACTTGATTAGGAAAGCCACACACCTGTCTATATAAGACCTTACAGCTCACAGTGCATGTCAGAGCACATGAGAATCATGAGGTCAAAGGAACTGCCTGAAGAGCTCAGAGACAGAATTGTGGCAAGGCACAGATCTTGACTTAAACCCAATTGAGCATCTCTGGAGAGACCTAAAAATGGCTGTCCACCAACGTTTACCATCCAACCTGACAGAACTGGAGAGGATCTGCAAGGAGGAATGGCAGAGGATTCCCAAATCCAGGTGTGAAAAACTTGTTGCATCTTTCCCATATTTAACTCAGGTTCATATATTTAACTCATGCTCAGTTCATGTCAGAGCACATGAGAATCATGAGGTCAAAGGAACTGCCTGAAGAGCTCAGAGACAGAATTGTGGCAAGGCACAGATCTGGCCAAGGTTACAAAAAATATCTGCTGCACTTAAGGTTCCTAAGAGTACAGTGGCCTCCATAAACCTTAAATGGAAGACATTTGGGACGACCAGAACCCTTCCTAGAGCTGCCCGTCTGGCCAAACTGAGCTATTGGGGGAGAAGAGCCTTGGTGAGAGAAGTAAAGAAGAACCCAAAGATCACTGTGGCTGAGCTCCAGAGATGCAGTCGGGAGATGATGGGAGAAAGTTGTAGAAAGTCAACCATCACTGCAGCCTCCACCAGTCGGGGCTTTATGGCAGAGTGGCCTGACGGAAGCCTCTCCTCAGTGCAAGACACATGAAAGCCCGCATGGAGTTTGCTAAAAAAACAACTGAAGGACTCCAAGATGGTGAGAAATAAGATTCTTTGGTCTGATGAGTCCAAGATAGAACTTTTTGGCCTTAATTCTAAGCGGTATGTGTGGAAAAAACCGGGCACTGCTCATCACCTGTCCAATACAGTCCCAACAGTGAAGCATGGTGGTGGCAGCATCATGCTGTGGTGGTGTTTTTTAGCTGCAGGGACAGGACGACTGGTTGCAATCGAGGGAAAGATGAATGCGGCCAAGTAGAGGGATACCCTGGACGAAAACCTTCTCCAGAGTGCTCAGGACCTCAAACTGGGCCGAAGTTTTACCTTCCAACAAGAAAATGACCCTAAGCACACAGTTAAAATAACGAAGAATTGGCTTCACAACAACTCCGTGACTGTTCTTGAATGGCCCAGCTAGAGCCCTGACTTAAACCCAATTGAGCATCTCTGGAGAGACCTAAAAATGGCTGTCCACCAACGTTTACCATCCAACTGGACAGAACTGGAGAGGATCTGCAAGGAGGAATGGCAGAGGATCCCCAAATCCAGGTGTGAAAAACTTGTTGCATCTTTCCCAAAAAGACTAATGGCTGTATTAGATCAAAAGGGTGCTTCTACTAAATACTGAGCAAAGGGTATGAATACTTAGGGCCATGTGATATTTCAGTTTTTCTTTTTTAATAAATCTGCAAAAATGTCAACAATTCTGTGTTTTTCTGTCAATATGGGGTGCTGAGGAAAAAAAATGAACTTAAATGATCTTAGCAAATGTCTGCAATATAACAAAGAGTGAAAAATTTAAGGGGGTCTGAATACTTTCTGTCCCCACTATATATATATATATATATATATATATATATATATATATATATATATATATATATATATATCTCACAAAAGTGAGTACACCCCTCACATTTTTGTAAATATTTTATTATATCTTTTCATGTGACAACACTGAAGAAATGACACTTTGCTACAATGTAAAGTAGTGAGTGTACAGCTTGTATAACAGTGTAAGTTTGCTGTTCTCTCAAAATACCTCAACATACAGCCATTAATATCTAAACCGCTGGTTTGATCTCTCATTAGGATCAAATGTTAACCACTTCCAGATTGCCGCACGCCGATGTACGTCCCTATTTTGAAGGAGGATATCGTTGTTATGGCAGCAGCTAGCTGCCATAACCCCGGTATCCCCGTGTTCGGCCGGCAGTCCGCTACAAGATAAAATTGGTCTCTGCGGCGTATTCGCCGCAAGATCACTTTTATCGGCGGCGGGAGAGGGGCATCCCCCCGGCCGTGATCCGGTGCCCTCCACCGCTTACTGGAGCCGTTGGCAGCAGCAGAGGCGATCGGGTCTATTCCCTAGCTGTGCATGGAGACAAGTGAGGGGAAGATGGCCCCCACCCATCTCCATGACACTGCAGGGTGGAAGTGAAGTCAAAACGTCACTTCCGCCCATAGCTCCTAAAGGGCCATTTTATTTATTTTATTTTTTTAAATGACAAAAATTTTTTTTTCTTTTATTGCATTTTAGTGTAAATATGAGATCTGAGGTCTTTTTGACCCCAGATCTCATATTCAAGAGGTCCTGTCATGCTTTTTTTCTATTACAAGGGATGTTTACATTCCTTGTAATAGAAATAAAAGCGACACACATTTTTTTTTAAAACAGTGTAAAAATAAAAGGTAAAATAAATAAGAAAAAAATTTTTTTTAAACCTGCCCCGTCCCGCCGAGCTCGCGTGCAGAAGCGAATGCATACATGAGTAGCGCCCGCATATGAAAACAGTGTTCAAACCATGTGAGGTATGTGAGGTATCACCGCGATTGGTAGAGCGAGAGCAATCTAGCCCTAGACCTCCTCTGTAATGCAAAACATGCATACGTGAATTTTTTAAATGTCGCCTATGGAGATTTTTAAGGGTAAAAGTTTGTCGCCATTCCACGAGCGGGCGCAATTTTGAAGCATGACATGTTGGGTATCAATTTACTCAGCATAACATTATCTTTTACAATATAAAAAAAATTGGGCGAAATTTACTGTCGTCTTATTTTTTAATTCAAAAAGTGTATTTTTTCAAAAAAAGACCTCTAAGAACGCTGCGCAAATACGGTGTGACAGAAAGTATTGCAATGACCGCAATTTTATTCTCTAGGGTGTTAGAAAAAAAAGTAGAATGTTTGGGTGTTCTAAGTAATTTTCTAGGAAAAAAACTGTTTTTAATTTGTAAACACCACATCTAAAAAAGAGGCCCGGTCTTAAAGTGGTTAAACAGGACGGCCTGGGTTTCTCTTTCTAGAATTGTCAGAATTGATTAGGGATGGGCTGTCTGTTCGAGTCGAACATGAGTTTGATTCGAACAGCAGCTGTTCGATCATTTGACGAAGATCGAACATTATGAGCCGTTCGCGATAAATTTGAGCGGCATGTCACGGTCCATAATGCACTGCATCATCGCAGTGCATTGCTGGCTGATGATTGGCCAAGCATGCACTATGACCCACATGCTTTGGCCAATCACAGGGCCGTCAGCGAAGAGAGCCATAATTGGCCAAAGGCAGGGTGCCTTTGGCCAATTATGGCTCAGAGGGTTAAGTCCACATCCCACACTACTGTATATAAGGCCGCCTGCACGTTGGCAATGTGTAGTGTGTTGGTGGCGTTGTTAAGAGAGAGACAGAGAGAGACAGAGAGAGAGAGACAGAGAGAGGCAGAGAGAGTGTAATTTCATTTAGTCATTTATATATATAATTTAGTCATTTACTATATATATATAGTCTAGCCAAGCCTATACCTGACTGTAGGCCATACCTGGTGTACTGTTCTTAGTAAACTTCAGGCGTGTACAGTATGTCTTCTAATTGTACAGTATGTCTGGGAGGCCACCAAGGAGATGCTCACAGGCCACTAAAAGAGGGCAAGCAGGCTCTGTGTCTACAGCCAACAGTGCTGGTCATGGACAAGGTGCATCCTCAGCACGTGGCTGGGGGCACGCTTGTCCTTTTTTTGACAGCTGGCCGTGTTGAGGCACAACATGCAAAAGAGTTGGTAGAGTGGATGACCAAGCCGTCCTCATTCTCCTCATCCTCTTACACCCAGGCTCAGGATACTTTGTCTGCCAATGCAGCTGCCAAAGCAGCCTCTTCCATTGGCAGGATGCCCTCCAGGGGCCAGCTTAAGGGCAGGCAACCGACTGCATCACACCGCAGAGCTCCGCATATGCAGGGTGCTGCTGACTCCACGCGTTTTTCCAAAAGTTCTTTGGTGTGGGCCTTTTTTGAGAAGTGTACAGCAGATCGCACCGTTGCTGTTTGCAACATATGTCTAAAGCGTATCAGGCGTGGCCAAAACAGCAGCCACTTGGGCACCACATGCTTGACCAGACATATGTCGAGCTCCCATGCAGTCCATTGGCAACAGTACTTAAAAGACCCACTAAACCCGCTAAACCAGCGAAAGAAATTCGGACCCAGCCATCCTGAATGATAGTTTGGCTAAATTGCTAGCACTGTTGTCTTTTCAGCTGGTAGATTCTGCCCCCTTTCGAGAATTTGTGGAATGTACGGTACCTCAGTGGCAGGTTACCAAATGCTAATTTTTTTCTCGGAAGGCTCTCTACCAACATGTGGAGGGCAATGCCTTGGCTTCGTTGGACAGGGCGGTCAGCAGTAAGGTGCATATTACCACTGACTCATGGTCCAGCAGGCATGGACAGGGACGTTTCCTTTCTTTCACGGCGCACTGGGTAACCCTGCTGGCAGCTGGAAAGGATGCAGGACAGGGTGCAGTATTGTTGGAGCTTGTTCCGCTACCACGCCTCCAAAATGCTGGTAGTGGTGATTCTGCCACACCTCTCTCCTCCACCCTCTCCTCTTCTTCTTCCTCTATTGCCTCTTCCTGTGCAGATTTGTCCTTGGAACCAGCGGTGCTCCGTAGGCGTTCTAGGGGCCACGCAAGCACTCAGGCAAAAAGATGCTATGCGGTGCTTGAGTTGGTCTACTTAGGGGACAGGATCCACACTGGGGCAGAGATTCTGTCATCTCTGCAGGGGCAGGCTCAGAGGTGGTTGACGCCACATCAGCTTTAGCCAGGAATGGTGGTTTGCGACAATGGCACCAACCTCCTCTCCGCCCTCCGACAGGGACACTTCACCCATGTCCCCTGTTTGGCTCACATCCTTAATTTGGTGGTGCAGCGGTTCTTGTGCAGGTACCCGGGCTTACATGATCCCCTGAGGCAGGCCAGGAACATCTGTGGGCATTTACGCCGGTCATATAATGCCAATGCTCGGCTGGCTGACCTCCAAAAGGAATGCAACCTGCCCAAGAACCGCCTTATCTGTGACATGCCCACCAGGAGGAACTCACGTTGGCAATGCTGCAGCAGCTGCACACACAGCAGAGGGCCTGTGCGAGTATGGCACCAGGACAGGGTCAGGGGAGCTTGGCTTTTTTTGCCACGCCAGTGGCTCATGATCAAGGATGCATGCACTCTCCTGTCACCATTTGAGGAAGCCACGAGGATGGTGAGCAGTGACTGTGCATGCATCAGTGATACTGTCCCTCTTGTCTTCTGTTGGAGCACACGCTGCATGGAATAATGGACAGGGCACTTGAGGCAGAACAGAGGGAGGAAGAGGAGGACTTCCTTACCTCTCAAGGCCCCCTTTATCCAGATAGTATTCCTGCAGGCCTGCCTATCACACAGGAAGAGGAGGAGGAGGATTGTGTCAGCATGTAGGTGGAGCCTGGCACTCAGCATCAGCAGCAGTCTTCAAGGGATCGTTTTCAGTCCTCAGAAACCCATGGACTTGTACACGGCTGGAAGGAGGTGGCTGCAGATCAGGTTGTCCTTAGTGACCCAGAGCAGTCCGGACCGAATGCCTCAGCAAACCTACACTGCATGGCCTCCCTGATCCTGCAAAGGCTGTGAAAGGACCCTCGGATTCATGGTATTAAGGAGAGGGATCAGTACTGGCTGGTAACCCTTCTTGATCCACGTTACAAGGGTAAGGTGGCAGAACTTATCCAGCCATCGCAGAGGGAGCAGAGGATGAAACATCTTCGGGAGGCCTTGCAGAAAAGTTTGTGCAATGCGTTTCCAGAGCCTGGGAGGTTACAATATCGTTGTACTCATGGACAAGGTGTTGCTGAGACTTCGGTCAGTCACAAAAGGAGCGGTGGAGAAGGTGGCTGTCTGACCGATGCATTCAGACAATTTTTTAGTCCGCAGCCCCAAGGTCTGATCGGTTCCAGCAACCATTGCCAGCATCTGTTGTACATGGTGCAGGAATACCTAGGGGCAAGATCAGACTTGGAGACCTTTCCAACCTTTCCAACCGGTTCTGGGCACCACCACCAGTGGCTAAGGCCCAATTTTTCTGCCCCTGCTTAACAGGGGCGTGTAATTACAATTTTTGATCAAATATTTAACAGCAGGGCTCGTTCCTGTGCTCAACAAGAGTATCTGTGAGGGGGCTGCAGTGTTGTGGCACCACCACCACTGCCTAAGGCCCAATTTTTATGCCCCTGTTTAACAGGGGCATGTAATTACAATTTTTGATCTAATATTTCACAGCAGGGCCTGTTCCTATGCTCAACAAAAGTATCTGTGAGGCTTTACAGTGTTGTGCCACCACCACCGCCTAAGGCCTAAGGCCCAATTTTTCTGCCCCTGTTTAACAGGGGCATGTAATTACAATTCTTGATATAATATTTCACAGCAGGGCCCGTTCCAGCGCCCACCAAGAGTAACTGTGAGGGCTTACAGTCTTCTTGCACCACCAACACCTAAGGCCCAATTTTCCACAGAGTGTATAGGGCAGGCCGTATAGTATATACAGGCGGTCCCCTATTTTCAAAAATCCAACTTACAAACGACTCCTACTCACAAATGGAGGGAGACAACAGGAAGTGAGAGGAAATCTACCCCTAGAAAGGGAAATTCTTTCCTGTAAGAGTTAATATGGGAAAAAGGTGTCTCCTCTACGGATTTATCACCAATCCTTGTTTCCCTTAAAAACAAATTTTCAAAATCCAATTGTCATTGGGACAGAAAGTGAGGTGAAATATTCTGAACAGAGGCACAGACAGCAAATGTTACAGGGGTGATAAACCTTCCCTATGTTTTCCAAAAAGCTTTAAAATAGATTTTTTGGCTGGAGCTACACTTACAAAATGTACCTGTTCCAAATTACAAACAGATTCTACATAAGAACAAACCTACAGTCCCTGTCTTGTTTGCACCGCCTGTATACTGCTGTTCAGAGTATATAGGGAAAGGCAGACGCGCTGACGTCATCGTTCCTTTCTCACTGCGAACGGGTGCATGCAGGCCGGCTGCTATACAATACATGCTGTTTATTCGTTACATCTATGTAAGTGTGCTACTTTTATTTTTGCTTATTAACCACTTGACAACTGGGCACTTAAACCCCCTTCCTAACCAGAGCAATTTTCAGCTTTTGGTGCTCTCACATTTTGAATGACAATTACTCAGCCAAGCAACACTGTATCTATATGAAATTTTTGTCCTTTTTTTCACACAAATTGAGCTTTCTTTTGGTGGTATTTAATCACCGCTGGGTTCTTTATTTTTTGCGCCGTAAAAGAAAAAAGACCGAAAAATCTGTAAAAAAATGCATTTTTCTTCATTTCTGTTATAATATTTTGCAAATTAGTAATTTTTCTTCATATATTTTGGCCAAAATTTATACCGCTACATATCTTTGGTAAAATTAACCCAAATCGGTGGATATTATTTGGTCTTTGTGAAAGTTATAGAGTCCAAAAGCTATGGTGCGAATATTTGAAAATTGATCACACCTGAAGTACTGACGACCTATCTAATTTCTTGAGACCCTAACATTCCAGAAAAGTACAAATACCCCCCAAATGATACCTTTTTGGAAAGAAGACATTCCAAGGTATTTAAAAAGATGCATGGTGAGTTTTTTGAAGTTGTCATTTTTTCCCACAATTCTTTGCAAAATCAAGGTTTTTTTTTTACTTTTTTTTTTCCCACAAAATTGTCATATTAGCAGGTTATTTCTCACACACCACATATGCATACCACAAATTACACCTCAAAACACATTCTGCTATTACTCCCGAGTACGGCGATACCATATGTGTGAGACTTTTACACAGCGTGGCCACATACAGAGGCCCAACATGCAGGGGAGCACCTTCAGGCGTTCTGGAGCTCCCAGGCCAATTCTGACATTTCTCTCCTACATGTAAAAATCATCATTTATTTGCTAGAAAATTACATAGAACCCCAAAAAATTATATATGTTTTTTTACCAAAGACCCTAGAGAATACAATGGCGGTCGTTGCAACTTTTTATCTCGCACGGTATTTGCGCAGCAATTTTTTAAAATGCGTTTTTTTGGGGAAAAAAACTGTTTTGTGCTTTACAAAAACCATAACAGTAAAGTTAGCCTAATGTTTTTGCATAATGTGAAAGATGAAGTTATACTGAGTAAATAGATACCCAACATGTCACCTTTCAAAATTGCACGCGCTTGTGGAATGGCGCCAAACTTTGCTACTCAAAAATCCCCATAGGCAACGCTTTAAAATTTTTTACTGGTTACATGTTTTGAGTTACAGAGGAAGTCTAGGGCCAAAATTATTACTCTCGCTCTACCGATCGCAGCGATACCTCACATGTGTGGTTTGAACACGGTTTTCATATGTGGGCGGGACTTACGTATGCGTTCGCTTCTGCATGCGAGCACGCAGGGACAGGGGCGCTTTAAAAAAAATTTTTTTTTTATTGTTCATTTTACTTTATTTATTTTAGTTTGATGCTTTTTTCCCCCCAAAAAAATTTTTGACCACTTTTATTCCTATTACAAGGAATATAAACATCCTTGTAATAGGAATATGGCATGACAGGTCCTCTTTACAGTGAGATATGGGGTCAATAAGACCCCACATCTCACCTCTAGGCTGGGAAGCCTGAAATAAAAAAAAAAAAAAAAAACTATCCTGGCTTCGATCGTAGCGGTGAGTCGGTAGAAGCGCGGGAGGGGGGGACATCCCCTCTCGCCTCCCGTAAGAACGATCAAGCAGTGGAACAGCTGCTATGATCATTCTCATGGTGTAGGGAATCGCCGGCTGAAAAAACTGATATCTGAATGATGCCTGTAGCTGCAACCATCATTCAGATATCTCCGCACAAAGTCAAGGACGTTGTATGACGGCCGGTGGGCGGGAAGTGGTTAAAACGCATTTTTTTTTAACACAAAGTTGTCCATTTATACAATATTTCTACCACATAACATGTACATGCCAAAAATGACACCCCAAAATAGATTCCCCTGCTCCTCCTGAGTACGGCGATACCACATGTGTGAGACTTCCACAGCCTGGCCACATACAGAGGCCGAGTACAGCTGAGCATGGCTCGGTATGGCGGGGTATTGCGGAGTATGGCGGGGTATTGCAGAGTATGGCGGGGTATTGCAGAGTATGGCGGGGTATGGCAGAGTATGGCGGGGTATGGCAGAGTATGGCGGGGTATGGCAGAGTATGGCGGGGTATGGCAGAGTATGGCGGGGTATTGCGGAGTATGGCGGGGTATTGCAGAGTATGGCAGAGTATGGCAGAGTATGGCGGAGTATGGCGGGGTATGGCGGGGCATGGCAGAGTATGGCGGGGGCATGGCAGAGTATGGCGGGGGCATTGCAGGGTATGGCGGGGGCATTGCAGGGTATGGCGGGGGCATTGCAGAGTATGGCAGGGGCATTGCAGAGTATTACGGGGGAATTGCAGAGTATTGCACAGCATTGCAGAGTAATGTGGGGGCATTGCAGAGTATTGTGGGGGCATTGAAGAGTACTGAACAGCATTGCAGAGTATTGTGGGGGTATTGCAGAGTATTGTGGGGGTATTGCAGAGTATTGTGGGGGTATTGCAGAGTACTGCACAGCATTGCAGAGTATTGTGGGGGCATTGCAGAGTATTGCACAGCATTGCAGAGTATTGTGGGGGTATTGCAGAGTATTGCACAGCATTGCAGAGTATTGTGGGGGTGTTGCAGAGTATTGCACAGCATTGCAGAGTATTGTGGGGGTGTTGCAGAGTATTGTGGGGGTGTTGCAGAGTATTGTGGGGGTATTGCAGAGTATTGCACAGCATTGCAGAGTATTGTGGGGGTATTGCAGAGTATTGCACAGCATTGCAGTGTAGTGGGGATGGCTGAGCATGGATGGATGGATGCCTGGATGTCTCTGTGCAGCGCTGTGGGCACTACACATCCAGCCCACAGCGCTGCAGACATCCATCCATCCCCCTCCCCGCTCACAGTGTACCGATCGGTACACGGGAGGGGAGGAGAGGAACCGGCGTCATCAGATGACGCCAGGTCTGTTTACATGTGATCGCGCCGTCATTTGACGGCGCGATCACATGGTAAACGGCCGCGATCGGCGGCCATTTACCGGGATCCGTGATGCGCCGGGTCCGGAGGACCCGGCGGTCACGGATGTGTTCGGGTGCGCGCCCCAGGGGGCGCGCGAGAGGGGAATTCTGGGAGGACGTCATAGTACGCCCTCCCAGAGTTATCCAACCGCCCTGCAGCCGTCATTCGGCTATGGGCCGGTTGGTAAGTGGTTAAATTGTTTTATGCGGATTCACACTATGGAGGAT
Organism: Lithobates clamitans; assembly: GCA_037952925.1. Classification (NCBI taxonomy): domain Eukaryota; kingdom Metazoa; phylum Chordata; class Amphibia; order Anura; family Ranidae; genus Lithobates; species Lithobates clamitans. Next base: position 19,320,546 of record JBBGZY010000438.1, read on the forward strand.
GTGTCTTTCATTTCCCTGGGTTCCCCCTGTTGAATTTTGGCCTCTATGACGGAGAGTTCCGGGTGATCCTCCCTCCATGCTGAGACCGATGGTGGCGTCCCCGCAGAGCGGATTGTGAATATAAGCTTTGATTAAGCTTACCTCTGGTAAGCGTACATCTTTATAGATGGTGGATCCTTCTCACGAGGTGTTTTTTTCTATTGAGGCTTCAATCACTACTGGTGGAATTATCTACATTAAGGACTGTTTTCATTTGAAGTCACCATCAGTCACGGACTTATTCTTTTTTATCACCTTTTACAATTCATTTGCTTTAAAGTTTTTTTAATACAGTCACAATATTCTATAACTATCTAATTAATCACAATCATGTTGTGTTGATATTTGAGTTTAGAATATATTATGTTGTTTTCATTTAACACAATATTTGAGATATTTTGGTTGATGGGAATTTTATTCACTATAGTTTTTTAGCGCGGTTCTGTTAATTGTTTCAGAGTATATAGGGCCTGGGGGCCCAAGCCCTTTCTTTTTTTAATTTGGGTGCGGGGTTCCCCTTAATATCCATACAAGACCCAAAGGGCCTGGTAATGGGCTGGGGGGGGTGGTACCCATGCCGTTTGTCTCACTGATTTTGATCCGACATTACATTAAAGCCTCAAACAGTTTTTAATGACTTTTATTCCTTTAGAAATGTCATTTTGTGCAGGGACTGTTCTAAGCATGGGAAACATGCGCCACTTTACAGGCATACAATTGACCAAGTACGATATTTAAAGGAAAATTTATTTTTTCACTTTAAGCATCATTAAAATCACTGCTCCTGAAAAAACGCCTATTTTTAAAACTTTTTTTTCCATTAATACATGTCCCCTGGGGCAGCACCCAGGTCCCCAAACCCTTTTTAGGACAATAACTTGCCTATTAGCCTTTAAAATTTGCACTTTTGATTTCTCACGTTCGAGTCCCATAGACTTTAATTGTGTTTGAATGTCCACGCGAACTTTCGGTCCGTTCGCATGTTCTGGATGCGAACCGAATCGGGGGGTGTTCGGCCCATCCCTAGAATTGATACTTAACCTCTGCTAATCCTTTCAGGTTATGTTCAAGTGGTACCCTATTGTACGTGTAGCACGGCCCCCAGGGGACTGCTGAGAATTACCTGCTCATCTGCACGGCCATGACCAAGTGAACCTTCCAACCCACCTGACACTGAATAGATAAGGGTCGAGCAATTTGCCCTCTCACCAATGACCAAATTGCTACGATGTCTTCCGGACAGGAACTTGTGTAGCAGCACTCATGCAGTGGATCTGCTGTCTCGGTCTTCCAAAAAGTGAAGCTTGCCACATGCACCCACACCGACAGGTAGGCAATCCAAGTGATGTTGGCGACAGGATGTCCGACAGCGAATAACAGAGCTAGGCCCCTTAGGTCTCGGGTTGGAAATCAGACTCAGTGTGGTAGGCCGTGACCTCTCTCCCTGCTGCACAGAGAGGTCTGTCTGGAGTCAGGCCCAGGAGGAAGAGACCACCGCACTGGCTTTTCACTCCTTTTATAGCTACTCTCAGCAATCTGCATGTTACAGCAAAGATCCCTGGAATGTGTAGTCTTAAGGTACCTGGGTACCTGAGTAGAACTATACATCCCATAATTCATTTTTGGGCACACAAACATGAGGTCACTGGTTACACTGATTCCCAAAAGGACAAGCGATGTCTAGGAACACTGGAAGGTACGGTTCTTTCTGCTGGTAGTCCAAATCGCTACATCCTCCCCCCACTTTAAAGTCTTTGGTCCCTAAAGACAGGGCAAAACCAAAAATTACTTTACTGTATGAAGATAATCAATTAATTGTTTACGAAACTAGGGGCTGCAACAGCTAATAACTGGCTTAATGAAGGATCCTCTGATAACAAACTATATACATCAACAGGAGAGGAAGTCATGTTAAGTTTATGACATGTCAAAAGTAGGTCAGTGACCCACCCAGTAGTGTCAGAAGGTGGATCAAGGTCATCCTTCACCAAAGACTCGGTGAAGGAGGCAAGTGCTTGACTGGGATGTTGAGCAGTGGGTATGAGTTCATCAGAGTTTTCTCCAAGAGTGTCGTAGGTCAACCTCTTTGGTGGACATATGTTTTGGCTCAGCCGAGAATGTATGTCTTGCAGTGACTCAGGTTCCTGTTCCGTTCCCCAATAACTGCATCCAGCTTCTGGTTCAGACCCTACCTTGGTCTCTGGCTCTACCTCAAGTTCTGGTGCTATTTCAGACTCGGGTTTGGTGACTATTTCCCTCTCCGTTATATTAGTAGACGGGATGAGTGCATCAACCATATCAGACACTCCACTAGGTTCCAGTTTGACCCCCTCAATTTCCAGAAGTGTGTAGGGAGCCATGGCCTCAATTTTAGGCAAGTGAAAGCTTGTCCCTAGGCAATCTTTTTCTTCAGCCTCAGGAACAAGGGAATCATCCACCAAAGAGTGGACCCACAACCAATCCACGGGAACTTCCTCATCATCACTTTCTTCTTCCGGAGATGTGAAAGGATAGGGCTTTCTGACCTGAGGCCTCAATGTTGGAGACTGTAGGGGCTTGGGGTCGGGGACTGAAGGTACTCGGACAGCCTCTGAGATAGGTAACAGATGGTTCAGATGCCAAGTCTTTAGAGGCCCAGTCTTCCCTTCTGGCCTGATCTGATACACAGAAAGCCAAGGCAGTAGTTTGCAAACAATTTAAGGTTGGGAACACCATCGATCAGCCAGCTTATGTTTCCCTGGCACCCCTAAATTGCGCAACAACACCCGATCCCCAGATTGTAGATCCTGGACTCTCACTTTAAGGTCAAAGTTCCTCTTATTCCTTTGTTCTCTGATGGTGGAGGCTTCTTTGGCTTTCTCATAAGCTACATTTAGATTCTTCCTTAGCCTGTCAACGTATCCCTTATAAGAGGCTTGAGAGATGTGATCTATGGATGATCCAAATGCTAGGTCCACTGGTAAGCGAACCTCCCTCCCGAACATCAGTCTGTAAGTGGAGTATCTCATAGAATCATTCGTGGTGCTATTGTAGGCATTGACTATTGCAGTAATATTGTCTCCCCAATGTTGTTTCTTCTCTAGTGGGAGGGTTCCCAGCATATTCAAGAAAGTACAGTTAAAACGCTCCAGACGTGGATCACCTTGAGGGTAATAAGGGGTAGTTCTAGACTTCTTTATGTTCAAAAGTTCACACAGTCTGAAGACTAATTTGTTCTCAAAGTCCCGGCCTTGATCTGAGTGGGACACTGAGGCAACCCGTAATGAACTTCTCCACTAGGGTCTTGGCCACTGTGCTAGCTTGTTGATCCCTGGTGGGGAAAGCCTGGGCATATCGTGTGAAATGATCTGTCACAACTAGGACATTGCTCCTCCCACTCAGATCAGATTCCAGACACAGGAAATCAATGTACACCAATTCCATTGGCCCTTGATTTTGTAGATGCCCCATTGGGGAGGCCTTACCGGGTAGACTTTCTCTGGACACACCTGACGCAAGAGCGACAGTAGTTTTCCAACTCCATTTTCATGGATGGTCAGTAAAATTGGTCCCTGACTAGTTTGAAAGTTCTATCTGGGCCAAGGTGACCATGGTCATCACGGAGGGCGGTTAACACAGTCAAACAATGTTTCTCTGGAAGGAAGAGCTGGCTTATACTTTCGGCCTCTTCAGAGGGACCTCTTCGATATATGATCCCCTCTTCCAATTTCATTTGTTCCCATTACCTATGAATCACCTTGGCGCCCTTAATGGTGCTATTCATCAATATCCAAGGGTCTTTAGTCGATAGTGACTTACTTATTAGATTTTCTAGAGGATCTTCCTGCTGATCTCTTCTCATGTCCTCCTTAGTCAGCTGAGGCAGTTCTTGGCTGTGTACTTGGGTCAGGTTACAGTAGTGTTTTGGTACTCCCGCAGGAGTGACTCCCACAGCTTTAGCACCTATGGCTCCCCTGTGTTTATATTCCACCCCTTGGCACACAGCCTGTACTCCTTTGGGAGGCAAGTGAACCCAACTCCTCTGACCATTCTGGGTGAACTGCGGTCTTCGGGAAAAAGCATCAACGTCTCTATTTCCCACTCCTGTCCGATATTTCAAACTGAATTGGATCAGATAAAGCAGCTAACCACCGATGCCCAGTGGCGTCCAACTTAGCAGTGGATAGTAAATAGGTCAGGGGGTTGTTGTCCGTCGTCATCACAAAGGCGGCTCCATACAGACAGTCCCTGAGTTTATCAACTACGGCCCACTTGAGAGCCAAGAACTCCAACTTGTGCACTGGATAATTCTTCCCAGGGGGAGTAAGGCTGCGGCTCACGTAGGCTAATGGGCAGAGTTTTCCCTCTGACTCCTGGTACAAAACTCCCCCAATGCCATCTCTACTGGCTTCCACATGCAATTCGTAAGGCTTCGATGGGTCAGCGTAGGCCAGCACCAGTGCCAATACCAGACTCTCCTTCAACTGCTCAAAGGACCTCTCTCATTTCATTGTCCATTGGTCCTGGATAGATTCCCTTGGCTTCCTGCTCCCCCTTTCTGGGTTTTCTGTTGTTCTTCATCCATTTGCTTCTGTAGCATCTCATTCAATGGCGAGCAATTTGGGAGAAATTGTCTGTAGTAGGAGCAGAAAACCAAGGACAACCTTAATTCGGTGATCGTAGTTGGGCGAGGCCAAGAAGTGACCACCTCCAGTTTTTGAGGGTCAGTGGCTATCCCCTCTGTGGATACCACATGTCCTAAGTAGGTGACAGAGGTCTAATAGAATTGGCACTTCTCCAATGACAGCTTCAACCCCTCTTCATGTAATCGCTGATAAACCTTCTTCAATCGAGCCTCATGTTCTTCCAATGTTCGGCCAAACACGATGATGTCATCTAAGTAGACTAATACTTCTACCAAGTTCATATCACCCACTGTATTCTCCATCAGTTACTGAAACCTGGCAGGAGCTCCAGTCAATCCCTGGGGCATCCGACCAAACTCGAAAAATCCCAGTGAGCTAATAAAGGCCGTCTTCTCTCGGTCTTCCGGGTGCATAAGGATCTGGTAGTATCCACTCTTCAAGTCCAACACACTGAACCATTTGGCCCCTGATAAGCACTGCAAGGCTTCTTCTATGCGAGGAGTCGTGTATTGATCTGGGATAGTCCTTAGATTCAAGGTTCGATAATCAATACACATCCGGAGAGACTCATTCTTCTTTCTCACCACCATGATCATAGAAGCATAAGGGCTTTGGGACTCTTTAATCAGGTCTTCCAAAGGGGACCCGCCTTGCCCTCTCTCAAAAGGGCTTATCCTCAGTCAATCGGATTCGATGTTGAGCACTCTTAGCACAGCCCACGTTGAAGTCATTCTTTGAGAATATTTTCTCCCATCAAACTATTTGGGCTTTAATCCTTCCTTCCCAGGCAGGGAGGAGCTTGGGCAGTAAGTAGTGCTGTTTCTTCCATCTCCCTCTTGGGCTTTCTATTTCTTCGCTACCGGAGTGGTAGCGCTCACTTTCCCGATCACCATTTGAGGCTTCAGGCTAACCGGGTGACTAGTGACGTTCCGCGCACTGACAGGAATTCGCCCCCCACACCTTAACAAGGCCCAAGTGGGCCTGAGAACTAGCTCTATCCCGACTTCTTCCTCTGTGGGATCAGTGTCAGGCCTGGCTCAGCCCTTCCTTCTCTGAGCTGGACGCTCAGCTGTCGGCTAATTGCCAGCTCTCATCTCTCTCCACAGTTACCCGGCTGTGGTGGATCTGCTCGTCAGTTCCGCCTACTTAAGATCTCCAGCTCACTTCATTTCTGCCTTCGCCTTGGTCACATCATAAGAAACCATCTCCTGCATTCCTGTTTAAAAACTGGCTTTGCTGACATCCTTTCTGGCTCCTTATCCTACTTGCTGTTCCTCTACTTAGATCCCTGACTTCTGGCCTGGCTGATTACCCGATCTGGTTACTGAACTCTGGCTTGGCTGATTACCCAATCTGGTTACTGAACTCTGGCTTGGCTGACTACCCAATCCGGTTACTGGACTCTGGCTATGATTTGACTATGCTTACTCTATTTACCTTTTTTATTTATTTTTTTTTTATTTTATTTTTTTTTTATTAATAAACAAGTGTGATTTTACTGTACTTCTGTCTCGGTCTGGTTCATTGTTTCTGACAGTAGGCAAAGGCTATGAATTCAGAAGATACAGTCAATCCACTTGTTGGTAATATTTTTTCCAGATTGGATGAGCAAGATCATCGCATGGATCAGTTTGCCATGGCGTTACAAATGCTCCTGAGTCGCACGGCTCACCTGGAATCCCCCACTCTGGCTGCTCCGGTACAACCTGAGTTGCAGACCGTCCCTGCTGCTGCACCAGTCTCTGTGCAGGTACCCGCCTTGAGTATTACCTCTATAAGAGATATGTCTGGTTCCGCGATTTTGGGTTCAAAGCAAAGGGTTTCTCAACCAAGTTGAGATATACTTTGAGATGCTGCACCGGGCATTTCCTACGGACAGAAGCAAAGTAGGGTTCGTGATATCTTTGCTTTCTGAGAGAGCCTTGGCCTGGGCTATCCCTCTATGGGAGACGCAAACACCTGTTGTCTTGAGTTACCCTGAGTTTGTGGCCTCCTTTAAAAGGGTATTTGACAATCCCGCATGCTCCGCTTCTGCTGCCAAGTGCCTCATGTCCATCAAACAAAGTACAAGAACTGTTGCCAACTACGCCATTGGGTTTCGTACTCTGGCAGCAGAGGTTGCTTGGAACAATGAGGCCCTCATGGCTGCTTTTTCTCATGGTCTCTCAGATTCCATCAAGGATGAGATAGCAGCCCAAGATATACCCACTGAGCTGGAGAGCTTGATCTCGTTTGCCATCCTCATTGACTCCAGACTCAGAGAAAGACTTTCTTTTAAGGAGCGCTTGCAGAAGCCTACTGTACGTTTGCCTCCGAGCTTTGCAGTCCCACCAGTGCCTCCCTCACCTCCCATGCCTCCTGGTACCGAGTCGGTCAGTGAAGATGAACCCATGCACTTGGGCTTCACATGTCTCTCTTCAGATGAGAGAGCCTTTAGGAGGAGGGAGAGATTGTGTCTTTATTGTGGCCAGGCAGATCACTTTTTGAAGTCTTGTTCTACCCGTCCTGGGAACACCCGAACCTTGAGGTCCTGTCATGGACAGACCTTAGGTGGTGTTGTGTCGTCCCCAGTTATCCAGAAGGATAAGCCCCTGGTTTCGGTCACCCTTTCTTGGGCTGAGTCGTCTATCGAGATACAGGCTCTAATCGACTCTGGCCTGTTCATTGATGCTGCCTTTGTATCAAAGCACTCGATTCCACTGCAGCTGCATGACACTCCACTTGCCATTGAGGCTCTTGATGGGAGACCTCTACAGCCTGCCCATATGACTCATGAGACGGTTCCATTGTCCATGGCTGTAGGGGCTCTTTACCATGGGATAATCCAATTCCAAGTGATTTCCTCTCCTAAATTTCTGCTGGTTTTTGGTTATCCTTGGTTACAGAGGCACAACCCCTCTTTTGATTGGCTCCGTGCTGAGGTTCTCTCCTGGTCACCACTGACCAGTGAATGCAGTGAAACATGCTTCCGGAAGATAGCCAAGGTCCTGTGTACCTCTTCACTCTCCTCCCTGCCAGAGGAGTACCGTGATTTTAGCGATGTCTTTGACAAAGGTCAAGCCAGTAGTTTGCCTCCACAGCTGTATGATTGCGCAATTGACCATCAACCTGGTGCCACTCCCCCTCGTGGCTGGGTTTACCCTTTGTCGGTCTTGGAGGATAAAGCCATGGAGGAGTATGTTGCAGATGCACTTTCTCTGGGTTTCATCCGCAAATCCTCGTCTCCTGCTGGTGCTGGTTTCTTCTTTGTGAAGAAGAGGAGTGGTGAACTGAGACCTTGTATTGATTATAGGGGTCTCAATCATTTCACGATTAAGAATGCCCACCCGATCCCGTTGATTACAGAGTTATTTGACCGCCTCAAGGCAGCAACGATTTTCACTAATCTTGATCTGAGAGGCTCCTTATCCTGCTTGCTGTTCCGCTACTTGGATCTAGACATGTGCATTCGTTTTCGTCTGAATGCATTTTCGTCCGAATTTCAGGTATTTTCGTTATTGTTTTAACAAACGATAACGAAAGTGCAGAATACGAAAACCGAAAGATCCGACATAAACAAATGCTTTATTTTCATTTTCGTTGCGACAACAGTTTGATATAGATAGGAGATTCGACATGACGCTGACAATAACAATCTGTGTCTATCGAACCTGTGGTCGAATGTGCCTAACCTTAACTCTATTAGTCCAAGATTATTCTACATAGAGAGAAAAGATTCGACATAGAGAAAAGATTTGACATAGAGAGAAAAGATTCGACATAGAGAGAAAAGATCGCTGCTGGAATTGGGTGGGGGAAGTAAAATAAAAATAATGATGATGATGAATGTTATTGGCCGATTGTAACCAAAGAGGAGGGGCAGTAAAATAGCTAGAACTAAGTACACACACACAGCCAACTTACTTTCACTTACGATTTGCTAGCAGAGAGAGACACATACTGAATCATTTCAGAAGACAGTCAATCTTAACTGGTCCGTTTGTCAGAGAACCTGAATTATTTAGCAATTAAGCATAAGCACAGCAGCAGAACAATAGTGAAAGCAAGCTACAGTTCAACTTAACTTTTTCATAATAATCTGCTGCTATTGTGTTAGTGTTGTGAACTTGATAGTGATACTAGTGTTGCTAGTGTTGTGATAGCCTCAGAGGCTGCCCGTGTTGTGGGGGGGGGGGATTTATTATTATAGATTCTATATTATAATGCCATATCTATATCTGACAAAATGTCGGATGCCGCACTGGCCATTGCACTTGGAGATTGAGAAATGAATGTGAAAGTTGGCTGACTGTTGGGGTAGAGTAGACCATTTAACATGAACAACGAAGATTCGACAAAGCAACAAAAAACATACAAACATCGAATCTTTGGCTTATGGTGTCTGTCGAAAGTTCTAAGAAGATTCGACAGAGCAGCTAAACTGTACGACGCTGCAATCGTACATTTCCGATAAAATGCATCCGCCCATAGGCTATAGAAAAATTCTAATTTTGGTTGACTAGTAAAATAATTAATAAAAATAATTATTACAAGTCATACAACATTAAAATTCTACTACAGCTAGCTTGTATGCGGAAAATTCGACCGGAAATGTACACGTACAGGTTAGCTGCTCCGTCGAATCTTCTTTGAACATTCGACAGACACCATAAGCCTTCAATGACAGATTCAACCTTAATTAATTTGGATTTTCGGACGAATGCAATTTTTAATGAAAAGCGAAATAAATAAAAACGAATTTTGGGAGTAACTAAATAAATGTATTTTTTGGACGAAAACGAAATTCCGAAACAAAATATTGCAGTTTGCACATGTCTACTTGGATCCCTGACTTCTGGCCTGGCTGATTACCCGATCTGGGTACTGAACTCTGGCTTGGCTGATTACCCGATCTGGTTACTGAACTCTGGCTTGGCTGCAGTGGCGGCTGGTGAAGTTTTAAGATGGGGGGGCGCCAGACCCCGCCCTTCCTTTTTGACACCTCCCACTTGGTGAAAATGGGCGTTGTTTCAGCGAAATAGTGGGCGTGGCTCTAAGGTGGTGTGGTTAGCGTCTGAGATGAACGAGGGATGGAGGGAGAGGGAGAGAGGGACAGCAGGCCTAGATCCTACACAACAATAGACATGTGTATTCTACAAAGTTTAACAATCAGCAGATAAAGATACTCCAAACACCTGGTGTTAGTGCTTCAATCATCCCCCACAGCAGGTGTCCCCCATCAGAGTCCCCCCACAGCAGGTGTCCCCCATCAGAGTCCCCCCACAGCAGGTGTCCCCCACAGCAGGTGTCTCAATCAGAGTCCCCCCACCGCAGGTGTCCCCATCAGAGTCCCCCCAAAACAGGAGTCGCCCATCAGAGCCCCCCACCGCAGGTGTCCCCATCAGAGTCCCCCCAAAACAGGAGTCGCCCATCAGAGCCCCCCACAGCAGGTGTCCCCCATCAAAGCCCCCCAACAGCAGGTGTCCCCCATTAGGGTCCCCCCACAGCAGGTGTCCCCATCAGAGCCCCCCACAGCAGGTGTCCCCCATCAGAGCCCCCAACAGCAGGTGTCCCCTTTAGAGCCCCCCACAGCAGGGTGTCTCCATCAGAGTCCCCCCACAGCAGGTGTCCCCCATCAGAGCCCCCCACAGCAGGTGTCCCCCATCAAAGTCCCCCACAGCAGGTGTCCCCCATCAGAGTCCCCCCACAGCTTCTACCACCACATACGGACCTGGCTGGTCCCAGGACAACTTAATGGTGGCTTTGAAGCAGGCTCTTTCCCGAGGCTGTAGCACCCTCTCTTGAGTGTCCAGTCGCCACAATCTTCCCACTCCCTTGGCAGGTGCCTTCTTTTCTTGCAATACCCTCTGAAATGCTTGCCTCAACTGAGGATGGATTTTCCCAACAGGAGCACCCTCTATGGCTAAAGGAGTGAGTAGCCTTCTTACCAGATTGGTATTAGTGCTGATCAGTAGAGAATTTTGGTCGGTTCCAGGTGGTCGAGGAACGTGTCGATGGTCTCTGTTCCTGCAGCTAGAGCAGAGTCAAAAGTTATTTTGATAGGTATGTAACCATTGTAGGGGCACTTCTGAGTTTGGATACCCCAAATCTCTAGAAGAAAAGAAGTCTGGATGGCTACACTCCTATACAATATGAGTAAGCACCTGACCTTGGTGTGAAACATGTATGCTGATACCTGTAGTTCACCTTTGTATCCGGCACTTGAATAAAGAAATTGCATAGGAGTGCGGCCGTCCATCCTTCTTTTCTTCTAAGTATCTGTTTGCATACAGGGCTCGCACCCTCCATGTGGGATAGAGGCTTTTTGGAGCAGTAGGGTAAGAGAAACTGCCTTAGAGTGATGTACATGTACACACACCAAATCTCTACTTCGTCAAGTTTGCACAAGGGATATGTTTCAAATACTTATGATAGAAGTCTCGATACAGCAATTTTGCTTGAGCTCCAGCATCCAGCAGTGCTTGCATTTAAATGCCCTCCACCTGGATTGATACTATAGGGGGAGGCCCCACTAAGTTCTTGGGTAGGTGTCCTCCAGGTGACTCTAGGGTGTGCCCTTCTTCCTTGCTCCGGGTGTTTTAATTTTGGGATGTGCTTAGGCACTGATGGGTGAGGGAGAACTTCCGTCCTCTTTTCTTGATTTTCTTCTGGTCTCCATTCAAGACTTCATTGAGGAGTTGAGGGTTGACACCAGCCTTAGGGCATTTGGCTCGGAAATGTCAGGCCTCTCCGCATCTGTAACATCTCTTTTCTCGCTCTGGTTACAGTTTTGTTTCACTTGTCCAAGTCCCCTGCTCCTGAACTTTTGCTTGGGTCTCCATCACTCGCATCAGGGCATAGTACATTTGAGTCTGAGCCTGAGCCACCTGAGCCATCAGTTTGGTTGGCCCTAGTTGTGCAACTGGTTTATGGATGTCAGGGAGAGCCAGTTCCTTCGGTTCAGACTCAGTTCTACTGTCGTCATCGGAAAACTCTATTTCTGCATGGACTTTCTCTTTGTTCCCAGTAGCAAGATTCACATCTCTTGGTCGTTGACTTCTCTCTTCCAACAGAGCCTCTTTCTCTCGAACTTCCCTTATCAATTCAGGATAGGTGGGTACCACCTGAGTTCTTTTCAGCAACAGCTTCAACACAATAGGATGATTGGGCTGGGCCCCGTGCAGCACCCAATCCAGATGGGCCTGATCATCGTCTTTAGGGTCAAGACCCTTCTTGAGAATGATTTGAAGCAGCATCTGGTCTATCTATATATATATATATATATATATATATATGCACTCCCTTTTTATCAGAGGTCTCAGCAAGATAGCATCCCCTGATAAATGTACATAGTTAAAATAGTTAAAGATCAGTGGGGAGAGGGGATATATATTAGGTTTCTTCTGCCATATTTACATAGCAGTTAATGAATATGGCCATGCGTCTATTTCCGGTGCCAGGCTTGGCATCCGGTATACAGTTAGCATGGAGTCGGCATATGTGTAGATAAATTGCTGTTCAAGTGTCACATGACTCACCGTTTATCTCCTGCTTCTATGTGTTTTCCCGGGGGAGCGGCCGCCATGCTAGGGACCGCTCTCAGTGTTCCTATATGCCTCCAATCCAGCTGACGTTTATAGGGTGACATTGCTGTATCCGACTCTCCTCACTGCACATGCGCGAAATCGCGCACGTGTGGTGACCTAATAGTGGGCACAGCCGGCGGCCATCGTCCTGGGGGGAATGGATTGTAGCTCTCTAAGGAACATCACCGTTCCCTGGAGAGGCGCGTGCCCACCGCCGGGGGAGCTAGAACTCAAGCTGTCCCACGCCACAGTCAATCTATAATAACTCCGTATTTTAGTTGATATTGTAATAATTAATAGTTTTGATTCTGTATTGGAGTCAAGAGAAAATAATTGAATCAGTGGGTCTCACCAGAATGAGAGTATTGGTCCTGCACCACAGGGATAGGGGCAGGTCCAGCCTAATCATTATATAAAGATATTTTAAAAACTGGTTACAGAAATGCTTTATATGTGTGACTTTCATTTAGACCGGGGGGTATGTTAGAGAGCTACAATCCATTACCACCAGGATGATGGCCACCGGCCGCGCCCACTATTTGGTCATCGCGCATGCGCGGTGAGGAGAGTCAGATCGATCGACGTCACTCATTTGCGTCAGCCGGCTGATGAAAGTCAACTAGATTCGAGGCATATAGGGATGCTGAGAGCGGCTCCTAGCATGGCAGCTGCTCCCCGAGATCACACGGAAGCAGGAGATAAACAGCAATTTATCTACACATATGCCGACTCCATGCAAACTGTATAATGGATACCAAGCCTGGCACGGGAAACAGACGCATGGCCATAGGCATTGACTGCTATGTACAGTATCTCACAAAGGTGAGTACACCCCTCACATTTTTTGTAAATATTTTATTCTATCTTCTCATGTGACAATACTGAAGAAATTACACTTTGCTATAATGTAAAGTAGTGAATGTACAGCTTGTATAACAGTGTAAATTTGCTGTCCCCTCAAAATAACTCAACACACAGCCATTAATGTCTAAACCGCTGGCAACAAAAGTGAGTACACCCCTAAGTGAAAATGTCCAAATTGGCCCCAATTAGCCATTTTCCCTCCCTCATGTGACTAATTAGCGTAACAAGGTCTCAGGTGTGAATGGGGAGCAGGTGTGTTAAATTTGGTGTTATCGCTCTTACTCTCTCATACAGGTCACTGGAAGTTCAACATGGCACCTCATGGCAAAGAACTCCCTGAGGATCTGAAAAAAAGAATTGTTGCTCTACATAAAGACGGCCTAGGCTATAAGAAGATTGCCAAGACCCTAAAACTGAGCTGCAGCACTGTGGCCAAGACCATACAGCAGTTTAACAGGACAGGTTCCACTCAGAACAGGCCTCGCCATGGTTGACCAAAGAAGTTGAGTGCACATGCTCAGCGTCATATCCAGAGGTTGTCTTTGGGAAATAGATGTATGAGTGCTGCCAGCATGACTGCAGAGGTTGAAGGGGTGGGGGGTCAGCCTGTCAGTGCTCAGACCATACACCACACACTGCATCAAATTGGTCTGCATGGCTGTCATCCTAGAAGGAAGCCTCTTCTAAAGATGATGCACAAGAAAGCCTGCAAACAGTTTACTGAAAACTAGCAGACTAAGGACATGGATTCCTCGAACCATGTCCTGTGGTCTGATGAGGCCAAGATAAACCTATTTGGTTCAGATGGTGTCAAGTGTGTGTGGCGGCAACCAGGTGAGGAGTATAAAGACAAGTGTGTCTTGCCTACAGTCAAGCATGGTGGTGGGAGTGTCATGGCCTGGGGCTGCATGGGTGTTACCAGCACTGGGGAGCTGCAGTTCATTGAGGCAACCATGAATGCCAACATGTACTGTGACATACTGAACCAGAGCATGATCCCCTCCCTTCGGAGACTGGGCCGCAGGGCAGTATTCCAACGACCCCAAACACACCTCCAAGAAGACCATTGCCTTGCTAAAGAAGCTGAGGGTAAAGGTGGTGGACTGGCCAAGTGTTTCTCCAGATCTAAACCCTATTGAGCATCTGTGGGGCATCCTCAAATGGAAGGTGGAGGAGCGCAAGGTCTCCAACATCCACCAGCTCCATGATGTCATCCATGAGGATTCCAGTGACAACCTGTGAAGCTCTGGTGAACTCCATGACCAAGAGCGTTAAGGCAGGGCTGGAAAATAATGGTGGCCAAACAAAATATTGACACTTTTGGGCCCAATTTGAACATTTTCACTTAGGGGTGTGATCACTTTTGTTGTCAGCGGTTTAGACATTAATGGCTGTGTGTTGAGTTATTTTGAAGGGACAGAAAATGTACACTGTTACACAAGCTGTACACTCACTACTTTACATTGCAGCAAAGTGTCATTTCTTCAGTGTTGTCACATGAAAAGATATAAAAAAATATTTACAAAAATGTGAGGGGTGTACCTAATATACAGTTGTGCTCATAAGTTTACATACCCTGGCAGAATGTATGATTCCTTGGTTATTTTTCAGAGAATATGAATGATAACACAAAAACATTTCTTTCTCCCCCACAAAAGAGAACCCACCAGTGCCCAGATCATGGGCTAAAAAAAATCATAAAATTATATAATGGTAAAAACATATATCACAAAGGGTAAGACAGAGAAAAAGGATAAGGGAGGAAGGAAGGGAAGAGGGGAAAAAGAAAGAGGTAAAAGAAAAAGGGGGGAGAAATAGGAAACAGAAGGGGAGGACGTATAAAAAGCAAAAAGAAGGAAAAAAAGAAGAGGGTTGTACACTAATCTGAGTGTGAAAAAAAATATAAAGCATGTCAGAGGGAAATAGAGCCCGATAATCAAATGATAATCAGAGGATGGTAAATACATAGAGTGACCCCAGCAGCCAGAAAATCACTCAGTGTCTACCAGAGTAACACTTATAGGGTGAGTTCTGGAAGTGTCCAGTCCCAAAAACGAGGAGGTAAAACGTTTTTGGTTCCACGGCAATTAAGACATCACTCAAGGATCTAAAAGTTATAAATAATAAGCAAAAATAAATGCACATTTTCTGCAGGTTTTTTTTTTAGGACCCTGGAAAACATTGCACCACCGATCAGCAGATCACTGATGCCATGCAGGTCTCCTGCGGACTGTCAGTGTGAGTACATCATACAGCCAACCAGTTTCACACTGACAGGAAGACTCAATGAACTGCCTCAGCGTGCAACAGCGCCTTGTTAGTTCATTGAAAACTACAAGCTGACAGCCGCAATGGATATCGGGACTTGTAGTTCATTCATACACAGAGTTCTGTGTATGAATGATGCAGCCATGTGGGTGAAGCCCCGCACGGCCATGCTGTTTTCATAAAGTGACAGCTTGTATGGGGAACTTCTCCCTGTACCGATGTCACAGGGAGAGAAAGCTGCGGGGAGCGGCTATAGCAGTGGGAACATGTTACATGTTTCAGCCTAATAATGGGTGAAACATGTAACGTGCTCCCAAGTGCACTTAAGGGAACTTATCCTTTAATGGCTTGCCCTGCAATATGGGCTTTTCTCCATCAGTCAATTAAAGATTTGAAACATCAGAAGTGGCATGACATTTTCCCCAATTTAACACCAGGACAGACACAAGCACTGGCACATTTACAGAAACGTGACAATATTTTAATTAAACCGTCCAACAGGGGCAGTAGCATTGTCATTATGATGTACCGCAATACCAGCGTAGCAGGGGGGCGGGCAGCCTCACAGATGGTCAATGCGGCAGTGGGGGCAGTTACAAGCACTGATCTCCCTCAACAGCTCTGGCTCTGGTATTTGGCAGTGCGCTTGTGCAGGTATCCTGTGCATACACACTTGGTGGAGCGGACCTTGTGACGCCAGGTGCAGACTATGTTGGCGTGGCTGCATGCGCTGTGTTGGGGGTATAAAAGGGTGGGCCCCGTCTGCACAGTGACCAGGCTCACGCCAGAGGGAATACATATTTAAGATCCAGGCCAGCATTATGGACCATCGGCTTGGTAATAATTGAGGAGTGGTTTACTACTTTTTTCTTTGCTGACCCCTGATGTTTGCTATGTTTTTTTTTTGGCACTCTTTTGCTTATTATTTATATCTTTTAGAGCCCTGGGTGGTGTCTTATTTGCTTTGCCCCTCAAAACTTTTTGCCTCCTCACTTTTGGACTGGACACTTCCAGAACTCACCCTATAAGTGTCACTCTGGTAGATGCTGAGCGAATTTCCGGCTGCTGGGGTTGCTGTATTTACCATTCTCTGATTGCCATTTGATTATTTGGCTCTATTTCCCTCTGGCGTACTTAAAGTGGTAGTAAAGTCTGTACTACCACTTATACCTACAGGTAAGACTACTGCATAATAAGGCTTACCTGTAGGTACTGTGAATATCTCCTAAACTTGCACAGTTTAGGAGATATTTATAGTGCATGCAGCCGATGACATCATCTGCGCATGCGCTCTGAAGATCCCGCTTACAGTGCCAGACCTTCAGAGCCTGTGCCTAAAATGGCGGCTCCCGTGTCCATGAGCCGGAGTGACATCGCTGGTCTAGCCAATCACATAGCCAGAGCTCGCGCACCCAGAAGACAGACAGGGGGAACTTGTTGGCCCTCTCAACAGTGACTGTACAGCGCTGGAGGGCTTTGTTCCAAAGTAAGTATTTCATAATGTGCAAGTATGCGATGCATACTTGCACATTATGCCATTGCCTTGCAGGGTTTTTTTTTGGACATTGGTGGTTTACAACCGCTTTAATATTTTTGTTTCACACTCAGATTAGTGTACAACCCTCTTCTTTTTTTCCTTATTTTTCCTTTTTATAGTTCCTCCCCTCCTGTTTCATATTTATCCCCCCTTTTTCTTTCCCCTCCCCTTTTTTCCACCCTCTTCCCTTCCTTCTTCCCTTATCCTTTTTCTCCCTTTTCTGTCTTACCCTTTGTGATATATGTTTTTACCATTATATAATTTTTATGAATTTTTTTAACACATGATCTGGGCACTGGTGGGTTCTCTTTTGCGCTCCCTATGCTCGCTGCGGGGGAGGTTCCTGCATCCTCGCCTGGTGCCCTCTTTTTTTTTTACCTGATTGGGATTGTTTTCCGTAAGCACATTAATGATTTCCACCTCATTTTTATATCTTGTAATTATTAATTATTGTAAAAAATATATAAAAAAACTCTTTTGTGAATTATCTATAGATGTCAACATATTTACCTGTGTTCTATCATAGGCAGCTTTTGACTCATTCCTCCTCCTGAGGAAGCGACAAATGTGGCAAAACATGTAGAGGGGGTTGACCACATACTGCAACCCCACCTGCCACCATTTGGTATCTATTTACCTGACCTTAAGTGGTCATTGACCAGTTTTTAGGGGGAATCTATTCAACCTTATATGAGTTGATATTTGCTTAGACTGTCAGGTTTTTTTTTCTGTCTTTAGTATATTCTTTATTTTTAAGGAATGTCATAAAGATACAAATATTTTATACATATGTTTTGTGAATTCCACGTTCCATGGGTACTGAGATAGTTCATAGTGTTTTAAGCCTTGTGCTTCACTGTGTTTTTTTTTCTTCTTGAAGCTTGTTGAAAGCCTGCTGAAGCCCGTTAGCACCTTGCTTAAAGTGGCAATCAACAGTTCCATTAGGATCTGTTTTAGCATTTGCAAACTGAAGCTGAATGGCACTTTAAAAGCTTCAGCAAAACTTGCTGAAAGCTCTGCAAATGCTTTTTACAAGTTTGCTGTTCTCGCATTTCATTTACACAAGCTGAAACCCATGTGAAACAGGCCAATTCCCTCACTCCTAACTTGGGTTTCTAGGCACTGCCCTAGTGCTACTGGCAAAAGTGTATTCTTTTGGGCAGAGGACTTATTCGTATGTCTGCCTCCAGCATTTGACCCTGTACAGCATGTGTCCCTCACTTCTAGTGTCAAGCTGTAAGGCCAGTTTCATATAGGCTCAGCTTGAATATGAGCAATGTGCTGATTGCCACTTTAAACAAGCTTCTAGCTGGCTTCAGTCCTTCTTCAAGGTTTTTGAAGTCTGATAGCAGCTTGCTTAAAGTGTCAATCAACACTCCCATTAGGATCTGAGTTCAACATTTACAAACTGGAGCTGAATGGTACTTTAAAAGCTTCAACAAAGCTTGCTGAAAGCTCTGTAAATGCATTGTCAAAGACAAAGATTGCTCTTATGCAAGCTGAAGCCCATGTGCAACAGGCCTTTCTTCACTCCTAAATTGGGTTGCTAGGCACTGGTCTAGTGCTAAAGACTTCTAGCAGCTTATTTAGGGTGACAATCAACACAATTAGGATCTGTGTATAATATTTCCAAAACGGAACTGAAAGGCGCTTTAAATGCTTAAAAAAGCTGCTCAAAGCTTGCTCAAAGCTTTGCAAAAACACTCTGAAAGTTTCATAAAAGCTTGCTGTTCACATTACTTTTATACAAGCTGAAGCTCATATACAGTGTGGTGCAATTGGCAGGGCATACCGCCTTGCAAGTTACATTCAGATATTCCCTGGATCAACTATCTTTGATATTATTACCTGTAAATATTATAGGTAGTTATATTTTGTGCATTTAGGAATGCATCCAGCTCCTTTTTTTAACAATCTCCCAAACTGCTCAGTTCTGGAAGGAGTCCATTCCACATTTTCACAGCTCTTACTGTGAGGAAGCCTTTCTGTATGTGGAGGTTAAATCTCTTTTCCTCCAGACATAAAGAGTGCTTCTTTGTTCTCTGCAATAACCTACAGGTGAATAACTCTATACCAAGCTTACTATAGAGACCGCTTTAGTATCAATAGGGCCAGACTGCAACTGCAAGCCAAGCACTGTATTCCACCAGAAAATGCCTGGAAGGCACTGCTCTACAGCCCTCTGAAAAGAGATCCACCATGGATTGCTTTTCAGAGACACTGTAGAGAGTGCCACACTTGTGAAAGAGACCATATCGTGTTGATTTTTGGTAAACTATGCCTGCTTAGTTTATAATCATATTTTATTTTAGGTGATATGTTAAAGGTTATATTCTAAATACATTTTATGGGTGTTAGAGCTCAAGTGTTTGTTGTGTTGCTGTATTATTTGGTAAATTATTACATTATTCAATAATTGTATCCACTCTATTATTTTATGGAAATACACCATTACTAGTTGATCTTTATTACATTTTCAGTTTCTAGTCAGGTGAAAAAAAACCTGCTTAATGGGTTCCCATGTCTGCAACACTTTGAACATCAGAGGTCATACATTTTTGAAATTACTGTATACCCTGATTCCTGACTAACCCTATCATCATTCATAGCTCAATCACAAATGGTGCTAATAGAATAGTTTTATGTAAGTGTAGAGGGTAAGCAGAGGGTGCTACATACGTACGCGTAAGTGAGAATTTAAAGAGTATGTAAACACAACATTTCATATTCATGATATGTGCCTGCTGTACCATGTACTTGTATGAAAAAAGTCTCTAGTTCTCTTTGTATTGCTTCCCTTGTGTAAAATCCATAGTATTCCTGCTAGTCCTCATGCTTTCATATTAAAAACTGACCACACTAAGCAGGAGGACACACCATGGTCAGTTCTCTAGCTGTGCTGGGAGCTCAGCCTGGTGAGAACAGAGGATATGTGATCACGTATAAAAAGGGGAAAAATATATTTAGAATGTTTTTTATATCATACACTATATGTATGCACAAATGTTTTTTTTTTCCATTTCTATTTAAACTGAATGGGTTGTTTTACAAGGCGAGGGTTTACAATCACTTTAAGAATACAGTTTTGCATACAGATGCAATGGTACAGTACCAGCCAGTCACATTACTTGATAGCTGCCCATCCAGCCTGAACCCAACAATCGTTCTGGAATGCATCTTTGCATAGGCAGCATTAGTTATTTTCCCCCAAACTAAATTATGTCCATTTCCTTGACCTTGGCTATCTGGGAGCTGCAATGGACCAGAAACCAGGTAAACATATTTTTTTATGGTTGCTGAACTATTATGTTCATTATTTGTAATAGGAATACAATTACATTTTTATCAGCTAAAAAAATAAATACATATCTTGTAAAGTATTTTGTATTTTAGTAATGCTTGGCTGGAGACACTTTGCAAACACTGATAAACAAATAGTCTTCGTAATGAGAATTAAGCAAGGGTGCTGAGCAGTAACCCTTACAAATCACTCCAGTTCTGCCCTTGCAAAAGAAGTTCAGGGCTGTGTTTATGTCCAGAATATTAAGGTTCTGATATGAGTTCAATATCGGTACGGAAAAGTAAGGACGCCTCAGATCTGTGAGCTGGTAATAAATGTATCCCTGGTGATGATAGCTGATGTCAACTATAGCAAATAAGAGGTGAGAGACTTATTATTCTGCTGCCAGTTGTTGTCCAATCACATTGACATTTCTATGGAAACTGTGTCTGTATATTTACTAATCAGTCCAGACAAAATTATACTAATATAAAAAGATTTTAATAGTCTATTCAAAAGTGTTTCAGCAAACACAGGTTAGATATGGTGGATAGACGATAAGAAACAAACAAAAGGTAGGCTAGCAGATTTATATTCATAGAAAAATAATTTTCACTTTGGTAGATACCAAACAAGCACAAGGAACTTGCTTCTGTATTTGAGCATGAAATTCAGAAAATTAAGGATCTGCAGAACCTCTGGTGAGATAATAATATACATTTTTACAAGTTATTGTAAAAAACTACAGGCACCAAGCTATGGTGCTAGCTGGTGTTACATAAAAGCAAGTAAAAAAAATTGTTTGCTTGTCAGTTACATGAGACTTTAGTTTGAAATATTTCTGTAAAACACACATAATAATATCACAATAATGATGAGTGAATTGAACAAAGTTTGGTTCACCTGGACTTTCGCCAAACACTTGAAAAAAATCTGCAGACTCGGAACATAAACCCAAACCCCAGCTGAATCTTTATATTTTTTCGGGTCTTTTTCAGAGCCAATTTGCAAGCTTACTTTTTGGATTTTGTAAAAAAGAATATTTGTAAAAAAGGAAGATTCCCCGTGTTTTTTTTTAGCAGCAAATATGAGTCACAAAGGTTTTGTAAAAAACTGTATAATAATTTTATTATCAAAAGACAATTGGACAATACTGATACAGAAGTTAAAACATGAGCTCTGGTATATACAATGCGAGACTAATGGATTGGAAAGGAGAAACAAAAGGTTGACAATACCATATAAATTATAAATGGTATTGTTAACCTTCCTGGTACAGGCCTCATCCCTCCACATCACTGGTCTTTTAGATGTGAGGTTCATGGCACATCGGTGTATGTTGCTTTTATTTACTCTTTCTTCACAACTTGTAATGTTGCTCTTATTTGTGACAGTGGATTGTCATGTGCTACAGCACATTGGAACATATTTCACTGTGCCTAAATGCAACATGTCTTATTTTTTTTCAGGACATACTAACACAATGCATTAGTGTGAACTAAAACTGTGGAACATGGGGCAAATTTCCTTCTTACACCAGAACTGATTTGAGCAAAGTAGCCCAATTCTGCTGGTGTGAACAATCCCTTAATGCATATGATCTCTTGTACTGGGCATTGTAAAATAGGCAATAGGTCTTTGCTGACATATCCCTGTTTTAATCTAACTGTCACCTGTTTCACCAAACTCATTTACATCCATACATTTCTTATATCAAAAAAAAGATAAAAACTTCAAACAATACAGTATATATTAACAGACAATTCGCTATGTCTTCCCCCAAATTACAACTTTTAAGAAACGCTATTTGTTATATGTTATATCACCATCAACATTCGAGATACATTCCAGCATTGCGCATATCGTGTCCCTCTAGTAATCTCTTCTCCCTCCAACATAAATTTAACAAAAAAGTCATTGGTCTATGTGTCCTATTGTAACACCCTTTATATTTTCCAGTGTCACACACAGGTTTCAGGTGCTTTGAGCCACTTTTCCCAGATTTTTTCATATTTATTGGGACACCCTCTATGTGCATATATGAGTTTCTTATAGGGTAATGCTGTATTTACTTCTGTAATCCAGTGTGTGAGCTCTGGAGGATCAGGCCTCATCCAAAGCCTAGCTATAACTTTTCTTGCAGAAAAGAGTGTTTCATGAAGAAATATTTTTTGAAATTTGTTAATCTCTGTATCTGGGAAAATTCCCAGAATGCACATTTTGGGCTGTAATGTGACAGGGGAGCCCATTGTATCATGTAGGAATCTCACTACCTGGGTCTAGAAAGCCTGAATCCGCGGGCAATGCCATATTAAG
Source organism: Lithobates clamitans (assembly GCA_037952925.1). Taxonomy (NCBI): domain Eukaryota; kingdom Metazoa; phylum Chordata; class Amphibia; order Anura; family Ranidae; genus Lithobates; species Lithobates clamitans. The sequence goes on from JBBGZY010000438.1 coordinate 19,343,040, forward strand.
TGAAAGAAAGTGCCCACTGCTTGATTGCACAGTATACATGTTGCAGATTGGCTCTGTTTATATCTGGAGATTCTGTACGGTGTGAGGTAGGATCTGTGCAATATGAAAATTTGAGTCAACCGATCCGATAATTTAGGGGATACCATTTTGCAAGCATCAAGAGCATCGCTCCATTCATCATCTTCCATATTACCCACCTCCACCTCTCTCTCCCACCTAGATTTCAGTGCATATGCTATTTTTGTCACTGATGGTGTTGTCAGCATAAGATAGAATTGTGAGATCAATTTTTTTGGGTCTGGGTATTTTACAGATTCCATGAGAGGATTATTTGCTGAGACAAGATCATCTGATGGAAATTGCGATCAAAAGGCATGGCGGAGTTGTAGGTATCTGAAAAATAATTGGTTTGGAAGCATAAACTCAGATTGCAACCTGTCAAAGCTCTTCAATTTTCCATTATTGACAATATGGGACAAGTAGAATATCCCCCTTGAGCTCCACACTTCACTGTCCGGGATCAGAGAGAACTCAGACAGATCTGGATTGTGCCATAGAGTGGTAAAATCATGTATTGCTGGTATGCTCAACTTATCAGAAGCTAGCTTCCAGACCTTCTTATATTGGTACAAAAGTGATAGAGAGCAGTGATTTTAATGATGCTTAAAGTAAAAAAAAAAGTGAAATATTCCTTTAAATATCGTACCTGGGGGGTGTCTATAGTATGCCTGTAAAGTGGCGCGTGTTTCCCGTGCTTAAAACAGTCCCTGCACAAAATGTAATTTTTAAAGGAAAAAATCATTTAAAACTGCTTGCGGCTTTAATGTAATTAAATATTACAATATGGATGAAAATCAGTGAAACAAACGGCATGGGTACCCCCCCCCCCCAGTCCATTACCAGGCCCTTTGGGTCTTGTGTGGGTATTAACGGGAACCCCGCACCCAAATTAAAAAAGGAAACAGCAGTATACAGGCTCTGTACTCTGAACAGCAGTATACAGGCGGTGCAAACAAGATAGGGACTGTAGGTTTGTTGTTAAGTAGAATCTGTTTGTAATTTTGAACTGGTACATTTTTAACATGTTTAGCTCCAGCCAAAAAATCTATTTTAAGCTTTTTGGAAAACATAGGGAAGGGTTATCACCCCTGTGACATTTGTTTTGCTGCCTGTGCTCCTGCTCCTCTTCAGAAGATTTTGCCTCACTTTTTGTCCCAATGACAAATGTTTTTTGAAAATTTGGGTTTTTTTGTGAAACAAGGATTGGTGATAAAGCATCAGTGGAAATGAGAAATGTTTTTCTCATATTAACTCTTACAGGAGAGAATTTACCTTCCTAGGGGTAGATTTCATCTCACTTCCTATTGTCTCCTTCTGTTTGCAAGTAGGAATCGTTTGTAAGTTGGATGTTTGAAAGTAGGGGCCTGCCCTATATACTCAGCAGAAATTTAGGCCTTAGGTGTTGTTGTGGCCACAACACTGTAAGCCCTCACAGGGCCCTGCTGTGAAATATTAGATCAAGAATTGTAATTACATGCCCAACAGGGGCAGAAAAATTGGGCCTTTGGTGGTGGTGGTGGTGCTGGTGCCACAACACTGTAAGTCCTCACTCACTCTTGGTGGGCGCAGAAACGGGCCCTGCTGTGAAATATTAGATCAAGAATTGTAATTACATGCCCCTGTTAAACAGGGGCTGAAAAATTGGGCCTTAGGCACTGGTGCTGGTGCCACAACACTGCAACCCCTCACAGATACTCTAGTTGGAATGCAGGAACGAGCCCTGCTGCAAAGTATTGCATCAAAAATTGTAATTACACGCCCCTGTTAAACAGGGGCTGAAAAATTGGGATTTAGGCACTGGTGGCGGCGCCCAGAACCAAAAATGTTCTTGCAAGCTATCAGCGTGATCATTGAGGAGGAAGAGGATAATTACTCAGGATAGTCACTCAGCATCAGCATAGGCAGTCTTTGAAGGGATCTGAGATTTAAAAAAAAATTATTCGGTTACATCAGCATCAGGTGCTTAGTAGCTGGTGGTGATCCAAGACTGATTCATTTTTATGAAGGTCAGTCGATCGACCGAGTCGGTGGACAGACGCACCCTGTGATCAGTTACAAAGCCTCCAGCAGCACTAAATGTGCATTCCGAAAGAACGCTGGACGCAGGACAGGCCAGTAGCTCAATTGCATACTGTGCAAGCTCTGGCCAGTGATCCATCCTCAAGGCCCAGTAACCCAGAGGATTTTCGGTGGGAAAGGTGTCCAAGTCAGCTCTTGCCCCTAGGTATTCCTGCACCATGTAAACAGACGCTGGTGATGGTTGCTGGAACCGATCATACCTTGGGGCTGCGGACTAAAAAATTGTCTGAACGCATCGGTCAGACGGCCACCTTCTCCACCGCTCCTTCTTTGACTGACCGAAGCCTCAGCAACACGTTGTCCAGAAACAGGAGTTTGTAACCTCCCAGTCTCTGGGAACGCATTGCACAGACCTTTCTGCAAGGCCTCCCAAAGATGTTTCATCCTCTGCTCCCTCTGCAATGGCAAGATAAGGTCCGCAACCTTACCCTTGTAACGTGGATCAAGGAGAGTTGCCAGCCAGTATTGGTCCTTCTCCTTGATACCACGAATACGAGGGTTCATACGCAGGCTTTGCAGGATCAGGGAGGCCATGCAGTGTAGGTTTGCTGAGGCATTCGGTCCGGAGTCCTCTGGGTCACTAAGGACAACATGTTCCGCAGCCACATCCTCCCAGCCACGTACAAGTCCATGTGTTTCTTGGGACTGATCCCTTAAAGACTGCTGCTGATGCTGAGTGCCAGGCTCCACCTCCAAACTGACACAATCCTCCTCCTCCTCCTCCTCTTGCTGTGTGATCGGCGGGCATGCAGGAACACTGTCTGGATAAAGGGGGCCTTGAGAGCTAAGGAAGTCCTCCTCTTCCTGCCTCTGTTATGCCTCAAGTGCCCTGTCCATTATTCCACACAGCGTGTGCTCCAACAGGTGGACAAGGGGGACAGTGTCACTGATGCATGCACTGTCACTGCTCACCATCTTCGTGGCCTCCTCAAATGGTGACAGGACAGTGCATGCATCCCTGATCATGGCCCACTGGCATGGGGAAAAAAAACAAGCTCCCCTTACCCTGTCCTGGTGCCATATTCGCACAGGTACTCATTGATGGCCCTCTGCTGCGTGTGCAGCGGCTGCAGCATGGCCAACGTTGAGTTCCACCTGGTGGCATAGGCATAGGCGGTTCTTGGGCAGGTTAAACTTCTTTTGGAGGTCTGCCAGCCGAGCACTGGCATTATATGACCGGCGGAAATGCACACAGACTTTCCTGGCCTGCCCTAGGACATCCTGTAAGCCCGGGTACCTGCCCAAGAACCGCTGCACCACCAAGTTAAGGACGTGAGCCAAACAGGGCACATGGGTCATTTGTCCCTGTCGGAGGGCAGAGAGGAGGTTGGTGCCATTGTCACAAACCACCATTCCTGCCTTAAGTTGGCGTGGCATCAACCACCTCTGAACCTGCCCCTGCAGAGCTGACAGAACCTCTGCCCCAGTGTGGCTCCTGTCCCCCAAGCACACCAGCTCAAGCACCGCATGGCATCTTTTGGCCTGCATACTTGCATAGCGCCTTGAACGGCTATGGAGCACCGCTGGTTCCGAGGACAAATCTGCACAGGAAGAGGCCATGGAGGAAGAAGAAGAGGAGGGGGTGGAGGAGAGAGGTGTGTCACAATCATTAGTAGTGGCATTTTGGAGGCGTGGTGGCGGAACAACCTTGAACACTACTGCACCTTGTCCTGCATCCTTCCCAGCTGCCAGCAGAGTCACCCAATGCATGGTGAAACTTAGGTAACGTCCCTGTCCATGCCTGCTGGAGAGTCAGCGGTAATATGCACCTTACCGCTGACCGCCCTGTCCAGCAAGGCATGGACATTGCCTTCCACAGGCCGGTAGAGAGCCGGAATCGCCTTCCATGAGAAAAAGTGGCATTTGGGTACCTGCCACTGAGGAACCGCACATTCCACAAACTCATGGAAGGGGGCTGAGTCTACCAACTGAAAAGGCAGCAGTTGAAGTGCTAGCAATTTTGCCGAGCTAGCATTCAACCGCTGGGCATGTGGATGGCTGGGAGCGAACTTCTTTCGGCGGTGCAGCAGCTGGGGCAGGGAAATTTGCCTGGTACAATCTGACGTCGGTGTACCGAAAGCAGATTGCCCACAAATACTTGGCTGTGACACACCTAATTCTACACCTTCATTCCTCTCAGTGCAGGTCTCAGAGGGGACTTAAGGTATAGTGGGGTTGGAGATCTCAGCTGATGAGGAGCAAGGAGAGGTCCTCTTTGTTCTTTGGTGTGGGTCTTTTAGATACGCTTGCCAACGAAATGCATAGCAGGTCAACATATGTCTGGTCAAGCATGTGGTGCCCAAGCGGGAGATGTTTTGGCCACGCGAGATACGCTTGAGACATATGTTGCAAATAGCAGCGGTGCGATCTGATGCACTCGTCTCAAAAAAGGCCCACACCAAAGAACTTTTGGAATAACGCGCAGAGACAGCAGCGCCCTGCACATGCAGAGCTTTGGGGTGTGATGCAGTCAGTGTGCTGCCCTTAGGCTGGCCCCTGGAGGGCATCCTGCCTCGTTGGTGATGTGCCTCCCCCTCCTCTCTCCTATCAGGCACCCACGTTGAGTCAGTGACCTCATCATCCCCTCCCTCCTCATCACTGGAGCAAACCTGGCAGTATGCTGCAGCAGGGTGTCATAAACCGGATGTGACCAGAACTGTGTGACTGCGACAGAGTGAACCAGCCATAAATAGGTGAAAGTAAGTTTATAAAGGAAAATGCATATGTGAACACACCACCAATACAGAGTGAACAACCAAACAGTGATATTAAACCAACCAGCATATGTAGCAAGAGGGAGTACCAAAATAGTAGTCAAGCCAGGTCGGGGTCATAAACAGGGGAACAGTAGCTGGGAAGGGAAATAAGCAGGACAAGAGAGGATGGATGGATAACAGGAGGGACGGGTCAGGTACAAGGCTCAGAGTCCAGGGTCCAGGGTTCAGATAACAGACAGGAAACAGGATCAACAGGTTCCAGGAATCAAGCTTCAGGTTCATGTTCAGGCATCAGGAATCAGAGTAACAGGATACAGGTCAGGGCTCAAGGAACAATACCAGGGCAACATAAGTGTGCAATTGCCGGGTATTTATACTGCAGCTCTGCTAATTAAGGTCAGGTGACACCTGTCTGCAGAGAGGAATACCTGCTCCATACTGCCAGGATTCCTCTGCTGGTGGACTGCCCAAAGGTGACAGAATACTTGCAGGAAAGAGCTCTTCTGACAGCTCAGAACTGCCAGGAGACACCTGCTTGTGGACCTCAGTACTGCACGCCAAATGATCGATGTTACCAGCGGAGGAGACCTTTCCTGACACAGGGGGAGCATGACTGCCAGATTGCTGTCCTTCTTGGACACCCCCTCTGTCCGTGCTAATGTTACTGCCTTCATCTAGCTCAGTATCATCATCAGAGCCTTCTAAATGCTGGGCATCCTCCTGGAGCATAAATCCAACACTTTGGTTAAACAGATCGAGGGACTCCTCAGGAGGACATGGTGGGGCTAGGGAAGGAGTCACTGATGCCATTGAGCCGAGGGAAGAGGCCGCGTTGGCAGCTGCTTTGCCAGACAAAGTACTCGGAGCATGGGTGAGAGAGGATGAGGAGGATGAGGACGGCTTGGTCATCCACTCGACCAAGTCTTCCGCATGTTGCGGCTCAACATGGCCAGCTGCCGAAAAAAAGGCCAAGCGTGTTCCACGGCCACGTGCTGATGAGGATGCACCGGCTCCACGACCAGCACTGTTGCCTCTAGACACGGAGCCTGCTTGCCCTCTTTTATTGGCTTGTGACTGTCTGCCTCTCCTTGTTGGCCTTCCAGACATACTAATGGCCTGTAGCTGCACTAAGCTTGATATATTATTTATATATATATATATATATATATATATATACTGATACTGCAGCTAGCAAAATCAACTGCCTGCCTGTAGTATGGGAACCCACCAACCTTCTACAAGTAGCTTTAGCTGAACACTGTGCAGAGCTTGCAAAAAACTAACTTGTAGCTTATTTAGCTGCCTGTAGTAGTGATAGGATCAGGAAAACACCACCAACCTTCTACAGGTAGCTTTAGCTGAACACTGTGCAGAGCTCGCACTACACTAACTTGTAGTTTTAGGTGAACACTGTGCAGAGCTCGCAAAAAACTAACTTGTAGTTTTAGCTGAACACTGTGAGGAGGATGCACTACACTAACTTGTAGTTTTAGCTGAACACTGTTCAGAGGACGCACTACACTAACTTGTAGCTTTAGCTGAACACTGTGCAGAGGTCGCACTACACTAACTTGTGGCTTTAGCTGAACACTGTGAGGAGGGCGCACTACCCTAACTTGTAGCTTTAGCTGAACACTGTGGAGAGGTCACACTAAACTAACTTGTAGCTTTAGCTGAACACTGTGAGGAGGACGCACTACACTAACTTGTAGCTTTAGCTGAACACTGTGCAGAGGTCGCACTACACTAACTTGTACTTTTAGCTGAACACTGTTCAGAGGACGCACTACACTAACTTGTAGCTTTAGCTGAACACTGTGCAGAGCTCGCAAAAAACTAACTTGTAGCTTATTTAGCTGCCTGCGGTAGTGATAGGATCAGGAAAACACCACCAACCTTCTACAGGTAGCTTTAGGTGAACACTGTGCAGAGCTCGCAAAAAAATAACTTGTAGCTTATTTAGCTGCCTGCGGTAGTGATAGGATCAGGAAAACACCACCAACCTTCTACAGGTAGCTTTAGCTGAACACTGTGCAGAGCTCGCAAAAAACTAACTTGTAGTTTTAGCTGAACACTGTGAGGCGTACGCACTACACTAACTTGTAGCTTTAGCTGAACACTGTTCAGAGGACGCACTACACTAACTTGTAGCTTTAGCTGAACACTGTGAGGAGGACGCACTACACTAACTTGTAGCTTTAGTTGAACACTGTGCAGAAGTCGCACTACACTAACTTGTAGTTTTAGCTGAACACTGTGAGGAGGACGCACTACACTAACTTGTAGCTTTAGCTGAACACTGTGCAGAGGTCGCACTACACTAACTTGTAGTTTTAGCTGAACACTGTGAGGAGGACACACTACACTAACTTGTAGCTTTAGCTGAACACTGTGAGGAGGACACACTACACTTACTTGTAGTTGTATATATACAACACCTGGGATGCATATATATATACACAATGCACTGTAAGTGCAGCTAACTCACTGACTGTCCTGCCTAATCTAGATAACTCTATATAAATGAAATGACACTGTCTCTCTCTCTCTCTCTAAGCACGCCGGAACACACTACACAGGGCTGCCGTGTAGGCAGCCTTATATAGTGTGGGGCGTGTTCTAAACCCCCTGAGCCATAATTGGCCAAAGCCACCCTGGCTTTGGCCAATTAAAACTCTCTACTGACGGCGCTGTGATTGGCCAAGCATGCGGGTCATAGTGCATGCTTGGCCAATCATCAGCCAGCAATGCACTGCGATGCCACAGTGAATTATGGGCCGTGACACGCCACACGAATTTGGCGCGAACGGCCCATATCGTTCGCAATTCGGCGAACGATCGATCAGACGATGTTTGAGTCGAACATGGGTTCAACTCGAATGCGAAGCTCATCCCTAGTACACAGTATAAAATACAGTGCAGGTGGTGTACTACAGAGTATCTAATACAGTGTGTACAGTGTCTACTACATTTCTGGTGGTGTACACAGTACACAATGCAGTGCAGCCGTAGTACAGTTGCTAATACAGTGCAGGTGGTGTACACAGTATCTAATACAGTGTGTACAGTTTCTACTACACTTCTGGTGGTGTACACAGTACACAATACAGTGCAGCCGTAGTATAGTTGCTAATACAGTGCAGGCGCTGTACATGGTATCTAATACAGTGTGTATAGTTTCTACTAGACTTCTGGTGGTGTACAGAGTACACAATACAGTGCAGCCGTAGTACAGTTGCTCATACAATGCAGGCGGAGTACACAGTATCTAATACAGTGTGTACAGTTTCTACTACACTTCTGGTGGTGTACACAGTACACAATATAGTGCAGCCATAGTACAGTTGTGTCAGGGCTGGGCTCAGCCCTTCCTTCTCTGAGCTGGCCATTTAGCTGTCAGCTAATTACCAGCTTCCAGTTCTCTCCACAGTTACACAGCTGTTATTGATTCTGCTCGTCAGTCCTGCCTACTTAAAGTCATCCAGCTCACTTGATCTCTGCCTTCACCTTTGTCAACATCACAGAGACTTTCTTCTGCGTTCCTGTTGAAGACTTGCTTGGCTGATGTTCCTTCTGGCTCCTGATCCTGCTTGCTTTACTATTACGTTTATCTCTGGCACTCTGACATTTGCTTGGCTGACTACCAGATTCGGTTACTTAACTCTGGGTTGTTTTGACTACGCTTACTCTGTTTACCTTATTATTATTATTATTATTATTATTAAACAAGTGTGATTTAACTTTACTTCTGTCTCGGTATGATTCATGGTTCCTGATAAGTTGCTAATACAGTGCAGGCAGTGTACACAGTATCTAATACAGTGTGTACAGTTTCTACTACACTTCTGGTGATGTACACAATACAGCGCAGCCGTAGTACATTTGCTAATACAGTGCAGGCGGTGTACACAGTATCTAATACAGTGTGCACAGTTTCTACTACACTTCTGGTGGTGTACACAGTATAAAATACAGTGCAGCTGTAGTACAGTTGCTAATATAGTGCAGGCGGTGTACACAGTATCTAATACAGTGTGTACAGTTTCTACTACACTTCTGGTGGTGTACACAGTATCTAATACAGTGTAGTGTGGTGTTGCAAAAGAAAATATATATCATGTCCAGAAGGCCACCAAGGAGAGGCAGACGCTCACAGGCCAATAAAAGAGGGCAAGCAGCCTCTGTGTCTACAGTCTAAAGTGCTGGTCGTGGACATGATGCATCCTCTTCAGGTGACCATGGGGCGCGCTTGTCCTTTTTTTCTTCTGCTGGCCGTGTTATTGAGTCAGAACATGCAGAAGAGTTGGTGGCATGGATAACAAAGCCTCCCTCATCCTCCTTATCCTCTGTCACCCAGGCTCAAAGTAATTTGCCTTCCAACGCAGCTGCCAAAGGGGCCTATTCCACTGGCTCCTTGTCCACAGTAACTACTTTCGTAGCCCCACCATCATGCACAGAGGAGTCCCCAGAATTATTCGACCACAGTGTCGGGTACATGCTGCTGGAGGATGGGCAGCGATTTGAAGGCTCCGATGTTGGTTCCCAGGTTAGGAGAGAGGGGGTGCCCAAGAAGGACAAGAAACTGGACAAGAACTAATCATGTTCCGCCAGCTGCAGCATACTGTCAAGTTTTCTACTGTGACAAGGAGGGAGGGGATGATGAGGTCACTGACTGTACTTGGGTGCCCGAGAGAAGAGAGGAGGAGAAGGAGGAGGCACAACTCCAACAAGGCAGGATATCCTCCAGGGGGCAGCTTAAGGGCAGCCACCCTATTTCATCACACCACAGAGCTCCGCAGGTGCAGAGCGCTGCTGACTCCCCGCTGACTTTTAAAAGTTCCTTGGTGTGGGCCTTTTTTCACACGTGTGCAGCAGATTGCACTTTTGCTCTTTGCAACCTATGTCTGAAGCGGATCAAGCGTGGCCAGAACAGCAGCCGCTTGGGCACCACATGCCAGACATATGATGACCTGCCATGCAGTCCGTTTGGCAACAGCACTTGAAAGACCCACATCAAAGAAAAAGGCGGACTTCTCCTCGCTCCTCATCTGGGATCTCCAACCTTACTATACCTTCAGTCATCTCAAAAACCTGCACTGAGAGAAATGGAGGTATAGGAATAGGTGTCCCAAGTACTTGACGCCAATCTGCTAGCAGTACACCACCATCTGATTTTAGCAGCCAAATTTCCCTATCCCAGTTGCTGAACCGTAAAAAGAAATTCAGTCCCAGTCATCCACATGCTCAGCGTCTAAATTCTAGCCTGGCCAAATTGCTAGCACTGCAACTGCTGCCTTTTCAGCTGGTAGACTCTGTTCCCTTTCGTAAATTTCTGGAATGTGCTGTACCTCAGTGGCAGGTTCCAAAATGCCATTTCTTTTCATGGAAGGCCATTTCAGCTCTCTATCAGCATTTGGAAGGCAATGTTTTGGCCTCGTTGGACAGCAGAAAGGTGCATATTACTGCTGACTCATGGTCCAGCAGGCATGGGCAGGGACGTTAACTTTCCTTCATGGTGCACAGGGTAACTCTGCTGGCAGCTGGGAAGGATGCAGGACAGGGTTCAGTGTTGTTGGAGCTTGTTCCGCCACCACGCCTCCAAAATGCTAGTGGTGATTCTGCCACAGCTCTCTCCTCCACCCCCTCCTCTTCTTCTTCCTCTATGGCCTCTTCTGCAGATTTGTCCTCTGAACCAGCTGTGTTCCGTAAGCGTTCAAGGGACTATGCTAGCAGTAAGGCTAAAAGATGCCATGCGGTGTTTGAGTTGGTCTGCCTAGGGGACAGGAGCCACACTGGGGCAGATATTCTGTCAGCTCTGCAGGGGCAGGCTCAGAGGTGGTTGACGCCATGCCAGCTTCAGCCAGGAATGGTTGTATGTGACAATAGCACCAATATTCTCTCCGCTCTCTGACAGGGACACTTGACTCATGTTCCATGTTTGGCACACGTCCTAAATTTGGTGGTGCAGCAGTTCTTGAGCAGGTACCCAGGCTTACAGGATGTCCTGAGACAGGCCAGAAAAGTCTGTGGTCATTCCTGTCGGTCATACAATACCAGTGCTCGGCTGGCTGACATTCAAAAGAAATGCAACCTGCCCACCAACCGCCTCATTTGTGATATGCCCACCAGGTGAAACTCAACATTGGCAATGCTGCAGTGGCTGCACACAGAGCAGAGGGCCATCAATGAGTACATGTGCAAGTATGGCACCATGACAGGGTCAGGGGAGCTTGGCTTCTTTTTTCCATGCCAGTGGCTACTGATCAAGGATGCATGTCACCATTTGAGGGGGCCACAAGGATGGTGAGCAGCGACAATGCATGCATCAGTGACACTGTCCCTCTAGTCTTCCTGTTGGAGCACACATTTCATGGAATCATGGACAGGGCACTTGAGGCAGAACAGCAGGAGGAAGAGGAGAACTGCCTTACCTCTCAAGGCCCCCTTTATCCAGATAGCATTCCTGCGGGCTCACCAAACACACAGGAAGAAGAGGAGGATTGTGTCAGCATGGATGTAGAGGACAACACTCAGCATTAGTCTTCAAGGGACTATTTTCAGTCCCCAGAAACCCAAAGAGTTGTACGTGGCTGGGAGGAGGTAGTTTCAGATCATGTGATCCTTAGTGCACCAGAGGACTCAGAATTGAATGCCTCTGCAAACTTATGCTGCATGGCCTCCCTGATTATGCAAAGCCTGCGAAAGGACCCTAGGATTCGTGGTAATAAGGAGAGGGATCATTACTGGCTGGCAACCCTTCTTCATCCACATTACAAGGGTAAGGTTGCAGAACTCATCCTGCCTTTGCAGAGGGAGCAGAGGATTAAACATCTTCAGGAGGCACTGAAGAAAGGTTTGTGCAATGCCTTTCCAGACCCTGGAAGGTTACAATTTCCTGGTGCTGGACAACGTGTTGCTGAGGCTTCATTCAGTCAGAGGAAGAACGGTGGAGAAGGTGGCCGGCTGAACAATGATTTTAAAAAAATTTCAGTCCTCATCACCAAGGCCTGATTGGTTCATCAAGCAACCAGCGCCTGCATTACATGGTGCAGGAATATCTAGGGGCAAGAGCATCTTTCCAACAGAGCATCCACTGGGTTACTGGGTCTTGAGGATGGACCACTGGCCAGATTTTGCTCAATATGCAATTGAGCTACTGGCTTGTCCTGCATCCAGCGCGCTTTCTGAATGCACATTCAATGCTGCTGGAGGGTTTGTAACGGATCAAAGAGTGTGCTTGTCCACAGACTCTGCTGATAGGCTCACATTCATAAAAATGAATCAGTCTGGGATCGGCAGCTACCAAGCACCTGATTCTGATGTAACTGATTGAATTTTCAATGGATGTAGGATCCTTTGAAGACTGCCTATGCTGACTATCCTATTCTTCCTCAATCTTGATGATGCTAGCTTCCAACAATATTTTTGGTTTAGGGCACCACCACCACCACCCAAGGCCCAATTTTTTCTGCCCTGTTTAACAGAGGCATGTAATTACAATTTTTGATCTAATATTTCACAGCAGGGCCCGTTCCTGCGCCCAACAAGAGTATCTGTGAGGGGTTACAGCGTTGTGGCACCACCACCACCACCACTCAAGGCCCAATTTTTTCTCCCCTGTTTAACAGGGGCATGTAAGTACAATTTGTGATCTACTATTTCACAGCAGGGCCCATTCCTGTGCCCAACAAGAGTATCTGTGAGGGCTTACAGTGTTATGGCACCACCACCCAAGGTCCACTTTTTCTGCCCCTGCTTACCAAGGGCATGTAATTACTATTTTTGATATAATATTTCACAGCAGGGCCCGTTCCTGTGCCCAACAAAAGTATCTGTGAGGGCTTACAGTGTTCTGGCACCACCACCAACCAAGGCCCAATTTTTCTACCCCTGTTTTACAGGGACATGTAATTACAATTCTTAATATAATATTTCACAGCAGGGCCCATTCCTGCTCCCACCAAGAGTAACTGTGAGGGCTTACAGTGTTCTGGTACCACCAACACCTAAGGCCCAATTTTCTGCAGAGTATATAGGGCAGGCCGTATAGTATATATATACTGTTGTTCAGAGTATATAATGCCTGGGGGCCCCCCATGCCATTTTTTTTTAAATTTGGGTCCGGGGTTCCCTTAATATCCATACCAGACCCTAAGTGCCTGGTAATGTACTTGGGGTGGGGAACCCATGCCGGTTTTTTCAATGATTTTCATCTATGTTGCCGGGACCCGACAATACATTACAGCCGAGCGGAGTTTTAAATGATATTTTTTTCCTTTAGAAATGTAACTTTGCTGTGGTATTGTTCCAAACACAGGAAAAATGCATTACTTTATAGGCATACTAAGGACATCCCCCAGGCACGATATTTAACCACTTGCCTACAGGGCACTTACACCACCCAGGCCATTTTTCAGCTTTCAGCGCTGTCGCACTTTGAATGACAATTGCGCGGTCATGCTACACTGTACCCAGATTAAATTTTATAATTTTCTTCACACAAATAGAGCTTTGTTTTGGTGGTATTTAATCACTGCTGTTTTTTTTATTACTTACCAAAAAAAAAAAAAGACCAAAAAATTTGAAAAATAAAATTTTTTTACTTAGTTTCTGTCAGTAAATTTTGTAATTAAGTAATTTTTCTCCTTCACCGATGTGCTCTGATGGGCACTAATATGCTGAACTGGTGGGCATTGATGAGGTAGCACTGATGAGGAGGCATTAATATGCCGCACTTATGGGCACTGATAGGTGGCACTGATAGGCAGCACTGATGGGCACTGTTAGGTGGCAATGATAGGCACTAATAGGTGGCACTGATTGGCACTGATAGGCGGCACTGGTGGGCACGGATATGCGGTATTGAAGGGCATTGATGGACATTGATGGGCAGCACTGATAGGCGGGACTGATAGCCAGCACGGACTGCCATCACTAATGGGCACTGATTGATGGCACTTGTGGGCAGTGGTGGGCACTGATTGCTGGCAGCGGTGGGCACTGGTTGCTGGCACTGGTGGGCACTCATCGCTGGCACTGATTTGTGGCACTGGTGTCGCTATTGTAATCAGGGCACTGATGTGTAGATGTCTCCTGTGTGGAGATGCCGCTGATCGGCTCTCCTTGCCACACACTCTGTCGGTGTGAGGTTAGGAGTGCCGATTACCGGCATCTCCGTATTTTCATGTGATCGGCTGTGATTCATGTGATCGGCTGTGATTGGACACAGCCGATCACATAGTTAAAGAGCTGCAGATGCGGGTTTTTACAGAGATCGGGGTCGCCCCATGTCCTAGCACGGCAAGGCCTCGACTGAAGGTGTCCCAGAACGAGAGCTGCCCTGCTGTCATTTGAGAGCAGAAACTAGTTAAAGGAATATTTCATTTTTATTGTTTTACTTTAGGCATTGTTAAAATCACTGCTCCCGAAAAAACGTCTGTTTTTAAAACTTTTTTTTGCATTGATACATGTCCCCTGGGGCAGGACAAAAAAACACTTTTATTGGCAATAACTTGCATATAAGCCTTTAAAATTAGCACTTTTGATTTTTCACGTTCGTGTCCCATAGACTTTAACGGTGTTCGCGTGTTCGAACAAATTTTTTGACTGTTTGCATGTTCTGGTGCTAACCGAACCGCGCGAGGGGGGGTGGGGGGCTGTTCAGCTCATCCCTACCTGCAATACAACAGAAAGAAGATATACCTGTTCTCAAATCCTAGTTGCTTGTAAATGTATATAATTCATCAGGTGCTAAAAGGGTGTGACCACATGTTAACACTAGAAATTCTGGATGAACCCTCTGCACACTGCTACACAGACTTTGCTATTTCTGATTCATGTACCTGACTACATTAATCATGTACATGATGTCACAGACATGTACATAAATCTGCTAATGTCAGCACTGAGGTTGGAGTGGCTATACTGAACACACCTTTTCACTGCACTCCCTCCCTCTACAGCCACTGATACACTGACAGGTGCAAGACCAAGGGCATTTGTGCTAGGAGTGCATAGAGCTTTGTGGGAACTGGGAGACTAATTCCTTATCAAGTATGCATTAATTTTGACTGACAGCACACAATAGTGGGGAGACTGATAACCACTATTTAGTAGACAAAAACTTTCAAATCTAACAACTGCCATTCACTGTAAATCACAGGCAATGCAGACCTGATGCAGACCTGATAGGGAAATGGTCGCAGAGCTCCCATCAGCCTTCACTCATCCAACAGGTGTAGCAGTCATGAATTTGCCCTGGGGTTTTCCCAGTGCAGCTGTGCCTACAGTGCAAGGGATCCTGCCACCTTCAGGAAGTGCATTAAAAGGTTTATTTGCACCAAATCATCAGAATGGGTTAGTTTGGGTCCACTCTTGGACATGGCAGTGGAACTCGCAGAATTTTCACTTGACGTGTCCCTCTTGAAGCCTCCTTAAAACATTTCTCCTCATAACTGACAGCACCCCAAAAACATGGCAGCTATGAAACCTTGAGTAGGAGGAGGCAAAGGTGGCATTAGGAGACAAAAGAAATTACTCATATGCAGCCTTGTGGAGGATGCATTAGTAGTCCATAAAAAAGGGCTGATTTGCCCTTTTGAAGAGAAGGAAGAGGGGAAGGGAGCACTTGAAGCCTCAGAAGTTAAGAAAGAGAAATTGTTTGTCACCAACATCACTACCCCCTGTGTTGTTCACCACTGGCAATGGTAAAAAAAAAAAAAAAACACCTCCCCAGAGCCTCTCCATACTTCCTCTCTGATGTATGAGACCAAAAAAGAAAGCTTTGGTGAAGGGACTGCAGCCTATAACAGTTGCATTCAACATTTAACTTGATAGCTGGCTCTTCAATTGTAAATATTGCCAATATTTTTTATATTGTAACTTTAAGCTTGGGGAGTTTGAAGTCATCAGGCAATTTTGCTGACAGTCTGTCCAAAAATGGGTTTTTTATTTTTTATGCATCGTTTGAAAGAAAAATCGAATTAAGAGCAAGAACAGTGTGCTTCTGAGACACCTCAAATGATATCAGTCACATTCACTTCACATCCCTATCCCAATAGATAAAATAAAAGTTAGGCATACACCATTGAACCTATAATCCCTGGTTAAAAACATTTTGCTGCTTGCCAATTTTACACTGCTCTATCCTCTGAGGTATCTTCATTTTTGTATTTTATTTGGACACTCATTATGTCATTGCTAATAGAAAATTGGAAATGTATTGACAGAATGTAGCACCCTCTAGCTAGTGTGCTAGGTGTACATAGTTTAGAGCCAGGCCTGCGCTGAATCTGGGTCAAGGTTTAGTGACCCAGAGGCTGGATGACTCATCTGGCAGCTCTCTCTGACACTTCCCCCAGGTCTGGAAGTTGGTAGAAGCTTTTAGAGCTGGAGGGTGGGGGTAAGGAGGGGCTGCCATGCATATTTATGAGGACCTCAGCCAATCCCCAGCAAAAAGGGTCTGGAAGAGGGTAAGCCTCCTCATAAATAGACAAGGACCATCCAAGCAGGGGCAGGTGGGTGGAAGGTGGAGATGGAGTGCTAAGGAGGCTGTCAGAGGCCCTAGCAAGGTGCCCCCTAGTCTGGGGGGTCAGCACATCTGGGAGATCTCCTAAGAAGTCAGCCGGGTGGGCTGGTAAGTGTTCAGTCTGGGAGGACTGTGGAGAGAGTGTCAGTCTGGAGGAATGTGAAAAAGTTATTTAGGAGGGCTAGTGAAAGGGGCAGCCAGGCAGGTTGGCAGTGCCTGAAGAGGTGGTGCTGAGTGGTGCTGGGATCAGTAGCCACAGGAGGAGTGAATAATGCTGGACACTGAGTTTTACTATACAAGGGGTCTCGGGTTAATGCCTATAACAGGCTTTTGCTCTGATCTGACTGCGTTACTTGTCAGATTCACTAACAGTGTGCCAGTGGAGTTCTGCAAGCAAGTGAGTGCTGGAGGAAGCAGTGGAGTGTATGTAGGCTGTATATAGGACTATATAAAGGAAGAGTTGTCCCTGAAGTTGTTTTAAACTCAAGTGGGCATCCCATAATCTCCTATCCAAGTGATATCCTTCAATAAAACAAGAAAAACAAAGTCACGGATTGTTCTCTGACTCAAGTGTGCCTGTGGAAATTTGGTGTGCCTGGCTGTGCAGGGTGGGGTATTATTATTTTTATACAGGATTTATATAGCACCAACAGTTTACACAGCGTTTTAAAATAAAAAGGGGACAGTACAATTACAATACAGTTCAATACAGAAGGAATAGGAGGGCCTTGCTAATGGAGCTTACAATCCAAAGGTGGGGGGACGTGGTACAAAAAAGTAATGGCTGCAGGGGATTATCTGATGGATCCCATTCTACTTGCGGCTCCTTAGGGGGTGCACTACAAGAACAAGACATCAAATTATATAACTTTTTGTAAAACATTCACAAAACAGCAAGATGCCTGTTTTATCACAGTAATGCCCTGTACACACGGTCGGATTTTCAGGCGTGTTGTCGGAAATTCCGACCGTGTGTGGGCTCCATCGGACATTTTCCATCGGATTTTCCGACACACAAAGTTGGAGAGCAGAAGATAAAATTTTCCGACAACAAAATCCGTTGTCGGAAATTCCGATCGTGTGTACACAAATCCGACGGACAAAGTGCCACGCATGCTCAGAATAAATAAAGAGATGAAAGCTATTGGCCACTGCCCCATTTATAGTCCCGACGTATGTGTTTTACGTCACCGCGTTCAAAATGATCGGATTTTCCGACAACTTTGTGTGACCGTGTGTATGCAAGACAAGTTTGAGCCAACATCCGTCGGAAAAAATCCATGGATTTTGTTGTCGGAATGTCCGAACAAAGTCCGACCGTGTGTATGCCCTATAACTTGATTATGTTTTGGGGTTTTTGAGATTTTCAAACAGAGATCACACAAACACTTATAGCTAAAATCAAACTGTATATAACATTTAATTAAATAGTAACAGATAAAGATAACAAATGTAATTATATTGGAAAACATAACAAGAATACTTAGCTATAGATGCCTTTTCGCCAAGAAGTCCCTCTTATGGCTTGACACGAAGATCAAACCAGGTGTGTGTATTAGGCAGCCCTGGAACAGCACTACCTTATTCCAGTTTTGGCTGTAGTATATACAGGACTAGTTGGTAAGTAATAACCAATTATAGCTCAGTAAAGTAGTATTACATTTTAAGGAAGATAGTACACATTCCTTTAGGGGATTAGTAAAGACATTCCTATAGTATAAAGTCAGCTGAGGTAACCAGGTTTAGGATTGATCCTTAGATATTGGTGAGCCAATAATAATAAGGAAATGTGAGATTTCCCCATCAGTGCCTAAACACACTTTCGTCTTACATAGTGAGTTTTATAGGCAGATAAAATGTTTTTTTCTTGTTCATACATCATGGGACACAGAGGCTTGGTAATTACTCAATGGGTTAGATAGTACCTTCAGGTGATTGGAGACTGGTAACCCTAATTACAAAGTGAATTCCTCCCCTATATAACCCCTCGCATATGAAGAGTACCTCAGTTTTTTCGCCAGTGTCTAAGGTGGTTGGTCATATTGAAGATGTGCTAAGAAGAAAGCTCTGTTTGATGGTCTGCGAGGACCTAGGAGCTATACAACAGGATACATACCTCGGGCCAAAACTAAAATGCCTAAGATGGATGGTACCCGGGCCTCGTGATAAGAAGAAACAAGATTTTGCCTGTAATGTCTCTCCTTGGAAGTCTGGACTCTGGGATCCAGGCTTTGGTGTACTAATATAACAGTGGCACGAAAAGTTTCTGGGAGAGTCCAGGGAAGAGGATCCTGTGAGTAGGAACCCAGAACCCTGAAGGTTGGCACAACGCTACCCGCCGTGATGGGTGAAGGCTGGAATCTGTCTGTTTTCTGCAGTTCCTGCGGCGGGGATAAGGTAAGTGAAGACAATCCTAAAGTATACACATTATGGATTATCGTCTGTGAGTAGTCGTATGTCTTACCAGGTTTCTGCCACTAGTGGGAGTAAGAGACATACCTGGTGTATACTTACATGCCTTCTAGGATACACGCTCAGTGAAGCTGGTCTGTGAAGCCGCTCACCTCCTCCGCTGCAGGCTCTGCCACAAAAACATAAAGGGGGATCCCACGCAGCCCGGGGGTCACACCCAGTCCCCTGATGGTCTCCTTTCTCCCCCCTCTCCCCGGCGGCAGCCATGATGGCCCTATGCGCATGCAGGGGGGTGCGCTTTTACAGCAGGGTCAGCAGGGAAGGAGGAGGGGCGCGGTTGTGGCGCAGTGCATGTGTGGTGTGCATGGCGCGCCAGTGCACAGGTGCAAAGCGGTTGTTTTTTAAAAGCCCAAGGCACCAGAGCTCCTGTAAGCGGTGGGGCACAGAGCAGTGTGCAGTAAGCATCCCAGTGGATCAGATCCTGGCAAACCTAAGACACCTACACGGCATCAGGTTGTGCCGTGTGTAGGTAATGTTTATATTGTAAGACTATAGCACAAAAGCGATTGCACTTTACACTAGTATCTCTGCTTTGCAGCTTAGGACTATGTCTCCTCATAAGAGGGCTTCAGGGGGAGGTAAAAGAGGCACCAGAAAATCACCGCCTACATCTAGGGGTTCTGGACATGCCTGCAGGATACCATCCCCCCTGCAAGACTGGAGGCAGCCTCACAGGATGAGTCTGTACCACTGTCAGGTTTTGCAGCCTCTCCCAATGTTTCAGTCCCTATTTATGTCACAGAAGACGCTTTAAAAGCTGCATTGGATGGTTTAGAAGGAAGGATTACTACCTTTGTCACAGCTTCCTTAAAAAATAGCTGGAAAAGGGGTAGATCCCCTCCTTCTGCTTTGGGTTCCCTATCGGATGAGAATTCTGATAATGAGGAAATATCCCTATCTGAGGATAGGGATCAGGTGCAGTCGGACGAATCAGGGGAAGAGGAGAAGCTCTCTTCTACCTCCCAGGCCCTCAAAGCGCAGATGCAATACTATACTGAACTGGTGCGTTCCACATACAGATTGCCCTCTGCTGAGGCTGCCATTTCTCCTGCTTCCTCCCTGGGGTTCCGGAAATCCCCACAGGCTGCGTACACCTTCCCAACTCATCCTTTACTGGATGAATTGTTGTATGAGGACTGGGGTCACCCAGATAAACTATTTTCTCCTCCTAAAAGGTGGAGAAAAGCCATAGATGCGGCTGTTTCTTGTGTGAATAAGAACCTGACCTGTCCTGTGGACAATGCTCAAGGGTTTAAGGATCCAACTGATAAAAAGCTGGAAAATTTTATTTAACACCTCCTTTTCTGTGGTGGGTGCTGTAGTCCAGCCTACGGTCGCAGCAATTGGCATGTGCCAGTTCCTCAAGGAACAAATGAAGCAGGTGCTTAGCCTCCTTTCCACTGAGGAGGCTGAGGTTTATGCAGGACTTCCTAAAGCCTTGTGTTTTATGGTTGATGCCATTATGGATTCTGCTCAGCAACCATCTCACCTCACTCTCCTGCTGGTACACATGTGCAGGTCCCTTTGGCTTAAGCATTGGGCAGCTGAAGCTTCATGCAAAAAATATTTAACTGGGTTCCCGTTTCGTGGATAACACCAGCTTGGGGATGATCTGGACAAATATATCCAGAAGATTACCGGGGGCAAAACCACGTTGTTACCGGTCTAAAGGAAGAGTAAACAACCTTCATTTAGACGTTCTCTGTCCCCAGCCCCTGGAGCCTCATCCTCCAGGCAGTGACGATCAAATCAAATACTAGGGGAAAGGTCCAAATTCAAGCCCAAAGGCAAAGGAAACCTTGGGGTCCAAGATCTGGTAAACAGAACCCCAAAACCTCCCTATGAAGGGGTGGCCACGCTCAGCCAAGTGGGGAGAAGGCTGCTGCAGTTTGCAGGCGCCTGGTGGGAAGAGATTCAGGACAGATGGGTAGCCTCCACGGTGTCTCTGGGCTACAAGCTAGAGTTCCGGGAGCTTCCGCCATCTCATTTCCTAAGGTCAAGAGTCCCCAGGGACCCAGAAAAAATAGAATGGGTAAAATTAGAATGTCGGCTATCCAAAGGGGTAATCATAGAGGTGGCCCGAAAGAGCAAAGCTCAGAGTTCTACTCAAACCTCTTTACGGTTCCAAAACCAAATGGAGATGTCAGACCTATTCTGGATCTAAAAGACCTGAATTCGTCCTTACCGCATGGAATCTATCCGCTCAGTAGTCTCCACCCTTTAGGGGGGAGAATTCCTGGCATCTATAGACATCAAAGATGCATATTTGCATGTGCCAATATTTCCCACTCACCAAAGATTCCTAAGGTTTGCGGTGGATCAGCGTCACTTTCAATTTGTGGCCCTTCCTTTTGGTCTTGCTACCGCTCCTCGAGTGTTCACAAAAGTTCTAGCCCTGCCCCTGGCAAATCTAAGGGCTCTGGGCTTAACTGTGACAGCTTATCTGGACGATCTGCTACTCATAGAATAGTTCATAACTCGCCTAAGCCACAATGTGCTCTGCACGGTAAAGTACTTAGAGAACCTAGGCTGGGTCCTCAATCTAGAAAAATCCTCCTTGCAGCCCCTAAAAAGGTTGAAGTATTTGGGTATGGTCATAGGCACAGTCCAAAGCAGAGTGTTCTTACCCAGGTCAAAGGCCAGGGCCATAAAAGATTTGGTCCGGGTAGTCTCAGCAAGGAGAAATCCCTCCACCCGACTATGTATGAGACTATTAGGGAAAATGGTCGCCTCTTTCGAGGCTGTCCCTTACACCCAGTTTCACTCGAGATCTTTACTAAGCAGCATCCTCTCTGCCTGGAACAAGAGAGTTCAAACCTTGGATCTTCCAATGTGCCTATCCCCAGGGGTGCGCCAGAGTCTCAATTGGTGGTTACTGACCAAGAATCTTCTAAAAGGAAAGTCCTTCATCCCAATTACTCGTAACCATAGATGCCAGCCTATTGGGCTGGGGAGCAGTTCTGGAAGAAGCTTCCACCCAGGGAAGATGGTCCAGAGCCGAAAGACTCTTGCCCATCAACGTTTTGGAAATTCGGGCAATTCGTTTAGCCCTCAAGGTCTGGACTTTCAGACTACAGGGTCATCCTGTCTGGATACAGTCCGACAATGCCACGGCTGTGGCTTATATCAATCACCAAGGAGGCACCAGGAGCCTGCATGCCCAAAAGGAGGTGAATCACATTTTTATTGGGCAGAAAGGCAAATTCCTTGCCTGTCTGCGGTCTTTATCCCAGGGGTAGAAAATTGGCAGGTGGATTTTCTAAGCCACCAGCAGCTGTGTCCAGGAGAATGGTCTCTACACCCCGACATATTTCAGACCATATGTCAAAATTGGGGTACCCCGGATGTAGACCTGTTTGCGTCCAGGTTCAACAAAAAACTGGACAACTTTGTGTCAAGAACAAAGGATCTGCTAGCACAAGGGTCAGATACCTTAACGATTCCATGGGATCAGTACTCTCTGATCTATGCCTTTCCTCCAATTCCGCTTCTTCTGCGGTTCCTTTGGAGGGTCAAAAGAGAAGCAAAGTCGGTCATTCTGGTGGCTCCTACTTGGCCCAGATGACCTTGGTATGCAGAGATCCTAACGATGGCAGTGGGAAGACCTCGGGTTCTTCCACTGCGTCCAGATCCACTCTCACAAGGTCCAATATTCCATCCATCTTTACGAAGTCTGAATTTAACGGTTTGGCTGCTGAGACCCACATTCTGAAAAGCCGTGGGCTCTCGGAATCAGTCCTTTTCACTCTGATTAATGCTTGGAAGCCAGCCTCCAGGCTCATTTAATACAGAATCTCGAAGGCATATGTTTCCTGGTGTGAATTCAGGGGGTGGCATCCTAGAAAGCATGCCATTAGCAGGATTCTTGCTTTTCTTCAGTTAGGCATTGAAATGAGGCTGGCTTTGAGCACTATCAAGGTCCAGATCTTGGCCTTATCAATATTCTTTAAAAAACCACTTGCCTCACATTCCCTGGTCCGGGCCTTAATTCAGGGGGCACTGCACTTGAATCTGCCAGTTGAACCTCCTGTGTGCCCATGGGATCTGAATTTTGTTTTGGCTGTTTTTCATGAACAACCCTTTAAACCATTGCACCATGCTTCTTTAGTTCTTCAGACAAAAAAAATGGTCTTTTTGGTAGCCATTTCCTCGGCTAGAAGGGTATCAGAATTAGCAGCTCTTTCTTGTAAAGAGCCTTATTTGATTATTCACAAGGACAGGGTGGTGTTGCGTCCTCACTCGACTTCTTTACCTAAGGTGGTGTAAGGATTCCATCTGAATCAAGATGTGGCCCTACCGTCCTTTTTTCCAGATCCGCAGTCCATGGAAGAGGAGTTGTTACACTCTCTAGATGTTGTAAGAGCAGTCAGTATCTATCTGCAGGTAACCGCTCAGGTACGAAAGACTGATTGTCTGTTTATTCTGCCAGAAGGCCCCAGGAAGGGCCAGGCAGCGTCGAAATCCACTATTTCTAGATGGATTTGGCAAGTTATTATTTAGGCCTATGGTATAAAGAAGAAGATTCCTCCTTTTTAGGTTAAGGCACACTCAACTAGAGCAGTTAGTGCTTCATGGGCAGTGCATCACCAGGCCTCCAAGGCTGCAACTTGGTCTTCAGTCCATACATTCACTAGATTCTATCAGGTTGATGTAAGAGGGCATGAGGATGCCGCCTTCGGGCGCAGTGTGCTGCAGGCAGCAATATAGATCCTCTTGTCCGTTGGCAGTCTATGTATTTTCTGATCGGTGTCTCCCTCCCCTCAATTTGGGCATTGCTTTAAGACATCCCACTAAGTAATTACCAAGCCTCTGTGTCCCATGATGTATGAACAAGAAAATAGGATTTTTAAATACAGCTTACATGTAAAATCCTTTTCTTGGGAATACATCACGGGACACAGAGCTCCCACCCCTCTTCGGGATTATACATTGGGGTACTTATTGCTTTGCTACAAAACTTAGGTACTCCATATGGGAAGGGTTATATAGGGGAGGAACTCACTTTGTTATTAGGGTTTCCCAGTGTCCAATCACCTAAAGGTACTATCTAACCCACTAAGTAATTACCAAGCTCTGTGTCCCGTGATGTATTCTCAAGAAAAGGATTTTACAGGTAAGCTGTATTTAAAAATCCTATTATTTACTTTTCCACATCAAAAAAGGTGATTCTGTCACAAAAATTAGACTGCATAAACAAAGTCAGCTGGGGCATTCTCAAAAAACTAATAATCTTTATTGGGCAAGGGAGTAATGTCTACTATGGCAATCAGAAGATATTTATGAGCTTTAAATTGGTTGCCTGTGATTGCCACAGCAAAGTAAGGTAGATACAGTAGAATACCTTTTGCTTTGGCATCGGCCTACATCTTTTTAAAATATGCAGTTCCACTTTGTTTGAGTGGTATATCTTTGTTACCAATGCAGATCCATACTAATGTCATTCCATTGGTATACACAGGTCTTGTTTTCTGAGAAAATAGGTACAGGAACTCAACCATGACTTCCCAAACCTTCCCCTGCACACACCCTCCAATGTGCAATGTACCCCATACCCATTGACATAGGGGGGCCGGGATCTGGGGGCCCCCTTGTTAAAGGGGACTTCCAGATTCCGATAAGCCCCCTGCCCACAGACCCCCACAATCACCGGGCAAGGGTTGTGGGGATAAGGCCCTTGTCCCCATCAACATGGGGACAAGGAATTTTGGGGGGACCCCAAAGCACCCTCCCCATGTTGAGGGCATGTGGCCTGGTATGGTTCAGGAGGGGGGGCACTCGCTCCCCCCCTTTGCTGACTTACCAGGTTGCGTGCTCGGATAAGGGTCTGGTATGGATTTTAGGGGGGACCCCTATGCCTTTTTTTTACATTTTGGCGTGGAGTTCCTCTTAATATCCATACCAGACTTGAAGGACCTGGTATGGACTGGTGGGTGGAACTTACGCCGTTTTTTCTTTGATTTTTACTCTATGTTGCCAGGAACCGGCAATTCATTACACACGCGATCAATTTTAAATGACATTATTTCCTTTAGAAATGTAATTTTGCTGCGGTACAGTAATAAAATCGGGAAAGATGCACTACTTTACAGGCATACTAAGGACACCCCCCCCCCCCGGCATGATATTTAAAGGAATTTTACATTTTTATTGTTTCACTTTAAGAATTATTAAAATCTTTGCTCCTGAAAAAACATCTGTTTAAAAAACATTTTCTCCAATTGATACATGTCCCATGGGGCAGGACCCAGGTCCCCATACACTTTTTATGGCAAAGAACTTGCATATAAGCCTTCAGTGAACTTTGGATTTTGCAGGTTCGAGCCCCATTGACTTCCACTATTCCTGCATATGTGATCTGACAGGCATGTTTGCTGGGAATATCGTTGCTTTCCATTTGCATTAGCATCCAGTTTCTGAGAGTTTAAGTCCTAATTGGCCTTAATTGGGTGCTATTTTCTGGAACTGCCTGGTCATTTATCGGCATTATAGTAAATGACCCCCATTTAAGTTTTTTTCTACATTGTCGCTCTTTTTTTGTTTATATCGCAAAAAATAAAAACCGCAGGGGTGATCAAATACCACCAAAAGCAAGTTCTATTTGTGTTGAAAAAAATTCTCAAAATTTCATTCAGGTACAGTGTTGCATGACCGCGCAATTGTCATTCAAAGTGTGACAGCGCTGAAAGATGTAAATTGACCTGGGCAGGAAGGGGGTGAAAGTGCCCTGTATTGAAGTGGTTAAGTTCAGCTCATGATAAATAGGGGCAAACACAAAAGTGTTGCATTTGTAATTTTGCTCAGTGTGTATATATATATATATATATATATATATATATATATATATATATATATATATATATATATATATGTGTGGCTCTGAATTGCTATTCCTTGCTTAGGGATACGCAGCACGAGCAAATCTGCCAAGTATAGATTTGCTCTGTGTTTGTTCTTTCACTCATCTGTACCAATCTGTTATTGCTCTGTTACAGTTCATTTGTGCTCACTAGTTATATGATTTGTGCATCTTGTCATTTAATAGCCTTACTTTTCTCTCTGGATAACTTTTTCAACAGAAGTATTTATTTCATCTTGCATTTTGCAAATATGAGGGCTTTTCCAATATTCATGTGTACTAAAATGGATGTATTCGACCTTCATAATTAAAATCTTCTTAATTAAGGTTAATGAATTGATTCATTTTGCTTATTAAAACCACAGAGCTAATAAAGTATATGCTTCTCGACTAAATTTAAACATGCATTAATCAATCAAATAATTAATTGGCCACAATTTACATAAAACATTTCATTTTTGCTTATTTTTTTGTAATCTGCTTGTATAGTTTCTTAGCTCATGGCAGAAACTCATCAAGTGAGAACATCTATTTTCTTGTTCATTAAGCAAACAAAAAGGTCAGCGTGTCCTTAAAGTGGAGAATTTGCTGTGAGACAATCCAGGAACAGAATTAGGTTATATTAGCTAAAAAGTGATGAGCTCAATCTATTTCAAGAAAATTAACAAACTAAAACTTCATTGCGTGTGAGCTAATCCAGCACAGTAATCTTTAAAGGGAATGTTTAGTGTTATTTTGTATATTTTCTTTATTATTTCAGCAAAAAAATTGTATTTATTTCTTGTAACTAAGTAAATATGCAATATTAACTGCTTTCAGAGGGATTCCCGCCAGCCCCTTGGGGATTGGTAAGTAAACATTGGAGGCCTTTCATGGTTTTCCCAGTCATGTGATCACTATGACAGATCACTGTGACAGTAATCATGTGATCACACTGAGTGCTGTCATTTACAGTGTGCACTCATCACAAAAAAAGTGATGCCAGCCACACATGTATATGTGGCAGCACAGACTAATAAATATTTATAATATGCGTAGGGGTTGAATATGGATATTTCAAATGTTCCTAACTGTGCATTTAGAAAGCTCTTTCCTATAGCTGTTGTGCTAGAAACAGTCCCATATAATACAACATAGAAACAGAATAATCACATTTAGCCAGTTACAAACAATTTTTAATAAGTGTGCAAGAAGGTGAGCATTTTTCTGTTAGAAATTCCATCATTCTCATGCACATTATGTTCAATCTTTATTTGTTGCTTTTAAATTGTTATAAACTTATAAAAGTGAAAAATAAAAACCTATATAGCTATCATTCATCATCTGAGAGACAATCACTTGATGGGGTCACCAGGGGCTGACTGTTGGATGTGTGTATATATATACTGTATATACAGTATATATATATATGTGTGTGTATACATATGTACACTGAGTGTGATATGATGCTCTTTCAAGTGAATATTTCAGTATTTAGATGGAGTAGCTTGGCTTTATTTGTCTAATATTACTATTCTATCCTCTGGACCAGAACCACTATTATCCTCTGGAACCAGTAATTAGAACCAGTGGTTAGCTGGATGAATCACACAGAACCAAGTAATTATTCAAAGTGCGTATGGTCTGTATAATTTGTTTTCCTCTCTTGCCTCGGAGGAAAGCTTGTACATCCAAGTAAATATCTGCTCATTACTGGCATCATTCAGTCACTAAACACTTTGGAAACTAAAAACTACAACCGTCTTTTTTTAATGAGCTCCTTGATTATATGATACAAGGCATTTGGCTAAGTTGCTTCCCACCCAAAAAGATTCCGTCGTCTTCATATAAATAGTAGCCTTTTTGAGAGGCCTAACTTACCGGTTGCTACTTCGCAGAGATCCCTTAACAGTAAATACATGTGGAGTAGTTGCACATATTCCAATTTTTTTTCCAATATCCTGCACTGAAGCTATTTAAATAAATTATTCAACCATAGACCTTTCTTGTGTGAAATATGTTTTGTAGTGAAATGAATTCTGGATTCAGAAAAAGAATAAGCGCACTTATTAAAAATGCATACTTTCTTAAAGTGGATTTTCCTGACAATGCCTTCATCTGATTTTCTCTCCAGAAGGACAAATCCATCTTTGTTCAGGCACTATTATGTTTGTCTACTTTCTGTACTAAGATGCTAACTCAAATGACACAGTTATATAAATCCTGGTGCAGTTCTTGTCTGCTTTCTTCTGCCTGCAACAGACTTATGAAAACATCCTAACCTAGGCAAAGTCACTTGACAGGAGCCCAAGGACTGCTTTTTTCATGGTGAAAGGAACAGTTTCATAGAAAAAATGCTCTGTTGTTGTATATTGTGTAATTTCAGAAATGTATTAATGCAAAGTTGTTGAAAAGTCCTCTAAAAGTGGATGTAAACCCAATGTCATAATTTCTAAACTACTGCCATAGGGGTTATCTATAAACAGAGGCTAGTGCACAAGATATGTAAATCGCCTGTCACTCACAGCAAGGGGGAGGATTTGACAATGTTTTTCTCTGTTTGTCAAGATTTATCTCACTGAACAATAAAAGAGGATTGCTCAGAGCTGGATTAATTCTGTGTGGCAAGACTGGGCTCATATGATAGGAAATCTTATACTCTACATTATGACATCAAAAAAAGAAAAAAAAAATTTCGGGTTTACATCCACTTTAATGTATTCTTACTGTACCAGTTGTGCTTTCTTTGTACTATACAAAAATTCATTGAAAATACAATAAAAAAAAGTATCCTTTACATTTATAAATCTATTTACTGTATACCATTATGTGAGCTACTTTACTTTAAATTGCAAGTAAACATAAAAAATAACACAAATGTGATGAAATGGGTAAATACGATAAGCACGATATGGGCATTATGAAAAAGATATAGATGAAACTGCAGCTCAGTAGTTGTAATTAAGAAATTTCTTTCCCAAGGGACTTTACACCAGCTGGACCTTTTTAAAACTACGAAGAACACTGCCAACACTTTCCAAGCATTTGTGTTTGAGTAATGGAAGTGTCACTGCTACTGATGTCCTCCTATCTAGGTCACTAAGAATAAAGTATCCCCTGAGTCAAAAGGCTGCCAGTTTGCCTCAGGCACATACTATAGTATCTAACCACTGTTGAACATCACACTGAATTATGCTTTAGGGCAGAATCAGGAGATCTGACTAAAATTCTTACTTTGATGGCACAACAGACATTAGGCCAGAGAATAAAGAAATGTAATATATACACACTAGGGATGAGCTGCGAGTTTGAGTCGAACATATGTTCGTCTCGAACATGGGCTGTTCGCAAGTTCGCCGAACAGTGAACAATTTGGGGTTTTCGCGGCATTCGAATGCTGCGGAACACCCTTCAAAAGTCTATGGGAGAAATCAAAAATGCTAATTTTAAAGGCTTATATGCATGGTATTGTCATAAAAAGTGTTTGGGGACCCGGGTCCCGCCCCAGGGGACATGGATCAATGCAAAAAAAAGTTTTAAAAACTGTTATTTAAGAACCGTCAGAAGAGGAGAAGCATCACACATGCCTCCCTCCATGCCATCACAGATGCGGAGCGGCTCGAAAAGAAGATGAAGAGACGAAGACGAAGAGGAGAAGATGAGGAGAAAGAGCAGGAGCCTCCCTACATGCCATCATGGATGCGGAGCGGCCCGAGGAGAAGAATGGAAGAAGACGCCGACGCTGCGGAGGAGATGCTGGATGAGAACACCGGAAGAAGAACCAGAAGAAGAAGAAGATGAAGGAAGATAGAAGAAAGAAGAAGCATTTAAATAAAGGAATTGTCAAAAACTGTCTCTTGTCATTTTTAACATTTTTGACAGTTTTTTTTAGTGAAATGGTAGGGGTAAAGTACTCCCTTACCATTTCACACAGGGGGGAGGGCCGGGATCTGGGGGTCCCCTTGTTAAAGGGGGCTTCCAGATTCCAATAAGCCCCTTGCCCGCAGACCCCCACAACCACCGGCCAGGGTTGTGGGGATGAGGCCCTTGTCCTCATCAACATGGGGACAAGGTGTTTTGGGGGGCTACCCCAAAGCACTCTCTCAATGTTGAGGGCATGTGGCCTGGTACGGTTCAGGAGGGGGGGCGCTCTCTCGTCCCCCCCTCTTTTCCTGCGGCCTGCCAGGTTGCGTGCTCGGATAAGGGTCTGTTATGGATTTTTGGGGGGACCCCACGCCGTTTTTTCTTTAAATTTTGGTGCGGGATTCCCCTTAATATGCATACCAGACCTGAAGGGCCTGGTATGGAATTTAGGGGGACCCCCATGTCATTTTTTTTTTAATTTTGGTTCGGCGTTCCCCTGTGGGGAATTCCCATGCCGTTTTTATCAATGAACTTCTATGTGTATTGTCGGACCAGCAATGCATTAATAGCCGCTAGTAGTTTTAAATGACTTTTTTTCCTTTGAAATGTCATTTTGCTATCAGACTGTTCTAAACACGGGAAACATGCGCCCCTTTACAGGCATACTATAGACACCCCCCAGGTATGAAATTTAAAGGGATATTACACTTTTATTGTTTCACTTTAAGCATTATTAAAATCACTGCTCCCGAAAAAACGTCAATTTTTAAAACTTTTTTTTGCATTGATCCATGTCCCCTGGGGCAGGACCCAGGTCCCCAAACACTTTTTATGACAATAACTTGCATATAAGCCTTTAAAATTAGGACTTTTGATTATTCATGTTCGTGTCCCATAGACTTTAACGGTGTTCACGTATTCAAACAAATTTTTTGCCTGTTCACATGTTCTGGTGCGAACCAAACAGGGGGGTGTTCAGCTCATCCCTAATACACTCACTGTTTCATATTAAAGGAAGTCTATACTAAGGGAAAGTATTAGGAGCTGTATGCACAGGAAAAGAGGAAGACCAGCATGACTAGGTTTGTAAGTTTAGGCTGTAGTTAGACTGTAGTTAGTTGCAGGGTTAAATTATATTTTGTTTCAAAAATATATGTTCTTACCTTATTGGTGAGGAGAGGGGTAGGGAATGGTAGGGCTCTAGTGGTCTGATAGGAGGGTCCCCTCAAGGGTCAGTTGGAGCAGTGACAGGATCGGACAAGCTTCTCCCTTCTTTCCATCCTGCTGACGAAAGAGAAAATGGAGGACCCTAAAAGCATGACTTCAAAATCAGAGCAGCAGTGGTGGCTAATGGCCTGCGATGGTTGTGAGCCCAGCTCTCAGGTATGCTGCAGGGGTCTGGGCAGGCTCCTAGCTCACCTGACAAAAAATATCCACATGCTAGGAAGTCAAGGCATCCTGTGCGCCTCAGTCCTGAAGCGACCCCAAGGGTTAGCTTCAGATCTGTGACCTCCATTCAGGACCCTTCAGCCCCAATAGGATGGCAGCCTCCTTCAATAACTGATGGGGCTGGGAGGAATTCTAGGCAGAACCCAGGCGGAAGATTTGTTTCAGCCACCTGTTCTTGAGCCCGCTCTGCTTGACCCCTGGAACATGTGGCCAGCTCTGTAGGTTCATCACCTGCTATTTGTGCAGCCCAGGGTGGGAGAGCAACATCCACCAGAGATGGCCTGTTACCTGTAGTGGCCTGGAGAAGCTGAGGTTCCAGGAATCCCACTGCCACACTGTCCTCCACATAATTCATATTTGCTTCTACAACCCGGCCCTCTGAGCAGAGTGCACAGCAGGGGTAGAGGAAGAGGATGTCTGTGAGGGGAGAGATGGCCGCCAATGGCATTAATAACCGCCCCCCCTTTTGAGGCTATATTAACCCTGTACAGGACATTGCTGCTCTTGCTGAGGATGACTGGTCTAAAGGGGAACTAACTGCATCCAGGGGACAGAGTCTGCTCCAGAGGAAGATCCAGTGCCAGCAGAAGTTACTGCTCCATCAGGGTCCAGACAAATGGTTGTAACACCGGGACAGCCTAGTAAGAATTCAGGCAGTGTTTGTGCTCTCTCTTCTACCTTGCATTTGTAGCACTAACTCACGGTGGAGCTGCTGGTTTAAGCGGGTCTGTTACCTTCACTTTGCTTCCCTTGGTTTCACCGGCACCGGGTCTAGGCGTTCCGTTGAGTTTACTGCTAGATGACACACACACCAACACTGGAGTACGTTTTCAATGCTTTATTGAACAAACAAACTTTAGGAAGTAGCAGGAAAGAGGCGGAAAAGGAAACTTTCAGGAGAAACTCAAATATCTTCTTATAGAATCTTAGCGACAAATGTCCTGGTAGAATTCAGATAACTAGACGGAATGCGCTCCCCTTGTGGGACACACTCCTTGCTCGTCTGGATAGGCCTCTCTCACCAGTCTAGCAGCCAGTACGCAGCATGAATCAAAAGTCTCTGCCACAGACTTGTTTGGGGGGTAAATCCGTATGATCCTCTGCCACAGGATGTATCAGATTTTCTCTGCAGTGAAAGTCAGTCACAGTGCTTGAACCTTTAAGCCGAGGGAACACTATGCTGTATAGTTACTTCTTTTGGATACGTCCTTCGACCGAGTCACCAGGCCCCTCTATAGACCAGCTCACTGCATGATCTCTCCAAGACGGGTCCTCTCCTGGGATCTCCTCAGGCGTCTAGCTTCATCACACAGGACCGACAGTTCAGGACCATTCCTCGGCCGCGGTGGTAGGCCCCAGGCAAGCCTCTGGACCTACCCCTGCGCCGCTGTATCGCGGGCCTCCCGATCGGAGGACCATGAGGTAGATCCTTAACGCATACCTGTCGGCCAGGAGGGCCAGCTGGTGGCTGTAAAAACAAACCCTAGAACATGGCGTCTGTCCCATAAATACCCTCTTCCCAGAATGCAACTCGGAGGACCACCTCCACCAAGCTTGTCTCCGAGACAGAGGAGCATCTATACACTTCGACACGTTGCCTTTCCAACACTGACTAGTGGTAACAGCGACACTCACCAGTCAGCATGGAAGCACACACAACGTCAGCCAAGCTGGAACGGAGGCAAACTTTTAGCCTTCCTAACACACAATTCACTAAATTTACCTAATCTGCGGTAGATTGCAAATCTACCAGCGCTACACATTGAAATGTTAGTACTGCTCTGCCTCCTCTATTTAACGTGGGTTCTGTGTGTAGCCCCCCAGGTCAGTTTGTAGCAGGGGGGCTGAGATCTGGGAAGGGTCTTAAGTGGCACCTGCTTCTGCAGCTGTGGGTCAGGAGGGGTTAAAATGGCTAATGCCGTTAGAACACGTAAAGTTTCCGAATTTGCCTCTACAGTGACGGGAAAGAGATACACGATAAGACCATTCTGCACATGCAGCACGAGATTTGTAGTGTATCTCATTACTTGCCCATGCCTTAAACAGTATATAAGCCGTACTACCAGGACATTTTCGACTAGGGTGGGTAAACACATCGCCTTAATTAAAAGCAGAGACCCCAAACATACGGTCCCTAGGCACTACAAGGAATTCCATGGTGGAAATCCAGAGGGATCACAGTTCGTCATCATTGACAAATATACACCACCCTGGAGAGGGGGTGCTAAAACAAGGGGTGTATCACGCCTCGAAATGTTCTGGGCATACGAGTTGCAGACTTTTGTCCCGTCAGGGCTCAATGTAGATGTTGATGTTAATGCCTTTTTGGACGAATCATAAGGGATACAGTGTTTGTCCCCAAGTGTGTATTCCTGTATATTTTTCATCTCTATGTCTCATATGTCTGAGACATACGAGCTGTTACCCTCTGTAAAATCATATAGGTCACACATGTAAAAAATGGGCACACCTATGTGAATCCAGCTCACTGAATTCTTTTTATTTAACTAAAACACATGGGTTCATAGACATATATTTTTTGCTTCCTCCCAGTTGTAATGCGACTGGGTGACACCAGGTTACTTACACCACTATCACATCGCCCCCTTAAGGTGCATGTTACGTGAGGAATCACTGGCTTCCAGTTCCTTACTTAGTAACTGACAGATAAGCCATTTAAAGTGAAGCTAGTTTCAACCCGTCGTTTCACTGTGGACCTTTGGTTAACCACTAGTGGAACGCAAACGGTTAATCCACATAACCAATTCCGTGCTTGCGCGGTGACGTTACAGCGCCACATCGCGCGATAAGCTGAGATCCGAGACCTTCCGGTCAACCACCAGTGGAACGCAAGCGAATTGCTTCTTGTGAGTACTTCCGTCTTAGCGGCGTGACGCCATAGCGTCACATCGCGAGATGTGCCGAGATCTCGCTGGTGCTCGATGTGGGATAAGAAACGATGCTAACTAGCTTCAGTAATCAGCAAATACTGCAATCTAAGATGAATTTTAATGCCTCATCACAATAAGATAAGAGTTTTTAATCTTAGACACATGGGGAACATCTGACTTTCGTTTTGGAGGGTGGAACGCATGAAGACACCCACCGAAACGAGGTCTGGAACGCACGCGGGTCCGCCATCTTGGACAACCCGGAAGTGCTGCTTTCGGAATCGAAAGGGCTGGATTCACATCAGGATGATTACAGTTCCTATATTAGGGAGTTGGGCTGCAGTGGAGGGTACCCCAGGACGAAGTCTACTCAGACGAAACGCATCGGGAGGACTCCACTGCCGCCCCTTTTTATGTACAAGCGCTTTTTTACTAACTTCATCATGTAAGTGTATTTCTTTTAACTTTAATAAATACGGTGTCTACGGTATCCCACTATGTAGTCCCTTTTGTGCCCTTTATGAACCCTGCGTGGAGAGATCCAACATTACGTGTGGAGAAGATACACCTTTAGAAAAGCCCCTCTCAAAATCCTCAGGTGGCCAAGATCTTCTCACCATTGCCAGGGTGCAATAAAAGCTGGTTTGACCCTCACAGCATATACTGTTTTGGGTTCAAACCCTCCGGTAAGCCCCCATCTGTAACATCTAAGTGCACTGCATGTTTTTGAAGACACAGTGGTGTGATATAAGAGTTTGGTTTATGAATGGACTATCCAATTTATTGATGAGACTTTTAAGTGACTGCAGAACATTATCTTCTGAGACTTTTCTGCTGTATGTTGGTGAAGGCGCTTCTCACCTCACGTTTTGGGTAGCGACCCATTCAGTTCCAACTCATTGACTGTCCATTTGATACACCTTTTATTTTTAGTCTGATTTTGTATGTACCTTTATATGTGTATATTACACTTTGGGTATAGGCCTTTTTAACTTATTAGTTTTAAGGTATCTTGTTATTTTAGCGCTACACATTTCTGTTTATTATCTATGTGTTGGGCAACGATTCTAGTTGTGGTGTTAGCTGCTTACAATTTCTTTACTTTTTAGAGTAAGCGCAAATCTATTATTGGTGTGAATTTTAATGTTCTTTAAGCAATATTGTTAGGCTTAAGTGAGGCATCAGCATGGTGTGACCTGGGAGCTTCCTCATCTTTGGCAGTTTCACCACGGACAGCTGCAAGGGGTTCTTCCACTTTGTTACAGAGCGTGCCAATCACTGGATCACCACAACACTGACCAGTGGTAACAGTGACACCCACCAGTCAGCATGGAAGCACACACAACGTCAGCCAAGCTGGAACAGAGGCGAACTTTTAGCCTTCCTAACACACAATTCACTAAATTTACCTAATCTGCGGTAGATTGCAAATCTACCAGCGCTACACATTGAAATGTTAGTACTGCTCTGCCTCCTCTATTTAACGTGGGTTCTGTGTGTATCCCCCCAGGTCGGTTTGTAGCAGGGGGGCTGAGATCTGGGGAAGGGTCTTAAGTGGCACCTGCTTCTGCAGCTGTGGGTCAGGAGGGGTTAAAATGGCTAATGTTCTTTAAGCAATATTGTTAGGCTTAAGTGAGGCATCAGCATGGTGTGACCTGTTAGCTTCTTCATCTTTGGCAGTTTCACCACGGACAGCTGCAAGGGGTTCTTCCACTTTGTTACAGAGCGTGCCAATCACTGGATCACCACAACACTGACCAGTGGTAACAGCCACACCCACCAGTCAGCATGGAAGCACACACAACGTCAGCCAAGCTGGAACAGAGGCAAACTTTTAGCCTTCCTAACACACAATTCACTAAATTTACCTAATCTGCGGTAGATTGCAAATCTACCAGCGCTACACATTGAAATGTTAGTACTGCTTTGCCTCCTCTAACTAATGTGGGTTCTGTGTGTAGCCCCCCAGGTCGGTTTGTAGCAGGGGGGCTGAGATCTGGGGAAGGGTCTTAAGTGGCACCTGCTTCTGCAGCTGTGGGTCAGGAGGGGTAAAATGGCTAATGTTCTTTAAGCAATATTGTTAGGCTTAAGTGAGGCATCAGCATGGTGTGACCTGGGAGCTTCCTCATCTTTGGCAGTTTCACCACGGATAGCTGCAAGGGGTTCTTCCACTTTGTTACAGAGTGTGCCAATCACTGGATCACCACAATTTGTGCTAGGTCTTAACGCCATAACATCCACAACTACTTAATTGATGAGCGGTGGAGTTGGTAGGATGCTGCGCTGATTCCTACCATGGATACGCCTGTCAGGGCTAGCAGGGCAGCTACAACTCACAAAATGCGGATGTGAACTCGGATGGGGTATGTTTGTCAGACTCTGCCAAATGTGAAGTTTGCATTTGCATGTAAATGAAGAAATTGAATAAGATTTATTCTTTTCACAATTTTTTTTTTACATACTGTCACCAGCACAGTTGTCATGAAGATCCTGCCAGTAACCAGCGATCCAGGCGCACGGGAACACGGCCACGGGTTCCACTGCGCATGCGCGCGCATTCACAGGTACGGTCATGCACGGGCACGCGCGCACTCCCGCTGGTGTCAGGCGGGCTATTTAAACCGGTCTGTCACACTCCATCCCCGATGTCTGCTCTACAGCGTTCTGTGTGTGTTTCCTGATCTGATCTGTGTATCCTGTTATCTGACCTGGCTTCCTGTTTGACCATCCTGCTATCCGCCTGCACCAGACCCTCTTGGCTTGCCTGACCATCCCTCTGCATTACCCCTGGTACCTCTGCTGTCCGACCACCGGCTTGTTGACCCTCCGCTGTGTATATCGGCTTCCAGCCTGCTATTATCTGCTGTTGTTTCTGGTTCCAGTCCAGCGTTCCAGGCTACTACCTGCTGTTGTTCCTGGTTCCAGTCCAGCGTTCCAGGCTACTACCTGCTGTTGTTCCTGGTTCCAGTCCAGCGTTCCAGGCTACTACCTACTGCTTGTTCCTGGTTCCAGCCCAGCGTTCCAGTCTGCTACCTACTGCTTGTTCCTGGTTCTAGCCCAGCGTTCCAGTATGCTACCTACTGCTTGTTCCTGGTTCCAGTCCAGCGTTCCAGGCTACTACCTGCTGTTGTTCCTGGTTCCAGTCCAGCGTTCCGGGCTATTACCTGCTGTTGTTCCTGGTTCCAGTCCAGCGTCCAGTCTGCTGCCTACTGCTTGTTCCTGGTTCCAGCCCAGCGTTCCAGTCTGCTACCTACTGCTTGTTCCTGGTTCCAGTCCAGCGTTCCAGGCTATTACATCCCCGCTGTCTGCTCTACAGCGTTCTGTGTGTGTTTCCTGATCTGATCTGTGTATCCTGTTATCTGACCCGGCTTCCTGTTTGACCATCCTGCTATCTGCCTGCACTAGACCCTCTTGGCTTGCCTGACCATCCCTCTGCATTACCCCTGGTACCTCTGCTGTCTGACCGCTACCGACCACCGGCTTGTTGACCCTCCGCTGTGTATATCGGCTTCCAGCCTGCTATTATCTGCTGTTGTTCCTGGTTCCAGTCCAGCGTTCCAGGCTACTACCTGCTGTTGTTCCTGGTTCCAGTTCAGCGTTCCAGGCTACTACCTGCTGTTGTTCCTGGTTCCAGTCCAGCGTTCCAGGCTACTACCTACTGCTTGTTCCTGGTTCCAGCCCAGCGTTCCAGTCTGCTACCTACTGCTTGTTCCTGGTTCTAGTCCAGCGTTCCAGGCTACTACCTGCTGTTGTTCCTGGTTCCAGGCCAGCGTTCCGGGCTATTACCTGCTGTTGTTCCTGGTTCCAGTCCAGCGTCCAGTCTGCTACCTACTGCTTGTTCCTGGTTCCAGCCCAGCGTTCCAGTCTGCTACCTACTGCTTGTTCCTGGTTCCAGTCCAGCGTTCCAGGCTATTACCTGATGTTGTTCCTGGTTCTAGTCCAGTGCTCCACTATCCAGCTTGCTTACCTGTTGGGTTCTTGGTCCTATCTGCATTCCAGTCTCTGTCTTCAGGTTCCTGATTCCAGAGGGTGCCACCACTACTGAGCTTCCAGCAACTGTTGATCCTGCCAGGCACCCATACCACTCTTCACTCCTGGCCCTCTGTTTCCATTCCAGGGGAATGGGAGTGGGAGCTGTAAGGGAGGTCTTTCCCTGCACTTCAGGCTCACAACCTACCAGGTACGTGACAACAGTACAGCGTCATCATTTTGACTGATGTGATAGTAGCACAAAAATCACTGTACTTATCTGTTCTGCGGCCGATCCAATCTGGTCTCCAGCAGTGGATGCTGCATGCAGCAGAGAACCCACAAAAGCTGGAAAATGGCTGGGAAGTGATGTCACCCATAGAGGTACTATTGACTAAAATATATAATGTAGCAGCGCTCAGTCCATGAGTAAAAAAGGAATAATGTGTAAATATATCATCACATATTGTATGTGTAATCGGTCAATGAGGATAAAAATCAGTAGAATTAATAGACAATGTCAAAAAATTAGTCCAATGCTAAATAAAAAATGGAAAATGAAGAAAAGTCTATAGTTTATAATACATTGATTTTCTATATGGATGTGGGAGCCAGGGGGATCTCTGTGTGTCCAATACCCAGGGCAACTTCCTGTTGAGCGAAGTCAGCTCTCCATAATAGACATGAAAGATGAGAAAGAAAGTGCCTCTTAAGTATCGATATTTATTGTGGTATGGAAATCATTAAAAGCACTTACATATAGGCTGATAAGTGTAAACTTCCAAGAAGAACTAAGATATAGGGAGGACAGAGATAGTCAGCTGAAAGCACCACATCCCATGATTAAATAATGAACAGAAAATAAAGGCTATTTGGCCTAAAGAAGGAGGGGGAGGGGAAAAGATTTTCCCCAGGGACTTTTAAGGTGCTATTTAATCAACAGTGTAATCAAAAATTCTGTACAATCATATTAAATAAATAAAATTAATGTTTTATTAAATCACAATTAAAATATCCATGCCTCACTTGAAGAGTGGGACATGTCTTTAAGAACAATTTGACATAGACAATGTCACCCAAAATTATTCACATTAGACAGTGCAACAAAAAGCAACTACTTAAAGGTGCCATGACAATCTGCCGCTCGACATGTTTCGCTCTAATACGAGCTTCTTCAGGAGTTTAAAGGCAATGATTGTGGTGGACTCAGGCTGTAGCGCACCAATACAACATAGATACTTCATTAGAATGACAAACTGCTGCTAATTTCAAACCGGGGGGTTCTCATATATGAGGGATATCGCTGCCATACTGTGACCACAGGGGAACATAAAGTTTAAAAACGGCCCTAGAACATAAAAGTATCGCGGCATATAACATCACGTAGGTAGGGATGGCATCATAGTCAAGTGACGTTTATTTATATTTTTCCATTTTTTATATTTTTCCATTAATTCCTATGTTTATTTCATCATCACTTAATTATCATCTATGTTCCTACTTTTGTCTAATTCTATATATATAATTTTATGGATATATCTTTTCATATATATATTTCCATATATTTTTCCATATATACTTTTTCTATTATCCACTGTTACGATTCATCTCTTCATGTATTAGTCACCATTATTTTTATAAGTTTCATGAGTTTCATTATATCTGTAGAAGTTTTTTGTTATCCATCAAGAACTCATCCCTGCTTTCGTTACTCAGTCCTTATCACACACACGCCCCATCCTTCTGATTGGCCTTAGCTATATTTACACTGAGCTATATAACTTCCTTGTTCTCTGATCAACACACACTTGAAAAAGGAGCGCGCATGCCTGTTGTGAGCTTCGCGCATGCTCAGAAACGCGTAGTGGATCCCAGCTTACAGAACTACCTGATTGACGTCACCCCCCACATGACCCTGCTGGAACGCGGAAGTGTCTCTTCGGCTCACCGCACTACAGCCGGCGTCTCCGAGCGGAGGTCCGCGGCCATCCCCTCGGCTTTTATCCATACACCTGGAAGTCTGACGAATCTGGATTAGTTCTTCTTGGAAGTTTACACTTATCAGCCTATATGTAAGTGCTTTTAATGATTTCCATACCACAATAAATATCGATACTTAAGAGGCGCTTTCTTTCTCATCTTTCATTTCATAGAGGTACTATTGGGCTTCCATTGTCGGCTGCCTATCCTGCACACACCTACACAGTGAAGCAGCCACTAACAGCTCAGTGTGGGACCGGATCGGCCACAGAACTAGTAAGTACAGCAATTTTTACTTTACAGGGCTGGATAAATAAGTCTTATGCCATGTACGCACGACCGGACTTTCCGGCAGAAAAGGTCAGACGGAATCATTCCATCGGACATTTTGAACATGTGTGGGCTTCATCGGACTTTTTCTTTTGAAAATTCTGACGGACCTAGAAATAGAACATGTTTTAAATCTTTCCGACGGAATCAATTCCTATTGGGAAAACTGTTTGTCTGTATGCTATTCCAACGGACCAAAAACAACGCAACGGCAGCTATTGGCTACGGGCTATTGAACTTCCTTTTTCTAGTCCCGTCTTACGTCATTGCATTCTAAACGATCGGACTTTGGTGTGATCATGTGTAGGCAAGTCCGTTTCAGTGAAACTCCGTCGAAAAAACCGTCAGAATTTATTCTGCCGGAAAGTCCGGTCGTGTGTACGCGGCATTAGCATGCGATATATAATAGGTTTAGAGTTTGTTTTTCCCCAAACATCCATTTTAACAAAGCTAGGATTAAGGTAAATAAGGAAGAGGCCAAATTTTTTGATAAAAATGGTGGCTTGGCAGTTCACCATTTGGAGCTAGAGAGGGATACCTGGCTTTACTTTTGAGGAGATAAGGTTCACTTGTACACAGTTAGCATAAATATGTGTTTTTTTAGTTTACAGAAGATGGCATTTAGCAGGCGTTTATGCTGTGGGGGGCTGCCAAGTATAAGGTTTATGGTTGTCTGTGACAGGGGTCTCAGGGTTTTTTAAGGTGGGGTGGTTAAAAGTTTTTGGAGATTGTTGGACCCATCTCAGGTATGGGTGTACCTTCTCTACTAAGTGGTATCAGTAATGTTTTATTGGTTATTGGGCTGTATTGGGTGGTAACTTGGTAAGAAATCATCACTGAGGTGGTGTAATTATAGCTGGGGACCTTGATATGGAAGTTGGTGTAAGATACAGCCAGTTGTTAGATTACATGTGTCTTCAAAAATCTAAGACCTACTAGAAGGTCAGTTATTTACATTATTGTTGTTACCATTGATTATATAGAATGTAATTTTAATATTAAGAGCTGTATTTGTTGTTATTCATGATTATTTAATAATAAAAAAATGCCTGCTATGGCCATTTAAATCCAAATAAAGATAATAGTGGTTTGAATTATTCATACGTTGTTGAAATCCAGGGTAGTTTTGGAAAGGTCATGGCATCCGTAACATTGGCAATACCTCAGTCATGATTTATAATGAAGAGTCTTAGCTCCCTCTCATAAACCCCTAGACATCAGTAGAAATACTCCACACTGTGCCTGTATTTTTTTTTACCTGTATTTTTTTTATGTGTAAATGTAAAGTTCAGTGTGGGGATTCCAGTGCCTAGCAGTGTGTTCTCTGCATAACCCTGCAGAGAACATTCGCCAATAGGCGTAGATCTCCGCACATGACCTTGAACAAGATATATTTATAGAAATAGATAAGTGGCGATATAGCCAGATTAGGTTCACTTTGACTTTCTATTTTTCAAGCTTGTCCAAGGTCAGTGACGCAGAATGTATTAGTGCCAAAGAGAGCTAAGCAATTAGCATTCTCAGAAGGAGGTCAGTGGTGACAACCTTCTTATTTTTCTTAGTACACATATCATTTGAAGTGGGTATCAGGACACAAAAGAAGTTCCTTTTTTTCTCCACTCAATTCACACTGACCCACACAACTACATAATTTTTTTTTAGCCCCCCTTTAATGTAAATTGTTGTTGTCTTGACAAAATATGCATGTAAACTTTCTGTAAAGTTGTTACCCATATGCTCGAAATTTTTGCAACATTTTAAATATAGTTAGTTAGATAACTAATCTAGAACATTATGTATGCAAATCTATTTTCCAGTCACTTATCACTATTGCTTCAAACATTGGTTCCCATCTTGAAATTATAGTGGTATTAAAAACAAAATCAAAATGTAATATATTGCGGCTTACCAATCATTAGATGTGATATGGCTACATTAGACATCTTTTTTTAGGCTTTTTTCCTCTGTTTTTACCTGGGGGTCTGGACAGTAACACACCTCCTGTATTAGAGGACCCCCACTCTGGATGGAAGAGCAACAGAGACACCTTTGGACAGCTGCATTGTCAGCAGGGGGGGGGGGAGTGTTAGATGTACTAGCAGATTTAGATAAACTAACAAATTGATGGCTACCCTGAGATTTCTGGTTACATTATGTTGTATTATTGTCATCCAAACATGCAGTGTCATTGGCCACTAAGTGCAGTGTTTCAATCTGACATAGTGTTCCTAAGATCTAGCAGAAGCTACCACTTTACTAACGCAATCACTGCAATTGTAGGCAGCATAACCAAAAAAACTTGAGGACATTGGTCCAAATTAGATTAAGGAGTAGGTTAAGTATTCCTGTTTTATGTTATCTTTTTGTTTTAGTTAAAAGGTTAAAGTGAAACTAAACAAAATAACAAAAAAAAAACAGCCATTCACATTCAGTGATCGCCAATAGGGCACCAACACATCCAGCTCAATTGCAATTTACTCCTGCGCTGTTGCTCGTGTTTTTTTTATAATTACTTTGACTGGTTACCTTTTAAATAAACACATTATGCTATGATATTTCTCTGGGGTTTTTACATACTCTTCTAAATGAATGAGAATTGATACTAGTGAAATCTTCAAGCTGGGAGACATTGGAATCTCTATGGTGAAGATCTGAAAATATGACTACAGAGTTTACCTCACAAGACGTGTAAGTGGCTTTTTTAGTCACTTATATCTGGTGAGTGTACACTTCACCTGGGCACATGGATAAGCACTTATTTATATTGAAAGAGGAAACAGTTATCACATTATTAATCACAAGAGCACAGTGATTTAAGACTGTTTGGTCACCTTATCTGTTATTGACTTTAAATATACATCGTTTTTAAGTAAAATATTTTTTTTAGAATATTTTTTGAATATTGTATAACAAGTTACTGGCACCAATATAAGGGAGAGCTAGCACCTGCCTTTGAATTTTTATTAAGTTACAGGTGTTATACACTTTTAAGGGGCTGCTGGAGTTATCTGGTTATGCACACAGATTGATTGCATAGATTAAAGCAGTGTTTCTCAATTTCAGTCCTCAAGGCACCTCAACAGGTCATGTTTTCAGGATTTCCCTCAGATGAAACGGCTGTGGTAATTATTAAGGCAGTATAACTAATCAAATCACCTGTGCAAAAAAATGGAAAGCCTGAAAACATGACCTATTGGGGCGCCTTGAGGACTGAAGTTGAGAAACACTGGAGTTGAGAAACACCCGATTAAAGTGATTGTAAACGATCACCTTGTAAAACAACCCATTCATTTTAATATAGAAATGAAAGGCAAAACATTTTTGTGTAGATATATATATAAAGAAAATATTACATATACCTTCATTCCCTTTTTTGTAAGTGATCATATTCCCTCTGTTCTCAGATGCATAAGAGCTGGGGGGGAGAAGAGGCCGCAGCACACTGGGTTTCCCAGTGAATGGCTTTGCCGTGGGGGCGAGTCAAGACAAGTCTTATCATTGGAGGAGTGTACACTGAGTTCACAGCACAGCTAGGGAACTGACCACATTGTGCTCTCCTGCTTAGTGTGGTCAGTTTTTAATTGGAAAGCAAGAGGACTAGCAGGAACACCAGGGATTTCACACAAAGGAAACAATACAAAGAGAACAGGATACTTTTTCATACAAGTACATGGTACAGCAGACACCTATCAGGAATATGAAGTGTTGGGGTAACACATGCTTTATAGAAAGCGCCTTCAGATTGGTTTACATAAAGTCGAACTAAAAACAAAAGTTTTTATTTTTCATACTGCTTAGGGTAAGGGAGGGATAGGATTTTCTGACAACAAATCCATGTTTTTTTTCTGGCGGATGTTGGCTAAAACTTGTCTTGCATACACACGGTCACACAAAGTTGGTCGGAAATTCCGCACGTCAAGAACGCGGTGAGATACGACGAGCCGAGAAAAATGAAGTTCAATAGCCAGTGCTGTTCTCCAACTTGATGCGAGCATGTGTGGAAATTTGTGCGTCACAATTGTGTACACACGATCGGAATTTCTGACAACGGATTTTGTTGTCGGAAAATTTGAGAACCAGCTCTCAAATTTTGTGTGACGGAAATTCCGATGGAAAATGTCCGATGGAGCCTACACACAGTCAGAATTTCCAACAACAAGCTCCTATCAAACATTCTCCGTTGGAAAATCCTATCGTGTGTACGGGGCATAAGTGTCATTTCTCTCTGGTGCTTCCTTCCTCTGTTATCAGCATGAGTCACTTCTGACAAGTTCTTCGACACATGAGATAACATGAGCTTGAGAATGGGGGGTGCTTAGAGGGAGATAAGCATGGAGCTCGTCTATTCAGAATACAGCTCTGCATGTTCCTTCATTCCTCTACCTAGGTTGAAAGCGGGGGGGGGGGGGTTGGCTGTCCCTTTCCTCCAATCAGCTCTCTCACAGTATAAATGCAGTCTCTCCACCCTGCCCTATGTACTGCTGAAAGATGAAGAAAGATTTTTTTTACACGATCTCCACTTTTGAAAGGGTGT
Source organism: Lithobates clamitans (assembly GCA_037952925.1). Lineage (NCBI taxonomy): Eukaryota > Metazoa > Chordata > Amphibia > Anura > Ranidae > Lithobates > Lithobates clamitans. Next base: position 19,387,747 of record JBBGZY010000438.1, read on the forward strand.
AGAAAGGGGAAGACAGCAGATATACAAGTAAAACCTACTGTATGTAGGATGATTTGTTTAATCTCTGTGTATCATCTGAAGCTCTTCACTTCACTGGGTATATGTGAGGGTTTACAACCACTTTAATATGTTGAATCACATTATTTCAACAAGATATTTACTAAATACTATAACACATTGTTGATTGACCATACCAAGAATAAACAGTACATTCTTAAGTTTATTTAGAAATAATAAAACAAATGTTGCTTATGCATTTGATTCAAAACAGATATATGTAGAATATGTATAAGACTTAGCATTTTGAAAATTGGCACTTAAATACCAATAGCAAGCACATTCTTCTAGCAAGGTAATGTATGGCTACCATAATCACAATGCATCTGAGATGCAAATGAGCTACATTTATTCTACTGTGTATTTCACAATGTCAGCGCACCAAGAGTAAATGCAAATATTTGCATATACATTAAAAATGTGAAAGGAGTTTTACTTGATATATTAGAAATATGTTTTCTACTGATTCTATATCAGTGGAAAATGCTGTGTTTACTGCACTCCCATAACTCATCCTAACTGGTCTGTACACTTTTACTGTAATATAACGTACGGCAGAGACATCGAGTGATGTCATCCTACCCTTGCAGGGCTAAAGCTAAAACAGAAATAAGAAGGGAGGGAGCAGAGGGGGTGTAATGAGTAGAATGAGCTTAACCAAGTGTCAGCCTAATCTATCCAACCTCTATCTCATGTGTCTGTTGGTGTAACAGCAAGCCAGTTCTCAGATGCCAATGCTTTCACTGAAAACAACTTTAGTGTGTTAACTAGCTAATTTCAATCTCTTTCGGTTTTGGTGTATCACACTTCGTTCACTCAACTGAAACAGACAATGACATAAAATTAATAAATCAGTTTAAAAGTGAGAATTTACTGAAATGGACTATCAGTTCTAAGCCAGATTTGTAGAAGATAATGGTCATGCTCCTCTGATCTTAAAGATTTGTAATCAGAATGATGTGTCTAAATAATAACATATATGACAAGAAACTAGCCAAGTAACTTGGCATGAAACAGGCAAGATTTAGTACACCAAAATAGTTTTTATTGATGCTGAATGATGATGATGAATGATGATGATGCTAAATGGGGTTCTGTTTACAGTATATTTCATAAGAGCTTTTTTGAGAAATGCGCAGGATATTGAAGAAAAAGGAGCAGCATCACAGAAGTACAAAAACAAAGTTAGAGCTTACAAAACCAACAGTGTGACACTAGCAACTGTATCAACTTATCATGACATATTTGTTTGCCAACCAATAATATGAAGTGACAGCAAACAGCCACATATAAAAGAAACAGAAACAAAAAAAAAGAGAAAAGGCCAAAGAACAGAAAAGAAAAATAACCAAGACAGTGAAAGACCCTCCTGAAAGGAGTCAGTGTCGTATCAACAGTTATCCTGACCTCTATACCTCTATTATGGTATTTAAGTGTGTATGTTTGCTTCAGCATCCCATTATTCCAAGGGCCCCCTCTGGAGCTAGGTTGAAGTTATGTGGTAGGATAGACCCAGTGTATACAAAGAAAGACCCGTTGACATCCTACTCTTTGGGGAGGGTCACAAACTACTGGGGTAGCTATCACAGTATGCCTCTGTTGAAAGACAATATGGTAAACCAGACCAGGAATGGAGTAAATGAAAAAAAAGGGGGGGAACTAGCAAGAAAAAAGGGGGAATAGAGGGACAGTATTAGAGTGGGGGGGCAAGGAACCCCCTCGCCCAATGCAATGCATCCCATTGTAGCTCCCTAATTGGACTATTGTCTCCTGATATGACCTGATCCACTGGTCCCAATTTAGAGGAGAAATTGAGGTTTATGCACAGCATTTACCCAGGATTCACACATATTTTCAATGATAAATCAAATAAAAAATATATGAATCTTGGGTGAAAGTTGTGAAAATTTTGTGTTATAACATTTGGAAATCAACTCTTAAGTATACTTAATACTAAAGATAGTGAAACAAACCAAATCACAAAGAAAATCTTAAAGGTACATAAATACCAATTAGAAGAACTGGCTCAGATTATTCTTATTCCCAAGCCCCCTCTGTCCAGCTAGCTCCCTACTAAACAATCTTTTTTTCCAATGTTGCACTCATTGTTCAGCTTTAAGCAGTGGAATCTCTGCTCCGCACAGTATGGTGTTTCTCACTATTATTACCAGTCAGCTTGTGAGTTATAAGCAGATATATACAGTGTTTTAATGCAATATCTATTTCTGTCCAGGTCTATAAAGTGCACCTATGCCTTGGCCATGCAGGGCAAAACAACAGGTTCACTTGAGTGTGGGCCCTACCAGCTCAGCAAATATATCCACACTTTGCTGCACCCACTGTTGAGGATGAAGAGAGAAAGCTTTGGGTAAGCATTGAGTCAGCAGTGATCCAGCTTTTCATTCCATAATTGACACCATTAAAGAGAATAATTAAAGTGGTTGTAAACCTCAGACATGATATAAAATATGAACAAAGCATATTCCTCTATAGTGTGTACTTGTCTCAATCCAGAGCACTAAGCATCATTTCTGTCTGCTCCTTCATTGTTCTGCTATCAGTATGAATCACTCCTAACAATTTTCCTGACACCAAGAGAAAAATGGTGACAGGGGAGGGACCTCCAGCTGATTGATAGCCTCAGCTCTCTTCCTATGTGCTGTGTAAAGGGGGGGGTGTCTGTTCCCACTAATCAGCTCTCAGAGCTCTCCTCAGTGAGCTCTGCAGTGTGTAACTTCAGTTCTCTGCCCTGTTTGTTTCCTGAATTCCCACACAGATTTTTAAAATCAGCACTTTAAATGGATGTAGATAAGAGGAGACTACAGATAAACAGGTACAACTTCTGTAGGAGGCTTTGTTTCATCTCTGTATACCACCTGAGGCCAGTCACTTGACTGGGTATATGGAAGGGTTTACAACCTCTTTAAACAATTTCAAGGTAAAAGTAAGGAAGTCCTCTTGTCCTGGTTGTCATACAGGGTTACTAGACTGAAAATGATAACAATGTCGATGATAATTGTGATAATAATGATGATGCTTATGATATCACCTAACCATAGTCAATGGGGGAGATTTACTAAAACTGGAGCACTCAGAATCTGGTGCAGCTCTGCATGGTAGCCAATCAGCTTCTAACTTTAGCTTGTTCAGTTAAGCTTTGATAATAAAACCTTGAAAGCTGAATGGTTTCTGTACAGAGCTGGTTTTAGCAAATCCTCCCTAATTTCTTGAAGCCTGAACCCTGTACTTTGTCTAGCAGAAGACAAATTGTGCTGTACTCTTTAACACACACTATTAGGGCCACCCAAGAATCATAAGACCATGCTTGGATGTTTTGCCAAAGCATCTCAGTAAGACATACTCTTTTTGAAATTGTTTTTAATGTGCTCAGCAAACAGCCAAGTGCATTTACACCCATATAGATCTTTGTTGGTGAAGGAGGCCCTGGCTGAGCTGAGCGCAACCCATTGCATCAGGCATTGGGTGGCCTCTTAAATGGCCTGCAACACAAACCAATATTATTAGAATTTTTCCTAATCTCTTAAGACATATAATAATTGCTCCCCTAGTATATCGTTTTTTTAATGTTTTAAAAACAAAAATGGAATCATGATAGCAGAACATTTATCTCACCTGCTCTGTATTCACACTGAGACAAAGCTCTAATTCATCTTTTCCCTTTCCCAAATATGAAGAGTACTCTGAAGTCACAGTAAGTGTCCTCCTCAGCCTTCTTCATATCTAATTGGAGCTCCTTTGTTAGAAACTAATTAAGCTACATTGTCTGAGTATGCACAGCTTCCATAACAGCAGGTCTAGGACAAACAAAACAGATTGATATTGTATATACATGAAAAGAAATGGAACACTTTAACATCATCAAATTGTTTTACCATTTAAAGTCTGATCACTTTTTGTTTGAAATTTTCTATATGCTACAAAGGTTTGCTATAAATACTAGAACACAAATTATGCCTTTATTTGTGTGCCACCTACTATCATTTTCTATTGTTTGATCACTTTTTTGTGGGTTTCAATAGACATGATGTATATCTATTTCTTCACGCTGTTGTTCTGCAAACAATGTTTTTTCTTTCTCAAGAATTTGTTCTTTACACCTTTAGTTAATATGCCCTTAACCCCTTAACATGGCAACTTTGTACCCCTGTAGATATTGAACAAATGCTGCTGCACTGTTTTCTCAGTAACCAGAGGAGCAGGAGGGTGATGGTAATCAAAAATGTACAATAAAAAAAAAATCATCTTAGTCAGTCCTAGGGGTTGCACCTTTATTTATATTCTCATCTTACCTTGTAGTCAGGTGCCACGGCTTTCTTTTGGGCTGTCAACACATCTAACTATATTAAAAAAAAAAAGAGGACCTCTCGCCTAGCAGTAAAAAGGGTCGCTGGTTCGAATCCCAACCACGACACTACCTGCCTGGGGTTTGCATGTTCTCCCTGTGCCTGCGTGGGTTTCCTCCGGGTACTCCGGTTTCCTCCCACACTCCAAAGACATGCTGGTAGGTTAATTGGCTTCTGTCCAAAATTGGCCCTAGTATATGAATGTGAGTTTGGGACCTTGGATTGTGGGCTCCTTGAGGATAGGGTGCGATGTATGTGTGGATCGCTGCGTAAATTGACGGCGCTATATGGGTACCTTAAATAAATAGGGATAATTGTAGACATGCAACCACACTCATTCAGGTTGAACTATGCATGCCAATAGTATCTAAAGTTCAAATGGCAAGAAACAATTATTTCATAAACTAGGGTGAAAATTAGTGCAAGAGGAAAAAAAAATATGAAACAGGGCATCTGCTTACTTGTGGCAGCTGCCTCGTTTTTGCTCTAATTTTAATGTGTCCAGTTATTATACAGTAAGCCCTGGTTCCCACAAGTGTGGCTTTGAAGTTGTGCTACTTCAAGCGCAATTTCGAAGCCAACTATCAATGCAATTTTAAATCATTTCAATTACCCCTCTTCCTGCCCAGGCCAATTTTCAGGTTTCAGCACTGTCACACTTTGAATGATAATTGCACGCTCATGCAGCATTTTACCCATATTAAATTTCTATCATTTTCACACAAATAGAGCTTTCTTTTGATGGTATTTAATCACCACTGGGTTTTTCATTTTTTGTCTAAATAAACAAAAAAATGGCCAAAAATTTGAAAAAAAAAAGTGGTTTTCTTTGTTTTTTCAAATAAATAATAATTCTTTATACATTTAGGCCAAATTTTAAACTGCTACCCAAATCAGTGTATATTATTTAGTCTGTAGGAAAGTTACAGAGTCAAAAACTATGGTATATATCAGAACATTGATCAATCCTGATGTACTGATGGCCTATCTAATTTCTTCAGGCACAAAAATGCCTGTACAGTATAGATACAGATGGCGCATTTTTTGAAGTTGTATTTTTTGTCACTTTTTTGGAAAATGAAGGGAAAAAAAGTTTTATTTTCTTCCCTTCATTTTCCAAAAAAGTGACAAAAGTTCACGGTAGGGACCCCATTGGCCTCACCTTCTGTGGCATTGACAGAGTTGAGGGGCATTGGAGAGGAGGTAACCTCAAGCGAGCGATTTTTCATAAAGAGACCCAGTGGATCCATAGTTTAAAAACGATGAGCCCCCGAGGGTTAAACATTGAATTGTATCTGTATCTGTATCTGTTGTAACTGTTTCCTGTAGAATTTTTAGAACAATATACTTGATGTGATTGCAGCCGTATTAGTGCAATTGTGACAGAGAAAATTGAGTGTGGTCTGTTGAATTTTTTTTTTTGCACTAACATACATATTTTCAGGACAAGCTTTCGGGATATGTCCCCTTCTTCAAGGTCCAAGCAGTACTGCAAATCTGGGGGTTATCGCCATTTGGTGAGTGGGGACACGTGTGGGGGTGGCGTTTCTGCACCTTAAAATTCCTGGAGCGTCTGTGGTCCATTGCACTTCAAAAGTTTTTTCCCATTGCGGATCAGAATATTCAGCACATTTATTTGGACTTTATTTACATGTTTTTTTGCTTTGTATATTCACACCTGCACTCATCTACACTTGGTCACACGTGTCTAATAACATTTGCGAGTGCCACTTTTCCTGTATTCCACTTGCTTCCACCCATAGTGTCAGGAGTAAACAGCTCAGCATCACAGGACAGAGTATATAGCTCAGCCTCACAGATCAGGGTATATAGCTCAGCCTCACAGATCAGGGTATATAGCTCAGCCTCACAAATCAGGCTATATAACTCAGCATGACACAGATCAGGGTATATAGCATTACAGATCAGGGAATACAGCTCAGTCTCACAGATCAGGGTATATAGCATTACAGAACAGGGTATATAGTATAACAGATCAGGGTAGCTCAGCCTCACAGATCAGGGCATATAGCATCACTGTTGGTTTAATATCATATTTCTGGAGTTTTCTTTTTGGTTGATACCACCAGGTGACTTAAGTTGGAGGTTGAAAGTTGACCCAGCAGGCTGTCGATTCATACCCCGAGCAGGGGGGGTATGGGAACAGAAGCTTGACTGCTGACCAACTGGTGTGATAAGATTGAAATCCTTGATTAACAATCTGCAAGCAAGCTTTAAAGAGAACAATGGCTGCCAAGATGACTATATAAGATCAAAGGGCTAGCTATCACTAAAGATGACCCAGGTCACATAGCAATGATTCATGGATGAATACTACCCCTAGAGGCCACTAAAGCATGACGGACAGAGAAATAATATTAAAGAGGTACAGCCTTTTAACTATTTTGGATTGGACAGAAGACTAGATGGGCTGGCAATGGGTTGGTGTCTTGGCGGTGTACGAATGGGGTTTAAAACTGCACACAGAATGGAAAAATCTCTCTCTGGCCTCTCTTGCTTCTATTAGTCTCTGGCTATCTTGCTTCTATTAGTCTCATGGCTTCCTCTTGCCATTTTAAGCCCAGCTGATGAGATAATATCTAGGGGACAACCTTACGTAATATATCATTCACGTTTTTGTATTTTATATGCTCTGTAATATTTTCCTTTATTGTTTTTTTTGTTAGCATTTCCTATTTTCTTGTGGGAAATAAATAAGACGTTGTTTTATTAAGCAGTGTGGTTATTTTTATAGCTAACCTTATATAATTGTACTATTAACAGTAACGTTATCAGAGTTTTAATAGACTAGATAACTATAGGAATAGACAAGTTAATATGTATATGAAATAAATAGAGGGAATCCATAACCACCTAATATTTATTTCCATAGTTTATTTCAATCACAAATTAGGATAGCTCAGTCTCACAGATCAGGGTATATAGCATCACAGATCAGGGTAGCTCAGCCTCACAGAACAGAGTATATAGCATCACAGATCAGGGTATATAGCATCCCAGATCAAGGTAGCTCTGCCTCACAGATCAGGTTATATAGCCTCACAGATCAGGGTATATAGCATCACAGATCAGGGTAGCTCAGCCTCACAGAACAGAGTATATGGCATCACAGATCAGGGTATATAGCATCCCAGATCAGGTTAGCTCAGCCTCACAGATCAGAGTTTATAGCATCACAGATCAGTGTAGCTCAGCCTTATACTTTACTTACTCCTGAAAACTGTACTGTTCAAAAATATCTGAATAGCTGCAGATCTCCTCAATATCCTCAATATCCCCATATCATGTCACCTACAGATTTGCAGGGACCCCACAAAGTTGTAAAGTGCTAGGCATTGCTGATCTGGAGAATATGCCCCTGGGCTCAGACCAAATGTCCCCCATGTTTTGGATACAGTGTAAAAGGATTAGAACCCATGTCAGGTTTTAACTGATATATAGTGCCAGTGACCACGATTTCACCAGACAGGAAGTGAGGGAAAATTTCCAACAGTAAAACGGATAGAAATACAGGTTTTCTGTGTAGGGAAAGGCTAGAACCCCTGTTTTTTCTGTCCACAAATAACTAAAAAAAGATTTTGGCTGGACATACATTTTAACTCTCACACTTCACTTTTAAATACCACCACATTTACTACTGTTTTTAGGACAGGCAACACAGAAAATGTTTTAAAGTTTACAATATGTTAGCCCCCAAATAAAATGAGTTGTTCTGAGCTTTACCGCATTGCACAAAGTGAACAAAGGGAACTTGATGATCAGGCGAGAGAAAACACAGAGCAGACCTCATCAGCAAGCTGTTGCTCCTTTGCTATCCATTTGTTGCTTTATATATTGCAGATGTGTTTGGTTTACAAAACTTGATGAACAGAGACATTGCTTTAGCAGGTAAGACAGTCTACATTCACACGGTCAGACAGGGGTGACCAAGGGCGGCTGCCAGCAAAGCCTCGTACACACAATCGTTTTTTCTGACGGGAAATGTGTGATGAGAGGTTGTTGGTGGAAAATCCGACCACTTGTATGCTCCATCGGACAATTGTTGTCGGATTTTCCATGGGCAAATGTTGGATAGGAGGTTTTGAAATTTTCCTCCGACAAATGTCTGTTGTTGGTTTTTCCGAGCGTGTACACAAGTCCGTCGGACAAAAGTCCAAAGTACAAACACGCATGTTCGGAAGCAAGGATGAGCCAGAAGTGATCGGTCTTGTAAGCTAGCGTTCGTAATGGAGAATTAACATTTGTAACGTGGCAAATTATGAAATGTTGAAATGCAGCGCACATTCTCTTCTTCTTTAATGCGATAATAATGAAGCTGCTTTGCTGGTGATACTGATGGAGTTATTGCAAACTAATTTTCAAAGGCTTTTTTTTTCTAGTGATATCAAGAATAATATTATTATGCTTTTTTTTTTTTATTTGGGCAAGTTACCATAACACCATTATCCCGTAGTTTTTAAGATCAAAGATACAATTATGTTGGTGTCCCTTGTTAGTTTTACATTGTATTTTTTTTAAATGTAACTGCCTACTTCCAAACTGTCATTTGAAGTAAACACATAGCAAAGTAATATTCGCCACCAATTTATTGTGCATTAAAAAAAGAAAATAAAATAAATTAGACATGCTATCTGCCAATAGAACTTAACCAAAAAGTGCATTCTATGCATGCAAAAATATAGAAAATATACCAAATCAAATCATTTTTATTCAACCAAAAAATAAAATAAAAGCCTCATGCATGTGTCCTGCTTCTTAATATAAGGGGTCTACAATGCCAAGAGTTGGTAAAAGCAGGGGTCCGCAACATGTCTGGTTGAAGAACGGCCATTCAGAAGCGAACTGAAAAGCACGAAATGAAAAGCGCGAACTGAAAAGCGCGAAATGTAAAGCGTAAAAGGAAAATCAGAAATGAAAAGCGCAAATCAACACTCACCAAACTTCTACTAACATGAAATTAGCAGAAGGATCCCAAAGGGTGGCGCTAGAGAGCTGAAAAAACACATAGTAGGTCACTACTGTTGGCCAACAATTCCTTGCCGTTTGTATACAAGACAAAATCCAGGCACATGCCTTCGGACAAAAGTCTGAGGTTTTGTCTGCGGAAAATCCGATCATGTGTACCAGGCTTAAGAATCAGTAGATTCTTGCCTTCGTATTTAAAGGCTTACTGCCCACACTGTGTACTCTGTACAAATCAATGGACAGCTGCGTCATTGTTTGCATGTAACCACTCATCTGAGCGGTTACATGTGTATAGAGCCTTCAACCATTCTGGACACAGACATAGTGCGTCCAGGGTTTGCAGAGTTCTGGCCCTGCGCAAACTGACTGCAGCTAATTGGACAGTTTGTTTGTGGACATAGCGGAGTGTTGCTGTGTCCAAAGGCTGGTTTAGATACCCATGAACGCAGCAGACTATCAGCATCCATGTGGCTGTGTGAAAATAGCCTGGGATTATGCATATCTTTTTTAAGTATATTTTTAGCTGTCTGCCAGAACTTATGCTTTAATGAGAGCTAGAAACTACATTATAAAAGATAAAAAGTCCCCATGAGGATTTTAGAGAATATTATCTCGAAATGATCTAAAGAACTTTTTTTTTAATTGCATTAAAGAAGTGTCATTCTTTCATATTATTCAACTGGGGATGTTAAAATGATTGCAAAACCAAGGAAGTATGAGCTCAGACATAATCTGATTAATTTAAATATGATATTTTACAAAAAATATTTAATCCCACACTCACTAACTGACTACCTTTCCCATTAACACTCCCCATCTAATATATGCCAAGTTTGTTTTAAATTGTTAACGCTGAATACTAGGCAAGTATTAAAAAAAACATAATTTAATTCAGTTATGCATTGAGAAAATATCCTTAAATATTTTTGCATACAGCTAGCATAATTGGTATCTTCCAATCTCTTGCAGAGCAAGGCTGCTCTGCAAAGCTCAAGGCTGACATCCCTCTCCGGGCAGTTCACAGGGATGAACTGAGTTTGCTGCTGCTCCATCAATGTGCAAACACAGTCTGATAAGTGTTCCTAGACCAGAGTGTATTGCTGTACTGCAGTATAGTTTACAGTATGAGCAGGCTGAATGTACCCAAGTTGATCAATCAATCAATTTGGGTACAGCCAGCCTGCCAGATTTTACATGCAATAATCGCTAGTGGCTGTTATAGCTGCTAACAATAAGCACTGTGTTCTCCTGACAGGGATGGCTCCCCCCTGCCGGAAAAACACAATGGCTCTGTGGGAGGGATTACCCTGACAACACTGTCTGTGTTGATGGGGAAATCGAGTGATCTTCATTCCTGCAATTATTCTGTCTATGGCCAGTCTTAGCAAGAACTCAGGAAGTACATGGCCTCCTTGTGCTGTCTGTCAGGAGTGTCTGGGTCAAACAGAAGAATTATAATTCCTTTACCAGACACAGTAAAAACAGTTCATGGTTCAGTTTGTCCAGGATATATATGTAGAGCACTACCCCCGTAGGAGCTGCTGGTAGTTCATCCTTTTCTGTAGTGTGGTTCCGTTACCCCCTTCCTTGCACAGATTGACACAGCAGACAGTCCAGAACATTTAAACATCAAACTTTATTCTTTTCCGGCACTTATTGCAGCACTGTGATACAGAGTCACTCTGAATAACTCTTACAGATATGGCATTAAGTGAAGTAAGTCCTGAAAATACATAGTCCAGATCATACAGAGCCACTCTGAATAACTCTTAACCTGCACTTACTTCCAGTTACACTTTGCAGCTCCCTTCCTCCTGTTTGTTGCTACTTCCCGACCGTACAGCACTCCCAAGTATCCCCAAAGAACGTTACTCTGAATAAATTTCTTTAGGCCTAATGATTGGATTTCTCCGGGGTATTAATTCTCTAAAGCCCAACTCCTTGCACAGACTTCTTTATTGATCGCACTCCAACACTCTTTTTAAGGTATTGATTTTCTAAGGCCGAAGATCTGTATCTCCTCCAGGACCCTCACTTTAACACCTTTAAGTCTTTTGAAAGTACTGTTTCCCTGGGTTTCCACTCACTTGTACTCCTGATCGATCGTCCATGTTTGCCACGGAGGGTCAATCACCCAATCTACCTCCTGTTAGTAATAGCAACTTCCTCCTGTTTGCTCCTCCATCTCTCCTCCCCGCATGGCACGTTCCCCTCCCCATAAGGGAGAGCGCCCGAGCTGCACCAGCCCCTACATGCTGTCTTCTTCTCTTCTTCCAAAAATAATAATCTCTAGGAGCATGTGACCTTTGCTTTTATAGCAGTCCCACCTCTGCCCAAGCAAAACAATGATTGGTCCAGAGAGGTCTCCAAAAACTACTTGCCACCCTTCTCTTTTTCTTCCACCCACTTTCCAGAACATTTCAGGGAAAGTGAGGGAAATCTTACAGGGCAGAGTGTAGGTGGCCACACCTTCCTCTATTCTAACAAACCTCCCAACCACATTAGACAACCAGCTTACACCAACAGGGTAAAACACTGTCAATTTTACCTGACACTAATCCTAACTGAATACTTTAGCACACACCTAAGTAGGTGGGCGCTACATATAGATGTCTACCCTCTCAGGAACAAAGACTCCCTGTTATGGAAGTTAAAGCTTTATTTACCAAATGTGTTAAAACAAGTATATAGGGCTATTGTTGTGAGAATTTGTCTTTGTGTTCAAGAGTATAAGATTAGTAAGTTATCACAGGTAGGAAAAACATCACATAAAAAGTGTATCAATTTTACAAAAAATACAGTACAACCAATAAAATGTAAATATTATATCCAGAAAGAAAACAACCGGCCGACATCCGGCCCATTCAACAGAGGCTGGCCGAATGGCTGGCCTCTGTCGAATGTGCATGTTGGAAAACCAGCATCTGATCGTCATCCAATCAGCACTGGCAGCCATTGGCTGTGGGTGCTGACTGGTGTTTTCTGGCGGGGGTCAGTCTCCCTGTCAGAACACATAAGCTCAGCGGTGAGATTTCTGTATTAATGTCACCTAGTTAGTACAGCAAGCTCCTCAGTTTTTTTTCTGTTCATCCCACTGGATTGTGTGTAGGGATGAGCTCCATGTTCGGGTCAAACATAGGTTCGACTCGAACATCAAGTGTTGGTGTAGACGGAGAGATAGCTTGATTTAGATTAGGCAGGCAGGTTATTCAGTTAGTGGCAGTGTATTTGATATATATATTATATATATATATATATATATATATATATATATATATATATATATATATATATACACATATACACACACAGTCTTATATATATATATATATATATTTACACTCTGCATCCAGTGTAGCCTATATCTGCAGTGCAATCCGTGGTGTACTATTTCTAATATACTTCAGGCGGTGTATTAATTATATATATATATATATTATATATATATATATATATATAGTCTAGTATATATTTACTCTGCATCCAGTGTAGCCTATATCTACAGTGCATTCCGTGGTGTACTGTTTCTACTACACTTCTGGTGGTGTACACAGTACACAATACAGTGCAGCCATAGTACAGTTGCTACTACTTTTCTGGTGGTGTACACAGTACACAATACAGTGCAGACGTAGTGCAGTTGCTACTACCTTTCTGGTGGTGTACACAGTACACAATATAGTGCAGCCGTAGTGCAGTTGTTACTGCCTTTCTGATGGTGTACACAGTACACAATACAGTGCAGCCGTAGTGCAGTTGCTACTACTGTTCTGGTGGTTTACACAATACATTGCAACCGTAGTGCAGTTGCTACTACTTTTCTGGTGGTGTAAACAGTACATAAAATACAGTGCAACCGTAATGCAGTTACTACTACCTTTCTGGTGGTGTACACAGTACACAATACAGTGCAGCCGTAGTGCAATTGCTACTACTGTTCTGGTGGTGTACACAGTACACAATACAGTGCAACCGTAGTGCAGTTGCTACTACTTTCCTGGTGGTGTACACAGTACACAATACAGTGCAGCCACAGTACAGTTGCTACTACCTTTCTGGTGGTGTACACAGTACACAATACAGTGCAACCGTAGTGCAGTTGCTACTACTTTTCTGTTGGTGTATACAGTACACAATATAGTGCAACCATAGTACAGTTGTTACTACTTTTCTGGTGGTGTACACAGTACACAATACAGTGCAGCCGTAGTGCAGTTGCTACTACTTTTCTGGTGCAGTACACAATACAGTGCAACCGTAGTGCAGTTGCTACTACTTTTATGGTGGTGTACACAGTACACAATATAGTGCAGCTGTAGTGCAGTTGCTACTACTGTTCTGGTGGTGTACACAGTGCACAATACAGTGCAACCATAGTGCAGTTGCTACTACTATTCTGGTGGTAACATGGCCAGCAGCAGAAAAAAAGGACAAGCGTGTCCCTTGGCCACCTGCAGAGGATGTACCATGTCCACGACCAGCATTGTTGACTGTATACACAGAGGCTACTTGCCCTCTTTTAGTGGCCTGCGAGTGTCTACCTCTCCTTGGTGGCCTTCCAGACATGATGTATATTTTGTTTTGCAACACCACCCTCTGGGGCCCCAATCTTCCTTTTCAGGTACACCTATCACTCCCTTATCGGTTGATCACTGCACTGGTTGTCTTTGACTTTTCCTCACGCCTTCCCCACTCCTTACCTTCCATCCGGTGTTGCCTCTCTATCTATGTCCTCATTGGTTCTCTTCTACTTCTCACATTATGTCTGTGGGGTTCCTCCTCTTCTCCTCTCCTTAACCTCGTTTTCACCCACCCCCACTATCTTTCACCTTTCTAGGTACCCTCGGTCCCCGTGCCTGCCCTGGTTGGCGCCTGCTTTCGTCCCTGCGGGGCTCCCCGCCTCGGCTCCCGGTTGGGCTTAACCTGGATGGCTTGCGGGGTTCTGCCGCCTATCTATCAGTGCCCAGTCTCGTAGTGAGTATATATTCTTATACCAGCAGCGGGGGCCTTACACCACGCCCCCCCGCTATTTTTGTTTTTTTGTTTTTTATATTTATTTTTATTCTTTTGCTCATTTTATCCCTATATATTTCTAGATTTACACGTGCTTGCTCCTGACGAGTGGCATGGAAGCCACGAAACGCGTTGAGCCATCAATTGCCGTGTTCTACTGTCCTATCTAGTTTCCATCAGCTTTATCATATCTTAACTCCCCCCACAGGTCCAACGAGGCCTTAGGTCCAGCAGGCACTACTGTTTTTAATATTTATGTTACCCATAATTGTTTGTGGTGCACTAGGGAATTTGTGAATGTGGTATCCTGAGTCATCATTATTCAACTTTAACGTTGTACCTTGTTACCTATCTATTAATTGTACGAACATTACAATGTATGTTATATTTCATCTAATTATATGCTTTTATCTAATTATGCATGTATTGTTTGACTGTATGTACTCTACGGTTACAACGTGTATGCTTGAATATTATGTCAATAAATTCCTCTATGTTCATCCTATTACCCTTTTGCTGTCACATGCTTCATTCAAAGTCCCAACCTCCCCTCCAGCTATTCCCCTTGTTTTGTTGCTCAATATACAACTGAGCTACTGGCCTGTCCTGCATCCAGCGTTCTTTCTAAACGCACATTCAGTGCTGCCGGATGGTTTGTAACGATCATAGAGTGCGCCTGTCCACAGACTGATAGACTCACATTCATAAAAATAAATCAGTCTTGGATCAGCAGCAGCTATCAAGCACCTGATGCTGATGTAACTGAATGATTTTTCCATGGATGTGGGACCCCTTGAAGACTGCCTATGCTGAGTGACTATCCTATTCCTCCCCAATCTTGATGATGCTAGATTCCAACAATATTTTTGGTTTAGGGCACCACCACCACTGCCTACTGCCCAATTTTTCTGCCCCTGTTTAACTGGGGCATGAAATTACAATTTTTGATCAAATATTTCACAGCAGGGCCCATTCCTGCGCTCACCAAGAGTACCTGTGAGGGCTTACAGTGTTGTGGCACCACCACCAAAGGCCAATTTTTCTGCCCCTGTTTAACAGGGGCATGTAATTACAATTTTTGATCTAATATTTCACAGCAGGGCCCATTTCTGTGCCCAACAAGAGTAACTATGAGGGCTTACAGTGTTGTGGCACCACCACCACTCCCAAAGGCCCATTTTTTCTGCCCCTGTTTAACAGGGGCTTGTGATTACAATTTTTGATCTAATATTTCACAAAAGGGCCTATTCCTGTGCCCAACAAGAGTAACTGTGAGGGCTTACAGTGTTGTGGCACCACCATCACCCCCCAAGGCCCAATTTTTCTGCCCCTGGTTAACAGGGGCATCTAATTACAATTTTTGATATAATATTTCACAGAAGGGCCCGTTCCTGCACCCATCAAGAGTAACTGTGAGGGCTTACAGTGTTGTGGCACCACCACCGCCAAAGGCCCAATTTTTCTGCCTCTGTTTAACAGGGGCATGTAATTACAATTTTTGATATAGTATTTCACAGCAGGGCCCGTTCCTGCACTCACCAAGAGTAACTGTGAAGGCTTACAGTGTTCTGGTACCACCAACACCTAAGGCCCAATCTTCTGCAGAGTATATGGGGCAGGCTATATAGTATATATACTTCTTTTCAGAGTAGAGTGCCTGAGGACCCACACGCCATTTTTTAAAAAAATTTGAGTGTGGGGTTCCCCTTAATATCCATACCAGACCCAAAGAGCCTGGTAATGGGCTGGGGGTAGGGGACCCATGCCGTTTTTCTCAATGATTTCCATCTATATTGCCGAGACAATACATTACAGTTGCAAGCAGTTTTGAATGACTTTTTTTCCTTTAGAAATGTCATTTTGCTGTGGTATTGTTCTAAACACAGGAAAACTGTGCCACTTAACAGGCATACTATAGTCACCCCCCAGGCACGATATTTAAAGGAATATTTTATTTTTATTGTTTCACTTTCAGCATTCTTAAAATCACTGCTCCCGAAAAAACAGCAGTTTTTAAAACTTTTTTTGCATTGATACATGTCTCCTAGGGCAGGACCCAGGTCCCCAAACACTTTTTATGGCAATAACTTGCATACAAGCCTTTAAAATTAGTACTTTTGATTTTTCACGTTCGTGTCCCATAGACTTTAATGGTGTTTGCGTGTTCGAATAAACTTTGCATGTTCGCATGTTCTGCTGCGAACCAAACCGGGGGGGGGGGGGTATGTTCGGCTCATCCCTAATTGTGTGTACCAGGCTTTATTCTTAATTCTTGGAAATACTAACGCTAATACCCATTTTGTACAATGAGCTGAGTCCAGTAAGCATTTGTTTATTTAGAAGTCCAATAGGCACAGAAAGTTACAAGCTTGATGGGCTTTGAATTATGCAGTATGTAGGGATTGCATTTCATCCCTCAAAAATGGCTTGATGCACATCTAAAACCATTGGCATATAATGCAAGTAAAGCCTAATTTTATTGAGCCATTTCTTTCAAAATGCATACAGCTGCTTCAGGCAATGTGTCCATCATCAGTTCAGTGTATGGGAACCAGTGGTCCTGGATGTGCATAGAAGGGTGGCCAGAAAACTGTAAAGCAATGATGTGCATGGCTCTGCCAACTGTCCAAAAAAAGGAGGAGCAGTCTTCTTATTTTTGGGATGTGTGATGGAATGAGACATGTTAGTACCTTCTTTTTAAAGAAAGCTTTAATGTGCAACACACTGATTAGAGTGAGAGCTTTTTGATTGCTTTAATCTCTACAGCATAAACTTGATCAGTCTAAACAGATATTGATCAAGTGATGGAGATCTGATAATGACCTGGCCTCCCTGTACTCAGACCAATTCAATAGATCAACTGTACCACTTTACACAGTGAAAATAAACATTAGCCTGGCAGTTGCTTGGAAAGCTGGCAGGTTTGTGTAATCATCATGATAAAATTAACTAGGCATTGCAAAATCAGGTATACAGTAATTTTTTGTCAGATAAGATAAAAAGATAGTGTATGCATTGCAAGATATGCAAGCCAAATATCTAAAACATAAATAGTGTATGTATAGCCAAACTTTTTTCTTGTCACTAAGGCAGAAAGTGATGGGAAACCCAACATTTCTGAGTTGTCACCAGAACAAGTGATGAGATGAAATCATTTAACAGGGAACTCTGTGGAACCCTTTTTCCAATGAAAGCTGTGGGCGGAGATTGCTTGTAATTTCATGTAATGTCTCCAAGAAAGGAAGTGAAGGGAAATCTTCCTGAATGAGCACAGAAAGCAAAAAATAAATGGACAAACTTGATCTTGTTTCAGTGGTGTCAAAACAGTTCATACAACAAAACAATATTGTGCTTGTGTGAATTATAACGAAAATAGCTGTAACAAATATTGTGAGATATGACACAGCAAAATAGTAATGAATAAAAGGTGATAAGTTGCACTCAAATATAAATGTATAACATGAACATAATAATCCAAAAAGTGTTCATAAGAGTCCATTTAAGCAATAGAGGCTGAGTGAAGAAAAACAGTTAATTAGATGAATGAACATAAATCTAAGGTGCTTATGCAAAGCAAAATCCAAAAGGAATGCTTCACCTTGTGACGTCACCAACAGTAAAGTCAGGATGTGCTTTTACCCCAAATAGTGGACCCTCTATAATGGAAGGTCACATAGGCATTTGGATATCCCAGCTGTAATATATCCACGGAAGATACAGTGTGGATGGTGTGCACCTCACAAGCCATTCCTCCTGCACTGAGCTCAGATCATCCGGTTAACCCAGCGATACCAAAAATAAACAAGGGGCTCCAATAGTGTAAAAACCTTCTTACAGGTGTTTAATTAAATGGTAATGCACTTGAACATATGTCCAAAGACAGTGCACAGAGATTTAAAAACAACAGCAAATGGTACCGATAAAACAAATGTGATGACAGATCTGTGTATTCTCTGCCCGACCGGTTTCTTTGCAAATGGACTTCTTCCGGGGCATGAAGAACACTTCCTATGACCGCAATAAGTATCTAACACAACTAGCCAAGTCTTGTTCTCTCCGACAAACTTGCAGTTCAAAGATTCGCGACCAAGCCTCACTATGAGTGCACTAAAGCAACTCCAAGCCTCAGACACAGGACCAAACACAGATCAGTGTGTAATGCTAATAGCACCGGACATGATGTCCCGTGACTCTGATGTCCCCATAGATGAAAAAAAGGAAAACTGATGAAAAATGTATTGTCAAAACTAAAAAATAAATAAAATATAAGTAATAGGGTGTAGCTGCTGTTATGAACACCACACATTTACTAAAAAATGACAACAATTGCCCTTTCTTAAAGGGGACATAACTCCTAAATAAATTCAAAAGTTATAGCAAAAGTTAAATACATGTCAATATAAAAAGCATTGGCTAAAACTAGTGAATAAAGTGTGAGGTCATCTGAGTCCAGGTGACAGATCCCCCCCCTTGGCATCTGGACTGCACCGCATGGTAGTGGACCCTACGGCTGACTGCTGCAGATGGAGCTCTAGGTAATACGGGAAAGTAGGTACTCTGTAGTACCAACATGGATGACGCTGGAAGCTAGAGCATGAGATTTCCCAGGGTGCGGAATCTAAGAGCCAGTGGATGTTCACCAGAGGCCCCTAGTGATGGGGATGGATTTAGCTGCAGTCTTGCTCCAGGTCACAACCCCTAGGGCTTCCCAGCTCAAACTCACGGTAGACTACAGGGAGGTAGAGAGGAAGCAGCAGACTGCGACAACAAAGGATAGTCAGGAGATAGCCAAGATCAGGTGTAGAACACACAGCAAGTAGCACACGGAAGCCAAACACACAAAATTGATCAGCAGGGCTGGCTTGCAGTGCACAGGTTAACATAGAGTTCCCTGATAGGGGCCGGGATGGAGCCATGCTTTGAGGAGAGATTACTTAAGCAGCCAGGTGAGAGTGGCTGGCCTCTTAAGCTGAACAAATGGAGAGGTAAGCTGACAGACAAACATTACTGCATATCCATGACATAAAGCAGGTTTAGGTATTATTTAAAAAGCAGTTGACATCCCAATCCACATTTAAACCATGTGGAATATAACTTTTATGGATATATATCCACTTGGTCTCCAAAACAGTTAAAGCCCAACTCCACGATACTTAAAGTATAAGTAAACCCCCTTATCGTTTTCAGCCAAGGAAGTTGTAATATTTGCCTCTGTTAAATCTACAACTGTCATGATGCTACAAATGTGATCAGTTTAGACACCAGCCATTGAATGGTTTGACAGTTTGGTTGAGAGCACGAACAATGAGAGTGTTACATTTCCGGAACGTGCCGGAAATGAAACTGTTTTATGGATGGGTTTACTTCCGCTTTAAAAATTGTCCCTTGCCCATTTAGGTATACTCTATGGGACATAGAATAAAAAATTCACTTACCCAATCCTCCATGCTGCTAGACTGGTCCCCACATCATCTTCTCCGCTGTGCTCCAGTGGTCTAAGGTCAACGCCAATGCAGCCCTGCATTGAACATGATGACCTTAAGGGTCAGTTCACAGCTGGAGTGTAGGGGAGTGCCATCTGCTGGGAGAGTGGAGGCTGAACTAAGTTAAACTGCAAAAAGTATTCCCTATACCTAAAAAGTAACCCCCACTGTAAGGATATTTTTTAAGTTTCTCAGAGCTGGGCTTTAATGGTACAAGTGGATTTCATTCATAGTTGCACTCAGCTCCCAACCTCATCAACTTTTCACATTGTATACAACACTGCCAAGCTATTCCCCCAAGCCAGATGTCTGATATATCTAAAAAAAAGTTGCAATTGCTTCCTAATGTTTATAATTGAATTTAAATGATGTCTTAGAAAAAGAAGCAGCCAAGGTTTCTATTGAATGTAAGTTAATTTTAAGTTAACCTTCTCTGATACAGTTTTGGCCCTGAAGCATTTTCAAAACTATAATGTTCATGGTTTATTCATTTAACAAAACAATTAAGTATATATTGTTTTAGCTCAGAAAAGGCCAAATAGCGCTGCCAATAGCAATAGGCCAATTTGTCCTGCTCTTTAAAATGAACAAAGTTATTTGAATCTGTATTTAAAGATACACACAATCTTATTTTGAGGCTTGCAATTTTCCAATAACCTCTACTGCTTCCATTTGCTTATCCATAAAAGCAGTTGTGAATACATTTCTTCATTGTTTCAATAAATGTCAACAGGGCCAACAAACAATTCAGTTTTTTCGTGATCCATTATGGTTAGTAATATTCCATATCGCAATGTGTTTGTCTGAGCAAGCGAACAGAGATTGATAAAGGCAGAAGCCATTAAAATGCTGACACTATTGGTCCTGTATGCATGGACAATCTATCATCCTCAATGAAATTGCTTGTGTGGTGAGAATGCAAATGTTACAATTTAAGTGGAAATTTATTAACACGCATTTAGCACAGATATCATTTGTTAGCCTATGAAATACACAGTGGCTTTCTCTCCTTGTCTGTCCCCAGCCAAGTCTAACACAGTGTTCTGTCCTTGCTGCAAAGTAATCCAAGCACATTCCTTTCAATTTAGAGTGGAAAATCTACCACGCGCTGACTTTTAATGAGCCTTTGATCATCAGCAAATTGAAAACAATAGGGAGAAATAAACAGGCATTAAAAGTGTCACATCAGTCCTAATAATAATTTATAATTTGTTGATAGCTCTCCCAAGTAAGGTGTGTTAACAGATTTCTAAGCTTAAGCACGAAAAATCTACCCCCATAGATGTATACTTCTTTTTAATAAAAAATATGTCTTTAATCAGCCTCTGCCCTGTGGGATAGTACTTGTTTAAAAAAAAACATGTTCCTCAATAAATGAAAGTCTCTTTATGAAATAAGAATACAGTTACAGTATGTATTTTTTGTGGTCACACAAATAGGGATGCCCGTAATATTTTTCAAGTGCACAAGAGAAAAGATTTTTGACCAGATCTGTTTTTATTGTCTTAGCCTTTGCATGCTGCTAAAAAAAGAGACTGTTATCTGGAGAGTTTTACAGTCAGTGCAACACACGATGTTTGCAACTTTGCAAGTTGTAACCAAGATATGAGAATATTTTTTGTGACAGTGAGAATAGGGCTGTTTTGGAGTTCCTTAGAGCTGTAGTGGAAGTAGTCATTCTTTTGCTCTCTCTCTTGGGTAGACATCCGCAAACATAAAGTGAGTCCACACAGCAGCTTAACTTTGAAATGTTTTCTCCAATAGTGACCGCGCTAAAGGAAAAACAAATATGTGAAAGTAGTGAGCTTCTAGCATGCCATGAGATATTGAGCCTAGCCACGTACGGGACCTCGAAAACCAAGCACCGCCTTCAGGTTTTCTAAGGGCGTAAATTTTTTTCACTCCTCACTACCTATCACAGTTTCGGAGGCCATGGAATGACCAGATGGCACAAACTCCCCCAAATGACCCCATTTTGGAAAGTAGACACCCAAGCTATTTGCTGAGAGGTATGGTGAGTATTTTGCAGCTCTCGCTTTTTGTCACAAAGTTTTGAAAATTGAAAAAAGAAAAAAAATACATTTTTTCCTTTCTTCATCTTCAAAAACAAATGAGAGCTGAAAAATACTCCCCATGCCTCTCAGCAAACAGGGGGTCATTTGGAGGGGTTTTGTGCTATCCTGGCATTTTATGGCCTTCAAAACTGTGATAGGTAGTGAGGAGTGAAATAAAAAATTTACGCCCTTAGAAATCCTGAATAAGCTCTTTTTTTTAACTGTGGTGGTGAAATCACCTCCTACAGCGCTGGAGTCACAGCTTTATGTATCGTGGGAGCAAACGCTGTTGCTGTCAAGTGAAAAAAATCCGCGCTGCAGCTGAATAATGTACCTAAAAACAAAAAAAAAAATTTACAATAAAACACAATAAAACATTGCAGAATAGAATACAGTAAAAAAGAGCAGAACAATAAAAGAGAGAAAATAGAGAGATTAATAAAACGACAACTATTTTTTTTTATTATTTTATATATTTTTTTGTGTTTTTTTTTATTTTTTACTTTTTTTTTTCCATTTTTAGTTGTAACTCTAATGCCCCGTACACATGGTCGGACATTGATCGGATATTCCAACAATAAAATCCTAGGATTTTTTCCGGCTCAAACTTGTTATGCGTACACACGATCGCACAAAGTCGCACAAAGTTGTCGGAATTTCCGATCGCCAAGAACGCGGTGACGTAAACCACGTATGACGAGACTAGAAAAGGCCATTTCAGAACCAAGCGCGGCACCCTTTGGGCTCCTTTTGCTAATCTCGTGTTAGTAAAAGTTTGGTGAGAGACGATTCACGCTTTTTCAGACTCGTGGCTTTCAGCTCGTTTTCTGCGGTTCAGTATGTGCTTGTGGGTTTGTATCTGCTCTTCAGTGCGTGCAAGCAAGCTACGCGTGACTTGTCATTGTGTTCTTGTTCGTTCATCACTGTTTTTCAGGTCGCTCTTCACAGGCCTTGCTGTTCTTCAGTGCGTTCTGTTACTTCGTTCTGAGCAGCCGACCGTTTTCTAGCCATGTTGCGTATACGTACTCCTCGTAGAGTTCGTGCTATGCGGGGGCTTGGTGTTGGGGTCCTGACCTTGACACAAGTCCAGTCCATGAACAGGGTGGGGAGGATTTCATGGACCAAGAATTGGTTGCTTCAGCGTGACCAGTTCTCTCATATGCCTTTGCTCCGTGAGATCCGTGAGAATAATCCTGATGATTTCAGGAACTTTCTCAGGATGACGGACCCTGTATTTCACCATTTGTTGGCTTTGCTGACCCCCTATATCAGCAGGCAGGATACCTGCATGAGGCAAGCCATCACTCCGGAGCAGAGGCTCGTCGCTACCCTGCGGTACTTGGCGATAGGGAGAAGCCTGCAGGACTTGAATTTCTTGACAGGCATCTCCCCCCAGGCTCTGGGAATCATTATCCCAGAGACCTGTTCTGCCATCATTCAGGTCCTGCAGAAGGAGTATATGAAGGTAAGATTTTAATCCTTTAATATCACATTTTATTGTATATAATGTTTGCTAATATATTGTATTTCTTTCATCATTCCCTAATTACCATGATTGTAAAATGCTGTGAATGTCCCCTTTGTTCTCATGCATGCTGGAATTTTATGTATTTTTTTTTTGTCCTTCATATATATTTGCCTTCACTTACCTCCCCAGCATGCTCTCCTGCCCCTATATTCACCTCATGTAGTCACTTAACAATGTATTTTATCAGCTCCATAGTAGTGCTTTACCCCAAACAACACCTAAAATGTTTAGAAATGTGATTTGTGCTTTAAATTCAGGCAGAGTGCCAGAGGCTTTTTTTGGGGGGTCCCCAAATCATTTTTAACCCTCCCTTCCCCCAACTGCTAAGTCAGCTGATAACAATTCTCTATCTACCCTCAATCATCTATCTGCTGACTTTGCCAAACCCATACACACTATACCCATCTCTTCTGTGCTCAGGTTTATGGATGAATTCCCCAAAGCATGTAGTGCAAGGGCCTGCCTGTATACTTTCAAATGGTACTGTTTAAAGTTTTTGTATCCTATTATTCTCTTGATAGGTAATAGCAGAATGTCCAAATGTGCTCAAATGTGTACAGTGTGTATTTATATCTTTGTATTATGACACTTCATACCTGTCCAGTGGGCTGCAAAGAGTGTAACTAAGGAGGGGCTGTTCCAAGTAATACCCATTATTTAGGCATTCATCTCTCAATGAAGTGGAGAGGGTTACCTGTCTAAGATTCCCCCCCTATAATGTTAGAAATGGCCCATGAGAGGGGGGGGGATATGATAGGTGTACCTTATACTTTGGTGTTGTTAAATTCCCCTTAATAAATGTTATCTGGATGTTAGCCAAGAATGTTTGTGTCTAATCTGCTTTCCATGTTTATGTGCAAAAATACTAATTTTTATTTGTTTTCCGCAACAGTTTCCTTCCACGCCACAGGAGTGGCAGACTGGGGCCTCCCACTTTGCCCAGTGGTGGGACTTTCCTAACTGTGAAGGGGCAATTGATGGGAAACATGTCCACATCGTCCCACCACCCAACTCGGGGTCGTACTATTTTAATTACAAGGGGTTCAATAGTATTGTGATGTTGGCGGTGGTGTCGGCTAATTACGAGTTTCTGTATGTGGACGTGGGGAAGAATGGCCGGATGTCCGATGGTGGAGTCATCGCGCAGACAGAGTTTTACAGGCATCTCCAGAATGGCAGCTTGGACTTGCCACCTCCAAAAGAGAATGTGGAAGGACTCCCATTCGTCTTCGTTGCGGATGAAGCATTTGCGCTGGGGGACCATCTTATGCAGCCATTCCTGATGAGGACCCTCACCCCGGAACAGAGGGTTTTTAATTACCGGCTGGCCAGAGCCAGAAGAGTGGTGGAGAACACATTTGGAATCATGGCCTGCCGGTTCCACCTATTTCTTACACCCATCCATATGGCGGAGTATAAACTGAATCATATAATCCTGGCATGCTGTGTTTTACATAACTTTTTACAGCAACATTCGGCCAACTATGCTGGCTCAGTTGGGCCTGAGGCCGGAATTATAAATTAAACAACCCTGACGGTGCTTGAAAGTGGCCGTCCTGGCTTGCCCTCCCTGAGTGCCCGTGATGTCCGGTTAAGATACCTTGAGTTCTTTGAGGGTAGGGGGGCCATCAATATGACAGACAATTTGTGAAACCTTGATCCAATAAAAAAAAATTACGCAAATCTTTGGTGACATTTACTGCTTGTGTTTGTTTTCGCTGACCCTGACAGAAATGTGGTGAGTCCAGAAAATGGCGTGATTGTGTAACCTTATACAAAGCACTGTTGGGAGTTATTTACTAAAGGCAAAGACACTTTGCACTACAAGTGCACTTGAAACTGCACTGAAACTGCACTTGTAGTGCAAAGAGGATTTGCCCTTAGGAAATAACCCCCATTGTCACAGAAAGCAGCAATTACATCACCACAAAAGTGTTGTAGCGTTGAGACAATAATCCACACATTCTTGATTAACAATCTTTTTAATACCTGCACAATCACTTGTGCATTTAGAAAAGGTTTTGAAAAAAACAAACCAACATGTTTGTTGTATAACAATTTTTGGGGTGGCATTATCAAAAATATAAATGTCCATTTAAGATAAAACAGGCATGTTTCAAACCAACAAGAAAGACACAAATCTTGAACTTACTAAGTTCACATTTGGTAGAACTTGAAGGCAATATCAGACATGAGTATTTAGGAACTGTGTTTGATATTGCGTTCAGATGGGGTGAAGTCACCCCAGGAAAAGTCAAATTTGGAAGATGCACACCAATTTAAGAAGTTCAACATGTGCTAGCTGCCATCACGGGGATTAAGGGACGTGTTTTGGGGGAGAAACCCCTTCCTCACAGCTACTTTATTATTGAGGAAGGGGTTGCACCCCCAAAACGCATCCAGTGATCTCCCGTGATGGCAGATAGCACATGTTGACACACTGTGTGCATCCTCCAAATTTGTCTTTTTGAAAAATGGCTAAAAAATTTGTAACATTGTAGCACACAAAAAACAAAGGGATTTGAAGGGGTTTTAAACTCTCCCCTAAACATCAATGATGTTCTTATTTTTTTGAATAACATCATTGATGTTTTTCTTGAGGTTTTCCAATGCTAAATTACACCCCATGATCTCCCCGATCAGGATCTGGGCACTTTCTGATGTGAAAGGATCTGGATCCACAACATCGCAATCACCTAAAAAGAGAGAAACCAAACAAAAACAGGTATTAAAAATATGCCGGCATCCATCTCTTACCTGAGCCTGTGGTCGCAGACACTCACCTGTTGTGGTGACTAGTTCCACCACGTCTTCTTCCTCCTGCTCTTCTTGTGTTTGGGGTATTTCCCCTTCTTCCAGATGGTGGGGGGCTCTGGTCTCCTCGGATGAGGGGTGTCCTCCGAGTCTTTTATCCCCTATGTAAAACAAAAATGGTATACTTAGCACACAGATATTTGATGGCAGAACTATAAATATGAAACATTGCTTGGAAGTGGGGTACAATTGTTTATTTTGGCAGAGTTCCAAGATGTAGAATTTTGAGTGTCCTTTGTCAAGCTGCAATACTTTACCTGTTTAATACAAGCTTCACAGATGGAGACCCCCCTATAGTATACACTGGAGCACCTGTGTGGCCCCCCTAAAATAAAAATGGTGTTCTGGTGTCCCACACTAGTGCTACAGAGTCCAGATATGTAAACAGCTGCTGAGTGTCCTCTCCTTACACAGAATCTAGTTTGCATTTCATTCTAGTAACAAACCCATCTACACAACCAAATTATTTTCATACAAGTAGGCCCTAAAAAATGTGGCCAAATGCATATGGCCAAAACAAAGGTGTTTTATAGGCCGAAATAAAAATGTTTGATAGGAACGAATAATGTGCCAATGAACATGAAAGTTGCCATTTTAAAATGTCTGGATCATGGAGCACATGGAGCAGCACGAACGTAATAAAGACAAAAAGAATAGGAGCACAGCACAACTACTTACTTTTTTGCAGCACTCTCCGAATCTTTCTGTACTGCTCATGTTCTCGTAATTTGAGGTCCGACCACTGCTTCCTGCGCTGATCTTTCGATCGTCGTACCCCAAAATTCCGGTGCAGACTCTTGACCACTTTCGCCATGATCTTGGCCTTTCGGGCATTGGGGTTGGGGTAAGGTCCATACTTCCCATCATAGTCGGCCTTCTTCAGGATGTTGACCATCTCCAACATCTCCCCAAAGGACATATTTGATGCCTTAAATCTTCTCCTTCTGGTTTGGGACGTTTCCAGATCCGAGCTTTATTCCTCCTCCTCGTTGCTGTAATTAGCACGCACCTGCTGTGTCTCCACCATGTGCTCTTCCCCCACTGCGCCGAACGAAAAGGGGCGGGGAATAGACTAGAAAGAACGTCAGGGGTGGGCGGAGTTACACGCATGCACAGTGTGTATAAAGCGTAACACGCATGCGTATTCCGTACGATCTGTGAGCGGAGGAAGGAGCATCGGAGGCGCCGATCGTGATAACGAAGGTAAGATCTAAACTTGGGCCTATACTGCTTCGAAATTAAAGCCTATATTGTAACAAGATTAGGAGAGTTTGGCCTGACCTTAGGGTTTGTCTTGTGTTGTGTCTTGCAGAGAAAATGGATGGCTTCAACGACCACAATTTCCTCCCCCTGTTCATAGACAAGTACAGGGAGCTGCCCTGTCTGTGGCAGGTGAGACACCCCCATTATAATCATAAACAAAAGAGGCAGGCAGCGCTGGAGAAACTGCTGGAGTTGGTGAAGCCGGTGGTCCCCACAGCAACCATCCCCTATTTAAAAACCAAAATTGGTGGCCTGAGGAGCACTTATCTTAGGGAGCGCAAGAAGGTCACAGATTCCCAGAGATCTGGAGCTGCAGCAGAGGACGTTTATGTCCCCAGGCTCTGGTACTATGAGAGACTGTGATTTCTGTCAGACCACACTGAAGTCAGGGAATCCCTCTCCACTCTTCCTTCCACTCTTCCTTCCACCCCAGCTGAGACTTCTGGTGTCCAACCTGGGCCTTCCAGCCAGGAAGAAGTGGAGGAGCCCAGCTGGAGTCAGGTATTGCATTGTTCTACAGATTTCTGGTCAATAAATAAATTATGTTTACTAAATGTCATTATTGATCACTAATTGCTGCTTGCAAAAAGTGTTTTACATATCAATAGACAATAGTGGGCACCCAAAATTGGGGCAAGAATGAAAAATGCTGGGCTCAGAAGGATAGTCTGTTATATTTGTTAACATTCAATTTGCAACAGTCAGGAGGTGAAAATTGTGTGTGATTGATGAATCAAAAACGAAAACAATGTCCCTTTTTCATACACAGGAAGACCTCAGCCAGGAGGAGGCTGTGGAATGTGGCACACAGGAGGAGGCGGGGCTAAGTTGCAGCCAGGAGGAGGCGGGGCTAAGTGTCAGCCAGGAGAAGCCTGGGACAAGTCGAAGCCTGACCGAATCGCAGGTTCCTCCCCTCCGCCTTTCATAGAAAAGAGCGAGGAAGGCGACTCACATGCAGGATTCAGCACTCAGGCTGATTCAGGATGCTTCTGCGTCCCTCATAGCCTTACCCACTCCTGAAGAGGCCTTTGCCTGCATGGCTGCCACCAAACTGCAGGGCATGCAGGAGGGCCAACGCAAGCTATGTGAGGACCTTCTGTATAAAGTCTTAAGTAAGGGGGTGAGTGGGGAACTAACACCCAATACCCACCTGAGTGAGTTGGCCCCTCCTCCTCCTCCTGCTGCCACAACTCCACCACCACCAGAGCCACAGCGTGGAAGTGAGCGTGGAAGGAAGACCAGAGAGTGATGGCCCTGGGTTCAGTATGGTCTGACAAAAGATGCAGTCTCTTGTATACGACCACAGCCTGGGGACACAGATCTGCTGCTTTCCGAATCTCTGGGACTTCTGGACCAGACTGCACTACCTTAGATATGGACTCCTCAGGCCACCAATTTTGCTTGAAAATAGTTGATGTGTGCCCTGGGGGTTCAAGGCTTCACCCATCTCTGCTGTTTCTCCAGCCTCCCTCTTTGTTTAGTTGTGAGCCCTTAATAAATGAAATTTTTTTCCAATTATACTCTCCTATGTGTGTTTGTATTCAAAAAGGACAGTTTGTTGGTGAGGATTCAGGTACATTTCTAAAGTACACTGTGAAATTAACAAGGGACACCAACACCAAACAATCTCCTTGAGAAAAGATATCAATGGTGTTGTGGTAACTTGACACACAAAACACACACAAAAATATTCTGGAGTAAAACTAAAAATAAAATAGAACAAAGATCAGCCTTGGAAAAAATACAAACCTAAAAAAAATTAAAAAATTCTGCCTTTAAAAAAAAACAAAAAACACACAAAAATATTTTTGTCAGATGTGACAAATCAAAAGATATTAAGGCAATCCCAATAAATAATAAAGAAAGAAGTTTGTGAGAAGTCTGTGTGAATATGAGCAGCAAAACTACTTCAACCTTCTCACATTATAAAGAAGAAGAGAGTGTGCTGTATTAAACCATTTTTAGCATTGCACCGTGACAAAAGTGTTGTATACATTGCGAACGCTAAGTTTACCAGACCGAGCTTTTCCATCTCGGAATTTCTTCTGAGCATGCGTGGCACTTTGTGCGCCGGAACAGGCCACACACGGTCGGAATTGACGCGATCAGATTTTGTTGTCGGAAAATTTTATAGCCTGTTCTCAAACTTTGTGTGTCGGAAAATCCGATGGAAAATGTCCGATGGAGCCCACACACGGTCGGAATTTCCGACAACATGCTCCGAACGGACATTTTCCATCGGAAAATCCGACTGTGTGTACGGGGCATAACTGTAATGATTCGGTTCCAGGTTCAGGTCTCTCAAAATGCAATGGCATCTTGGGAGACCCTGTGAAAGTGTGTCCTAGTCTGTGCAGTGTTGTACCATACGCTAAAACTCCACTAGTGTATGGTAGTGTTCAAAACATTCACCGATGCAAAGACCAGGATTGTCAGGACAGGAGGGATAAAAATAACGGGTTTCACGCCTATATCCGCGCTTTATACAGACACAACATTTTCTTTGGGGGGCTTGTTGGGTAGGGGTACTAGGAGGATATCCAGAAAATGCCTCTCATGCAGCCGGCTTACTGCATTTGGATTGGGATGGTGAGGTGAAGAACAATCTGGAAACAGAAGGGCTGCGATGATCTCTTCCTGGAATTTAAGGAAGGATCCAGTCCGTCCTGAAGCTCTGTATAGCACATGAGCGTTCAGCAAAGCCAATTGAAATAAGTATACAGACACATTTTTTGTACCAGCGTCTGGCCTTATGGGCAATTAGGTACGGCGCCAACAACTGGTCATTGAGGTCCACCCCTCCCATATTTTAGTTATATTCGTGGACACAGAGGGGTTTCTCCACAATACCAGTCGCCGTAGGTGTCTGCGTGAAGGGAGGACAGAACAAAAACATTCTTATTATCAGTCCACTTCACAGCAAGCAAATGATCACACTTGAAGCAGGCTCTCTCCCCTAGCCTAAGATGGGAATCTACAAGCCGCTGGGGTAAGCCCCGGCGATTAGGTCGCACGGTGTCATATGCGCCAATCTGATGATCAAACAAGTGACTAAAAAGTGGCACGCTCGTGTAATAATTGTCCACATACAAATAGTACCCCTTTCCGAATAAGGGTGACACCAAGTCCCACACAATCTTGCCAGCACTCACTATGTAATCTGGGCAGTTCTCCGGCTCTACGTGACTATCTCTTTCCTCGTAAACCTTAAAACTATATATATAGCCTGTGGCCCTGTCACAGAGCTTATACATCTTGACCCCGTATCTGGCACGCTTGCTGGGAAGTAGGGATGAGCTTCGTGTTCGAGTCGAACCCATGTTCGACTCGAACATCGTCTGTTCGCCCGTTCGCCGAATTGCGAACGATATGGGCCGTTCGCGCCAAATTCATGTGGCGCGTCACGGCCCATAATTCACTGCGGCGTCGCAGTGCATTGCTGGCTGATGATTGGCCAAGCATGCACTATGACCCGCATGCTTGGCCAATCACAGCGTCGTCTGAACAGAGAGCCGTAATTGGCCAAAACCAAGGAGGCTTTGGCCAATTATGGCTCAGGGGATTTAGTACACGCCCCACACTATATAAGGCCACCTGCACGGCGGCCCTGTGTAGTGTGTGTTCCGGCGTTCATTGAGAGAGAGAGACAGACAGTGACATTTGATTTGAGTTAGATAGATTAGGCAGAACAGTCAGTCAGTTTAGCTGCACTTACAGTGTATTGTGTATATATATGCATCCCAGGTGTTGCATATATATATATATATATATATATATATATATATATATATATATATATATATATATATATATATATATATATATACACACACACACTGTATTCAGTTTAGCTAGATCCATTCCTGTTATCTTCCTACTGACAGGCAGGCTTGTCTTGTTACAGTATTTACAGCTACCTGAAGAAAATTGCTGGTGTTCTTTTGATCCGATTAGTACCACAGTCAGGCAGCTAGACTATTTACAGTTAGTGCAGTGCGTCCTGCTCACAGTGTTCAGCTAAAACTACAAGTTGGTGTAGTGAGACCTCTGCATAGTGTTCATCTCAAGCTACAAGTTAGTGCAGTGCGTCCTGCTCACAGTGTTTAGCTAAAACGATAAGTTAGTGCTGTGCGTCCTGCTCACAGTGTTCATCTAAAGCTACAAGTTAGTGCAGTGCGTCCTGCTCACAGTGTTCAGCTAAAACTACAAGTTAGTGCTGTGCGTCCTGCTCTCAGTGTTCAGCTAAAAATACAAGTTAGTGCTGTGCGTCCTGCTCACAGTGTTCAGCTAAACCTACAAGTTGGTGCAGTGCGTCCTGCTCACAGTGTTCAGCTAAAACTACAAGTTAGTGCAGTGCGTCCTGCTCACAGTGTTCAGCTAAAACTACAAGTTGGTGTAGTGAGACCTCTGCACAGTGTTCATCTCAAGCTACAAGTTAGTGCAGTGCGTCCTGCTCACAGTGTTTAGCTAAAACTATAAGTTAGTGCTGTGCGTCCTGCTCACAGTGTTCAGCTAAAACTACAAGTTGGTGTAGTGAGACCTCTGCACAGTGTTCATCTAAAGCTACAAGTTAGTGCAGTGTGTCCTGCTCACAGTGTTCAGCTAAACTACAAGTTAGTGCTGTGCGTCCTGCTCACAGTGTTCATCTCAAGCTACAAATTAGTGCAGTGCGCCCTGCTCAGTGTTCAGCTAAACCTACAAGTTGGTGTAGTGAGACCTCTGCACAGTGTTCATCTAAAGCTACAAGTTAGTGCAGTGCGTCCTGCTCACAGTGTTCAGCTAAAGCTACAAGTTAGGGTAGTGCATCCTGCTCACAGTGTTCACCTAATGCTACCTGTAGAAGGTTGGTGGTGTTTTCCTGATCCTATCACAACCGCAGGCAGCTAAAAAAGCTACAAGTTAGTTTTTTGCGAGCTCTGCACAGTGTTCAGCTAAAGCTACCTGTAGAAGGTTGGTGGTGTTCTCATACTACAGGCAGGCAGTTGATTTTGCTAGCTGCAGTATCAGTACACATATATATATCCCAGATTAGTGCAGCTACAGGCCATTAGTACGTCTGGAAGGTCAAGAAGGAGAGGCAGACAGTCACAAGCCAATAAGAGAGGGCAAGCAGGCTCTGTGTCTAGTGCTGGTCGTGGAGACGGTGCATCCTCATCAGCACGTGGCCGTGGGACACGCTTGGCCTTTTTTTCAGCAGCTGGCCGCGTTGAGCCGCAACATGCGGAAGACTTGGTCGAGTGGATGACCAAGCCGTCCTCATCCTCCTCATCCTCTCTCACCCATGCCCAGGGTACTTTGTCTGGCATAGCAGCGGCCTCTTCCCTCGACTCAATGTCATCAGTGACTCCTTCCCTAGCCCCACCATGTCCTTCTGAGGAGTCCCTCAAACTGTTTGACCACAGTGTTGGGTACATGCTCCAGGAGGATGCCCAGCGTTTGGAAGGCTCTGATGATGATACTGAGCTCGATGAAGGCAGTAACATGAGCACGGACAGAGGGGGTACCCAAGAAGGACAGCAATCTGGCAGTCATGCTCCCCCTGTTGCAGCATACTGCCAGGTTTGCTCTAGTGATGAGAAGGGAAGGGATGATGAGGTCACTGACTCAACGTGGGTGCCTGATAGGAGAGAGGAGGAGGAGGCGGCACCTCACCAACGAGGCAGGATGCTCTCCAGGGGCCAGCCTAAGGGCAGCACATTGACTGCATCACACCCCAAAGCTCCACATGTGCAGGGCGCTGCAGTCTCTGCGCGTTATTCAAAAAGTTCTTTGGTGTGGGCCTTTTTTGAGACGAGTGCATCAGATCGCACCGCTGCTATTTGCAACATATGTCTCAAGCGTATCTCGCGTGGCCAAAACATCTCCTGCTTGGGTACCACATGCTTGACCAGACATATGTTGACCTGCCATGCAGTTCGTTGGCAAGCGTATCTAAAAGACCCACACCAAAGAACAAAGAGGACCTCTCCTTGCTCCTCATCAGCTGAGATTTCCAACCCCACTAGACCTTCAGTCCTCTTTGAGACCTGCACTGAGAGGAATGAAGGTGTAGAATTAGGTGTGTCACAGCCAAGTACTTGTGGGCAATCTGCTTTTGGTACACCGACGTCAGATTGTACCAGGCAAATTTCCCTGCCCCAGCTGCTGCACAGCCGAAAGAAGTTTGCTCCCAGCCATCCACATGCCCAGCGGTTGAATGCTAGCTTGGCAAAATTGCTAGCACTTCAACTGCTGCCTTTTCAGTTGGTAGACTCTGCCCCCTTCCGTGAGTTTATGGAATGTGCGGTTCCTCAGTGGCAGGTACCCAAACGCCACTTTTTCTCATGGAAGGCGATTCCGGCTCTCTACCGGCATGTGGAAGGCAATGTCCATGCCTCGCTGGACAGGGCGGTCAGCTGTAAGGTGCATATTACCGCTGACTCATGGTCCAGCAGGCATGGACAGGGACGTTACCTAAGTTTCACGGCGCATTGGGTGACTCTGCTGGCAGCTGGGAAGGATGCAGGACAAGGTGCAGTAGTGTTGGAGGTTGTTCCGCCACCACGCCTCCAAAATGCTAATGATTGTGACACACCTCTCTCCTCCACCCCCTCCTCTTCTTCTTCCTCCATGGCCTCTTCCTGTGCTTTGTCCTCGGAACCAGCAGTGCTCCGTAGCCATTCAAGGGGCTACGCAAGTACGCAGGTCAAACGATGCCATGCGGTGCTTGAGCTGGTGTGCTTGGGGGACAGGAGCCACACTGGGGCAGAAGTTCTGTCAGCTCTGCAGGGGCAGGTTCAGAGGTGGTTGATGCCACGCCAACTTAAGGCAGGAATGGTGGTTTGCGACAATGGCACCAACCTCCTCTCTGCCCTCCGACAGGGAAAAATGACCCATGTGCCCTGTTTGGCTCATGTCCTAATTTGGTGGTGCAGCGGTTCTTGGGCAGGTACCCGGGCTTATAGGATGTCCTGAGGCAGGCCAGGAAAGTCTGTGTGCATTTCCGCCGGTCATATAATGCCAGTGCTCGGCTGACGGACCTCCAAAAGGAGTTTAACCTGCCCAAGAACCGCCTAATCTGTGACATGCCCACCAGGTGGAACTCAACGTTGGCCATGCTGCAGCGGCTGCACACGCAGCAAAGGGCCATCAATGAGAACCTGTGCAACTATGGCACCAGGACAGGGTCAGGGGAGCTTGTTTTTTTTCCCCACACCAGTGGGCCATGATCAGGGATGCATGCACTATCCTGTCACCATTTGAGGAGGCCACGAGGATGGTGAGCAGTGACAGTGCATGCATCAGTGACACTGTCCCCCTTGTCCACCTGTTGGAGCACACGCTGCATGGAATAATGGAGAGGGCACTTGAGGCAGAACAGAGGCAGGAAGAGGAGGACTTCTTTAGCTCTCAAGGCCCCCTTTATCCAGACAGTGTTCCTGCATGCCCGCCGATCACACAGGAAGAGGACGAGGAGGAGGAGGAGGAGGAGGAGGAGGAGGAAGATTGTGTCAGTATGGAGGTGGAGCCTGGCACTCAGCATCAGCAGCAGTCTTTAAGGGATCAGTCCCAAGAAACACATGGACTTGTACGTGGCTGGGAGGAGGTGGCTGCGGACCATGTCGTCCTTAGTGACCCAGAGGACTCCGGACCGAATGCCTCAGCAAACCTACGCTGCATGGCCTCCCTGATCCTGCAAAGCCTGCGTAAGGATCCTCGTATTCGTGGTATCAAGGAGAAGGACCAATACTGGCTGGCAACCCTCCTTGATCCACGTTACAAGGGTAAGGGTGCGGACCTTATCTTGCCATCACAGAGGGAGCAGAGGATGAAACATCTTCGGGAGGCCTTGCAGAAAGGTCTGTGCAACACGTTCCCAGAGACTGGGAGGTTACAAACTCCTGTTTCTGGACAACGTGTTGCTGAGGCTTCGGTCAGTCAAAGAAGGAGCAGTGGAGAAGGTGGCCGTCTGACCGATGCGTTCAGACAATTTTTTGGTCCGCAGCCCCAAGGTATGATCGGTTCAAGCAACCATCGCCAGCGTCTGTTTTACATGGTGCAGGAATACCTAGAGGCAAGATCAGACTTGGACACCTTTCCCACCGAAAATCCTCTGGGTTACTGGGTCTTGAGGATGGATCACTGGCCAGAGCTTGCACAGTATGCAATTGAGCTACTGGCCTGTCCTGCATCCAGCGTTCTTTCGGAACGGACATTCAGTGCTGCTGGAGGCGTGGTAACCGATCACAGGGTGCGTCTGTCCACCGACTCGGTCGATCGACCTTCATAAAAATGAATCAGTCTTGGATCACCACCAGCTACCAAGCACCTGATGCTGATGTAACCGAATAATTTTTTTTGAAATCTCAGATCCCTTCAAAGACTGCCTATGCTGATGCTGAGTGACTATCCCTGAGTAATTATCCTCTTCCTCTTCAATCATCACGCTGATAGCTTGTAAGAACATTTTTGGTTCTGGGCGCCACCACCAGTGCCTAAGGCACAATTTTTCTGCCCCTGTTTAACAGGGGCGTGTAATTAAAAATTTTTGATGCAATACTTTGCAGCAGGGCTCGTTCCTGCGTTCCAACTAGAGTGTCTGTGAGGGGTTGCAGTGTTGTGGCACCACCACCACCACCAAAGGCCCACTTTTTCTGCCCCTGTTCAACAGGGGCATGTAATTACAATTCTTGATCTAATATTTCACAGCAGGGCCCATTTCTGCACCCACCAAGAGCGAGTGAGGACTTACAGTGTTGTGGCACCAGCACCACCACCACCACCAAAGGCCCAGTTTTTCTGCCCCTGTTCAACAGGGGCATGTAATTACAATTCTTGATCTAATATTTCACAGCAGGGCCCTGTGAAGGCTTACAGTGTTGTGGCCACAACAACACCTAAGGCCCAAATTTCTGCTGAGTATATAGGGCAGGCCCCTACTTTCAAACATCATACTTACAAACGACTCCTACTTGCAAACGGAAGGAGACAACAGGAAGTGAGATGAAATCTACCCCTAGGAAGGGAAATTCTCTCCTGTAAGAGTTAATATGGGAAAAACATTTCTCCTTTCCACTGATGCTTTCCAATCCTTGTTCCACAAAAAAACCCAAATTCTCAAAAAGCATTTGTCATTGGGACAAAAAATGAGGTGAAATCTTCTAAAGAGGAGGAAAGACAGCAAAACAAATGTCACAGGGGTGATAACTCTTCCCTATGTTTTCCAAAAAGCTTAAAAAAGATTTTTTGGCTGGAGCTAAACACGTTAAAAATGTACCCGTTCAAAATGACAAACAGATTCTACTTAACAACAAACCTACAGTCCCTGTCTTGTTTGCACCGCCTGTATACTGCTGTTCAGAGTATATAGGGCCTGGTGGCCCCACACCTTTCCTCATTTTAATTTGGGTGCGGGGTTCCCCTAATATCCATACAAGACCCAAAGGGCCTGGTAATGGACTGGGGGGTACCCATGGTGTTTGTCTCACTGATTTTCATCCATATTGCCAGGACCGGACATTACATTAAACCCGCAAGCAGTTTTAAATGAGATTTTTTCCTTTAAAAATGACATTTGGTGCAGGGACTGTTCTAAACACGGGAAACACGCGCCACTTTACAGGCATACTATAGACACCCCCAGGTACGATATTTAAAGGAATATTTCACTTTTTTTTTTTTACTTTAAGCATCATTAAAATCACTGCTCCCAAAAAAACGGCCGTTTTTAAAAGTTTTTTTTGCATTGATACATGTCCCCTGGGGTAGGACCCGGGTCCCCAAACCCTTTTTAGGACAATACCATGCAAATTGGCCTTTAAAATTAGCACTTTTGATTTCGAACGTTCGAGTCCCATAGACGTCAATGGGGTTCTAACGTTCGTGCGAACTTTCGGTCCGTTCGCAGGTTCTGGTGCGAACCGAACCGGGGGGGGGTGTTCGGCTCATCCCTACTGGGAAGATACTGTTTGAAAGACAAGTGGCCAGAAAATTTAATCAGGGACTCATCAACGCAGACAACTTGATCAGGAGTAAACAAGGCTGCAAAACGTTGGTTGACGTGGTTTACGAGGGGCCGAATTTTGTAGAGCCTATCGTATCCAGGGTCTCCACAAGGACCACAGAGTTCATTATAGTTAAAGTGTATGAACTGCAAGATCTGCTCATATCGTGCCCTGGCCAATATAGGCAGAGAACAAGTGCATATGGTAAATTGGGTCAATGGACCAATATGACTGCAACGTACTCATTTTAATTATGCCCATGTCGAGGAATAGGCACAGAAAGGTCTTAAATTCGGAAACCGTAATTGGTTTACAATCTCTGGCAAGAGACAACTGGGGATTAGCGGTGATGAATTGACCAGCATACAAATTACTTTGGTCCACAATAGATCTATAGAGATCTTCCATCAAAAATAGCAAATAAAAATCAAGTGACGTAAAATCAACAGTTTCCACCTGAATTCCGGGTTGGCCAGTGAATGGGGGAAGTACGGGTGCTGCAGAAGTGGTGGGCTCCCAATCAGGATTGGCGAATTCTGCAGGAAGATCACTATGGGCATGACAGGCCTGTTTTTGTCTTCTTGGTGACAGCAGGACACTACTTGTGCTTGCCACCTCGCCAGCTTGAACTGCACTTATGGGACTCACTACGTCACCACGTGATACTGCAGTGCTGGATGCATGACCAGGGTGTACTAGGCCTCTGGTGCTTGCCAGTTCACCAGAAGGATGAGCGGCACTAGTACTTCTCTGCTCCATTCTTCTTCTGCTCAACAACAGCAGAAGAAGAATGGGGTCGGGTGCGCCTGACCTTGGCAGGGACCACAACTCCGTCATCAGAGCTATCTGTCATGGAGCCACTGTCATCTACAAGATCAATATAACAGAAATGCCATTGCGCTCTGGGTGCACTCGCGCACACGCGCGCATAGAGAATTTTGCTGATCGCAGATGCGCCAATGTGCGTGCACAGAGCGGTATGTGCATTCGCAGGAGCATGTCCACGCTTCCCTTTGGCACCAGACAGCCTATTTAGGGGGCGCACCGACTTCTGACAGTTGCTGACAGATCTTCAGCTGTTCCTGTACCCGTATCCTGTTGTTGTTACCTGCCTGTTACCTGTTGCTGAACCTTGGCTATCCCTGACCTCGCTGCTGGACTCTCCTGTTCTTCTGTTTATTGGTTCCTCATCTTGGCTAACTATTTGACCCTTCTCCTGCCTGATGACTTGGTACCTTGCTGCCCGCTTGCTACTGAACCCGGCTATCCTTGTGACTACGCTCCTGTCTGATGTTTTCCTCTACTCTGCAACCCGAGTATCTGCATCTTTGTTCCAGCGACCTGCTGCGAATTTCTACCTTCCTAGAGTCACATCATCTGCAGGCACTCGTGCTCCTCCAGTCCTTTGGTTCCTTCTGTCTCCACTCTCAGTGGGTCCAGGGCCAGAGATACAAGAGTGGCTGACCTCATCATTTCAGACTCCGACCAGGTACCTGACAGTATCTGTCAGCCAACAATGGAGTCTGAAAGGGAGGCCTCTTCTTTTGAGGACATTTGCCAAACAATCTCTGCACTATCTCATACAGTACAGAGTCTCCAAACCAATCTGAACCGGATGGAAGATCAGCTTCTGAACCAGCTGGATGTCTCCCCTACCTCCACTTCTCTTGTAGTTATGAGTTCTGCCGAGCAAACAGACTTTAGCCCGCTTTGTGAGACCATCATTCCTCCTGAACCCAGAGTGCCGTTGCCTGAACACTTTTCCGGGAATCGCAAACAGTTTTGTACTTTCTGAAATGCCTGTGAACTGTATTTTTCCTTGTTACCCCGAACTTTATCTTCTGAAGGCATTAAAGTGGGATTCATCATCACTTTGTTACTAAATGAACCCCTTTCCTGGGCTCATCATCTTCGGTAACAACATTACCTGGCTTTGACGACTACCGACTCCTTCTTCTCTGCCATGTCCCAGCTGTATGCAGATCCCTTCCTCCAGCAGACTGCAGAATCCACACTTGGCAGACTCCAGCAAGGCCTAAGGTCCGTCGAGGACTATGTGTCAGACTTTCATGTTCTGAGTACAGACACTTAGTGGAATAGGGCTGCTCTCCACCATCAATTTTGTCTCGGACTTTCTGATATGTTAAAAGATGAACTTGCCCATGTGGGGGTACCCACATCTTGCCTTGCCTTCCTGGCTATCCTTGTGACTATGCTCCTGTCAGATGCTTGGCTCTACTCTGCAACCCGAGTATCTGCATCTTCATTCCAGTGACCTGCTGCCAATTTTTGCCTTCCTAGAGACGCATCATCTGCTTCAGGCCTCTGGGGCTACATCTGCAGGCACTCATGTTCCTCCAGTCCCTTGGTTCCTTCTGTCTCCACTCTCAGCGACTCCAGGGCCGGACATACAAAAGAGGCTGACCTCGTCATTTCAGACTCCGACCAGGTATGTGAGAATCGTATTATGAGCCTGAATCTGACAAATGAGTGACTTCCTCTTCACTATCTGTCATGCTCAGAAACATGTAGGCCTCTTCACTAGTGTACCTTCGATTTGCCATTTTGTGCTCTAAATTTACTGGTACACTAGTGAGACTCACAGCAAAAAAAGCTCCTAGACTGTCAGCAACTGTATCAAACGCTACCAAAAATACTGTTAGCGATCGCAGGGATCAGGCCTGACTATGTGAATGCTGCAGTTATGTGTTTAGTGTTTTGTAAGTGACAGTGATCGATCGATACTGCACTTGGGTGGGCTGGGCTGGGCGGAGGGGCAAAATGCAGGTGCTAGCAGGTATCTGGGCTGATCCCACTAACACTGCATTTTTGGGAAACCTAAACTGCTGGGGACACTAGTATAGATCTGATCAGATCAGATAGTGATCTGTTTAGACACTATACTACTAAGGGAGGCGTATGGTGTGTGCGTGGGTGTTAGCGGTACTGGCACTGATCTGACGCTGCCTGGGGCAACACAGACCCTGACTGACCCTAAAAACGGATATCACCTACCGGGCGATCGGGGGGTTATACCTTTATGGGTAATAAACGGCGGGTGCCCTGACGCTATAAAAAACAAACTAACTAACCAGCGTCACCCGTAACACTTATACGGCTATCACTGGTGACAGGGGGTGAAAGGGTTAACTAGGGGCAATCAGGGGGTTAAATCTTTATTAGGTGGGGTTAGGGGGGTACCCTAGACCTAAAGGGGCCTACCACTAACTGCCCTAACACTTTTTACAGTCACAAATAACACCAAATGCAGTGATCAGTAAAAAAATGAACACTGCAATCAGTGACACAGTGACTGGGGGTGCAGGAGGTGATCGGGGGTGATTGGGGGGTGATTTGTGTGCCTATGTGTACTGGTGTTAGTGGTCTGTTGGTGTAACTCACTTTTCATGTGAAAAAGGAAGCACGAGAAGAGATTACATCGCTTCCTCTGACCTGTGTTTACAGTTCACAGGCAGAGGAAAAAGCCCATTCATCAGGAGCGATCGCGAGGGGGTGGCCATGAATCGGTGGCCTCCCCCTCAGCACTCCTGGAACTAAGCTGACCCCCCCAGGCACTGGGGGGGGGCCCGCTCGGACCCCATGCCCACTGGGATGCAGGGATGTACAGGTACACCCCAAGGCCTGCCCGTGCCATTCTGTCAACGCATATCGTCAGGCAGCGGTCGGCAAGTGGTTAAGGACACAAAAAATTACATTTACAAAACATTCCAGTAAAACAGTGCTGCAGAAAAGAACTTTCTCAAGTAGAAAGACACACTTGGAGGGGTCATTTCCAGTAAATGTAAATATCACAACAGGCTCTAACTGATGAGTTTTGTCATAGATGACATCTTCTGGGGCACTGTTGTGACATCATCAGGTAAACTGATGTCATCGTGCATCATACCACTATGCATTACATGATTTCTCTATAATTTGAGAGTCATGTTTGTCTGGTAAGCATCTCTGTGTGTTTTTGTTGGAGGAGGCACCTGTGATGTGAGATGCACACAAGGAGGATGTTATTAACCCTTTCATGACTAAGCCTATTTCTGACATTTGTTTTTTGCGAGTTAAATTCCGTATTTTTTGCTAGAAAATTACTTAGAACCCCAAACATTATATATATTTTTTAGCAGAGAATGTAGAGAATAAAATGGCGATTGTTGCAATATTTTATGTCACACTGTATTTGCTCAGCGGTCTTTCAAATGAAACTTTTTAAGAAAAAAGACATTTTCATTAATTGAAAAAAAACTAAACAGTAAAGTTAGCCCAATTTTTTTGTATAATGTGAAAGATGATGTTACGCCGAGTAAATAGATACCCAACATGTCATGCTTTGAAATTGCGCACACTCGTGGAATGGCG
Organism: Lithobates clamitans; assembly: GCA_037952925.1. Lineage (NCBI taxonomy): Eukaryota > Metazoa > Chordata > Amphibia > Anura > Ranidae > Lithobates > Lithobates clamitans. The sequence goes on from JBBGZY010000438.1 coordinate 19,429,663, forward strand.
ACAAACTACGGTACCTAAAAATCTCCATAAGTGGCGCTTTAAAAAAAAAAATAATGGTTATCAAGTTAGAGTTACAGTGGAGGTCTAGTGCTAGAATTATTGCACTCGCTCAGCCGATCGCGGCGGTACCTCACAAGTGTGATTTGAAAACCGTTTACATATGCCGGCTCAAGGTAATTATTTTATTTATTTTTTTACATTGTTACTTTAACAAAAAAAAGTAATAGGCAGTGACAGGTAACCTTTATGGAGTGATCAGGGGTCTAAAAGACCCCAAATCCCTCCTTTGCACCTTAAAGTATTCAGATCGCCAAAAATGGTGATTCTTAATACTGTATTTTTTTTTAAATGGCGCCATTAACAGCCGAGTAAACCGGAAGTGACGTTGTGACATCACTTCCATGTCTACAGAAAGAAGACTGGAACAAAGCTATTTCCAGCTTCGTTCCAGTCTTACTCTAGCCAGGGGAAGTGCCGGATCCTGTCTCGGAGGGGATGCCCGGGAAGAGTGAGGGAAGATGATGGGAGGGGGGAGTCCCCTCGTGCCTTTGGTATAACAGCCGAGTGGCTTTCACTTTTCATCGTACGCTCGGCGGGAAGGAGTTAAAGCACTGAGCACTTTTATATGGACATTTTTTTTTAATACTCTTTATTTCATTTCAAAAAGATATATATTTTACAACATCCATATGTATTCCAAAAATTTCAAACAAACTTCTTTCACATTGTCAACATCTATAAATATAGTCTATATCTTTTACATTTCATACATACCTCTAACAACCATCTATACACTCTCACTACTATCATATGCCAATCTTACTTACTCCTTTGGCTGCTGCCAGTCACCTATTTATCCACTTAGCTTTCATTCCTATCCACAGTTGCATGTGCATTATTCCATATGTCCCATATCTTATGATATTTTTGTATCCCTCCTCTATGCTCATACATTATTTTCTCGTAGGGTATCACTTGATTAACTTTTTTCATCCATTGGTTTACCGAAAGTGGTTCCACCTGCATCCACCTTACCGCTATTTGCTTCCTTGCCAAAAATAATGTTTCTTGCAGTAAGATTTTAGTATATCTAGGCCATATCTTGTCTTCCAATAGTCCCAACAGTATAAAAATATGGGTGCAGCGCTAGATAAGTACCACAAGTAATAAAAATGTGTATAAAAACAATTATAAAATAATGGAATTGTACAATTATATATAATATACAACAAGTGCAAGTTGTGCCAATTTAAAGTCAATAGAAATGAGATTCAAGTGCAATGAAAACTAATAATCTAAAAGTCCATAAAAAATGAATCAAATAGACAGTGCATAGCTGAAACACAAAACCACAAAAAAAAATGTGAAAAAATAATGAAAAAAATTAGTGAGTGGTGATATTCAGATAGGAAATATTCAATGTGAGACCCTGGGTCTGAACTTTCACCGCCAGTGCTGCCCGTCACCTGAGAGTAAACAGTGGAGGCTTACCAGAAAGCCTGCAACTGCCCTTATTCAGGGGGGTCAGTACAGACTTAGTAGATCAATCAGAAGACACAGGAACACTGTTGGGAACTCCTTAACCTCCTTCCAAGATAGCCGGTCAGCAATAGTGAAGAGCATCTAAACGGCGCATTCCCGGGAGACCGTGCCTTTCCTTCTGTGTTCACCTTTAGAGTTAGTCCCAACAGGCATACCTCCACATTACATGGGATATATTTGCCCACCACATTCAACAGCTTTCCTATTACCTGGTTCCAATATCTTAAAGTGTGGTCGCAGTTCCACATTAAATGTAGGAAATCTGCTCCTTCTTGATGACATATCAGGCAGTTCAATGTAGCACTACGCCCCATTCCAAATAATCTACTTGGGCTAAGATATATCTGATGTGTCATATATAATTGAATTAATCTATTAGCCGCTGTTGAGACTGTTAGATTTATAGAGCATATCTCCTCCCACTTCTCATCTGTCATATTCAGAATAATCATCTGCCATTTATCTCTTACTCTCAATGGGCTACTGCCTATTTTAGCCTGAATTAGATGTGCATATTATATAGATATTAGTCCCTTAGGGCCATGTGACCTAATTAATCCTATAAGGGGAAATCGAGATATCTTAGGGTTCTGGTTACCTAGTTGTGACTGTAGCACATGACAAAGCTGTAAGTATTTATAAAAAATGTTATATGAGATATCATGCTGTTTACACAGATATTCAAATGAGTGTAATGTTCTATAGTTATATAACTGTGTCAATGTGACTATTCCCTTCCATTTCCAGAACTTGCAGTCAATGAATATCTTTAACTGCTCCAAGTTTGGGTTGTTCAGTATATCCCAGCACTTTTTTGTTTCTCTCCATACTGATCGTGCCAGAGTTAATATGGGGATTTTTAACCCTGGTAATCTCGCTGCCTGTGTCTCTAGTCCCACTAACAGTTCATCTACCTCTAAGATCTTAAGCAAGCACCACTCCACTCCCTCTCCCTGCTCCTGAGCTATCCACTTCTGCAGGTGCTTCAATTGGCCCGCTAAATAATATAGGTAAATATGCGGCAGAGCCACACCTGCCGTGGCTTTAGGTCGTTGAAATGTTGTTAGTTTTAATTTACATCTTCCATTAGCCCATATGAATTTTATAAACTGGGAGTTCAGTTTGTTAAATATTACTTTAGGTATTACTGGCGAATGTGAGAACACATATAAGCATTTAGGGACTAGTATACTTTTAATCAAATTTTTTCTTTCTACTACTGATAACGGCATTTTAGACCATACCCCCAATTTATATTTAATGTGCCCTGTTAGAGAATATACATTAGCTTTCAATGCCTCCTTCGCTTGTGAGGTAATATAAATTCCTAAATACTTAAAGGACTGTACTATTTTTAATGGAGGCTCTTCCCCCCGTCTCCCATCTATATTTCCTGTCTTAATGGCATCAATGCAGATTTCCGCCAATTTATCTTCAGGTCAGAGAACTCTCCAAATGTCTCTATTATCTTCATGGCTTAATTTAATGTACTCTGAGCATCCGACATATATAATGATATGATGTCGTCTGCATACAATCCAGTACACTCAGTTTTTTTCCCCTAGAGTAATTCCCTTGTATTACTTTGACTGCCTGAATCTTAATGCTAAAGCTACTATCGCCATTGCAAACAATTGTGGAGATAGGTGACATCCTTGTCTAGTCCCTCTATACAGCTTTACAGGGGGTGATAGCATACCATTAACCAGCAAATTTGACCATGGCTGTTTATTTAATATACCTACCCATTTTTCAAATCTTTCTCCAAATCCCAATCTTTTCATTGTCACTCTTAGAAACAGCCACTCTATAGAGTCAAGTGCTCTAGCCGTATCCAAGGATGCCAATGTAGATGTATTTGGAAAATGCTCTTTTAACTGTGCTACTATTTGCATAGCACATATTAATTGATGTTGATTTCCCTGGAATAAATCCTGTTTGATCATTATGGATAATAGAGGTATTAACCATATGTAACCTTTTTTGCAAGAATTTTGGCTAGGATCTTATAATCTATACTTAATAGTGAGATTGGTGTCAGAAACCATGAAATCAGACCAAGACAGAAGTACAGTTAAATCACACTTGTTTAATAATAAAAGTAAAAAGAACAAAGTAGTCAAAACATAGCCTAAGTTCAGTAACCGGAACGGATAGTCAGCCAAGCCAGAAGTCAGGGATCAATGTAGTGGAACAGCAAGCAGGATCTGGAGACAGAAGGGAAAGCCAGTCTTTAAACAGGAACGCAGGTGATCGTCTCTTGTGATGTTGACCAAGGCGAAGGCAGAGATCCATTGGGCTGAACGGCTTAAGTACGCAGGACTGATAAGCAGGATATCATCAACAGTAACTGTGGAGAGATAGGGCACACTCACTAAAATCTTTATCCAGTTTCGGTATTAACACTACTGTAGCCTCGTACATAGAGATTGGTAATACTCCACGCACAAAGGCCTCTGTATACACTCTGGATAAAATTGGTACTATAATATCTATATATCTTAAATATACCTCTAAGGGTATAACATCTGGACCGGGCAATTTCCTGTTTGCCATCTGTGAGATAGCCTCTCTCACTTCCTCCTCAGCAATCTCTTATTCAACAAAAAATATGTAAAAAGTTGCGCTACAAGTGAGTCAAAGTGAAATCGAGTAAAAATCAGCAGCTAGCATCAACAACGTGATAAGTTGCTTAAGAAGAAAGAATATGGGGTGTGGCTTGACTCTGCATGGCGTAGGACGCATCTTCCCTGAGCTCTGGCAACTACTCCTGAATTTACTAGCATCCTGCGACTCTGCGGCAGGATTGCACCCCCAGATTGATACGGGAGGGCACCCCTGTTTCGTGACAACATGTCTCCGCCGAAATCCCAAAAATCAGCGGTGGCCAAGCTCGCTCAATACTGCCGACAGGACAGAGAAGAAGGGGAGGAAGATGGTGGCGCTGAGAGAGAGGCAGGATGTGCCATACTTCCCTCACTGCGCAAATAGAGGGAGTTAAAATTGACATCTCTTTAATCAGGCAAAATTTCCAAAAACTGAGGGAAAGGGTCAGAGAAACGGAGACTCGAATCAGTGCAGCTGAAGACGCCATCCCACCTTTACAAGCAGGATCAGACTGTATGCAGCAACAAATTACCCAGCTCATTGCTAAACAGGATGAAATGGAGAACCAGCTGCGGAGGTGTAACATCCGCCTCGTCGGTCTCCCTGAGGGGGTGGAAGGTGAGGATCCAACCACTTACCTAGAACAGCTGCTTGTGAACACATATGGCCGCGATGCTTTCTCCCCATTGCTGACAGTTGAGAGGGCACATCGCATGCCTGCGAGACTTCCCCCCCGAGGGCTCCCCCCCGCACCTTTATTGCAAAACTTTTAAATTATAAGGATCGGGATACCGCTCTAAGGATGGCCAGGGAGAAGGGAAATATCCCCATTGGCAATAATAAAGTGGTCGATCTTCCCCGATTTTTCTGCTGAAATACAGAAACGTCACCAGGGATTCATGAAAGCAAAGCAGATGCACTCATCATCACTCATCAACTGAAATATACTATTTCCAGCCCGCCTGAGAGTTGAAAGTGGTGATCGAGTCCTTTTTTTTGAAGACCCTCTGGAGGTCACATTATGGATAGAACGCAGGATGGCTCCCGCTAGAGCTGAATGAGCAAGTACATGAAGTGCTGAGAGGTAAGATACCACTAAATTCTCTTCTCATTGCATTGCACCTCTATAACCTTATTTTTTGCCTGTTACACGGCCGTTAAAAGCCCATCCTAAGCTGACATCCAACTCAGAACTCACTGTATTGAATCATGGAGGCCTGAGAAAACCATCCAAATCAATGGCCACGAGGCCTGTAGTGTTGACACAGAACGGGGAGAGTGCAGTCCAGCTGTTTTATACCACAAATTGTGCGTTGACCCATTTTGCTTTACTACCCCTCCCCCACGGGGGAATTCCTCTTTTCATACTTCTATTTTTTTCCCCACTTGAATGCCGGAGATGGGGGGATATGTTTGTCCTGCGAATCGCATGCATAGTGCAGCAAATTTTTGCTCCGTTAACCACTGGGACTCATTATTATTACGCTGACATCAGAAAGAATTGTGATTGGACTTCTACACCCTGTGACACCATCCAGAGACATGAGACTCAGCCTCATTCCACACAACGATACAAGATCGGATGCTCATACCATACCCAGGGGTTGAGATTATTTTGGCCCTTTTTTTTCTTCCTCTTGCTTATATGTCTAAAAGCGTTGTTGTTCCCAGTTGGTAGTTTACCAAAGTTTAGGGATGATGCCCACACATGTTGGGGTGGGTGCAGGGCGGGGAGGAGGGAGGGGGATTTTACACTGTTATTTTTGCAAGTCCGAAGTGCAATGATAATGCTACAGAAAGAGACAAAGCGAATATGCAAAATATATTGAATGGTTGTCATATACATGGTTAATCTTATTTGTGATTCTAATGTCATCCATGTTTTGGGCCTCACATGATTTCCTGATGGACTGAGTAATAATAGCTCTCATTGAAAGGGGTTATTTTCCTAATGCACTGGTATGGCTTCTATAAAATTCCTTACATTGAATGTAAGGGGTCTACGTGAGAAAATTAAGCATTCAGTAGCCCTTTCATTCCTTAAAAAACAAAGGGCAGACGTGATTGCTTTGGTGGAGACACACATAGAGGGGCAGCTCCAGATGGCTCTCTGCAGACCATGGGTGGGATGGGCGTATCATTCCACTCACACAACCCATGCTAGAGGGGTCTCAATTTTAATAGCCAAATCAGTGCATTTCGAGATATGTGAAGTACTTACAGACCCGCAGGGACAGTATGTATTTATACATGCCAAGCTATACGGCGAACCGTTTCTTCTCATGGCTTGTTACATACCCCCCCCCCATTTTGCATAACTGTAGTAATGGAGGGACTCACCTTCATGACCCGTCACCCCAATATACCAGTGGTATGGATGGGGGACTTCAATACCACCCTACGACCCGCTCTTGACAGACTTCAAACTGCACAGAAAACAGGAACAGGTACTGAAGAGACAAAACTCTCAAAACTAGTTTCCACCTTCCAATGAATAGGCATATGGCGTCACAAATTTCCACACGCAAAGGCCTATTCATGCTTCTCCTCCACCTACAACTCCATGTCTCAAATCGACTTTATCTTTATGTCAAGTATCTTAATGCCACGACTCCTAGATACCGCTTTCTGCCCAAGATTATTGTCAGACCGCAGTCCATATTGGGCCTCCCTAAGTATTCCTGTAGACAAGCCTATGAGGCCCGTTCTGGCTGTCCCTAATGCCGGTAGATAATGAACTTCAAAATCTTTGGGAACAATCCTTTTTAGAAAATGATCAAAGGGCATCTATTTCAGCAATTTGGGACTCCTTTAAAGCATATGCCCGCACAACCCTGTCCTCATTTATAAACAAAATCAAGACGGATTCTGCTGGTGTCTTTGATAGGGTGGTAACGGAATTAACCTCCACAGAACAGGAATATGCCACCAATCCCACTCCAGAAATAGCAGCCCGCCTTAAAATGCAATCCAGAGTAGTGACTCAACTTCAATACACAAAAGCCAGACAAAAACTCTTTTTCACTAAACAAAAGCTATTCGAGCATGGATGAAAAAGCGGGTAGGCTTGTAGCGTATCTGGTACACAGGACAGACCCCCTGTGGTCATCACCTTACATGGGCCAGAGGGCCAGCAGATTACTGATCCACATAGTGTAAGAACTAGGTTCAGGGAATTCTTCACCGATCTTTACAAGACCATAACTGCAGACTCCACAGAGTTGAGAAAGCAGTTCTTCCGTGATATAACTCTTCCCCCAATAGACAAGCGAACAAATTGACCTCCTTGAGGCACCCTTGAATACAGATGAAATAGCTACCACTATGGCGGGTTTTGCCAGATCTAAATCTCCAGGCTCGGATGGTCTTCCAATCAAATTTTATTCCCAGTTCAGTGAACTAATTACCCCCAAACTACTCACACTGTATAATCACTTATTTGAGACTTTCACTCTTTCACTCTCTATGAGAGAGGCCATAATAGTTCTCATCCCCAAACCGGGTAAAGACCCAGGCTACTCAGAATCATATAGCCCTATCTCCCTGCTCCAAGTAGATATAAAAATCCTAGCCAAAGTACTATCTCTGAGACTAAATCAAGTCATCCTTTCATTGATACATGCAGATCAGGCGGGATTTATGCCAGGCCGCAACACATCTTTTAACCTACGTAAATGATATATCAATTTACAAGCCACACATGTAGAATTTGGATCCTGGATGGTAGTAACTCTAGATACGGCAAAGGCATTTGATTCTGTGGAGTGGGAGTATCTGTGGAGCTGCCTGGAAGGATATGGCTTTGGACCTAAGTTTATCAAATGGGTACAACTGCTATATCAGTCGCCCACGGCCAAAGTGCTAGCTAATGGTTGGCCCTCTGAGAAGTTCGACCTCAGCAGAGGCACAAGGCAGGGCCGCCCCTATCGCCACTTCTATATGCCTTGGCCGCAGAACTCTTGGCCATATCCATCCGGGCTAATCCAGAAATAAGGGGACTGAGATTGGGCACCCTGACGGAAAAAATTAGTATGCACGCGGACAATACACTGCTATATTTATAGGATTCTGGCCCCTCCCTGCGAATGGCATTACAGACAATTGAGCAATTAGGGACCTTTTCCGGCCTGAAAATTAACTGGGAAAAGTCCCAGATATTGCCGATAGACAGCTTTCCACTGACCAAGTCACAGGCCAATTTACCGCTCCAACGAGTCAGCACCATAAAATACCTGGGGATAAGTGTGTCCAAAACGCCAGCAGACTATATTCATTTAAATATAGAACCTCTAATATCCCATGTGAAATCCAAACTCAGGACTTGGGCTCGCTTGCCACTAGGGGTATGGGGCCATATAAATCTAATCAAAATGATTCTCCTAACTAAAATATTATACGTAATTTGGCACACCCCAATATATTTGCCTCTGAAATACTTCAAATCTATTGAGGCCCTCCTTAAACCCCTTGTCTGGGGGTCTAACAGACATAAACTGGCATGGCAGGTGCTTAAAAACCCAACTGATCTTGGAGGCACCGCATTACCAGATTTTAACCTATACTATATTGCATCCCAATTGTCTCAACTTTATCATGTAGACAAGACAGACAGTGACAGGTTTCTCCAACTTATTTGTCCCAAGTGGGCTAGACGAACCAGAGACCCAATATATGCAATAGTGACAGATCCCGGCAGTATAGAACCACGGAGCAATAAAAAAAACTTTATTATATCATTATAGAAGAATATGGGATCTTGCATCTACCAAATTGGAGATTTCCCAATATAATGATTACACCCCATTATGGCATAATAAAAACTTGTCCGAACTATTGCAACTGCCAGATGTAGACCTTTGGACCACTTGCGGCATCCTTTACTTGCATCAACTTACCACAAATAGAACTCTCAAAGTCAAACATGCGGTTCAAACGCAATTTCCAATATCCCCTCCCCAACCCACTCCAAATGTCATCATGGCGATAGTTAAAAACACGGACCCCCAAAAACTAACATCGGCATTCTACAACATACTTATCACCCCAATAGCCACTAAACTGGCATACGGACTCAAGCCCCGCTGGGAAAGAGCAATAGGATCTATAGAGGACGAGGAATGGCAGGAGGCCATGGAATCTAGCAAGGTAGTCTCACCCAAACTCTCTGATAGATTGACCCAAACCTACATACTCCATCAAGCATACCTCCCCCCACTTAGAGTGGCTAGATATAGGACATGCCTTATCGGGATACTACCTGACTCTATTGACAAATACACTAAGATGTTTATGCACGAGACGCTATTTCTAGCATGGAAAACAATAGCCAGAAAATAAATGAGACCCTTACCCCCAAGGCTTTCGGACTGGAAGGCGGAAATAAATAATTCCTTACCATACCAAAAATTCATATATACTAATAGAGGGTGCCTCACGAAATACAACAAAATCTGGGATAGATGGTTACAAGAATCGGATACCTGCTCATAGTACAACCTGAACATCGCACAATAGATCGATATTAAGTCATAGATTGCTAATCCTATAGGAACTATGAACGAAACGCATGGTCACACTATGGAACAATTCTTTATCTTGTACCCAAACAAAACATGTAAACATAACTATAGATTAAGCTTTTAATTGTTATTTACATACCTTCATGACATGTTTTGTACCCTGAACAGTATGTTTTAACATGTAGGCACTATGGACAAATTAATAAAAACATTTTTTTGTTGATAAAAAAAAAAAGAAGAAGAAAAAAGAAATATAAAATGCAGAGCTTTTGGAACCTCGGCCCCCCAGGATCACCTATGGGAGTGGACGTTCAACTAGTGAGTCAAAAATGGTGAAAATAGTGGTATACAAATAAACACTGAGAGTAATATGTGCATAAATACTGACAAGAAGACTCATATGTGTGTAACATAAACGCATGAGAAAATCACATGTGCAAGTGATATACAAACTAAAAATAAAAATGATAATAAATCTATGGTAAACAAAGAGCATGTCTAAGAGCTTCTCTGTGTGGTGCTGTATAGTCTATTCAGAAAAAATATTTTGAAAGATGTTTCATCTGATGTTGACAAATATGAGGAAGCAGACTTCTCCATGCAGTAACCACAGGTGTGTATATGGGACAACAGAGGGAATGGATACTCTTACCCTAAAGTGTGGACACACACGCCATACGGTGGTGGGTCAAATGGGCATCAAACAGTCATCTCCAATGGACTCTCCAACCGAGACCTTTGTGGTACAATGGTGTGTAACTGCGTCCACATCCGACAGGATGGATGATGGATACCTCACCCTGGGGACAACCGCTGACAGGTAACCTCAAACTGGATTGGGCTGACAAGAGTTTGTAGTCCTCACACTGACATCACAGCAACATCCAATTAGCAGTTTAGGAGGCAGCCTGAGGCTTAGAGCGCAAACATCGGTCGTAGGGCTGTGCGATGACATCATATGGCGGCAGCGTGTGGACGTGACCTTGTTGCAGTGTTCCGAATGGACCCCGATTGACCCCGATATCCATTCCCTCTGTTGTCCCATATACACACCTGTGGTTACTGCATGGAGAAGTCTGCTTCCTCATATTTGTCAACATCAGAAGAAACATCTTTCAAAATATTTTTTCTGAATAGACAATACAACACCACACAGAGGAGCTCTTAGACGTGTTTACCATAGATTTATTATCATTTTTATTTCTAGTTTGTATATCACTTGCACATGTGATTTTCTCCTGCGTTTATGTTACACACATATGAGTCTTCTTGTCAGTATTTATGCACATATTACTCTCAGTGTTTATTTGTATACCGCTATTTTCACCATTTTTTGACTCACTAGTTGAACGTCCATTCCCATAGGTGATCCTGGGGGGCCGAGGTTCCAAAAGCTCTGCATTTTATATTTCTTTTTTAATCTCTTCTTCAAGCATTAAGATCTGTTCTTCCATAAGTTCAGGAAACTCCAAATCATTGAGATATTTCTCAATATCTTCCTCTGCACACATCAAAGTTGATGTTTACATTGTAACATAGTATTCATAAAATCTTTCTATTATTTCCTCTACCATATAAACTTCTTCTCCACCACTACTTTTTATTTTTGAGATTACTGAGGAGGGAGTCTTTAGAAGTGCTAATACCTTACTTGGCTGTTCTCTCTGTTCAAAATTCAGCTGTTTTTGAAAAAAAAGTTTACGTTTGGCATTAGCCATCAGGTGGTTTTTATACTGACGAGTAAGGTTTTCCCATTTTTGCTGATTCGAATTTGAACTGTTAACTCTAAATTCTGCTTCTGCTCGGGTGCATGCCCGCTCTAGCTCTTCCTTCTTTCTCTTATTGCCTATTATTCTGTTTTATATATGAGATCGTGGATTTCAGGGCTCTCCTTAACCCCTTCCCGACCGGCGCACGCCGATGTACGTTGGCAGAATGGCACGGCTGGGCAAATGGACTTACAGATACGTCCATTTGAATTCCCTGCCGTGCCATTGCGTGCGCGCCAGCCGGGAGCTCCGTGAGTCGGGTCGCGGGTCCCGCGGACTCGATCGCCGCGGGGATACCCGCGATTGCCTCACGGAGAGGTCGAACGGGGAGATGCTGGTGTAAACAGCATCTCCCTGTTCTGCCTAGTGACAAATGTCACTGATCTCTGCTCCCTGTCATCGGGAGCAGTGATCAGTGTAGTGACACTGCTAGCCCATCCCCCCTATAGTTAGTAATCACTCCCTAGTACTGACTTAACCCCTCCCCGCCCCCTAGTGGTTAACCCCATCACTGCCAGTGTCATTTACACAGGAATCAGTGCATTTTTATAGCACTGATTGCTGTGTAAATGACAATGGTCCCAAAAATGTGTCAAAAATGTCCGACATGTCCGCCATAATGTCGCAGTCACAATAAAAAAATCGTTAATCGCCACCATTACTAGTAAGAAAAAAATTATTAATAAAGATGCCATAAAACTATCCCCTATTTTGTACATGCTATAACTTTTGCGCAAACCAATCAATAAACGCTTATTGCGATTTTTTTACGAAAAATATGTAGAAGAATAGGATCGGCCTAAACTGAGGAAAAAAAATGTTTTTTTATATATTTTTGGGGGATATTTATTATAGCAAAATGTAAAAAATAATGCTTTTTTTCAAAATTGTCGCTCTTATTTTGTTTATAGCGCAAAAAATAAAAATTACAGATCAAATACCACCAAAAGAAAGCTCTATTTGTGGGGGAAAAAGGACGTCAATTTTGTTTGGGAGACACGTCGCACGACCGCGCAATTGTCAGTTAAAGCGATGCATTGCAGAATTGCAAAAAACGCTCTGGTCAGGAAGGGGGTAAAATCTTCCGGGGCTGAAGCAGTTAAGTATGCCTTAAAAGTGTCCCATAAACTCCCATCCATCTGTGTCTCTCTATGGGCCTCAAGGAATATCTCCAGTTTTTTCGGTATACAATCATTAGCTCCTATCTGCAACAACCAGTAGGGGTGCACTCTTAATCCTAAGCGTTTTTCCATAGGGCTTATTAACAGCTTACATACCATAGGTGGGTGGTCGGATGCTTCCCTGGGGAGATAGACTACTGAGTCTACTAATGATATTATTTTCTAATTCCCCAATTAAATCTACCCATTAAACCTCCTTGACAAACTTCCCAAATTTAATCTGTCCACCCACTTGCTCCCTAGGGAGCTTTCCATGTTTATCCATAACTGGATTCATTAACATATTAAAATCCCCCATGCATATAACATATGTCTCTGGATATTGTGCCATAAATATCACTGCTTCTTTTATTATTTTCATATTAGCCGGAGGTGGATTATACAGGCCTATAATCACAAATAGTAATGAATACAGTCTAGCATATACAAATATATATCTCCCCTCTGGGTCTCTTTTTACCAGCATACATTCCCAGGATACCGTCTGGTGTACAATTAAGGTAACTCCCCTCGAATAAGTTGTATGGTACGCATGGTCTAACCACTGTACCCATGTTTTTTTTTTAACTGATGGGAATGCTCTTTTATCATATGTGTTTCCTGTAAGCATATTATTTTGGCCTTACATATAACATCAAATACTTGGGTCTGTTTCACTGCTGTCCCTAGGCCTCTTATATTCCATGTCAATACTGCACACTGCTTAGCCATATCCGGCCTTTCCTATGTTTAATCTATTCTTTAATCCTGTTGTCAATAAGTGCCCCTTCCTTCTACCTTCAGGGACTAGTTTTCCTTGGTGATACTCAGCAGCAGTCCTTATATTTGGTATATTATCAACTTTGTATACACTGCATTCTTACCATCCATCCTACCTCACTCATACACCAACAATTTAAAATGATTATCAGGGCATTGCCACCATACAGCACTATCTTGTATGGAAGCAATATGTAGTGTTCTCAGCCTATCTGGCTCTGAGAGATCCAAAAAATATTTCTCAGCTAACTTTACATATCTTTCAATATACTTCTTTTCAGTGGTGGCTGGTGCTCAAAATTTTTTAGTGGGGGGGGGCGCAAAAAATTTTTGAAAAAAAAATCATCAATTGCAGCCACTGTGCCCTCAAACGCTGCCACTGTGGCCATCAAACACTGCCTCTGTGCCCATCAAACACTGCCACTGTGCCCTCAAAGGCTGCCACTGTGCCCATCAAACGCTGTCACTGTGCCCATCAAACTCTGCCACTGTGCCTACTAAATGCTGCCAGTGTGCCCATCATATTCTGCCAGTGTGCCCATCAAATGCTGCCAGTGTACTCATCAAATGCTACCAGTCTGCCCATCTTATGCTGCCAGTATTCCCATCAAACGGGGCCAGTGTGCCCATCATATGCTCCGAGTGTGCCCATCAAATGCTCTGAGTGTGCCCATCAAATGTTGCCAGTGTCCCTCCTGGGACACCCCGCTCACACCCCCCCTGGAGATGGATCGCAGGACACCCCACCATGCGAGTGGATCATGGGACAAAAATGCTCACACCCCCGCGAGTGGATCGCAGGACACAACGCTGACACAAGCCCCCACCCCCCATGAGTGGTGGATCGCGGAACACAACGCTGACACAACCCCCCCGCGAATGGATCGGCGCTTACCTTGTCCTCTTCTCCGGTGTCTCCTCTCACTTCCTCTGTCCCACTTCTGCCAAAGTGCTGAGCATCCAATAGGGATGCCTGGCGCTTTGGTCAATCAGGAAACAGGTCTCACTGACCTGCCTCCTGATTGGTGGGGATGCAATGCAGTGTGAAAATAGCAAATATTCATTCGCTATGGTCACACAATTGGGTGGGATCAGGGCACACTCTCTGCTCCCCCCCAGGCCACCCTTTTTTGAAGCCTATTGGAGCCTCTGGCTCTAATCAGGTGCCTCAAAAAAAAATACACCCCTCCCGCCCCGCTATAGAAATCCATTCGTCCGGCATCCTGAAAGGGGTTGCGCATGGATAGGGAGGCAGCAGCAGGGATTGGGGGGGCGGCGCCTGTGCACCCACAATGCACGGGCCGCCACTGCTTCTCTTCTATTTCTCAAGGGTAGAGTTTGGGCAAGTCTATATTCATATACTACCAATGTGTTTATCTACTTCCCATGTGATACCTTTTATGAATGCATATTCCATACTCGCTGTGTATAACTCATATATTATCAAATCTTTTGCACATCCAAAGCCACAAAGAAAAAATAAATACAAATAAAAAGTTCTATGTAGTCACCTTAAAATGCATGTGCATGTGTAGTCACCTAAAAAAATTAAAAATGACTCCATTAATACAGCAGCATGTTGTGTGCCCACAGCAAGGACACTGCATTCTGTGTGCAAGGACAAATTACTGATGTTTGCTAATGGACGCCATCAACATCAATCACTTGCCTTCTCCAGCTATCTAACATAAGATCATTTTGATCATCTACATCAAGTGGATTTGAATGTTTGGCTGCTGATCGAGGATAAACACCTTCAGTCTCTGGGAGTACCTGGCCTGACCAGCCATCGGAGGTGGTGGGAGGATGAAAGGCCCTAGCTGGGTATTAGCCACAAGCTCTAAAGCTTGTGCAGCAGTGGATGTGGTGGTGGATTCACACTGTCCCATAAAGTCACAGGAGACAGTCACTGTATTGTGTTGTTACAATCACTCACTTATTTTTCCTTTGGGAGGACTTTTCAGGACTGTTTATTAGATATACATCATTCAATATAAAATATTTTTTATTGTTTTATCATTTTTATGTTTTGGACTTTTTTGGGCACATTTATTCACTTGCACTTTTTTGGTTTCATATGCCAATTTCATCATTTCTTTAGATATATGGTTTGTGAGTGCAGCTCCTTATGTTTTTTTATTTAGATGAAGAAAAGTGCCTGTTTGAGTACCAGCCAGAGGATGGGTACCAGAGCAATGGCGGCAGTATGGATGGGTGTAAGGAAGCGGTTTCACATGGTGTTCCCAGTATTACTTCTGTCTCAGGATCTGTCGCATCTGAGTCAGTATCATCCCCCTCTCCAGCAGCCAGGGTCATCTCAGGAGGAGTTTAAGGAAAATAGTGGATTGATAATGGCCATGGAGGTAATGGAATCTATCTTGAGTGGCAGAGAGTTTAAACTTTCCACCAACTCGTCAGATGAAGATGAAGATGAGGATATCGTCACTTGGTCTTTAATGCCGCGTACACACGGTCGGAATTTCCGATGGGAAATGTTCAACGTGAGCTTGTTGTAAGGAAAGTCCGAGCTTGTGTATGCTCCATCGGACATTTGCTGTTGGAATTTCCGCTCACAAATGTTTGAGAGCAGGTTCTCAATTTTTCCGACAAAAAACTTTGTTGGCAGAAAGTCCGAGCGTGTGTACACAAGTCCAACGCACCAAATTCCACGCATGCGCGGATTCAAGTACAAGACGGAAGCGATTGGTCTTGTAAAACTAGCATTCGTAATGGAGATAGGACATTCGTCACCCTGCAAATTTTTAAATTTTTCAATGCAGCGCATTCTCTTCTTCTTTATAATGCTAGAATAATGAAGTTGCTTTGCTGCTGATATTCACACAGAGTTCTGACAAACAGATTTCTTCTTATTTTTCATGATCTCATGAATGATCTTTATTTTTTTTTGGTTTTTTTTGCAAGATCTCCAGAATAATCTTTTTTTTTTTCTTTTTTTTTAAAGTGATCTACTTTTTTTTTTCTCAAGATCTCCTGAAAAACATTTTAAATTTTTTTTATAGTGATCTCAATAATATTTTTTTGTGTTTTGTGTCAAGTTACCACAACACCATTATTATCTTGTATTTATTAACCTCAAAGAGGTTGGTTGGTTTTGGTGTCCCTTGTTAATTTGACATTGTATTTTTGAAATGTACCTGCCTACTCACAAACAAACTGCCCTTTTTTAAGTAAAACACATAGCTAATTATTTGTCCAAACAAAAATTTTAAACTTATTAGGGGTCCAAACAAAATAAAGAGGAAGGCAACGCTGGAGAAACAGTTGGAATTGGTGAAGCCTTTGCACCCCAGGGCAGACATCAATTATTTGACCGGCAAAATTAGTAGCCTGAGGAGTGCATTTATTAGGGTGCACAATACGGTCCAGGACTCTGAGAGATTGGGAGCAGCAGCAGATGACATATATGACTCGAGGCTGGGGTCTTACAACAGCCTGTGTCTTTTGCCAGACCACACTAAACCCAGGCCATCACTCCCAACACTTCTTTGCACGCTTCCTTTCAGGCTGTAGATGTGGTGTTGGAGGTGTTGCTGGAGGTGGTCGAGGAGTCATATGGTCCAACTCACAGACGTGGCTTTTATTGGTGAGTTTGCCCCTCACCCACTTATTTAGGGCCTGAAATATGACCTCCTCACAGATGAGGCATTGGCCCTCCTCCATTACTTGCATTTAACTGGCCGTCATACACGCAAAGGACTCCTGGACACTAGGGGTGGTTGTGAGGACCGCAGTAGCCTGCCGAATCAAATTAGTCGCTGACTCCTCCAGGTTCCTCTCCTTCCTGGTCCTTTTTGTTGGAAGGTGGAGGGGAGGAACCTGGGATTCTGTCAGTCTACTGGACACGGCCACCTCCTGGCTGCCACTTTCCACGGCCACCTCCTGGCTGCCACTTTTTAGATTTTTGGTCATCAATCACACACAATTTTGAGCTCAGGACTGTTGCAAATTGAATGTTAACAAATAGAAAAGACGATCATTCTGACCCCAGCATTTTTCATTCTTATCCCAATAATTTTTGGCTACTACTGTCTATTGATATGTAAACCACTTTGTTAAATCAGAAATTAGTCATCAATAATAACATCTAGTTAGCATCATACATTTTTTGATAAGAAATATATTGAACAATGCTATACCTGGCTCCACATCTTCTTCCTGGGTGGAAGGCCCAGGTTGTACGTCGGAAGTCTCATCTGAGGTGGAAGGAAGAGTGAGAGGAAGGGTTGAGAGTGATGGTCTGGGTTCACACTGGTCTAACAAAAACCACAGTCTGTCGTAGTACCAGAGCCTGGGGACATAAAAGTCACCTGCTGCTGCTCCTGATCTCATGGAATCCTGGACCTTTTTGCGCTCCCTATTATATGTGCTCCTCAGGCCACCAATTTTGCACTTCAAATAATTGATGTCTGCCTTGGGAATCACTGGCTTCACCAATCCCTACAGTTGATCCAGCGCTGCCTTCCTTTTTAGTTTGTTGTTATAAAATTGGTGTTTCACTTGCCACAGACAGGGCAGCTCCCTGTACTTATCAATAAAGTTGGGGAGGAAGTCATGGTCATTAAATGTATCCATTTTCTCTGCAAGACACAACACAAGACAAACCCTAATGTCAGGCTAAACTCTCCTAATCTTGTCCCAATATAGGCCTCAATCCATAAGCAGTATAGGCCACTAACCATTGATTGAAGTCTGCAGAAGAATTTTGGGGTACGATGATCCAAGGAGCAATTGAGGAAATGCTGATCAGACCTCAAATTGAGGGAGCAGGATCAGTACAGAAGCATCAAGAGAGTGCTGCAAAAAAGTAAGTATTTTGTCGTGTGTTACTATTATTATTATTACTTTCATGCTGGCACATGTGCTTTTCTTTACTGTTGTACAGTTTAAAATGGCAAGTTTCAGGTTCGTGGGCACAGTAATTATTCGTATTAATCATTGTTTGTTCGACCACTAATACAATGTTTTTGGCAGATGCAGATTAACTACATTTGTTCATGCCTATTTGTATTAAAAGAAGTTTACTACATTGTTGTCTAGATGGGTTTGTAACTAGAATGAAATGCAAACTTAATTCAGTGTAAAGAGAGGACACTCAGCAGATGTTTACACATCTGGACTCAGAAGCACTAGTGTGGGACACCAGAACACCCTTTTTAGGGGGTCCCACACAGGTGCTCCAGTGGATACTAGGGGTCTCTCCATGTGTGAAACTTTAAAAAAAGGTAAGTATTAAAGAAAGGGAAAAAATCATGTCTTTAGCTTGGAACTCTGCCAAAACAGACAATTGTACGTCACTTTCAAGCATTGTTTCATATTCCTTTTTCTTGCCTCAAATATCTGTGTGCTAAGTATACATTTTTTTTATTCACATAGGGGAGAAAAGAATCAGGACATCTGAGGACACCAAGAACCCCACACCTCCTAAAGAAGCGGAATTCCCCACACACCCTGAAGAAGATGTGGAGGGAGGAGAGGTTCAAGAAGTGGGCGAAATAGTGACCACAACAGGTCAGTGTCTGAGACCACAGCTTCAGGTAATAGATGTATGCATGCATATTTATAATACATGGCGTGTTTTTTTATTTTTAGGTGATGTGAATGTTGTGGAAGAAGAAACTTATTCCAACAGTGCAAGTGTTCCTCATCGGGGAGATAATGGTGTGCAATTGGGAATTAGAAAAGATCAAGGAAAACATCAATGATATTGAAAGACTCAACAACATCATTGATGTTTTAGGAAGAATCTAAAACATACAAACATTTTGACAGTTTGTCATTATATTTTTAATTTTTTTAAGTTTATAAGTAATTTGAAAGCCAAATGTTGAGGATGCACACAGTGTGTCAACATGTGCTATCTGCCATCACGGAATATCAATGTATGCGTTTTGTGGGTGCAACCCCTTCCTCGCAACTAAAGTAGATGAGAGAAAGGTGTCACACCCCCAAAACACATCCATTGATCCCCCATGATGGGAGCTAGCACATGTTGACATTAGGCATGGGATCAGGAGGGAAATCCACATTTTGACTCCCAATTTGAGTGCATCTTCAAAATTTGGCTTTTACAGGGGTGACTTCACCCCATCTGATGAAGGCAAGATCAACACAGTTTGGACATACTAATGTCACATATTGCCTTCAATTTATCAAAGCTGAACTTTGTAAGTTCCTGAGTTGTGTATGTTATGGTTTTAAACATGCCCGTTTAACCAAAAAAGGCTATATACTGTCACGCATAAATGTTACAAAACCAATGTTGGTTTGTTAAAAAACCCTTTTCTAAAGCACATGTATATGTGCATGGAGTAAAATGTTTTATACTCAACAATGTGTGGCTTCTTCTTTCAATGCTCAATACCAGTTTTTGGAGTAAGTTGGTGTAGTTATAGTGACAATTGGGGTATTTACTAAATGCAAATCCACTTTGCACTACAAGTGCACTTTCGGTGCAGTTTTAGTGCACTTGTAATGCAAAGTGGATTTGCCTTTAGTAAATAACCCCCACAGCGCTCTAAAATTTGCCCCAATCAGGCCATTTTAGGGACTCAAAGCAATTAATTCATGGAGCTAAAAAGGATGATTATTTTTTTCATTAATGCATTACATACATTAACAACAAAAACAATGTGTGTGTGTAGCAGACCCACATCATAATAGTTAGCTGAAAAAGAGATTGTCACCTCATGTCAAATAAATTACGTTTGCACTATTGAAGAAAATGACCTAAAATAAAAGGACATTGGAGAACCGAGGAGACAGCTAAAAGAAACAAAAGCAGTAAATAAAATGAAATATGAGTTCAGTTTATAAAAAAAAAAAATATTTAAAACATGTTTTAGACATTGTCTGTTACCCGCAACATGGCTTGAAATCGAATGGTTGGTCAGAACGAACTGACAGAATGCACTGAAAATCAGGAAGGACCTGAGAAGAACGATCTGAAAATCAGAAACGAGCGGACAAGAACGCACTGAAAAACAGATACAAACTATTAGATAGAACGCACTGAAAGACAGGAATGAACTGACAACACTGAAGAACAGATATGAACCCACAAGCACAAACTGACAAGCAGTAAAGAACTGAAAAGCATGAGGCTGAAAAGCACGAACCGTCTCTCACCAAACTTCTACTAACACAAGATAAACACGAGATTAGCAGAAGGAGCCCAAAGGATGGCGCACTGGCTATTGAACTTCCTTTTTATAGTCCCGCCGTACGTGTTGCACGTCACCGCGTTCTGGAAATTCGGAATTTCCGACAACATTTGTGTGACCGTGTGTATGCAAGTTTGAGCCAACATCCTTCGGAAAAAAACCCACGGTTTTGTTGTCAGAATGTCCGATCGTGTGTACGTGGCATAAGGGAGACAGTTGTGGAAAAGCTACCGTTTGCTAAGTCTGATCAAGATGGTGGAAGTGCTGAAATGTCTGCAGATGGAGGACATGCTGGAAATTTTTCAGTTCAGAAAAATGCTGGTGAGGGAGTGCTTGTGGAAAATATCTCTGCATGTGGAGGATGTTCCTGTGATTGCTACTAGTACAGATAAAGAAGTTCCTGCTGGCTGTGAGAACGATGAGCAGGAGTCCCGTATGGACACTAAAACTGCAGAGCAGGAGTGCTGCATGGACACTAAGACTGCAGAGCAGACATGCTGAATGAACACTAAGACAGCAGATGTTTTTCTGAACAAAGGACTTTACCTGATAATGGAACTGCTGATAATTGTGGTACTTCTGGGAGTATGGTGAGCAGGACTGCCATCCCAGAGGGTAGGATAAAGGATCAGGTAGTGGGTAATTTGCCAAACCTAAATTCAGAGGTTCCTATCCCAGGTAGGAGCTATGCTAGGGCTGTGTCAGGACAAAGTCATGCTAAGTGGATGATATTGTTTTTATGTCATATTGTATATCTTCTTCATGTTATGCACTTCTGACTGTTTAGCCAAATCCCCAAATCAATTTCAGAGGGGATATTTTAGCTTTCTTAATACATATCTGTTTTTATGCTGATATTCATCTGGTAAAGAAGGAGTAGAGGTGCAACCCCTCCTTTTGGCCTCTTGCGGCTGAGCCTTACAGTGGAGTTGCGTTTTTTGTTCCAGCATGGTAACCTGTTGGCGGATTATTGAGGTAGAAATGTGAAGATGCATGGTGTTAGACATCTCCATGGGGTGGCAGGATCTGCACCTGATCAAAATCTATGGGCCCAGAAAAAGTGGGACAGGAAATGCCTCTTGATGAAGATCAAACCTTTTCTTTTTACAGCCTGGCAAAGTGTCCTCAGTGGTGATTTCAACACCATCACTAGGACTGATAACAGGAAAGGTACTGGAGCCAGGCTGGACTGTGATGGCCTTTTTAAAAACAAAACAGCTAGACAGGTCTGGTTGATGTGCATACTCATTGCTGCCCAGATGACACGGGTTTACATTTACAGCGAGGTAGTAGTTAGAGTAGAATAGAGGTTTTTTTAAAGGGGAACTCTGCCTTATTGGCACTAGTGTGTCAGCTCGTACAGTTTTACGATCACTGTATTATGTCTGTGACTCTGAATAGCCCCAATACACCCCCTAGGGGGAGGGGTACCTGGGAACTGAATTTGGCGCTCCTGGACAATGAAAAGGAGAGTCAATCCTTTAAAGTTTATTCTTCAGATATTAGTCATTAAACAGAGGGAATCATGTTTAAAAACAGACTGATCTATGATCATGAAAAAAAGCCATCATCTTAATTGAAAGAAACAGTAGGGCTGGCTCCACAAACCATACAGGAAACTGTGCTGGAGAGGAGAAGGGAGATAATCTGCCCAGGCAAGATCACTCTGTCCCTCTTAGATGATACTTACCGCACGTGATAGCATCAAAGACAGTGAGAATAAAATCAAAGAATTTACCACTTCATGTCTCTTTGAAAAACGGTCTGAAGTTTTTAATAATAGCATCAAAAATTAGAAAAAAAACTTAATACATAATAACATTGGGAAGTTAGAAAGAGATATAGAAGACTATAAAATAGGAGTGTTCAACTGGAAATGTCCTAAAAATAAAAATAAACATTGAAATATGGAAACAGAACAGGGAAGCCACAACATAACAGAAAAGGTAAATTTTACAAACCTAATCAACTTTGTGTCCAATCCCTATACAACCACCGCACATGGCTCAGACCAGACCACAGACCACCAAAATCCTTGTGAGATCCACGTATCCCTCTGTGACACGCAACCAGTACAACACCGCCAACACTCTTGCACCAAACTTCACAGCAGACACTTTTTACATCTGCCATTGATGTAGAGGTCCTCCAAGGTGAGGGGTACCTACCACCATCAGATAATATTTCAACCATTTATAACACATCCATGGTAGTCACCATCCCTACACAACAACAGATACAGTCCTCTGACTAAGGATCTGGAGCGTTATTTCAAAGAAGGCACACAACCTAAAATGTCTACCACATCAGATTATTTTACTCATGAGATCTATGAAGAACTCATAAAATCCAACACCATTCCTCCCACGCTTAGCAATACTTTTTTAGAGATATCTCCCATAAATCAGGTAAAAGAAAAAAGAAAACTTGTAGAAGTAGACAAGAAGGAAGAAACAATAAGAATAAATAAGAAGGAAAGGAGAGACAGCATCTAACGTCTGACCTGAGCACTGTGAAAATTTACAACCTCTCCTCTCATGTACTCTCATAAGACAAATATCTACTACTATCAAAAGGGTTAAGTTTCTCTCCATCTATAGAACCTAACAAATTCAATTCAAGAGATTTTATTTAAAGGGTTATAATAGTGGGTTTAAAGAGAAGGGACACAGTTCAGTATAAAAGGCTGTGGATTCTGCTGGTAGACCAATGATGATATCATGTCTATCCTCATTGAACTATGAGACGATGAAATGTTCACACAGAATCCCACTGAATGTTTTTCCATCCCTGATATTGTCCACATGTGATTTCCGACCTAAATCAACCTTTTTTCCTGTTTCATCTAAGGGTCCATATGTGGAAACTTACTACCAAGCCCCCTATCGACATCTTCTGGCTCTGTAATTCCCATACCAGATAAAATAATAATCTATCTAGATCTGAAAAGTCTGCCTTAAAAGAACTAAAATCAAATGGGGCTATAATAGTGAAGTAGGCTGATAGGTGTGGTAGACTCATTATTCACAATAAGGTGGATTATCTCACGGAACCCTGTTGGTTACTATCTAAAGCTAATACATATGAAATCATTGCAAGTGATCCTGTACCTGGTTACCAGAAACAACTGAGTTCCTTGGTGGGTGAGGCCTATAAAGATTGGGTGCTGAACAAGAGGGAGAAGTCCTTTTAATTACCATCAGTGTGCAGCATCCCCTACTTTTACCATCTACCTATAATTTACAAGTCTGTTGAGAACCCCCATGGTAGACCTATTGTGGCTAGCACGGGTAGCTTTACATCGGGGCTCTCACAATATGTGGATTACTTTTTGCAACTCATTGTGCCGCTATTGCCTTCCTTTGTTAGGGATTCTGGCCATATTATTAATTTCCTTAAACCTTACCAGTGGGAAGAGGACTATGAGCTTCACTAGATGTGTGTTTCCTATATACCTTCATCCTGCATGAAGTGGGCCTTACAGCTCTTCAACATTTCTTATTTAGGAACCCAAATGTGAAAGGCAAAAGCGCAGTTCCTGATAAATGCTACCAAATTCAGTTTGGAGCATAATTATTTTTTGTTCCAAGACAAATTTATCTCCAAACAAATGGTACGGCAATGGGAGCTAACTTTCCTCCCTCTTATGCTAACATCACAATGGGTTTCTGGGAAGAAAGCTATATTTGGTGTCACAACCCATTCGCAAAGTATATACATTTTTCTGGTCGATATATCAATGATATGCATTTAAATTCGAGTGGGGGTTATGAGGACTTTGTGGCCTTTGTCATACATTGTAACAACAACCAACTAGGGCTGAGGTTTAGCCATGTAGTAGATCCTGTGTTGTTGGTATTTCTGTACCTAGAATTGTTTCATGAGGGCAGCACAGTGGTGTAGTGAGTAGCACTCTCACCTAGCAGTAAAAAGGGTCACTGGTTTGAATCCCAATCACAACACTACCTGCCTGGAGTTTGCATGTTCTTCCTGTGCCTGCGTGGGTTTCCTCTGGGTACCCCAGTTTCCTCCCACACTCCAAAGACATGCTGGTAGGTTAATTGGCTTCTGTCCAAAATTGGCCCTAGTATATGAATGTGAGTTAGCATCTGATGCTACATCCAGCCCGCCATTCGTCCACCCCAGCCAACCACACTCAGCCTGTGTGTCAACCTATAGCTCTGGGAAGACCAGCAGGCTTGCTGCTTCCTACAGCAGCTGATGTCATATCAGATGCGCTGTTAACACAACACCTGGAATCTGGCATCTTATGGTTGGTGAGCAGCGAGCTATCCACAGCGCCATCCAAGTAGCATCTGGTTCAGCTTATCATCTAAGGGTACAGAGTGAGCTTGTCTAGGCAGATTATCTCCCTTTTCCTCTCCAGCACCGTTTCCTGTATGGTATGTGGAGTCAGCTCTGCTGTTTCTTTACATTGGGATGATGGTATTTTTTCATGATCATAGATCAGTCTGTTTTTAAACATGATTCCTTCTTTTTAATTAAAAATATCCAAATAATAAATTTTACATGTTTACATGTACTTTGAAACTATTTTTTGGCCATCCATTCCTGTGGGACTACAGGTATCAGTCATCATACTCACAAGTATTATGTTTTGGTTGCACAGGCTTACATCCCCCAGTGCTACACATTGAGGAAGTTTTGTGTTTGTCCTTCATGCCTTGGCGCCTTTTCTTTGTGTTTATTAGGGATGAGCCGAACACCCCCCCGGTTCGATTCGCATCCAGAACATGCGAACAGGCAAAAAATTTGTTCGAACACGCGAACACTGTTAAAGTCTATGGGACACGAACATGCATAATCAAAAGTGCTCATTTTAAAGGCTTATATGCCTTTGTCATAAAAAGTGTTTGGGGACCTGGGTCCTACTCCAGGGGACATGTATCAATGTATCAATGCAAAAAGAAGTTTTAAAAACTGAGGTTTTTTCGGGAGCAGTGATTTTAATAATGCTTAAAGGGGTTGTAAAGGTAAAAATTTTTTCACCTTAATGCATTATATGCATTAAGGTGAAAAAACTTTTGACAATACCGCCGCCCCCAGCCCCCCCATTTTACTTACCTGACGCCTCGAATCTCCGCTGCTCATTCTCGTCATCTCCATTGCAGCTCAGCCTGGTCGCTGATTGGCTGCAGTGGATGGATTGAAAGCAGCACAGCCACATCCGATGACGCGGCGCACCGGGGGGCGGGGCCGAGTGATACAGCGAGTGGCTATAGCCGCCGGCTGTATCACGGGAGCGCGCCCGCAAGCACTAACCACCATGCGAGGGAGCTCGCATTAAGGTGGTTAATGCTTGCGGGGAGGAGCTGAAACAGCCGCCGAGGGACCCCAGAAGACCAGGTTCGGGGCCACTCTGTGCAGAACGAGCTGCACAGTGAAGGTAAGTATAACATGTTTGTTATTTAAAAAAAAAAAAAAAAATTACCTTTACAACCCCTTTAAAGTGAAATAATAAAAGTGTAATATTCCTTTAATAAATAAATAAATGTTAATGAAATATGAGTGGTGTATCCGCGCAACGGAACAGAAAATTAAAAAAGTGGAGAAAATGGAAAAAAATGGAAACAATGGAAGAAATCGCATAAAGGACTGCTGCCTCCACAGATGTGATTTCCACCTAGGTGGAAAAAACAGAAGGTAAGTGAAGGATTAGTGTGTGGGTGTGGCGCTGTCCTAATTTATAGAAATACTTGGTAAATTGTGTGTAGCCAAATCCCATATGTAAAGTCGCCTAAACCAAAATTGCAAATAAAAAATTCAACGAAAATAAAACCAAACATAATACAGCAAAGTGACCCCCTTTGGAGTGTGTAGGTGTAACGTTGTCCTAGTGGAGAAAAAAGTGGAGAAAATGGAAAACATGGAAACAATGGAAGAAATCGCATAAAGGACTGCTGCCTCCACAAATGTGATTTCCACCAAGGTGGAAAAAACAGAAGGTAAGTGAAGGGTTAGTGTGTGGGTGTGGCGCAGTCCTAATACATAGAAATACTTGGTAAATCGTGTGTAGCCAAATCCCATATGTAAAGTCGCATATAAAGTATAAACCAAAATTGCAAATAAAAATTCAACGGAAATAAAACCAAACATAAAACAGCAAAGTGACCCCCTTTGGAGTGTGTAGGTGTAACGTTGTCCTAGTTTAAAAAATACTTTGTAAATCGTGTGTAGCCAAATCCCACATGTAAAGTCGCATGTAAATTATAAACAAAATATAAACAAAATCGCATATAGCAAATTTAACGGCTAGGTTGGCCCCCTTTGAATTAGGGGAGGGGGAACGGGAACAGGGGATGAAATAAAAAAATGACATTAGCCAAAGCTATTCCATCCGCATAAAAACCCCATATAGTGATTGACAAACATAACATTGCTGAATAATTACATAGGTTAAATCGTGACTAGTGCTCAGTGCAACTTAAGTGAAAAACTTGACATCTTTGTAAAACAAGGCAGGTATTTGTATTAATCTTGGTGACCAGGTGCTCGTGTCTTGTGATCATGCGGACACTCACCAGTGTCCGCTGAAGAAGTCACGTGATCGGTGATGACACGCGTAGGGACGGAATAGGCTGTTTCACATTGCTAGACACAGAACGAGTTCGCTGCGCGTAGCAGAGAGGTTTGCTCTGCATTGTTTTTATGTGAGTACATCTACTTAAAGTTTTTTAATAAAGCATTACCTGGTTAAGACATACTTCACTATTAAGTACCTTTGTCCTGCATATTCCTGTACATACATACCTGAGATGTGGAGGCTGAGCTAGGATCCGCGCTGGTCCAGGACCCCTGATAGGACCATAGCCACTTGTAATCAGCTGCCATTAGGATAATCCAACACCGACAAGCGTGAATATAGGGACGCGATGGAGGCTCAGGACCTGGCGTTTTAGCTACAATTCATGCGGTTGACCTAGCACCGCTAGGTAAGGGGCCACTGCTTACATTAGTGTTTTATGCACGAAGAGGACACTGAGTGAATTGCATCCCAGACACCCCACTGTTGTTTTGTTGAATAC
This sequence comes from Lithobates clamitans, assembly GCA_037952925.1. Taxonomy (NCBI): domain Eukaryota; kingdom Metazoa; phylum Chordata; class Amphibia; order Anura; family Ranidae; genus Lithobates; species Lithobates clamitans. Next base: position 19,457,267 of record JBBGZY010000438.1, read on the forward strand.
ACCAGAACTTGCTTTTGCACCTTCAATGACTTTTACACTGGCACTTTAAGTTTGCTGCACTTACTGGCATGTCATTGGTCATTTGTTTCGCAGGCCAGCACAATATATTTTATATCACTATTATTGGGACATTTATTTATATTATTTATTATCCATATTGCGTTGGATTGATGTGTTTTATTTGCGATATCTAGATCACCTTTAAGCACTGGCACTTTGTACGTTTTGCACCATTTATAAGGATATGTTTTTGATGGTTATTTATATGTTTTTAGTGTCAACACTTATGTATGTGATTTTACATGCAATTTTTTTTTGTCTTTTAGTATATACCAACTGAAAAGGATTTTTTATGCACTTTTTTTCACATACACATGATGCTGATTATTAAGACTTGAATGTTTTTAGTGTCAACACTTATTTATGCGATTTATGCGATTTATTATGCGATTTTATGTCATTTTATTAATTGACCACAGACAGAGATTTACAGCTTTCTTCTGGTTAGCGCAGCACCTCCCCCCCTATACCTCAGTTTGATTTTGGGCTTATGTCTGACCCTTGCTTCGGTGCATGCAGCTGTCCAGTCGCATACGTGCGTTTTTACTATTTTTCTGAGTTCTTGTTTTCTTTTCTTTTTCCAATTGGGTAGCACAGGAATATTCTTATTACTTAAAACACTCTTTATTGAACGCAGATGACAGAATGGTACTCACATTTAAGCAGTTTATAATAGGCAACCAAATGTCATCAAAACAGGAGAGCGTCAGATTTAAGTTGGTGATCCTCTGGGAGATGATACAAAAGCGTCAGGATAGGCCACACCCTACGCATTTCATCATAGGGACGTCAACTGGAGCGTGCCCCCTTTGCGTCACCTCCCCTCCTTTTATACTGTGCGATGTGCTGCATGCCTGCACACCGGAAACCTCCGGCGGCCATTTTCCCTTATGTTTTTGCGTGGCCATCTTGCATGTGGCTATTGCAGACCGGAGCCATGTGTATAAACCTTTAGTGGAATATCCCTAGTGTTGTAAAAACAGGAAATGACCCTAGTGTTGTAAAAACAGGAAATAAAACAAAGGGAAATCGATTGATAGGTATATGCTATTTTGCAGGCCGAAGTCCGCGGCCATTTTCTTGTAGGTTCTGCAAGATCTATGTAGGTTATATGCCTGAGTCCGCAGCCATTTTCTTGTAGAATGTGCGGGGTATATTTGGATTATATGGTGACCCCGTACGAAAAAACTTCTCCGCTCGAGTATGTGTCACTCTGAGCCACAGATTTACTCTATCAAGATGGAAAATAAACCCGTAAAGAATCATCATAGGCAGGGGCAGTATTAATTATTCGCACAGTATAATTAGGTATACCTGACGAATTATACATAGAAATATAAAATATAAAATTTAAAATACATATACATAGAAATGTTTAATATTTATTGCTCCAAAGTACTAAAAATAAATTGCATATCACTATGTACATTCAATATTATAAAATAAAAAGTTAACTAAATATGAAAAAATTTTATAAAAATGTAATAATAAAATTAAAATAAAAATGATAAAAAGGGGGGTAAAATAAGAGGGATGGGAAGGAGACCGAGGGAAGATGGTGTTTGTGTCATCATGGAGCCTAAAATTAATGTCATACGTCAGGAACCTTTTTTATTTTTCACGTCAAAAAAGATTAAGCTAACTAATAGTGGTAGTTTACTGGTAGTACTAATAGTTAGTGAGAAAGCAATTTAAGTCGACATCTATATTCATTCCTGATGGTTGTAGTGTGTCTAGCTGGAAAATCCATCTAGTTTCGTTTTGCGACACTTTAATTTTCTTGTTATCGCCCCTCCAGTGCCCTTTGATTTTATCAATAGCATAAAAAACAAGGTCTGAGGGGTCCCGGGGAGCAGTGATTTTAATAATGCTTAAAGTGAAATAATAAAAGTGTAATATTCCTTTAATAAATAAATAAATGTGGTTGCGCTAGAAAAAATATTATAATAAATATATATCCAAAGTGTATAATTCAAATATAAATCTATAATGACAACTATAAAATAAATACCAATAAATATTGAACAATAATTCATAAGTGACAGTCCGTGATAAAAAACGAATTATTAAAGTGCAACGGGCATAAATAATAACACTGGAACCAAAGTGCATACATATACTGTAGAAGTGCACAATATTTCCAAAAAAAAAATTGATAAACGAAAGTTCATATGTGATGGATGTAAAATATCAAATATATAACACAGTGTCCATCAGTGGTGTCATCCAGCATGCTCATCCAATGTGTATAACTGCAAAACCATGCTTTGGTGCACTCCAGTGACCCCCCAAAAGCTTATGCGCTCACCTCAGAGCGTGTGACACAGTAGCTAAACTATGTCTAAACACGCTTTGGACCCACCCCTGGGCTCTATAATGAAGTGCAGGTGCCGATCTCCAGCTGGTTCACTCAGTATCGCTCCAAACTATTCAAAGATATCCTCACTGTCTCCTCATGGCTTCATTTGAAATTTGTGTTGTGCAGACAGCCCTGTCTGTGTCTGCACAACACAAATTTCAAATGAAGCCATGAGGTGACAGGGAGGATATCTTTGAATAGTTTGGAGCGGTACTGAGTGAACCAGATGGAGATCGGCACCTGCACTTCATTATAGAGCCCAGGGGTGGCTCCAAAGCGTGTTTTTTTTGGGGGGGGGGTCACTGGAGTGCACAAAGCATGGTTTTGCAGTTACACACATTGGATGAGTATGCTGGATGACACCACTAATGGACACTGTGTTATATATTTGATATTTTACATCCATCACATATGAACTTTCGTTTATCAATTTTTTTTATTTTTTTTTGGAAATATTGTGCACTTCTACAGTATATGTATGCACTTTGGTTCCAGTGTTATTATTTATGCACGTTGCACTTAAATAATTAGTTTTTTATCACGTACTGTCACTTATGAATTATTGTTCATTTATTTATTTATTTTACCACTGCACGGTTATGAAACCTGATCTGCGTTTGCAGCTGGTTATTACTATCATCATTTTTATTCTATAGGCATTGGTCAGTTTGTTGCTCGCAAGATCTTTCTTTTAATATTCCTTTAAATTTTGTACCTGGGGGGTGTCTATAGTATGCCTGTAAAGGGGCGCATGTTTCCCATGTTTAGAACAGTCTGACAGTAAAGTGACATTTCTAAAGGAAAAAAATCATGTAAAACTACTATCGCTAGCGCCGGCTATAATGAATTGTTGGTCTGACAATACACATAAAAGTTATTTATTAATAAAAACGTTCTCCACAGGGGAACCCTGAACCAAATTTTTTTTTAAAAATGCATGGGGGTCCCCTAAATTCCATACCAGGCCATTCAGGTCTGGTATGGATATTAAGGGGAACCCTGCTCCAAAATTTAAAAAAAAATGATTTGGGGGTCCCCCTCAAAATCCATACCAGACCTGAACCCCGCACCAAAATTTTTAAAAAAATGCCGTGGGGTCCCCCCAAAAATCCAGACCAGACCCTTATCGGAGCACGCAACCTGACAGGCCGCAGGAAAAGATGGAGGATAAGAGAGCACCCCCCTCCTGAACCGTACCAGGCCACATGCCCTCAACATTGGGAGGGTGCTTTGGGGAGCACAACCCTTGCCCGGTGTTTGTGGGGGTCTGCGGGCGGGGACTTATCGGAATCTGGAAGCTCCCTTTAACAAGGGGACCCCCAGATCCTACCCCCCCAGTGTGAATTGTACTCCTACCATTTCACAAAAAAGTGTCAAAAAGGTTAAAAAACAAGAGACAGTTTTTGACAAGTCCTTTATTAATTTCTTCTTCTTCCATCTTTTTTCTTTTGGTATTCCTTCGGTGTTCTTCTTCTTCCTCCATCATCTTCTTCTCCATCTTCTTCTTCCTCCGCTCTTCTCATCCCGCATCTTCCTCCGGCTTCTTCTCCACTCCGTCTGCATGATCCGCCTCAGTGGGAGTCTTCCTCCGTGTGACGCTTCGGTTCCTCTGACACTTCTTATATAACAGAGGGCCACCCCGTGACCCCGCCCTCCTCTGACGCACGGGGACTTCATGGGGACTTCCCTGTGGCTTTCCCTGTGTTGTCAGCGGGGAGCGGGGGCACCCCGGTTACGTAAACGGGTGATGATAAGTATTATGATGGTGTAAGACTCTTTATACCTGAATATGTACATTTCAGAAACAAAAAGAAAAATCAAGAAAAAAAAGAAAACAAAAAAAAGAAACCCCCCTATGAAAGTCAATACTCAAAACTGTGTAGTGCAAGCACATGCAGATGGGCTGAGATGCTTTTAGAGAACAAAGCAAGGCTGAACTGACATATGAAATATTTATCACAAACTGTGATATATTTAATCTGGGTCTGCATGTGAAGAAGTCATCATGCCTTGCTCCTGGCACAGAAAATATCACCATTTAAGATACAACAGGCTATGCTTTGTCATCTATCTATATCAGATAGCAGTCCTATATGATGCACTCTTTGTCTCACAAATGTCATCACATAAAGAAGCATCATGGGAATAGGATCACAATATGATATCATCAGGTACATATCTCTATAGTCTATGACACTGTTATTTCACAAAGCAAGAAAAAACTTTCTTTGGAGAACCACTAGGGATTAAGTCTTCTGATTTTGAAACCAGCAACATCTTCAGAATCCTGAGTTGGAATAGAGTGTCATCATCACAACATGTAAGTGGTTTGATAAATCATTCAGTTGGCAACAGCCATATATTTTAAGTTTGCTTGACTGTAGAATATATAAAAATGGTCAGTACATTGTAACACTGATGAATGGCTCAAAGACTTTATTGTATTAAAAAGATATTGAAAAACATATCAGCATATACAGCATAGTTTCACATTTTATGGACAGTTCTTTACCTAACTATAACATATAAATGTGTGCTTTTATAAATTTGTTAAATGGCCTAGGTAATTATTTACAAGTTTCTAATTTTAGGTTAAAACTCTCAATTAAAATTATTATTATATAAGAAACCTTCTTTTTGTGTAAAAGAGTGGTAGAGATACAGCCTGTCACTGAGCAGTAAAGCTAACACGTGAACAAATATAGAAATATGATAGCATATACACATATATATATAAATAAATGTGATTTATGATGGCAAAGGTAATATATATATATATATATATATATATATATATATATATATATATATATATATATATATATATTACCTTTGCCATCATAAATCACATTTCTACATTACCACCATAACTGACATTTTACAGCATGAGAATTGGGCGCTTTAGGATGATATACAATATTAACCTACCTTAAGGTTCAAACCCTATTGCAAGACATTCATTTTATTTACAGATTTGACAAACTTTGATTCTTATACATTGTGGAGATGCAACTGTAGATACTGCTGTGCTTTCACAAATGCAAATTCATTATAGGCAAATCATTTCTGTGTCAATAATAAAGTTATATCAGTGTGATATTTATAACGTGGGACTGGTGACAGAAAAATGGGCAAAGACTGCACACAGGGACCAACATAAACATTAACACAAGCAGAAACATGAACCCTTGCAAGTTAATTAGCATAGTCAGATATCAAATAGATTGATTGTTGTTGTCAGGGAGCACAAGAGACCATATATGTTGTAAGTGTTTTTTTTTTATTGTTTTTGTGCCCTGTTACCATCTCTGCAAGGTAATGCTATAATTTTTAGTTATATTGCCTTGCAGAGATGGTAAGTCCTGAGAAGCAAGGGTAAACTCTGCTTATCAGGTTCCTGGATGTTTTGGGAAGTACCGTCCTGTTCTGGGGAAAACAGTTAACAGAGGAACTGCCTCTTGGGCAAGGGTCCATTGCTCTATGCATGGTATGGGAACAGGAATTAAGCTTGGAAATCACCCCAGAAATCACCACTTTGCGAGAACCCAGTCAGGGCTCCATAAACATGGACTTGTGCACCATAGTGGAGACATGCCTGCTCCAGTGTTGCTTTCTTTCTATAGAATAGGGTCTCCAGCATTTCAAGGATAGTTCAATTAAACCTCTCTGGCTGTGGAGCCCCTTGAGGGTGATATTGTATCATTTTTGCTTTCTAAATGCCCAACATGGCAAGCAGTTGTTTAGTGAGCCTGCTTACAAAGTCTCTTCCTTAAACCCCCTATGCCTCTCTGGGAAGAAAAAAAGCCACCTTTCTTCCAGCTCTTTTGGTAGACCACCTCATCCCATAGCTGTGAATAATCCCCCTTTTTTGGACTAGCCAGGCTTCTTTCAACGAGTCTAATAGAAACTCTGGGTGACCTCCTTCTAAAGCTTTCAAAGTTAATCTGCAGAGCGGGTCTTCTGCTTGTTCTTTCCTCTCCCTCGGGGAAGGTTGACAAGTTATTATCTCCCATTTGAGTTAGGTTGCAGTAGAGCTTTTGGACTCCAGTGACAGGTACTGCAATGGCTTCAGCCACAATTGCCTCTCTACTCTATCTCTACTCTGTACTCTATCCCTTGGCACAAAGCTTGAATTCCCTCTTATTCTAATTTAGTCCCCTCTTCCTTGGGAGGCTCTGGGTCATGGGGTCTACTTGACAAAGCATCAGAGTCCCTGTTCTCGTCCCCAGAACAATAACTTAGGCTGAAACAGAACCAAGACAGTGCTGCCAACCATTGGTGTCCAGTAGCATCCAGCTTGGCTGTGGCAAGGACAAACATGAGTGGGTTGTTGTCATTCTTAACTTCAAAGTCTGTCCTGTACGGGTATTCCTGCAGCTTGTCCACAATTGCCCACTTCAGGGCCAAAAATTCTAACTTGTGAGTAAGGTACACTGCAGAAAGAGGTAGAGATAGCCTGGCTGCCACACACATCCCCAGCCCAAGTAGTTGCCAGGTGAAAGCCGCCACAGCTCATCAGACCTTGATAGCCTGAGTGGAAACCCTTAAAGTGGAAGTCTATGCAAAAACTAAAATCCCTGCATTTATAGACACCACAGATTTAACACTAATCTCTCTATGCCTGTAAATATAAATTGAGTATACATACCTTTTTGGAAGCCGATCTGACCCGCTCCACCCAGATCCCAGGCTGAGCTGTCAGCTGTGGCTTCACTGTAGAGGCGGGTGCAGAGGACATGGACAACAATGGAAGCCCCAAAGTAACTCACTTCCCATTAATTTCACAGCCGTTGTTGGCCGTGTCCTCTACAGAGCTTCCACCACTGGAGAACGGGTCGGAGCAGGTCAGATCAGCTTCCAAAAAGGTGTGTATACTCATTTTTTCTTTACAGGGATAGAGAGGTTATTGTTAGATCCGTGGTGTCTATAGATACAGGGATTTTAGTTTTTGCATGGACTTCCACTTTAAGCATTTATTGTGGGTCATTGTGAGTCAGATAGTTTCTCTCAGATGGGGTAGGATAGGCATGTTCAAAGTCAGGCCCGCGGGCCAATTGTGGCCCATGTTCCTGTTTTGTTTAATATGGCCCCACTGGTAATTTTGATATATATATCTTTTGTGGCCTCCAATGAATCCCCGAGCACCACGCAGTACTCGGGGATTCATTGGGGGGCCACAAAAGATACATATCATATTTATCGTTCATTTCTGGAAGCCTTGGAGGGGACGGGGAGGGTGCAGGACAAGTGCTGTCAGATTATATACAGGAGAATCTCCTGTTTACTCAGCGGCCTCTGTAATAGGAAGTCCCGTCTCCTGGGTTGGCATTGGATGACTGTTCTGTCTATCATAGGAGGCGGGACTTTGTATTAAAGAGGTCGCCGAGTAAACTGGAGATTCTCCTGTATGTAATCTGCTGCAGATGGGCATGGATCAGGCTGCATTCATGGCAATGGTGAGGTGGCATTCATGGCAATGGTGAGGCTGCTGCATTCATGGCAATGGTGAGGCTGCATTCATAAATGGGGAGGCTGCATTCATGTCAATGTTGAGGCTGCATTCATGGCAATGGTGAGGCTGCATTTGTGGCACTTGTGAGGCTGCAGATGGGCACTGATAAGGCTCCATTGATAGGCACTGACCCTTATTTTGCTTCACAGTTATTTATTTAAAATTTAAGGTTTTTCCTAAAACTTCCATCTTAATGTGAATACGCCGATAAATGTGTGTTATACGCTGATAAATACTGTATATAAAAATAAAAAGCCCAAGCTCATCCTTAGACTCTTCACCACACACAGTCACAAAGGCAAGAGAATTCTTGTTGGGCAGTGTATTAGTTAATTTTAATGGTTCAAAGAATGTCAGGCAAAATGGTCAGCCTTCACGCACGTTCACTTCATTAAATCTTGCGCTCTTTGAGAAAAATTTGGACAGCCCTGCGGTAGGACTTCCTCTCATATAAGCGATAGGCCTTAGATGTTCATCATCTTCTTAATATAGTACACTTCCTAACACTTCTTTGCTGACATCCACATGCAATTCATAGGGTTTTTTCTGGGCCAGCATAGGCCAATACTGGAATGTTGGTTAAACACCACTTCAACTGATGAAAAGCCTGTTTACATTGATCATTCCATTCTCCCTCTGTGGACTCTTGGGACTTTTATGGTCTTTTGATTAAGCAACTCCTGAGTTTTTTTGCTCTCCCTCATCCTCTTCAACCTGCAGGAGTTTGGTAAGAGGTCGAGCTATTTCTGCAAACCCCTCCACAAACCCTCGTTGATAAGAACAGAATACCAAAAATTAACTCAGCTCATTTATATTCTGGGACATGGGCCAGTTGGTGATGTCTTACAACTTTTTGGGGTCAGTGACCACTTCCTCAGTGGAGACAACATGCCCAAGGTAAGTGAATGACTACTGATAGAATTGGCATTTCTCAAGAGATTCATAGAGATGCTTCAAGCCCTTTTCTAATTGCTCCTCATGTTCTTCTAGAGTCTGCTCAAAGATGATGATCTCATCTAGGTACATGAATACTTCGATGAGGTTCATTTCACCAACAGTTTTCTTTTGTAAACGCTGAAAGGTTGACAGGGGCCAACGACAGTCCTTGTGGCATTTGATTGAGCTTGCAGAATCTCACTGGGCAGATAAGTGGTTTTCCTTCTATCATCAGGATGGAACAGTATCTACCCACTTCTCAAGTCCAGCATGCTGAACCACTTAGACATTGTAAAGTATCTTCAATTTCAAGGGTGGTATATTGATCTGAAATAGTTCTTTTGTTGAGAGTAGGGATGAGCCGAACACCCCCCTGTTCGGTTCGCACCAGAACATGCGAACAGGAAAAAAGTTAGCTCGAACACGCGAACACCGTTAAAGTCTATGGGACACGAACATGAATAATCAAAAGTGCTAATTTTAAAGGCTAATATGCAAGTTATTGTCATAAAAAGTGTTTGGGGACCCGGGTCCTGCCCCAGGGGACATGGATCAATGCAAAAAAAAGTTTTAAAAACGGCCGTTTTTTCAGGAGCAGTGATTTTAATAATGCTTAAAGTCAAACAATAAAAGTGTAATATCCCTTTAAATTTAGTACCTGGGGGGTGTCTATAGTATGCCTGTAAAGGGGCGCATGTTTCCTGTGTTTAGAACAGTCTGACAGCAAAATGACATTTCGAAGGAAAAAACATTTAAAACTACCCGCGGCTATTGCATTGCCGACAATACACATAGAAGTTCATTGATAAAAACGGCATGGGAATTCCCCACAGGGAAACCCCGAACCAAAATTTAAAAAAAAAATGATGTGGGAGTCCCCCTAAATTCCATACAAGGTACTTTAGGTCTGGTATGGATATTAAGGGGAACCCCGGCCAAAATGTTAAAAAAAAACGACGTGGGGTTCCCCCTAAATTTCATACCAGACCCTTCAGGTCTGGTATGGATTTTAAGGGGAACCCCGCGCCAAAAAAAAAAAAAACGGCGTGGGGTTCCCCCAAAAATCCATACCAGACCCTTATCCGAGCACGCAACCTGGCAGGCCGCAGGAAAAGAGGGGGGGACGAGAGTGCGGCCCCCCCCCTCCTGAACCGTACCAGGCCACATGCCCTCAACATTGGGAGGGTGCTTTGGGGTAGCCCCCCAAAACACCTTGTCCCCATGTTGATGAGGACAAGGGCCTCATCCCCACAACCCTGGCCGGTGGTTGTGGGGGTCTGCGGACAGGGGGCTTATCGGAATCTGGAAGCCCCCTTTAACAAGGGGACCCCCAGATCCCGGCCCCCCCCTGTGTGAAATGGTAAGGGGGTACTTACCCCTACCATTTCACTAAAAAACTGTCAAAAATGTTAAAAATGACAAGAGACGGGACTTCCCTGTGACGTCACGGGGAATGCCACATTGAAGTCCCGTCATGTCCCGTGCATCAGAGGGGGGCGGGGTCACCGGGTGGCCCCGCCCCCCGTTATTTAAGAGCTGTCAGACGAAGAGACGCCGTCACACAGCGGGAGCCTCCCTTCATGACAGCATGAATGCGGAGCGGCCCGGAGAAGAAAATGAAGAGGAGAAGAAGAGAAGAAGGAAGAAGGAAGAAGAGAAGAGGATGAAGAAGAAGATGAAGAGAAGAGCGGGAGCCTCCCCTCATGCCATGGGTGCGGAGCGGCCCGAGGAGAAGAAGATAGAAGACACCGCGGAGGAGATGCTGGACGAGAACGCCGGAGGAAGAACCAGAAGAGCCAGAAGAACCAGAAGAAGATAAAGGAAGAAAGAAGAAAGAAGAAGCATTTAAATAAAGGAATTGTCAAAAACTGTCTCTTGTCATTTTTAACATTTTTGACAGTTTTTTTAGTGAAATGGTAGGGGTAAGTACCCCCTTACCATTTCACACAGGGGGGGCGGGATCTGGGGGTCCCCTTGTTAAAGGGGGCTTCCAGATTCCGATAAGCCCCCCGCCCGCAGACCCCCACAACCACCGGCCAGGGTTGTGGGGATGAGGCCGTTTTTTTTTTTTTTTTTTTTGGCGCGGGGTTCCCCTTAAAATCCATACCAGACCTGAAGGGTCTGGTATGGAATTTAGGGGGAACCCCACGTCATTTTTTTTTTAAATTTTGGCCGGGGTTCCCCTTAATATCCATACCAGACCTGAAGGGCCTGGTATGGAATTTAGGGGGACCCCCACATCTTTTTTTTTTTCAATTTTGGTTTGGGGTTGCCCTGTGGGGAATTCCCATGCCGTTTTTTATCAATGAACTTCTATGTGTATTGTCGGCAATGCAATAGCCGCGGGTAGTTTTAAATGGCTTTTTTTCCTTCGAAATGTCATTTTGCTGTCATACTGTTCTAAACACAGGAAACATGCGCCCCTTTACAGGCATACTATAGACACCCCCCAGGTACTAAATTTAAAGGGATATTACACTTTTATTGTTTGACTTTAAGCATTATTAAAATCACTGCTCCTGAAAAAACGGCCGTTTTTAAAACTTTTTTTTGCATTGATCCATGTCCCCTGGGGCAGGACCCAGGTCCCCAAACACTTTTTATGACAATAACTTGCATATTAGCCTTTAAAATTAGCACTTTTGATTTCTCCCATAGACTTTTAAAGGGTGTTCCGTGGCATTCGAATTTGCCACGAACACCCCAAATTGTTCGCTGTTCGGCGAACATGCGAACAGCCAATGTTCGAGTCGAACATGAGTTCGACTCGAACTCGAAGCTCATCCCTAGTTGAGAGTACAATATTCAAAATACATTCTTATAAAAGAAAAGCGCAAGTGCAGTATTAAAGGCAGACTTTAATCTCAAACAGTTAAAAACACTCACAGGATAGGTTAAACAGGAACACTCATCATAAAAAGAGGCACTGCCGCTTGTCCCCATCCTGCAGGATCCACCAGTGTTCTCCTGGCCGCTGATGGGTTGCCACTCAGCGTCCCAGCCTGACTGCATCCATCAGAAGCCGGGAGAATACTGGTGGATCCTGCAGGACAGGGACAAGGGGTGGTGCCTCTTTTTATGATGAGTGATCCTGTTTATCCTTTCCTGTGAGAGTTTTTAACAGTTTGAGTTTAAGGTTTGTTTTTATACTGCACTTAGTGGGCACTTTCACTTTTTCTCTTTTTCTTTTCTATACAGAGCTGGCTTACTCTGGAAACAGCTAATGCTATGCCTGTAGTGCCCCACGGACTGTGACTTTTTACTGATAAACTTTCAGAGTCTGTGGTGCAGATCTTTATATTACCCCCTTTTTGTGCGCCATTATTGATCCTCTCTGTCAATATTCCTTCTTAAAGGCCCATTTTTTGCCACAGTTATGGAAGAGGCATAGGGGGCTTCTGGGATCTCATATTATTCCTGTCATTTTCAGCTCCTCAATCTGTTCTCTGAGATTGTTTAAGTCTGCCAAAGGCACTCATCTTGATCTTTCTTTAAACAGTTTGTTCTCTTGTAGACGAAAATGATGTTAAGAGCTTTTTCCACATCCCACCTTGAACTACCGATAATTTCTAAAGAATCAAATAAATTGTGTGCAGCACCAATATAAATAATCAGTGCCTATACTATGGAATCCAAATAACATAAATGTCCATCTAATGTTGTTATAACAATATGTATAAGAAGTTTGTAATAAAAGATGCAGCCACCACCTTGTCCCGACTGCCCACAATGAAATGCAATATTCCACAAAGTGCCACTCATCACCCACAAGTGAAATGCAAACTCACCAAAAAATATGGCTGTATAAAATACAGCTATATCAGCTGAATACTATGTTTCCAGCTTGCTCCTTTTGACTGAGATTCCGGCAGCAGCTCCTCTCAAGCGATCGGTGATACGCTCTTTCTGAGTCATCTCATTCTTCCAGGGCCTGCATGGGTTGCTCACTCGAAGTTTCATACTTTTCTTCCCAGCAAGCACTGGTTGTGTCCACGAGAAGAGTCTCAACTTTCTGTAGCCTGCCCCCGAATAGATAGCACTAGTCTGATTGCACTTGGTCATAAAGTGTGAGGATGTATACTAACATATTATAATACAGCACAGAAAATAGTCCACAAGCAACTGGATGGTAGACTGAAAGGATGTATTATGGCAATTCGGGGCAAGCTACAGATAGTCAAGACTCTTCTCGGGGACATAACCAGTGCCGGCTGGGAAGAAAAGTATGAAACTTCAATACAGGGCATTTTTACCCCTCTCCTGCACAAACCAATTTTCAACTTTTAGTGCTCTCACACTTTGAATGACAATTACTCAGTAATACTACACTGTACCCCAAAAAAATTGTATAATTGTTTTCACACAAGTAGAGCTTTTTTCGGTGGTATTTTTTCACCACTGGATTTTTTTATTTTTTGTCATATAAACAAAAAAAGAGCAAAGATTTTGAAAAAAAACCCCACATTTTTATAGTTTCTATTTTAAAAAACTGCAAATAAGTAATTGTTCTTCATAAATTTGGGCCAATATTTATACTGCTACATATCTTTAGTAAAAATAACCCAAATTAGTGTATATTATTAATTGTGTGAAAGCTATAGTTGATAAGAAATATGCAAAGAATTACAAGTGATATCGATATTTGCCTTGTTCCTTATATGCTTTTTTCCTAGCTAAAATGGCGCTGACTTATTGTTTATGCAACCTGCTTATTTCCGACTAACGCCTTGAACCATATTTAAAAGAACTAGCAAAAGTTTACCATATTAGGCCATATTGTGAAAGGGCACTGTTTTTGACAATAAAGCTGACGATGCACCATGAGTCACCAGTGTGCCTTAGCCAATGGTAGCTTGCCAAATACTGTTATAAAATGACATGTGTAAAAGGGTTCCTGTGTGATTCTGCTGAAATTCCTTGCTGTGAATAGAGCTCATCCCTATGTACCGGTACATTTGTAATAAATCTGTCTTCTAATCAACATCACCGGAGTTGACTGATCAGTGAGAGAATGGAATTTTACCAACAATAGTCTATAAGCTATGGTACCAATCATTGAAAATTTGTCATACCTGATTACACCTGATGTACTGATGGATTTCTTGAGGCCCTGAAATGTCAGGACAGTACAAATACCCCCCAAATAACCCCTTTTTGGAAAGTAGACAGTCCAAGGTATTTAGTAAGAGGCATGGCACTTGTGAGGCTCTCCAGGCACTCGTCCTGATTATGGCAATACCACATGTGTGAGACTTTTTCATAGCCTGGCCACATACAGAGGCCCAACATTCAAGTAGCACTTCTAGGGTAAATTACACATCTAATTTCCCGACTACCTATCAAATGTTTAAAGGCCCTAGATCACCAGAACACTGTGGAAGTATCCACAAAATGACCCTATTTTGGAAAGCAAACACCCCAACGTATATTCTATGAGGCATTTGAACATACAGAGGCCCAACATTCAAGTAGCACCTCTAGGGTAAATTACACATCTAATTTCCCGACAACCTATCAAATGTTTAAAGGCCCTAGATCACCAGAACACTGTGGAAGTATCCACAAAATGACCCTATTTTGGAAAGCAAACACCCCAACGTATATTCTATGAGGCATTTGAACATGTCTTTTTTTCCCGCAAGTTTTAGAATAATGTGGAAAGAAAATGAAAACATTTTTTTTTTACGCAAAGTTGTCAATTTCTAAGATATATCTAACACATAACATGTACATACCAAAATGAAACCCCAAAATACATTCTGCTTCTTCTCCTAAGTATGACGATATGACATGTGTAAGACTTTTATACAGCCTAGCCACATAGAGAGGCCCCACATCCAAGTAGTACCTTCAGGCGTTCTATGGGCATAAATTACACATCTAACTTCCTAACTACCTGTCACACTTTTGAAGGCCCTGGAACACCAAGACAATGGAAACGCCTACAAATTTACCCCATTTTGGAAAGTAAACACCCCAACGTATATTCTATGAGGAATTATGAGTCTTTTGAACATGTCATTTTTTTCACAAGTTTTCGAAAAATGTGGAAAGAAAATTAAATTTTTTTTTTATTTGTTACACAAAGTTGTCCATTTATAAAATGTTTTTTAAAACATAGCATGTACATACCAAAAATTACACCCCAAAATACATTCTGCTACTCCTGGGTATGGCGATACCACGTGTGAGACTTTTTCACAGCCTGACCACATAGAGAGGCCCAACATGCAGGGGGCACCATCAGCTGTTCTAGGGACATAAATTAGACATCTAATTTCTTGACTATTTATTACACTTTCGAAGGCTCTGAAGCACCAGGACAATGGAATTACCCACAAAGAGACCCCATTTTGATAAGCAAACACTCAAACGTATATTTGGTGAGGCATAATGAGTCTTTTGAACATGTGTTTTTTTTTCACAAGTTTTGTTTTTTTATTTTACACAAAGTTGTAAAATTCTAAGATATTTCTAACACATAGGAAAGTAGTGTGTGATACTGCGCCACGGAATATACAAAGCAGGAGACAAAGGTATAATAAATTAAAAAAAAAATTTGGTAAACAAAAGAGAGAAGAATTGCTGCCTCTACATAATACTGCCACCTAGATGGAGTAAAGGTATGTTATTAGAAAAAGGTGTAGGTGTGGCGCTATTCCTCTTAGGGTGCTTAATAAGGATAATTACAATATTATAAATAAAATCAAATGTTGAAAAAGATTTCAAGGTGTATTAAGAAAGAGGTGCTAAAGAATTAACACTTACTACAAAGTGCAGTTTAAAGATGTCCTTAAAGGTGAAATAGAAAAAAAATATATATATAATTGAAGTAATAGGTGCTGATGTGTTGCACCCTCTGCCCTAGCAAAGCTTGCAATGAAAAAGATGTGCGGAAAGTGTTACATTTACTGCAAACCGCAGTTTGGAAAAAATGAAAAAAGATGAAAAAAGAGGTGTTTGTTTAAAGTGATAAGTGCTTGTGTGTTACACCCTCTGCAAAGTGCGGGGTGTCAGGAAGGTGAATAAAATGAACCCTAGTGTTAATGATGTGTATGAGGGTATTGATCCTCCGTAATTATACACTAATTTGTTGCTCCTTATATATGCAAGTAGCATG
Organism: Lithobates clamitans; assembly: GCA_037952925.1. Taxonomy (NCBI): domain Eukaryota; kingdom Metazoa; phylum Chordata; class Amphibia; order Anura; family Ranidae; genus Lithobates; species Lithobates clamitans. The sequence goes on from JBBGZY010000438.1 coordinate 19,473,254, forward strand.
TGTGTTTAACCCTCTGTTACAGTGTCTCAAAGGAATGGTCATACAATCATGGAACAGAGATATATAAAAAAACACAATTCAAAAACATATAAAAATATATAAAAAACATTGCTGGTGGCGTTCCACCGGGTTATCACATAGAAAAGAAAGGAGTGCTCATAGCGTGATACCGCTTATAAATTGTTTATTTATGGAGAAAGTATAGAAATATACTCACAATTTAATTAAAAATCACATGCGCAAAGGTTAAAATTAAGCAGGCACCGAGTAAATACATTTTCACTGCCCTGACTGGAAGTGACGCAAGATGTACTATAACTCCTCCCTACGCATTTCTTCACTCAATACGTCATCTGGAGCACTCCAGATGACATTTTAAGTGATGAAAATACATTCTGCTGAGCAAAGGGTAAACAAAAGATTGCCTGTGGTTTTAGTAGTGCAGTTGTCCACAGAGGAGAGCATTGGTCTATGCCAGTGTTTCTCAACTCCAGTCCTCAAGGCGCCCCAACAGGTCATGTTTTCTGGCTTTCCATTATTTTGCACAGGTGATTTGATCAGTTTCACTGCCTTAGTAATTACCACAGCCATTTCATCTGAGGGAAATCCTGAAAACATGATGTGTTGGGGCGCCTTGAGGACTGGAGTTGAGAAATACTGGTCTAGGCAGCAGGCAGGGATGTGATCGGTAACAGCCAAAATATTGGTCCTGGTAGTAGGCAGGTACATGGTCGATAGTACAGGTAGCAGGCAGAGTTGTGGTCAGGGTCAGTTCATGTGGCAGGCAGAGGCATGATGGCAGTAAGTTGGCCATAAATATCAGGCTAAGGGGCTCTGTCAGGTAAGACCTGGGCACAAGGGTAGAGGCCTCTCCCATCCAAATGAAGCCCCTGGTCTCCAAAACCTGATTCAGGAATTACAAAACCCAGAGAATACAAAAAAAATTATTTTTTTCCATCCAGAAAAACAATTCTGGAGCCCCTCACATATGTAAGACCCCTATGTTATCATGAATCTCACTACTACAATAGCAGGGCAAAAGATCAGTCCAATTGGCAGGCAAAAAACATGGTCGATTAACAGGCTGAGGTCAGTTCACGTGGAAGGCAGAAACATGGTTGATAAACAATGCAGATGGCAGGCAGACGCATAGTCGATAAACAGGCCAGGATCAGTTCACATTGAAGGCTGAAATGTGGTGGATCAACAATGTAGACAGCAGGTAGAGGAATAGTCGTTAAACAGGCCAGGGCCAGTTAAGGTGGAAGGCAGTGGCATGGTTAGTTGAGGCAGCAGGCAAATTGTCAGCACAGATATTGAAAATGGGGGAAATGGCAGGCTGTTAAAAATATGGGCTAATATTTTAGTGATGTGCGAAAACGTCAGAAGCATTCTCTGATGCAAAGGGTTGGGTTGGGGGGGACACTGGGGATAATGATAACTGGCGTTTCTTCCAACTCCTCCGCTGCATACGCAACATTTTTTTGTGTCTTCGGCCTGCTTCTGATGGTGGAATGCTCCCAGGGAAATGACGCTCATATAGTCTGCTAACAGCATCAGAGCAAAGGTTTTTTTTTGGGGGGGGGTCTTTGCTGGTAGATGAGGGACGTGACGATTTCCTCTAGGAAGGCGGTGGGTCTTTTTGTGGATTTGGTGTAGGTGACATATGCATTATAAATGGCCAAATTAATAAGATAAATTGCAACTTTGTTATACTAGAAATGGGACCTCCTTGTTGCTAAATAGGGCCGTAGCATTTGATCATTTAAATCAACCCTCCCTTGTAAAGATCATCAGCATGGACGCATGCAGGCTTTTGAATGGGACCATGTCTTTTGGGAATCTCCACTGAGGTTTCATTGTGGATGGTGGACAGGACATAGACAATTCTCTTATCCTTCCACTTCACAGCCAACACTTCGTCATATCTCAGAGTTGATTCCCCCATTTGTAGCCTTGTGTACACTAAAGTTTGTGGGAAGTCCATCCTAATTTTTCTGGAGGTACCACAGGCCAAGGTTTTTTCCCGGTGTAGGTGGCAGAAAACGGCCAGACTGGTATAGAAGTTGGAAAAGTGGGTAAGTGGGTATGCCAGGTCCCAGACAATTTTTCCACTTATGCCGATGTAGGTTGGGCACTCATGGGTCTAGAGCTGGAAATCCTTTCCTTCGTATATGCTGAATGTATGCAAATATCCCATGGCTCTTTTACAAAGCTTGTAGATCTTTACTTCATATCTGGCCCTTTCGCTTGTAATGTGTTGTTTAATTCCCAGCTGGCCCGTGAAGTGTACAAGGGACTCATTAACACATATATTTTGGTCAGGGACATAAAGTTCAGCAAATTTTTGGGAAAAAAAGTTGATAAGTGGGTGAATTTTGTATAATTTGTCATAGTTGGGATCATCTCAGGGAGGGCACTGGGTATTATCACTGAAACAAAGGAAGTGCATAATAATCTCATAGCGGAATCTGGACATAAGAATAAATGGGCATGTGATGGATGGGGTGGGTGGCTTAGTAGGTATGTCCTTGATTTTTTTGTAAGATCCCATGTTAAGGGTGAGGCCCATAAACAACTTCAATGTCAGTCATTTCCACACATATGGACGGGCATAGCATGAACTGGGGTTGCTAGAAATATAGTGTTTGGCAAAAAGATTTATCTGGTCCACAATAAATAAAAAAATAATAAAAAATAATAATAAAAATCGGAATAGGACTGTGAGAGCTCCCTGCGGCTCCCATCAGTCATGCTGAGGATCTCAAACACCTCGTCACTGGCATCGGCATGTGCACAGGATGTGCCTGGCCACACCCTAATCACCCTACATAATGTTGATTCCTTCCTCTCCTGCCAGCGGCTGCTCCTGGCATACAGGGGGGTTATTTCAGGATGGAGAGCAGGGGAAGGGGCCGGTAAATACATCATTTACAGGCACCTTTCTTTCATGAATGAGCACAATGAGTGATCAGTAAACTGTGTTTACTATGCTTCAGTTTGTGAATGAACAGGAAGCTGCTCATCACAGCAGTTCCCATTCATTCATTGTCCAGTGCAGCTGAAACAAATGGGGAATTCCTGTCCTCAGTCCTTTCTCTGTTTCAAAAGTGAGACAGCAGGAGTCTATTTAGACCCCGGATATTTCATCAAAGCCTCCCTATGGAGTTCCTAAAAACATAGTAAAAAATTAATAAAGAATAATATTGTAAAAAATAATAAAAAAGTTAAATTGTAGAAAAAATAAATAATAAAAATATAAAACTACTGAGAACCACTGCTCTACCCTGCTTACACTACCCCACTGATTGCAACCATCCAATGTCCTACTGACACCAGCCTCTGCCCTACTGACACATTCACTGCTATACTGACACCATCCTCTGCTCTACTGACACCCTGACACCATTCATGTTTTAATACTCTTTAAAATGTTTGTTTACATTTATTTATAACAGTGTGTGTGTGTGTGTGTGTGTGTGTGTGTGTGTGTGTGTATATATATATATATATATATATATATATATATATATATATATATATATATATATATATATATACATATATATATATATATATATATATATACATATATATATATATATATATATATATATATATATATATATATATATATATATATATATATATATATATATATATATATATGTATAAATATACAGTATCTCACACAATTGAGTACACCCTCACATTTTTGTAAATATTTTATTATATCTTTTCATGTGACAACACGTAAGAGATGGCTTTGCTACAAAGTAAAGTAGTGAGTGTACAGCTTGTATAACAGTATAAATTTGCTAATGTCTAAACCACTGGCAACATTATTGAGTACACCCCTAAGTGAAAATGTCCAAATTGGGCTCAATTAGTCATTTTCACTCCATGGTGTCATGTGACTCATTAGTGTTACAAGGTCTCAGGTGTGAATGGGGAGCAGGTGTGTTAAATTTTGTGTTATTGGTCTCACTCGCTCATACTGGTCACTGGAAGTTCAACATGGCACCTCATGGCAAAGAATTCTCTGAGGATCTGAAAAAGAATTATTGCTCCACATAAAGATGGCCTAGGCAATAAGAAGATTATCAATCTATTAACCTTCTACGAGGAGGTGAGTTGCCATCTAGATAAAGGAAGGCCCGTAGACGTGGTGTATCTGGATTTTGCAAAAGCATTTGACACAGTTCCGCATAAACGTTTACTGTACAAAATAAGGTCCGTTGGCATGGACCATAGGGTGAGTACATGGATTGAAAACTGGCTACAAGAGCGAGTTCAGAGGGTGGTGATAAATGGGGAGTACTCAGAATGGTCAGGGGTGGGTAGTGGGGTTCCCTAGGGTGCTGTGCTGGGACCAATCCTATTTAATTTGTTCATAAACGATCTGGAGGATGGGATAAACAGTTCAATCTCTGTATTTGCAGACGATACTAGGCTTAGCAGGGCAATAACTTCTCCACAGGATGTGGAAACCTTGCAAAAAGACCTGAACAAAATAATGGGGTGGGCGACTACATGGCAAATGAGGTTCAATGTAGAAAAATGCAAAATAATGCATTTGGGTGGCAAAAATATGAATGCAATCTATACACTGGGGGGAGAACCTCTGGGGGAATCTAGGATGGAAAAGGACCTGGGGGTCCTAGTAGATGATAGGCTCAGCAATGGCATGCAATGCCAAGCTGTTGCTAACAAAGCAAACAGAATATTGGCATGCATTAAAAAGGGGATCAACTCCAGAGATAAAATGATAATTCTCCCACTCTACAAGGCTCTAGTCCGGCCGCACCTGGAGTATGCTCTCCAGTTCTGGGCACCAGTCCTCAGGAAGGATGTACTGGAAATGGAGCGAGTACAAAGAAGGGCAACAAAGCTAATAAAAGGTCTGGAGGATCTTAGTTATGAGGAAAGGTTGCGAGCACTGAACTTATTCTCTCTGGAGAAGAGACGCTTGAGAGGGGATATGATTTCAATATACAAATACCGTACTGGTGACACCACAATAGGGATAAAACTTTTTCGCAGAAGAGAGTTTAACAAGACTCGTGGCCACTCATTGAAATTAGAAGAAAAGAGGTTTAACCTTAAACTACGTAGAGGGTTCTTTACTGTAAGAGTGGCAAGGATGTGGAATTCCCTTCCACAGGCGGTGGTCTCAGCGGGGAGCATTGATAGCTTCAAGAAACTATTAGATAAGCATCTGAATGACCGCAACATACAGGTATATATAATGTGATACTGACACATAATCACACACATAGGTTGGACTTGATGGACTTGTGTCTTTTTTTAACCTCACCTACTATGTAACTATGTAAGATTGTCAAGACCCTGAAACTGAGCTGCAGTGTGGTGGCCAAGAATATACAGTTGTTTTAACAGGACAGGTTCCACTCAGAACAGGCCTCGCCATAGTCAACCAAAGAAGTTGAGTGCACATGCTCAGCGTCATATCCAGAGGTTGTCTTTGGGAAATAGACATGTGAGTACTGCCAGCATTGCTACAGAAGTTGAAGGAGTGGGGGGTCAGCCTGTCAGTGCTCAGACCATACACTGCACACTGCATCAAATTGGTCTGCACGGCTGTCATCCCAGAAGGAAGCCTCTTCTAAAGATGATGCAGAAGAAAGCCAACAAACAGTTTGCTGAAGACAAGCAGACTAAGGACATGGACTACTGGAATCATGTCCTGTGGTCTGATGACATGTCCTGTGGTCTGATGAGACCAAGATAAACTTATTTGGTTCAGATGGTGTCAAGCGTGTGTGGCGGCAACCAGGTGAGGAGTATAAACACAAGTGTGTCTTGCCTACAGTCAAGCATGGTGGTGGGAGTGTCATTAGCAAATGGCTGCAATATAACAAAGAGTGAAAAATTTAAGGGGGGTCTGAATACTTTCCGTCCCCACTATATCTATCTATCTATCTATCTATCTATCTATCTATCTATCTATATATATATATATATATATATATATATATATATATATATATATATATATATATATATAGTATCTCACAAAAGTGAGTACACACCTCACATTTTTGTAAATATTTTATTATATCTTTTCATGTGACAACACTGAAGAAATGAAACCTTGCTACAATGTAAAGTAGTGAGTGTACAGCTTGTATAACATTGTACATTTTCTGTCCCCTCAAAATAAATCAACATACAGCCATTAATGTCTAAACCACTGGCAACAAAAGTGAGTACACCCCTGTCCACAGCTCACCTCCCCATCCCCAGGTCACCTTCTCTTCTCTCGTCCACAGCTCACCCCCCATGCACATGTTACCTTCCCCCCACACTGTCAGGGCTTGGCTCAGCCCTTCCTTCTCTGAGCTGGCCGCTCAGCTGTCAGCTAATTGCCAGCTCCCATCTCTCTCCACAGTTACCCGGCTGTTGTTGATTCCGCTAGTCAGTCCTGCCTACTTAAATTCGTCCAGCTCACTTGATCTCTGCCTTCGCCTTTGTCAACATCACAGAGACTTTCTCCTGCGTTCCTGTTGAAGACTTGCTCGGCTGACGTTCCTCCTGATCCTGCTTGCTGTTCTACTACGTTTATCTCTGGCTCTCTGACATTTACTTGGCTGACTACCCGATCTGGTTACTGAACTCTGGCTTGTTTTGACTACGCTTACTCAGTTTATCCTATTATTATTAAACAAGTGTGATTTAATTATACTTCTGTCTCGGTCTGATTCATGATTCCTGATACACACACAGGTTACCTTCTTTCTCTCGTACACAGTTAACCCCCTCCCCCCACAGCTCACCCCCCCTCTCCACAGCTCACCCCCCCACCCACAAGGTTACCTTCTCTTTTCTCATTCACAGTTCACCTCCTCCCCCTCACAGCTCACCCCCCCACACACAGGTTACCTTCCCTTCTCTCGTCTACAGTTCACCCCCTCTCCACAGCTCACCTTCTTCGCCCCCACATTCCACAATTCACCTTAGCATGCACAGCCCCCTCCCCCCCATCCACAACTCCCCTTTTAACCTCTGTTAACATATCACCCCCATCCACAGCTTATCTTTTCCCCCTCCACATTTCACTTTTGCAACCCTATCTACAGCTCACCCCAGTCGACAGCTCTAAACCTCTACAACTCCCCATCTTCCACCCCTGCACCCTAAGCCACCCCCCCAAGTTCTATTAACCCTGTACAAATCCCCCTGCCCACGGCTCTTACTTTGCATGAGACATGTGCATTCGTTATCGTCTGAATGCATTTTCGTCCGAATTTTGGGGATTTTCATGTTCATTTTAACAAAACGATAACGAACGTGCAGAATCCGAAATCTGAAAGATCCGAAATAAAAAAATGCTTTATTTTCGTATCCATTATATTTTCTATCCTATTTTCATATTGTTGTGACTACAGTTCGATATAGATAGATAGAAGATTCGATATGACGGTAACAATAGCGATCTTTTTCTATTGAACCTGCGGTCAAATGTTCCTAACCTAACTCTATTAGTCCAAGATTATTCGACATAGAGAGAAAAGATTTGACATTATAGAGACAATAGTAAAAGAGCTGTTTGTGTTCACTGCTGGAATGGGTGGGGGTGGTAAAATGATGAGCATCGTTATATGCTTGAATTTCAATACAACGCAATTCCATTGGCTGTTGTTAATGTAGAAAAATGTAAAATAATGCATTTGGGTGGCAAAAATATGAATGCAATCTATACACGGGTGGAGAACCTCTGGGGCAATCTAGGATGGAAAAGGACCTGGGGGTCCTAGTAGATGATAGGCTCAGCAATGGCATGCAATGCCAAGCTGCTACTAACAAAGCAAACAGAAATTTGGCATTAGGGATGAGCCGAACACCCTCCTGTTCAGTTCGCAGCAGAACATGCGAACAGGCAAAAAATTTGGCAGAACACACGAACACCGTTAAAGTCTATGGGACACGAACATGTAAAATCAAAAGTGCTAATTTGAAAGACTTATATGCAAGTTATTTTCATAAAAAGTGTTTGGGGACCTGGGTCCTGCCCCAGGGGATATGTATCAATGCAAATTTTTTTTCTTTAAATCGACGTGTTTTCGGGAGCAGTGATTTTTTTTAATGCTTAAAGTGAAACAATAAAAATGAAATATTCCTTTAAATATCGTGCCTGGGGGGTGTCTATAGTATGCCTGTAAGGTGGCGCATTTTCCCGTGTTTAGAACAGTACCACAGCAAAATTACATTCCTAAAGGAAAAATTGTCATTTAAAACTGATCGCAGCTGTAATGAATTGTCGGGTCTCGGCAATATAGATACAGATAATTAAAAAAAAGAGCATGGGATCCCCCCATGCATTACCAGGCCCTTTGGGTCTGGTATGAATATTAAGGAAAACCGTGAATCAAAATTAAAAAAAAAATTGCATGTGGGTCCCCCCAAAATCCATACCAGACCCTTATCCGAGCAAGCAACCTGGCAGGCTGCAGAAAAAGAGGGGGGCGAGAGAACCCTCCTGAACCATACCAGGCCACATGCTGTCAACATGGGAAGGGTGCTTTCGGGTAGCCCCCCAAAGCATCTTGTCCCCATGTTGATGGGGTCAAGGGCCTCATCCCCATAACCCTTGAAAAGACAAGAAAATTCGATGCCTCTGGGTGCAGACTGTAACACAATTTTAATAAAACAAGAGCTGTAGTAAAACTCTAATTTTAGCAGTAAAAATAGACATGGTATGGTCCCAGACAAACATGGAAGCATCAGTACTGTCAGTCCCTGGGAAGCCCGAGGATGTGCTGTCCCAGCGCTCATCTCCAAAGCTGCTTGGTGGTATTGGGCCGGCAGCGGTAAATGGGCATTAAAACGAGGCTTGGGATGCATACTGGAATCAGGTGAAGGGTGATGACGTCACTGGAAGTGCGACGCGTTTCTCGAGCTGGCAGGCCGTGAATGGCGTGAAGGCCACGCTCCTTTCTCAAGCTGATTCGTAGAGACCAGTGACAGGGAATATATAGGGAAGGGGAGGGGGAGTTGCCAGGGTGCTGAGTAAGTCCTGTGTGATCGTACATCACAGTGAGGGGATACCGCAGCACACAAGGGAACATGATATAAAAGGGCATCATAAAACATCATATAACATCATTGGAAGGCAGAAAGAAAACATCAATTACAGATTAAAATCAGCATGATAAAACAAACAAATATATATGAAAATGGTATACAAATATGGTATGGTAAGAAGGCAAAGGATAACGATAGAATTAAAAATAAAAACATAAAAATGAAAATAAAAATAAGAATAGAAAAAAAATACAAATGGTAATGAAAATAAAATTAAAAATAAATATAAAAATAGAAATAAAAAATAGAAAATGAAAATGAAAATGAAAAATAAAAATAGAAATAAAAATAAAAATAAAAGCCAATTGAGGTTTTGGGTGTGGTGGGTGTATGAGTAAATGGTATACCCTATGTATGTAAATATACTATGACACGGGGATGGTAGCAAAGGGGCAATGATGTTGAATGAATGACGGGATAAACAGAAGAAATTAAGTGAATGAATGGGAATAAAATGTATGGGATGAAATTAAATGGTAGGAGGACCGAATCGGGGAAAAGGGGGGGAGGGATGAAGAAGGGAAAAATGTGTGAATATAGGACAGCGTTTTGGAGAGCATAGGAGGTACGTTGAGGGTGGCACGGACCCACAAAGCGTCCCCAGGCATTTTGCTGTGGCCCATCAAGGCTCCACCACTGGGCTGAGAGACTGGGTCATAGAACAGATCTCTCCCGATAGCTGAGCGTTTTAAAAAACTATGTGCGAGAGAGACCTACTGGATCTACCGCCTTGATGTCCTTTCACCAGGAGGAATCAATGAGTGTATTGAGGCTCTCTCGCCCCCCCCTCTTTTCCTGCGGCCTGCCAGGTTGTGTGCTCGGATAAGGGTCTGGTATAGATTTGAGGGGACCCCAACGCCATTTTTTTAACCCTTTGGCGCAGGGTTCCCCTTAAAATTCATACCAGACCCTTGGTCTGGTATGGATTTTGTGGGGGGGGCCTATGCCATTTTTTTAAGATTTGGCGCAGGGTTCCCCTTAATTTCCATATCAGACCCCAAGGGCCTAGTATGGATTTTAGGCGGACCCCCACGCAATTTTTTTTTTTTAATTTTAATTCAGGGTTCCCCTTAATATTCATACCAGACCCAAAGGGCCTGGTAATGGACAGGGGGGATCCCATGGTATTTTTTTCAAATATCTGTATCTATATTGCCGAGAACCAACAATTCATTACAGCCGCGGTCAGTTTTAAATGACAATTTTTCCTTTAGAAATGTCATTTTGCTGTGGTACTTTTCTAAACATGGGAAAAATGTGCCACTTTACAGGCATACTATAGACACCCCCCAGGCACGGTATTTAAAGGAATATTTCATTTTTATTGTTTCACTTTAAGCATTAAAAAAATCACTGCTCCCGAAAAAATGTCTGATTTTAAAAAAATGTTTGCATTGATACATGTCCCCTGGGGCAGGACCCAGGTCCCCAAACACTTTTTATGACAACAACTTGCATATAAGCCTTTAAAATTAGCACTTTTGATTTTTCATGCTAGTGTCCCATAGCTGTCCCATAGCTGTCCCGGCAGCTTTAGAATTTTCTTGCGAACACCGTATATTCTTTGCTGTTCGGCGAACAGGCGAACACCCGATATTCGAGTCGAACTTCGGGCTCATCCCTAATTGTCACGCATTAAAAAGGGGATCAATTCCAGAGATAAAACGATAATTCTGCTTTTCTCTACAAGACTCTGGTCCGGCCTCACCTGGAGTATGCTGTCCAGTTCTGGGCACCAGTCCTCAGGCAGGATGTACTGGAAATGGAACAAATACAAAAAAGGGCAACAAAGCTAATAAAGGGTCTGGAGGATATTAGTTACTGTTTGAGGAAAGGTTGTGAACACTGAACTCATAGTCTCTGGAGAAGAGACGCTTGAGAGGGAATATGATTTCAATTTACAAATACCGTACTGGTGACCGCACAATAGGGATAAAAAATTTTCATGCAAGGGAGTTTAACAAGACACGTGACCACTCACTAAAATTAGAAGAAAAGAGGTTTAACTATAAACAACATAGAGATTTCTTTACTGTAAGAGCAGAAAGGATGTGGAATTCCCTTCTACCGACAGCGGGAGGCATCGATGGTTTCAAAGAACTATTAGATAAGCACCTGAATGACCACAACATACAGGGATATATAATGTAATACTGACACACAATCACACACATAGGTTGGACTTGATGGACTTAACCTACCTATGATCAAAAATATGTATAATACCGTTCGACGAGGTAGCTAAAAACATACGATCGCCGCAAAAGGACAAATGTTCCGGCCATAGGCTATAGAACATTTCTAATGTTGTTTGACTAGTAATAATAATTAATAATTATAATTATTACTAGTCAAACAACATTAGAATTCTACTTTATCTTGTAGGAGGAGCATTCGACCGGAAATGTACGATCGCGGCACCATGCAGTTTAACTGCTTCGTTGATTCTTCTTAGAACATCCGACAGACACCATAAGCCTTTAATTGACAGATTTGACCTTAATTAATTCAGATTTTCGTACAAATATATTTTTTAACGAAACAAAATAAATAAAAACGAATTTCGAGAGCAACTAAATAAATGTATTTTTTTGACTAAACCAAAATTCCAAAATAAAATATTTCAGTGTGCACGTCTACTTTGAATCTATAGGGTGTCTATGGTGTCAACTTTTTTGGAAATGGCTGGCTCTTATGACACTGAGACAGGTAGACTGCTGATGGTGGCTGTGTGACTGGTACTCTGCTGATGGGCGGCTGTAGAACAGGTATACTGTGGATGGCGGCACTGATAGGTGATATGTGACAGGTACTGAATGGTGACAGGTACACTGCCACTGGTCACTAATGGGCGACATGTACATTGCTGACAGGTGACAGTAACACTGCTGATAGGTGTCAAGTGCTCTTATGGGCACCGATGGGTGACAGATGCACTGGTGGGCAACAGTAACACTGCTGATGGGCGATGTGACAGGTTCTCTTTATTTGGGAGTTGTGTGCAGTACACTAACAGACACAGATAAGTAACTTATTGTTCCCTGGCTCTGCTCTCCTCACACTGAAACTGTCTGTGAGGAGAAGAAGCTGGTAACAACCGGTTACAGGCCTTTGTTTGTTTGATTGTGATTGGCTGTGATTGGACACAGCCAATCACGTTGTCAAAAGCCACTGTCATTGGCTCTTTACCATGATTGGCAATGCACCGTGTATGAGTGAAATGCGGTACCACAGATCACCGTGCATGTGCAGCAAGAGTGGATGACATCTTATGACATCATCCCAGAACAAGAGCGGTCCCACCCATCCATCATTTTACTATACGGCGGGGAGCCATTTTAACAGCAATCAACTGAAATGTTGTGATGCTAAACCAAACTAAAACTGATTCAAACAGGTTTAGGAGTATTGGCATTAACTAACCAAAAAATAAAGGTTCTCGTGTGCACACTACACATACAGCCCCAGTGAGTGTGTGCATTCCTAACAAAGCAGGAGCCCTAGAGCTGGCTATAAAGTACCTGGCACTTAACTGTCAGTATTAGTCGGCTTTTGTTAGTGTCCTTCTGTAAGGTGGTGCATTTGGAGCTGTTCCTTTAAGAGTGTGTAATGGATGGCTAATGGGATGCTAAGTGAAGAATAGTCTCTATTGCATTAGCTGTGTCAGTGTTGAGATAGGCACAGATGAATCAGCCCATCCCTCCTGGTACACAGGAATCTGGTAGAGATCACTTAATGGTCTGCTGTCCTTGGGTCCTCCTGAACAAGTCCCCACAAGGCTCTAACTCTCTGCTCTGGTCCTCACAGGCTTTGTCTTCTCTGACTTAGGCACACATGGAAATGGGCCCCGTAGCTATGGTCCAAAGGCACAGCAAGCAATCCCTCTGCAACTCAGTTCTCAGGCTCTTATGGACACAGCAAGGGTAACCGATCTCTGTGCAGGCTAAGCAAAAGGCAACAGGTCAGCATTCTCTGGTCCCCATACCATTCTGAGAGGGCACCCTGGTCTCTGCACAGCCTCAGCCAAGCCCCCCATGTCTGTCTGTAAAACACAAGTCTCTCCAGAATTGCAGGGACAAGTTCTGTCTCTGCCCCTTTGTTGCGCAGGGAACACTGGGAATTAAAATCTTCAGCTTCATTAGCTTCCATTGACTTGTATTGTGCAGCACCCTTTTAAGAACAGAGACATGAGAGGTGGAAGGAACACAGCCTTCTCTGCTCACACGTCAGGGAGAGGGATGAGAGATGGCTGCTACATAGCACACAGAGGTCCTGGCTCTAAGAGATAGCTGCACACAGCTGGTAGAGCACCCAGCTAGCTACAGTACACATTCAAAGCTATAAAGCAGCTGTTTTTATCACCCAGGTATAATTTTAAGCAATTATAAATGAATGTCCGGTAATCAATCTCTTTTCCACTGAGATGTCAAGTGGTCTGTTTTCCAGTCATCAAATTCATTCTAATCTTCATTTTCTTATCTCTTTGGCATTAAATGATTCAGAATCCCTGATGGTTCCTGTAGTCAAAATATGTCTTTATAAAGTTCTCCATCATCATAAATTAATTAAATCTCTATATGACACATTCAGTAGGATGAACAAACGGGATTGATTTTCAGGTTTAAAAATGCAAAGGCAAGCACTTACATCTGAACCACTAAGTGCCCATTGTGTCTTTAATCCAGGGAGAGAGGTCACATCCTGTTAATGTGCTTCCACCATTAAATATTTTTAAGTGTCACTTAGAGCTTTCATTATGGGTTACTTTTCATTGTACATGGAAGGGCAGCCAAGAACTATACTTCTATTTCTGGAGAAAAGGAGTTTGAGCTAGCATATTTTAGTCAGGTTAATTGGGATGTATGGTGTTAGCAAGGAACTGTATTTAAGTGATACCTGCACATAATTTGATCTTGAGTATCACACAGAAGAATAAACTATCTTGTGGTACCTCTTTAAGGTTGAACTTAAAGGCCATTTCTCTTTGTTAGCCTATGTGAAGAATGGACACTGCTCAATATAGAACACTCTTATATTTATTTAACTCCACTCAACTCTATTCTATCCCTGCATAGTGTTATTCCTCTGGTCATTAGAATTCTTTTTCCTCAAATGGTATGAAGGAAAAGGTTACCAATAGTAGCCAATCCCACCTCCCTTTCATACAGCACTGGAAGAAAGGGAGAGGAGTCTTACTGACTGCTTGTGGCTCCAAGAACAGTTCTTCTTTCAGACACTTTGATAAATGAAACCTTAAATGAGCAACAGTATTTATCACTAGCATAGCATAGAATAAATTAAGTATATTTTACCTGTGTATACCCACTTGCATAGCAAAACATCAAGGGGCTGATTAATTTAAACCCAGAAAAGAAAACTAGCGCACAATTGTAACTGTTATCATTAGCAGTCAATTGGAAATGTAATTTAATGTATTGAGACATTATGAATAGTGGTTACAGACATCAACTTCAATTTTGTTCCTGGTTTTGTTTTGTTCAATTTTATGCTTGGGCCACTGGAGGTACAGTATATGATCACTTATGAACAGAACTTTTACTGCATACAGTATGCTGCTGTACTGGTTTCTTACAGACTTAAACTAAGATAACCATAGTCAAGTTTAGCTATAGGAAACTTTGCAGTTACTCAGGGTGTCATCCTGTGAATTTATTCTAATATATACTGTTTATATATTATCTCTTTGATGGGGGTCTGGTATGGATTGTAAAGGGGATGCCTTGCAAATAAACAAAGCAAAAACACTGTGATGTTGTCTCAAAATCTATACAAAGAAAAAAAATATCCATACCAGTCCTGTATTTGAGCATACATCCTGGCTGCCCAGAAAAGGGAACACCAAACCATACCAGGCCACACTGAAGAGCATGGCAAGGGTGTTTTCCCCACAGCCCTGGTGCAGTGGATGTGGGAGTCTGCAGGGGGACTTATCGGAATCTGAAAGTCCACTTCAAAAGAGAAAAAAATGTCCCTCAATGTCAAGGTAAATTTATCATTAATCACATTATCTAATGTTATGCTGCAGATCCACATCAATCACAAAAAAAGGACATTCACAGGCCTGCCAAAAAAATAAAGAACTTTGTCACAGTGTTGTATACGTAATTACTTTTGTATCTTCTTTGTGATAGAGTAACTAAAGGTACTACAGTATGTACCCCTTACTCATTTAAGTAGGGGGAGGCTGGATATCTGGGGGCCTCCCTATTTTAAAGAGGGTTTCCAGACTCCAATAATAGCCCTGTCCTCGGGAAACCCCCACATTCCCTGGCTCAGGGATGTGGGGAAGAGGCCCCTGTCCCTGTGATTTTAGGGACTAGGTACCTCTACCTTGACTGGTCCCCTTCCAATGTTTAGGGCATGTGGACTAGTAGGGTTTGGGGGGGGGGGGGTCTGCATGCTAACGCTAATTTCTTTCTTGTCCAGCCAGGCTGGATGTTAGGATAAGGGTATGGTATGAATTTTGGGGGAGATACCCACACAATTTTCTTGCACAGCACCAAAAACTGGTGCCATAGCAACCAAATACATCATCGGTTGCTAGGTCATAGACGGCTGGAGTGTCCTTAATTGCTAGGACTTAAATCTCATCCCTACATCCTAAACCCCTTTTCTCACATTATTCTTTCTGCTTTTAGAGACCTCCTTTAAAAATGTTACTTCCTTGGCTGTTTCTGTCTTCGGGACTTAGTGATATTGACCAAGAACTAGCATTTAGATAAGTCAAAGTGAAGTCAAGACTCCAAACAAATCTGAAAAATGTATACAGTTCAGAAAGTAGGGAAGCAATTTGATTGGCATGATAACTTGGAACCTACAAGAGGAGTTGTAGTCTCCATAATTATTCAGTATAAGTTTCCTGATGCGATTTATGCTCTTTTTAATGTCTGAGAATATATGGGACATACATGGTGGGAGAGAGGCCTTTCACCTCTGATTTAGAAATAAATGCTAAGGATTATGTATGGAAATTGTTATATGACCTACCTATAATCTGCACATCGGGAGGTGAATTTTTGGCCCTACAAGCTGAGGGTCACACTGGTGTTTTGTGGACACATTGTGGAGACTGCATCAGAAATCCAATCATGTCACATGGATTAGTTTCATTAAATTGATTTTAATCTGAGCACTCTTTATTTCCTACCCAATTATTGCACGCAATGTTTAAAAAAAATTAAAAATTCGCCCACAGTTATAAAATAAAAAATTTGTTTTTCTTAAGCTTTTGAATTCATGCCTGCAGAGCATTTCAACCATGATTAGTGTTTTGAGAGTGCAAGGCACAGGCTTCTGCATTGTTTTCCCTTAGCACCAGGACAGTAAGGAAGCACAGACTTTCTGTTATGGGACTGGAGGAAGTAAACTCTGGACTACAAGTCCAGTGATGTCTTTGCCCTGTTGCCAATGTAATCTGGGAGTACTAGTCTTTCTGTTCACAGGTCCCTATAAATGGATGAGGGCACACCCTTGCTCAGCTAGTATGAAAGGACACTATAATAAGATGATCTAATACTTTGGAGAGACCATACAAGTCTTGATCCTAGCCTAATAAAAGTATAATCTGTCATAGCTAATTAAGGATTGGGCCATGGATGGCTTTCCTAGGGAACCACAAAACGTGCACCTAAGCATCAATAGTATATATATATATATATATATATATATATATATATATATATATACACACACACACAACACACACGCACACATACATACACATTTTTCAATTCTGAAATTGGTAATAATGCTTCTCTTTTTTTTAGAGATCATGTAGAGCAGGAAGTCCAGCTTCCAAGAATGTATTGGATCTCTTCCTCCCGAATGACCTCTGGTACACACTTTAATTACCCTTTGTGATATCAGAAACACAATAAGAAGTAGTATAGGTATTAGGTGCTATTCTAATAAATACATATGGAACTAAATGATTGTCATGAACCTTGTGGCTTTCTTCCAGATGACAACAGTAAAAGTGAAACTGATTTACTGGAGGAAAAGTTCAACTCTTAGGACGGCTTGCGAGGTAACCACCTTCCAGGTTCTTCCTACAACTCCCTTCTCTTTCCCTCTATTCTTTTGAAGTGCACTGCAAAATTGACACAATTCATTATGAGATATCCAGCATCCAGCTTCCTCCCCCAGGGCCCAACACCACACTCAATACTTTCCTCCTTCAACCCTGTTACTACGGAGGAAGTTGCCAAACTTTTTTCCACGGTCCACCTCACTGCCTGTCCCCTGGACCCTGTCATTCCTGCTCTATCCTAAACTGTCTAACCCACATCTTCAACCTCTCCCTCTTTCCCGCATATTTCCCTCCCCTCTCAAACATGCAGTGATTACCCCCATATTTAAAAAAAACCACTGGACCCCACCTGTTTGAATAACTTAAGCTCCATCTCCTTGCTCACATTTGCATCCAAGATTCTTGAACGCCTTGTCCACAACCGTATGAGTTGCTACCTAACTGACAGCAACCTTCTCAATCCTCTACAGTCTGGCTTTTGCCCACAACATTCCACTGAAACTTCCCTACTAAAACTGACCAATAACCTACTAACTACCAATACCAATGGCCAGTACTTATTACTCATACTCTTGAACCTTTCTGCTGCCTTTGACACAGTTGACCTCCCACTCCTCCTAAATAAACTCCAGTCCCTATGCCTCTGCGACTCTTCTCTTTCTTGGTTCTCCTTCTACCTATCTCAGTGCACTTTCAGCACCACATACGACACCATCTCCCCTGCTCCTCTTCCTCTTTCTGTTGAGGTACCCCAAGGGCCCCTCCTATTCTCTCTCTATACCTTTTCCCTGGGCCAATTGATAACCTCTCATGGCTTCCAATGCCACCTTTATGCTGAACACACCCAGATCTATCTCTCGACTCCTCAACACACCCCCTCAATCTCCCCACGTATCACAAACTTACTGAGCAACATATTAGTATGGATGTCACACCACTTCCTCAAACTCTATCTTTCCAAAACTGAGCTTGTAATGTTTTCTCCTGCCCGCTCTTCTCCCCATGACTTCATTATTAAGATCAATGGCACAACCATTGGTCCCTCCAAACATGCCAAAGTGCTGGTTGCAATCCTAGACTCTGACCTTTCCTTCAGCCCCACATCCAATCCCTGGCTAAATCTTGCTGCCTTAACCTCAGTAACATTTCCAGAATTTTCCCCTTCATGACTAATGACACCACAAAACAACTTATTCACTCCTTGATTATTTCTCACCTTGACTACTGAAACTTCCTCCTCACTGACCTATCTTTATACAGGCCACCCCCCCTTCAGTCTATAATAAAAGCTGCTGCTAGACTAATACACCTTACTAACTGATCCATGACTGCTGCCCATCTCTGCTAATTTCTTCATGGCTTCCCTTACCCCATTGTATAAAATTCAAAATATTAACTACAACATACAAGGACATCCACAGCAATGCCCCCAGTTACATCACCGACCTCATCTGTAGATATTGCCCAAATAATCTTCTCCGCTCCTATCAAGACATCCTGCTCCCTTGTTACCTCCTCCCATGATTGACTCCAGGACTTCTCCAGAGCCTCTCCTATCCTCTGGAACTCCCTGCCCCAGTATGTCCAGTCAGCTCCTACCCTGTCTGCCTTTAGGTGATCCTTAAAAGCTCATTTATTCAGGGAAGCCTACCCCACCGCCACCTAAGAACTATACACCTCCATCAGATCATCCCCTGCAGCTATTACCTTTTATACCAATCCCCTTCCCTTTAGATTGTAAGCTAATTGAGCAGGGCCCATTTATTCCTTATATATTGAACTGTATTGTAGATGTACTGTCCCCCTTTATATTGTAAAGCGCTGCGTAAACTGTTGGTAATATATAAATCCTGTATAATAATCATAATAACAATAACAATAATTTGCTGGTGGAAATACGTCGGAAGTTAACTTGTTTGATGCCTTTCCTCTCTCTAAAGCCAGTCAGATACATGAAGGCAGACAAAGCAGTGCTTTATGCCAGATAGTCTGCAGTCTGCATTGAGGAAGATGGTTGATGCTCTATGGTATTAGTGTCATGGACAAAGGACAGTTTTTAAAGAGAAAATGGTGGTTTACCCAGTGAGTTCCACTTATTCAGTGAAAAAAAAGAAAAAGAGAGCTTGGCGTGACACTTCTTGAAACACAGACAGATATTTAATGGGGCATTGTGACAGCAGGCAGGTAAAATTGCCTGATTGCATCCAGGATGGCAAATACGTGTGTCCCAGATTCAAGCTCTATCCTGATTTGTACCACTAGGGGGAAGTGCTGAGAGTCCTGCAGGGGTAGAGGTAATGAGCCCAGCTGAATTAAGTTGGCTCATTAAGACCTCTACAAAAACTCCCAGCATGCAAAGGGAGTTGCTCCATCCTGGAACCAGTTTTGTGCCTGTTTAGACTGGGGAGCGTGATCCCTGTCTGTGCGGTGAGACAACGCCTGTGTGGCAAACCAATTTTACAGGGAGATATGTGCTGGGGACAGCACAAGGCTGCACCTAGCTGATAGCCAGGGAACCTGTGTGTAGTGGCCAAGTTGGCAAGGATTTATTTTTTTATGTTTCTTTTTGTTTTGCTGTTTTTGTACCATTGTAAATAGTGTAAATAAACTGCACCTTTGTTTTTTCACCTTCACTGTTGTTTGCTGTGCCAAATTTATGTGTAGTGAACCTATCCAGGGGATCACATACACCCGCTGCCAAGCTAACCCCCTCACAGGCATATATAAAGCAGATTTAACAACAGCCAAAAAAACAATAAAAAACAGAGTATTTCCCTGAGGAAGACACGCGACCCTGTGTCAGCAGCATAGGGGAGGGGAAAAGGACGGTGACGAGACCCGGAACTAGTGTGGAGCCGGCTGCCAGAGGGTTATCTATGAGGCTCATAGTGGGGGCAGACCTCTACAATGCATGTTTATGCTTTCTATGACTGTTATAGTTTGGTGCGCTGGAAGCACCAGAGAAATGTGAGTACCCCGTGCATTTTTTTTACCTATTAAAACTGTTTTTAAAAAATATATAAGCACTAACAGCATTTTTCTTTATATGTATATTTTGGATGGCACTGGCTTTTTTTGAGAGAAGTTAGGGGAGAGGAGGCTTACTTGGCTGTAGTGGTCACATTATACCAGGTGAGATATTTCCTAGAGGGGTGGGGAGCACGTTTATGGTGACACCTTGTTTTGGTTATTTGAGCACCATTAAGGAGTGGAAGGAGGAAAAACACTATTTTGTGGACTATAGTCATTTTGAGAAGGCTCAATTTTGGACTGCACTGTATTGATTGAATATATATATATATTTTTTTTACATATCTAATTCTTATACCAAAATGTTTTGTATTATTAATAGTTTTTTTTAGCAATGTATTAAACACTATAGCACTGCACACTTTGTAGACAATGTAGCCACATTTACACATTTATAGAATTGTGAAGAGTGCCAGCAGCTTTTTTGAATTTTATTCTTTTCAAATTTTTTTTATTTAATATTTTTCACACATTAATAGCTTGCAGGACTATTTATTATTTAAATACTGCTCCAAAATGCCACATTTTGCATAGTTCAGGTGCAGGCATAGCTCCTGAATCTGTCTCTCTGTCTCTGCTCACAGTCTACCAAACAACACTGAGCCCCACAACAGGTGCATTTAAAAAAATATTTATTCTATGTATTTATTATTCATTGATTAAGCTCTTGTTGGGCGAAATGCATGTGGCTCCCAAGTAGGTTGATCATTGGGCTTTTCCTCAAGGAGATATATACTGAACCAGGGGCATGACATTTACTCCATATTATTTGGCAGTGACAAATTTAAATGCACTCCTATAACAAATCAGTCTGGGTATCATTTTACAAAATATATTCAACAGTTTTTTGGTTTAATTGCAGCTAAACCTGGGCAGCAAACTGTCAAACTTTTGTAAAGGTTTTGTGACAGATTTGCCACAGTAGGTAAGACAGATTGTCAATAAAAACATGGCATGTAGGTAAGGTATTCTTGCTGGACAGTTTTGCATATACTGTACATAATGTATGAATGTTCGTTGCATACTTTTGGGTTCTTGTGGACAATAAAGCAACACACAGCAGCTGAGTTCTTTTCTAGAATTATCCTTCTCCTTCCCTGTGTTTTTAAATTCTTCTCTGTCTCTAGTCACTTGTGCATCTCATTACCCAAATCATGTCTAGTCTGTAGCCTGTAGGCTTACGTTTTCTGTTAGGTTTTCCAGTACAATAAACAGATACAGAAAAAAACTACAGCTATCAAAAAGAGTTGATGGTTTTAGTATTTTAGTGAGAGGAACAAAACCTAATTTTTAGACAGTATGTTGTTTTGCAGCTTGGAAATTTAGTTCCATGCTCCTTTCTATCCCTGAAACACACTGAATATGGTATCTGCATTAAGATTCTGTGTCTTTATGCAGGAGTATGCTAAACCACATTCCCTACACTAACAACTGTTACTTGGGGGCCTATCAGCCACTGAAAATATGCACACATGGAGGAAGAAGGTTTAAAATTTTTTTTGCGTGGAGCACCAAAGTTTGTCAACCTTGATCCTCAGCAAATGCTGAAAATTCTGACAGAGGCAAATGGATTCACTTATTAATGAACCGTATTTTGAACTAAAGATGTGACAGGGCTGGGAAGAGCACACATGGGAAGCTAGGAGAATAACTTTTGCTTACATCTTTTGACAGGGGTGAACTGACAACTCATGGGGCCCCCGGGCAATAGGAGAAGATTATGGGGCCCCCGGGCAATAGGAGAAGATTATGGGGCCCCCGGACAATAGGAGATTATGGGGTCCCCAGGCAAGAGGAGATTATGGGGTCCCCAGGCAAGAGGAGATTATGGGGCCCCCAGGCAATAGGAGATTATGGGGCCCCCAGGCAATAGGAGATTATGGGGCCCCCGGGCAATAGGAGAATATTATGGGGCCTCCGAGCAATAGGAGATTATGGAACCCCCAGGCAATAGGAGATTATGGGGCCCCCAGTATACACACACATATACAGTATGGACACACACACTATATACACACACAGTATGCACACACAGTATACACACACACACACAATACACATACACACACTGAAAAGGTACTGGAGTGGCGGGGCAGCTATAATCTTGGGATTTTAAAAAAAAAAACACAGATTTTTACATACTGTCCCTGGTTTTATTGAGGCTGGCAACCCTGATGGGGCCCCTTAGGGCATGGGTCCCTCGGGCAGTGCCCGAGTGCACGAATGGTCAGTCTGCCCCTGTCTTTTGATGTTTTCAGCAAACGTATTCAAGATCATTTTGAAGAAGAAGACTTGCATTTTAAAGCGAAAACCATTTTCTGAAATTGTTAATTTCCATAAAATGATTAAAGATTGTAATACTGTTTGTTTCACACAGCATCAAGTGACAAACTGCATGAAAAGTGCTAAAACTGTGTCTATTTAATGACGAGCTGAAAGGCTGGCTCCATTTTAGCTAATTGTCATGGTTATATTTGTGTTGTGTGATAAAAACGCCTTCAGACAAATAAGTCACTCAGTAGGATGCCCCATAGAGGTATGATATTCCAAAACTATTCATAGTTTCTGTTGCCATTGTGTTGAATACTTGAAATCCACATCAAGAACAATAGTCCTATAAGAAAATATAGCTGAAACCTGCAACTAAAAATAAGCACAGACTGCAAGTTTCTTGTGAAAAGAAAGCCCTAAAAGGTCATCTCTGTCAAGATTTCATTGACAGAGCTTCCCGTGGATAATATATTGTATGTATACTAATTTTGGAACATGTTACATTTTGTTTAACAGAAAAGAAAGCACCTCTATCGGGTCCCACATGCAATATATTCTATACACAATTTAAGGAGCCTAACCTCAGCTTTTGCTATCACTATATATATATCTTGGCTCAAACAAACTATTCCTCTACAAATGCTGCGGCAGCTGTCAGTGCTGTATGAACTTGTATAAACTGTATGTAGCATCTGTTACATATAATAAATAATACTGTGTTCTGGCAGTAGTACGGAGACTTCCTGTTTGTTGCTGAAACAAAATTCAGGTGGACTGAGTGCTGCTCAGCCTTTCAAAGGAAGCCTTGCTTTTGTATCAATGAATACCAGGCTCCCCCTAAATGACTGAGATGGATAGGTGGGTAGATGATGTCACGACAGCTCTGCAGCAATTAGTAAACAAAATTGTTTGTTTGGGCCAGTGTCAGAGAACAATCCGCAAAAGAACTGGCATATTTGGCAATGACCGGCAGAATCGCGCATTGGCGAACGGAAATTCGCTAATGCGCATGCACACACGGTGAAGAAGATATCTGCGCCACAGCACATGCACTGCGTGACAGATTCTGGCACACAGTAGTCTATTTAAAGCCAGCAGCAACAATCACTAATTGCTGGATGATCATCAGCCTCCCCTGTGTTCCTGTGCCTTGTGTATCCTGATCTTGGACCTCCTGTTACTGGCCCAGCTTGCCTTTTGATCTGATTCCTGGCTCTGACCCCTGGCTCGAACTTCTGACTTGTTTCTGCTTGATCCACTGTGTTTGACCTTGGCTTGGCTCACCAACTCTGCTATTACCTGTTTACCCGTGTATGACCCCGGCCCCCGGCTTGTTCCAGTTTCTGCTACCTGCCTATGCTACTGACTGATCCACCGTGTTTGACCCTTGGCCTGGCTTCTGGTTCTGCTTCATGCTTTGCCCTGCTGCCAAGTACTTCCAGAACTGTTAAGGACACCTGCTCTACAGTGCATCCTGCCTGTTCCTGCTGCCAACTGGTGATCAGCTCTGCAGACTAGTACAACTGGAAACCCGTGCCTCTTTGGGCACTGCATTCCGTGTACCACATCCAGGGGTGTTCTGCACTTAGCCGCAAGGGGAGTCCTCTCAGCACTTTGGCCTCTGACCAGGTACAGTACGTGAAAGCCAACTTGGCCCATATAAACTTGTTAAAGCGATAGTTAAGCTGAAGTTAGGGTTTAATCTTTATCTAGAGCCAGTGCTTTTTTTTTATTTAGTTATTTTTGGATAAACAATTATAATACTGTGTGTGTGTCCACTGAGGAGATTCACCCTTTATATCTGTACTGCTGACCATTGTCACCCAAACAGAAAATGATGGATATATAAAAGTTTACAGCTGTCATTAGAACAGAAATAGAGGGGTAATCTTCCAATAAGGATACCTGTTCTGATGACAACTGTTTAAGAGGGTATTTCCATCACTTTAGATAGATTTCTACTTACTTCTCGTTGTGGGACAAGAAGTGGGAAGAAAATCTCCCGAACAGGACATTGACCGCAAAACCCTTCACAGCATTTTAAATCTTTGCTACTATTCAAAACTCCAAAACTAATAAATAAATAAATCTATACTACATACTTTAGTTATACTTTAAGCTAAATGTAGATAATGTTTTCTTAGTATCAGCTGCATTTTGTATTTGTGATGAAGGGTAAAAGATGATGTCCAGCAGCTTTGTACACTTAACTAGTTATGAAGGAATTTGTAGTTTTAGTTTCAGGAGGTCAGGCAAAATACAGTGCCTTGTAAGCTTCACATTGGTAGGCTATATGAACATGGTGATATGGTCTGTGTTGCAGTGACCGCCTGTCCACTAGGGGCACACAGGCATGCCCCCCTGTACATGCGTCCGCCCCCCTTGACCTACTTATCAGGATGCTGGGTGCAATGATTCCAATTGGGGGTGTGGATTTTTGAGGTATGTAATTAGAGCCATAGGCTCTAATAGGCTTCAAGTATGGGTGGGCTCGGGGCACAGAGCAATAAGTGCTGTCATTGCCGCCCCCCAATTAAAAAGCCACCAGCCGCCACTGCTGTGTTGCCTTGTCTGGATCAAGTTTGTTAAATTCTGTAGCTGCATATTGCAGTTTGCTACAGTCCAGTCCATCACCTTTAAGATGGCCATGCAAGCCAATGATTGATATGTTGTGTCTCTGCCTTACACCATTAGGATCATGATGGGTAGTTTCATAAAGCTTGTATTGTCTCTCCTATTTGCTTTTGTTGTACATGATGGCTCTGAACAATGCCTGTGTAATGTGTGTCAACATAACTGCTTGTACTCTTCATGAGGGGCGAATGTGGGAGACAGTTGTCATCCCATAACAAGAAATACCCAAACATAGAACTGCAGAGCAAGGCCACCAATTGTTATATAATGGAAGCTGCATGTTTAAGAATACTTTTAAAAACACAATAACATGTTGAAGTTTATATAAAATTTTAGTGATTGTATTTAGTCAACTTCAACAGCTTGAAATGGTTGTAAAGTCAGAAGGTTTTTTATATTAATGCATTCTATGCATTAGGATGAAAATGCCTTCTGTGTGCAACAGTCCCCCTCAGCCCCCCTAATACTTACCTGAGCCCCATCTTGGTCCAGCGATGTGTACAAGTGCCTTGCCTATCCGGGACTCTCCCTCCTAACTGGCACAGCAGCAGCACCATTGGCTCCCACTGCTGTCAATCAAAGTCAGTTAGCCAATGAGGAGAGAGAGGAGGCGGAGCTGAATCACCGCTCCATGTCTGAATGGACACACAGAGCTGCGGCTTGGGTGCCCCCATAGCAAGTTGCTTGCTGTGGGGCACTCAGCAATGAGAGAGGGGCCAGAAGCGCCAGCGAGGGACCCGAGAAGAGGAGGATCCAGGCTGCTCTGTGCAAAACCCCTGTACAGAGCAGGTAAGTATAACATGTTTGTTATTTTCAAAGAAAACGAAAGGATGGCAGATCTTTAGTCATAAAGGTAGCAATATATGGTAAAATTTTTACAATTATTAATCTATATTTACCAAACTATGATCAAATAAAGACGGGAACAAGAGCTGTAAATAGGGCTATGGAGAAAGCTGAGGGTACAGTGATAATGGGCGGGGACTTTAATTTCATCATGGACATAAGAATGGATACAACTAATACCCATGCTTATAAAAATAAAAATCAAATAGAGGAATTTAAAGGGACATTAGCAAAGCACCATCTGGTGGATATATGGAGAGCCCAACATCAAACGGAAAAAAATTATACATATTATTCTAACATACACGATTCCTACCATAGGATAGACTATTTTTTTATTAATAATTTAGGAATGGTAATGACTCCATCATCAGATATAGGTGGGTTCTTATGGTCAGACCACGCCCCATTGTTTCTGGAAATCAAAGTAATAGAACGTGAAAAGATAAAAGGTAACTGGGGGCTAAACGACAACTTGTTAAAAGATAAAGAATGTGTAGAAGATATAAGAAAAACAATAAGGGAATTTATGGAGATTCATGAGAATGATGAAACATCAATACCCATGCAGTGGGAAGCATTAAAATGTGTAATAAGGGGGACATTCATCAAGCATGGCTCAAGATTAAAAAAAAGTAAAAGCCAGAAGAAATCCCAGGTAATAAAAGAAATAGAAGAACTGGAAATAAAACATAAACAAACCCTTAATCCATCAGATAAAATAAACTTAAAAGGGAAAAGAATGGAATTACAAGCCATGCTTGATGAAGAATCTCTTAGAATTAGGGACCGAAGAAGAGCACAATGGTATCAGCAGGGAAATAAGACAGGTAAAATATTGGCCAAATCATTAAAAGAGCAACAAAACACAACAAATATAATTAAAATATTAAAAGCAGACGGGGAATATACATATGACCCAAAAGAAATATTGAAGGAATTTCACGCATATTACTTAAATTTATATAACATTAAATCACCACAGGGGAAAAAGAAGGAGGAAATTGATAGGGAAGAAATTAAAAAATATATTGAAGAAACAGCCCTGCCGAGACTCCCTAATGAAACACTTGAGGTCCTGGAAAGGGACATCTCAATAGAAGAGGTCCAGAAAGCGATCGCAGAATTAGTCCCGGGGAAAAGCCCAGGACCTGACGGGTATACCACTAGATTTTATAAGCACTTCCAGGATATAATCGCCCCCATCCTGAAAAAGACATACAACTCTATATCTCACATTCAAGGCTTCATACCACAAAGCACAGAGGCTCACATTATATTAATTCCAAAGCCAGAGAAGGACCACACACTTTGCAAAAACTACCGACCTATCTCTTTAACCAATATAGATATAAGGCTATATTCTAAGATTATTGCGAATAGAATAACACCTATCCTGCCTGGCTATATAAAATTAGACCAGACAGGATTCACGATAGGCAGAGAGACTAAAGATAACATCATAAAGACTTGCACATTGATAGAATTCGCCCAAAAAACAGCTACGGAAACATGTATACTGGCTGTAGATGCCGAAAAGGCATTTGACAGGATAGGGTGGGGCTTTCTGGAAGAGACATTAGTACAACTAGGTTTGGGTCCAATAATGCGTAGCAGGATCTCCGCGCTGTATTCCAACTCGAAAGCAAAAGTAAGAATAAGCGGCATATTATCAAAAGATATAAAAATAACGAACGGAACCCGCCAGGGTTGTCCTCTCTCCCCTTTACTGTTTGTATTAATAATGGAACACCTAATTACAGCAATTAGAAATAATAAAGATATAAAAGGTATAAAACTGGGGGGGAAAGAGTACAAGATAGCGGCATATGCAGATGATTTGCTAATATATATAACTAACCCCTTAACAACTATTCCTAATCTAATGAAGGAATTCAAAAGATTTGGGGAATTAAGCTACTTCAAAGTAAACTATGATAAATCCGAAATAATGAATATATCAATAAATGAAAAAATATACATACTTATGCAAAGGGACTTTCCATTCAAATGGAAGCAAGACGCAATAAAATATTTGGGAATCTTCATAACAAAAGATTTGAAACAACTACAGGGGAAGAACTATGAGGAAGCAATTCGGAGGGCTATCAAACTACTAGAGAAATACGAGAAATTAAAATATTCATGGACAGGAAGAGTCAATATTGTAAAAATGGACATACTACCAAAGCTTTTATACATCTTTCAAACAATACCATTGGAACCCCCCAAAAAACTGATGATGGAGTTGAGGAGAGCTACGGTCGAGTTTATATGGATGCACAAAACCCCCCGGATAAAAAGGGAAAATCTAACAAGAAGAAAAAAAAATGGAGGGCTCGCGTTACCTGATTTCGTAAAATATCTGCAGGCAGCATCATTAACCAAAATAGTAGACTGGTACCATAATAAAGAAAAGAAGCAATGGGTTAGTATGGAGGAAGAAATAGTGGGGCCCCAATTAAAAATTCTTCCATGGACAGAGTCCCACTTAAGACCTAAAGGAAACGAACTAACACTCTTCGTTAAAGCCACATTAAAGATATGGGATGACGTAATGAAAGGGGGTAAGCTCTCCACGATGATTGGACCCATGACCCCATTGTTTCTCAATCCCGAGTTCCCCCCAGCTAGGGAATCGCAAAAGTTTTTAAAATGGAATAGATCAGAACATACAAGACTGGTACAAGTTCTTGAGAATGGGAAAATACCCACGCTGCGGGAACTGGGATTGGAAAACGAAAATAAATGGTTACAGTATCAACAATTAAAGAAGTTCATAGAGCCCAGAATATTTAAGTTAGATAGATCGCTAACCAAATTTGAAGAAATATTGCTGAGCGAACAGATCCCAGTTAAGAATCTATCCAGAATATATGCTGAATTAATTCCGAATAACCCCTGTAAAGAAATAACAAGTATAAAGAAGTGGGATGCAGAATTGGGTAGATCCCTATCAGAGGAAGAATGGGAAAGGGTTTTTGAAGTTATGCATAGAATAAACACAGCAAATAAATACCAAGAGAGAAATTATAAAATAGTAATGAGGTGGTATAGAAGTCCAGTTACCCTAAAATTAATGAATAAAGGAAATACAGACTTATGCTGGAGGTGCGAAATAGAAAAAGGAACTATGGAGCATATATGGTATGGATGCCCCCTAGTGAGAGGTTTCTGGAACGAGATATTTCAGATTTATTATAAGGTATCAGGAGTAGAGTTAACCCCAAGTTTGGAAATCGCGTTACTGTCTTTAATACCTAAACCCATAAAGACAATTAAAAAAGATATCATTATTCATATGTTATCAGCAGCAAAAACAATAATAGCAAGAAACTGGAGGAAAACGAGGAGTCCAACAATAGCAGATTGGATTTGTGAAATGAATGAAATTCATTATATGGAAAAGCAGATAAGAGAGGAAGGATATATAACAAATCATTTATCAGTAATTTGGCAAGGTTGGGATGAGTTTCGATCATCAAGAGAAGTATTAGAATATCTATAATAAAATATAGAGGGAGTGGAGGGGAGAGGGGGGAGAGGGAGGGGAGGAAAGAGGAAGAAATAAATTATTTTTATTTTTTTTTAATTTTTTTTTTTTTTTTTTCGGTTGTTTACTTTGGGTTATGGAAGTGGATGTTTGTTTGTTTGTATGAAAGGGGTACGGATGTATATATAGAAATTAGGGGGGTGGGAAGGAGGGTTAAGACTGCATGGTAGAAAAAGGTTTTAGATAAGAATGCTTTCACAGTTTGTAATAAAAGAAAAAAGGAAAATTATCACGAAAATTGAAATACGATGTATAATCTGTGGAATTGTTTATGTTTAATTGGGATGTTGTCGATACATATTATTGTTTTATGTGAAAAACTAATAAAGAGAAATTAAGAACAAAGAAAACGAAAGGAGACTATAGTATCAATTTATGCTGAAATGTCTATACATACAGTAGATAAATTAGTTAAAGAAGTGACTGAATGTTTATGAGCCTCTAAGCAGGTATATAATTCTGGGAAATCTTTAACCCACAGTGCTCTTAGAATCATTTATAGTCTGTTATTGTATCTATATAAACATGGTTAGAAAAATAAAATAAAACATAAGTTTAAAATGTATACATTTTTTTGACCCAAACCATTATAGTTATCCCTTTAACTCCAGCTAACTGCTGTCGGTTTCTTTTTTGTGAGTTGCTATAAACCACGAAGTTGTTCCTGCATTTTGCTTTGCAAGTCATCCTTGAGTGAACTTTTGTTTCAAATCATAATACTATAAGTGCCCTTAAAGTGGTTCTAAAGGCTGCGTTTTTTTGTCTTCATGCATTCTATGAGCATCCTCCTGTTATACTCACCTGGGCCCGAATCCAATCCAGCAATGTGCACTCGCCGATCCTCTGTAAACACAGAATGGGGATCTGCCTATATAAACATGACAGATCACCGTTCGGACAGGGGGAAGAGATATATTCTGTGTTCCTCCAAAGCAGGGACTAGAATCCATCTCTTCCTCTAGTAAAAGCAGCACATACAACACTGGCTCGGTAATTAATGCTTTTATTGCCCTGGATGTTTAATCCCTTCCCAGCCAGTCTCATTAGTACAGTGACAGTGTATATATTTAATACCGATCACTGTATTAGTGTCACTGGTTCCCACTAAGTGTCAAAAGTGTCAGTGTCTGACTTCTGCCACAGTATCATAGTCACAGCATAAGTCGCTGATCACCACCATTACTAATATTAAAAAAAAAGTAAATACAAATTCCATAAATATATGCCATAATTAGTAGACATTATAATGTTCATGTGACCCGATCAATATGCGCTTATTGGGATTTTTTTACCAAATATATTTAGCAGAGTACGTATTGACCTAAATTTGTGAAGAGATTTGTTTTTTAAATTTTTTTTATTGAATATGCTTTATAACAGAAAGTAAAAAATATTGTTTTTTTGTTTTTTTTTCCAAAATTGTTAGTCTTTTTTTTTGTTTATAGAACAAAAAATCAAAAAAACAGTGGCGGTGATCAAATATCACCAAAACAAAGTTCTATTTGTGGGAAAAAATACATGCATTTTATTTGGGTACAGTGTAGCAAAAAATGGCCTAGTCATGAAGTGGGGTAAATCTTCCAGAGGTCAAGCGGTTAAACATAAAGCTTAAAAAAAAAAGAAAAGCTGAACCTTTACAAACCTTTTAAGTCATGAGGATGAAGAAAAATCATAAAACATCCAATCCCGTGCACAGGGGTTTAAAAAAATAGGAACCTTAGCCCAGTAAATGCATGTAAATCCACATGCATAAGTGTAATTAAATGAAACCCTAATGTTGTTTACATATAAAAAGAGCAACTAAACTATTCTAAACCTTTTATTAATATCTCACAACATCTCCTCATTATTACTTTTATTTTATTTTACATTTGGGGGATCTATGAATGTGGATTAGATTCTTCTAACTTACCTCCTCTACGCCTTTGACTCTCTTGGCCTACCATATCATGGTAATACATTGGCAAACTTTATATGTAAACTATTTTTCAGACTTCCTTGTTCCCATTTTCTAGCTGCTGCATCTATGTTAATGAAAAATCAACAATATCCAGACTATCCAGAATTACATTATGCACAATGTTTGAGGTCATCACGGCTATGATGTAAATTACTGTTGACCTACCACAGTACAATAAAAGGTGTTGTTTGTTTGTCAACATTATTAATAAACTGTGCTCTGAAATTGTTTATGTTGTACTATTCACAAACAAGGACATTTTATCTTCTGTGCTCCCTAAAATTGTGGCATATTAAAATGAAGATATCACTGTGAAATGTAATCTTTTGCTACACACTGGCTGCTTTTGATTTTTTCATTGTGCTACCTTTGGCCCTGGGTACAATAAAATGTATAATTAGTTCATGAATAATACAATATGATTAAATAGAGAGGAGCCAGATGGTTCTGGTACGTGCCCATTTCATGTCTAGTCCAATATCTCAGTGTATACATTAAATGGCATGCTGTGGTTATGCTTGATATTTACATAGTTTATACTTTAATGCTGTAGCTTTGATCAACATCTGATATTCTTCCATTCAGCTAAGAATGGCTTTGTAAAAGGTATCCATTTTGTATGAGTTGAGAAAACTTGTTTTGAGCAACAGGCCTGGTTAAGATAAATGTACACTACTGTACAAAAGTATTAGTCAGGTGTGAAAAAATGCTGTCAATTAAGAATGCTTTCAGAGGTGGAGGACGTGGCTACTGCTCTGAAGAATGGCAGCTTAGGAGAAGAGCTCTGCTCTATTACTAGGCATTAGCGACTCCTGAGGTGATTACCACTACCACTGGCGCCAGCACCTTCCTGGAGGACCCCTCACCCTCTAGGTATGGCCAGGAAGCGCAAGGAGGCTCACAGGCTTAAAAATTGCTCCATTTCTTCCTGCCGACAGAGCGGGCCCAAGATGGTGCCAGCAGAGTACTGGATCACACTCTTTTGCAGCCCTGATAAATTTAACCTGCAGCTGGAGCAGACTCTCCCCCTGCAAATCTTGTTAAAGGGCACCTTAATCTGGATGACACCAGAGAGCTGATGGATCCCCTTAGTGCTTTTCTTACCACTAATTAGCCCATACTGGACACGACCATGAACGATATGCTAGTGCCCTAAAGCAGTTCCCTTCACTCTTATATGATGACTTGCATCCAATCTTTTAAAACTGATCTGGGTGAGCTGGGAGGTAGAGTTGATTACATAGAGAAGAAAATGAGGGCGTTCGCTTCCTCCCACAATTCACCCACAATGAGCAATCTGATGAAGTGGCGTGGCTCAGAGCCAAAATAGCTGACCTTGAGGACCGCTCACGGAGAAACAAGGTAAAAATCTGTAGAGTCTGTGCAGCCAGCCCAACTACACCAGTGCACCTCTGAGCTCATCAAAACTTTCCTGACATCTATTAAAGACTTTTAAGTAGTGATAGATAGGATCCACCACTTGCCCAAGCTGTCCTTCCTGGCTGACAATGTCCCTAGGGACGTACTGATGCATGTGCACTTCTATTATATTAAGGTTTCAGTTTAATGGTAACCTTCCACAAAAATTCACAACCTCCAGCGTAATATGCTTCCATACAAATTTTTGCAGACCTTTCTCAGTACACCATGCAGAAGGACAAGGCTCTATTGTCTGTCACTGAGGCTCTGCGAAATCACAACATAATATAACTGTCACGTACCTGGTAGGTTTTGAGCCTGAAGTGCAGAGAAAGACCTCCCTTACAGCTCCCACTCCCGTTCCTCTGGAATGGAGACAGAGGTCCCAGGAGTGAGGAGTGGTATGGGTGCCTGGCAGGATCAACAGTCATCAGAAGTTCAGGAGTGGTGGCACCCTCTGGAACCTGAAGCTGAAGTGGAGACTGGAGACTGGAATGCAGAGTGGACCAGGAACCACAGCAGGTAAGTAGGCAGGAACTGAAGAGCTGGACTGGAACCAGGAACAAGCAGTAGGTAGTAGACTGGAACGCTGGGCTGGAACCAGGAACAAACAGCAGGTAGTAGACTGGAACACTGGAATGGAACCAGGAACAAGCAGCAGGTAGTAGTCTGGAACGCTGGCTGGAACCAGGAACAAGCAGCAGGTAGTAGTCTGGAACGCTGTACTGGAACCAGGAACAAGAAGCAGGTAGTAGTCGGGAATGCTGGGCTGGAACCAGGAACAAAGCAGCAGGTAGTAGCCTGAAACTCTGGGCTGGAAACAGGAACAAGCAGCAGGTAGTAGTCTGGAACGCTGGACTGGTATCAGGCACAAGCAGCAGGTAGTAGTCTGGAACGCTGGACTGGTATCAGGCAGAGGGATGGTCAAACAAGCCAGTGGTCGGTATCGGTCGAGCAGCAGAGGTACCAGGGATTACACAGAGGGATGGTCAGGCAAGCCAAGAGGGTCTGGTGCAGGCGGATAGCAGGATGGTCTAACAGGAAGCCGGGTCAACAGAGTACACAGGTCAGATCAGGTTTTGGCACACGGAACGCTGTAGAGCAGACAGCGGGGATTGAATGTGACAGGCCGGTTTAAATAGCCCGCCTGGCACCAGCGGGAGTGCGCGCGCGTGCCCGTGCGTGACAACACCCGTGAACGTGCGCGCATGCGTGGTAGAACCCGTGGCCGTGTTCCTGTGCGTCTGGATCGCCGATTACTGGCAGGATCTTCATGACAATATCGCTGGGGATATCCTGTCAAGCTGACCATCACTCGAGAAGGTATGTCAACAACTATCTCCTCCCTTGATGAAGGGCTTGCCTTGTTTTATTTCTGGGACATTCTGCCGGAACAGGAATCTTCCCAGCAACCTCCATCATCCAAGGTGGATACCCAGGATAACTGGCAGCTGGTGTCTCATAAACACTGCAACAAAAAGCAGAACTCCTAATTGCCTCTTCTTTTTCTATTTTTGTATGAGCAACATAAACCCTGGATTACTTTGGAGCTTGTAGCCCACTTGTTTACCTCCCACTGTAATGTGAAAAAATACTGCTGATGGATTCCCATTGGAATCTCCGTTTTTACACTATTTGTGCATTGTTTTCTTGCTGTGTATTTTTTACTTTTTCCTTTCTTCCCCCTTTGACAGTTTAAGGTCCACCTTTATGGAGTAAGAAGCATTCCTGCATTGAAGCTAGCTCATCTCGCCTTCATATGCATCACAAGTCTGCCTCGCGATATCTCACCATCGGCGTCTCGGCCTCTCAAGACTCATTGAGGGTCTACTAAGGTATGGTTCTTGTTTAATATTGCTTATGGACAATGATGATTAACATTGTATCCTTTAATGCTAATGGGTTGAAGCACCCGGCTAAGAGCTCAGCCCTATGGAAAGAGGCCCTAAAGCTTAAATCAGACATACTGTGCATCCAAGAGACACATTTTCAAGCCTCTAATGCTCCTGCCTTCAAACATAAGCTTTTCCCTCACATCTACATGGCCTCTGAACCTACAAAGCAGAAAGGAGTTTGTATAGCTATCAGGAATTCTATCACTTTTAATCTAAAACTCAACAAGTTCTACACTATTGTTAATATATAAACCCCTAATAAGCATCAAGTTTGGTTCCTACGGAAACTTTTTCATAGGATCCTCTCCCTAATGAAAGGTGCTTTGCTCCTCTGCGGGGACTACAACCTCACTGTGGATCACACACTCCACACTCCAGACTCTAGACTCCACCTCTAAAGCCAAGAGACCCCCTCATACCCTACAACCACTTCTGCATGGCAATGATCTTTATGATGCCTAGAGGTGTATGCAAGCAAATGAACGTGACTATGCCTTCCACTCTTTTAGGCATAACACCTATTCATGGATCTTTCTAATTGTGGTTGATAGAATGGTATTACAATCTGTTTCTTCCTGCTCAATACACACAACAACATGGTCTGACCATTCCCCATTTCTATTGTATTGCAAGAGGAAAACACACCTAGTCTGACTTATGTATGGCATGCAAATTCTCAAATCCTTCATTCACCTGCCTACGCGGCCTATATCTCTCAGCAATTACGTGAATTCTTCTTGCTTAATGCCAACTCTGTTTCTAACCCCTTTGTGTTGTGGTGCGCCCATAAGACCTTTATTAGAGGGATCCTGTTACAACTTAGTGCACTAGATCAAAAGGCAGAGGGTGCCTTTTGCCCTCAAATCACCATTTGCCATCAAAACAGCTTCAATTCTTCTATGTACACGTGCACAAAGTTTTTGAAGGAACTCGGCAGGTAGGTTGTTCCAAACATCTTGGAGAACTAATCAGATCTTCTTCCTCAAATAGTTCATGTAATCTCAGACAGACTTGATGATGCTGAGATCAGAGCTCTGTGGGGAGCACCACTTTCAGGACTCCTTGTTCTTCTTAATGCTGAAGATAGCTCTTACAATAGTAACAAATTGAAGCTAATCCGAATTAACAAATCAACATTTCTGACAAATTTCGAATTTGAGTAGTTTTCAAATTGAATTCAAATAGTCTTTTAATCTAATTCTAATTTAGATAGTTTTCTAATCGAATTTCTGAAGAGAATAAAATAGAATAGAAAATAAAGGAGTAAAATAGAAAATAATATAATAGAACATAGTAGAAAATAAAAGAATAGAATATAATAGAGTAAAACAGAACAGAATAGAAAACAAAAGAATGGAAAAAAATTGAATAGCAAAAAAAGGGATAGAATAGAAAATAAAAGAATAGAGTAAAACAGAACAAAATAGAATAGAGAAATAAAAGAAAACAATAAAATAAATTAGTATAGAATAAAATAGGAAATAATCATCTTCTGAAATTCGAATTTCGAATAAAATAAATTAGAATTTGAATAGAATAGAAAAAAATAGAATAGCATAGAAAAAAAATATAACAATATAACCGTTTTCTGAAATTCAAATTTCAAATAGAGTAAATTCGAATAGTATGAGTTCAAATTCGAATAGAATATAATAGAAAAGAATAGAAAAAACAACAGAATAAATTGGAATAGAAAGAATATAACCATCTTCCAAAATTCGAATTTCCAATGGAATTCAATATGAATACAATTCAAATGGAATTAGCATAGAATTTGATTTGAATTTGAAAATTTTTAATCAATTTGAAATCGAACTAACAAAATGAATTCCAAAAACGAATTAAACAAATTAAACAAATTTAACTAAACAAATTTATGTAAATAACGATCTGAAACGAAACAAAATTTTTCTTCATTCTGCACATGTCTATTCTTATTGGCGTTGGCTGCATGTTTGGGGTTGTTGTCCTACTTCAGAATAAATTTGGGGCCAATCACTTTCCTGCCTAATTGTATGGCATGATGGATAAGTGTCTGCCTATGTTTTTTTGCATAGGAAACAGAAAGCAGTTGGGCACTGCCCTGGGGGACATGCAGAAAATAACATCAGGCAGAGCAACTCTTAATTCTTTTAACTGGTTCCCGACCAGCCGCCGCAGTTATTGTCAGGAAAGGTCTTCTCCGCTGGTAATATCGATCATTTGGCGTGCAGTATTGAGGTCCACCAGCAGGTGTCTCCTGGCAGTTCGGAGCTGCTCTTTCCTGCAAGTATTCTGTCACCTTTGGGCCGCAGTACTGGCGTCCACCAGCGGAGGAATCCTGGCAGTATGGAGCAGGTATTCCCCTCTGCAGACAGGTATCACCTGACCTTAATTAGCAGAGCTGCAGTATAAATACCCAGCAATTGCACACTTATGTTGCCCTGGTATTGTTCCTTAAGCCCTGACCTGTATCCTGTTACTATGATTCCTGAACCTGAAGCCTGATTCCTGGAACCTGTTGATGCTGTTTCCTGTTCGTTACCTGAACCCTGGACCCTGGACTCTGAGCCTTGTACCTGACCCGTCCCTCCTGTGATCCATCCTCTCTTGTCCTGTTTATCTCCCTTCCCAGCTACTGATTCCCTGTTTATGACCCCGACCTGGCTTGACTACGATTCTGGTACTCCCTCTTGCTACATATGCTGGTTGGTTTATATCACTGATTGTTTGGTTGTTCACTCTGTATTGGTGATGTGTTCACATATGCATTTTCCTTAATAAACTTACTTTCACCTATTTATGTCTAGTTCACTCTGTCGCAGTCACACAGTTCTGGTCACATCTGGTTTATGACAGTTATACTGCGGCAGGATGGCTTCCCTGGGAGAGCCGTCGTAGCTGTACGTCAGCTCTTTAAGATGCTGTAGGAGCACGCGCCCACAGCATGTCACCGGGGCCAATGCGAGAGACCAGCAGGCGCGATGACTGCTGGGCACCCGCAATCGCTCATGACAGAGTGAGAATCTGGATCTGTGTGTGTAAACACAAAATCCTGGTTCTGTCAGGGGAGAGGAGACAGATTGTGTGTTCCTACTACGTAGGAACACCGATCAGTCTCCTCCCCTAGTCACTCCCATCCCCCCTAATTAAAACACACCTAGGGAACACAGTTACCCCTAGATCGCCCCTAGTGTTAACCTCTTCCCTGAAAGTGACATTTATACAGTAATCAGTGCATTTTTATAGCACTGATTGCTGTATAAATATCACTGGTCCAAAAAATGTGTCAAAAGTGTCCAATTTGTCCGCCACAATATTGCAGTCCCGATAAAAATTGCTGATCGCCGCCATTACTAGTAAAAAAAATAATAATAATAAAAATGCCATAAATCTATCTCCTATTTTGTCAATGCTATAACTTTTGCGCAAACCAATCAATATACGCTTATTGTGATTTTTTTTTTATCACAAATATGTAGAAGAATACATATAAACTGAAGGGAAAAAATATATATTTTTTTTAATTTGGGATATTTATTATAGCAAAAAGTAAAAGTTAGTGTTTTTTTCAATATTGTCGCTCTTCTTTTGTTTATAGCGCAAAAAATAAAAACTGCAGAGGTGATCAAATACCAACAAAAGAAAGCTCTATTTGTGGGGAAAAAAAGGACATAAATTTTGTTTGGGTACAGTGTCGCATGGCTGCGCAATTGTCAGTTAAAGCAAGGCAGTGCCGTATCGCAAAAAATTGCCTGGTCTGGAAGGGGGTCATTTCTTCCGGTTCTGAAATGGTAATTTAAATACTTTGGGATGTCTTGAACCTGCATTTGAAGTGGTGCACCTGTAGGATGTGCAAACGTAAACTTTGCAAAGAAAACAATACAATTTGCATTGCTGCTAAACTATTTTTAATGGCTGTTTCATTCTTTTTTGCAAACAAAATAGGCTGGGATCAACATCCACATAAGACCCTTATCCTAAATGAGGGTCTGGTATGAATTATTGGGGGAAAAAAAAAACTAAAGAATAAGGCATAGGGTATTTGCCTAAAAATCCATACCAGACCCTTTTCCTTGAGGAAGGTCTGGCATAGATTTTAAAGGGGACTTCTCCACATCACTGGCCTAGTGGGGAATTGAACCAGGACTCACACCTGCATGTGTGGCAAGGGCAGGGACATGTGTGACGTCATCATTGTTGGAGTGCACTGCAGTGTGTGGTGTACACGTTTAACCCTTTCACTGCTGGTTCTGATGAAGTGGATTCATTTATGAAGCACATTGACCACAATCAACACCTACTATGATAAACCTATATACATAAGTAGTCATTTGAGATACTTATTCAAAAACAAAAACTTTGTGTAAAAGAAAATGGAACACACCAGAAAAGCATAATGACAACTACAGGCATCTAACACATTAGTATTGTCACATCACACAGCAAAGCAACAGGTGTTATGTCCAGTTCTCTAGCAGCACATGTGATAGTGATGAGCTGAATGTACCTGGGTTTGGTTCACAGGAGGTTCCCCTTCTGACAGCTGAATGGCCAGGCAGGGATACATAACTGGTTGCTAGGAAGTGGGTGGCTGTTGGCTCTATAACAAAAAGCCGAAATGAAAAACATTCCCATTTAGTAATAATACTTCCAAAAGGTGATTCACTTCCCATTGACAGAAGTTGCATCATGGAATGTGTCAGAATGTTCTTGAAGAGTCAAACAGGTCATACTCTGAACATAGCTGCTTGCTATGTGTGAACTTGACAGGGGGGAGAAGCCAGGAGTGTTGGGTGGGCCCAAGAAGAGGAGGATCGGGGCTGCTCTATGCAAAACTATTGCACAGAGCAGGTAAGTATGATATCTTTATTATTTAAAACCTTTAGAATCATTCAATGTAATGCTTTTACCAGTTCTTGAGCTCATTTGGCTGGAACCTGAAATCAGATTTAGTCAAGAGCTTACAGCAACATGAAGAGCACCAGGAGTGCAGGGATCTGGTGTGTGGAGAACTGAAGTGGAGCACTGAAGTCACCTAAATGGACAAGCACAAAGTCACTTGAAACCTTGCCATTTTTTGCATTACTAAAAGACTGAACTTATAAGCAATTTTTTATATATATATTTTTCACCGGAAATCTTTCTTTAATAGAATGTGTTAATGCACTTATTTGTTTATTAATGATTTGGATACAATTAAATCATGCTGCACGTTTATGATATAGCTGTTGAGATGAATTGTTTAAGATGAAATTTGGTTATAATTGCTGATTGGGTGGGAACACTCATTATTACACTAAGCACATTCACTTTCACATTGCAGGCTGATATACCAGTTTGAAATTAGCACCACTATTAGGGCTTTATTTCTACAAACTTGCCTTAAACACAGGGTAAGAACACCTTTCATAACATTTATTTTATTTTTAGATTAACCACACTATTCAGCACTCACTACTTATTCTTTAACCACTTGCCTACCAGGCACTTACACCCCCTTCCTGCCCAAGTCATTTTTCAGCTTTCAGCGCTGTCGCGCTTTGAATGACAATTGCATGGTCGTGCTACACTGTACCCAAACACATTTTTTATCATTTTCTTCACACAAATAGAGCTTTCTTTTGGTGGTATTTAATCACTGCTGGGTTTTTTTTTTTTTTACAAAAAAAAAGACCAAAAATTTTGAAAAAAAAAATGTTTTTTACCTTTTTCTGTCAGTAAATTTTGTAACTAAGTAATTTTTCACCTTCACTGATGTGCGCTGATGAGGCGGCACTGATAGGCTGAACTGGTGGGCATTGATGAGGTAGCACTTATGGGCACTGATGAGGTGGTACTGATGAGGAGGCACTAATAGGCTGCACTTATGGGCACTGATAGGTGGCACTGATATGTGGCACTGATGAGCACTGATAGGTGGCACTGATGGACACTAATAGGCGGCACTGGTGAGCACTGATAGGTGGCACAGATAGGCGCTACTGATGGTCACTGATGGGCATTGATGGGTGGCACTGATGGACGACACTGATGGGCATTGATCGAGAGCAGTGATGGGCAATGATGGGCAGCACTGATAGGCGGCACTGATTACCAGCACTGACTGGCCCTGCTAATGGACACTGATCGGTGGCACTTGTGGGCACTGATTGCTGCCACTGGTGGGCACTGATTGCTGGCATTGGTGGGCACTGGTGGGCACTGTATGATGACACTGTATTGCTATACTGTAATCAGGGCACTGATGATCAGTGCCCTGATTACATTCCTACATGTCCCCCTGCGTGTAGATGCCGCTGATCTGCTCTCCTCGCCACACACTCTGTCAGTGTGAGGTGAGGAGCGCCGTTTCCTTGTTTACATGTGACCGGCTGTGGTTAAACACAGCGCGGCCACATTTAAAGAGTGATTCACTGTGGAGGATTACCCTCCAAGTGACGGCAGTGTCTTTTCACCTATTTTACACTCACCTGGAAAGAGTGACCCATTGCGGAGGAGCACTCTTCAGGTGACGGACAGCGCCACTCATCCCTATATTCATATAATGAAGAGCAGAAGAGCTGCCCATTTAGAAGTAATCCTTGGTCTAATTAACCTTTTCCTTTTGGTGATTTAATGTTGCAGTTCATATTCTTTAACACCATCCTCCTCCACTTATGTCTTATAAACAAATTTTTTCCCATGTCTTGATTTCCATGTACACTATCGCCTTCAGAACCACATCCTACATCACTAACAACAATAGTTTGAAGCATTTTCTCTCCATTCCATTCATTTTCTAAGTGTAACTTTCTATTATAATTCTGAAGTCATTTGACTGCCCCATGAGTCGAGAGATGTAAATATCAGTAGTATGTAATCAGCGGCGCCGGCACCCACTTTCTACACTTTGCTGATAAATAATTATATTTTATTTGTGAGCAGTGGTCATGGCTAGTAGGGTCCATATATGCTGTAGGCTAGTAAATGTTAGCAAACATGTTAGCAAATCGGGATTGACATGCGGGAGTGAAATCGTGCACGTTCAGCTGAACTCGCACGGCTTCATTCCCGCAGCTCAGTGTGAACCTGGGCTAACTTCTTCCTTGTGCTAGATAACAAGCTCCGTTTGCTTGTCAAACTAAATTTAACAGATAATTCATTGTATAAACTTGTATATGAATAGGTACTTTTGTTAATTAGGGGATTATTTAGAAACAACACACATTAAAGAGATGCAGCTAATAAAAGTGCAATTGTCAATGGACACTAAGCCCCCGTTGACATCGGGCCGATTTGACTTCCGATTTGACATCGGAGCCTATTTCCGGCAACGGCACCGCCCGATTCCCAAAAGTAGTTCCTGCACTACTTTTGGCGACTTCAGAGGCGATTTAAATAGACATCTGTGCATGGACCCATAGATGTCTTTCAAATCGCCCCTGAACTGTTCAGCGTAACTCGCACGATTTCAAACCCACCCCCAGTGTGAACGTAGGCTATCAGGATTTTTTGTCGGCCCTTGTAAGCTTTAAGCCTTGTTCACACCATAGTGCAGAGATGTCTGTTTTTCTACACACATTCTACAAGGGCACAACAAAAACAAGTGTTCTCTATGTGCCCTGTTTACACCACAACATGCAGATTTTTCGTGCGCAGGAATCTGCAACCTGTGTGCAGTTTTCTGCATGGGAAAAAAAACTGACATGACATCAACATTGGTGTGAATAGGGCACATAACGGACATAAATGAAAACTGATGTCAACGTGCATAAAAACTGATGTAAACTGACGTGAAACTGATGTCTTTGCAAGTAAAATCTGCATGGTTTTCCCATTAATTTCCATTTGTTTTCATGCACATATGGTGTGAACGAGTCTTTAATTATTAATTTCTATTAAGGAAATTTACATGAAACTCTACAAAGTATTCTAGAGGCAACCAGCCCTTCTGGAAAATCTTATTTTCCTGACAGACTCCATGGCAGCCTACGTGTGGGTTAACCCCGCCTCCTCTCCAATGCTATAGGACCCCAAACCCTATAAGATTGAGCTCACCTGAATAGACTGTGTTCCTTTTTTGTCCATCTCCAATGGACCTACACACACGATTGTTCCTGTTCAAGTCCGGTTGGATATTTCCGGGATTTGGCATACCATTTTGCGGTGCAGCTCAGGACCCAGCCACGGGCGGGCGAGAAGCTTTTAAGGCACTAGATACCCCACTGGTGGAGGGGAGGTTGCCTCTGTATGCCTGAACATGGACGCATCAACGGCTGGCAAGGTCTGCGACTCTCTTCTTCTTCCTATATTCATGGCAGTCGTTTCTATGTGTTTTTTGTTTGTAGCCCCTGTTTTCACTTTTACCAGTGCCTTTCCATATCCCCAGCTACCCCTCATGGCGATTGTAACGCTTCTGCGTTCCAGCTCGCTGCGGCGCTTCCGAGTCATGGCCGCCACCGTCATTGCGCAGGCGCCGGAGCCTCAGCGCGAGGCTTGGCTCGCGCATGCGCAGATTGACGGGCACCCTGGCGGCCGTGTGGGCGCCGTTCGGCTACCTCCCCACAGCGCAGGCGCGAGGTGGGGGGGTGGTGATGTCACAGGTGGGGGATTTGAAAACGGCTGCTAGCTCCTGTCAAAATGGGATCTCCCCAGGCAGTGAGCAGTAGCAGCTCCAGCTCCTCCAGCCTTGGTCTGCCCTGATGAATGCCTCAGAGTGCCTAGTCCTTCTCCCTCAAGGGGAAACGTTTTTCTTAAAAAAAAAAAAAAGGGGGGGTAAGCAAGATTATATAATCTTTTGCTTTTTTGGCTGGCTCTGGTACGTTTGGCATTTTCAGGTCTTTTGCAGACCGTCCGTCTCTTGACGTTTTGTCCAAACGTTATGGACAAGTCTCCGCCTTCGTGTGGCCAGCCCTCACGCACATGGTACGTGCAGGTGAGGGGAGGGGTTGAGCTTACGGTTGCAAAGTATTGGCGTCTTAATTTCATATCTTGCCTTCCCCCTCCCCACATTTTATTTTTTAGCCTTCTCAGGTCGTGATCCAGAACGACAGAGACCTTGCCAGGCCACAAAATTACAACAGCAGAGGAGATGTTACCATTCCTCCTCCAACTAACTTGAGGAGATGTTACCATTCCTCCTCCATCTTGAGGAGATGTTCCCATTCCTCCTCCAACTGGAGGAGATGTTCCCATTCCTCCTCCAACTGGAGGAGATGTTCCCATTCCTCCTCCAACTGGAGGAGATGTTCCCATTCCTCCTCCAACTGGAGGAGATGTTCCCATTCCTCCTCCAACTGGAGGAGATGTTCCCATTCCTCCTCCAACTGGAGGAGATGTTCCCATTCCTCCTCCAACTGGAGGAGATGTTCCCATTCCTCCTCCAACTGGAGGAGATGTTCCCATTCCTCCTCCAACTAGAGGAGATGTTCCCATTCCTCCTTCAACTAGAGGAGATGTTACCATTCCTCCTCCATCTAGAGGAGACGTTCCCATTCCTCCTCCAGTCACCGCACCCACCGCCAAGACAGCTGCTCGGATAACAGAGTCTGCTGGAGATATGGGACACGAGTTACCGAGGGTAAGTCTTTATGTGACCGGTGTTATGCCTGGGCGGTTTTG
Organism: Lithobates clamitans; assembly: GCA_037952925.1. Taxonomy (NCBI): domain Eukaryota; kingdom Metazoa; phylum Chordata; class Amphibia; order Anura; family Ranidae; genus Lithobates; species Lithobates clamitans. Next base: position 19,517,599 of record JBBGZY010000438.1, read on the forward strand.
GGAAAAAGAGACAGATAACAATAATGTGGAGTCTCTTGTGAAATGTGTGATGCAGCAGTCCCTAAGGAAATGGGATACATCTCACACATTGAGCCAGTTGTGTATTCTACCTGGCTCCTTGGCTGACGTGGCCCAAAGGATCCGGGTCCTTCCCAGCCTTACGCTGCTTCTCCGGATTCCTCGGTTGGCGATTTAGGGGGGGACGAATATGTCGGAAGCCTTGACGTCTCTCGGATTCCTCCACGAGTCAAAGCGATTATGGAAGCCCTTAAGCAGGTAGATCCTTCCACCCCCAGCTAAGCAAACCAATTCTTTAAGCGCCTGGAGAAAGAACACGCTCTCTCTCTCTGTTTTCTTTACGGAGTTAAAGAATGAGTAGTGGAGCAAGATGGACAAGAGAACTTCTATGTCATTCAAAACCCCCAGATTGTATCCCTTCAAGGCAAAAGAGCGAAGTATCTGGAAAACACTCCCCTCATTGATGCAGCATTGTTGCGTCTGGAAAAACAGGTTACTCTACCTTAAAAGATGCTGTGTCCTTTTGGACAGGCTTGAGAGAAATGTATCAAGACCTCAAGAAGGACGTATGAGTATGCCAATATGACTTGTAAACCTGCCCTGGTTCTAGCAGCTATGTCTAGGGCTACGGAAACCAGGACAGAGAACGTGGTTTTGTTCTCAAATGGAGTTTCAGAACACAAAAGTGCAGCGGTTAAGGAGCTGGAGCTGGCGTCAATCCGATCCCCCTGTTGGCTTGGACTAAAGGGTCCTCAGTGGCGGTTCAAGGGGCCTTATGGTTACGCCTTTCCCACCAGAGGCACCGGCTCGGTCTGAAGAGTCCCCAGTACAGAAGGTGCCGAATGCTTGAGAGAAGCTTGCTGTAAAGGCCTGCTGGGGCTTCTGTAAGAATTGGAGCAGAGGGCAAGTGCGCTTCCGAAAAACCTGCTAACAACCAGGCGTCCGGTATTGGGTTGAACCGGCTAATTCTTTTAGGTTACGTCCACCCAGACAGTTCGGGCAGGGAGGCTTTTCTGCTCCTCTTCCGGCACGCCTGGGTGGCCTCAATCACGACTGGGTCGTCAAGACGGTTGTTCAAGCAACGCATGGTCCTTCACTGTTACTCCTCCACCCAGATTTATTCCACTCTGCTAAACTCGGTCGAAAGAGAAGAAGCAGAGGTTACTGTCCTACGTGGACTCACTGTGGTCTCAGGGAGCAGTGGTACACGTCCCAAGGGACGAAAAACTCCAGGGGGTATACCTTCCCCTCTTCCTTATACAGTGCTAAACGATTTATGGCATCTAGTGCTAGACCTAAGTAACATCTAAGTAACAGGTATATAAATTCAGAAGATCCAAATATAGGCTCTGTCGACTATCTGTATGGACAGGCGATTGCCTAATCTCATTTGACTTAAAGATGCTTTCCTCCGTGTTCAGGTGGCGAAGGAGTTTCTCAATACCTCCGGCTCCAAGTTGTCAAGACCATCGACAGTTCTTCTACCTCCCTTTCGGGCTGATAACCTCACCCGAGTCTTCGCAAAATTCCACTGGCCATAATGGCCCTCATCAGAAGGAGAGGGGTACGTCTTTATCACTATTCCGATGTCCTCCTGTTGCTGTCCTAAGGCAAAGTCCAGCTGCCGGTTCACAGGAAACAGTTAATCTCCGCCTTGACCAGCTTCGGTTGGCTCCTAAATCTAGGAAAAAGACACCTAGAACCAGTCCAGCGCCAGATGTTCTTTGGGGCCCAGTTTGCTACAGGCTCCATCTCTCTCCCAGTGGGGAAGATCACTGTCATCCAGGAGAGAATTTTGTGGTCTCTAATCCCTTCAGGGCTGAGGGCCTTATAGTGCAAGAATCTATCGGCTTGTTGGTTTCCGCGACCTCTATGGTAAAGTGGTCCCTGCGGAGATTATTCCCTTTCCAGTCAGGTTTTCTGAAGTAATAGAAATCAGGAGGCAACAGTCAACCTATTCACATGTCATCAACGATGAGGAGCAGCCTCTTCTGGTGGTTTCAGCGCAAAACCTGCCCAATTGCCACCCTGTTGCCCCACCTCACGTGTCAAGGTCATGTCCGATGTCAGCGGTACCGGTTGGGGAGCCCTCTGCAGATCCGATCTTGCTCAAGGGTACGTGTTCTTTCAACCCGGGCCAGTACATCAGGGAATTTCCGCAAGCCTAGTCTGCCCTTCAGTCCTTCTCCCATCTCCAGAAGGGAGAATCAGTATTATTAAGAATGGACGACACCCCAGTGCTGTGGTAGATGTACTGGCGTTTGTCTGTTTGTATGTCTTATACTCGACGAAAGAGTTTAAAAAAAAAAAAAAAAGTGAAGATGGAAAACACAATGGCGATCTCCTATGTGAGGAGTCATAGAGGCACTCAAAGCTCCACACTATTCTGGGAGGTCGAGCCCTTCAGGTTTTGGGCCTAGACAACATTTCATCGGCCTACTTCCCCAGGGTCCAGAGCGTCCGAGCGAATTTCTTATTGCGCATTCGGTTAAGACATTAACGAGTGGTCCCTTCGCAGGCAGGCATTGAAGTGGATTCTGTCCCTGGGAGTCAATCCCGAAGTGGATCTATTCTCTTCCCAGGTAACTTCAGGCTGGTGAAGTGTTACACTCGGGGTCGTTGCAGCTAGGCCTCCAGAATGGATGCCCTGACAGATCAATTGAGTTTCAAGAGGGCATACACTTTTCCAAAGCTCCTAATAATTCTCAGGTCCTTTCGAGACCTCATGCGTAAGCAGTCAAAATGGTGGCAGTAGCCCCTTATTGGCGGAAGCAAACCTTGGTTTCCCCTCCTGTGCCAGCTCAGCTTTCGGGACCCGTTGCATCTCCCTCTCGGGCCGGATTTTCCTTCTCAAGTGGCAGTCCTGCACCCTTGTCCAATTCGGGTGCAGGTCAAGAATGATTTCCACTCTCATGAGCTCTACGGGGATGAGCACGAGTTAGGTCTATAGAAGAAGATGGGCCAAGTCGGTTAAGTTATCATATTCTTCGGGCAGATCAGGAAGAAATCCAAGGCTCAGGATATCTCCGGCTTTCTTTATTTGTCTCTATCCATCAGCTCTCTAAGAGTCCGAGTCTCAGCTTTGTCGGCCTTCTCCGGTACTTCGTGGACTGTTCACCCTTTTATCCAGCAGTGATTCCGTAGGGAGTTAAAACTCAGCCCTCAAACTAAACCAAGGTTCCCCAATTAGGATCTTCCTCTTGTCCACAACTCACTGACTGAACTCAGTAAATACGGGGTCTTCCCTGCTTTTCTATTTGGAGACCTTTTGGCTAAAATCACTTTCCTTGTAGCTGTTACCTTGGCCAAGAGGGTCTCGGAGGTCGCGCCCCTAAATTACAAAGAACCTCTTCTGTCCTTCTTTCCGATCCGGATGGTCCTTATTCCTAGACTCAGCTCAAACCCAAAAATTACCTCAAAGTTCCATAAAGACCAAGAGATCATCCTAACTACATTCAGGACCAGGAGTCCACTGAAGTTCATCCTCTGGACATGGGCAAAATTCTGTCGGTATACCTGCAAGCTGCTTCTTCCCTTTTTAGACACTCAGCCGACCTGCACTTTGGCAGTAACAAACTGAATTGGGCTTCAGCTAGAACAACTGCGGCCTATATCATCTAGTTCATCCATCAGTCTTTTAGAACCAGGGGCCTGGATCTTCTGGAAGCAGTGATGGCACGTTCCACAAGGGGTATAGCGGCTTCATGGGCAGCAGCCCGGCATGTGGCTCCAGACATGATCTACAAAGCGGCCTCATGGGCCTCTATTAAAACTTTATCGTCACATTACGATATTGAGCCTGCTTTGCTATCTTCTGTGGACTTTGGTTATAATTCCTGTCGGTTGACGGGTCAAATTGAAATTTATTGCTGTTTAGCATGCCCACCCGTGTGGATTGGCTAGTTATTTCCCACACGTAGGCTGCCATGGAGTCTGTCAGGAAAAAGGAAAATTTATTATCAAATACTTACCGTAATTTTCCTTTCCTGATGGACTCCATGGCAGACGGAGTCCCCACCCATCGGTCAAAGAGTAGGCTAGTTACGGAACACAGTCTATTCAGGTGAGCTCAATCTTATAGGGTATGGGGTCCTATAGCATTGGAGAGGAGGCGGGGTTAACCCACAAGTAGGCTGCCATGGAGTCCATCAGGAAAGGAAAATTACGGTAAGTATTTGATAATAAATTTTCCTTTGTCTCTGCATATAACCTTTTGAAACTAATTTTTTTTTTGGTTCAAACTGCTTGCCCCTAACACAATTTCCACAAAAACGGAAGAAAAAACAAACCTTAACATTAGAGTAAGTTTTAGATTTTTCTTCATTATAAAGATAATTACAGTAAAACCTTGGTTTGTGAGCAACTTGGTTTAAGAGCTTTGTGGAAGACAAGCAACATTTTTAAATAAATTTTGACTTGATATACAAGCGATGTCTTGATATAAAAGTAGCGTCATGTCACAACTGAGTATAAAAGAGAAGAGAGGCGCCTCTAAGTGTAGCAATATGGTTACATTTAATGAAGGTACAACATTTAGCAACTCACATGATTGATGATTAAAACAGGCACATCTAAGTATGCAGACATCTGGGGCAAGCTGTCTACATAGACCGTCCTCCGCACGGCCAACTACATCATCCCTTCCACGCTTTCAGGGTAGTCTTCCCGGTCATGATTGAAGACTGACAGTGGTGAGAGTCGGCGGTGCAGAGGACGCTCTATGAGAACAGCTTTACCCTGGATGTCTGCATACTTAGATGTGCCTGTTTTAATCATCAACCATGTGAGTTGCTAAATGTTGTACCTTAATTAAATGTAACCATATTGCTACACTTAGAGGTGCTTCTCTTCTCTTTTATACTCACTAGCTCCTGCTGGATTTTGCTTCTAATCCCCTTGTGGAGGCTGCCATTTGTGGATGGACATTTTATGGTTACACAACCTGGTCACATTGCTATAATCTTTTTATATGGACTATAAACTGAAAGACTTATGAATAAAGGGTTGTGGAACAAATATCTGAGTTTCTATTATTTCTTATGGGGAAATTTGCTTTGATATACGAGTGCTTTGGATTACAAGCATGTTTCTGGAACGAATTATGCTCGCAATCCAGTTTTACTGTATTGTTATGTAATTTCACTATTATGCTGTTTGAAGTATAAAAGAAAACCTGAGACACTTTTGGCTGCTTTGTTTTGTCTAGTTTTTGACAATAGTTCATGAATGTATTATTTTGTTGATCGTAGTAGCGGCATCCATTTAGGCTTTTCTCCTCTGTTTCCATATTCTGATTTGGCCAGTAACATACTGTACCTCCTATATCAGTGAGACACAACTCTGGATGAATAAGCACAGGGGGCACAGCAGACAGTAGCATTGTCAGTTTGAGGGGAAGGTAGTGTTAAATGTACTAGCACATTTAGATACATTAACAAATTGAAACCAGACTCCAGCTCACACATTATAATCTGTTACAGCAGGCAGTTTTTTTTTTCTTTTTTCCTTTTGGGATACAAGTTTTGCATGAATAAATAAAAGCGGTTCATTTTATTCACCCCTGTCACTGGTAAGTTTGTCTCATCCATGTAAATGAATACATTCTGCTGGAGAGCTTGTGCTTTTGACAAACAACAGACTTGCTGGCTGGATCACCAGATGAAGATGAAGATAAATGCCTAAAAAAGGAAACTAATACAGACATGACATCTAAGAATTCGTAAGCTGCAATATAATAAATGTTTACTATTGGGTTTAATACTGCTTTAATAGAACAGGTAATATGTCAAAAGGAGTAAGGCTAAATCTTAGCAGTCTGACAATATAATTTTATTACCAATGTATGGCAAGCCATAGCAGACAATGCAACAGCAATGGGACACATCGTTTCCTTGCTACTTTGTAATTTATGCAGGTACCAAAAGCATTTGACAATTACATTTGTATAAAAAATAGTTTAGAAAATCTTGATAACATTGCCAATTAGTATTCTGTAATACCAGAGCAATTGTCTTTGAGATGAACAGAAGGGGGGGGGGCTCAATTGTTTTGCTATGGGTCTTAGTCACACATAGCTACAGCTCTGAACAGTATTTCTTTCTTTTTCTTCTTGCTGCACACTGCAAGTGTCTTCATTTTTTCTATTGTCTTTATTTTCGTGAAAAACGTCTGTGAGTTGATGCAGCAATCAAAATGTAATTGTCAAAAAAACAAAAAAAAAAAAAAATTTAACTCTAACTTACCTTGTCATCTAATGGTTCAACATTTATGTAGGTATTGATCATGCTCTCAGAGCTATCAAATCTAATGAGGGCATTCCTAAGTGATACAGACAAATGTTCTTCTTTGGTTATTGGTCTAATTTTGCAGACCAAATGAGTCAGCCATTAGACAGACAGATTGCTTCGTGACACAGTATAGTATACATTAAAGTTATTTCTCCATTCTTTGGTTTGTCATTAAGTGCTATGGCAATGGATTTGACATTGCCTTTTTTTTTTAGAAGGTTCATAGGGTGAATTTTCTGATAAATGCTAGAACATTTATAGAAACCCTGTTGTGTAACTTAGGTTAAAAGGAAAACATGACATTACTCTAAGGTCCTGATTTACTAAGGTTATAAGCTTGCCTGCCAAGCTGTCCATCTGCAATACAGAAATACCTTATCTAGGCGAACTAAATCCAAACGTGATGCATATGTGCTTGCATGAGAAATACATGAACATATTCAGCTTGACTCAAGTCCAAATACTCATAGTTATTGTAATGTATATCTAAAGGTCACAGCAATTGGCAAGCAGGGATTTTAAAACTTTTGTTGCCACGCTTTAATAACATTTTAAATAAACTGTTTACTCATATGTTAAAGTGGTTGTAAAGGTAAATGTTTTTTTTTTTACCCCAATGTATTCACTGCATTAAGGTAAAAAAACTTTCTGTATGCAGCTCCTTCTGGCCCCCCTTAAACTTACCTGAGACTCATCTCTATCCAGTGCTGTGCCTGAGAGCAGTGTCTCTCTCTTCCCACTGGACATGTAGGCAAGATCGGTAGCCAAAATGCTCCTGCTACTGTCAATCACAGCCTATGAAAAAGAGCGGGGAGTGGGGCAGGGCATAGACATGCCTTATGTGTCTATGGACACACACAGCATGGCTCGGGATCGAGCAGACTTGAGTGTTCCCAGAGCAAGTGGCTTGCTATGAGGCACTCAGCAGGGGGGGGGGAGCCAGGAGCGCTGGCAGGGGGTTCCAGAATAGGAGGATTGGGGCTGCTCCATACAAAACCATTGCACAGAGCAGGTAAGTACTACATGTTTGTTAATAAAAATATATATGTTTACAAACACTTTAACTGTCACTTGACAGTAAAATGTTGCTTGCTTGCACATACAGTGCCTTGAAAAAGTATTCATACCCCTTGAAATGTTCCACATTTTGTCATGTTACAACCAAAAACATAAATGTAATTTATTGGGATTGTATGTGATAGCCAACACAAAGTGGCAGAGGAATGTGATCAATGGTTTTCAAGTTTTTTTACAAAGAAATATCTGAAAAGCGTGGTGTGCATTTGTATTCAGCCCCCTTTACTCTGATACCCCTAACTAAAATCTAGTGGAACCAATTGCCTTCAGAATTCACCTAATTAGTAAATAGAGTCCACCTGTGTGGAATTTAATCTTAGTATAAATACCGCTGTTCTGTGAAACCCTCAGAGGTTTGTTGGAGAACCTTAGTAAACAAACAGCATCATAAAGGCCAAGGAACACACTAGACAGGTCAGGGATAAAGTTATGGAGAAGTTTAAAGCAGGGTTAGGTTGTAAAAAAATATCCCAAGCTTTGAACATCTCACGGAGCACTGTTCAATCCATCATCTGAAAATGTAAAGAGTATGGCACAACTGCATACCTACCAAGACATGGCCATCCACCTAAACTGACAGGCCGGGCAAGGGGAGCAGTAATCAGAGAAGCAGCCAAGAGGCCAACGGTAACTCTGGAGGAGCTGCAGAGATCCACAGCTCAGGTGTGAGAATCTGTCCACAGGACAACTATTAGTCGTGCACTCCACAAATCCGAAAAAACCTTTGTGGAAGAGTGGCAAGAAAAAAGCCTTTGTTGAAAGAAAGCCATAAGAAGTCCCATTTGCAGTTTGCAAGAAGTCATGTGGGGGACACAGTAAACATGTGGAAGAAGGTGCTCTGGTCAAATGAGACCAAAATTCAACTTTTCGCTTTAAAAGCAAACCGATATGTGTGGCGGAAAACTAACACTGTACATCATCCCCACCATGAAACATGGTGGTGGCAGCATTATGTTGTGGGGATGTTTTTCTTCAGCAGGGACAGGGAAGCTGGTCAGATTTGATGGAAAGATGTATGGAGACAAATAAAGGGCAATCTTAGAAGAAAACCTGTTAGAGTCTGTCGAAGACTTGAGACTGGAGTGACGGTTCACCTTCCAGCAGGACAACGACCCTAAACATACAGCCAGAGCTACAGTGGAATGGTTTAGATCAAAGCATATTCATGTGTTAGAATGGCCTAGTCAAAGTCCAGACCTAAATCCAATTGAGAATCTGTGGCAAGACTTGAAAACTGCTGTTCACAGATGCTCTCCATCCAATCTGACAGAATTTGAGCTATTTTGCAAATAAGAACAGGCAAACATTTCACTCTCTAGATGTGCAAATCTGGTAGAGACATACCCAAAAAGACTTGCAGCTGTAATTGCAGTGAAAGTTGGTTTTACAAAGTATTGACTCAGGGGGGCTGAATACAAATGCAGGCCCCATTTTTCACATATTTATTTGTAAACAAATTGAAAACCATTTATCATTTTCCTTCCACTTCACAATTATGTGCCACTTTGTGTTGGTCTATCACATAAAATCCCAATAAAATGCATTTACGTTTTTGGTTGTAACATGACAAAATATGGAAAATTTTAAGGGGTGTGAATACTTTTTCAAGGCACTGTAGATCCCTGCTCATGTGAATGAGTTGTAGCTTTCCTCAATGGATGATCTTGCAGATGATTTTTGCTATAGATGATGATTTAAAAAGAATGATTGTGTTGCTTCAGAATACTTTCTGTTACAGATCTTGTGAAATAGTAATATGCAAATTCAAACAAACATGAAAATTTTTGAATAACTCAAAAAAAATCTATTTACCATATGGTACAATAAATAGTTGTTGAAATAATCAGATATAACAACAGTATGGCATAGCACAATATATTTAAAGCATTAAAAGTACTTTTACAATCTTTTTTAAAATCATATTTTAACATGTTGCTCATTTCAGTTTAGTGGATGAGGTTTTCTCAAGTTTTGCAAGCACACATGTATGTACAGCTTTATCACCCTTTGTACATGGTAACAGTGTCTTTTACACAAATTCATTAACAAAATGCTTGTCAGTGTCAAAATAACAAGTCTTGCATATGTATTTATGTGCGTGTGACGGAATGCCTTACACCCGGCTTTGGTACTTCTGCTAAACAATGCCTCCTACTCTCCAAACCCTTCCAGCAGGCTGAGAGCTAATACCAACCCTTTTACCCCAAGCATCATGCATAGACAAGATGTTGGGATAAGAACCAAAGGAATTACTGTTTATTGAACAGAAATACAGGCTTTTTTACACTTCAAAAGTAGAGCAGTCACCATGTGAACAATAAAACCAAATATTACTTAAAACATCACACAATGGTTAGATAACGAGGCAGAGTTGACACAAGATTTATCCCATCATGTAGGAGCCTCCAAGAGGATTAGCCAACATAAACAAATAGTGATCTAAAAAAACAGTTACCTAATTAACAACTAGTCACCTAGACAATGTTTTGGTTAATCAGGGATCCCACAACAACAGTCTAGCAACAGTCTACAACCCTGAATACACAAAATACATTACACATACTGTCTTCAGGTGTTTGGCTTTAACTTGTGAAATCTATTGACTAGACAATCAGAAGACAAGCAATGTTCCAGCAGTCTGAAAAAATGGAATTAATTTATCTTCATAGATTTTTTGAGGGATATTGTTGATAAATATTTCTGTCCCAAGTGAAGGAGCCTCTCCAACCCAGTCTGCAGGTGGGCCACCATATTCTCTCTGACCATTAACCTGTACAAGATTAATATTACACCATTTCCATCCACTCCAGAAGGGAAGCTTTATTGTCCTTATTCAGAGAATTAATCCAAGCCTCGCTCTCAGCGTTCATCATGTTGTTGTCCATAATTAGAGAATGATCTGCTCTCTTCATGAGATCAGATGCTGAAGCTCTTTTCCATGCTCTGACTGGGAAAAGCAGACAAAATCCCCAGTCTCCTCCATGGGCCATAATTAGGGATGGGCCCGATGTTCGACTTACGTTCATCACGAACATTGGTGTGTGTTTGTTCATAGAACAAACGAACATATGGGGCACTTGAGGGACATTCCCCCTCCGATGAGCGCCTCATAATGCACTGTGAAATTGCAGCGCATTGATGGCTGATGATTGGCCAAAGTATGCACCTGACCTGTATGCCTTGACCAAACACAGTGCGATGTACTGTCAGAGCCATGATTGGCCAAAGGCACCCCAATCATGGCTCAGGGGCTAAATCCATGCCCCACACTATATAAGGCTGCTTAAACGGTGGCCATGTGTAGTGTGTTATAGTGGAGACTGGAGAGAGATTAGGCAGGGTAGTTAGTGGATTGTGCGTGTAGTGTAAATATGTAACGACACCCTGAGTATGAAAGGGGTTAAAGCCGTTTAGGACATTCCATTCCCGAACATAAAGGCAGCTACTGAACAATCCAATCAGCCGAACAAGAAATCCATTCTTCCCCCAAAGTACGAGACGAGGCCCTGTACGGAGGGTCAAACAGGAATCAGACTCTTTTATTAGAACCAGAATACAGTTTTTCTATACAGTAGAAAAGGAGGTCCCCCATCCTGCTCATATTACTCTAACAATACAACTGTAACCAGTAACAGAATTAACATGAACTAATTAACTAATCTCTTAAAGCAGCCAATGTGACTCTGTGCCCTCCTGAGCATTGTATAAATAATCAGGATTTCAGGATTTAACTTGTTGTCACCGAGCCTCACACACAGGACACCTTCTCACAATGGCAGGTGCTAATTGGCAACAAACTGCCAACAAACAAACAAATTGGCAATTGGCTAATTGGTGCTAGTAGGCAACAAACTATAGTATGAGTAGACTGTCCGGCTCCTACCCAGTTCTAGGGGCCAATGTGATCAGCTCTGTCAACTAACATGTTGAGTTCAGAATCAAACAAACCAAGAATAGTATTTACATATATCCTGGGAGATATTGTGGACAAATTTTACTGTCCCATTTTAAGTAATCCAAGATATATTTTCTCAGTCACCCTGTGCCCAAAAGTGACTCCCGTCACAATATAGTGCAGTGAAGAGTATATAATATAGTGCAGTCCAGAGTATATAGTGTAGTGCAGAGTATATAATGCAGTGTAGTGCAGAGTATATAATATGGTGCAATGCAGAGTATATAATACAGTGCGGTATGAATAACAGTGTAGCGCAGTGTATATAATACAGTGTAGTGCAGAGTATATAATACAGTGTAGTGCGGTGTGAATAACACAGTGTAGTGTAGTGTGAATAACACTGTGTTGGTGTGTACAAGACTTCTGTGTCACCACTGATCCCATTTTTTTTTTCATTTTTTTTTTGCAGTATCAGGTTCTGTTGTTGCATTATTAGTACTCCCCCTTCTGTGTCGCAGGTGTTATTTCTTCTGCAGCAGTGGTATACTTTTTTTCTTTTACCTTTTTTTTTATTATAGAATATTTGGACATAATTGCTGTCTCCCTTCTGCATGGCAGGTGTTTCTCTCTTTCTGCGTCAACAGTGGTTCCCCTTTTTTTGGGGGAGCTTTTTGAATTTTATTTCCCTAGCAGAAGCAAAGAAAAATTTCTTCATAATTGCTGTTCCTTCTTCTGAGTCGCAGGTGGTCTTCCTTCTGCATCACCACTGTTTTTTTTTTTGTCCTTTCTTAATTTTTTTATATTTTTTTTTCTTTTCGCAGCAGCAGCAGCAACAGCAGTAAAAAAAATTCTCCACAATTGCTGCACCCATATTTTTTTTATTTAAAAAAAACTATAATAAAACCGTTTATAGTACACCAAGCACAAAAGTATTGCACCTAAGCACCATATTCTGATCCCACACTCTAAAATAAAAAGTTATAAAGATCCCCAAAAAAATCCCCATCATGTCCGAAAGGCCAACAAGGAGAAGCAGACGCTCACTAAAAGAGGGCAAGCAGCCTCTGTGTTGTTAGGTTCAACTCTTAATAAGTTGCTTTTAAGTTTATATTGCTTTGTCAAATCTTAGCTCTTAAAAAGAAATACACACAGAGACAGAGTATCTGTATATCAGCCTACGAGCCTTGAATGCCCCGTATTGCTCTGCACTGTCTTGGTTTATTGAATATATTTATATGGTTTGTTATATAAAACGCAAGTATCAAAGTGCAACGCAATTTCGACAGATAATGATTGTATCAGCAACCAAAGGTTACAATAAAAGCAGTTTCATCGAGAGTGGTGTGTAAGAACACAAAGGTTACATTTCATAAAATACTGCAACGCAGGCTAAGATTATTATATTTCATAACAGAATTACACGTAGGCATTAGATTTAAGTGAGAACTCTAAATCAAATCCCTAACCCTATCAATTTCCCCCTTTGACATCATCCTCTCCTTCTCCCTGGGTCCTCATGAATAAGTTCTAGTCAGTTCTTCCCCAGAGTCCTTTCCCTGACCGCGAGTTGTCAGAGGGGTAAAACCCATCCCCCTAGGTATTACTAACATCTTAAATTCAAGAAGAGGGGTTTTGTAGGAGTAGGGTGATGTCAATACACATTTATCAGTATGCCCTGTCTATTCTCCTAATTTTCCTATTTATTTTCCTGTATTCTCCGATATATGCATATATTGGTGACAGTGAGTATCATTAATGTTAATATTATAATTACCATTGGACTTAACAACCAGTGAAAGGTATTGGGTGCTGTAGAAGACATTCCACTAAATATATCCCACCAATGTGGTGCAGTATCCTGTTGTATCTGTGATGAAAGATGCACTAGTCTACCTTTTTCAATTATTGCGGATATGAGGTTATTCTGTAGGGTATGTTCTAGTGTTTCTATGTGTGGTCTTAACAACTCTGATTGTTCCAAAACCTGTTTCAGTGGGTCTAAAGAAATTATAAAGGGTGTAGTGTCAGTGAGATTATGTACCTCATAGACTGAAGAAAATACCTTATCAGCGTCTGGTTCAAAAAGATATGTGTTATTTCCCCACTGTAGCACTCTTATATTTTTAATACATCCTGAAAATGGGGCTGATCTATTTAAAGGCTGACATAGTATGATTATTGTTTGTAATGATACAAATATGTTGGGGTCCTATTTCAATGAATCTATTGTCTATTTATTGGTGTCCTTTGCATTTTGCATATGCTAGTTTGGTATTTTAACAAACAAGGTTCATATACTGGGGAGCTTCTGCCACATACCATTCCCTTATTAGTTCCTTCACATAGAGTTAAATCATGGGTTCTGTTTCCTTTATCTACATATTTCCCATATATTTCTGGATACCAAAACTCGTCTTTAATTACTAGTGGCATGACCACTATTTTACACATTTCCATTACATCTGCTACCCGGTATGCTTCAAACCTTCCTACACACCATTTCTCCTCACATTCTATCTTATCCCCTTTTACTTGGAACCATACACCATCGTCAGTTAAACCCTTAAAGTATTTCATCCAGGTATGATAATTTCCCAACTGAAGTTCAGTCCTGGCCCTATTTATTTGTATATGATAGGATAAAAGGTTAAAAGAGCACTGTGTGAAATTTATAAACTGTTGACTTTGATTCCACAACTGGAGCTCTGCTCCTATCGTGTGATTTATTAACCCTCCCAAAAATTGTAATAAGGGTATTTCTTGCAGTTGGGTTTCAAAAGCTGTGGGTAACCATTTACTTATAATTACCAGACTATCGGCTATGTGTCCTCCTGCATGCTTCCATCTGTTGTTCATTTCTTCTATTTTGACCGAGTTTAGAACTCCCATCCCTGTACCTGACAGTCCCAGTAAAGTGTCATACCATGCTCGTCAGTACCTACATTTTGGAATTTCAGGAAAAGTTACATTAAATTTGACTTTTGTCTTTTGTTGTGATACTGATACATTGATACAAGTGTGGGGCACGGGTGTTAGCATTGATGATTCAAATGTGGGAACTAGTGCTTCCTCCATCTGTATGTGAAACCCATAGGACTGTGCATTCCAATACCACCCGTCCGTTCTGTTTTCTCTCCACCAAGAGGCACAGAGGAAAGTACTAGATTGATTAACTGCAGTAATATCTGCTAGATTAAACATCCCTTCTGATATATTTTCTCCCCCTGCTTTATGGACTAATATTTGGTACATTTGTCCTACCACCCGTTCCCGTGCTTGTTTCCACGTCTGTGAAAGGGATATTTTATGACACCTATGATTTTTACTATTATTAAAAGAAATCCCATACTAGTGTTTAATTGAAATGTTACATTTACCTCTGACTGTGGTTCTGCCCTCATCCATGCTATGTTTTGGTCTATGTGTAACGGTCTCTTGTGTCCTTTAACCGTGAAAATTACCCACTGTAATGTATTTGTCTATTTTGTAACCTGAAACATTAGCAACCTTTGTGTCATCTATAACCCAATGAAAATTTGCTGTTTCCTCTACCTCTATTACATTAATACCAGGAGTCCATGCATGTATTTGTAAAACAACAATTTTCAACAAACAATATGTAAGTAGATATTTCATCATGTTGTTTGCTCGGGTTGTTTCTTGCAGTGTGATGCGTGTATCCAGGTAGGTTTTCCTTCCAGCTTTACTGAAGTGGCTGTAGTAAGAAGCACTTGATAAGGACCTTCAAACCTTGGCTCCAATGTCTTTCTGGTGTGTTTCTTAACATATACATAATCCCCTGGTAGCAGAGTATGTGTACCTGCTATTGAATTAGGGTCTGGAAGAGAAGAATACCCACTTTTGTGGATCTTAGTTAGACGTTGTTGTAATTGTATTACATATGCAGTCAAACTATCACATTGCAATTGCATACTCTGTGGAAAGTATAAACCTAATCTAGGTGCATTCCCAAAAAGTATTTCATATGGGGATAATCCTGTTTTTCCTGTTGGAGTGTACCTTATAGAGAATAAAACCAAAGGCAGACATTCAGGCCATGGCTTGTTTAACCCTTGCATTGCCTTTTGTATTTTTAACTTTATTGTCCCATTTACTCTCTCCACTGATCCCGAACTCTGTGGGTGGTAAGGGGTGTGAAAACTTTGTTGAACCCCTAACATGGTAATTACATTCTGCATGATTTCTCCTGTAACGTGTGTTCCCCCTATCTGATCCTATGGTTTCAGGAAGACCAAACCTAGGTATTAACTCAGTGATCAGTTTCTTAGCTGTGGTTTTTGCTGTAGCTGATTTTACTGGATAGCTTTCAGGCCAACCTGAAAATAAATCGATACACACGAGGACAAATTCAAAGGGGCCGCTCTTAGGCATTTGTATGTAGTCAATTTGCAGTCTCTGGAAGGGGTATTGGGCCTGAACCTAGTGTTTACATGGGGTTTTTACTCTCTGTCCTGGGTTATTCAGGAGACAGATTTGCCAGGCTGCACAGTAGTTTCTTGCAGTACTACTGAATCCAGGGGCGAGCCATCCTTGGTTCACAATCCTATACATGGAATTGGAACTAACATGTGTGGGTAGGTGAACTGCCGCTGCCATTGCTGGGTACAGAGAGGCAGGCAGGCATATTTTGCCCCCTTCCCTCCATACATTGTCAAGGTCTGGTGCTGCTCCCATTCTGACCCACTTATCTTTCTCGCTCTCCCCTGCTTGCTCCTGTAACTTACTTAGCTGCTGCCATGTCAGTTCTGGGATACTCACCTCTACTGCTAAGGTCTCAGAGCTTCCTTCCCCTAGAGCTGCCTGTTTTGCAGTCAAATCTGCAAATGCATTTCATTTTGCCTCAATTGTTTTTGCGCTCGTGTAAGCCGCTATCTTCATAATGGCCACACCTTTAACCTTTTGAAGATTGTTCTAAAGCCTTTAATTCTGCTTCCTGTGCTGACATGTGGGCTGGTAAGGCCTGTGCTTAAATCACCGGTGTATCAGTCACTACGGCATACCCTGTGTGATATTTACCCTTGTCATCAGCAAACCTACTGCCATCTATGTACAAAGTGTGCTCAGCATTTAAAATCGGTGTATCTGTAATGTGTGGGAATCCCATTGTCTCCTGCTCCATGAACTGAAAACAATCAATGTTCATTTACTTCTCTAAACAAAAGAGTGTCAGGTACCTCATTTCCTTTCTCACTAGTACTATCATTCCCCCTTGCCAAATCTGGTGACTAAAGAGGCAAAAAGGTGGCCAAATTTAAAGTTGTACAGCGCTGAAAAGTGACATTTGGAGGTAAAAGTAAAGTACACTGTAACCTTAATTGCCTAGCCATGGAAATGTGTTTGGGCTGAACTTGAGACAAGATTGCATGTATGTCATGTGTGGTGTGCACTACAACTGGATTGTCTAGAACAATCTCTGATGACTTATCTATGATAATTGACACTGCAGCTACCGCCCGTACACAGGACGGTGAACCTCTAGATACTGGATCTAATGCTGCTGAAAAGTAAGCGACTGGTCTTTGTTTTACATGTGCCTGTGTCAGAACACCTGTGGCGTGTCCAGTGATCTCAGCAATGTACAGATTAAATGTCTTAGTATAATCTAAAGTGATAAACGACTCATAAGCTACTTCTGTAAGCATATACGGTACAATTTTCAAACAATCGTATAATGGCTGCATCAAAGTGCTAGCGTGTGGTATCCATTGTCTACAATATGACACAATACCTAAAAACATATGCAATTGTTTGAAATTCCTTTATCACTTGAACCCTCTCCTCAGTGAAATGTCTTGTACCCTGTGATATACAATGCCCCAGAAAGATAACTTTTTCCTGACACACTGGTAATTTGTTCCTATTAACCTTGCAACCTTTTCTGCTAGAAATCGCAACAAATTAAGGGTGGTGTGCAGGCTTCCAGTCTTTCACTTATCTGTGGAATTAATCCTTCCATAAACTGTCTATTGAAGGCTCGGATCGTGAATGGCAGCTCTAAATCCATTCCCTCATCTGCCATCATACTTTCCATAGATAAGTAAAAGTCTGATACAGTCTGTGCTGGCATTGGTTTCATGGGTGATATTGACCCCCCCCCTTGTTGTTTTGCCTGACAGAAAGCTTCTAATCTAGCAAGAAAAGGGGCCCTTGAGTCTATGTGTCTGACGTGTCCTGTCTCTAAATTGCCATCCTTGTCAGCTCGGACTGCAGGTCGGTCATAAACTGGTTAAACAGGGTCAGAGTCATTTTATGTCTGCATAAATCCTCCCTATCCTGCCAGGTTGCTTCATGTGTATTCATTAACTGTGTCACAAATCTTTTAAAAGCAGCTGGCTTTGCTACCAGGTCTGGGGCGCTCTGTATTAATGCCATAAGAGTGTCTGCTGACCAAGGCTTCCAAGTCCTTATTTGCATCCTACGAGTAATAGTAGGTGGGGCGTGTGGATGGGCTGCTTGTCCAAATTCTGAATTATTTACCTGTACAATGCGTATATCAGTGCGTACGGGGGCTACAGTTTCTAAATGAGGTTTTTTGTGCTCCACAATGCACACATTCTATTGCCCTCAAGTACAGGATATATCTTGTGTGGTTTACGTTCTATGTCAGTATATGGGGGTGGGATGGTTGAACTAAGATTGTTTAAGCTTTCAACATTTTTTGTTCTTCTATCTTTCATATCCCAACCATCACAATCTGGATTATACTTCCACCCCCCTTCTTTCGCTCTATTTGAAACCTTAATTAAGCATTGAACCTGACTCATCCATTGCTTCTCTAACACCTCTCCTTGTCTGTCCCTTTTTTATTTCACTTCATACTTCCGGGTCCAAACCTGCTGCTCCTTTCACCTTAAATTTAAGAAGGACATCCTTTAAGTCCCGCGCTTCATCTTCCCCACAGATGTTTTTAATTATCTGTGGCACCGTGTAATGCGCCACAACTCCCTGACGGGGTTTTGTGTTCCTCTGGCCCATTCTAACAGTCCAGCCTAGGTAGCGTGTGGGACACTTAGTGTACAATATAAAACATTTAACCAAGTTACACTAGTTCCTCATTGCCTTTTCCTCCTAGGATGGCAGAATACTAAAAACCTCTCCGGATGAGATTTCTGAAACCGAATTACTTTATATGCTAGCCAATAGGGATGAGCTTCGTGTTCGAGTCGAACCCATGTTCGACTCGAACATCGGCTGTTCGACCGTCCGTCGAATTGCGAACGATATGGGCCGTTCGCGCCAAATTCGTGTGGCGCGTCACGGCCCATAATTCACTGCGGCATCGCAGTGCATTGCTGGCTGATGATTGGCCAAGCATGCACTATGACCCGCATGCTTGGCCAATCACAGCGCCGTCAGTAGAGAGAGCTGTAATTGGCCAAAGCCAGGGTGGCTTTGGCCAATTATGGCTCAGGGGATTTAGTACACACCCCACACTATATAAGGCCGCCTGCACGGCGGCCCTGTGTAGTGTGTGTTCCGGTGTGCTGAGAGATAGAGAGAGAGAGAGACAGTGTCATTTGATTTGAGTTAGATAGATTAGGCAGAACAGTCAGTCAGTTAGCTGCACTTACAGTGTATTGTGTATATATATGCATCCCAGGTGTTGCATATATATATATACACTGTATTCAGTTTAGCTAGATCCGTTCCTGTTATCTTCTATCTAGACTATTTACATTTAGTGCAGTGTGTCCTGCTCACAGTGTTCAGCTAGATCCGTTCCTGCTATTTACATTCAGTGCAGTGCGTCCTGCTCACAGTGTTCAGCTACATCCGTTCCTGCTATTTACATTCAGTGCAGTGCGTCCTGCTCACAGTGTTCAGCTAGATCCGTTCCTGCTATTTACATTCAGTGCAGTGCGTCCTGCTCACAGTGTTCAGCTAGATCCGTTCCTGGTATTTACATTTAGTGCAGTGCGTCCTGCTCACAGTGTTCAGCTAGATCCATTCCTGCTATTTACATTCAGTGCAGTGCGTCCTGCTCACAGTGTTCAGCTAGATCCGTTCCTGCTATTTACATTCAGTGCAGTGCGTCCTGCTCACAGTGTTCAGCTAGATCCGTTCCTGCTATTTACATTCAGTGCAGTGCGTCCTGCTCACAGTGTTCAGCTAGATCCGTTCCTGCTATTTACATTCAGTGCAGTGCGTCCTGCTCACAGTGTTCAGCTAGATCCGTTCCTGCTATTTACATTCAGTGCAGTGCGTCCTGCTCACAGTGTTCAGCTAGATCCGTTCCTGGTATTTACATTTAGTGCAGTGCGTCCTGCTCACAGTGTTCAGCTAGATCCGTTCCTGCTATTTACATTCAGTGCAGTGCGTCCTGCTCACAGTGTTCAGCTAGATCCGTTCCTGGTATTTACATTTAGTGCAGTGCGTCCTGCTCACAGTGTTCAGCTACATCCGTTCCTGCTATTTACATTCAGTGCAGTGCGTCCTGCTCACAGTGTTCAGCTAGATCCGTTCCTGCTATTTACATTCAGTGCAGTGCGTCCTGCTCACAGTGTTCAGCTACATCCGTTCCTGCTGTTTACATTCAGTGCAGTGCGTCCTGCTCACAGTGTTCAGCTAGATCCGTTCCTGCTATTTACATTCAGTGCAGTGCGTCCTGCTCACAGTGTTCAGCTAGATCCGTTCCTGCTATTTACATTCAGTGCAGTGCGTCCTGCTCACAGTGTTCAGCTAGATCCGTTCCTGCTATTTACATTCAGTGCAGTGCGTCCTGCTCACAGTGTTCAGCTAGATCCGTTCCTGCTATTTACATTCAGTGCAGTGCGTCCTGCTCACAGTGTTCAGCTAGATCCGTTCCTGCTATATACATTTAGTGCAGTACGTCCTGCTCACAGTGTTCAGCTAGATCCGTTCCTGTTATCTTCCTACTGACAGGCAGGCTTGTCTGGTTACAGTATATAAAGCTACCTGAAGAAAATTACAGGTGTTCTTTTTGATCCTATTAGTACCACGGTCAGGCAGCTAGACTATTTACATTTAGTACAGTGTGTCCTGCTCACAGTGTTCAGCTAGATCCGTTCCTGTTATCTTCCTACTGACAGGCAGGCTTGTCTGGTTACAGTATATAAAGCTACCTTAAGAAACTTACAGGTGTTCTTTTTGATCCTATTAGTACCACGGTCAGGCAGCTAGACTATTTACATTTAGTACAGTGTGTCCTGCTCACAGTGTTCAGCTAGATCCGTTCCTGTTATCTTCCTACTGACAGGCAGGCTTGTCTGGTTACAGTATATAAAGCTACCTTAAGAAAATTACAGGTGTTCTTTTTGATCCTATTAGTACCACGGTCAGGCAGCTAGACTATTTACATTTAGTACAGTGTGTCCTGCTCACAGTGTTCAGCTAGATCCGTTCCTGCTATTTACATTCAGTGCAGTGCGTCCTGCTCACAGTGTTCAGCTAGATCCGTTCCTGCTATTTACATTCAGTGCAGTGCGTCCTGCTCACAGTGTTCAGCTAGATCCGTTCCTGCTATTTACATTCAGTGCAGTGCGTCCTGCTCACAGTGTTCAGCTAGATCCGTTCCTGCTATTTACATTCAGTGCAGTGCGTCCTGCTCACAGTGTTCAGCTAGATCCGTTCCTGCTATATACATTTAGTGCAGTACGTCCTGCTCACAGTGTTCAGCTAGATCCGTTCCTGTTATCTTCCTACTGACAGGCAGGCTTGTCTGGTTACAGTATATAAAGCTACCTGAAGAAAATTACAGGTGTTCTTTTTGATCCTATTAGTACCACGGTCAGGCAGCTAGACTATTTACATTTAGTACAGTGTGTCCTGCTCACAGTGTTCAGCTAGATCCGTTCCTGTTATCTTCCTACTGACAGGCAGGCTTGTCTGGTTACAGTATATAAAGCTACCTTAAGAAAATTACAGGTGTTCTTTTTGATCCTATTAGTACCACGGTCAGGCAGCTAGACTATTTACATTCAGTGCAGTGCGTCCTGCTCACAGTGTTCAGCTAGATCCGTTCTTGCTATTTACATTCAGTGCAGTGCGTCCTGCTCACAGTGTTCAGCTAGATCCGTTCCTGGTATTTACATTCAGTGCAGTGCGTCCTGCTCACAGTGTTCAGCTAGATCCGTTCCTGCTATATACATTTAGTGCAGTACGTCCTGCTCACAGTGTTCAGCTAGATCCGTTCCTGTTATCTTCCTACTGACAGGCAGGCTTGTCTGGTTACAGTATATAAAGCTACCTGAAGAAAATTACAGGTGTTCTATCCCAGCTTAGTGCAGCTACAGGCCATTAGTATGTCTGGAAGGCCAAGAAGGAGAGGCAGACAGTCACAAGCCAATAAGAGAGGGCAAGCAGGCTCTGTGTCTAGTGCTGGTCGTGGAGACGGTGCATCCTCATCAGCACGTGGCCATGGGACACGCTTGGCCTTTTTTTCGGCAGCTGGCCGTGTTGAGCCGCAACATGCGGAAGACTTGGTCGAGTGGATGACCAAGCCGTCCTCATCCTCCTCATCCTCTCTCACCCATGCCCAGGGTGCTTTGTCTGGCAAAGCAGCGGCCTCTTCCCTCAGCTCAATGTCATCAGTGACTCCTTCCCTAGCTCCACCATGTCCTCATGAGGATTCCCTCGAACTGTTTGACCACAGTGTTGGGTACATGCTCCAGGAGGATGCCCAGCGTTTGGAAGGCTCTGATGATGATACTGAGCTCAATGAAGGCAGTAACATGAGCACGGACAGAGGGGGTGCCCAAGAAGGACAGCAATCTGGCAGTCATGCTCCCCCTGCTGCAGCATACTGCCAGGTTTGCTCCAGTGATGAGGAGGGAGGGGATGATGAGGTCACTGACTCAACGTGGGTGCCTGATAGGAGAGAGGAGGAGGAGGAGGAGGAGGAGGAGGTGGCACATCACCAACTAGGCAGGATGCCCTCCAGGGGCCAGCCTAAGGGCAGCACATTGACTGCATCACACCCCAAAGCTCCACATGTGCAGGGCGCTGCAGTCTCTGCGCGTTATTCAAAAAGTTCTTTGGTGTGGGCCTTTTTTGAGACGAGTGCATCAGATCGCACCGCTGCTATTTGCAACATATGTCTCAAGCGTATCTCGCGTGGCCAAAACATCTCCCGCTTGGGTACCACATGCTTGACCAGACATATGTTGACCTGCCATGCAGTTCGTTGGCAAGCGTATCTAAAAGACCCACACCAAAGAACAAAGACGATCTCTCCTTGCTCCTCATCAGCTGAGATTTCCAACCCCACTAGACCTTCAGTCCTCTCTGCGACCTGCAGTGAGAGGAATGAAGGTGTAGAATTAGGTGTGTCACAGCCAAGTACTTGTGGGCAATCTGCTTTTGGTACACCGACGTCAGATTGTACCAGGCAAATTTCCCTGCCCCAGCTGCTGCACCGCCGAAAGAAGTTTGCTCCCAGCCATCCACATGCCCAGCGGTTGAATGCTAGCTTGGCAAAATTGCTAGCACTTCAACTGCTGCCTTTTCAGTTGGTAGACTCTGCCCCCTTCCGTGAGTTTGTGGAATGTGCGGTTCCTCAGTGGCAGGTACCCAAACGCCACTTTTTCTCACGGAAGGCGATTCCGGCTCTCTACCGGCATGTGGAAGGCAATGTCCATGCCTCGCTGGACAGGGCGGTCAGCGGTAAGGTGCATATTACCGCTGACTCATGGTCCAGCAGGCATGGACAGGGACGTTACTTAAGTTTCACGGCGCATTGGGTGACTCTGCTGGCAGCTGGGAAGGATGCAGGACAAGGTGCAGTAGTGTTGGAGGTTGTTCCGCCACCACGCCTCCAAAATGCTGATTGTGACACACCTCTCTCCTCCACCCCCTCCTCTTCTTCTTCCTCCATGGCCTCTTCCTCGGAACCAGCGGTGCTCCGTAGGCGTTCAAGGGGCTACGCAAGTACGCAGGCCAAAAGATGCCATGCGGTGCTTGAGCTGGTGTGCTTGGGGGACAGGAGCCACACTGGGGCAGAGGTTCTGTCAGCTCTGCAGGGGCAGGTTCAGAGGTGGTTGACGCCACGCCAACTTAAGGCAGGAATGGTGGTTTGCGACAATGGCACCAACCTCCTCTCTGCCCTCCGACAGGGACAACTGACCCATGTGCCCTGTTTGGCTCACGTCCTTAACTTGGTGGTGCAGCGGTTCTTGGGCAGGTACCCGGGCTTACAGGATGTCCTGAGGCAGGCCAGGAAAGTCTCTGTGCATTTCCGCCGGTCATATAATGCCAGTGCTCGGCTGACGGACCTCCAAAAGGAGTTTAACCTGCCCAAGAACCGCCTAATCTGTGACATGCCCACCAGGTGGAACTCGACGTTGGCCATGCTGCAGCGGCTGCACACGCAGCAGAGGGCCATCAATGAGTACCTGTGCGACTATGGCACCAGGACAGGGTCAGGGGACCTTGGTTTTTTTTCCCCACGCCAGTGGGCCATGATCAGGGATGCATGCACTGTCCTGTCACCATTCGAGGAGGCCACGAGGATGGTGAGCACTGACAGTGCATGCATCAGTGACACTGTCCCCCTTGTCCACCTGTTGGAGCACACGCTGCGTGGAATAATGGACAGGGCACTTGAGGCAGAACAGAGGCAGGAAGAGGAGGACTTCCTTAGCTCTCAAGGCCCCCTTTATCCAGACAGTGTTCCTGCGTGCCCGCCGATCACACAGGAAGAGGACGAGGAGGAGGAGGAGGAGGAAGATTGTGTCAGTATGGAGGTGGAGCCTGGCACTCAGCATCAGCAGTCTTTAAGGGATCAGTCCCAAGGAACACATGGACTTGTACGTGGCTGGGAGGAGGTGGCTGCGGACGTTGTTGTCCTTAGTGACCCAGAGGACTCCGGACCGAATGCCTCAGCAAACCTACGCTGCATGGCCTCCCTGATCCTGCAAAGCCTGCGTAAGGATCCTCGTATTCGTGGTATCAAGGAGAAGGACCAATACTGGCTGGCAACCCTCCTTGATCCACGTTACAAGGGTAAGGTTGCGGACCTTATCTTGCCATCGCAGAGGGAGCAGAGGATGAAACATCTTCGGGAGGCCTTGCAGAAAGGTCTGTGCAACGCGTTCCCAGAGACTGGGAGGTTACAAACTCCTGTTTCTGGACAACGTGTTGCTGAGGCTTCGGTCAGTCAAAGAAGGAGCGGTGGAGAAGGTGGCCGTCTGACCGATGCGTTCAGACAATTTTTTGGTCCGCAGCCCCAAGGTATGATCGGTTCCGGCAACCATCGCCAGCGTCTGTTTTACATGGTGCAGGAATACCTAGGGGCAAGATCAGACTTGGACACCTTTCCCACCGAAAATCCTCTGGGTTACTGGGTCTTGAGGATGGATCACTGGCCAGAGCTTGCACAGTATGCAATTGAGCTACTGGCCTGTCCTGCATCCAGCGTTCTTTCGGAAAGCACATTCAGTGCTGCTGGAGGCGTGGTAACCGATCACAGGGTGCGTCTGTCCACCGACTCGGTCGATCGGCTGACCTTCATAAAAATGAATCAGTCTTGGATCACCACCAGCTACCAAGCACCTGATGCAGATGTAACCGAATAATTTTTTTTGAAATCTCAGATCCCTTCAAAGACTGCCTATGCTGATGCTGAGTGACTATCCCTGAGTAATTATCCTCTTCCTCCTCAATCATCACGCTGATAGCTTGTAAGAACATTTTTGGTTCTGGGCGCCACCACCAGTGCCTAAGGCACAATTTTTCAGCCCCTGTTTAACAGGGGCGTGTAATTACAATTTTTGATGTAATACTTTGCAGCAGGGCTCGTTCCTGCATTCCAACTAGAGTGTCTGTGAGGGGTTGCAGTGTTGTGGCACCAGCACCAGTGCCTAAGACCCAATTTTTCAGCCCCTGTCTAACAGGGGCGTGTAATTACAATTTTTGATGCAATACTTTGCAGCAGGGCTTGTTCCTGCGTTTCAACTAGAGTGTCTGTGAGGGGTTGCAGTGTTGTGGCACCAGCACCAGTGCCTAAGACCCAATTTTTCTGCCCCTGTCTAACAGGGGCGTGTAATTACAATTTTTGATGCAATACTTTGCAGCAGGGCTCGTTCCTGCGTTCCAACTAGAGTGTCTGTGAGGGGTTGCAGTGTTGTGGCACCAGCACCAGTGCCTAAGGCCTAATTTTTCAGCTCCTGTTCAACAGGGGCATGTAATTACAATTCTTGATCTAATATTTCACAGCAGGGCCCTGTGAGGGCTTACAGTGTTTTGGCCACAGCAACACCTAAGGCCCAAATTTCTGCTGAGTATATAGGGCAGGACCCTACTTTCAAACATCTAACTTACAAACGACTCCTACTTGCAAACGGAAGGAGACAACAGGAAGTGAGATGAAATCTACCCCTAAGGAAGGGAAATTCTCTCCTGTAAGAGTTAATATGGGAAAACAATTTCTCCTTTCCACTGATGCTTTCCAATCCTTGTTCCACAAAAAAACCCAAATTTTCCAAAAACATTTTTCATTGGGACAAAAAAGTGAGGTGAAATCTTCTGAAGAGGAGGAAAGACGCAAAACAAATGTCACAGGGGTGATAACCCTTCCCTATGTTTTCCAAAAAGCTTAGAAAAGATTTTTTGGCTGGAGCTAAACACATTAAAAATGTTCAAAATTACAAACAGATTCTACTTAACAACAAACCTACAGTCCCTGTCTTGTTTGCACCGCCTGAATACTGCTGTTCAGAGTATATAGGGACCTTTCCTTATTTTAATTTGGGTGCGGGGTTCCCCTTAATATCCATACAAGACCCAAAGGGCCTGGTAATGGACTGGGGGGTACCCATGCCGTTTGTCTCACTGATTTTCATCCATATTGCCATGACCCGACATGACATTAAACCCGCAAGCAGTTTTAAATGAGATTTTTTCCTTTAAAAATGACATTTGGTGCAGGGACTGTTCTAAACATGGGAAACACGCGTCACTTTACAGGCATACTATAGACACCCCCCAGGTACGATATTTAAAGGAATATTTCACTTTTTTTTTTTTACTTTAAGCATTATTAAAATCACTGCTCCCGAAAAAACGGCCGTTTTTAAAAGTTTTTTTTGCATTGATACATGTCCCCTGGGGTAGGACCCGGGTCCCCAAACCCTTTTTAGGACAATACCATGCAAATTAGCCTTTAAAATGAGCACTTTTGATTTCGAACGTTCGAGTCCCATAGACGTCAATGGGGTTCTAACGTTCGTGCGAACTTGCGGTCCGTTCGCGGGTTCTGGTGCGAACCGAACCGGGGGGTGTTCGGCTCATCCCTACTAGCCAACTGACAAATATTGTGATCAGACTGACGGCTACAACATATACAAGCATTCCCTAAAGTGACCAGGTATCCGATTAGATCTCCCTCGTATCTGGGGTCCCTCTTATATACTCTTATCCCTGCTTTTTGGAGCAGACAGGGCTTACCCTCGCAACCCGTCTATGGTTTATGAACTAAATTGAATATCAAACTTAAGCGGCAGACCCCCAAAGTCCTCTTGCGAGGTAAGGGCGCATTCCACTGCTCATTGGGATGATATTCTTTCAATTCATACCAACCTAGGCAAGGCTCATTCACTTTCTCAACAAGACAGACAACAAACAAATAATTCCAGCAATATAAACCACAATATGCAGTAATTCTAGACTCACCACTACAGAGGCTGGTGTTTTAAAACCAGGAGAACCGTAACTGACAGAACGGATAGGCACAAATCAGGGGAGCACAGAATATAAGAAAAATAAAGCTTTTTCTTACCTGCGCAGGTTTTTCAATCTGTGGTTCCCGGAATGCCTGTCCTTTTGTTCCGTCAGCGTAGCTCAGCCACCTCTTGTAGCAACTTGGTGGGTCCCTGCTTATTCGGGCGCCAAAAATGTTAGGTTCAACTCTTAATAAGTTGCTTTTAAGTTTATATTGCTTTGTCAAATCTTAGCTCTTAAAAAGAAATACACACAGAGACAGAGTATCTGTATATCAGCCTACGAGCCTTGAATGCCCCGTATTGCTCTGCACTGTCTTGGTTTATTGAATATATTTATATGGTTTGTTATATAAAACGCAAGTATCAAAGTGCAACGCAATTTCGACAGATAATGATTGTATCAGCAACCAAAGGTTACAATAAAAGCAGTTTCATCGAGAGTGGTGTGTAAGAACACAAAGGTTACATTTCATAAAATACTGCAACGCAGGCTAAGATTATTATATTTCATAACAGAATTACACGTAGGCATTAGATTTAAGTGAGAACTCTAAATCAAATCCCTAACCCTATCAGTGTCTACAGTGAAAAGTGGTGGTCGCGGACATGGTGCATCCTCTGCGGTGGGGCTCGCTTCTCCTTCTTTTCCACTGCCAGCCGTGTTATTGAGCCACAACATACAGAAGAGTTGGTGGAGTGGATAACTAAGCCATCCTTATCCTCCTCATCCTCTGTCACCCATGCTCATACTAGTTCGCCTTCCACCGCAGCTTCCAAAGAGGCATATTCCACTGGCTCCTTCTCCACAGCTACTCCTTCTGTAGCCCCACCCATCATGCATGGAGGAATTACCTGAATTATTTGATCATAGTGTCGGTTACATGCTGCTGGAGGATGCGCAGCAATTTGAATGCGCTGATGTTGGTTCCCAGGTTGAGGAAGGGAGTAACCTGAGCCTAGAGAGAGGGGGTGGCCATGATGGACAAGAAACAAACAGTCATGTTCCCCAGCTGCAGCATACTGCCAAGTTTAAAAAATGTGTATAATGGTCCTCTGCGCTACTACTAATAAATACAGTGAAATAAAATATAGTAAAATATAGTAAAATAGAATTAAAGTGGAAATGCAGCACAACCTAATGGTGTTCACGAATGCACAAATAAATAAAATACAATCTACAGTGATCTTGCGCATATCCTATAGGCCTCCATATATGAAATCAACCATGAAAAATGTTAAATAAATACAATAATGTAAAATAAATTGCATTCAATGTGCATCCAAACACTAGTGACATAAATAATTAAATATGTGCAGTGAAGTCCCTAAGTAAAAATAATCCAATTCCTCAAAGTAGTGAAGATGAAGCATCAATAGAACTTGGTGATTTATCCAATAGGTGAAACTGCTGACACCATACCACTGTGCTCGCCTTGGAACATAATCCAATAGAAACAACAACTTTCACTTCCAGGATCAACAGTATGCCCTCTTACTAAATACCTTGGACTGTCTTCTTTACAAAAAGGGATAATTTTAGGGATGTTTATACAGTCCTGGCATTTCAGGGCCCAGAAATGTAATTTCCTGCTTGCATGATTGGCTCACTGATTTTCCCAGCAGCCTGCACTAAGACACAAGTCAGATTGTATGCATCCTTCTTCAGAGTAGAATTGATTCATGTAGGAATGGAAAGTGGAAGGGAAAGTTGTCATTTCTATTGAATTATGTTCCAAGGCATATGACCTATGCCTATGAGGTGAGAGTTCTGTGAGCACAGTGGTGTGGTGTCAGTGGTTTCGCCTATTGGATAAATCACCAAGTTCTATTGATGCTTCATCTTCACTACTTTGAGGAGTTGGATTATTTTTACTTATGGACTTTACTGCACATATTTAATTAATTGTGTCACCATTGTTTGAATGCTCATTGAATGCAATTTATTTCACATTATTGTATTTTCTTAACATTTTTCATGATTGATTTCATATAAGGAGGCCTATAGGATATGCGCAAGATCACTGTAGATTGTAATACTGCCAAGCTTGCTCCAGTGACGAGGAGGGAGGAGATGATGAGGTCACTAACTGTACTTGGGAGCCTGAGAGAACAGAGGAGGAAAGGGAGGGAGGAGGGAGGCAGGATGTCCTCCAGGGGCTGGCTTAAGGGCAGTCACCCTATTGCATCACACCACAGAGTCCCCAGGTGCAGGGAGCTGCTGACTTCCACTGACTTCCAAAAGTTCATTGGTGTGTGCTTTTTTCAACACATGTGCAGCAGACTGCAGCGTTGCTGTTTGCAATCTCTGTCTAAAGCAGATCAAACGTGGCTAGAACACCAGCCGCTTGGGTACCACATGCTTGACAAGACATATAACGACCTTCCATGCAGTTCATTGGCAACAGCACCTGAAAGACCCACAACATAAAAAAAATGCAGACTTCTCCTTGCTCCTCATCTGGGATCTCTACCCCTACTATACCTCAAGTCTTCTCAAAAACCGCCACTGAGAGGAATGATGTTATAGAAATGGGTGCCACAGGTACTTGCACCCAATCTGCTATCAGTACACCACCTGTTGATTTCAGCAGGCAAATTTCGCTACCTCAGATGCTGAACCATAAAAAAAAAATTACTGTCCCAGCCATCCACATGCTTAACGTCTAAATGCTAGCTTTGCCAAATTGCTAGCACTACAACTGCTGCCTTTTCATCTGGTAAACTCTGCCCCCTTTTGTGAATTTTCAGAATGTGCAGGTGGCAGGTTCCAATAAGAAATACATTTTCAGGTAAGCCATTCCAGTGGCAGGTTCCAATAAGAAATACATTTTCAGGTAAGCCATTCCAGCTCTGTACCGTCATGTGGAAGGCAATGTTTTGGCCTTGTTAGACAGGGCGGTCCGCAGCAAGGTTCACATTACTGCCGACTCATGGTCCAGCAGGTATGGTCAGGGACATTACATTTCCTTCACGGCGCACTGGGTAACTTTTCTGGCAGCTGGGATGGATGCAGGACAGGGTTCAGTGCTTCCGCCACCACACCTCCAAAAAGCTGGTGGTGATTCTGCCACATCTGTTTGCTTCACCCCTCCCCTTCCTCTATGGCCTCTTCTGCTGAATTGTCCTCTGAACCAGCAGTGTTCCCTAAGCGTTCAAAGGGCTACGCAAGCAGTCAGGCTATAAGACGCCATGCAGTGCTTCAGTTGGTCTGTCTAGGGGACAGGAGCCACACTGGGGCAGGAAGGGGCAGGCTCAGAGGTGGTTGACGCCACGGCAGGAATGGTTGTATGAGACAATGGCATAAACCTTCACTCCGCTCACCGTCAGGGACACTTGACACATGTTCCATGCTTGGCACATGTCCTGAACTTGGTGGTGCAGTGTTTCTTGAACAGGTACCCAGGCTTACAAGATCTTCTGAGGCAGGCCAGAAAAGTCTATGGCTATTTCTGGCGGTCATACAATGCCAGTGCTTGGCTGGCTGACATTCAACTGGAATTCAACCTGCCCACCAACCACCTCATTTGTGACATGCCCACCAGGTGGACCTCAACATTTGCACTGCTGCAGCGGCTGCACACGTAGCAGAGTGCCATCAATCAGTACCTGTGTGAGTATGGCACAAGGACAGGCTCAGGGGAGCTTGGCTTCTTTTTGCCACTCCAGTGGCTACTGATAAAGAATGCATGCACTGTCCTGTCACCATTTGAGGAGGCCACAAAGATGGTGAGCCGCAACAATGCATGCATCAGTGACACTGTCCCTCTAGTCTTCCTGCTGGAACACATGCTTTGTGAAATCATGGACAGGGCACTTGAGGCAGAACAGTGGGAGGAAGAGGAGGACTTGCTTTCCTCTCAAGGCCCCCTTTATGCAGTCCCCAAAAACCCCAGGAATTGTACATGGCTGGGAGGAGGTAGTACCTGACAATGTCATCCTTAGTGACCCAGAGGACTCAGAATCTCATGCCTCCTCAAACTTACACTCCATGGGCTCCCTGATTCTGCAAAGCCTGAGAAAGGACCCATGGATTTCTGGTGATATGACTGATTTCTGATTGGGACTCTAAAACAAAGTTAATACTGCAGCTGCAGGAACAGATTCATAGGACTCAATCACTGTGTTTAAAATCTCTGTTCAGTGAAAATGTATTATTACATGTTATTTTATACATAGATAAGAAAGGGGTGGTGTGAGATGTTATTAAAAACTAACAAATAGAAATATATTATTAAAAACTAGTGAATAGAACAATTGCAAAAGTAAAACTTTGAGAAGGAAGGGGGGGAGGTAGAGAGCGTTTAGTAGGAGAAGTGTCTGTGTGTTAGGTGAAGGTTACAGAACACATTTCAACAGTGAGAACAAAATGGAGTCTCTTGTGCTTAAATGAACAGTACAGTGAATGTCCATGTCACTGGTATCAAGGAGAGGGATCATTACTAGCTGGCAACCCTTCTTGATCCATGTTACAAGGGTAAAGTTGCAGAGCTCATCCTGCCTTTGCGGAGGGAGCAGAGAATCAAACCTCTTCAGAACGCCTTGAAGAAAAATTTGTGTAACACCTTTCCAGATCTGGACAACATGTTTCTTGGGCTTCGTTCGGTCAGAGGAAGATTGGTGGAGAAGGCGGCCGGCTGACCAATGCCTTAAAACAACTCTTTAGTCCTCAGCACCCTAGGCTGTTAGTTTTAAGCAACCATCGACAGCGTCTGCATCATATGGTGCAGGACTATTTAGGGGCAAGAGCAGACTTGAAGACCTTTCCAACTGAGTATCCACTGGGTTACTGGGTCTTGAGGATGGACCACTGGCCAGAACTTGCTCAATATGCAATCAGGCTACTGGCCTGTCCTGCATTCAGCGTGCTTTCCAAACAGACATTCAGTGCTTCTGAAGGGTTTGTGATGTATAAAAGAGTGCGCCTGTCCACAGACTCCATTTATCAAAATGAATCAGTCCTGAATCAACAGCAGCTATCAAGTCCCTGATGCTGATGTAAGTGATTCAATTTGCTAGGAATCTGGGATCCCTTGAAGACTGCCTATGCTACCTATCCTATTCCTGAATCTTCATTATTCTAGCTTCCAACAATATTTTTGATTTAGGGTACCAACAACACCTAAGGCCCAATTTTTCTGCACCTGTTTGACAGGTGCATGTAATTTCAATTTTTTTTTCAAATTGTTAACAGCAGGGCCAGTTCCTGTGCCCAACAAGAGTAACTGAGGGGTTACAGTGTTCATGTACCACTAGGGATGGGCGAACGGTTTGGGACGAGCATAAGGTACATTCAGGTACTCGCCTAGCACCCGAACTTTCTGGGCCCATAGTGGGATGTTCGCCCACCGAACACATGGACAATAGGTTGTTAAGGCTTTCCTGCTAAGAGCCAAATTAAAAAAAAAGAATTAAAAAAAAAAATAGAAATGATAAAAAAATTGAGGGAAAATGGTGTGGGGGGACCCTTTGGGTCTGGTATAGATTGTAACCACTTCCCTACCGGTGCATTGTAAAATGAAGCCAGCAGGAACACTCCATCCCTCCTGCAGCCCATTAGACTACCCTAGTACCTATCTGCAGCCCATCAGAGTACCCGAGTACCTATCTGAAGCCCATGCCTCATAGAATATATATTGGGGTGTGTTCTTTCCCTAATTGGGTTATTTTGTGGGTAATTCCACTGTTCTGGTGCTCCAGGACCCTTCAAAAGTGTGATAGGTAGTAATAAAATTAGATGTGTAATTTATGCTCCTAGAAAGCCTGATGGTGCTCCCTGCATGTTGGGCCTCTATGTGGCCAGGCTGTGAAAAAGTCTCACACATGTGGTATCGCCATACTCAGGAGGAGTAGCAGAATGTATTTTGGGGCGTAATTGGAAGTATGCATTTCCCAAGAATTGTGGGAAAAAATTACAGCTTTATAAAACTCCCTGTGCCTCTTACTAAGTACCTTGGACTGTCCACTTTCCAAAAAGGGGTCATTTGGGGGGTATTTTTACTGTCCTGACTAGGGATGAGCCGAACACCCCCCTGTTCGGTTCGCACCAGAACATGCGAACAGGAAAAAAGTTTGCTCGAACATGCGAACACCGTTAAAGTCTATGGGACACGAACATGAATAATCAAAAGTGCTAATTTTAAAGGCTTATATGCAAGTTATTGTCATAAAGGGGGGGGGCGGGATCTGGGGGTCCCCTTGTTAAAGGGGCTTTCAGATTCCGATAAGCCCCCCGCCCGCAGACCCCCACAACCACCGGCCAGGGTTATGGGGATGAGGCCCTTGTCCTCATCAACATGGAGACAAGGTGTTTTGGGGGGTTACCCCAAAGCACCCTCCCAATGTTGAGGGCATGTGGCCTGGTACGGCTCAGGAGGGGGGCCGCACTCTCGTCCCCCCCTCTTTTCCTGCGGCCTGCCAGGTTGCGTGCTCGGATAAGGGTCTGGTATGGATTTTTGGGGGGACCCCACGCCATTTTTTTTTTGGCGCGGGGTTCTCCTTAAAATCCATACCATACCTGAAGGGTCTGGTATGGAATTTAGGGGGAACCCCTCGTCATTTTTTTTTACATTTTGGCCGAGGTTCCCCTTAATATCCATACCAGACCTGAAGGGCCTGGTATGGAATTTAGGGGGAACTCCACGTCATTTTTTAAAAAATTTTTGTTCGGGGTTTTCCTGTGGGGAATTCCCATGCCGTTTTATCAATGAACTTCTATGTGTATTGTCGGCAATCTGTCCTGCATCCAGTGTTCTGTCAGAACGCACATTCAGTGCTGCTGGAGGCTTTGTAACCGATCACAGGCTGCGTCTGTCCACCGACTCGGTCGATCGACTAACCTTCATAAAAATGAATCAGTCTTGGATCACCACCAGCTACCAAGCACCTGATGCTGATGTAACCGAATATTTTTTTTTGAAATCTCAGATCCCTTCAAAGACTGCCTATGCTGATGCTGAGTGACTATCCCTGAGTAATTATCCTCTTCCTCCTTAATGATCACGCTGATAGCTTGTAAGAATTTTTTTGGTTCTGGGCGCTACCACCAGTGCCTAAGGCCCAATTTTTCAGCCCCTGTTTAACTGGAGCTTGTAATTACAATTTTTGATGCAATACTTTGCAGCAGGGCTCGTTTCTGCGTTCCAAATAGAGTATCTGTGAGGGGTTGCAGTGTTGTGGCACCAGCACCAGTGCTTAAGGCCCAATTTTTCAGCCCCTGTTTAACAGGGGCGTGTAGTTTCAATTTTTGATGCAATACTTTGCAGCAGGGCTCGTTCCTGCGTTCCAACTAGAGTGTCTGTGAGGGGTTGCAGTGTTGTGGCACCAGCACCAGTGCCTAAGGCCCAATTTTTCTGCCCTTGTTCAACAGGGGCATGTAATTACAATTCTTGATCTGATATTTCACAGCAGGGCCCATTTCTGCGCCCACCAAGAGCGAGTGAGGACTTACAGTGTTGTGGCACCAGCACCACCACCACCACCAAAGGCCCAATTTTTCTGCCCTTGTTCAACAGGGGCATGTAATTACAATTCTTGATCTAATATTTTACAGCAGGGCCCATTTCTGCACCCACCAAAAGCGAGTGAGGACTTACAGTGTTGTGGCACCAGCACCACCACCACCAAAGACCCAATTTTTCTGCCCCTGTTCAACAGGGGCATGTAATTACAATTCTTGATCTAATATTTCACAGCAGGGCCCTGTGAGGGCTTACAGTGTTGTGGCCACAACAACACCTAAGGCCCAAATTTCTGCTGAGTATATAGGGCAGGCCCCTACTTTCAAACATCTAACTTACAAATGACTCCTACTTGCAAACGGAAGGAGAGAACAGGAAGTGAGAAGAAATCTACCCCTAGGAAGGGAAATTCTCTCCTGTAAGAGTTAATATGGGAAAAACATTTCTCCTTTCCACTGATGCTTTCCAATCCTTGTTCCACAAAAAACTCCAAATTTTCAAAAAACATTTGTCATTGGGACAAAAAGTGAGGTAAAATCTTCTGAAGAGGAGGACAGACAGCAAAACAAATGTCACAGGGGTGATAACCCTTCCCTCTGTTTTCCAAAAAGCTTAAAAAAGATTTTTTGGCTGGAGCTAAACACGTTAAAAATGTACCAGTTCAAAATTACAAACAGATTCTACTTAACAACAAACCTACAGTCCCTGTCTTGTTTGCACCGCCTGTATACTGCTGTTCAGAGTATATAGGGCCTGGTGGCTCCACACCTTTCCTTATTTTAATTTGGGTGCAGAGTTCCCCTTAATATCTATACAAGACCCAAAGGGCCTGGTAATGGACTGGGGGGTACCCATGCCGTTTGTCTCACTGATTTTCATCCATATTGCCAGGACCCGACATTACTTTAATGCCGCAAGCAGTTTTAAATGACTTTTTTTCCTTTAAAAATGACATTTGGTGCAGGGACTGTTCTAAGCACGGGAAACACGCGCCACTTTACAGGCATACTATAGACACCCCCCAGGTACGATATTTGAAGGAATATTTCACTTTTTTTTTACTTTAAGCATCATTAAAATCACTGCTCCTGAAAAAACGGACGTTTTTAAAACTTTTTTTTGCATTGATACATGTCCCCTGGGGCAGGACCCGGGTCCCCAAACCCTTTTTAGGACAATATCATGCAAATTAGCCTTTAAAATGAGCACTTTTGATTTCGAACGTTCGAGTCCCATAGACGTCAATGGGGTTCTAACGTTCGTGCGAATTTTCGGTCCGTTCGCAGGTTCTGGTGCGAACCAAACCATGGGGGTGTTCGGCTCATCCCTAATGGGGATATATGAATTGTGGTCGGTGCTCTTGAAGTAGGTAGCAGTGGTAAACTGGCCATCCTTCACTCTAATAGTCAAATCCAAGAAGTTAATTTCATGCTGGCTGGCTTCATAGTTAAGGAAAATACCCCTGGTGTTAATGTTAAGTTCACCAAGAAAAGAGTCCAAATCAGCCCTATCACCATCCCAAAGGAGGAGGATGTCGTCTATGTATCTAGCCCACAGAACCACCTGGGGTCTCTGTACATTTTATATGTACAATCCTTGTATGGAATTTTTTTATTCATTTTTTTCTCATTTCACATTTTGGGTTTATTTCACTTTTTTTTTTTTCTTTTTTATAGTAGTCAATACACTATGGATATTTTTGAATACAGAGCCACTAGGGTGGTTAACATTGAGGGGGTGTTTGAAACATACAAAGGGGATGAGAGAGATTTAAGTGGCCTTTTTATGAGGCTAAAAAATCTGACCATCTCCGAACTCCACACACAGTGGGACATTGCCTATTTAGAGACTTACATCAAGAATAGGATGGTCCCCCGCAGTCTTAGGTGGAAGGTTAGTCCCCAGAAAGGAGATATCCAACTTGAGGACTGGTTTGCATATTTCAATAGAGCAGGGATTGACTTCCTTAAATTCCTCGTTGAGAGGAAAAATACAAAACTTACTCGGTTAGACGAGGAAATTAAGGTTATCAAAGATAAATTTAGTTCTTTGAAAGAAGGTGCAGAGTACCAAGAAAAATCATCTTTACTTTTAAAGGTTTTAGAGAAAGAGGACAAACAGCAAAAAATCAAAAAGAAAAAGAAGTACAATAGGGATTTGTTAGACTACCAAGGGGGGTTGTTTTTGAGTGGCAAAAAAAGTTGCTGGCTGAACAGGCCAATGCAACCAATAATGCCATGGTGGTTGGAGCATTGGCGAATGGGGACTCAGCTCCCCCTCCGCCGATGACTACATTCAACCATGCGTCCTTCAAGGGGTCACCCCGGTCCCTCTCGAAGAGGGAAACAAGGATCCCACCAATCCCCCTTCAGACATGGGGCGGGAGGTAGGGGTGGAGTGCCTCCTAACTACATACCCTTACCCCACAGTGGCCCAGAGGTGCAGGTGGCTCTTCTGGTCGTGGCTGGGGTGGGGGTTATGGGAACTTGGCCCACAGTCAGAGTCACCCTCCCCCCATGCCATCCAAGAACGATAGAATTAATGGTGGGGCCTCTACATTCCCCCAAGACCTTGGATATGGGACTGGCTCCCATTACGGGTATAACACCCAGTATGGGCCCAGGCCTGACCACCAAGATAGATATGGAACCGAATTTCACCACTTCGACATCAATGGAACATATGAAAGGAGAGATGAGGTGGATTATAATGTGAGCACATACAATAGCTTTTATCCACTATGAGATCTAGAAGGCCCCAATGAGAATCTTAACTATACGAGGGGGGCTAGTATGACTAACCCACCACAGCACTCTAAGTCTAGTGGTTGTGAGGACTTTGCTAGCCCTGGTCCTTCTAGTCAGATCCAGCATTGGAGTTTTCACAAACCTACTCAGGGCACAAAAAGGCCAATAGATCAAAAAGAGGGTCCAGAGGAGGGAGAAGGTTACAAACTAAAGAGAAAAAAAATCATAACTGAGGATATTCAATTTGAGCACTGTTGTTTTGACCAACTCTGAGAAGCTTTTGTTGAGTAAGGGTTTAAAATTCGCCCCTCCACGTAGGCTGAATAAATTTCAGACCTACATAGATATACATAAGTTCATACAGAAACTTAACATCAAGCGTTACATGGCCTCTAATCCCATTCAGGATAATCGGATTTTATCTATTTCATGCATTTGGGGCTTGCTAATGCTTCCCTATTTAACCCTGGAGCTCTAGCCCCTTTCCTGAAAGTCTTCAGGGATGTAGTACTCAGGGATTTGGATCAATTGCCTATTAATAAGGTAAAAACTGATAGGGAGTTTGTGGCTGGTCTAGACTCCTTGTGTGAAAATAAGGGTTTGGTAATTATACCTGCCGACAAGGGTGGTGGGATCATAATCCTGGATAAAAATGACTATCTTGCAGAAATGCATAGAACATTATGTGATGCAAATACATATAACCGCCTTCGATCTGATCCTAAAGTCAGATTTAAAAAGGAATTAGAAGTCCTTGTCCAAAGAGGTTTTGAATTGGGAATTCTCAATAAGAAGGAGAAGTCACATCTGGTACCAAGGGCGCCTCGGACACCGGTGATTTATTATTTACCAAAGATCCATAAGCACCCCACCTGCCCCCCGGGACGTCCTATTGTGAGTGGCATCGATTCTGTCACATCCCGGGTTGGCAGGTATATTGACTTTTATCTTCAGCCATTAGTTATGAAAACACCTTCCTATATAAAGGATTCACGCCATGTGATTAATTTATTGGCTGAGTATAACCCTAGGCCTGGATTATGGATGGTGACAGCCGATGTCACGTCCCTCTACACTGTCATATCACATAGTCTAGGCCTTTTTGCCATTGAGCATTTTCTGAGGCGTGACTCCGGCTTATTGGATGAGCAAATTTCTTTTATCTTAGAGTTACTTCATTTTGCCGCATCTCGCAGCTATTTTTAGTTTGGGGGCCAGTTCTACAAGCAGGATAGAGGGGTCGCCATAGGGGCCAAATACGCCCCCAGTTTGGCGAACCTCTTTATGGCTCTTTGGGAGGAGGATGTCGTCTATGCTCTACAGAGACCCCAGGAGGTTCTGTGGGCTAGATACATAGACGACATCCTCCTCCTTTGGGATGGTGATAGAACTGATTTTCTTGGTGAACTTAACATTAACACCAGGGGTATTTTCCTTAACCATGAACCCAGCCAGCATGAATTTAACTTCTTGGATTTCATTATTAGAGTGAAGGATGGCCAG
Source organism: Lithobates clamitans (assembly GCA_037952925.1). NCBI lineage: Eukaryota > Metazoa > Chordata > Amphibia > Anura > Ranidae > Lithobates > Lithobates clamitans. The sequence goes on from JBBGZY010000438.1 coordinate 19,556,284, forward strand.
TTTACCACTGCTACCTACTTCAAGGGCACCGACCGCAATTCATATATCCCCATCAATAGCTGTCATCAACAGCTGTCAGAATTTTTCAGTTTGTTTGCGCCCACCCCCCCAAACAATTTTGAGCACCAGCCACCACTGCATCTCAATATACTTCTTTGGATCTCCTACAAATGGATGCTTCTACCTGATAGTACTCCTCCACCTACACACACAGCCTTAGCTGAATTTACTTTCAAGACCTCAGCTAGAAACCAAGGATCCAACTCCCTGGTGGTCCTATAGTCAAGCAAAAACTAAATTCTGAATCAAAAAGACAAAAAAAATCTTGTCTTCACACCCTTACTCTTTTATTAAAGATCAGTATGACAAATCCCACCCTTTTATCACACTTGATTTTGAAACTATACAACTTTCCAGTTACTTCCACTGGATATCATACAGTTCACATTCACTCACTCTGGAAAAAGTCATCACTTTGAGGGATCAATGGAGAAAGATTTGCATCCTCATCCACAAGTGCTCTGTCGGCTCTAGGTTACAAGAATCAGCCTATAAACATTCATCAAGGTGGTATAAAACACCTGGAAAATTACACAGGATCTTTCCTGAGATCTTGACGAAGTGCTAATGCTGTAACTCAGAGGTAGGTTACATTCTCAACATTTGGTGGACCTGCCCTGAAATCAACCATTTGTCAGAAATTCACTAGTGGATTACAAGCATCACAGTCCATATCTACTTTAAGGAACCATGTCGCTATTTACTAAATGACTCAACAAAACCTATTCATTCCTAAAACAAATCACCTAATCAGTGCTTCCAAAGCACTTTGCTGTCTCATTTGGAAGTTCAGTTCCGCTCTGCGACTCCCAGAATAAAAACGCTTTCCATTTCAAATGTAGGAAGTCAGGAAAATCCCTACTACCCATTAATATTCAAGATTTAACCTTTACCTACCTTTAGGCTTTTTCACCATAATTATGCATCACCCATATCCATATGTCTTGCTTGTGTTCGCTGCCTGATAGTTTTTCATGTCGGTTTCTCTTCATCTCATTACATTATGCTCAAAATCTGTCCAAGATAATTTTACCTTTAAATTTTTATTATATTATGTTGCACTTTTTTTGCAGTCCAGAGTTACCTATGTCAAATTGATCCTCATCTATTTCATACAACAGACTGTATTCCACTTTTTTTCGATGCATGTAACATGGATATGTGTTTTTCTTTAAAAATAAAGTTATAAACAATCAATTTTATCTAATCCTATTATATGAAATAAAGATGTATCTAGTTATATATCCACTGAATTGATAAAGACATTGGTTTTAATATGTATCCATATGTGATATTTACAGGGGGTTGAAAATGTTGTCGTCATTATTTTAATTACACAGTGGGAATTTTTGGTCTGGGGTTATCAATCCACTTTATAGTACTGTGTGCTTAAATAAACGTTTTGTAATTTTGTATTTATCCCTTATTACCATTTCTTGTTTTTGTTGTAGGAGTCCCAACTCACTAAGCTGCTTAAGGCCCAGTGTGTTCTTTTTTATCTTGCTCTGATTTCTGTGTTTCTCCCTAAATCATTTTCAGTTATAAGCTTAAAGCATCTGTGCTATTTTTCGTTATTTAGAATAGGACATATTTTGCATAGCAGGTTTACAGTAGATATGTCACAAGATACATACGGTAGATGTCACTTCTGATCTCCTTGCTAAAAACGAGTTGCTGGGCTGTCTTTAGCTTCAAATATTGTTTATCACTGCCCCACAATCATCATGCAACAAGCGAAGGCAGAACTCCTTACCTACACAATGATTTGAAGCCAGCGGCCCAAAAAGATTTGAAGTCAAAGGGTGTCACAATCAGGGGTCAGGCTCGAAGACCAGTAGCTATAGCAGTAGGGGGACTCCCACTGACCAGCAGGATAAGTATACAAACAGGTAATCCTGGCAGATGATGTGGGTTTACCTGAGGTGGGGAGTCTAAATACTAACCGGTGTTGACTAGAGCTCCTGATGGTGGAGATGGGTTTTGCTGCATGTTAGTATCAGGGCATGGTCCTCAGGATCGCCCTACCAGGAGGTCCAGTAGTGAATATAGCAGATAAGAATCAGACAGAAACATAGTCAGTAAACAAGCCAAGAGTGAGTAACTAGTGGTTGCAGGTTGGGATAGGGCAGAAGCATAGTTGAGGAACAAGCCAAAGGTCGGTAATGAGTGTAGAAAAAAATATGTATGGCAGAAGGGACAAGAGCGAGATATTGGCTGGAGAGAGCACAATAATCTGGCAAACAGGAAGTGCAGGGACATGGCTTAAATCCAGGTGTTCATGGGAGGATTAAAGAGTTTAAGGTTCAGCAGAAGTCAAGGCACAAGGCAGGGTCGGCCAATGGATCAGACAAGGTGCTGTCCAGCATCTCAGGTACCTCAGCAAGAAGAGGTATTGCCAGACACAGCAGAGTTCCTAGGTTCAATTGCCAAGCCCTGACAGTGGGTCGGCATGATATCCGGATTACTAGCATTTTCAGAGGCAATGGCAGCATTCGTACTTCTCTTATTAAAAGTTGCTAGCATTACAAAAGAAACCCAGGTTCTTTGATAGCTAAATAAAATAGCTATAAACTTTAATAATTTTTAATGAGAGAAGAGGTTTGTCCCCCAAGATGAGATTCCCACATTGCCAAACATTCTGGGACTTTTTAGTTTGAAATTTAAAATAGTGAAATTATTTTTAACTTTCCTTTTGGATAAAGAGGAAATACAACTGGAAGGACCTATGAAACACTGCAAATAAGTGCTATAGCCAGGGCTGGACACGTGCAATTTTTTTATTTCTGAAATCGTTTTTCGGCGAAATTTAGACATATGCAGGATGAAAAAATGTGTTTAGTTTTGACTCATTATTTAACTAAATTAGTTTAGTTAAAAATTTGTTGCATTCGTTTTCGGGATTCGTTAGGTTCGTATTCTAAAAAATTCTACCGCATTCGAAAAAATTTGACCGAATTTGAAAAAGGAAACTATATAACCATTTTGTGAAATTCAAATTTAGTATAGAATGAAATCGAATTCCAATAGAAAAGATTAGAATAGAATAGAAAATAATATAAAAGAATAGCATAGAAAAACAATAGAACAGAATAGAAAAAATATAATATATTCTATTCTAATCTTTTCTATTCACATTTATTCTGTACCAAATTCCAATTCCAGAAGATGGGTTTTTTATATATATTTATATTATATTATATTATATTATATTATATTATATTTTTTTCCATTCTGTTCTATTGTTCTTCTATTCTAGTCTTTTCCATTAGAATTGGATTTAATTCTATTTCTATATAACCATTTTACGAAATTAGAATTTCATATACAATGAATTTGCATTCAAATAGAAAAGATTAGAATAAAGTAAAAAATAGAAAAGAATAGCATAGAAAAACAATAGAAGAACATAGAAAAAATATAATATATAAATATCTATATATCTCCATCTTCCGAAATTTGAATTTTATATAAAATAAATTACTAGACTAGAAAAACAATAGAATAAAATATATTATATTTTATTCTATTCTGTTCTATTGTTTTTCTAGTCTATTCTTTTCTATTATATTCTAATTTGATTTAAATCTATATGAAATTTGAATTTCGGAAAATTATTATTTATTATTATAAATTTTTATTATTTCGAATTTCGTATAGCTTGAATAGAATATAAAAACAATAAGAAAGGATAGAATAGAAAAAAAAATATAGAGTGGGGACGGAAAGTATTCCGACCCCCTTACATTTTTCACTCTGTTATATTGTTATATATTGTGATATTTCAGTTTTTCTTTTTTAATAAGTCTGCAAAAATGTCAACAATTCTGTGTTTTTCTGTCAATATGGGGTGCTCTGTTTACATTAATGAGGAAAAAAATAACTTAAATGATTTTAGCAAATGGCTGCAATATAACAAAGTGAAAAATGTAAGGGGGTCTGAATACTTTCCGTCCCCACTGTATATTTTTCTAGTGTATTCTTTTCTATTTTCTTTTCTAATCTCTCCCATTCAAATTCGATTTCATTCTATATGAGATTCAGATTTCTAGTCTATTCTTTTCTATTCAAATTCAAATTCATTCTATACGAAATTCAATCTTCAGAAGCCATGTTCTGAAATTCGAATTTCGTATAGAATGAATTTGAATAGAAAAGTCTATTATAGAATAGAAAAGAAACGAAAAGCATAGAAAAACAATAGAACAGAATAAAAAAATATATATGTATTCTATTGCTTTATTTTATATTCTATATTATTCTAAATTTTAGAAAATCGATTTCTAATGTTTTTGAATTGGATTTGAATATGTTTTTGAATTAGATTTGAATTTGTTACTTTTGTAATTTGGAAATTTGGATGCATACGAATTTCCGAATAATGAAAAATTAATCTGAATTTCGATTCGGAACGAAACCTAATGCACATCTCTAGCGAAATTCAACAAATTTGTTAATTCAAAAATATTTGGATTAACAAAAACCCATTTAACAAACTTTTCTGAAATTCGAAAAAAAATACAAATCCGAAAATAAGAATGAAAATTTGAAAATCCAAAATAATAACTAACTAACAATAACTATTACTCACTATTAAATTATAGGTATTGGAATTTACTTTCACATAATAATTAGTTACGTTCCATTCGTTTAGATGCAGCTTTCGTTATTTCAGATAATTCATAACTGCGGATTCATTACGTACACTATCAGATTTGAAAGGAAATTCCAATACCTATAATTTAATAGTTAGTTATTATTAGTTATTTCAGATTTTTGAATTTTCAAATTGTCAGATTTTCAAATTTTTGGAAGTTTGGAATTTTTAAATTTTTGTTATTTTCTCATTTTCATTCTTTCGAATTTTCGGTTTTTCGAATTTCGGATTTTTACAAATTATCGAAATAATTAATATCGCATCTGAACAAATGGAACATAACAAATTCAAATTTTTACAAATTTATTAGAAATAACCAATTTCGATCATGTCAATGAATGACACGAAAAGCGGAAAAAAAACAATGAAACGAAAACGAACAAATTTTTTAGCAGTGCTCATGTCTAGCCAGGGCCATACCTAAAGATGGTTCTAAACTTTGCTGAATCTAACTAGTTAAAGTAACTGTAAAGCTGGAAATCAGCTTTAACCACTTAAACCCCGGACCATTTGGCTGGCCAAAGACCAGAGCACTCTTTGCGATTTGGCACTGCGTCTCTTTAACTGACAATTGCGCGGTCATGCGACGTAGCTCCCATACAAAATTGACGTCCTTTTTTCCCCACAAATAGAGCTTTCTTTTGGTGGTATTTGACCATTTTTAGCGCTATAAACAAAATAAGAGCGACAATTTTGAGAACGCATTATTTTTTATTTTTTGCTATAATAAATATCCCCAAAAAAGTTTAGGCCGATATGTATTCTTCTACATATTCTTGGTAAAAAAGAAATCGCAATTAGCGTATATTAATTGGTTTGCGCAAATGTTATAGCGTCTACAAAATAGGGGATAGATTTATAGCATTTTTGTTAAAAAAAATTTTTACCAGTGACGGTGGCGATCAGTGATTTTTATCATGACTGCAACATTATGGCGGACATGTCGGACAATTTTGACACATTTTTGGGACCATTGGCATTAATACAGCGATCAGTGCGATTAAAAATGCACTGATTACTGTAAAAATGTCACTGGCAGTGAAGGGGTTAACACTAGGGGGCAGTGAAGGGGTTAAGTGTGTCCTAGTTTGTGTTCTAACTGAAGGAGGATGGAGATTGTGCAGGGAAGATATCAGATCATCTGTTCATACTCTGTATGAACAGACGATCTGTCAGTTCTTCCCTCAGAGAACCGGAAACTGTGTTTACACAGTTTACACAGCCCGGCGGTGATCGAAACGTGCATGTCCCCTAATGGCCTCAGGGTGAAGCAATATTACAAAACTTTGTTTCGCCCAGCCGTGCTATTCTGCCGTAGTACAACTTCGGTGGCTGGTCGGCATGTGGTTAAAGGATACAGTCGCCTTTTTAGGATGGAACATGTAACACATTTCCACTGCTGCAGTCACTCCCCACTGCCCTCTCTCCCTGTGACAGCAGTAGAGGGAGAAGTTCTCCGTACGATCTGTCACTTTTTGAAAAGAACGTGGCCTTGCGGGGCGCCGCCCACACAGCCACGTCTTTTTATTCAGAGTTCTGTGAATGAATAAACTACAATTCCCGACATCCTTTACAGCAAGTACCATTGGCCCCAGCTGTCCAATAAAAATGTCATAGAAGGGGGCATGTGTCTAAAAGACACATGCTCCCTTCTAGCCCAGCCCTCTTAATTAGATGGAAAAAACATGGGTTAATGGGTATAAGGTTTACCCATAATCCCATGTTTTTCTCACACAGTTAAAGGGGTTGTAAAGGTTTTTTTTTTTTTTAAATAACAAACATGTTATACTTACCTTCAGTGTGCAGCTCGTTTTGCACAGAGTGGCCCCGAACCTGGTCTTCTGGGGTCCCTCGGCGGCTGTTTCAGCTCCTCCCCGCAAGGACTCACCACCTTAATGCGAGCTCCCTCGCATGGTGGTTAGTTCTTGCGGGTGCGCTCCCGTGATACAGCCGGTGGCTATAGCCGCTCACTGTATCACTCGGCCCCGCCCTCCGGCACGGTGCATCATTGGATGTGATTGACAGCAGCACGAGCCAATGGCTGCGCTGCTTTCAATCCATCTATTGTAGCCAATTAGCGGCCAGGCTGAGCGGCGAAGAGGATGTCCGGAGCGAGCGCGGGACTTTCGAGGGGTCAGGTAAGTAAAACGGGGGGCTGGGGGCGGTGGTATTGTCAGAAGTTTTTTCACCTTAATGCATAGAATGCATTAAGGTGAAAAAACGTTTACCTTTACAACCCCTTTAAGAGGGAGAATGAGAATCTTCTGCTGCTGAAAAGGTACTGTTTTACTTAAGCTAAATCATTAGGGATGGGTTTTATATTCGGGTCAAACGTGAGTTCGACTCGAACATTGGCTGTTCACCCGTTCGCGAATAGCGAACAATTTGGGGTGTTCGCGACAAATTCGAGAACCGCAGAACACCCTTTAAAAGTCTATGGGAAAAATCAAAAGTGCTAATTTTAAAGGTTAATATGCAAGTTATTGTCATAAAAAGTGTTTGGGGGCCTGGGTCCTGCCCCAGGGGACATGTATCAATGCAAAAAAAAGTTTTAAAAATGGCCGTTTTTTCGGGAGCAGTGATTTTAATAATGCTTAAAGTGAAACATTCCTTTACATTTTTTAACTGGGGGGTGTCTATAGTATGCCTGTAAAGTGGCGCATGTTTCCAGTGTTTAGAACAGGCTGACAGCAAAATGACATTTCTAAAGGAAAAGTCATTTAAAGCTACTTGCGGCTATAATGAATTGTCGGTCCGGCAATACACATTAGAGTTCATTGATAAAAACTGCATGGGATTCCCACACAGGGGAACCCCGAACCAAAAAAAAATGCATGGGGGTCCCCCCAAATTCCATACCAGGCCCTTCAGGTCTGGTATGGACATTAAGGGGAACCCCGCACCAAATTTATAAAAAAAAAATGGCGTGGGTGTCCCCCCTCAAAATCCATACCAGACCCTTCAGGTCTGGTATGGATTTTAAGGGGAACCCAGTGCCAAAATTTAAAAATAAATGGCGTGGGGTCCCCCCAAAAATCCATACCAGACCCTTATCTGAGCATGCAACCTGACAGTCCGCAGGAAAAGACGGGGGGGATGAGAGAATGCCCCCCCTGAACCATACCAGGCCACATGCCCTCAACATTGGGAGGGTGCTCTGGGGTAGCCCCCACAAAGCACCTTGTCCCCATGTTAATGGGGAGGAGAAGGGCCTCATCCCCATAACCATTGCCTGGTGGTTGTGGGGGTCTGTGGGCAAGGGGCTTATTGGAATCTGGAAGCCTCCTTTAATAAGGGGACCCCCAGATCCTGCCCCCTGTGTGAATTGGTAATGGGGTACAAATGTACCCCTACCATTTCACAAAAAAGTGTCAAAAATTTTAAAATATACAATAGACGGTTTTTGACAATTTCTTTTAATAATGTCTTCCTCTTTCCCGCTTCTTCTTCCATCTCCTTCTGGTCTTACTTCGGTGTTCTTCTTCTTCCTCCATCTTGTTCTTCTTCCTCCGGTCTTCTCGTCCGGCGTCTTCCTCCTGTCTTCTCCTTCGCTTCGTCCTCCGGACGATCCGCCTCAATGGGAGTCTCCCGCTGTGTGACGCTTCTTTTCAGGTGACAGCTCTTATATAACGGAGAGCGGGGCTACACGGTGACCCCGCCCCCTCTGACGCAGGGGACTTCCCTATGGCTTTCCCCATATATTCTCACAAAAGTACACCCCTCACATTTTTGTAAATATTTTATTATATCTTTTCATGTGACAACACTGAAGAAATTACACATTGTTACAATGTAAAGTAGTGAGTGTACAGCTTGTATAACAGTGTAAATTTGCTGTCCCCTTAAAATAACCCAACACACAGCCATTAATGTCTAAACCGCTAGTATCAAAATTGAGTACACCCCTAAGTGAAAAGGTCCAAATTGGGCCCAAAGTGTCAATATTTTGTGTGGTCACCATTATTTTCCAGCACTGCCTTAAAGGGTTCGTAAACCCTGGAGGTTTTTCACCTTAATGCATTGGTGAAAAACCTCCTGTGATGCACCTGCCACCCAGAGCCCCCCTTTACTTACCTGAACCCGGTCTCTCCAGTGATGGGGACAAGCACACCAGCTCAAGCCAGTGTCTCTGGTCCTAATTGGATAGATTGATAGCAGTGCAGCCATTGGCTCCCGCTGCTTTCAATCAAATTCAATGACACGGGAGACGGGGGGTGAGTCCTGCTGTCTGTGTCAATAGACGCAGCAACAGGACATGGGAGCATGCCCGCTTGAGTGCCCCAAGGGACAGCGACTCTCCAACAGGGCACTCGAGAAGAGGAGGAGCCAAAAGCACTGCTGAGGGACCCCAGAAGAGGAGGATTGGGGCCATTCTGTGCAAAATCAACAGCACAGCGGAGGTAAGTATAATATGTATGTTTAAAAAAACCAAAAACATACCTTTAGTTATCCTTTAACCCTCCTCGGCATGGAGTTCACTAGAGCTTCACAGGTTGCCACTGGAGTCATCTTCCATTCCTCCATGATGACATCACGGAGCTGGTGGATGTTAGACCTTGCACTCCTCCACTTTCCATTTGAGGATGCCCCACAGATGCTCAATAGGGTTTAGGTCTGGAGACATGCTTGGCTAGTCCATCACCTTGAAGGTGTATTTGGGGTCATTATCATGTTGGAATACTGCCCTGCGGCTCAGTCTCCGAAGGAAGGGGATCATGCTCTGCTTTAGTATGTCACAGTACATGTTGGCATTCATAGTTCCCTCAATAAACTGTAGCTCCTCAGTGCCGGCAGCACTCATGCAGCCTCAGACCATGACACTCCCACCACCATGCTTGACTGTAGGCAAGACACACTTGTGTTTGTACTCCTCACCTGGTTACCGCCACACATGCTTGACACCATCTAAACCAAATAAGTTTATCTTGATCTCATCAGAACACTGGACATGGTTCCAGTAATCCATGTCCTTAGTCTGCTTGTCTTCAGCAAACTGCAGGCTTTCTTGTAAATCATCTTTAGCAGAGGCTTCCTTCTGGTATGACAGCCATGCAGACCATTTTGATGCAGGGTGTGGCGTATGGTCTGAGCACTGACAGGCTGACCCCCCCCCCACCCCCACCCCTTCAACCTCTGCAGCAATGCTGGCAGCACTCAAACCTCTATTTCCCAAAGTCAACCTCTCGATATGACACTGAGAATGTGCACTCATCTTCTTTGGCCGACCATCGCGAGGCCTGTTCTGAGTGGAACCTGTCCTGTTAAACAGCTGTAAGGTCTTGGCCACTGCGCTGCAACTCAGTTTCAAGGGTCTTGGCAATCTTCTTAAAGCCTAGGCCATCTTTATGTAGAGCAACAATTATTTTTTTCAGATTCTTTAGAGAGTTCTTTGCCATGAGGTGCCATGTTGAACTTCCAGTGACCAGTATGAGAGAGTGAGAGCGATAACACCAAATTTAACACAGCTGGGACCTTGTAACACTAACGAGTCACATGACATCGGGGAGGGAAAATTGGCCCAATTTAGACATTTTCACTTAGGGGTTTACTCACTTTTGATGCCAGCAGTGTAGAAATTAATGGCTGTGTGAGTTATTTTGAGGGGACAACAAATTTACACTGTAGCACAGACTCCAAATGTTCCCCAAAATACATAGCAGACCCCTGGCATGGTTTAGGAAGGCCTGCTATGGTTCCAGGGGTGAGGGCTCACACTTGTTCCCCCTTTTTTCAAGCTCTGCCAGGCTGCATTCTCAATAAGGGTGTGGATTTTTGGGGGGACCTATAGCCTGTTTACTTTTGTTTTTGTTTGGGGCTCTACAAAAACTCCATACCAGACTCAAAGGGTCTGGTATAGAATCTGGGGGTACCTATAGCCTTGTTTGTGTTTTTGGTGGGATACCCCTTAAAATTTATACCAGACTTGAAAGACCTGGCATGAATTATAGGGGAATCCCCATTAAACTGTCTCTTGGCTCCATTGTTTAAATGGCCTTGGATTCACTTCATCTTTAGCAGATCCTTATTTTAGATGAGAGTCTCACATATTAATTGAGGATCACACACAAAAAAACTGGGCATTGGGGTTCCCACATAGTTCATACCTGGACCTTCAAGTCTGGTATGAATTTTAAGGGGGACTCCATCAAGAAACAAAAATCTGTGAGATCAGTCCCAAATTCTATACCAGACCCTTCCAGTTATGTATGGATTTTAAGAAGGAACCCCATGCTACAATCAAGAAAAAAAAGGTGCGAGGTCCCCCAGAATTTAATACCAAACCCTTAAAGCAGTTGTAAACTGCTGGTTGTTTTAGTTTTCTTTTAGGACCTGCAAGGTAAAGGCATAATGTGCTAGTCTACATTGCATACTAGTACATTATGTGAAACCTACTCTAAAATGAATCCCTCCAGTGAAGCAATGTAATCTCTGGAGGCAGCGTCCATCTTCTCCCAGTCTTCCTTCCGGGTCTGCGGCTATGGCCCTGTGACAGGCCGGAGCTGCAATGACATCACTCCAGCGCATGTGCGGAAGAAGTTATTTACGGCACGCGTATCTGAAGAAACTGCACGGGTGGTCGTTCCTTCAGAGCGCATGTGCCTGCATGTAATGTAAATATCTCTTAAACAGTGTATGATTAGGAGACATTTACAGTGCCTATAGGTAAGCCTTATTATAGGCTTACCTTTAGGTACAAATTATGCACAGGAGTTTACTTCCTCTTTAACTGAGCATGCAGCCTGGCAGGCCAGGAAAGGAGCGGGGGGGACAAGCATGTGACTCTCCCCTCCTAAACCGTACCTGACCCCCTGGACCCCCCCTGCAAAGAATCTTGCTCCCATATTGATGAAGACAAGGGCCTCTTCCCCACAACTCTGGTGAGTTGGAAAATACCCCCATGTGAATGAGAATTGGGTATAATGTAAAGTGTAAATAAAAACGTAAAGACAGCTTTTGATAAGTCCTATATTAAAATAAAAAATTCCCATAATGTACATTCATACAGCCTGGCACTCACGTATAGAAAAAAACTGACGGCCTCAACTGTACAACGGAGCTCAAAGAATGACAGCTCCCTGAGCTCTCATTGGCAATATAAGGAAAGGAGAGGTGAAATCTTGACATTGTTGCCCAAATATGGCTATGTGGCCATATTTAAGCAATGATGTAACCCCTTCGATCCCACTCCATTTGCATACATGGCATGCAATTCATGACCATGTATGTGAATGTCCAGGGTAATGTCAATGGTTGATAAGGCAACCATTGACAGTTGGAAGATGTTATATACATCCATGTTTGAACTGAACACTGTTATGTTAGACTGAACACTGAGCTCATCAATAGTCTGTGTGAAGGCAGCCATCTAGGTTAAGGTGAAACTTTATTTCCTCATTTCAGAGCTGATGACAGGTGGGGAAATATCTAACAAGCAGCAAGGAATGATTGAAGCATGTGCAGGGCAGTCCTACACTGTAGGTCCTCTGGTACAGATTTCATTCCAGGAGAGCAATGAGCAGCACAGTAGCTGTTTCAGGGTACTCAGCTCCTTAAAGGGGTCCCTCTCTGTCCAGCTATGTCCATGAGTGTCTCAGCCATCCCAGAGTCTCCCTCCTGATTGGCTGAGACACTGCAGCGGCGCCATTAGCTCCCACTGGTGTCAAAGTCATCTAGCCAATCAGGGGCCACATCGGGGCTCCGTGTCTGAATGGACACAGGGAGCTGACTCAGCTCGGGTGCCCCCATAGCAAGCTGCTTGCTGTGGGGGCACTGAACGGGAGGGAGGGGCCAGGATCACAAAAGAGGGACCCGAGAAGAGGAGGATCGGGGCTACTTTGTGCAAATCCACTGCAACAGAGCAGGTAAATATAATATTTTTATAGGAAAAAAAACAAGACTTTACAATCACTTTAAGTCCTTTGGGTACTACAGTAGGTAACATTCCTGTCACTTATTCTCCCTCATGAAAGATTATTTAAGGATAAGCTTATTTCATGTGTGCACGCACCTAAGTACAAATATGTAAACATGCAAAAAAGAAGTCTAGAACTCCAACTATTTCTCTAGAAATTATAACATTAAATATTTAGATACAATATGTCATATTATGTAAAAATAAATAGAAAAATACATTTTTTAAAATTCATTGTACATAAAGAACAAAGTGCCAGGCAACTATACGTTACATTTATTAGTTATAGTTTGCTATGGAAGCAACTGTTTTAAAATCTATATACCATATATAATGCAAATTAGAAACTCATCCAGTAACCTTTCTGCAATGGCAGACCAAGCAATCACAGTACATTTTTGGCAAGGGTTGTCTCATAGCTGCATATTTTGGAAACAATGTCACAGAAGTAAATATATAATACATTTAAATATTCCTAATCACTCTCTTGGGTGGAGATAAACCAGGGGTTGTCAACCCCCGTGCTGTGGTTCACTACCGGGCAGCGGGTGCAGGCAGCTGGCATGAGACACCTAAGCGGATGGGCGGCATGAAAGAGCCTGGTGGCTTGCATGAGGGAGCTGGGTGGATGGAAGAAGGGGGGCAAGCAGAGATGACATCTCTCTCCGCCCTCCGCATCACCGCTCTTCTGCCCTCACAGCCAGTGTTCTGTCAGCCTCAGTGCCATAGGTTCGACATCATCTCTCACTGCCAGCCCCACATCACCACTCTCCTGAGGCTTCTCGCTGTGAGAAAACTGAGCATGGAGCTCTCCTTGTTCAGCTGTGCAGATTCCCCCCGGACAACTAATCAGGAATGGCCAAGGGCAGAGCCAGAGAGTGAAAGCCGAAGGAGTCCTGGATCCTCCCTTTGCCAGGTGAGACCGGCTGCAGCATGAGGAGGGAGACACCTTGCTACATCCAGAGGGTTGGTCCCACAGATGTGGTGTCGTCAGTGACAGGTGAGCTGTGTGTAGCAGTACAGGTGGTGTGTGGGACTTGTAGTTCACCCGCTCAGCTGTCTGCCTGACATACCACAAGGGGAGCTCCACTCACAGTGCTTGCTGGATGTCTGTCAGTGATCACCTTGAAAATGCTGAGTGCCTGGCTGTCCCTGGGGTCTGATCCTCTGTGCCTGGGAGCAGCATGTAGCCAGTGACGGCACCGCTTCAGATCTACATGGGGAGGGTTCAGACCAGCATGGCAGCCAGGCACACTGCATTTTCAGAATAACCAATGACAACCTCCATATTCCTCTCCATTCTACAGCCAGAACCACTGCTGCTATTCTGAATGGGACGAGGCAAAGGCACATTCGGAACTCACCACTGCACGCAGGCCTGCCTCTGTGCTACATGGACCAGTGCTGCCACCAATGCAGTGATGGCAGGCAGCGTGGCAAGTGACATTCCACATCTGGTGACAGGCAATGTGGCAGGTGGTGTGGCAAGTGACATTCCACATCTGGTGACGGGCAACGTGGCAGGCAGAGTGGCAAGTTACATTTCGCATCTGGTGGAAGACGACATGGCAAGTGACACGCTCAGGGCTCCCACTGATTCTTCATTATGGTGAGTTGAACTATTTAATTTATTATTATTATTAATATTACATTGTAGTAGTAGAAATAATGCACTTCAATCACCCTGACACCATATCAAGCATGGTGCTGTGGTGACTGAAGCGCTAACACCAGCCATTGCTCGCAAAAAATCATTTGCCTCCCGCGTGACACCCCCCCCAGTCCTTGGCACAATTTTCTTCCATGCACCCGGTCCCCAGTGCCAAAAAGGTAGGTTGGGGACCGCTGAGATAAGCTATTTTAAATTACAGTATGTGTCTTCGACCAATAGGAAATGCCTGAAGAGCTCTATCTAACCTCTGATCACTGTGGTAAATACTAGAGTGCTAAGTGTTTACTGGCAGGAAAAATAGTATGTATTAAAACTGGTGTTTCATAACAATGTAGTATCTTTTTAAATCCTTTGAGAGTCTCCAATCTGTAATTAATCCTTGAAGTCTTTTTATGCATATTTTTTTTTCTATAAACAGATTTCTGAGTCATATATACAAGACATGGAGAGCTTCCAGGAAAAAATTTGCCTTTATAGTACTATTAAATGTGAGTTTATTATAGTTTGGGTGTTAAAGTACTTTATGATCTAATCAATAAATACATATAAAAGTGCAATAACATTGGAAGGATAGTTTTCTCAAGCAATTAAACCAGTGTAGTCTTCTCATTTCTTTACCTTTCTTTTTATTTTCATTTATGTAAGTCATTTTTCTTGAATTATGAAATCACTTTTATCATAACTAAACACAAAAATAGCTTCTGTAATTCAATTAGAGGCAATTTTGATATCCTGCTGAAAATAAATATTTGGGCATTAGAAACGATTGGCCTTTTAGTAATAGATGCTGAGTTCAAGCTGAGGTATAACAGGAAAACAGGTCTAATATTAACAAAAATAGTCTAACATGTTAAGATACAGACGCCTTAAATCAGGCACTCTTTTAGTGCACTGATTCAGCTATAAGTTCTGAAGCTTCAGGTGATCAGGTGTAGTGTGACTAAGCAGGTACAGTGCAGTGCTGAAAAACTTCCGGCAAAGAATGCTAATGTGTAGCAAGACAAAGTAGACTGAAGTGGTTAAAGCGATATTTACCCCAAAAGTAAACTTTATTATACTGCAGCTTATCAAGTTTTAGATGTGATGTCTGCATTAGTTTTTCTTTTTTAGGCTTTTTTCCCTTTATTTTCACCTGATGATCTGGCCAGTAAGTCTGTTGTTTTTATCAGAACAGGCTGGTTTGTTCTGATGAACAGCTGGCTTTGAACAGTTGGCTTTCATTTTCATAAGCTTAGCTAATTTTGCTCTCCGCTCCCAGAAGTGAGATGGCTTTCTAAGCTCTAATGTATACACAAAAATGGTGTTCTGTGAGCGGGAGAGCAGAGTGCTGAAGCCCAAATTGAATTAATTCAATGCATCTCTTATGAACCTTAGAGTAAACATGAACTCAAAAAGTAAAGATCTGCTATAGTATTAGGAGCATCTATAAATATTAAATTGTGCAGAGCAGTAGCCTGAAAAACCTACATTTTGTCTTTAATTCCTCCTTAACCACTTGCTGACCAGCTCATGTACATTTACTGCGGCAGGTCGGCTCTCCTGCGCAAACTGACATATCTGTAAGTCGGTCTCCGCAAGGAGGATAGCGGGCGCTGGTGACCCACGATCACTGTGTACAGAGGCAAATCGGGGAACTGCCTATATAAACAAGGCGATTCCCCATTTTGCCTAATGACATGTGAGAGATCTTCTGTTCCCAGTGATCAGGAACAGTGATCTTTCATTTCCTAGTGAGCACATCCCCCCTACAGTTAGAACACACCCAGGGAACACACTTAACCCCTTGATCGTGTTAACCCTTTCCCTGCCAGTGTCTTTTTTACATTGACCAGCGCATTTTTATAGCATTGATCAATTTAATAATGTCACTGGTCCCCAAAAAGTGTAATTTGGGGTCAGATTTTCCTGCCATAATGTTGAATTCCTGCCAAAAATCGCTGCCATTACCATTAGCACAGCTTTGCACATTTCTTCCTTCCTCTGCGTATGCAGAGAGGGGGTGTGTGCCTTTCCTCCAATCAGCTATCACACAGTATATTCCAAGAATCCACACCCAGTGGTGGAACAGGAAGGGAAAATTCTAACATGATATGCACTTTCTAAACAGTCTAGAAAGCTGAAGACAGCAGATATACATGTAAAACTTATGTAGGGACATTTGTTTCATCTCTGTGTATCATCTGAGGCTGTTCACTTCACTGGGTATATGTGAGGGTTTACATCCACTTTAAAAATAGCAGAGCTCTGATACGTGAGTCTGCTTAGGCACCCTCACGTCTACAGCATACCTCCCAACCCATTCTGATCCTAATTCCACAACCCCGTGGAGATGAGTAATGTCCCGCTTAACTTGAGCTCCCTCAGACTTTGCCACTATAGGCTGACAGCAGATGTGACAGCAGCATCAATATTTTGGTCAGCAATGAGGAGGAGAAGTACAGCATGGCCGTCTAGTCTTAAAGTGTGGCCAGGCAGGAGAAGGCAGCTGCTAAGGGATCCTTGACAGGAGGGGATAATCAGTGGGGGTGAAGGTGGGGGATGGCATTTACTAAAATCAACCCCCCCGTGGCTCTCCCAGTGGCAGCTAAAAGTCGGCTTTCAACTGTCGCGAAGAGAGTGACAATGGATTGATTCTAGTAATGTGTTGCTTCTAATCAGATTATAAAGCCACGCACACTATTTAGCATAATTTAACCACACCCACTTTTTTACAATGACACGCTACTCTATGCTACAGTGTGAAATGTAAGGCACTCTGCATCTGAGATTTGAATTTGTCTTAGATTTGAATTTGGATTTGGTGATATTTTTTTTTTTTTTTTAAAGGTAAATTTTTATTTGGTTTTTTGCTACAAAACAGACATACAGACACAAAAACACACAATTCGAGCAAACATTGCTCATTGCAATACATAGTATAAGACAATGGTATATATTTGGCATACATGTTCTCATATTGTACAGCTGCATATTGGTATTCAGTTTTCATCAAACTTGGTATCATTGACTAGAGCTTCTTTATTAGCTTTATATGGCAGGTGTAATAGTGTTTTCGGAGCTAGTCCACAGACCCCATATTTTGTGAAATTTTTTTGGACATCCTCTGGCTTCGTATGTTAATTTATATAATGGTATAGCCTGATTAACCATGTTCAGCCAGAATGGTATCGTAGGTGGGGATTGTGATTTCCAATGAATAGTAATAGATTTTTTGGCATAAAATAGCACAATTCTTAGGAAAGTTTGCTTGTTTTTAGATATACTCTCATCGTCCACATATCCTAGTAGGCATCTCAGGGGGTTGCAGATATTAGGCAGCTGGGTCAGGGAACTGATAAAAGCAGTAACCTCTGACCAGAACCGCCTGATCTCGGTGCATTCCCACATCAAGTGAAAGAAGGTGTCCTCTATAATGCTGCATCTAGAGCACATTGCCGATGGCAGTTTTCTGAGTTTAAATAATAAGGATGGCGTAAAGTATGCTCTGTATAATAGTTTGGTTTGTATGACCCTATCCCTGGAGGAGATGACAGAGGGGACCTGGAGGGGAAGTATGTCCTGCCAGATATCCTCCGTCAGCTCAGGGATATCAGCTTTCCACTTAGTGAGCGCGTTGCTGAGTCTGTGCGTTGTGGTGTGCAGTAGATTCTTATAGTATGTGGAGATCAGTTTATCGTGGGAAGGATCTGTTAGTAATTGCTCTAGCGGAGATAATCGAACATTTATATTTCGCAACCCAAACTGAGTGGTTGCTGTGTGGCGTATTTGCAAGTAATGAAAATAGGCTGTGCGTGGCAGCTGGTAGTCCTGGCGAAATTCCTCAAATGACCTAAACGTATTGTTTGAGAATAAATGCATTATGGTTTTTACCCCTTTTTTTGACCAATATTCCCCATCTGTCCTACGGGCGAATTCCTGTAAATTTGGATTCCCCCATAATGGGGTATTTGGAGAGTAAGTGCGGTGCTCAGTATCCGGCAGCATTTTAGTTAGTTTGAGAATCCGTAGAGTCATTTCAAGGATTTTAGTGCTTTCCCTCCCTCTAAGAGATAGGCGGTGGACCAGATACTGCAGGGATTCGTACGAAGTGAGTATGGCTGCTTCTAGGGATGTAGCCGCATTGTTGGCTTCAGGGAAGAACCACCAATGGGCATGAACCAGTTGTGCGGCTATGTAATATGTCTGAAGACATGGTAGTGCCAATCCTCCCTCCAACACCGGCAGTTGAAGAGTATTTTTTGCAATTCTCACTGCTCCCCCCTTCCAAATGAAGGCGATAAGAATAGAGTCAATCTCTTTAAATTTAGTTTTGGTGATATATATTGGTGAATTGCATAGTAGGTATAGGAAACGTGGGAGGAATATCATTTTAAAGATATTTATCCTACCTAATATCGTTAAGGGAAGATTGGTCCATGTCTTCAGTGTGGTCTTCATTCTATTAATTAGTGGGTCTAGATTATATTTGCTATAGGAGGACAGAGGATGTTGGATCATGACCCCCAGGTATCTGAAAGAGTCAACTATTTGTAACGGGCAAGAGGAAGGGGGAGTAAACACTGCTTCCTGATCTATTTTAAACATAAGGGATTTGTCCCAATTGACTTGAAACCCTGAGAAGAGGCCGAACTGTCGAATAATTTCCAGCAGGGTTGGGAGAGACGATTGGGGGTCCGCCAAGTATATTAACATGTCATCAGCGTATAGAGATACTTTTTCTTCTAGGCCCCCAATCATCAGTCCCTTTATTTCCCCACTGGATCTTATCAGTGCCGCCAGGGGTTCTATCGCAATTGCAAATAGCAATGGCGACAGGGGGCAGCCCTGCCTAGTACCCCTTTTAATCAGGAATGGATCGGTTACTAATGTATTAATCCGCAACCTGGCAGTAGGCTGCGAATATAAAAGTTGAACCCACTTGATAAAGGTGTTTCCGAACCCAAATTTCGCCAGGACTTCCAGTAGATAAGGCCATTCGACCGAATCAAATGCCTTATGTGCATCTAAAGCCAGTACCGCTCTATTCCCCATGACATCATGAGTGGCCTGCAGGTTTGTGAACAGTCTCCGTAAATTTATGGATGTTGATCGTCCTGGAATGAATCCAGTCTGATCCGCCCCAATAATAGTGGTGATAACTGAGTTTAATCTCCGGGCGAGCACTTTGACTAGAATCTTGACATCTGAGTTAATTAATGATATTGGTCTATATGATTCACATAATAGGTGGTCTTTATGAGGCTTGGGAATGAGGACTATCAATGCTTCTGACATAGAGGGTGGTAACTGTCCCGTTTTTATAGCAAAATTATAAACTCTCAGTAAATGGGGTATCAAAAGTTCTTTAAACTGTATATACCATTCTATGGGGAAGCCATCCAGTCCCGGTGTTTTATTTCTGGCAAAGGACTGTATGGCTTCTCCAATCTCTTCCTCCGTTAGAGGATCATCAAGAAGTGAGGCTTGTTCTTCTTGGAGCCTTGGTAGCGTGATGCCGGCCAAGTATTCATCTAGTTCTACAATAGTATAGTGAGCTTTGGTAGCATATAATGAGGAGTAAAATTTCACAAAAGCATCAACTATTTCCCCACTCTGTTCCACCACTATACCTATTGTATTCCTAATTCTTGGGATACTGCATGGTTGATAATCAGGCCTAGATAAATACGCTAATAATCGGCTATTTTTGTCTCCAAACTCAAAGATTCGTTGGTTTTGATACAGCAATTTCTTTTGAGTGCGCTCTAAAAGGACTAGATCCAGGTCTCTGGATCTATGTTTCCAGGTATTGTGTGTTGCTGGGGAAGGAGTGGCCGAGTAAGCAGCCTCGGCCACCCTAAGGTCCTTCTCCGCGTCCTTTAATTTGGACTGGGATGCCTTACGAGCCTGCCCAATAGCCGCAGCAAAAATGCCACGCGTGCTGGCCTTAAAGGCATCCCAGGTCAATGGGACAGAGACATTCTGACGGTTACGTATCCAGTATGCTTTCATTTCTACTGTGCCCTGGTCCACCACCATCTGGTCTGCTAACCACAGTGGGCTCAGTCGCCACATGCGGTATGAGGTGGGGGGGCCCAGGGCAAGGTCCACCATTAAAGGGGAATGATCAGACACCGCCCTTGGGAGATATCTGGCCTCAGTCACTCTATTCAATAATTCGGATGAAGCCAAGCATAGGTCTATTCGGGAGAGAGTACCATGCGTTTCAGACTGAAACGAGTACTCCCTCCCGTCTGCGTGCTTCCACCTCCAGGTCTCCACCAGATCAAATTGGGTCAGAAAAGAGCACAAGGGAGTGGGGGGCAATGTAGAGCACTTGAATCTGTCTATGGAATTGTCGAGTACCGTGTTGAAGTCCCCTGCTATCGACAGAGGGCCTTCTGCTATTGCTAGGATGGAGCTCATTACCTGTTCAAAGAATAATTTAGTGAAAGGTGGTGGGACATATAGGCTTGTGACCGTATAGGGCTTACCCCATAATTCAATTACTACAATAACAAAACATCCGTTAGGGTCAGTTTTAATATGTTTTATGGTGATAGGGGCCGATTTTGCTATAAGAATAGACGTGCCTCTTGCATATGTGGAGTAAGTAGAATGTATTGCATAGGCAATTTTAGCTCTCTTTAAAGCCATTACTCTTGATCCCTGTAGGTGGGTTTCCTGGAGGAGGATCACGTGTGGACCGTGTCTTGCCAAATAATCAAACATCAGTGACCTTTTGACCTTGGAGTTAAGCCCCCTAACATTCCATGAAACTATACGGAGCTTAGACATGCGTATAAACAATTTATAACTATTCGTGTCCATTTCCCATTGTCCGCCAGAGTCCAGCCCCGGACAAGGTCCAGCGAGCCCTGGGAAATAGACCCAAACACAATTATCTTTGATATGTTACTCATCAATCTATGAATCTTATTCCTAGACTGCAAAAGCTGTAGAACCAAAGAATCATTTTTAAAGTATGCATATACCATTGAATACCAGCGTCTTTTGTAGATAACCATGACGTTGTAACAAAACCCCTCAAAGTGTACCCCAACAGATTTTCCCCCCTCCCTAACCCTCCCGGCTCTCATCCCCAAACATATGAGAGCTTTGTTCCCATAACCAAACCAATTTGGCAAGAGGGCCATGGCTCAGACCCCTAGCCAACTAATTTCAGGAGACGTGGAAAGGTCCACAGCTCTGGGCCTCCATCCGTATTTGTCCGCACAAAATAAAGAATGTGTGGTGTCTCTTGGCCTGTAAAATTATGGTGATGAAAAAATAGTACTAATAATAAGAATAATAGAAAAAGGAAAAATAAAAGTCAAGGAGGGTGATAGGTTGCTGAGTAGCATCCGAGGGTGGCGTAAGAAGTGTCTTCTTCTTCAGTGAGGTTTAGGAGTTATAGTCATGACTGTGTACAGTTGGAGATATATTTTCTGCTATTGAGGATGCAGTAAAGAGAGTCCCATAACAACTGCAATGGGGTGTAGTAAAGGCCGCCAGATGGGCTTCATGTAGATTGCGGCTCTATCGGGGGGGAGACCTCCTATCCTGGTTCCTGCGATTCGGATGTGCTAAAGTGTCCACCCATTGTGATGCCTCTCTGGGATCCGTAAAGAAATAGGCTTTGCCCTGGTAGATGATGCGCAAACGTGCAGGATATAACATGCCATATGGAAGGTGAAGCTCACGTAACCTGCGTTTAATTGCCAGAAAAGTGGCTCTCTGCTTCTGCGTAGCTACGGAGAAATCTGGGAAAATGGTGATGTTGTTGCCGTTAAAGGAAACTTTGCCCCTCTCTCTAGCTACTCTGAGAATAGCCTCTCTGTCACGGAAGTGTAGCAGCTTTATGATCATGGCACGTGGTGGGGACCCCGGTGGTAAAGGACGCATGGGGATTCTGTGTGCCCTTTCTATGGCGAACATTGGTGAAAAGGTGTTTGCCCCGAACTCATTTAGTAGCCATCTTTCCATGAATGTTTCTGGTGTTTTGCCCTCAGCACCCTCTGGGAATCCCAAAAAACGTAAATTGTTCCTTCTTAGGCGGTTTTCCATATCCGTGAGCTTATCTGCAGTATATTCATGAGCCTGCCGCAATTCCCTCACAGAGCCCTGTAAGGGACGTGTCTCATCCTCCATATCACTAATACGTTGCTCAGCATTAATCACTCTATGGCGAATATTGTGGACATCCTGTTTCAGAAAGGATAATTCTGTTTTGATAGTGTCCATTTGTGTAGTAAGAGACGCATGGCTGTGCTGGATGGCTGCCATGATCTGGGCTAGTGATGGCTCTGCAGGGCCTGCCTCATCCCTGTCTGCTCTGGGTGATTGAGGATCATGTCTCACTGCAGGGGAGAATGAGAGAGGGTCTTCTGGGCTTAAGGTAGGGGGGGATCTTTGTAACTCACCCTTCCCCTTGAGCTGCTTCCAGGGTGTGGATGTGGAGGCCGCCTGCTGCTGTGTGTCTCCCTCATGCTGATCGGCGCCATTTTGGTGCGGCCTGCATGGCGGCACCGACGGCCCGATTTCCGGGGCCTCCTCCATCGGTGGGCCGTATTTGACCATCCCCGGATGGTCTCAGTGCTCTCCGGGTGCTGTGGGGGTATATGGGACCCTCGGATGTCGGCCTGGATCGCAGGATTATGGCAGGATCTGTGCGGTATGGACGGAGCTCAGGCTGAGCACGTCCTCACATCTCAGGTGCTGGCCACGCCCCCCGGATTTGGTGATATTACTATTGTACTGCTCACTGTTCCACTTGCTGTAGCCTTGGACATGAGGAAGAAAAACTTTGCTCCTGCCAAGGTGGTCACCACTACACAGACACAGTGCAGAACAAGGCATTGTAATTCAGTACAGCTAGGTTCAGTCCTTTGAGTGTCAGGAATGTGCACACAATTGCGTGGTTTTCTGACACACAGAGAAACATGCTGCACTTTAATGGATTTGTAGTAGTGCAAACAAATTATTAATGGCACCCATGTGTATCTCAAAAAATGTGTATTTTCAAATGCATTAAACCGTATGGTACCACAGTACAATGCAGATAAGTGTGGTGCATTTTTGGAAAAGAGTCAGGGACTTCTTTTCCTCATTTCTCGCACGTACACATGATGCGCAGAAATGCACCTGTGCTTGGTCGTACCTGTAGGTGCATACCCCTATACTCGAACATGGTCAGGATGGACAAGCATACATGAACATCATTTACACATTTTATATCCCTGCTCGCCAGAGTTAGAGGAATAATGATATAGCCAATATTTTAGTTAAAATCTAAATTTATGGGTTGCAACCATTTTTAAAGTGTCAGCTAGAATCTTTGTTTTCCAGTTTGCAAGCAGATGTAAATTTTAGCCTATAATATTTATTCATTTATTAACCGCTTTCAGCTTTACTGCTACAGGGCGGCAGCTCTGCACATGATCACTAGGGATGAGCCGAACACCCCCCGGTTCGGTTCGCACCAGAACCTGCGAACGGACCGAAAGTTTGCACGAACGTTAGAACCCCATTGACGTCTATGGGACTCAAACATTCGAAATCAAAAGTGCTCATTTTAAAGGCTAATTTGCATGGTATTGTCCTAAAAGGGTTTGGGGACCCGGGTCCTACCCCAGGGGACATGTATCAATGCAAAAAAAACTTTTAAAAAAGGCCGTTTTTTCGGGAGCAGTGATTTTAATGATGCTTAAAGTAAAAAAAAAAAGTGAAATATTCCTTTAAATATCGTACCTGGGGGGGTGTCTATAGTATGCCTGTAAAGTGACGCGTGTTTCCCGTGTTTAGAACAGTCCCTGCACCAAATGTCATTTTTAAAGGAAAAAATCTCATTTAAAACTGCTTGCGGGTTTAATGTAATGTCGGGTCATGGCAATATGGATGAAAATCAGTGAGACAAACGGCATGGTTACCCCCCAGTCCATTACCAGGCCCTTTGGGTCTTGTATGGATATTAAGGGGAACCCCGCACCCAAATTAAAATAAGGAAAGGTGTGGGGCCACCAGGCCCTATATACTCTGAACAGCAGTATACAGGCGGTGCAACAAGACAGGGACTGTAGGTTTGTTGTTAAGTAGAATCTCTTTGTAATTTTGAACGGGTACATTTTTAACGTGTTTAGCTCCAGCCAAAAAATCTTTTTTAAGCTTTTTGGAAAACATAGGGAAGGGTTATCACCCCTGTGACATTTGTTTTGCTGTCTTTCCTCCTCTTCAGAAGATTTCACCTCACTTTTTGTCCCAATGAAAAATGTTTTTTGAAAATTTGGGTTTTTTTGTGGAACAAGGATTGGAAAGCATCAGTGGAAAGGAGAATTTTTTTTCCCATATTAACTCTTACAGGAGAGAATTTCCCTTCCTAGGGGTAGATTTCATCTCACTTCCTGTTGTCTCCTTCCGTTTGCAAGTAGGAGTCGTTTGTAAGTTAGATGTTTGAAAGTAGGGTCCTGCCCTATATACTCAGCAGAAATTTGGGCCTTAGGTGTTGCTGTGGCCACAACACTGTAAGCCCTCACAGGGCCCTGCTGTGAAATATTAGATCAAGAATTGTAATTACATGCCCCTGTTGAACAGGAGCTGAAAAATTAGGCCTTGGGCACTGGTGCTGGTGCCACAACACTGCAACCCCTCACAGACACTCTAGTTGGAATGCAGGAACAAGCCCTGCTGCAAAGTATTGCATCAAAAATTGTAATTACACGCCCCTGTTAGGCAGGGGCAGAAAAATTGGGCCTTGGGCACTGGTGCTGGTGCCACAACACTGCAACCCCTCACAGACACTCTAGTTGGAATGCAGGAACGAGCCCTGCTGCAAAGTATTACATCAAAAATTGTAATTACATGCCCCTGTTAAACAGGGGCTGAAAAATTGTGCCTTAGCCACTGGTGGTGGCGCCCAGAACCAAAAATGTTCTTACAAGCTATCAGCGTGATGATTGAGGAGGAAGAGGATAATTACTCAGGGATAGTCACTCAGCATCAGCATAGGCAGTCTTTGAAGGGATCTGAGATTTCAAAAAAAAATATTCGGTTACATCAGCATCAGGTGCTTGGTAGCTGGTGGTGATCCAATACTGATTCATTTTTATGAAGGTCAGTCGATCGACCGAGTCGGTGGACAGACGCACCCTGTGATCGGTTACCACCTCTCCAGCAGCACTGAATGTGCGTTCCGAAAGAACGCTGTATGCAGGACAGGCCAGTAGCTCAATTGCATACTGTGCAAGCTCTGGCCAGTGATCCATCCTCAAGACCCAGTAACCCAGAGGATTTTCGGTGGGAAAGGTGTCCAAGTCTGATCTTGCCCCTAGGTATTCCTGCACCATGTAAAACAGACGCTGGCGATGGTTGCTGGAACCGATCATACCTTGGGGCTGCGGACCAAAAAATTGTCTGAACGCATCGGTCAGACGGCCACCTTCTCCACCGCTCCTTCTTTGACTGACCAAAGCCTCAGCAACACGTTGTCCAGAAACAGGAGTTTGTAACCTCCCAGTCTCTGGGAACGCGTTGCACAGACCTTTCTGCAAGACCTCCCGAAGATGTTTCATCCTCTGCTCCCTCTGCGATGGCAAGATAAGGTCCGCAACCTTACCCTTGTAACGTGGATCAAGGAGGGTTGCCAGCCAGTATTGGTCCTTCTCCTTGATACCACGAATACGAGGATCCTTACGCAGGCTTTGCAGGATCAGGGAGGCCATGCAGCGTAGGTTTGCTGAGGCATTCGGTCCGGAGTCCTCTGGGTCACTAAGGACGACATGGTCCGCAGCCACCTCCTCCCAGCCACGTACAAGTCCATGTGTTTCTTGGGACTGATCCCTTAAAGACTGCTGCTGATGCTGAGTGCCAGGCTCCACCTCCATACTGACACAATCTTCCTCCTCCTCCTCCTCCTCGTCCTCTTCTTGTGTGATCGGCGGGCACGCAGGAACACTGTCTGGATAAAGGGGGCCTTGAGAGCTAAGGAAGTCCTCCTCTTCCTGCCTCTGTTCTGCCTCAAGTGCCCTGTCCATTATTCCACGCAGCGTGTGCTCCAACAGGTGGACAAGGGGGACAGTGTCACTGATGCATGCACTGTCACTGCTTACCATCCTCGTGGCCTCCTCAAATGGTGACAGGACAGTGCATGCATCCCTGATCATAGCCCACTGGCGTGGGGAAAAAAAATCAAGCTCCCCTGACCCTGTCCTGGTGCCATAGTCGCACAGGTACTCATTGATGGCCCTCTGCTGCGTGTGCAGCCGCTGCAGCATGGCCAACGTTGAGTTCCACCTGGTGGGCATGTCACAGATTAGGCGGTTCTTGGGCAGGTTAAACTCCTTTTGGAGGTCCGTCAGCCGAGCACTGGCATTATATGACCAGCGGAAATGCACACAGACTTTCCTGGCCTGCCTCAGGACATCCTGTAAGCCCGGGTACCTGCCAAAGAACCGCTGCACCACCAAGTTAAGGACGTGAGCCAAACAGGGCACATGGGTCATTTGTCCCTGTCGGAGGGCAGAGAGGAGGTTGGTGCCATTGTCGCAAACCACCATTCCTGCCTTAAGTTGGCGTGGCGTCAACCACCTCTGAACCTGCCCCTGCAGAGCTGACAGAACCTCTGCCCCAGTGTGGCTCCTGTCCCCCAAGCACACCAGCTCAAGCACCGCATGGCATCTTTTGGCCTGCGTACTTGCGTAGCCCCTTGAACGACTACGGAGCACCGCTGGTTCCGAGGAAGAGGCCATGGAGGAAGAAGAAGAGGAGGGGGTGGAGGAGAGGTGTGTGTAGCATTTTGGAGGCGTGGTGGCGGAACAACCTCCAACACTACTGCACCTTGTCCTGCATCCTTCCCAGCTGCCAGCAGAGTCACCCAATGCGCCGTGAAACTTAGGTAACGTCCCTGTCCATGCCTGCTGGACCATGAGTCAGCGGTAATATGCACCTTACCGCTGACCGCCCTGTCCAGCGAGGCATGGACATTGCCTTCCACATGCCGGTAGAGAGCCGGAATCGCCTTCCGTGAGAAAAAGTGGCGTTTGGGTACCTGCCACTGAGGAACCGCACATTCCACAAACTCACGGAAGGGGGCAGAGTCTACCAACTGAAAAGGCAGCAGTTGAAGTGCCAGCAATTTTGCCAAGCTAGCATTCAACCGCTGGGCATGTGGATGGCTGGGAGCAAACTTCTTTCGGCGGTGCAGCAGCTGGGGCAGGGAAACTTGCCTGGTACAATCTGACGTCGGTGTACCAAAAGCAGATTGCCCACAAGTACTTGGCTGTGACACACCTAATTCTACACCTTCATTCCTCTCAGTGCAGGTCTCAGAGAGGACTGAAGGTCTAGTGGGGTTGGAAATCTCAGCTGATGAGGAGCAAGGAGAGGTCCTCTTTGTTCTTTGGTGTGGGTCTTTTAGATGCGCTTGCCAACGAACTGCATGGCAGGTCAACATATGTCTGGTCAAGCATGTGGTACCCAAGCGGGAGATGTTTTGGCCACGTGAGATACGCTTGAGACATATGTTGCAAATAGCAGCGGTGCGATCTGATGCACTCGTCTCAAAAAAGGCCCACACCAAAGAACTTTTTGAATAACGCGCAGAGACTGCAGCGCCCTGCACATGTGATGCAGTCAATGTGCTGCCCTTAGGCTAGCCCCTGGAGGGCATCCTGCCTCGTTGGTGATGTGCCGCCTCCTCCTCCTCCTCTCTCCTATCAGGCACCCACGATGAGTCAGTGACCTCATCATCCCCTCCCTCCTCATCACTGGAGCAAACCTGGCAGTATGCTGCAGCAGGGGGAGCATGACTGCCAGATTGCTGTCCTTCTTGGGCACCCCCTCTGTCCGTGCTCATGTTACTGCCTTCATCGAGCTCAGTATCATCATCAGAGCCTTCCAAACGCTGGGCATCCTCCTGGAGCATGTACCCAACACTGTGGTCAAACAGTTCGAGGGACTCCTCAGGAGGACATGGTGGAGCTAGGGAAGGAGTCACTGATGACATTGAGCCGAGGGAAGAGGCCGCTGCTTTGCCAGACAAAGCACCCTGGGCATGGGTGAGAGAGGATGAGGAGGATGAGGATGGCTTGGTCATCCACTCAACCAAGTCTTCCGCATGTTGCGGCTCAACACGGCCAGCTGCCGAAAAAAAGGCCAAGCGTGTCCCATGGCCACGTGCTGATGAGGATGCACCGTCTCCACGACCAGCACTAGACACAGAGCCTGCTTGCCCTCTCTTATTGGCTTGTGACTGTCTGCCTCTCCTTCTTGGCCTTCCAGACATACTAATGGCCTGTAGCTGCACTAAGCTGGGATATATATATACTGCAGCTAGCAAAATCAACTGCCTGCCTGTAGTATGAGAACACCACCAACCTTCTACAGGTAGCTTTAGCTGAACACTGTGAGGTGGACGCACCCCACTAATTTGTAGGTTTAGCTGAACACTGTGAGCAGGACGCACTGCACTAACTGTAAATAGTCTAGCTGCCTGACCGTGGTACTAATAGGATCAAAAGAACACCAGTAATATTCTTCAGGTAGCTTTATATACTGTAACAAGACAAGCCTGCCTGTCAGTAGGAAGATAACAGGAACGGATCTAGCTGAACACTGTGAGCAGGACGCACTGCACTAACTGTAAATAGTCTAGCTGCCTGACCGTGGTACTAATAGGATCAAAAGAACACCAGTAATTTTCTTCAGGTAGCTTTATATACTGTAACAAGACAAGCCTGCCTGTCAGTAGGAAGATAACAGGAACGGATCTAGCTGAACACTGTGAGCAGGACGCACTTTACTAAATGTAAATAGTCTAGCTGCCTGACCGTGGTACTAATAGGATCAAAAGAACACCAGTAATTTTCTTTAGGTAGCTGTTAATACTGTAACAAGACAAGCCTGCCTGTCAGTAGGAAGATAACAGGAACGGATCTAGCTGAACACTGTGAGCAGGACGCACTGCACTAAATGTAAATAGTCTAGAAGATAACAGGAACGGATCTAGCTGAACACTGTGAGCAGGACGCACTGCACTAAATGTAAATAGTCTAGAAGATAACAGGAACGGATCTAGCTGAACACTGTGAGCAGGACGCACTGCACTAAATGTAAATAGTCTAGAATTTAACAGGAACGGATCTAGCTGAACACTGTGAGCAGGACGCACTGCACTAAATGTAAATAGTCTAGAAGTTAACAGGAACGGATCTAGCTGAACACTGTGAGCAGGACGCACTGCACTAAATGTAAATAGTCTAGAAGATAACAGGAACGGATCTAGCTGAACACTGTGAGCAGGACGCACTTTACTAAATGTAAATAGTCTAGCTGCCTGACCGTGGTACTAATAGGATCAAAAGAACACCAGTAATTTTCTTTAGGTAGCTGTTAATACTGTAACAAGACAAGCCTGCCTGTCAGTAGGAAGATAACAGGAACGGATCTAGCTGAACACTGTGAGCAGGACGCACTGCACTAAATGTAAATAGTCTAGAAGATAACAGGAACGGATCTAGCTGAACACTGTGAGCAGGACGCACTTTACTAAATGTAAATAGTCTAGCTGCCTGACCGTGGTACTAATAGGATCAAAAGAACACCAGTAATTTTCTTTAGGTAGCTGTTAATACTGTAACAAGACAAGCCTGCCTGTCAGTAGGAAGATAACAGGAACGGATCTAGCTGAACACTGTGAGCAGGACGCACTGCACTAAATGTAAATAGTCTAGAAGATAACAGGAACGGATCTAGCTGAACACTGTGAGCAGGACGCACTTTACTAAATGTAAATAGTCTAGCTGCCTGACCGTGGTACTAATAGGATCAAAAGAACACCAGTAATTTTCTTTAGGTAGCTGTTAATACTGTAACAAGACAAGCCTGCCTGTCAGTAGGAAGATAACAGGAATGGATCTAGCTGAACACTGAGCAGGACGCACTGCACTAAATGTAAATAGTCTAGAAGATAACAGGAACGGATCTAGCTGAACACTGTGAGCAGGACGCACTGCACTAAATGTAAATAGTCTAGAAGATAACAGGAACGGATCTAGCTGAACACTGTTAGCAGGACGCACTGCACTAAATGGAAATAGTCTAGAAGATAAAAGGAACGGATCTAGCTAAACTGAATACAGTGTATATATATATATGCAACACCTGGGATGCCTTATATAGTGTGGGGCGTGTACTAAATCCCCTGAGCCATAATTGGCCAAAGCCTCCTTGGCTTTGGCCAATTACGGCTCTCTGTTCAGGCGGTCACTGTCGATCACTGACACTTACAAAACACTAAACGCATAACTGCAGCGTTCGCAGAGTCAGGCCTGATCCCTGCGATCGCTAACAGTTTTTTTGGTAGCGTTTTGGTGAACTGGCAAGCACCAGCGCCCTAGTACACCCCGGTCGTAGTCAAACCAGCACTGCAGTAACACTTGGTGACGTGGCGAGTCCCATAAGGGCAGTTCAAGCTGGTGAGGTGGCAAGCACAAGTAGTGTCCCGCTGCCACCAAAAAGACAAACACAGGCCCGTCGTGCCCATAGTGCCCTTCCTGCTGCATTCGCCAATCCTAATTGGGAACCCACCGCTTCTGCAGCGCCCGTACTTCCCCCATTCACATCCCCAACCAAATGCAGTCAGCTGCATGAGAGGCATTTTCTTTATGTCCTCCCGAGTACCCCTACCCAGCGAACCCCCCCAAAAAAGATGTCGTGTCTGCAGCAAGCGCGGATATAGGCATGACACCCATTATTATTGTCCCTCCTGTCCTGACAATCCTGGTCTTTGCATTGGTGAATGTTTTGAACGCTACCATTCACTAGTTGAGTATTAGCGTAGGGTACAGCACTGCACAGACTAGGCACACTTTCACAGGGTCTCCCAAGATGCCATCGCATTTTGAGAGATCCGAACCTGGAACCGGTTACAGTTATAAAAGTTAGTTACAAAAAAAAGTGTAAAAAAAAAAAAAAACACATACAAAAATATAAAATAAAAAAAAATAGTTGGCGTTTTATTGTTCTCTCTCTCTCTATTGTTCTGCTCTTTTTTACTGTATTCTATTCTGCAATGTTTTATTGTTATTATGTTTTATCATGTTTGCTTTTCAGGTATGCAATTTTTTATACCTTACCGTTTACTGTGCTTTATTGTTAACAATTTTTTAGTCTTCAGGTACGCCATTCACGACTTTGAGTGGTTATACCAGAATGATGCAGGTTTAGGTATCATCTTGGTATCATTCTTTTCAGCCAGCGGTCGGCTTTCATGTAAAAGCAATCCTAGCGGCTAATTAGCCTCTAGACTGCTTTTACAAGCAGTGGGAGGGAATGCCCCTCCCCCAACGTCTTCCGTGTTTTTCTCTGGCTCTCCTGTCTCAACAGGGAACCTGAAAATGCAGCCGGTGATTCAGCCAGCTGACCATAGAGCTGATCAGAGACCAGAGTGGCTCCAAACATCTCTATGGCCTAAGAAACCGGAAGCTACGAGCATTTTAAGACTTAGATTTCGCCGGATGTAAACAGCGCCATTGGGAAAGCATTTTATCACACCGATCTTGGTGTGGTCAGATGCTTTGAGGGCAGAGGAGAAATCTAGGGTCTAATAGACCCCAATTTTTGCAAAAAAGAGTACCTGTCACTACCTATTGCTATGATAGGGGATATTTACATTCCCTGAGATAACAATAAAAATGATTTTTAAAAAAAATGAAAGGAACAGTTTAAAAATAAGATAAAAAAATAATAATAATAAAGAAAAAAAAAAAAAAAAAAAAAAAGCACCCCTGTCCCCCCTGCTCTCGCGCTAAGGTGAACGCAAGCGTCGGTCTGGCATCAAATGTAAACAGCAATTGGACCATGCATGTGAGGTATCACCGCGAACGTCAGATTGAGGGCAGTAATTTTAGCAGTAGACCTCCTCTGTAAATCTAAAGTGGTAACCTGTAAAGGCTTTTAAAGGCTTTTAAAAATGTATTTAGTTTGTCGCCACTGCACGTTTGTGTGCAATTTTAAAGCATGTCATGTTTGGTATCCATGTACTCGGCCTAAGATCATCTTTTTTATTTCATCAAACATTTGGGAAATATAGTGTGTTTTAGTGCATTAAAATGTAAAAAAGTGTGTTTTTTCCCCAAAAAATGCGTTTGAAAAATCGCTGCGCAAATACTGTGTGAAAAAAAAAAATTAAACACCCACCATTTTAATCTGTAGGGCATTTGCTTTAAAAAAATATATAATGCTTGGGGGTTCAAAGTAATTTTCTTGCAAAAAAAAATTATTTTTTTATGTAAACAATAAGTGTCAGAAAGGGCTTTGTCTTCAAGTGGTTAGAAGAGTGGGTGATGTGTGACATAAGCTTCTAGATGTTGTGCATAAAATGCCAGGACAGTTCAAAACCCCCCCAAATGACCCCATTTTGGAAAGTAGACACCCCAAGCTATTTGCTGAGAGGCATGTCGAGTCCATGAAATATTTTATATTGTGACACAAGTTGCGGGAAAGAGACAATTTTTTATTTTTTTTATTTTTTTTTGCGCAAAGTTGTCACTAAATGATATATTGCTCAAACATGCCATGGGAATATGTGAAATTACACCCCAAAATACATTCTGTTGCTTCTCCTGAGTACAGAGATACCACATGTGTGAGACTTTTTGGGAGCCTAGCCGCGTACGGGACCCCGAAAACCAAGCACCGCCTTCAGGCTTTCTAAGGCCGTAAATTTTTGATTTCACTCTTCACTGCCTATCACAGTTTCGGAGGCCATGGAATGCCCAGGTGGCAAACCCCCCCCCAAATGACCCCATTTTGGAAAGTAGACACCCCAAGCTATTTGATGAGAGGTATAGTGAGTATTTTGCAGACCTCACTTTTTGTCACAAAGTTTTGAAAATTGAAAAAAGAGAAAAAAAAAAAAAAATTTTCTCGTCTTTCTTTATTTTCAAAAACAAATGAGAGCTGCAAAATACTCACCATGCCTCTCAGCAAATATCTTGGGGTGTCTACTTTCCAAAATGGGGTCATTTGGGGGGGGGTTGTGCCACCTGGGCATTCCATGGCCTCCGAAACTGTGATAGGCAGTGAGGAGTAAAATCAAAAATGTACGCCCTTAGAAATCCTGAAGGCAGTGATTGGTTTTCGGGGGCCCCTTACGCGGCTAGGCTCCCAAAAAGTCCCACACATGTGGTATCCCCATACTCAGGAGAAGCAGCTAAATGTATTTTGGGGTGCAATTCCACATATGCCCATGGCCTGTGTGAGCAATATATCATTTAGTGACAACTGTTTGTAATTTTTTTTTTTTTTTTGTCATTATTCAATCACTTGGGACAAAAAAAATGAATATTCAATGGGCTCAACATGCCTCTCAGCAAATTCCTTGGGGTGTCTACTTTCCAAAATGGGGTCATTTGTGGGGGTTTTGTACTTCCCTGCCATTTTAGCACCTCAAGAAACGACATAGGCAGTCATAAATTAAAAGCTGTGTAAATTCCAGAAAATGTACCCTAGTTTGTAGGCGCTATAACTTTTGCGCAAACCAATAAATATACACTTATTGACATTTTTTTTACCAAAGACATGTGGCCGAATACATTTTGGCCTAAATGTATGACTAAAATTGAGTTTATTGGATTTTTTTTAGAACAAAAAGTAGAAAATATCATTTTTTTTCAAAATTTTCGGTCTTTTTCCGTGTATAGCGCAAAAAATTAAAACGGCAGAGGTGATCAAATACCATCAAAAGAAAGCTCTATTTGTGGGAAGAAAAGGGCGCAAATTTCGTTTGGGTACAGCATTGCATGACCGCGCAATTAGCAGTTAAAGCGACGCAGTGCCGAATTGTAAAAAGTGCTCTGGTCAGGAAGGGGGTAAAACCTTCCGGGGCTGAAGTGGTTAAAAGAGTGAATTTGCTATAACTCAACACACAACCATTAATGTCTAAACCGTTGGCAACAACAGTGAGTACACCCCTGAGTGAAAATGTCTAAATTGGGCCCAATTAGCCATTTTCTCTACCCAGTATGATGTGACTCGTTAGTGTTACAAGGTCCCAGGTGTCAATGGGGAGCAGGTGTGTTAAATTTGGTGTTATCTCTCTCACGCTCTCATATTGGTCACTGGAAGCTCAACATGGCACCTATGGCAAAGAACTCTCTGAGGATCTGGATAAAAAAAGAATTGTTGCTCTACATGAAGATGGCCTAGGCTATAAGATTGCCAAGACCCTGAAACTGAGCTGCAGCATGGTGGCCAAGATTATACAGCAGTTCCACTCAGAAAAGGCCTCTCCATGATCGACCAAAGAAGTTAAGTGCACATGCTCAGCGTCATATCCAGAGGTTGTCTTTAGGAAATAGACGTATGAGTGCTGCCAATATTGCTGCAGAGGTTGAAGGGATGGGGGGGTCAGCTTGTCAGTACTCAGACCATACGTCGCACTGTATCAAATTGGTCTGCATGGCTGTTGTTCCAGAAGGAAGCCTCTTCTTAAGATGATGCACAAGAGAGCCTGCAAACAGTTTGCTGCAGACAAGCAGACTAAGGACATGGATTACTGATGAGACCAAGATAAACTTATTTGGTTCAGATGGTGTCAAGCATGTCTGGCGGCAACCAGGTGAGGAGTACAAAGACAAGTCTGTCTTGCCTGCAGTCAATCATGGTGGTGGGAGTGTCATGGTCTGGGACTGCATGAGTGCTGCCGGCACTGGGGAGCTGAAGTTCATTGAGAGAACCATGAATGCCAACATGTACTGTGACATCCTGAAGTAGAGCATGATCCCCTCCCTTCAAAGACTGGGCCGCAGGCAATATTCCAACATAACGACCCCAAACACACCTCCAAGACGACCACTGCCTTGCTAAAGAAGCTGAGGGTAAAGGTGATGGACTGGCCAAGCATGTCTCCAGACCTAAACCCTATTGAGAAACTGTGGGGCATCCTCAAAAGGAAGGTGGAAGAGCACAAGGTCTCTAACATTCACCAGCTCCATGATGTCGTCATGGAGGTGTGAAAGAGGACTCCAGTGGCAACCTGTGAAGCTCTGGTGAACTCCATGCCCAAGAGGATTAAGGCAGTGCTGGAAAATGGTGGCCACACAAAATATTGACACTTTGGGCCCAATTTGGACATTTTCACTTAGAGGTGTACTCACTTTTGTTGCCAGCGGTTTAGACATTAATGGCTGTGTGTTGAGATATTTTGAGGGGGCAGCAAATTGACACTGTTATACAAGCTGTACACTCACTACTTCACGTTATAGCAAAGTGTCATTTCTTCAGTGTTGTCACATGAAAAGATATAATAAAATATTTACAAAAATGTGAGGGGTGTACTCACTTTTGTGAGATACTGTATGTTATCCTGCACTTCCGCCTGCAGGGAGCATGTGCGCGCAGCCGGTGGGCTGCTTCTGCTCTTATAATTCACAGCAGAAGCCGATCTGTGAGTGCCTGGCACTCGTCCTCCAGCACCCGCCAATCGTTGGTACACAACATAGAACTGGGATCTGCCTATTTAAACAAGGCAGACTGCCGTTCTGACAGGGGGAAATGGATGGATTCTGTGTTCCTGCAAAGCAGAGACTAGAATCCATTACTTCCCCTAGTAAAAGCAGCGAATACAGTACACATAAACACTAGCTAGGCACATAGTTAACCCTTTGATCGCCCTAAATATTTAACCCATTCCCAGCTGGTGTCATTAGTACAGGGACAGTTCATATTTTAGCAGTGATCACTGTATTAGTGTCACTGTTTCCCACAAAGTGTCAAAAGTGTCGGTGTCCAACTGTCCCCTGCAATATCGCAGTACCGCTATAAGTTGCTAATCGCCGCCATTACTAGTATAAAAAAATCCATAAATATATCCCATAGATTGTAGACGCTATAACGTTTGCATAAACCAATAAATATACGCTTATTGGGATTCTTTTTACCTAAGACATGTAGCAAAATACATTTTGGCTTAAATTTAAGAAATTTGATTAAAATATATAAAATGGGGACGGAAAGTATTCAGACCCCCTTTAATTTTTCACTCTGTTATATTGCAGCCATTTGCTAAAATCATTTAAGTTCAATTTTTTTTCCCTCATTAATGTACACACAGCACCCCATATTGACAGAAAAACACAGAATTGTTGACATTTTTGCAGATTTATTAAAAAAGAAAAACTGAAATATCACATGGTCCTAAGTATTCAGACCCTTTGCTGCAACACTCATATTTAACTCAGGTGCTGTCCATTTCTTCTGATCATCCTTGAGATGGTTCTGCACCTTCATTTGAGTCCAGCTGTGTTTGCTTATACTGATTGATTAGGAAAGCCACACACCTGTCTATAGAAGACTTTACAGCTCACAGTGAATGTCAGAGCAAATGAGAATCATGAGGTCAAAAGAACTGCCTGAAGAGCTCAGAGACAGAACTGTGGCAAGGCACAGATCTGGCCAAGATTACAAAAAAATTCTGCTGCACTTAAGGTTCCTAAAAGCACAGTGGCCTCCATAATGCTCAAATGGAAGATGTTTGGGACAACCAGAACCCTTCCTAGAGCTGGCCATCCGGCCAAACTGAGCTATCGGGGGAGAAAAGCCTTGGTGAGAGAGGTAAAGAAGAACCCAAAGATCACTGTGGCTGAGCTCCAGAGATGCAGTCGGGAGATGGGAGAAAGTTGTAGAAAGTCAACCATCACCAGTCGGGGCTTTATGACAGAGTGGCCTGACGGAAGCCTCTCCTCAGTGCAAGACACATGAAAGCCCACATGGTGTTTGCTAAAAAACACCTGAAGGACTCCAAGATGGTGAGAAATAAGATTCTCTGGTCCGATGAGACCAAGATAGAACTTTTTGGCCTTAATTCTAAGCGGTATGTGTGGAGAAAACCAGGCACTGCTCATCACCTGTCCAATACAGTCCCAACAGAGAAGCACGGTGGTGGCAGCATCATGCTGTGGGGGTGTTTTTCAGCTGCAGGGACAAGACGACTGGTTGCAATCGAGGGAAAGATGAATACGGCCAAGTATAGGGATATCCTGGACGAAAACCTTCTCCGGGTTGCTCAGGACCTCAGACTGGGCCGAAGGTTTACCTTCCAACAAGACAATGACCTAAGCACACAGCTAAAATAATGAAGGAGTGGCTTCACAACAATTCCGTGACTGTTCTTGAATGGCCCAGCCAAAGCCCTGACTTAAACCCAATTGACCATCTCTGGAGAGACCTAAAAATGGCTGTCCACCAACGTTTACCATCCAACCTGACAGAACTGGAGAGGATCTGCAAGGAGGAATGGCAGAGGATCCCCAAATCCAGGTGTGAAAAGCTTGTTGCATCTTTCCCAAAAAGACTCATGGCTGTATTAGATCAAAAGGGTGCTTCTACTAAATACTGAGCAAAGGGTCTGAATACTTCGGACCATGTGATATTTCAGTTTTTCTTTTTTAATAAATCTGTAAAAATGTCAACAATTCTGTGTTTTTCTGTCAATATGAGGTGCTGTGTGTACATTAATGAGGAAAAAAAAAACTTAAATTATTTTAGCAAATGGCTGCAATATAACAAAGTGAAAAATTTAAGGGGGTCTGAATACTTTCCGTCCCCACTGTGTGTATATATATATATATTGGATATATTTTATAGCAGAAATGAAGAGTTTTTTTTTGTTTTTTTTCAACATTTTTGTTCTTTTTTTGATTATATTGAAAAAAATAAATAATCCAGTGTTGACCAAATACCACAAAAAAATCTCTATTTGGGTTAAAAAAATATATAAATTTTGTTTGAGTACAGTGTTGTATGACCACACAATTACCAGGTAAAGTAGCACAGTGCTAAATGGCAAAAATGGCCTTGTCATGAAGAGGATAAAACCTTCCAAAGCTGAAGTGGTTAATCTGCTTGCAGTGGCCTTACTATACATCATCATGCCAGGCTGGTTGGGGAATTACAGCCATGGTACTGAAAAATACCCAAAATACCTTAAACATGTGATTATCAACCATATGGTGTATACTGTACATATTTGGGGGTTCTCTCCATTTGTCTGCTTATAAAAAAAAATCTAAGCTGGGTATTTATTCAAACTGATTTTAGAAAGTTTGATTGTCTGCAAGTCAGTACACACCAAATGTTAGTTGGCAGGATGAGCCAACAGTTCAGTCTAAATTTAGGTTTGGACTGAACTTTAGCCCTTAGCCCAGGGATCCTCAAACTACGACCCTCCAGCTGTTACAGAACTACACATCCCATGAGGCATTGTAAAACACTGACATTCACAGACATGACTAGGCATGATGGGAATTGTAGTTCCTGAACAACTGGAGGGCCATAGTTTGAAGACGCCTGCCTTAGCCTGTTCAGAGGGAACCATGCATCAAATACAGAAGCAGTATTTCTACCACTTCTATATGAGAGCTTCCCCCTGTCACTGGTTCCTAAAGTAAGCTGGATGCTTGCACACACAGAATCCTTAGAAACCACTGGCATTATGGGGAATCCTACTCCCTTTTAGGCAAAGGGGATTGCATGGATATCACTGCCCAAATATTATGCCTCTGATAATAGCTTTATTTTAGCCAATATGCCCATGCACATTGTGTCATTTAGCTTCATAGTTTAGAGCACCATTTAGAGGCATAAAAAAAAAACTAGTGAGGATTTTTGAGAGTATCTTACTAGCATGATTTATGCGCATACTGTATGTGCACAAAAGCATATACAGTAAACACCAAAAAAATCATAATCTGAACATTCTAGCTAATAGAATGAGTTGTGAAGATGGGATTTTTAAGGCACATTTTACATAAAATGCTAATTTTTATTACAAATGCAGCATATATATATATTATATATAAAAATTCCACTTTTTGTACATAGTCCAATTCTTCAGGAGCGGTCAGTATATTTGAGTACAAAAGGTAATCTAAATGAGAGAACAAAAT
This sequence comes from Lithobates clamitans, assembly GCA_037952925.1. NCBI lineage: Eukaryota > Metazoa > Chordata > Amphibia > Anura > Ranidae > Lithobates > Lithobates clamitans. Next base: position 19,595,502 of record JBBGZY010000438.1, read on the forward strand.
GAATAATACATTCATTAATTGTCTGTATTGTCCCATTGTATACCCATGAGTGGCAATCCCAAATAAAGTGTCTGAGTAAAGGGAGAAGTATCAGGACCTCTGTCCCCAGGGGGTCTCCTAACAATCCATATAACCCCCTATACAAAAACAGGGGATATACCGGTAATTAAGACCATTTTACCTTTTCTTCAAAATGCAGTGGTTCCCTTCCACTGAGCAATGATCACAAGCATTCCATCCATAATATTCCAAGAGGAGGCAGTATATGTGTTCTAAAAAAAGAAACTACAATGTGGTAGTCCACCCCACCTATAGATCAAACTAATACTGATATAAAGGACCCATTATGTTCCATTACCTTAGGTTAACATCCATATAATATGACATCACTGCCAAGCCAGAAAATACATACAGTATATCCAAAACCTCTCAGTTAATTAAGGCTTAATTTCCATCCAGGGAGTGTATCTATCAAAGATAGAGGGATAACAAATAACTCTCTCACACATTCCATTGTGTATATATAGATGGGCCATTATAAGGTTAGAACCGACCTCTAAGGAATAAAGCTGTTCTCAAAAGGGCTGCACTATTACATATCACAGTCCAAACTGCCAACAATTAATTAACATGTGTGTTTCCTTTTGGAGGAGAAAGCTAATATGAGAGAGTTGGATGACTCGTAGCTGAACAAGGTTTGCTTGTTAAACATAGGAGATATAAAAGATAATATAGTTCATCTCTGATCGTGAACAAAACAAGACAGTTATACATAAAAAGGAGAGGGGGATTAATCAGATGAGGTGCTAGCTGGTAGTTGTCTTATAAGTTTCAGTTTGCCTAGAGTCAGGTCAGCCTTGAGATACCACTTGGTATACTGGAATAATGTCATCAAGACCTGGATTTAGAGCAGTGATAAAGTATGCTTGATAAATGGACGCCATCTCATAAAGAATCATTTTGTAGGGTTGAAATTTTGCAGTCTAGTTTCTCTCAAAGTATTGTTGTGAGGTCAGCCTTTACTGCCAGGATAGTGGGTAGGCAAGAGGTGGTCCACACTTTTAAAATGTCCCTACAGGCCACCAAGAGGCAGAGGTGTAGCCATTAAGAGATGTTTACTCTGGCCGTCTCCAGGCCCGGTGGTTTAGGCATGTTGTAACCAAATAACAGTAGAAGAGATGTCTTTGAGATTAGTGAGTACGTGATGCTGTGTACAAAGGTAATGATTTGGTCCCAGAAGATAGAGATCGAGGGACAGAGCCAAAAGTGATGGAACAACGAGGGTTTGATGGACCCACATTTTAGGCATACTGCCGGCTGTTAAGACGTATTTAAGGGTTGAAATGGGATGAAAGCCCTGTGGATTAATTTAAATTGTGTTTCTCTCCAAATTTCATTGGTCATGCACTCCCGGGTTTTTAAATAGCCTTCTAGAATTATCTCCCAATTCGTCTACTGGAAGGTCTTTGCACCAGTTCTTGAAAAGTGATGTGGCTGTTATTGTGGTAACACTTCCGTGAAAAAAGCACCTTTATTGTAGTAAAAAGTTTGCAGGTCACATCAAGGTGGATACATAGGACAATTCTAAGCTAACGCGTTTCACATCAGATGCTTATGAGTAAGCATCTGATGATGTGAAACGCGTTAGATTAGAATTGTCCTATGTATCCACCTTGATGTGACCTGCAAACTTTTTACTACAATAAAGGTGCTTTTTTCACGGAAGTGTGGCCATCCAGATCTCCTAATTTGTTTTCTACTCATCGTGCAGAGCCAGCACCTGTGAGGCTGAGGGAGTATTCTTTTCACGGCTGAACGGTGGTCATCCTGGGAGCGGTCTGATTTTTTTCTTCGCTGTTATGGTGGTGTTATCTGAGTGTAGCGATTTGTAGACTTGCATTTATGAAGCAGACGGTCAATCATAGAGGGTATAAATTTTTTAGAGACATCAGGACAACAGGAAGATATGTAAGCAAGCACCTGGTTGTAAGGGGAGACATCTGTTGCAGTTATTCCGAATTCAGCCATTAACTCTAAAAAGGATTTTGGCTTCATTGTGTCTATATGAAACAAGGAGCTTGCCTTTACCAGACCCTTGATGTGCCAAAAGTCATGTGCCTTATATTCCATTGCTTGTTTAAACATAGGGTTGCAGTGAAGCCAAAGGTGTTGGGAGACTGAGGAAGGAAGGTTTTTCCCAATCTCCCGCCAGGCAATAATAGTGTCTCAGATTAAAATAATATTTTGTAAGAGTTTTGGGAGAGATTGGATTTTACTATGCAGGATGCCAGATAGATGGTAAGGAGAGACCAGATTAGATTCTAAAGTGTAATTCACATAAATAGAGGATTGCGACAACCAGTCTAACGCTTACCTAAGCAAACATGCTAGATTGTACATCCTGATATCCGGGATACCGTCACCTCCTTCACTTTTGGGAAGATGCAATTTGTGTAAAGCAATACGGGGTCTCTTCTTGCACCATAAAAAAGAAACAATAGCTTTATTGAGTTTCTGTACATCTTGATGTTTTAAGAGGATGGGAATAATTTGTAGAGGGGAAAGGCGGCGAGGTAAAACTCACCATTTTAATCAGGTGGCATTTTCCAAAGAGTGATAGGGGTAGAGTCATCCAAGCCTCTAGCTCTTTCGTAATTTTGGCAAACAAAGAGGGATAGTTGTAAAAGTAAGTGGTGCTGCGCTAATCTTTGCAACAAGTGAAAAACATAAACTAAATAAAAATATATAAATATATTCTATAAGATAGCGTATACTCAGGTGTAACAAAAATAATTATTAAATAGAGTGATTGCTCACTAACCCGTGAAGAGCTAATCACTCAAACAGCAAGAAGAACCATAGTAAAAATACACTCATAAATTGTGAAATAATTAATATCGATATCAGTGACTCTACATATCAACAAATTCTTATAAAATGATAGCAGCAAATGTGGGAGTGCCAACTCCTAATAAAGTGCAAAAAAACAGTAAATAGGTGAATTGCAACGTGTGTCAAACATGCAACACATAAAATGACTGTGTGCATCAGTGCAGCAAGAAGTGCAGCACAAAAGAGTCCAAACAATCAAAGTGCTTCAGCATATAAAATCTTCCTTCATAAAGTGACAGCAGCGTCCTATCATGCATCAATGCAGTGTAGTGCTCAGATGAAAACATAGTGCACCTCTTCGTGTTCACACACACACACAGGTAGATAATGGCCCCTTACCTTATGGTAATAGGGCAAGCGCATATGACCAGAATTGCGGGTACCATCTTTAGGATTCCACAGATGTCCTCACGGTCCTAGTCCCAGGGCATAGTTCCCTCAGAAGTTTAGGGGGGTGCACGGAAATGACAAGAAGGAGGATACCAAATAGTGTGATACAGTATTGCTAAAACGGCTTTTATTGATAAAAGTAGGGTACTCACATAAAAAACAATAACACTGTGACTTAACTCCGACGAGCGGCGAGCTCGTAAGCCTTGATCAGCATAGATGCCTGTCCCATCCCTACGCGTGACGTCACACCTCACGTGACTTCATCAGGGGAACGTGATGGTAGCAATACTGTATCACACTATTTGGGATCCTCCTTCTTGTCATTTCCGTGCCCCCCCTAAACTTCTGAGGGAACTATGCCCTGGGACTAGGACTATGAGGACAGCTGTGGAATCCTAAGAATGGTACCCCCAATTCTGGTCAGATGCGCTTGCCCTATTACCTTAAGGTAAGGGGCCATTATCTACCTGTGTGTGTGTGAAAACGAAGAGGTGCACTATATTTTCATTTGAACACTACACTGCAATTGATGCATGATAGGACGCTGCTGTCACTTTATGAAGGAAGATTTTATATGCTGAAGCACTTTGATTGTTTGGACTTTTTTTTGTGCTGCACTTCTTGCTGCACTGCTGCACACAGTCACTTTATGTGTTGCATGTTTGACACACGTTGAAATTCACCTATTTACTGTTTTTTTACACTTTATTAGGAGTTGGCACTTCCACATTTGCTGCTATCATTTTATAAGAATTTGTTGATATGTAGAGTAATGCCGCGTACACACGGTCGGACTTTGCAGCTACAAAAGTCCGACAGCCTGTCCGACAGACTTTCGACGGACTTTTGGCGGACTTTCGACGGACTTGCGGCGGACTTTCTAACGAACAGACTTGCCTACACACGATCACACAAAAGTCCATCGAATTCTTACGTGATGACGTACACCGGACTAAAATAAGGAAGTTCATAGCCAGTAGCCAATAGCTGCCCTAGCGTGGGTTTTTGTCCGTCGGACTAGCATACAGACGAGCGGATTTTTCGACCGGACTCGAGTCCGTCGGAAAGATTTGAAGCATGTTTCAAATCTAAAGTACGTCGGATTTGAGGCTAAAAAAGTCAGTTGAAAGTCCGGAGAAGCCCACACACGATCGGATTACCAGCCAGCTTTAGTCCGTCAGCGTCCGTTGGACTTTTGTAGACGAAAAGTCCGACCGTGTGTACGCGGCTTTACTGATATCTATTAATTATTTCACAATTTATGAGTGTATTTTTACTATGGTTCTTCTTGCTGTGTGAGTGATTAGCTCTTCACGGGTTAGTGAGCAATCACTCTATTTAATAATTATTTTTATGAAAGATTGTAAAATAGGGGTATATGGCGCTACCTTATCAGGGTACCTAATATAAATAATCCGTGCTCATAAGTGCAGAGCGACAATCATTCAGCCATAAAACCATATATATGTGAGTGTGGGTATACACCTTTTACACCTTTGTGAACCGTGCTAGTGTTTACAAACCCGTACCATACTCTTGCATACATCTATGGTGTGATTAACCATCCAAGCCAATATGGATAATAGTAATTAAATAATTAGATAAACAATATATAAAAAACCATAATCACCACCACCTATTGCTAAGAGAGGAATCTATCCAATAGAAATCCCCCCCGCAAATAATGTGATATCCAATCTCAAAATGTCCTTAATCAATACGTGCAAATATCCAGATTCCGTGTTGATCCACTTTTCCATCCACATTCAAAATAAATGGATGGGGGACATAAGTCTTAAATCAAGTATGCAGAAATAATACAAAAAAGTGTTATAAAAAAATATATAAAAAATGAATAATGAAGTATCTGCAAATAAGCTGTATAGTTCCAGCATAGGCACAAAAAAAATAAAAAATTATATATATAAATTATATATATATATATATATATATATATATATATATATATATATATAGGCAAAAAATAGTGCATAAATGGTGCATAAGTTCCAGCAAAAAACAGCGATCTGTGATTGGTGACTTTCGTGAGGAAGGCAACTGATATTCGGTGACTTGCAGTGCTCCCCCTCAAAGATCCCCACTCACCAGCTCCCTACACCCCTGCAGGGGTAGTAGGCATGTAGTACCAGGCAGTAGAGTGGTCCCAATGGGCCTGTCCCCAGGTGCTTCCGCTCCAGATGTAGTGTGTCTGTCAGTGGTTTTAGGTCATCTGTCATTTGGAGTGGTAGCGGCCAGTTCCCTTTGATGAATGTATAAACAACCTTTAGGTCCAAATATCTGTAATTGTTGACTGGTTAGCTCTTGGGCTCGCTCCTTCATCTGACCATGCATCTGTATAATCCAGGCTATGGGCTGGGTAACATCGAGCCTTTGACTCCCAATTAACACAGGCATGTGTTTGTGTTTTTTTTGTGCCTATGCTGGAACTATACAGCTTATTTGCAGATTTTTCATTATTCATATATATTTTTTTATAACACTTTTTTTTGTATTATTTCTGCACACTTGATAAATTGATTTAAGACTTATGTCCCCCATCCATTTATTTTGAATGTGGATGGAAATGTGGATCAACACGGAATCTGGATATTTGCACGTATTGATTAAGGACATTTTGAGATTGGATATCACATTATTTGCGGGGGGGATTTCTATTGGATAGATTCCTCTCTTAGCAATAGGTGGTGGTGATTATGGTTTTTTATATATTGTTTATCTAATTATTTAATTACTATTATCCATATTGGCTTGGATGGTTAATCACACCATAGATATACGCAAGAGTATGGTACGGGTTTGTAAACACTAGCACGGTTCACAAAGGTGTAAAAGGTGTATACCCACACTCACATATATATGGTTTTATGGCTGAGTGATTGTCGCTCTGCACTTATGAGCACGGATTATTTATATTAGGTACCCTGATAAGGTAGCGCCATATACCCCTATTTTACAATCTTTCATACTACTAACCTCACCCCCTGGGGGGTGTTTGTAAAGGGAGGCTGCAAACCTTAGTCCGTGAGCGCGGAAACCCTTCCTCATTTTAATAATTATTTTTTGTTACACCTGAGTATACGCTATCTTATAGAATATATTTATATATTTTTATTCAGTTTATGTTTTTCACTTGTGTCAAGGATAAGCGCAGCATCACTTACTTTTACCACTCATTCACCCACAAGGTCTGGTTCGTACCCTATTCGGTGCAGGCAGCTTTTCCCATTAGCCCTGTCTCTTACATACATGACAGCGCGGGAATAAATATATATATACAAAGAGGGATAGTTGATGTTGTAAAAAGATGGTTCCTTCCCTATTTTAACACCTAGATATGTAATAATTTGTTTGGCAAGAGAGAAGGGGTAGGAAACATTCCATCTTGAAGAGACAGAACGAGTGAGGGGAAGCACTTTGCTTTTATCGTAATTTACCCGCAGACCAGAACAGGTGCGAAACAGGTCTAAAATAGATCATAAGATATCCAGATCAGAGAAGGGGGTCTGACGAAAAGATCAACATGTCATCTGCAAACAGTGCCATGCGCAGCTCCCTAGAGCCGATGTGGATACAGTGAAGGGAAGTAGAAGTAAGCAAGTATCTTGAAAGAGGCTCTAGGGCTAAATTAAAAACAGGGGGGATAGGGGGAACCCCTGTCTAGTACCTTTATGTAAAGTGATATTGCCTGAGATGCCTCCAGAGGTGATGATAAGGTTGAAAGATTAGAGTACATATTTTGCAAAAAGCCCAATACTTGCCCTGTAAAGCCTACTTGACAGGACCATAAAGAGCCAGTCGAGACTGGCATTGTCAAAGGCCTTTTCCGCATCCATGTTATGATCGCTAGGTTTTCTGATGGATGTGATTTTTCATATTCAAGGGCTGAACGAATGTTGGATGTTGCAGAACGACCTGTGACAAGGCCAGCCTGGGTCGGGTGGATTTACAAGGGGAGTAATGGGGCTAAGCGAGAAGCTATAATTTTGGATAATATTTTGACATCTAGTTTGAGTAGGGAGATAGGAAAGGACCCTGCCCGGATCCTATCGACCTTTCTTAGCAAGGAGTTTAATATAAGCCTGAGAACCGGTGGGTAGATACTTGTCCCCATCCCACATTACATTATATAAATTCTGGAGAGTGGGGAGAATTTCTTTGCTGATCGCCTTGTAGAATTCTGTGAAATGGCCGTCAGGACCAGGGGCCTTATATGTCAAAGTTTTAATAGTGTAGGCAATTTCTTTTACAGTTATGGGAGCATTAAGATTGTCTAAATGGGACTCTGAGAGATGAGGAAGCATCACGTTATCTAAGAGTGTGTGCTGTGTCATGATCTATCGGATCAGCAGAATATAAAGCCGTAGAATAGGATTCTAGAATTGTTGAGATTTCCTGTGTGGATTGTGTAAGTTGGCCTGCTTTGTTTTTGAGCACTAAGATGTGTGTTGGTTTAAAAGGTCCTTTAGTGAGCCTGGAAAGAAGTTTTCCGGGTTTATTTTTGAATTTACGAAGTTGTACATCTAAGTAGGATTGTTTAAACCATTCCTGTTGATCTGCCCAGTAATCAAAAGAAAACTTGGCTTAATGCCAAGCTTTTCTATGATCTGGTGAGTGGGAATTAACTAAGTTGCATTGGGCTTGGTGGAAGGTTTCGCTAGCCTGTCTGTATTTTTGTACTGCAGTTACTGCAGTTACTGCTTCCCAAAACAAGATAGGGTCACTTTCATGCTTTTGGTTAAAAGACTGATACTCTGACCAGGCCTTGCGGATGGTACATAAGAATTCCTCATTTTGTGCCAGATAGGTGGGGAATTTCCAAAGTTTAGGAGTTGTATGTGACTGGAGGGTGTTTAGAGTTAGAGATATGGGAGAATAAATCGGAAATGGCCATCTCGTGTATAGAAGAATCGCTGATGGATGAGAGAAGGAGAGGAGCAAAACAGATAATCTAGTCTGGCCAAGGAGTCTTGGGAAGGGGAGTAAAAAGTAAACTCTGTCTATAGGATGACTCAGATGCCATAGGTCTAGCACAGTGATGGTGAACCTTGGCGCTCCAGATGTTTTGAAACTACATTTCCCATGATGCTCAACTACACTGCAGAGTGCATGAGCATCCTGGGAAATGTAGTTCCAAAACATCTGGGGTGCCAAGGTTCGCCATCACTGGTCTAGCATGTTCAAAGCTGACAGCATGTGTGAGTGGAGAGTGACCTTGCTCTGTGGGGCTTGTGTAATTTGCAGTCTTCCTCTGGGTGCATTACCGTGTTTAAGTCACCCCCTACAATGTGGAAGGGTTGTAAGTGTTGCATGATTCATGCACGTGTGTCTCTAAAGAAGGATGAGCCGGGGGAATTAGGAGCATAGATATTAGTGATTTGAATAGTGCCAGATGAAAAATGGAGATCTAAGGATACTTTGCAGCCAGGGTCATCCCTGGCTACTGAGTTCATGGTACAGGGTAGGTTTTTGTGCAGTAATATAATCACTCCTGCTTTACGGCCTACAGCTGGAGATCCCACCACCTCCCCTACCCAAAGTTTTTTCAGTCGGAAGAAGTCAGCTTCCGCTGAATGGATTTCCTGAAGTAGAGCAATGTCTGCTCATAGGTGTTTAAGGTGACGCAACACTTTCATGCGTTTCATGGGGGAGCGGAGACCTTTGACATTACAGGAGATTACTTTTTTATCGGCCAATGAAAGGGAGAATGAGTGAGTTCCTAACGGGTGTGAAGAATCTTGTCTGTATACCATTGTCTTGAGCAAGAAAGGTATAGTATAGCCTGTGGAGAGTTATGGGGAGTATGGGTGATTGAGTCAGTTCAGCAACTAGTAGAAAGTTAGAAACTCAAAAAATTAACCAAGAAAATAAGTAACAAACAATAAAACCTTAAGAGTACTGGCTTCCTTTTATTCCCACGCAATGAGTTATTAGGATCTAGCTCCCTAAAGCCCCTGTCCATTGGTAATTGAGGAATATACCCAATAGGAGTGGTGAGTAGCATAGAAACGCACATGAGCAGCACCCATGAGTAAAGTTTGCCTTCCAGAGCCATGAACAAGAGATTGTAAGCATAACAGCAGACGGATTCGCTAAACAAACGGAGAACCGGATTATGGACCGGATTAATGAAATGGGTATAAAATAACATACAAACATAAAGCTGTGTAAAATGTCCAGGACCAATAGTAAGCCTAAGACAAATTCAAACATATGGCGGGTCAAGTAGAAAGTACCCTGTATGGTTCAGGAGATTCGTCCGCTGAGAGAAAAGGATCCAAACTTGAATTTTTTAGGGCCTTCTTTACGTGGGCTCCGTTGATCCTTGTGGGAAAGGAGTGTTTTTCTGGCCAGCGGCATTTCCTCTGGGGGTTGCAGATTCAAAGATTGCAAAAATTGTTCCGCCTCCAAAGGGGATTTGAACGTGAGGCACTCGCATTTTGATGTCGTGAGATGCAAGATTGTGGGGTAGGTGACGGTAAATTTAAAGTGATGGTGAAACAGAATCGAGCAGGTCTGTAAGAAGGCTTTACATTTGCGCGATACCTCAGCCGAGTAATTCGCAAACAGGAGCATGTGACCTTCAATGTGCAGGGTGCGTGGTCTCCTGAACTTTTGTGAAAGCTTTTGTTTATCTGCGTAGTTTAAAAAGTGTACAATGACTGGCCGTGGAGATTGCTTGTTGTCCATAGGTTGACCCAGCCTATGTGTCTTTCCACTGTGCATTCTGTATTGACAAAAGAAAAAGAAATGAATGCGCTAAATTATATATAAGTAAGATATGTGAAATAATCTTATAACCATGTCCCAAAAACTTCTGTTGAAAAATTCATGTGTGTATGTGAAACATGGCGATAATCAGAAAAGTCCATGCATATAACTGTAAATCAAAAAGTGATGTCCATATATAGTGGATGGGAATCCTTATATATAATAATTGACCAGAATCAGTCCCAGAGAGAAACCCATGAATGGACACAACCAGACTTGGTGGTAAAGATGAGAGAGACCATCTTTACGCCACCACACAAATATTGCGCTTACCACAAGGCAAGCAAAAAACAGCCTATGTTCCGTCTTGGTATGGGAAATCCAGCTGGTGTGACTTGACTGCATACAGCGTGGCTAAGAGGATATGGCAAGGACCCCAAACTCTCGTCTCACAGGCATGTGGATAAAAAGAAACTGACCATGGTGTAATACTGACAGGATGATTTAATAAACGAAGGTAGAAAACTTACATAAGTAGATTAAAAAGCAGCAAATAGCCGGCCGGCATAGCGAGCACCCGTCCACACTAGGATGGCGATGACGTCAGAGCGTCAACCTCCTGACGTAGGTTTCACCACAAATGGCGTCGTCTGGGGAACCGAATTGAGCAGATCTGCAAGAAGGCTTTACATTTGCGCGATACCTCAGGCGAGTAATTCGCAAACAGGAGCGTGTGACCTTCAACGTGCAGGGTGCGTGGTCTCCTGAACTTTTGTAAAAGCTTTTGTTTATCTGCGTAGTTTAAAAAGCGTACAATGACTGGCCATGGAGATTGCTTGTTCTCCTTAGGTTGACCCAGCCTATGTGTCTTTCCACTGTGCATTCTGTATTGACCCCCAATGCTTTGTGGATGGTGGAGGAGCATAGTATAGCCAGGTCAGCAGCCTTGACCGATTCTGGGACTCCAATAGTGTGCAGATTATTTTGCCTGGAGTGGTTTTCCAGGTCTTCCAATTTCTCCTGGAAAAGCTAGCAGAGCTTCATTATGGGTCTGGATAATATTAGATGCCTGATGCATGTCTTCTGCTATGAGAGACAGCCAATTCTCTGTTCTGTATGCGTTGCAGCTGTAGCCCCAGCTCCTTCCATAGCTGAGTTATGCCCTGTGTCACAGCCGTTTCCACAACTGAGGAGATGTTGGGGTGAGAAGGGCTGCTACGGCCTCTGAGATGCAGGCATAGGAAGGATCTGCCACTGCAGTGGCAGAGGGAGCTGAGGGAGATGAGTCCGGGCAGAGAGGGAGGTCCCCTCTGCAGTACCTAACATGGCCACGGGTCCCACCTTGTTGATGTCGGCGCACGGCTCCGCAATGGTATCCTGGCTGGGCTGCAAGCGGGATCACTCCACTCTACATCGTGCTGCGCCAGAATCGGAAGCCAAATTTTTTGTTTTAACAAAGGCTGGAGGACATTTTTTGAAAAAGAAGTTGAGATTTAAAGAGACTGTATTGTGCTTTCTCTACATTTTATCTTTAATATCTTTTAATGAGAGTTCCAGGTATGGCATTTTATCACAGTTACATATAACTATGCATATAAAACATCTGTGAGATTCCCTATAGAAGCTGGAAATCACTGTAGTAGAATCTGTTGGTCCAATGCCAAGTGGTTGCCTTGCTGAATTGTGGAGGTTGGCTTCTCAGCACGGGCGCCATTCAGAGAATTCTTTTCTCAGTGAATGCAAAGCATTCTTTGATTGGACAAGGTTAAAATAATGATGTCACCATCCCATCTGAGTGATATTAAATATCATATATTTTTCTCACACTATTTGCCATAATTGGCATTTGGTATAATTTATCCATTTTAAGCTAAACCATACCATCGTTGCCATGTTTTGTTTTTTTTTCCCACTGAAAATAGTGACTTAAGAACTTGCAAGTGAGTAATATTAATGTAAGCCTTCTACTTTCACAGTATTCCATTTACTGAGTCAATAACAAAGAAAATACATGTCTGATAAAAAGTGTGACTTCACTGAAGTGTAGCTTTTGTAGTTTTCCATTGTCTGTTGAAACATGCTGTGCATTATGCACCAGCAAAATGTCAAATGGTCAAGGCAGTCGAGCATAAGATTTTCACTTAAGTTGTTTTTTTGTTTTGTTTTTTGGCCTTGTTGCCCAGTGTTCCTATTCTTTGTATAGTATAATAAAGATGGGTTGCCTTTCAAAAACAGAGTTCATGTAAAATTCCTGTGCTAGAAAACAAGAAAAATCTTTGTTAGGGGTCATATAGGTGTAGCACTAACTCTCGGTGGAGCTGCTGGTTTAAGGGGGCTTGTTACCTTCACTCTCCTTGCCTCTGTAACAACAGCGACACCCACCGGTCAACATGGAAACACACACAACGTCAGCCAAACTGGAACAGAGGCAAACCTAACCTATTTAACGAACAAGTTACTAAATTTACCTAACATGGTAGATCGTAAATCTACCAGCGCTACATAGGTTGTATGGGTTATTTGAAGTTACATAACTATAGCTTGGTTGTTCATTAACATGCATTAGTTTGCCTTTTGAAATGTTTGGTCTGCCTTGTCTTATTCTTATCCACATATTAGTTAACAGAGGTAATTGTAGACTTAACTATAACTGAGTGGTGTTTGTACCAACCCAAAATAGATATTTTCTCAAATGCCAAAAGACTTGGCAACAATCATTTTTTTTTTTGCTAGGGTATAAGTGGGGCGTATTTAGAGAATTAAGAGAGGAGGAGAAGTAAATGTACCTCCCAACTTTTTGAAATGAGAATGCGGGACACATATTAGCAAAAGTATGTAGGCATTGGACACCCCCCCCCCCCCTCCGCCATGCCTCCTTGAAGGAGAATTTTACAAAAAAAGATTGCTTAAATCCACAAGTGCTTTTTTACCACTGTTATGCCTTTATACTGGCTTTTGACATTTAAAAATGCAGTCATTTGGAAATATACATATACAGACATCTCTCAAATCTTGATATTTTTAGGGATGGGACAGCAAGCTGAATTGGGGACCATATTTTGGGCTTAAAGTGATCCAGTAACCAGACAACAATAAATTCCTAAAAATAACTTAATTTATGCATGTTATTGACCTGTAAACACCTCCCTTGTGAAGATACCCAAAAGGACCATGGTGTTGGCAGCTCCAGCAAACTCAGAGTTTTCACTGCTTTATATTATTTCCCTTTGGTGCTCCTTACATAAAATGTTATGTAGGGAGGTGATGAGGGCAGAGGATTTGGGCGAGCATAGGCAGTAATTAAACTCCCCCAGAAAAGGAGAATACTATGCTGTGGCAGGAACTAGAGACCTATGCTAGGTATATTACTCTTCCTGGAATGGTCAAATTTTCTAACACGTTCAGAGGCACATTGAAAGTGAAATCCTTTATGGAAAGCGAAAGGTCTGCAAGTAAGCGTTTATATATTGATACTTCTGTGCTTTTACCTTAAATTTTTTTAACTTCTCAATAGGATCTCTTTTAAGTATTCCTGTTATGCCAACCTTTTCTTCTGAAAACATTAAATGTTCATCTTCCATGCTGACTCTCAAAACTTTGCGCCAACGACCTGGCAAAGTACATAGAAGCCTAGAAGTGCTGACTATAATTTTCCTGATCTGCATTCTTGTTATGAATGTTTGACTCCTAAAGTATTTATACCACATGGTCAGCCAGACAACTAGCATTTTAGGAAAGTCAGCAATCTCTTTATTTCAGCAATAACAGTTGTGCTTTAAGCCAGAGATGCAAACCAAGCAGAAAAGGGTCCCACCGCTCAGGTAGGCACTAACCAGTGGAGATGAAAACCAGTGTAATTTTATCCTTCAAAGGAAGAGTCCCAGGTGCTGGCTGATGCAGGATGAAGCAGAGAAACCGTGGAAAACTGGAAGCCACACACTGGTCTGATAAGTGCTTTTATTGATGAAAAGCTGGATCATAGAAGAACACAACACACTACAGCAGAAGTGTACAGGGAACAGCTGACGCGTTGCAAGCTAAATGAGCTATGAGTAAGCACTCGTTGTGAGTGCGAAACGCATCAGCTGTTCCCTGTACACTTCTGCTGTAGTGTGTTGTGTTCTTCTATGATCCAGCTTTTCATCAATAAAAGCACTTATCAGACCGGTGTGCGGCTTCCAGTTTTCCACTGTTTCTCTGCTTCAGTTGTGCTTTAAGGACTGTTCTTAAACAGTAACATCTGGTAATTTGTGGGTTAACCCAGCAGCAAATTTAGTAAATGTTTTATTTCAGAAAGAATCACAAGAAGCTCTACACACGAGGTTACCTAAAGCCAAGATCTATTGTTCTGCAGGACTGTAACATCCTACAGTAACACTGGTACTGTTCTCCCTGTTGTAGAGAAAGCTGCAGTGCAAAGATATCCCTGCTTCTGCTTTGTTTAATTTGTGGATCTGTGCTTTATAAACCTTTGGTGCTGTTTGAATATACTTCCATCTTTTATCACACCACCAGTCATCAGGTGTGCTCCGACATGAGAAAGCAAGTCCTGCATTTACATAGATGGCCACCCCCACACAGACACAGACAAGGTAAGTCAGTAATTGGAAAACAATCAGCTAAAGGGAGACCACAGTCAATACTGATGACTAACAAAACAAGAGTTTTCCCAGTACACTTATTAGCTAGCCTTCAAAATAACAAAATTACATTGTCTAATAATTTGCTTTAAAAACAAAGGGCTTATTTGTAAAACATTTGCAAATATATGTGGAAGCCAATAAATATATAGTAACTGCGCTAACAGACAAAACACTACAAGGACCACTGAAAACAGAGTCCTAAAATAGACCCCTGCTACCCTAACTTTTGATAAAACAACAAAATGCAAGGACAGGGCAAGGAGGCTGACATCACTGCACACACCGGATCATATTCACAGATCCGACCGAGATGAGTGGCTGAACGATTGGGTGTTTTTACCCTAGTGTTGGCCAGACACTTTATACATGTGAGTGGTATTCTTGTTTTAAATAAAAGCCTGTGTTTATGATCTCACATGATGGAAGCTTCCTTCTTGCTATCCTTTATGTTGGGTGATAATATTTTAGAGAGATATTATTAAAACAAACTGAGTCTGGATAGGAGTGGAGTCAGTTATTGCACATTGGAGCAGTTTGGCGTCCTGTACTGGTTTATAACCCGACCAGCCTGTATTTTTGGTGAGTTCAATTGAGTGAAAGTGGTGACGGATAACACCGGGTGTTGTACAGTGTTTGAGAAGCACTTCTGTGGAGTCTTATTTCTTTGAACACAATACCATATTAGAAAATATTGGGACTTTTCAACCTGGGGCTTCTTTTTTTGTTTGGAGACTATACCGTTATTTTTGTTTCCTTTTGGGATTTTTTTCAGAAAATTACTCAGATGGTCATTGCACTATAGCACTTTATATCTTTGGGATTGTTATTTGCACATTATAATATTTTAATAGACATGCACTGTAGCATCTTTTTGATATGTTTTGCACACTTATTTTTATGATATGTTATAAACACATATGTTATGAATTAGTACCTTAAGTCATATTAGGCAATATAGACTATAAGGTGAAGACCAGCAGTGCTCATATAATAACGTATATGTGGAAGACACAACGGCTTGTCAAGGCCCCCCCATAAAGTATGGTCCCAATTCTAATCTTTGTTATTCTCCATGTTGGAGCATATATTGTATAGCAATTGATAAATTAAAGACAGGTATGCCTGGTGGCTGTCCATTCCTCCTTAAAGGTGCAGGGACACACTGGAAGCCCAGAAAAGCACAATGGCAGCTGAAAGCATCCAGTGTGTCCCTGCACAAATTCCAGCAAGCTGAACAAAATTGGCAATCACCCCGATTTATAACTACTGTAGCTTTAAAAGCAAGCTGCACATGGCATACCTGCCTTAACTTATGCATTGTAGAAATTCAAGGCACCACTCCAAGCTCTGTGCATAATTCTCAGGTTCTTCACTGCCCAAGGTGCTGGCTTCCTAATGCCCTGTACACACGATTGGACATTGATCAGACATTCCGACAACAAAATCCATGGATTTTTTCTGACGGATTTTGGGCCAAACTTGTCTTGCATACACAAAGTCGCACAAAGCTGTTGGAAAATGCGATCGTTCTGAATGCGGTGACGTAAAACACGTACGTCAGGACTATAAACGGGGCAGTAGCCAATAGCTTTCGTCTCTTAATTTATTCTGAGCACGCGTGGCACTTTTTGTGTCGGATTTGTGTACACACGATCGGAATTTAAACAATCGGATTTTGTTGTCGGAAAATGTTATATCCTGCTCTCAAACTTTGTGTGTCGGAAGTTCCGACAGAAAAAGTACGATGGATCCCACATACGATCGGAATTTCTGACAACACAATCCAATTGCACTTTTTCCATCTGAAAATCCGACCATGTGTACAGGGCATTAGAGTTCTCCCCAGTCCCCAATTGATATGAACAACAAGGCAGAAAATGAATCTGCACTCTATGAATGTCACACTGTAGGTTTTACTCAATGCAACCAACTTCCAGACATAATCCCCACCCTAAGCCAGGTCTGGCTGATGCGTTTCACCCTGATTTCAATTATTTGGGGTCAAATGGGTTTCACTCCGAATAAACAAAACCAGGGAGAAATGCACCAGACAGGCCTAGCTTATGGTGGGGACTATGTCTGGAAGCTGGTTGTATTGAAAAAAATGAACAGCGTGACATTCATAAAGTGTGGCTATATTTTCTGCCTTGCTAGTTTATGCACTGCTATATATGCTCCAACATGAAAACTCTCAAAGATTAGAGGTAGGACTGCACTTTACAGAGGAGACTTGACAAGGTAGCCTGACTTTCACAAATATTTGCAAATTTTGTGCAACTAAAACCTCTTTTTTTTTGCAAAGTGTTAGATAAATGTGCTTGCTTGGGTGCCAGATGGAATTTATCATCAATGTTGCTTACTTTGCAAGCTTACTTGTTTCAAAGGGAAGGGAGGCCAAAAAGACAAACCTTCCTTCAACCTTCTGTATCTGTTTAAATCTCAGGCATTCTCACAAAAAGGTCACAGAAAAGTCATAGATACCCTAAAAGGCACACTATTTGGAGAAAGGTGGTAGGGCTGAGGTGTTAACATTGGACTC
The DNA here is from genome assembly GCA_037952925.1 of Lithobates clamitans. Classification (NCBI taxonomy): domain Eukaryota; kingdom Metazoa; phylum Chordata; class Amphibia; order Anura; family Ranidae; genus Lithobates; species Lithobates clamitans. Next base: position 19,612,698 of record JBBGZY010000438.1, read on the forward strand.
AAGTAGACTCAAACCCTAAAACACACTTCAGCCACTCTCTCCGTTACCTCATTTTAAAATGCAAAAAATAATTAAACATTTAATTTTGTACAAATTAAGTTTTTCTGCTGGTATCAGTACTATTGAAACCTCCTAGAGCAATGTTCATATGAAAAAGCAAGTCCTTTGACTAACCAACTAGCTTATCTATGGTGCAAAACTACTACCAAGGTCCAAGACACAGCCACGCTGAAGGTAAGAACCCTTTGATGCCCTTTCAGCTAGTTTTCAGTCAAGGAACAAAATAAGAAACCTACATCCTTTATTAATATAGAGAAATGTTTTTCTTAGTTTTGTCCATTTTTCTGCTAGATATGCCAGCCTGGTCTTTTCACCTCTAAACACTATAATTATCAGTTGGCAGGCTGCTTTCAGTTTCTGCAACTGCAGAAACAAAAATCCACTAAGTGTGTTTCTCTGTGATTACTCAGTAAAGAAAGTGATAATACTTCTCTGATCCCTCTTTACCCTCCTGTATATTGCAATGTTTTTTATACAGGTTATGGTGAGAAGGTACAAAAACTATCAAAAAGCCCTCCAATTAAATCAGGGCAAAGCACAGGAAAGTTTTCTTAGAACAGAAGGTATTCTATAATAGATACCACAATCAAGAGGATTATTACTTATACTTAGACAGTGAACTGAATCATGAAAATAAAGGCTTTATGCCCCACCAGCCAGCTGCCCACCGCTGGTATATAGTGCAAATATAACCATTTATTCCAAACTGCATACAGCTGTTTCAGGCTTTTTGGCTATCGTCAGTGAAGTGTACAAGAAATCATGATATAGATAGATAGATAGATAGATAGATAGATAGATAGATAGATAGATAGATAGATAGATAGATAGATAGAGAGATATAGATGGGGATATATATATATATCCCCATCTATATCTCTAACAAGACAGTATAACCATACAGGTTATTCTGAGAAGGGATTAGGGCAATCAAAAAGCCTTTCAACTCAGTAGAGTATTCAGGTTTTGTGCTGCCCTAGGCCTGGCTAAACTTGTGCACCCCCTATTTTAAATATGACCCACCCCTTCCTGTCAAGGCCACACCCCTTAAGAGCTGGCCTGAAATTTTCGAGTGGGGACACGAGTTCTGAGGGACTGTGGGGGGGGATGGATTCCCTTAATTTGCATAGATTTCCTCTCACTTGCTGGTTGGCTATGGGGCAGGAAGTGAAGGGAAATCTCTGCAATGGGACAGGGATGGTAAAAAATAAACTGACAGGGGCTATAACTCTCCCTTATTCTATCCAAAATGAAAAAGAAAAGGGTTGCCTATATTTCTACTTTAAGCACAAACTTCTGATAATTTTATGGAGAGGACTAAGAAAATATAACTATGCCAATGGTGCAGCAGAAAACATATAGCACAGTGAGGAAGGTTTGTGGTCCAGGATGATAGGACAGTCAAAATTAGAAGCGGCACCCCCCCACAGTTGCGTAATGCTGGCTTCCCGCATACCGGAAGCAGTGCGGCCGCTTTATGGGGGCGCTAGACTAATTTGCCTCTCAGCCCAGTCCGCCCCATAAGACTGGTGCTACACTAACAGTGTAGCGCAAGCCGGTGGGAACTCTTTCCGTGCTGCCCCCCTTCAAAGTGCTGCTCTAGGCCTGGGCCTTGTCGGCCTAGGCCAGGATACAGTGTTGCTCCAACTGCAGTGCATAGCACAGTAAACTACACAATATTATTTTGCCCATGGGACTTTATATGTGTTTGTTCGCTCAGCACATCGCTGAGCGAACAAATCTAAATAGAAAAATTCTATAATATATCAATAAACATAAATTACACATAAATCTAATGTTTTTTTTTCTAAAAAAAATTATCACTCTTTATTGTACATAATTAAAAAAAACATAAAAGCAAATGTATAGCAGGAGATCTAGCATGTGACGTCTACCCCAATTCAGGTGGTCAGACACTATAGCTGGCTACTGCGTTCTTCACCTATAGCAGCCCCCTTTCCTATAAAGCAAGCAGACCTACCGGTACTCAGTTCCCCCTTAGGTCTTACACACAATGTTATAGTGCCTGGCATCACGCCAGGGCAGGCACGAACTGAGCAAAGCAAACAGGTACTTGCGGTTGGCAGACGGGTAGCATGGTTTCTTTGACAGTCCAGGTAAAAGGCAGGCTGAGTTCAGGGTATAGTCCAAAATCTGGTCCAAGTTCATACACAGGGAAATCCAATCTAGCTGAGCAGGGGAGACAGACAGGGGGCATGATCAGGAATAACACATGCATCACTCTCTATCACAAGCATGCAAGTGAGGGTTTGGCTGGCTTATAACAGGTTTGGTTTCCACCCAGAGACTGATCACATTAATCACCTTGCAGGTGGACAGACAGACAAGGAGAGTGTCATAGCCAAAACCCCAGATGCTGGAATAAGGAGCAGGAGCACTAGATGCTCCTAACATAGCAGGGTTGTACCTCACACCTGTGTTGTAAATTATTAGAGAGCTCTTGGAAAATCTTTATTGTAGGCTTATTCTGGATGAAACAGTTAAGGCAAAAACTATGGGAGAGGGCAGAGTGTGCATATTACCCAGCCACTGCATCAAGAGGAGTGCCGCCGGGGGAGCTGCCCACACTGCGTACTGCTGCTGTCCGATAAATTCTAATGGACAGGCAGTGCTCCACAAATACTGGAAAAACAAAGTGATGGAGAGAGAGAGAGACCGCACAGCGTACCAGTGCTGAATAAATCCGCTTCTCCTGCCTGCCCCTTAATAAATAATTTTTATGCATTCTGGCAGCTATTGTTGCCTAGCAATATAGCAACAGTAGCGGAGGTGTTGCTCAGGAATGCTTTTTAATGGGGAGGGTGGGAGGAGAGGAGTGCTTAATCGCTAGTGCGCTGTGTGGTTTCCCTCCTATTTGTTGGACTATGCAGCAGGCTCTACCTGTCTCCTACACTTTTTTTGCATGGCAGTGGCACCCTTAGAGCAGGGGTACCCTGGCGAAGGGAGGAGCAGAGTGATTAAGCGCTGGAGTACTGTGAGGTCTCCCTCCTTCTGCACAAGTCCTGCCCAGTGCTCAAACAGCCCATGCCTTCTCTAATAGAGTGAGGCATTTCCCAGCTGCAGTACCAATTAACACAGGAGAGCCTGCCAGGAACTGGAAGGCGTTCAATAAGAGTGGGGTTTGTGTGCTGAAAGACCTGCACTAGATGTGGGGGGTGCAGAGAAGGAACTGGATGTCACGGTCAGGAGTCAAGAGAACAGTAACTATAGTTCAGCGGGACACCCACTGACCTGCAGGATTGGTATACAAGCAGGTCACCATGGAAATAAACGGAGGCTCATCTGAGGTGCGGAGTCTTAACCAGTGTGCACTAGAGCTCCTGACGGTGGAAATGGGTTTAGCTGTGTGTTAGTACCATGTCGCGGTCCTCAGGATCGCCCCACCAGGAGGTGAGAAAGCCGGGGTCCAGTAGTAGATATAAGGATCATGCATAAGTGTAGTCAGTAAACAAGCCAAAGATTGGTAACAAGTAATTGCAGGTTGGGATCATGCTGAAGTGGTCGTAGAACAAGCCAAGGATGATTAACAATTTGTAGTAAAGATACGGATGGCAGAAGTAAAGACAAAAGCGAAATACTGCCTGGAAAAAGCACAATAATCTGGTAAAAAGGAAGTGCAGAGACATAGCTTAAATCAGGAAGTTAATGGGAGGAGCAAAGAGTTCAGGGTTCAGGAAAAACAAGCTTCAAGGCAGGATCATTCAAGGAACTGTCCAGCATTCCAGGTGGCTTAGCAAGAAGAGACCTTACCTGGCACAGCAGAGGTTCTGGGTGCAAATCCAGGCCCTGGCAGGCAAAGGACTTGAGTTAGGAGGGTCTGGTGCAGAGAAGGCCATAAACTAGAGGGTGCTGAAGAGGCCCTGGACTTGAAAGGGTGTGTTGGTGTGGTAAAGAACTTGGGAGGCTGCAGAGGAGGCCCTGGACTGGGGGCTTCAGAGCAGGTCCTGAACTTGAAAAGGGGGCGGTGGTGTAGCAAAGGACCTAGATTAGGAGGGGGTTGCAGAGGAGGCTCCAAACTTAGGGGGTACAAAAGGAGACACTGGACTAGGTGTGCCAGACTAGGAGATGGGATGTCTGGAGGCCCTGGTATATAACAGACAGTGAAAATAAATTGCTAAAAACAAGAATCCATATCTAAATGAGATCTGGCAAAAGTAAAATAGAGTATATGAAAAAGTCCAAATCCAATATGTGTCTTGAGGAAAATGCCACTGTAATTCTGTGTAGGTGAGCCATCACCATTATAAGGAATGCACTCTTACCAGACTGAAAAGACCCCACTATAGAGTCTGATTCGCCTGCTGTAAACACTTCTAGCATGAACATTCTGTTAACACCCATTGGTTCCAATATGTCAGACTGGCTTTCTCTCCAAGATTAGTAGAGACAATGGTGGCTATATATATAATAGAATATCCCCATGTAATCAAAGCAAGGAAAGCCACATAGTGTAAATTGGCTAAAAACGTTAACATAAACACATGATACACATTTTACTTACATGATGAGAAGCGGTAAGCACACACAAAATCACAATTTCAAGCTGTCAAGCAATGATTCCAACTCAAAAGAAGTGTGGCAGTGTCATGTGTGTAGGTTCAACCCAACGTGTTTCATCCCAGAGGACATCCACCGTTGATGCCCCAGATAATATGCTATGGGATGAAACACATTGTGTTTGCTCTCTCTCGAACTCCCTCAGTGCCAAGAGGAAGAACTTTCCTGGGCAGTTTACTAAACATAATCTCTCCACTAGTTAGGGCACCAATAGCAGGAGGACTCTAGGATCTAGCACCTGTCAGGGCAGGAGAAGGGCTCTAGGACTCAGCATCTCTGACAGCACATCACATGGGCCTTTATAAGGAAGTCAGCCCCTGGATGAAATGCTGTTTGATCTTCAGCTGTTACCTACGTTCCCGTGTTTCCTGTAATTCCTGTTTACCGCTCTGGCTTGTTCCAGACCCGTTTCCTGCCTGTCTCCTGACCTTGACCATGGCTTCCACCTGACCTTGTCTCTTCTGTTACCCACCTGGCACCGAACCTTGGCTTGAACTGACAATCCTCTGTCTCAGTGACCCTAGTTACCTGCTACATCTCACAGGTGCCATCTGCCTGCAGCAGCCCCACAGCACACCAGAGGTGTTCCTGAGCCTTTTCTGCAAGCAACTCTACAGGTGACCTGTGCTACTTTGGGCATGACCCTCCCTGTCTCACCTCCAGGAGAGTCTGGAAGCTGCAAGGGAAGCCCTCTCTCCATTGGCCTCCATCACTTTGGTACCTGATAGTATCAAACACCCAAAATATCTGAGGCCGAGAAAGGTGCTTCTGCACTAGAAACCCTTTTGCCCTGTACACACGATAGGATTTTCCGACAACAAAATCCATGTTTTTTTTTTCCGACGGATGTTGGCTCAAACTTGTCTTGCATACACACGGTCACACAAATCTTGTCGGAAATTCCAAACGTCAAGAATGCGGTGATGTACAACACATACGACGAGCCGAGAAAAATGAAGTTCAATAGCCAGTGCAGCTCTTCTGCTTGATTCCGAGCATGCGTGGAACTTTGTGCGTTGGAATTTTGCACACACGAACGGAATTTACGACAACGGATTTTGCTGTCTAAAAATTTGAGAACCAGCTCTCACATTTTGTGTGACGGAAATGCAGATGGAAAATGTCCGATAGAGCCTACACATGGTCGGAATTTCCGACAACAAGCTCCCATTGAACATTTTCCATCAAAACCCGACCATGTGTACAGGGCATAAGTCAGCAGATGGTGGCACTGACGCAAGCAGTCAAGAATCTGCATGCGGGTTATTTCCAACTTGAGGGACATTTCCATGCCCTCACGGCTTCTGTGACTTCCGCCAAATCTAACCAAGCCACAAGCCCCGCCTCTGCAGTGCTTTTCAGGGGACCGGAGAGAGGTTCAGGGCCTTCAGGAATGCCTGCGAACTTTATTTTGCCCTGCAACCCAGGACCTTTGCCATAGAGACTGTCCGAGTGGGGTTCATCATCTCCCTCCTGTCTGATGAACCACAATAAGGGGCCCATAACATCCTAGAGTGAAAGAATGAGGTGTTGAACTCAGTTACCATGTTCTTTGAGGCCATGGCTACTTTATATGAAGACCCACAGAAAAATGCCATCGCAGAGTCTGCCCTTCATTCTGTGGTGCAGGGAAGATGACCAGTAGAGGATTACATTGGGGAGTTCCTTAGATGGGCAGCCAATACCGGATGGAATAATGCAGCTTTGAAGTATTAATTCCGTTTAGGCCTACCTGAAACAATCAAGGACGAGCTGGCCAGGTCTGAAGCTCCCACCACGCTAGAGGCTCTTATCCATGCTTCTGTAAGATAGGAAGCAGCTCTCATTGTCTGAACATTGTTTGTACACTGTTTAAAATTTAAATATTTAACTGCCAATCTGTTGTTTGGGCACAAGATGCCGCTGTTTTTCCTGACACAGCTAACAGGTGGTCTGCACAGAAATTCATGAGGGAGAGAGAGGAGCCAGTAGGCAGCCGTTTGGAGAAGGAGCTGGTTCTGAGGACTGTGTGCAGAGCATCCAGGTGTGGGAGCAGACTTCAGTGACGAACTGCAGCTGAGTGAAGCTACTTGTGTCCAAGATCCTGATCCTGTCCAGAGGAATGAGGAATTGCTTGCAGGAACATGGATGCGAGCTGAGGAATAAAACAACATACACTGCGGGACCGCATACTTGTTGAAGAGACATTTTGTTCCGGTCAGAGTCACCAGCGGATGCCGAGCAGACCTGGGGCGGTAAGATTGTGCACGCACCCCATTACTTTGTTGGCACCTAGGGACTGAGACCAGGCCTGTAGGTAATTAGTAGGGTCTCTGTTTGTGTCAGGCCAAAATTGTTGCTACTGTTCGTTACCGGGACTCCATAACCTAAAGTGGCATGTCACAATTGGAGAGCTGATGAACTTTCTACAAACTCAAGGCAGACTGGCGTTTGTGCTCAGGAGGAATACACAGACGCATGATATACCACCAGTTAAGGGAGGAGGGGAATACGGTAGAGCTTTGTAAGTTTGTAAACTGTTGCGCTCCACTACAGGCTAGCCCGCACCGCACACCCATACGGTTATTCTTGTGTTGTTCTTAGGTTATTAACAGGTAAGGTGTGGTGGTTTAGTCGTGCCCGCCAGTAGGCAAATTGCGCCACCCCACCTTGCGCCACCCCACCCAGATGCGAGGGTTAGTTAAAAGGGGACCCCTCTGCTGGGCCTGTCGACAGTACGGCCATATGGCCCAGAACAGATGAGGTCTGAGCAGACATTAAACTTCTGACCGCAGTAGCTGGGCGTCCTGCGGCGGTACGACAGAAGCTAAGCCCGATGCGCGAGTAGCAGGAAGGCCAGAAGGTACGCTGCCTGGTTGATACAGGGTCGGAGTGCACCCTTATGCCTCTGGAGTTCTTCGAAAGGCACTGTAAGAGATCTGTCAGGATGCGCCCGGCACGCACACGCGCGCATGCGCGCATTCACGGGAATCGGCAGATTTCCTTGCGCAGGAACACACATCTGACCACAATTGGCACCTGACAGCCTATTTAAGGGTTGCTCTGATTTCTGACAGGTGCTGCTTGATCTTCAGCTGTGTCCTGAGATTCTGAAACCCTGTTTGTTTGACTTGACTTCCTGTTGCTGAAACCCTGGCCTTCCTGACCCTGTTTCTGGACTCGGATTACTCTGATTACTGGTTCATGATCCTGGCTTCCTGTTTGCCCGCCCGTTACTGAACCCGGATTACCTGATGACCTCGCTCCTGTCTCCTGTTTGACTCCACACTGTTTCTGAGTACCTGTGCTGGCCGTCCATCCTCTCAGCTGTGCTGGTTCCAGCTCTTCACCAGAAACCCTGCCTGCACTTCCCAGTCTGCAACACTTCCGGCAGGTTCATCATCTCCGGGAACAACATGACCCTGTCCTGACAACTACGGATTCTTTCTTCTCAGCCATGGCTCAGCTTTATGCAGACCCCTTCTACCAGCAGACTGCTGAATTCATGCTTGGCAAATTACAGCAAGGTCCAAGGCCTGCTGAGGAATATGTAACTGACTTCCGTGTATGGAGTGCAGATACCCAATGGAATCATTCCGCACTTCGCCACCAGTTTCGACTAGGACTGTCTGACACCTTAAAGGATGAGCTTGCCAGAGTGGGAGTTCCAGCATCCCTGGAAGACCTGATCGATCTAACCATTCAGATCGATCGGCGATTACGTGAAAGGCAATCCGAAAGGTCCAAAAGAACCCTTTCTGTGGCTTCAAGGTCTGACATTCCTGCATCCTCATCCGTTGCATCCCCCAGAAGGAGGGAACTGCATAAGACTCCTCATAGAAGTTTTCGAAGACCACCCCTTTCTCCTGAAGAATGCCTTCATCGATTAAAGGACAATCTGTGTCTCTATTGCAGGGAGGCGGGTCACTTCATACAGACTTGCCCGGCAAAGACCCGCAGGTCTTTCTCCCGTCAGCCTCACATGATGCATGATCTCTCAGGGAGGTACCAGTCTCATGTCTCTCTTTCCATTGTGCTCCAGTTTTCTGAAAAGACTGTTCCTGTACTTGCAATCATAGACTCTGGGGCCTGTAGTTGTTTTAGGAATTCCATGTTCATCTGGCTGACAGTTCCGGCATTAAATCAGGCCCAGTTACGCAAGAGACTTTACCTATTTCCTGCCGTACTTCTTCCGCCACCATGAAATCCTCCGTTTGGATATCATAGCTTCTCCCATGTTCCCGGTCATCCTTGGCATTCCATGGTTGAAGGCACATAATCCTCACATTAACTGGCTTACCGGAGACATCTCCTTCTCCTCTGACTACTGCCAAATTCACTGCCTACCTGAAAAGACTTTCAATACCACACCCCTCCTGGGTATCCTCCCTGACCATGAAACCTCTAATCTGGTCCCTGCTGCCTACCACGAGTATCTGGATGTATTTAAAAAAGAAAGGAGCGGACACTCTTCCTCCCCATAGAACATATGATTGTCCTATTGAACTTTTACCAGGGGCCGAGATCCCATTTGGGCGAATTTATCCTCTCTCTGAGCCTGAACTAGAAGCCCTGCGGATTTATATAGATGAAAGCCTTGAAAAACAGTTCATCCGGCCCTCCACTTCACCAGCAGGGGCCGGTATTTTCTTTGTGGAAAAGAAAGACCATACCCTTAGGCCCTGTGTGGACTATCGTGACCTTAACAGGGTCACTGTTAAAAACCGGTACCCTCTGCCTCTGATCCCTGAACTTTTTCAAAGGCTGCATGGGGCACGAGTGTTCTCCAAATTGGATCTGAGAGGTGCTTATAATCTTGTCAGAATCAGGGAGGGAGATGAATGGAAGACGGCCTTCCGAACACGCTTCGGGCATTTTGAATATCAAGTCATGCCATTCAGACTCTGCAACGCCCCTGCCACATTCCAACATCTGGTTAATGACGTTTTTCGGGACTTCCTTGATTTATTTGTCATCGTGTATCTGGAGGACATCCTCATATTCTCTAAAACTCTAGAATCCCATAGGACTCATGTAAAGAAAGTACTGGGTCGGCTGAGGGAACACCGCCTTTATGCAAAGGCTGAGAAATGTGACTTTGAAAAACCAACCATACATTTCCTGGGACTTGTCATCTCTGCTGACGGTATCTCCATGGACCCACAGAAAGTCACTTCCATCCTGGAATGGCCTGCCCCTGTCGACAGGAAAGCTGTTCAGAGATTTGTGGGATTCGCCAACTTTTACAGAAAATTTATCAAGAACTTTTCTGGCATCATCACTCCCATCACGCAGTTAACAAAGCAGCATGTTCCTTTCCGATGGACCCCTGAAGCTCAAACAGCTTTTGAACAGTTAAAAACTTTATTCACGTCAGCTCCTATCTTGAAACATCCTGATCTATCCTTAGCCTACGTTTTGGAGGTAGATACCTCTGAGAGTGCACTGGGCGCTATTTTGTCTCAACGCCAAGGTCCCAAATCTTTGCTCCATCCTGTGGCCTTTTGCTCTAAGAAATTAAATCCTTCTGAAAGGAACTATGATGTTGGAGACCGAGAATTGCTGGCTATCAAGGCTACGCTTGAAGAATGGCACTACCTCCTTGAAGGAGCAGCTCACCCCATCCTCATCTTCACGGACCATAAAAATCTCGAATACTTGAGGACGACTAGACGACTAAGACCCCGGCAGGAAAGGTGGGCACTTTTCTTCTCTCGTTTTATGTTCCATATAACTTATCGTCCTGGCTCAAATAATGGTAAACCGGATGCCTTGTCCTGTATGTTCAGCGACTAAGTAATATCCTCAGAACCTGATACTATTCTACCAGCCAAAAATGTTTTGCTTCTTCAGGCGGATTTGATGTCTCAGATAAAAGCAGATGTTATAAACCAACCACCTTCCAAAGATCTGGCTCTTCAATTGAGGGATGGTCTGTACTTTCATAAGGAGCAAATATTTATCCCTGAGCAATTCAGAGTTGCTGTCCTGAGGCGATGTCATGACCACCCATTAGCGGGCCACTTTGGAATTCGCAAAACGGCCGATCTGATCTCTTGTACATTCTGGTGGCCAGACTTGATGCAAGACTGCAAAAGATGTTAACTCTTGTGTGACATGCCTTCGGAATAAGACGGACAGAGCCAAAACTTGGGGCCTACTTGAGCCACTCCCTGTACCTGAGAAACCATGGAGCATGATCTCCATGGATTTCATCGTGGAAATCCCCCCATCCGAAAACTTCACCACCGTGTTTGTTGTGGTGGATCGCCTGACCAAGATGGCTCATTTTGTACCCTTACAAGGAACTCCTTCGGCCACAGAGACCGCCTCAGCTTTCATCAAGGAGATTGTAAGATTACATGGTGTCCCTGATAGCATCATCTCTGATCGTGGGGTGCAGTTTACGTCTAGATTTTGGAGGGCATTATGCCAAGCACTGAACATTGAACTCCGCCTCTCCACAGCCTACCATCCACAAACTAATGGACAAACTGAAAGAACCAATCAAACCCTCGAGCAGTACTTACGGCATTTTTCCTCTTTTGCACAAGATGACTGGTTATCACTTCTCCCACTGGCAGAATTTTCATACAATAATTCCATCCACTCTGCAACCAAGCAATCACCCTTTTTTGCCAATTATGGGTACCATCCCTCTTTCTTACCTGAGCTGGCCATTGAATTATCTGTACCTGCTGTACAAAACAGATTAAACTTCCTCAGTACTAATAACCAATTACTGCAAGATACAATCTCCAAGACTCAAGCAAGCAATAAAAAGTTCTTCGACAAGAAGAAGAGAGGTAATCTGAACCTTAAACCTGGAGACAAGGTCTGGCTTTCCACAACAAACTTAAAACTGAGCTGTCCTTCAAGAAAACTTGGCCCAAAATTTTTGGGACCCTTCCCAGTCAAGAGGAAAATTAATGCAGTAGCATTCGAGTTAGTGTTACCCAAGAATCTAAAGATCCACCCTGTATTCCATGTCTCTTTGTTGAAACCAGCTGTACCAAATCCATTTCCAGATCGGGTTTCTGAAATTCCTCCTCCGCTGCTCATCAAAGGGAATGAGGAATTTGAGGTGGAAGCCGTGTTGGACTGTAGAAGAAGGCATAACCAAACACAGTTCCTCATTAAATGGAAAGGCTATAGGTCGGAAGAAAATTCCTGGGAACCAGCTTCAGATGTGCATGCTCCCAAACTAGTGCAAGCTTTTTTTCAACGCCACCCAGAGAAAAGACACTTGAAGGGCATCCGGAGGCTGCCCTTAAGGGGGGGGGCAATGTAAGAGAACTGTCAGGATGCGCCCGGCACGCACACGTGCGCATTCACGGGAATCGGCAGATTTCCTTGCGCAGGAACACACATATGACCACAATTGGCACCTGACAGCCTATTTAAGGGTTGCTCTGATTTCTGACAGGTGCTGCTTGATCTTCAGCTGTGTCTTGAGATTCTGAAACCCTGTTTGTTTGACTTGACTTCCTCTTGCTGAAACCCTGGCCTTCCTGATAGTCTGGATGCGGGTCCGACTGTTCGGGCAAGACATCGGCAAGAAAGGGGTTGTCCTGGTGGACCATTCATCCCAGAGAGGGATGGACGTGACGCTAGGTATGAATGTGCTGAGAGACCTAGACCATCAACTCTATGTCAAAGAAGGGCCGAAGTACTGGCAACGGGCCACCACACACCAGCCGACCCAAAAGGTTCTACAGCAGATGGTGAGGAGCTGTAGTCTGCAAAAGAGCAACATGTCGGCCCATTGGACACGTGAGGGTGCTGTGGAGGACCCCAGTGAAGGTCCCACCTCGTTGAGAACAAATATTGATACTGCCGGTGGGGGCAGGACGACAACTGAATGGACTGGAGGTTCTGATCAAGCCGGCTTACCAAGAGGAGACAGACTCACCCACTGGTAGCCCGGGCCCTCGCAATTGTAAAGGATGGATGTGTGCCTGTACGCTGTCTCGATGTTGAAGACTGTGAGCTAACTGTGCCTGGGAATACCTTGCTGGCCAAAGTTTGTGTCTGAAGGGGATATGCCTTGACGAACGAGCTTCACGCTACAGCCAGATAGGAGGTCAGCCTGGACCTATGCTGTAGAGGTCCATCAATGGGAAACCCCGACAGCGGAGTGGAACGGTCGAGTGATCATGGCTCAGATGGGGGTGGACTGCAAGACCCTGACTCCAGGACAACAGAAGTTGCTGGAAGACACCATTTGGGAATTTCAGGAGGCATTCTCGAGACATGATGAGGACTTCGGGTGTGCTTCCGCCATTGAACACGAAATCCCCACCGGCGATGCTGCCCCAATGAGGGAATGTTACCGGCAAATCCCACCTAAAATGTACCAGGAGGTGAAGGATATGGTGGCCAGCATGTTGGAAAACCGGGTGATCTAGGAGAGTCAAAGTCCGTGGGCTGCTCTGGTAGTCATGGTGCGGAAGAAAGATAGTCTCCGGTTCTGCGTGGATTATCGGAAGCTGAATGCCCAGACCGTCCGGGATGCCTACCCCCTTCTGCGGATTGTTGAGTCGTTGTCTGCCCTGAGTCATGCAAAGTTCTTCTCGACTCTTGACCTGGCCAGTGGGTATTGGCAGGTACCAATGGCCAAGAAGGACAAAGCGAAGATGGCCTTCATCCTCCCTATGGGACTCTGAGTTTAACCGGATGCCATTTGGCCTGTCCAATGCCCCAGGAACATTCCAGTGTTTGATGGAGCACTGTCTGGGATATCTCAACTTTGAGTCGGTATTGATCTTCCTGGGCGACATAGCAGTGTTTGGGGCCCCTTTTGAAGATTACCTCCAGAAGCTGCGACAGGTCCTAGGGCGGGTGCGAGACCATGGACTCAAGATCAAGCCCAAGAAGTGCCTGTAACGAGCCCCTTGCTCGCTCGGTTCCACTCTCCCGACACTCCTCTGCAGCTATTGAATCAGATTGCAACGTCTGATGGTTCGGTCATCCAATGCTCCAGGATTAGAACTTCAGCTATGTGCCGTTCTAACCCAGTTGTGATAGCTCAGAACAAACACCAGGCAGGCTGTATGTAAGTTCAAACAGGAATCTCCCTTTATTGACAGGAATACAGTCTTATTTATACAATAAAAGAGGAGGTGCAGACAGCCTAGATGACTCAGACATGACCTTTAGGCCAGACTGGCCGTCTTGTAGTTCAGAAAATCCAATCAACATTATCACAATAGCAGAGTTAATTAAACACAAACCACAATGGGGATCTAATGACTCTTAGACCCCATACTAGAGACTTATTTACAATACACATTTTAGCAGACAACAGACAGGTAGCTGGAATTGATGACATTAGCATTTAACAGTAGGAGTCCCAACGGTATGAATCAGTCACTATTCCAATATGGCAAATCCAGGGTCCCCAGTGTCTGTGTGTCCTGGGGGACCAGGACCCGAATCCACAGTAATAACACCTAAAGGGTCCCCAGGCATACAGCTCACAAAGAGCACCATTCCCCCAAATGCCAGGGCCCACAATCAATCGTCAAGAGGCTAGCATACAGTCCCCTCCAAAAGTCTCTCTCCCAGCTAGCTCTGTCACAGTGCCAAACAGCAGATCAAGTATTTGAGACATGTGGTCACCCAGGAGGGGGTAAAGCCAGCCCCCAGCAAGGTGGAAGCCATCCAGAACTGGCCCCAACCGCATACACTACGAGAGGTGCAAGCATTTGTGGGATTGGCCGGCTACTACAGGAGGTTTATACCCAAATTTGCTCATTTGGTGGGCCCATTAAATGAGTTAACAAGAGGCACTGAGGGTGTCCCAAAGAATTGTCCCATCGAGTGGGGACTCCGGCAACAAGAGGCCTTCAAAGTAGTGAGGCGGGCATTGACCAGTGCCCCGATTCTGGCTTATGGGTGGCTTGACACCTCATTCCTGCTGTACACTGACAGGAGCCTACATGGCTTGGGGGCCGTGTTATCACAAGTCCAGAATGGACGTGAAAGTCATTGCCTATGGCAGCTGGTCTCTGAGGGAGTCGGAGCGCAACCCTGACAACTATAGCTCCTTTAAATTGAAACTACTGTACTGGTGTGGGCCATGACCGAAAGGTTCGCGGAGTACCTGACAGGTGCAGAGGTGACGTGATGACGGACAACAACCGGTTAGCGCATCTGGAGAATGCCAAGCTTGGTGCGCTGGAGCAGAGGTGGTTGGTTCGACTTTCTAAGTACCAATACCATCAAGTTGCGGTCAGGAAGGGAGAACGGCAACGCCGATGCACTCTCCCGAGTCCCTGTTGGGTTGTCTAATCGGAATGCTGATGAGGAGCTAGAGGACACTAAAACTCCTGACCTTGATCGAGTACCCATGTTCCAGGACGTGGCACATTCAAGTGGGGTGGCGTCCGGAATGCCCATGTTGCTTGGCAGACGTTGGCTGATTGGGAGGGAGTCCAGAATGGCTGCCCAGACATGTGGAAAGTGAGAGAATGGGTCCGGACTAAGATCTGGCCTCGGCCAGAGGAGCGGGCCTATCTGACTCCAGAGGGCCAAAAGTTGTTGAGGCAGTGGGATAAGCTGACTGTTACCCAGGGCCTCCTGTGTCGGACCATATACTTACAGTCAGAGCAGCAGTACCGGCATCAGATTTTCATCCCCATGTCATGGGGACTGGAGGCCGCCCGGGAGGCTCATAAAAGGGGAGCCCATTTCAGGAGTGAGAAAACGTTTAAGTGGCTCCACCGACTGGTATACTGTCATGATCTGGCAGACATAGTGGCTGAGGCATGTCTTAAGTGTCGAGTGGTGTGGGTGTGGGTTGAGCAAGAGTACTGAACAGCGTGCTCCTGTTCAGGCCATCCAGACCTCAGCGCCCCTAGAGCTTCTTATGATCGATTATGTACAGATTGGGTATTCTACCTCGGGACACTCATACTGTCTAGTCATGGCAGATCATTTCACCAAGTATGCGGTGGCTGTACCCACCAGAGACCAGATTCGGCCATGGATGCGGTCTGTAAACACTTTATACAGGTGTTCGGGTGTCCTCGGAGGATACATTCGGACCAGGGGGCATGTTTGCAGGGTACTCGAATGAGAAGGAGAAGGACAAGGAGAAGGACCCTTCATACCTTTTATCTGCAGGTGGCTGGAAGGGATGTCAAACTGCGGTCCCTGTTCTCACAACCACAGAGCACCAGGAACTTCTCCGTTTTGATGTTTCCCATTTTCCCAGCTATTCTTGGAATACCATGGCTACAAGCCCACAACCCATCTGTGGACTGGTCCAGAGGGAAGGTCACCTTTTGTTTCAATAATTTTTATTGAAGATTTAGATGAGAGAGTGAACAGACATTGTCAAAAATCACATTCTGATTACATACAGTTGAGAGAATTACACATCAATATTCATTCGTCAATTGTGGTGAGAATAATAGAACTATAACAGTTGTTGAAGGTAAGATAAAGTGTGTGAATTATTAACCCCATGTACCCCTTATGGGTTCATGCTGTAGCATGGGTGGTTGTGGTACCTTCATTCCCATGGTGTAAATACATTTTAAACAGTAATCATTTAACAACTTAGAATATCGTTAACTATTAGTACGAAAGGATGGTATTAATTCAGAAGTGTAGGTTTTATAACTTCAAGTGTAGGAATGTGTTGGAACGTATCTTGTCTAGAGTACTTATCGAACTTGAGTATAATTATGAGAGCTATTCGTACTCGAAAGGAACTGTATGTAACGTGTAGTAGAGAGAGAAGTAAGTAAGGTAGTTGGGGATAAATAATAGAAAGAAGAAAAGAGGCGGGGGTGAGGGGAGGTGACAGGTAGAGTAGTGGATGAGGGTAGAGAGCATTGTCATATATTGAGTGAAGAGAACAATGTGGGTCGAGTATGTGTAAGTAGTATCAGAAAATTATCAGGTAAGTTTTTGTGCGTACCAGTTTGACCAGGGGTACCATAGTTTGTGAATTTTCCCATACGAGGGTTTTCCCTTTGAAATAATTAGTTTGTAAGCGAAGTGGGAGTGAACTAGTGTTATGACTTCTGTCAATGTTGGGGATAAGTTTGTTTTCCATCTTCTAGTTATGAGTAACCTAGTAGCTAGAAGTATGTGTGTGATTACAAGTCTAAAAGGTGGTGGTAATAGTTCAGTGTTCAAGTTCAGTATGGCCAGTTGTGGTGTGAGTTTGATGGGAAGGTGACAGATGTCTTGTATAATGTATTCCACCTCTTGCCAGAGGGTTTTTAAGACTGGACATGACCATAGAATGTGAGATAAGGTACCTATGTGGTCACATTCTCTCCAACATTTGGATGAGGATTGTGGATGAAATTTGGCCATTCTCTGTGGCGTTAGGTACCATCGTAGGTGTATCTTATGCATTAATTCCCATAGAGAGGTGCAGCTAGTGGATTTATATGTGGATTGAATTGCCTTTTGCCATTGTTGTTCTGAGAACTGTAGTTGCAATTCTTTTTCCCAGTCTGTGTATGGTTTAGATTTTAGGAATACTGTTTTTTCCTGCAGGATAGAGTATATTAGTGAGGTGCCTTTGGTAGGTGTGTTATTGGAGAAGTAGTAGTTCCACATTTTGAGTGGTATTTCTCCTTCTAATCGTGGGTGAGCCGATAGGCATTGTTGAATTCTGGTACAACTAAAGAAGTCTGTGGGAGGTGCTTGGTATTGTAATTGTAATTGGGTAAAGGGTTTATGTAGTATCTTAGCCCTGAGGTCCGTGGTAAGAGGATTTTGGTCTGTTATCCAATTGGGAATAGTCAAATCAGGTGACAGTAATTGTAGGTTTTGGATAGGTATTGGAATGCTTTTGGTTGGTAATTGGGACCATTTCGTGGAGTGTAGTATTGTCCAAGCCCTAACCGAAGCTTGTATAGTTGGTGAGTATAATCGAAGATTTGGGCGTTTGGTTGTAGTGCTGAATAACCAGTATTTAAGGTTGGGACCCGGAGTCATGTTGTTTTCAATGTTTCCCCATAATGTAGTAGTGTGCGTGCCTACCCATTCCTTCATTTGAGATAGAACGGTAGCTAGATAATAATCTTTAATATCTACGTATCCCAGGCCACCCGCCAGTTTATGTTTAGTAGTTTTAAGATGGCTACATCTAGGCTTCTTACTTTGCCAAATGTAATGGTGTAAAATTGATTGTAGAGATTTGATGTATGTGTTGGTAAGTAGAATAGGAAGAGTGCGGAATGTGTAGAGCAGTCTAGGGAGTATGAGCATTTTTTGAAGGCTGCAAGCCTACCAGTCCAAGAAAATTCAAATTTTGAAAGTTTGGAGGTTTCTTTAATAAGCATCTGTTTCAGTTCAGTGTAGTTGTTGGTAAAGAGGTTTCTGGTGTATTTGGTGAGTGTGATTCCTAGATATGATATACCTGTATCTGCCCATGGATATATATAGAAGTTTCGTAGAAGGTTGCTGGTTATGGCATCTAGACCTAGGTCCAGAATATATGACTTATTTTCATTTACCTTATAGTAAGAAATGGTACAAAATTTTTGTAGTACAGATTGTATCGAAGCCATGGAGGATATAGGGTTGGTTACCATTATGATGACGTCGTCAGCAAACAGGTTGATCTTGTGTTCTAATTTACCAATTTTGAAACCTGTGATGGATTTGTTTATTCTAATATGTTCAGCCAGTGGTTCCATCATTAAGTTGAAGATTATGGGTGATAAGGGGCAGCCCTGACGAGTGCCATTAGAAATTGGAAACGGTTTAGATAGCATCTCAGAGGTATAAACCTGGGCTGAAGGTTTTGAGTATAAGGCCATTATAGCGGAAAGAATGGGACCTTGGAGACCGAATTTAAGGAGTGTAGCTTGGAGATAGATCCAATTGACTCTATCAAACGCCTTCTCTGCATCCAGGGATAGAAGCAGAGAAGGCGTTCGCTCAGATTCCGCATGGTGGATTATATTAATGATTCTACGGGTTGCGTCAAACGATTGCCTACCTTTTGTGAACCCGGATTGGTCAGGGTGGATTAGTGAGGGCATAATATTTACTAACCTGTTTGCTATGAGTTTTGCATAAATTTTTGTGTCAATGTTTAGTAGCGATATGGGTCTAAAGTTTTGTGGTGAGGTAGGGTCCTTGCCTGGCTTCGGCAATGTAATGATTAAGGCATTTAACATTTCCTGTGGGAGAGAAGAGGAGGAGGCAGCGTCGTTGCACATTTGGGCCAAAAAAGGGGCTAGAATTGTACGGAATTCTTTATAATACTCTCCAGTGAGACCGTCTGGTCCTGGGGATTTGTTGGATGGTAGGGCTGTGATGGTTTCTAACACTTCTATTGGGGAGAATGGAGCATTAAGTATTGTTAGTTGCTCTGAGGATACTTTGGGGAGATTAATTTCCGTCAAGAAGTTTTCTATATCTTTTGAGCAGGGTTGACTAATAGTGGAGTCATTTTTTAGATTATAGAGTGTTTCGTAGTAATGGCTAAACGCTTCTGCTATGGCTTGGAGGTCTATCACTTTTTGTCCCGTGGAGGGATGGTAGAGGTGAGATATCTTGCTTTTAATACGATGACCTTTGATTCTGACTGCCATGGCTTTCCCTGCCTTATTCCCAGTGGAGTAGTGGTTAGCCTTAAATCTTTTCTGGGTTTTTTCATATGTTTCTAGTAGTAAGTTTCTTAATTCTCGTCTAAGAAGTACAAGTTTTTCCCTAAGGGCAGGATCAGGGCAGATTTGGTTTTGGGCCTCTGCTATTTTAATTTGGGAGGTGATGGTGTCAAGACGCTGTGACCTCCTCTTCTCTCTAGCCCCTATTTGAATAAGAATCCCTCGGATGACCGCTTTATGAGCGTTCCATAAAATAGTGTTGTTTGATGTTGATCCTTGATTCAGCTCAAAGAATTCATCTAGGTGTTTACGGATAGTAGCTGAGTGTTCAGGTGATTGAATAATTGAAGCGTTGGCTCTCCATAGCTTCGTACGTGAGGAAGTAGGCAATGACTCAAGGGTTATAGACACTGGTGCGTGGTCAGATCACGTTATCGTATCTAAAGATGATTCAGAAATTTTTGGCAGTGTCCACTTGTCGACTAGGAAGTAGTCGATTCTGGTGTACGAGTTGTGTCGATGGGAAAAGAAGGAGTAGTCTCTCTCAGTGGGGTGGTGGCATCTCCATACATCATATAGGTCATTGTTCCGTAGGAACTGTCCCATAGGTGAAGTAATTGTAGTTTTACGAGAAGAGGCATCTAGGGTATTGTCCGGAGCTATGTTGAAATCACCGCAGATTATGAGGTTTCCTTGGCGAAATTTGGCGATTTTGGGCATCAACTTAGAGAGGAATCTAATTTGATTAGTGTTGGGTGCATACACCGTTACAATAGTGTATCTAGCATTGTCCAAGGTACAATCTAGGGCCAGATATCTGCCATCTTCATCAACTAAGCTGTTATGGAGCGTAAAGTTGATTGTGTGTTTGAATGCAATTAGAACTCCGTTTTTCTTAGTGGGGCCTGGAGCATGGTAGATATTGGGGAAGGATTTGTTGGTGCAGTGTGGCATTGCAGATTTTTTAAAGTGTGTTTCTTGTACACATATGATGTCACATGTAGATTTTTGGGCTGTCTTCCATAAGGAAGCTCTTTTAACCGGATGGTTTAGTCCTTTGGCATTTAGCGAGAGGAATTTGGGCATCTTGGTGGGTGGTGTAGGGTAGAGTATATGGTAAGGTTTACTCACAATTAGTAGTTGGGTTCTTCTATGTAGAAAGATCTGGTGGTCGTGGTACTCGTGTCCTTTTTTTCCTTCCATGCGCTCTCAGGAGAGAAGAGATGTTGGTTAGAGGAAACTTTAGGGTGAGGAGAAAATAAAGTGAGTTAGGAAAAAAATAAATAAAAAGGGTAAACAAAACGTAAGAACTGACAGCAGTTAATTAAAACTGGTACTGCTGTGTTGTTGTGGGGTGTAAGTTCGTGGAGCAAGTTGCAACGAGCAAGGCATCCGACCGGAGCTGTGGTAAAGTGGGTCATGGGCGATCCCACTATTCAGGTATATGTTAGTGCTTACCGGAGTGACGGTTATCATTGGAATACGGAGAGTTTCCTCTGCGGTTTAGTTGAGCTGAGTTAGGTGGGTCCGGAATAATTCCCCATATGTGGAGTAATTTGAGGCCTTCCTCCACTGTGGAGATGTTATGCTTGGTCCCATTCTTGGTGACTATGATCTTGGTAGGGAAGCCCCATTGATAGGGGATCTTGTGATTATTGAGTGGTTTGGTAATAGTATTTAGTTGTCTCCGTAACTGGCGGGTGTGCTGTGAGAGGTCAGCGTATAGTTGTAGATTAGTATACGGGGCAGGTAGCTGTTCCAGGTGTCTGGATTTGAACAGAAGTTGGTCTTTAGCGTGGAAAAAGTGGATTCTCATCAGGGTATCACGTGGGACTTCGGCTGGGAGATGTGGGGGTTTAGGGAGGCGATGGATGCGATCGATTATGGTTTCCATGGGGGTGAGATCAGGCAGGAGCGTGGAAATTAATTTTCTCGCATATGCGTTTAAAATTATGCGGTAGTATAGATTCAGGGACCCCTCTGATCTTTACATTGTTACGGCGGGACCTGTCCTCGAGGTCCGCCATTTTGGCCCTCATCCATTGCTGTTTGTCTCGTGTATGATCATGGGCGTCTACTAGATCATTGACCATTTCGGTCATGTCTCCCATCTGCTTCTCTACTATGTGTATTTTCTGTCCCATATGATTCATTTGTGAGGAGAATCTGGAGAACATAGTGGAAATATCATTATGAAGGGAGCTCTGAAGGGAGATGAGCATCTCCTTCATTGTTGTATCTAGTACAGGCTGGTTTGTGGTAGGGAAGGCTGCTATGGGGGATGGATATGCTGGGGCTGTGTCAGACTCAGGGCTCACCTCAGATGTTGTAGGTTCTTCATCCAAGCGCATCCGCGCTTTTGCCGGGCTGTTACCGGCCGATGAAGCAGGGGATGATGGTGAGGCATCAGGAGAGTGAGGATGTGGGGATATTTGCAGTTCATCCTCATCAGGAAGATCTGTGTAGGCCGCCAAATTCCTGCATTCAGGGCCGCGGGCGCCATCTTGGATTTTCGGCTGTGTGTAGTAATCTGTCAGCTTCTTAGGCTGATGGTATTCTTTCCGTTTGCGGTTCATCTCGGATGATGTAAGGGAGGAATCCAATGTTCTGATGCTCTGAGCAGTCGCTGGAGTATACCAGAATAGCGGGGATGTCGATGTATAATCCGGTCGGTGCAGGAGCTGTGTCACTACACGTCCATCTTGCTCGGCAGTTGGCCACACCGGGAAGGTCACCTTTTCATCCAACTACTACCACCAGCATTGTGGCATTCCCATGCAAACCAACTTCCATACTTTCCTGACCATACAACCAGCAACAGAAGCTAGTCAAGTAGTCCCTTCTGTCTACCACGACTACCTTAATTTTTTTGGCAAGAGGAAAGCTGATAACCTACCTCCACACCAGTCTTATGACTGTCCTATTGAGCTACTCCCTGGAGTAGAAATTCCCTTTGGGCGTATCTTCCCTTTGTCCGAGAGGGAATTGGAGGCCCTCAGACAGTACATCGATGAGAACCTAGGCAAAGGGTTCAATCATCCCTCCTCCTCCTCATCTGCCGAAGCAGGCATCTTCTTTGTTGAAAAGAAACTACTCCCTCAGGCCATTCATCGACTACCGGGAGCTCAACAAAGTCACTATTAAGAATAGGTACCCTCTTCCCCTCATTAAAGAGGTTCCGAGTGGCCCGGGTATTTACGAAACTGGACTTGAGGGGGCATATAATCTTGTCTGCATTAGAGAGGGGGACGAGTGGAAAACGACCTTCAGAACACGCTTTGGCCACTTTGAATAACTTGTGATGCCCTTTGGGCTGTGCAATGCCCCGCAACATTTCAACACCTGGTCAATGATATCTTCCGAGAGCACCTTGACTTATTCCTGATCATCTACCTGGATGATATCCTGATCTTCTCTGCCTCTGGAACTCCATCTAGACCACATCAATGTCAGGGCTGGGCTCAGCCCTTCCTTCTCTGAGCTGACCGCTCAGCTGTCGGCTAATTGCCAGCTCCCATCTCTCTCCGCAGTTACTAAGCTTTTGATGATATCCTGCTCATCAGTCCTGCCTACTTAAGCCGTCCAGTCCAGAGGAGCTCTGCCTTCGCCTTAGTCAACATCACAGAAAACTATCTCCTGCGATCCTGTTCTAGACTTGCTTTGCTGACATCCCTTCTGGCTCCAGATCCTTCTTGCTGTTCCACTGCATTGATCCCAGACTTCTGGCTTGGCTGACTATGCGTTCCAGTTACTGAACTTTGGCTATGTTTTGACTACGTTTGTTCTTTTTACTTTTATTATTAAACAAGTGTGATTTTAACTGTACTTCTGTCTCGGCCTGATTTCATGGTTTCTGACAGTCAAGAAGGTATTGAATGCCCTCCGCAGGCACAGTTTATGTGCCAAAGCAGAGAAGTGCAATTTTAAGAAACAATTCCATTCAATTTTTGGGGCTCATCATCTCCGTTGAAGGAATTTCCATGGATCCCCAGAAGGTTTCAGCAATCCT
The DNA here is from genome assembly GCA_037952925.1 of Lithobates clamitans. Taxonomy (NCBI): domain Eukaryota; kingdom Metazoa; phylum Chordata; class Amphibia; order Anura; family Ranidae; genus Lithobates; species Lithobates clamitans. The sequence goes on from JBBGZY010000438.1 coordinate 19,635,909, forward strand.
AGACCGGCCTGCATTTTCTGACAGAAAGGGAGTTCAAAGATTCATAGGCTTTGCCAACTTCTACTAGAGATTCATTAAAAGGTTTCTCTGACCATTTATAGCCTCAATTACTCAACTAACAGGACTCCATACTCCTTTCCTCTGGAATCAGAAAGCCCAAGTAGCCTTTGAACAACTCAAAACCTTGTTTACCACTGCTCCGGTGTTTTAACAGCTGGACCAAGCACTCCCTTTCGTTCTCAAAGTAGACGTCTAGGCCCAAAAGTTCTACTGCACCCAGTAGCCTTCTGCTCTAAGAAATTAAACCAGTTGCCCCAAGATCCAGGGGGGGAATGGGTGCTCCGGACTTTATTAAATATTACTATGCTGCACATTTGAGGGCTATTGCCTCGTGGTCTTTTGTTCGCACCAAATCAGTGGTCAGCCATTGAAAAGGGAGTGCTGTACCTGGTTCATCAGAGCTCTCTGGTTTGGGGCACCCCCCAATCCTTGGACCCCTCTCTCAAACGTCAATGTACTGCTCCAATGCTTTTCACCTTAACCATTTGACGCAAATGTGTCAAGGATTACCACCTTGCCTCACCGTGTTCTCCTCTTGTAAATATACTGTTCAACCCACTCATACCAGATAGTATGTCCCTAGGTAGGGTCTTCCCATGGCTCAGTATCCCCCTTTTCCAACTCCGAGATCTAGTACATCCTATCACACGAAAACGACATACCTTCGATACCTTATGTGAGAAATTTGATATTCCCCCTCAACTTTTCCACTTCTAGCTGCAGGTTAGACATTTCTTTCACTCCAAATCCCCAACCTTAACTCTTGACAAACCATCCACCTTTGAATACCTTTGTGCTCAAGGACCCCATCAATTGCATGTAATATCCTCCATTCATCGTATCCTCCATGAGTCGACACCCCTTATGGGGACCACACACACCACTATATGAAGAGGTGGTCCAATTTAATAGGCAGACCTATTTTGGTCCAAGTATGGGATAGGATTTGGTCCGCTATCTCCAAGTCCTCTAAAAGTGTAACCCAAGATCCTCATGTTTTGGTATAAAACCCCTGATGTAATTCATAAATATGATCCCTCAGTCTTGCTGTGTTGTTGGCGTTGCGGGACACATACAGGCTCCTTGTTTAATATTTTTTGGCAATGTTCAATGATCCAACCCTTCTGGCTTGAGGTGCGGCTCCTAATACAGAAAGTGATGGATGTGTCCCTTCCGCTCGATCCCTTGAATTATTTGGTGGGTCTCCCTTTTTCTGGCATAACCAAAAAAGCCAATAGGCTTCTTTCTTATATTTTGTTGGCTGCCAAAAGGCTTATCCCTATATGCTGGTTATCCAATGCACCTCCTCCTTGGTCCAAATTTCTGCATCTAATGGCTGAAATTTGGAGCATGGAATACCTAACTGCCTCAGTACATGATGCTATCCCCCAATTTAATAAAATATGGGAACCTTGGGATCGATCGGAATTTGGGACCCCTATGCCAACTATCACATCTTAGATTATGTTTGCATTGTGCTACATGTGATCATAATGCATCTACTCATTCCCTTATCTTCATATGTAATTAGATGCCTGAGTCTTTTACCTCCCATCATATGTCCTGCATGAAACCTGTGTCTCTTCTCTTATATGATTGTTCTCTGGTTTTGAAACTTAAATTACCTACTTATGAGCTGTTTATCCTGTGTTTTCTTGACTTGCTGTGCAGAACACTCCTGTGCCCTGCACTTATGGACTTTGTTTGTCTGTACCTTATATTACATTGTTTTTCTTCTCTGATATCACTGTGTTTTCAATATCTATGCAACTCACATTATGCAACAATTCTGTATTTGTTTGCTTAACAAAAAAATTAAAGCTTAATAAAAATACAATTTTGCAAAAAAAGAAAATTAAACCAGGCCGAAAGTAACTACGACATAGGTGACAGAGCTTATGGCTATTAAAGTGGCCTTTAAAGAGTGGCGGTATCTGTTGGAGGGTGCCAATCACCCAATCATGATCTTTACTGATCACAGAAACCTTGGAGTACCTGAGGTCCGCCAAGCTTCTAAGACCCCGACAGGCTAGTTGGACATCATTCTTCTTAAGATTCAATTTCCATTTAATATATAGACCCGGGTCCAAGAACAGGAAGGTGGATGCATTGTCTCGGATGTTCCCTGAAACTACGGAACCTGCTCCCCCGAGCACCATTCTTTCATTCCAGAACTTTTTATTGATTCAACCCAGCTTGAAAATCAGTCATTGAACTAGCCTTTGCTTCATGCCCCGAATCTGAACAGGCCTTGTTAAGGAAACAAGACGGATTACTCTGGCATTAGGATAAGCTCTTCATACCTCAGGAGGCAAAGCTTAAAGTCTTCAAGACACACTATGACCACCAGTTAGCCAGCCACTTTGGAGCTCGTAAGACAAGTGAGCTCATCCAATGGTTCTTCTGGTGGGCCAACCTTAGTTGGGACTGTAGAGCCTATGTCAGATCCTGCTTCATGTGTCTATGTAGCAAGGGCAACAAGACAAAGCCCTGGGGACTGTTGAGACACTTGTCCATTCCAAACAGTTCATGGGAAATGATCTCCATGGACATTATTGTGGAGCTTCCGCCCTCAGAAGGTTTTACTGCCATCCTGGTGCTGGTGGACCGCTTGTCAAAGATGGCCCATTTCCTAACCTACCACACCTTCAGCAACTGAGACCACCCACATGTTCATCAAGGAAACTGAGACTCCACGGCTTACCCAGTAGCATTGTCTCAGATCAGGGGGTGCAATTTACCTTTGCCTATAAGAATTTGCTACACTCAGCCACAAACCATTCTGGGTCGGATTCCACCTGCTTGCCTTGCCCAAAACTATATCCAAATCGGCAGTGCCTGCTGTTCAGGACAGACTTGCTTTTATACAGCAAAACTACAGAAACCTCCAAGAATGCGTACAGAAGGCTCAAACCGACTACAAAAAGTTTGACAAAAACGAAGGAGAATCCATCCCTTAAAGTCGGGGATGAGCTATGGGTGTCAACCCCCAATCTGAAACAGCCATGTCCATCGAAGAATCTAGAGCCTAAATACATCAGCAGTTTCCAGTCAAATGTGAGGTAAACCCAGTGGCGTTCGAATTAACCCTGCCTGATTCTTATAGGATTCACCAAGTTTTTCATGCTTCTCTTTTGAAATCGGCCATTCCTGATCCATTCCCAGGGAGGGTGGAACCACCTCCGCCAAGCCAAGGTTCGATGCCAGGTGGGTAACAGAATAGAGGAGAAATAAATATAATATATATATATATATATATATATATATATATATATATATATATATATATATATATATATATATATATATATATATATATATATATATATATATACGCATACACACACACTATATATATATATATATATAAATTTTTTTTATATGTTACACACACACACACACACTCTCGTGTGTGTGTGTATAATACTCTGCATTCCTTGTAGCCTATATCTACAGGCGGTGTACACAGTATCTAATACAGTGTGTACAGTTTCTACTACTTTTCTGGTGGTGTACACAGTATCTAATACAGTGTGTACAGTTTCTACTACACTTCTGGTGATGTACACAGTATAAAATACAGTGCAGCCATTGTACAATTTCTAATATAGTACAGGCGGTGTACAGTATCTAGTACAGTGTGTACAGTTTCTACTACTTTTCTGGTGGTGTACACAGTATCTAATACAGTGCAGCCATAGTACAGTTTCTAATACAGTGCAGGTGGTGTACACAGTATCTAATGCAGTGTGTACAGTTTCTAATACACTTCAGGCGGTGTATTAATAAATATATATATATATATATATATATATATATATATATATATATATATATATATATATATATATATATATATATATATATATATATATATATAAATATATATCTGCATTCAGTGTAGCCCATATATACAGTGCATTCGGTGGTGTATAGTTTCTAATACACTTCAGGCGGTGTACACAGTATATAACACAGTGTAGTGTTGCAAAACAAAAAATACATCATGTCCAGAAGGCCACCAAGGAGAGGCATATGCTCACATTCCACTAAGAGGGCAAGCAGCCTCTGTGTCTACATTCAACAGTGGTGGTTGTGGTCATGGTGCATTCTTTGCAGGTGGCCGTGGGGCACTGTCAGGAAAGGCTTTCAAGCAACCAGAGTGACAGAAGATTACCTGTGTGCAGGATTCCTATTAGAAGAGCCGTTTGGCGCGCACGCAACAGCACGACTGACTGCGCGCAAACGCGCACGGGGACGCGTGCGATTTTTATGGCAGCGCTTGGCACCAAGATGCGCTATTTAAAGGAGACTGACGCCTTGCTGTCCGGTCTACAGCATTTCCTGAGACCCTTGCTACTTGTTACTTTGTACATCTGATTCCTGTTGACCCGGCTTGCTCCTAAACCAACCCTGCTTGCTGCCCTTCTCCGATCCCGGCTTGTTCTGACTACTCTTCTGCTGCTCCTTGGCCTGTTTGCTGCCCACCTGTTACCAACCTGGCTAGTACCTTGACTCCTCTTTGGCATCTGCTCCTGTACCTGATCTGCCCACCAGTGTTTGACACGGCCTGCCTGCACCTGCTTGTGATCTGAACTACAGAACACCTCCCTATCATCTGCTGTGTCCTGCTTCCTGCCTGACTACTGCTTCAGCCTGCCTCCAGCTGCCAGTCTCTTCTGCCTGCCTCCATCTGCCAGTCTCTCCTGCCTGCCACCTGCTACCAGTCTCCTCTCAGTTGCATCGGAGGTCCGGACCAACCCCCTGCATCAGCTTACCTGTCAGGCACTTGTGCCCCTTTGCACTCCTGAGCCCCTGTCTGCTCTTTCAGGGGTTCTCGAGTCAGAGGTAAAATGAGAGGCTGCTCTCTGCATACTGGGCTCAGCCACCAGGTACGTGACCGTACCAGACAGCCATGTCTGAGCCCACGCAGGGAGCTTCTCCAATGGAGAACTTTCCCATCATCTTGCTGGACTCACCCAGGCTGTTAAAGACATGCAAGAGGGTTATACCCACCTGGAGGAACGTGTTCAGGCTCTGTCCTCCTCTGCTCCCTCCACATCGGGAATGTCCGCTGCACACGCGGTTGTGGTGATGCCACCTGAACGCAAGGTCCCCACACCTGAAAGATTCTCTGGGGAAAACAGTGAATTCAGGGCATTGCGCAACACCTGTGAACTTTTCTTTGCTGCAGCGGCTGCACACACAGCAGAGGTCCATCAATGAGTACCTGTGTGAGTATGGCACCAGGACAGGGTCAGGGGAGCTTGGCTTCTTTTCACCACGCGAGTGGCTACTGATCAAGGATGCATGCACTGTCCTGTCACCATTTTAGGAGGCCACAAGGATGGTGAGCAATGACAATGAATGCATTAGTGACACTGTTCCTCCAGTCTTCTTGCTGGAGCACACGCTTCATGGAATCATGGACAGGGCACTTGAGGCAGAACAGCAGGAGGAAGAGGAGGACTTCCTTTATCCAGCGGGCCCACCAAAACACACAGCAAGAAGAGGAGGAGGAGGAGGAGGAGGAGGAGGAGGAGAATTGTGTCAGCATGGATGTAGAGGATAACACTCAGCAGCAGTCTTCAAGGGATGGTTTTCAGTCCCCAGAAACCCAAGGAGTTGTACTTGGCTGGGAGGAGGTAGTTACGGTTAATGTGATCCTTAGTGACCCAGAGGACTCAGAATCGAATGCCTCAGCAAACCTACGCTGCATGGCCTCCCTGATTCTGCAAAGCCCGCGAAAGGACCCTAGGATTTGTGTTATCAAGGAGAGGGATCATTACTGGCTGGCAACCCATTTTGATCCATGTAACAAGGCTAAAGTTGCAGAACTAATCCAGCCTTCGCAGAGGGAGCAGATGATGAAACATCTTCAGGAGGCCTTGAAGAAAGGTTTGTGCAACCAATTTCCAGACCCTGGTGCTGGACAACGTGTTGCTGAGGATTGGTTCAGTCAGAGGAAGAGCGGTGGAGAAGGTGGCCGGCTGACCGATGCCTTTAAACAATTTTTCAATCCTCAGCGCCAAGGTCTAATCGGTTTAAGCAACCATTGCCAGCGTCTGCTTTACATGGTGCAGGAATATCTAGCGGCAAGAGCAGACTTGGAGACCTTTCCAACAGAGCATCCACTGGGTTACTGGGTCTTGAGGATGGACCACTGGCCAGAACTTGCTCAATATTCAATTGATTGGAGAACAAAACAAGAGGGACTTTTTGGACTTTTTAGGCACAACTCTAACAAACTGATTATAAAAAATATTATTTTCTTTACTTAGAAAAATACATAGCAGACAAAAACATATTGTCTAAAAACACACCACAACATGTGTATATACTTAAAAATGCTCGCTATACAGCACCATCTATAATATATTGTTCGGACGTCTGGGTATACTTTCCACAACAAGATCAGTCCGAAATGGTGACTTGATAGCGGGTCTGTAATCAGTTCAGATCATGTAAATCTTGGATACTCGACATGTTTCGCGTAAGATTACGCTTCTTCAGGAGCGATACAAGATGTGTTGTGGCTATCAGAACATATAAACATAGCAAAAACATAATAATTAATACAATGTATATGGTCACAAGGCAGACGTCTCTAATGACGCCACATAGATAGTATTTGAACAGTAAATGCTGGTTCAAGCGGAGCAACGATGGGTGCGCCAATCAAGGGGGCGATGAAGGGCTAGCTATGGGGGCGTACACAACATGATCTCATATAATGTTAAAGAAGGTGTGTCACCGTAGGGAGAGTTCATAGGGTAAGTACAAATTTTGTTCCCAATGCCTAAAAGGGTAAGAAGAAAAGGGGGGAGAGAAGGGAGGAAAGGGAAGAAGTAGGGGGGGGGGGGGGAGGATGGAGTAAGAAAAGGAGGGGGAAGAAAGGGAAGGGGGAAGAAAGGGAAAAGATAAGGGGACAAGGAAATGGAAAGGGAGGGGGAAGAAAGGGGAAGGGAGAAGGAAAGAGTTAAAGGCTGGAGGAAATACTCACATTGTAGAAACCATATAGAAATATAACAAGGATAGTGAACCGCAAGCCCAAACAGGGGCCGGAAAACCGGCAGACAGATATATCTAAAACACGTCGGAATATATGTAGGCTGATACTAGTTGAATTGCATAGGCCCGTTCCTAAAAGAGAAATAGTGAATTTGTAATAACAAATAGGCATGTATAAGTATGAGGGGGGTATGTGTCACGTGACATAGCCCCCACTATGTTCTCATAACACTTACCAGTGTTGAGTTTTTGCAGGTTAAATTTTGTATTTTTTCTATGTGACTCTGGATTTGAACTCAGGTACTCCTAGGCAGGGGGTAATCAGAGGCCTAGTGTAGCCAGATGCAGTCTACCAAGGATCTCTCCTAAGATATAGACAAGTACATGGAAGAGAAAGGAGGGGGATGGTGAAATAATAACTAACTTAGGAAGGTAGATGTTAATCCATACTCAGAGTCTGGCCGCTATATGCTATAGCAAACGAAAGGGGTACCTGCATATGATGACAAAAACGATCTCCGGCGTGTAGTGTCTTCCTAGGGCTGAAGCGGAGTGCACACAATGACAGGACACCGTCCTATTTGTGTGCACGTCCCGTCCGTCGTCAACCAATCGGCAGCGCCGACGTGACGTCATCCGGACCGGCCGAATGCTCGCAGTGCGCATGCGCGCCGCCCACACACGAAAGCGCCATCCACACAGCTACTGACCTGTTTTGCATTAAGCGTGCTTTCTGAATGCACATTCAGTGCTGCTGGAGTGTTTGTAATGGATAAAAGAGTGCGCCTGTCCACAGACTCCATTGATAGGCTCACATTCATAAAAATAAATCAGTCTTGAATCAGAAGCTATCAAGTACCTGATGCTGATGTAACTGAATTCGCTATGGATGTGGGATCCCTCAAAGACTGCCTATGCTGACTATCCTATTCCTCCTAAATCTTGATGATGCTAGCTGTTTAACAGGGGCATGTAATTACAATTTTTGATCTAATATATTCTGTTCCTGCACCCAACAAGAGTAACTGAGGGGTTACAGTGTTCTGGCACCACGAAAACCAAAGGCCCAATTTTTCTACCTCTGTTTAACAGAGTCACGTCATTTCAATTTTTGATATATTTCACAGCAGGGCCCATTCCTGCCCCCAACAAAAGTAACTGTGAGGGGTTAAAGTGTTCTGGTACCACCAACACCTAAGGCCCAGTTTTTTTGCAGAATATATAGGGCAGGCCATATAGCATATATACTGCTGTTTAGAGTATATAGTACCTGGGGGCCTGAGGGACCCCCACGCCATTTTAAAAAACAAATCGGTGCCTTGGACCTGAAGGGCCTGGTATGGATTTTGGGGGGGGGGGGACATCCACACCCTTTTTTTTTTTTTTTAAATCTATATTGCCAGGATCCAACAATACATTACAGCCGCAAGCAGTTTTAAATGACATTTTTTCCTTTTAGAATTGTCATTTTGTTGCGGTACTGTTAAAAACATGGGAAAGATGCTCTACTTTACAGCCATACTAAGGACACCCCCAGGCACAATATAGATATGTATGTATGTATGTATGTATGTGTATATATATATATATATATATATATATATATATATATGGAATATTTCATGTTTATTGTTTTACTTTAAGCATTATTAAAATCACTGCTCCCGAAAAAATGGCCATTTTTAAAACTTTATTTTTGCATTGATACATGTCCCCTGGGGCAGGGCCCGGGTCCCCAAACACTTTTTATGGCAATAACTTGCATATAAAATTAAATTTGACTTTTCACGTTTGCGTCCCATAAAATTTAATGGTGTCTATGGGACGTCTATGGGTGTTTGTACAAATTTTTTGCCTGTTCGCATGTTTTGCTACAAACTGAACCGGGGGGTGTTCGGCTCATCCCTACGACAGTGTACTTCTATTACCATGAGCATGACTGCCATGCCCATACAACAGGAAAGAAATAGTCCTTTGTCAGCAAAATTAACAAGTGAGCAATCTACAAGCAGTGAAGCTAGTGAACTAATGTAATGAATGCCCTAGAAGGGTTACGTGTAACCAAAGATTTTAAATATGTTGTCTGTAATAAAGGTATATTATGTATTCAGATTGGTGCTCTTTTGTTAAGAACGGTTAACTTCTGCACTAAATTGTTTTGTTCTTTAATACTTGTTTGTCACTTTTAGTGATTTTAGTAAGTATAAGGTAGGATTACCTGGTTGGATCCTGGGCTGAAGCTGTCATACACCTTCTGACAGGGTTTTGCAAAAAATGTGTGACTTTCAGGACTTTTACCTTTTTCTATTAGATATCTAGAGCTGGGATGAGCTCTGTCCTTGTCTGCACTTTAAGCGGTTACTACATAAGAGGACCCGGTATAGCCTTGAGTGGCATCTGTCAATTTAATTTGGGTCACATTATGTAAAAAAAGTGTTAAAAGTGGATGTGACCACATTTTTGCTCAGTTATGCAATACGCAGCTTATAGCCTTTGTGCTGAAGTTAGTACTGTAGTTCCCAATATTCCAGCCATCTAGATATACTTATGTATAACACTATTAAGTTTTTTTTTTTTTAATCTAGAAAATAAAGTCTGGGGTCTTTGAGGAGCTGGCACAGCATTCTTATCCATTCTATTCCATTTCCAATGACTGGCTCATCTTCTCCTTGTTGATTATCTTTGTATTAGATGTGACATTGGACGGTTATTACAGAATGAATGATAGCACTGTTTTGTTCTGTACCCTCTGTCACACGTGGTTCATCATAAATATTCCAGTACTTATTACAAAAAGCTGAATTGCTAATGACTGTAATCATCTGATAACATGCTAATGTATTCTGCATAATTATCAGTTGTACTGAGTATGTCCTGTTGGATACAGCAGCAGGATATTAACAGTGATGTGAACTTGTATGTTTAGTCAAGTATTTTTGCAACAACAATATGGTGGGAAAGATGGCATCTTGGCAGATGGTGATAATATTAATACAAAATAAAAATTAACCAGTCAAAAGTTTGTTTCTCTTCTAAATTCAGATACTGTTAAAACTGGAAGGCCTAAACAGTTGAACAGTGAAAATATTTTTTTTGACTATGTTAATTATGACTTTGTATTAAGTCTGTTTTTATTTACCAGCTTTGCATTAAATTCAGATATGAAATTAAAATATTGATCAGATTTTGATTAGAAGTGATTGCTATTTTGGCTTCACAACCATGTTTGAGAACACTTATAGCAGGTGGACAATCTGTGGATCTAGCCTTGAAAGAATATAAAAACTTGGTTCACTGTTGGTAAACATTGGCAATGTACATTATTTACAGGGTGGCATCCCTTGTATGCCTCCCAAGACTGAAAACTGAATGTTCTGTTTGCTGTAAAATAAAACAGTACAGCTCCATAATATTTTAAAACATAAAAAATTTTGCCCTTGCCCCCTATTTAAAAATAACTGAAACTGTATCCACATCTCAATTTTTCCCAAACTTTGCCTAGCCCCTTCTTGCCTCCACAGAGTCTGTATTGATTGGAACGTAATAGGAAGATCAAAAAGCATGCTTTGTTGGTAGGAAGGGATGAAGCCAAGCTCATCTTTTGCAAGTAGAAACTTGCAATTAAGTTCAGTAGTCCAGCAGTCTGTATTTCTTGATGTAATGATTTCAACTCTTTATTACACAGAAAGTTACTGCTGCTTATGATTTTTTTTTTCATATTTCAATTGGGAATTAGCAATGAGCTTTGAGTTTGGGTCAAGGTTGGGTTCACCCTGTACAAAATCCAAGTTGCAGTTTGGGAACACAGCAAACTCATGCTGCCATTGAGGTCATAGCAAACAATAGTATGATGTGTGTCTAAAAAGTTCAGTGAATTGTCCGATATCTCAATGGCAACATGGGCCAGGTGCACGCGCTTGCACATGGTAATCCAGAGACACATTGAGAAGTGCCACCTAGCATGGAGTACACGTGACCATCAGGGTAAACCCGCTGCGGGCAGTCGAAGGTAGTCTGTGTGAGAGGTTGGGTCACAGTGTAATGAAGCAATGAGTGAACATCAAGTTCTCCTACAAATTGGGGAAAATGGCCACGGAGACCCATGAAATGTTGGTGCAAGCAGGATGGAAGCCGTGAGCAGAAAATATGTTTACGAATGGTTCAAGCGCTTTTCCGATGGGAAGGAAACGATTGAGGATGAGCCATGTTCGGGTGGACAAGCAGAACCCCAGACATCAACTGAATGTGACAAATGCTGGCACGAAATTGGCGTTTGACTCTACGATTAAAGGCAGAGGAATTGGGCATTAGCAAGGACACTGTGCCCACCATCATCCGCTGCTTGGATACCAATTTGATCCGGAATCCAAGCAGCAATCGATGCAATGGTGTTCACCATCTTCCCCGTAACCTAAAAAGAGTCACCTACAAAAGTCCAAGGTCAAGACAAATGTTGATACCGTTCTTCTTGCGAAAGTGGCGGCAATCCAAAAATATGTGACAGTGGTTCTGCAATTGATTTCTAAAGAGGCCTTTGCTAGTTTCCAAAGGCTTTATGAACTTTGCCAAAAGTTTGTTGTGAAGGATGATAATTATTTTGAAGGCCAATAAAGGTTATTTGTTTATATCTGTTTGTTTCTTTTGTTCGTTTTCTGATATCATTCACCAAACTTTTTAGACACACCACGTATTACTGTCCATCCTGGCTGATGAACTTAGGGCAAGTGGTTTAGCATTTCCAATAATGGGGGCTTTATTATGTTCTAGCCCCTTACTAAAAATGTCAGAATTACCAGCAGCCATATTGATGTGCTTTGGCTGTGTTAGAGAAAACTTAAGAGTGCTGATTATATAGTGCAGAATTTCTTAACGTAGATAAAAAAAAACCCTTTATTGAATGTCTTTTAGGTAGTTAGATGCTGTGTATCTTGGCGAATTTGGGGGGAGAAAATAATTTTTTACATATTAATGCTACTGAGGTGTGTCTTACAGCTTTTTTATAGCGTCTCGTAACAGCCTGAATGTGTGCGTGTTAAAAGGGAATATTTCCCCATGGAAATCCACCACCCCACCGTCCATAGAGAACATAATCCAATTTACCCATTACACATATACACACACACATAGACAATGCTGTCCCTCTCCAGGGCAGCACATATTCGCTCCTATAAGGCATGGACTCCTTGGATAGTACTCACACCAACTTTCCTCTCATTAATATGTAATTTCTAAATGATCCCACTAGGTGCAATTTCTTCCTCCCTAATTGTTCCCCCCTCTTATTTCCCCTTCTTCTATGCAGGTTGCTATTTCGAAAGTACTTCAGAGCAGTTTCGAGGTTTCACTTCAAGTATGTTACTTGATTAGTGTGTGTGTTACCATTAATTTTTTAATTTTTATGTTATATAGTGCTTATGGGTATAATACCATTTGATTGCTCTGTATTTACTTGTCATGTTGTATGTTATGTACTTCCCTGAAAATTTTTCAATAAAAATTAATTGAACACAAAAGGACATATTTCCTTTCTTTTCTGGCTCCAATGTATTTATTTATCCCAGCCTGTTCCCAAGTCCACATGCACTTCACTGCTAACAGCTATTTGTGCAAATCCAATGCAATTTTTGATAAAACCAATGTGATATTCCTTGGCAATGTGCATTAACATAGAGGATTACTTTTTTCTATTGGGAAGGCATGCAATAAGGTGATTTGCAGGGAGGAGATTACGGGAGACAGTGACAGAGCATTGTGACCCCATTACAAGTGCCCAAACAAGCCTTTATGTCAGAACAATTCACTGTTAAATCTTTAATGACATTTTAGTGGTTGGGTTTACATCTACTTTAACAAACTATGCTTGAGCTCCCTGAATTTCACTACTGTGGTACATTTTCCTATGTTTCCTGCCTATGTGCACACATCTGAACACCGAAAAAGGACCAATAGCAGCCAGTAACAACTAATTGATAAATGACCCTTTAACTGTCAACACCTTAGCTACCTTGTACTTTTTTCTGAAAAAAAATGGGCCTTCTCCTTTTATTTGTTTTAGATTATAAATTTTAACTTTAAAGGATTAGTTTAAAACATTTAAAATCCTTGTAAAGTGGTCCATGTTGCTAAAAAGCATTGTACAAAAAAAAATATTCCTTTCATTTCACTTACCCCAAGCAAAGCTGCTACTTCTGTTTTCATTCATTCAAAAGCTGAGAACTCCTAAAATCCTACCTTTATTAGATTACAGGTTAAAAAAAGTTCAGCAGAAAAAAAAAACTGTATTCTAACAAAACACTGTCTATCTATATATTAATATAGATATTCATATGTTTGACCTTATGATGCCTAGCATACATTAAGATTGTAATATACAGTATGTTGACATAATAGCTTAGGAAATTAGTGCTAAAGATAAACTTATACTTTAAGCTTCAGGTATAAAAAAAAAAAAAAAAACACATTAGACAGTTGTTGCTGTCAATCCATTCAATAGCCTTTTTTTTTCACATTATTTGAAAGAAAAAAAAATCCAAGAGCAGTGTGCACCCAAACTATATTACATTACCTGACTCACATTCACTGCATCCTGTCATTTTCATAGATAAAATAAAAGTTTGTCATATACTAGTAAGGCCTATTATCCCTAAAATATCCTCCTGCTGGTCACCCATCGCGATGGCTGCTGGGCACCCGCGATCGCACATATCCCGGCTCTTTCAGGGGAGTAGAGACAAATCGTGTGTTCATACTAAATATGAACACCAATCTCTCTCCTCCTAGACAGTCCCATCCCCCCTACAGTTAGAACACAGTGAGGGAACACAGTTAACCCCTTAATCGCCCCCTAGTGTTAACCCCTTTCCTACCAGTGACATTTATACAGTAATAAGTGCATTTTTATAGCATTGATCGCTGTATAATTGTCAATGACAATTGTCAAATCCCAAAAATGTCTCAAAAGTGTCCAATTTGTCTGCTGCAATATCGCAGTCCCAATAAAAATCGCAGATCGCCACCATTACTAGTAAGAAAAAAATAAGAAGAAAAATGCTATAAATCTATCCCCTACTTTTGTAGACATAATAACTTTTGTGCAAACCAATCAATATACGCTTATTGCAATTTTATATTTTTTTTTTTTCAAAAAATATGTAGAATACATAATCGGCCAAAACTGAAGAATTTTTTTTTTTTTAAATGTGGGATATTTATTTATAGCAAAAAGTAAAAGATATGGGGGTTATTTACAAAAGGCAAATCCACTTGAAATTGCACTGAAAGTACACTTGAAGTGCAGTCACTGTAAATCTGAGGGGTAGATCTGAAATGAGATTAAGCTCTGCTGATTTTATTATCCAATCATGTGCAAGCTAAAATGCTGTTTATTTTCCTTGCATGTCCCCCTCGGATCTATAGCGACTGCACTTCCAAGTGCAATTTCAAGTGCACTTTGCACTTGCAGTGAAAAGTGGATTTGCCTTTAGTAAATAACCCCCATTGTGTTTTTTCAAAATTGTTGCTCTTTTGTTTATAGCGCAAAAAATAAAAACCGCAGAGGTGTTCAAATACCACCAAAAGAAAGCTCTATTTGTGGGGGAAAAAAAGAACATCGATTTTGTTTGGGTACAGCGCTGCATGACTGCACAATTGACAGTTAATGCAACGCAGTGCTGTATCTCAAAAAATGGCCTGGTCATTGAGCAGCCAAATCTTCCGGGGCCGAAGTGGTTAAATGTTTTCAGTTTTAAGTTACCTACAAGCTGCTGAGAAGGTACAGTGTTTGTTCTATGTTATAAAATCTGCAACAGTTCCCTTACTGGTGATGGTTTCCTATCATTTCAATAATTCCAAGTAATAGTAGATAATTAAATCAAAAATACTTTATTCTAAAGCAACTACTGGATATATACTAGCTTTTATTTTTTGCAAAGAAAAAGTAATTATAATTGTTTCGCCTAAAACTACATCCATTCTTTATTTTCTATGCAATAATTTTTTGTTTTTATGGACATAATTTAGTTTAACTTATGTACAACAAATTATTTTTTTAATGAAATGAATGGTTGTTAGGAAAGCCAATGGGCTTATCTACGTGCAATGAAAATGTAAATTTATTCCACACTGTATTTCACTTTCAGCACTGTCCTGACTATGGTAGCTAACACAAAGTTCATTTACATAGCCTCTCAGTGAGCATGCCTTGAAAAAGTGATCTTTATCTAGGACAATAAAGGTCATTTATCAGTGTAAAGCAAATACAGTCCTGCAGCGATTCTTATTATTCACAAATATGCTTATCTGTCCACCTCACACATCAGCATTCTGGTTTTGGATTTCTACACCTATATCAAAATGAGAAACAGGAAAAAACGTCACTTCAAATTCCAACCTGCTTCACAATCACCACTTTCATTAAAACAGGCATTTCATTCTATGCTCCATACAAAAATACTGTTTGACTGATCCCTATTTTTGTTTAAAGGGACACTGGATATGTTTGGATATTATCAGACATAAATATATATTATATATGCTATACACTATATCATTTAAGATACTGGAAATGTAATTTCTTGAAAGGTAGCATTAGTGAATCCGTGAATTGCCAAAGCCATCATGCTATCAGGGAAACAGTCCATCTGGACCAGAAAACATTCCAACTTGTTTATAAGCTGACAGGTAGGGGGAAAGCGGTTGCTAAGGCTGGCCAAAGGTGAGTCAAACTGAATGCGGAATCATTTTAAAAAATGACGCTGAACAATGGGAAGTGTTTATTGGTGGAAGTAATCTAAATGAATGACTTTCTGCTGCATGTTCAGGCTGGAAAAATAGCCAAACAATTCAGCTGGTTTTTGAATCCTGAACATGCCATGTTTGGCCTGAACTATGCATGGGGCTGAATCTAAACCCCATGCTTATTGCTGAGGGCAGTGGATGTGCTTGAATGTTGGTGATGATGTAAGGACTTGGAGGAGTGGGACTACAGTAAGTGAGAATCTCTAACATAATTTCTTCTGGCAGTGGTTCTGATTTTCTGATTGTGGTACTATGTGTTGTGGTTTTTGGTGGGGCATTTGAATCTGTACACTAATGCCCCGTACACACGGTCGGACTTTGTTCGGACATTCCGACAACAAAATCCTAGGATTTTTTCCGACAGATTTTGGCTCAAACTTGTCTTGCATACACACAGTCACACAAAGTTGTCGGAAAATCCGATCATTCTGAACGCGGTGACGTAAAACATGTACGTCGGGACTATAAACGGGGCAGTGGCCAATAGCTTTCATCTCTTTATTTATTCTGAGCATGCGTGGCACTTTGTCTGTCGGATTTGTGTACACACGATCGGAATTTCCGACAACGGATTTTGTTGTTGGAATATTTTATATCCTGCTCTCAAACTGTGTGTCGGAAAATCCGATGGAAAATGTGTGATGGAGCCTACACACGGTCGGAATTTCCGACAACAAAGTCCTATCACACATTTTCCATTGGAAAATCTGACCGTGTGTACGGGGCATAAGGCTTTCTGTACACTACAGCTCTTAAACTTAAGTTTAAGCGCTTTTGGCCTTTTTTTTGCCAAAGCTTTCTAAACTCAACTCCATAAAAGCCTATGTGTCAATGTATACATAGGCTTTTACCAGAGTTTAGGAGCTGCTGTGGTTAGGGAAGCTTTAACTTCCCTCTCCTGAACACGGAAGAATAACACTCAGGATAGGAGTGTTTTGACCGCCGGAAAATGAAAAAGGTGGCAAAACGCAATATAATCGTGTTTTGCGATTATGTGTGATTATGCTGCATTTTGCCTGCGGCTGGCAGTTAAAGTAGACTTCGTGTACATGAAGCCTTAGGGCTTGAAAACCAGTCCTGGAAAATAAGTTGATTTGTTGCATTGTTTAACGGCACATGGTGCAGATACCTTCCACATGCATTCCTGAATTGTTTATGCAAATATTGCTAGTATTTATTGGTTTGAAGCTCTCATCTGCTGTTGGACCATGATAATCAATGCATGTCAGCATGAAGCATTTTGCATTCTTCACACAAGAGGCCAGATATGCCTGTCCAGTGTTGGTGGTATAGATCATGGTCCTGATTCAACTCTGAGAATTTCCTGTTGTATCCCATCAGTATCTACGCTAAATTAGGAAAACCATTGGATTGCCTCTGCTCCCATAGTCGGTCCTGGTGGGCAGCCAGCCTTTCACTTACATCTAAAAGTCAGCTATGCACACTTTGGTGAACAGATTCATCCACATCAAGTGTGGGCTAAAAAGGTGAATACAAATGGATGTCAATGCAAATTGATTTAGATACACACAAATAGCCAATGAGGGGGTGGTTAATAAAAGAGCAGGTCGTGTTCACTTTGCCAAATTATTTTCATCTAGCTTAGAGAATGTGTATAAATGACACCTAGGTCACTTGCCTGGACATTTTTTCTAAATACCTTTTTCTCTTGCACATGATTGATTTATTTTGGTCAGCTAAACTTCATCCAATTCACTAAATTACATAAAATTTGCTTTGCAAAGTGAAAAAATGCTTTGCCTGATTTGAATAGTGTATTGTTTAAGTAAATCAACCATATTAGGGAATAGAAAGAAAAAAAAAAAAAAAGAGGACAAATGCTAATAAATTCTATAAATACAATTGTTTGTGACAAAGTTTGGGATGCAGTCTGGCAGGATAAAAACCAATGTCATGTCATATTGTTCTCCAGGGCTGTTAGAGATTTTTTTCCTCACTTCCTTTTCTGATGACACTATTTAACCAGATAGGAAGGGAGGCAAAATCTGCAACAGGGAAACAGGTTAGAAACAAAATCTGCCAAAGTTTACAGTTTATATCTTAAATTAATTGAAATTATGTTTTGATTACTGCTACCCAGATATTCTTTTATAGGGACATTTACTCTGATTGTGTATTCTACGTACAAGCCTACAGACTGGCCTATAGTAAAAATATGTAATTTGCTTGATGTTAAATACCAGGGTTATGACAGCAGCTAGCTGCATAACCCTCCGGGTTATTTACCGCCGGATCACCTTTAGAAGCGGTGGGAGGGTACCCCCCTCCTGCCGCTTCCCAGTCACTCCTGGGCTTATCTTACTGATCGGTAAAGACCGGTAGTGAACTGACACGGGCAGTAGCTGGTATGGAGAAGAGTGAGGCCAAGATGGCCACCACTCATCTCTATACCCTTGGAGGACCGGAGCAGCGTCATTATGTCCCTTCCAGTTCCTGAGCCATAGTAAATATATTTTTTTTGTTAAAGCAAAAGTTGAAAAACAATTTTTTATCTTTTGCTTTTAACCACATCCTGCCCAGCCTATAGCAAAATGATGGCTGGGCGGTGGCACTCTCATCCTGACTGGACATCATATGACATCCAGCAGAACAAGATTTGCATTCCTCTTTTCACTGCTGACAGGGCGTGAGTAGAGGTAACCCCAAAAGTGGCTCTCCTGACAGGGTGGTCTGCACTGATAATCATTGCAGTGATTATCTGTGAACAGAGAAAAGGGAAAAAAGAAACTGCGCTCTTGTGATACAGACAACAAATATCAAAACTAAAAAGTTGTGCAAATTGAAAAGCAGCAATTCCTCTGAGTAACACAAACACAGTAATGATAAATTGGAAAAAATTGGAATCGCGCTGAAAACTGACATGCATATGAATAATCACCACCAATAAATCCCTAAATGCATATCATACAAATATACAAAGTGAATATAAATGCGAACATATCAAAGTGACTTAACACCAAAATGGATGATGTAATAAAATGTAAACAAGTAAGAATGAGAATATAATGAGTAAATGCACATGAGTCCATATACATATATAACTGAATCACCAATGTGATAAGAAAGTAAAGAGTCCATAAAGGGCTAAATGGTCTCCGCTGTATGTGGAAATAGTGCTCGATCCACCACCACAAGTAAACAATGGTTGCTTACCAGAGACTCATGATCCCTCACTACAGAGGATCAGAGAAAGCTTGAAAGGAATAAATCCTCCAGACCTCCGATCCACAGTCGATGAACCAAAATCCTTAGAATATCCTGGCACAACTAAGGCGTTGTTATCGTGGCATAAATACTCAAACTGGCACGTTTGGACATCAACCCGCAATAGGATAAATGCACCATAAAAAATATAAAAAGCTCCAATAGTGTAAAACCATTAACCTTTATTAAAATAAGTATCAATAATTGCACTCACATGATGGTAGTAAGGTAAGCGCCTAAAGTGTCTGGAGCACTGTCCGGTAAGCTCGCAGACAAACCAGTCCTGGTAACCGCAACATCGATGAGGTGACGCAAGAGTGTCTCTACGCCCTATGCGTTTTGCAATAGTTACATTGTCCAGGGGCAACTGGACGACGTTACTCTTACGAAACGCGAAGGGTGGAGCGACGCACTTGCGTCACCTCTCGTCACTGATGTGGTTACCAGCAGGACGGGTTTGTCTGCGAGCTTACCGGCCGGTGCTCCGGACACTTTAGGCGCTTACCTTACTACCATCATGTGAGTGCAATTATTGATACTTATTTTAGCTAAAGCTAAAATGGTGCAGGCTTCAGTTGGGATACATAGAAATGAAACTACACTGAAAAAGAAGCAATGGGCATGGTAGGTGGATAAATCAGATTGCAATGTTTTAAAAATCATAAACTGGTGGCCTTATAGCGAATGATTTGTGCACTGTAGTTTACTTTTGCTTTAACACTTATATTATGTTCATTCCTAAATTACATTTCCGATTTCCCATACAACAAATTATCCCACTTAGGCTGTGATAAATGCTTGTGTGAATCCCAAATTAGACTGGTGTTGTATCATTTCAGCTGATGCCTTTATAAACAGTAGTATAATAGAATTATGATAAGATAATCAACTTCCACCCTGGACCCCAATATATATTAAACAAGACATATAAATATCTTTTGGCCTAGCAGAACAGCCACTCAAAAGGCCATTTATCTCTCTGCATGTGAGGAAAAACATGCTAGCCATTTCATGCTCAGTTTATATTGGCTGAGGTCTCCGTTCAAGGCACACAAAAAGTGAATTTCTATATTAATAAAGAGTCTGCCATTGTGACTGCCCCACAGACTTAGTAACTGACCCCACCCAAACCCCACAACACTTTGTGCCTCCCCCCCAAAAAAAAAAAAAAAAATGAATACAATTAAAGGTTGGCCTTCATATTTAGAGTCCATATCTAGAGTCCATCACTCACATGGCCCATATAGAGTAGTAACACCTATGAAATATCATGTAAGAATGCTTCATGTACATTATATATCAACTTTATGACATTTTGCATAGATATTTTTTGAACAAACTGTATATACTATAAATGATGGCTTATGTGGTCTATTTTGCTTGACCATACATATATTACTGTATTGTTTTATGAAAGATATGCAGCAATTCCCATATGGGCCATCTCTTTTGGGCCATAACCCTTTGAAAAATGTTATGCCTCTTCTTTACACCTGGCAGTAGCAGGACTCTTTGTTGACATAGATGTCTACCAAGTTTCTTATGTGATGCTGACATAAATTTTGCAACCAGCATATATTTTCATGCATCCACATGTTTTTTCTTTTCTTCCTATGCAAGTGCTGGTAGCCAGTGTTGTCTTTTCCCTAAAAGGAAATGATGGCAGCTACAAATGCCATTTTGAAGACATATGTATATGGGAGGCAGCTGGGACCCAGTTTCAGCTAGGGGCACACAGTAGTTTCCCTGGGATAAATGTCATTGATATTATAGATCAATCTTCTTCTACCCTCCTGAAGAAGCTTAACTACAGAACATGTTGAGGCAAAATGCTACATCCCCTAAGTCATTATATGGTTTGATGATTGATGAATTGGAATGTTGAAGGTCAGGCCAAACAATATTATGTAATATGTACTGAGAAGAGGGGTCATATAGAGAAGGTTTCTATGTACAATGCTCATGTTAGGACAGTCCAAACAATAGGATGTAACATGTATTGAAAGGTCAGGCCAAACAATATGATGTAACATGTACTGAGGAGGGGGTTATATAGTGAAGGTTTCTATGCACAAGGATTTTTACGTGATTTTTTTTTTTTAAACTATGAAATAACATTTGTACGTTTTTTTTAAATATTAAGTTGTTTAATTGGCACCATTAAAGTCATTTGTATGTAAAATACACATTACAGTATGTCTAACTAGGGCTTCTATAAACTGTACCATAAATGAGTCTTATAATAATTTTATAATTTCAGATTTATGTCAGGATAGGTAAAATCTCCCATTACTACCGCTGTCCAAGCCCCTGCAGCCCTTTCTATCTGTATAAAGAGTAGGGATGAGCTGAACACCCCCTCGGTTCGGTTCACACCAGAAATTGCGAATGGACCAAAACTTTGCACGAGTGTTAGAACCCCATTGAAGTCTATGGGACTCGAACGTTCGAAATCAAAAGTGCTAATTTTAAAGGCTAACTTGCATGGTATTGTCCTAAAAAGGGTTTGGGGACCCGGGTCCTGCCCCAGGGGACATGTTTCAATGCAAAAAAAGTTTTAAAAATGGCCGTTTTTTTCGGGAGCGGTGATTTTAATGATGCTTAAAGTGGAAAAAAAAGTGAAATATTTAAATATCGTACCTGGGGGGTGTCTATAGTATGCCTGTAAAATGGCGCGTGTTTCCCGTGCTTAGAACAGTCCCTGCACAAAATGACAATTTTTAAAGGAATAAAAGTCATTTAAAACTGCTTGAAGCTTTAATGTAATGTCGGGTCCCGGTAATATGGATGAAAACGAGTGAGACAAATGGCATGGGTACCCCCCACCCCCAAGTCCATTACCAGGCCCTTTGGGTCTTGTATGGATATTAAGAGGAACCCCACACCCAAATTAAAAAAAGGAAAGGCGTGGGGCCCCCAGGCCCTATATACTCTGAACAGCAGTATACAGGCGGTGCAAACAAGACAGGGACTGTAGGTTTGTTGTTAAGTAGAATCTGTTTGTAATTTTGAACTGGTACATTTTTAAAGTGAAGCTCCAGCCAAAAAATCTATTTTAAGCTTTTTGGAAAACATAGGGAAGGGTTATCACCCCTGTGACATTTGTTTTGCTGTCTGTGCACCTCTTCAGAAGATTTTACCTCACTTTCTGTTCCAATGACAAATGTTTTTTGACAATTTGGGGTTTTTAGTGAAACAAGGATTGGTGATAAAGCATCAGTGAAGAGGATAAACGCTTTTCCTATATTAACTCTTACAGGAGAGAATTTCCCTTCCTAGGGGTAAATTTCATCTCACTTCCTGTTGTCTCCTTCCGTTTGCAAGTAGGAGTCATTTGTAAGTTGGATGTTTGAAAGTAGGGGCCTGCCCTTTATACTCTGCAGAAATTGGGGCCTTAGGTGTTGGTGTTCCCACAACACTGTAAGCCCTCACAGGGCCCTGCTGTGAAATATTAGATCAAGAATTGTATTTACATGCTCCTGTTGAACAGGGTCAGAAAAATTGGGCCTTTGGTGATGGTGGTGGTGGTGCTGGTGCCACAACACTGTAAGTCCTCACAGTTACTCTTGGTGGGCGCTAGAAGGGGTCCTGCTGTGAAATATTAGATCAAGAATTGTAATTACATGCACCTGTTGAACAGGGCAGAAAAATCGGGCCTTAGGCACTGGTGCCACAACACTGCAACTCCTCACAGATACTCTAGTTGGAGCACAGGAATGAGCCCTCCTGCAAAATATTGCATCAAAAATTGTAACTACATGCCCCTGTTAAACAGGGGCTGAAAAATTGGGCCTTAGCCACTGGTGGCGGCGCCCAGAACCAAAAATATTCTTACAAGCTATCAGCATGATCATTGAGGAGGAAGAGGATAGTCTCTCAGCATAACAGGATAGTCACTCAGCATAAGCATAGGGAGTCTTGAAGGATTTTTTCCGACGAATGTTGGCTCAGACTTGTCCTGCATACACATGGTCACACAAAGTTGTCAGAAAATCCGATCATTCTGAACGTGGTGACGTAAAACACGTACCTCGGGACTATAAACGGGGCAGTAGCCAATAGCTTTCATCTCTTTATTTAATCTGAGCATGCGTGGCACATTGTGCGTTGGATTTGTGTACACACGATCGGAAATTCCGACAACGGATTTTGTTATCGGAAAATTTTATAGCCTGCTCTCAAACTTTGTGTGTCGGAAAATCCGATGGAAAAAGTCCGATGGAGCCCACACACGGTCGGAATTTCCGACAATGCGCTCTGATCGTACATTTTCCATCGGAAAATCTGACCGTGTGTACGGGGCATAAGACAGGGTTATAACACCTGTCAGCTTATGTTTTTGCCATCTGTGTCCAATGGGGAGATATCCCTTCACGTCCTGTCCCATAGCAAAACAGGAAGTGAGAATAAACCCCTGCAAACTCCTTGGGGTCCCCAGGTCACCAGAGCTAGTGCCCCCATTGGAAGATTCCCCTATATTATTTTTCTGGGGATTCTGAATTTTCTTTTACTTTCATTTTCAATGATAATGATAAAAATATCATCAAATTTTGTTTAGAAATGTAGTCAGAAGATGTATTTTATTTAATTCACATTTGTCCTCAGTGCAAACTATTCTTTAGTTCTTTTATTCTGACACACTGGGTGCAGACTTTATCCATTCAGATCTACTGCTGTCGGCTACCACAATGTCACCTCTGCGCAGGGGGTTTTTCAGTGCCAGGGTGGTAAGGGTGTGGAACTCTCTTCCACAATTGGGGGTGTCGGCAGGAAGTATGGATAGTTTAAAAGACTCTTGGACGTGCATCATTGCAAAAACAAAATACGGGGATATGGGAAATTATTTTCTACATGCACACCAAAACAGGTTGAACTGGATGGACCATTGTCTTTATTCAACCTTACCTACTATGTAACTTTGTAACCTGGGACCCTGCAGTGATATGGTTTTAAAAGCCCATCCAGAGAGTTTAACAAACACTTACACATAAAAACAGCTAAAAGCACCTAGTCGGTTTATACTTAAATGTAAACACAAGTACTATTGTGTACAACCTTTTAAAAACGCATAGATATTTAATTTGACACGTATCAGACAACTCCTGTGTCTTTCCTTGGGAAACAAGTAATCCATGCTTTACAATTGCTGTCTTCCTCCTTTAATCACCTAATGCAACCACTCTTTTTTTATAAAAAAACTGTTCAGGTCAAAATCCACATTTAACCTGTTTGGGTTTTATAGATCTACTGACCTTCTTGGTGTCCTCACTGTGTTGCCCCCTCTCCAGTGTGTCTTAATTTGATAAAATGAGATATAATGGCAGGAAGGTGATTTTCTCATTAGCAGTGAGGTGAAATCCTTATATGCTATAACAGAACAGAATAATAGAATGGAGGTGCTAAAATATTACTTAGAGCTAGACCAATATGTAAATGAAAAGAAGGAAGGATTTATTTTGTAGTGTGTGAAATTCATGTTAAAAAATAACTATTTTTGGTTTGACGGTAAATTGACGTGCCATTGCTTCAGTTTGTGTCACTGCGCATGTGCCGATGACGTTGGCACATGCAAATACAGGGGATATCTCCTAAACCTGCACGGTATCCTGGGTAGCTACAGTTAAGGCTTATTATAGGCTTTCCTGTAGCACAAAATGGTCTGTAAGAGTTTACAACCAATTTAACAACTGATAAATTACACATTCCTTGCACTGCAAAAATATAAATAAAGTGTGAGGCATCCAAAGTAATGTAATGCCATTGAGCAATATTTGGCGTAGGGCTAATGTTCTGCTAATTGGGTTACATGGTAGCTTATTTGAAAATAGATGCGCCAGGTAGAGTTGCTAATCACTTGGCAGACCAGTGACATGATCTGTAAAAGTTATTTGATGAACCCTACTGCAGTCATGAAGTATGTTTTACTCTTCCAATGAGAGAAATCTTGTGAAAGTATATGTCAAAAGCAGTCATATCAAAACCACAACAAGGCACGCAAGAGATCAACTTTAAAGGCTAAGTTCACCTTTTTTTTTTCTAAAATTATGTATCAATATTCTATTATTGTACCTCAGTTGCAGAAAAATAAAAGCTTTCTTTGATTTTGACAACAAGGCCTTACCTTATCCCTTGCTGTATTTCTTAGAACGCTCCATCACTTGCTGGTATGTAGATTTGGGACAGAAAAAACAGTAAGACACAGGAAGGATTTTACCAACTGATTTCATTAGCACACACCCTTCACCCATCTACTATGTTTGCACAGCATCCCCGCATCTCTTCACATGTGTATTTGCCTGGCTTCCCCAGCGTCTCTCCAGATGTGCTCAGGCTGTATGCTAAACTCCCTGGGGCCGCATGCAGCCCATGGGACACCCCTGATGTAGTGCAAGGGCCTGCCTGATTGGATAGAGTGATTGGATATATGGTGTGTCCTCCTATTATATAGTTTTGGTAAATTTAAAGGAGATTGTACAATCAGATTGTATAGTGTATGGCCACCTTTATACACCCAAAACTACCTGCGCTTTCAGTGTCATAATTGTTAATAGCACACCAAACACAGAAGCAAACACACATTTTCCACATGAATAAATGCCACAGGTGACAAATGTAGCAAACTGTGCAGTAAAAAAAACGTGCAACTCTCACCACTCCAAAATGTCTTGTGAGCTACTTTGCAAAATGTAGTGCAGCCCATTGAAATAAACAGGCTGCCCTATGTGCGTCACTGAAAAAACATGCGCTCCCACCACTCTAGGTTTAAATGGGGCCTGAAAGTGAAGTTGGTGCATTTACACAAGAACAACAAGGCTCCATTCACACCTGTGTGTTTCCAAATGCATTGCAAACTGCACAGAAAATGTGCACTTTGCCATACGTTTCAGAAACACTGCAAATGTGCACTGTGTTTGTAATGTCATTACAAGTTAGAGGCTCCCCAAGTGCAGCAAACGCACAAAAAACTGCAGTAACGCATCATGATTGGCTCCAAAAAAGTTCTGGAGCGGCTCTGGGCTCCCCTATTCATGATGAGTGAAAACGCTTCAAAACACCCAAACAAAAACGCGTGCAGGAATGTGAGTTTTTGCTATGTGGAGATGTGAATGAGGCCTGACAACTAAGTGTCTTCATCTGCTTCCTCTTACTGTATGTACTTGCATAAAGATGGCCATACACTATGCAATCTGATTTTACAATCTCTGTACAATTTAAATTTCAATTTATCAAATCTATGGAATAGGAGTTCACACCTGACAAATCCATTCAATTTGTATGAAATCAGACAGGCCCTTGCACTACATAACTGATGGTAGATCTAAAGGAGATTGTACAATCAGATTGTATAGAAAGTGACTGGAAGGTGGTATTGTAATGAGGGAAGTGTAATCGAAAGTGGTGAACGCACCCTATCATATCCTCTTCTGTGACGAAGCAAGGAAGTGGAAGCTTCTGGGAGATAACCTACAGGAAGTGATGGAATCTGAAAATCATTTTAAAAATTCAAACTAAACTGACAAGATTTTAAACCTCCAGTGGATAAGGTAAGTGTGAGAAAAGCACATTGGGATAGCTGGGGCAGAAATGGCATTGGAAAACGCTTCTATTTATTACGAAAAGTGAAATTCTGCCCGAAAAGGTGAACTTATTCTTTTTATCTGCAGAAAGAGCAGACAATCCACACTCATCTGTCTTGGTAAGAGAGTTCTAAACATTTGGTGCATAATATGGCACTGCAGGTGCAAATATATAAGCTGACACATGTACTTTTGACAGTTTCAAATGATTTGTGGGTAATAGTGCTGCACAGAGAGAAATGAAGATTCCTGAGAATTTCTGTCTCTCATTCATGTAGCACCCTCATAGATAGGTGGGATGTAATAACTAGATTTAGTCCTGGCTCACTGCATTCAGCGGAGCTGGGTTGTTTTGACAAGTAAATTTAGCTTGCCTTTCTGTAATCAGTGTGGCTGTATTGATTGTGTTAGGTAAATTTAGTTCTACTGACTGCAGCCTGTGCAGCTGATTAATTGTGTCAGTTCAGTGATCTCAGCTGCTGTCAGTCTGATAGCTCCCTCTGCTTTTCAGAGAGCTCTGGGATTCTCTGGAACATATGTGTGGAGCTATGCAGATGGCAGTATAAATATATTTACAGCTCTGGCAAATCCCAGTGCTCTGATGGGTGCTGGGAGTCTGTATATATTCTTTGAGCACACTGAGCTCTGGGTCTTTTTCCGGAAAAGGATCCATTCATCATGGAGGGCTGCTGCCCTCCAGGGCAACACTGCCATGTGCTTACTGTTCATGAGTAGGGATGAGCCCGTAAGTTCGACTCGAACATCGCGTGTTCACCTGTTCGCCTTACAGCCAACATTTTGCAGTGTTCACAGCAAATTCAAAAGCTGCGGAACACCGTTAAAGTCTATGGGACACTAACATGAAAAAACAAAAGTGCTCATTTTAAAAGCTTATATGCAAGTTATTGCCATAAAAAGTGTATGGGGACCCGGGTCCTGCCCCTCTATTGCAAGGATAGAGAGTGTAAAATGGGGGAGGGGTATGTCTATATATCAAGAATAATGTACAAGTGAATGTAAGAGATGACATCACTAAGGGTGCTAGGGAGGAGGTGGAATCCTTATGGGTAGAGCTCCAAAGGGATGAAGCTAAGGGGAAATTAATGCTGGGAGTATGCTATAGGCCCCCTAACCTGAGGGAGGAGGGGGAGATGGACCTCCTATCACAATTTGGATTAGCAGCAAGGATGGGAAGTGTTATCATTAAGGGGGATTTTAATTACCCAGACATAGACTGGGTGGAGGGAACCACGCATTCATCTAATTCCCCGTACACACAGTCGGACTTTGTTCGGACATTCCGACAACAAAATCCTAGGATTTTTTCCGACGGATGTTGGCTCAAACTTGTCTTGCATACACATGGTCACACAAAGTTGTCGGAAAATCCGATCGTTCTGAACGCGGTGACGTAAAACACGTACGTCGGGACTATAAATGGGGCAGTGGCCAATAGCTTTCATCTCTTTATTTATTCTGAGCATGCGTGGCACTTTGTCCATCGGATTTGTGTACACACGATCGGAATTTCCGACAACGGATTTTGTTGTCGGAAAATTTTATATCCTGCTCTCAAACTTTGTGTGTCGGAAAATCCGATGGAAAATGTGTGATGGAGCCTACACACGGTCGGAATTTCCGACAACAAGGTCCTATCACACATTTTCCGTCTGAAAATCCGACCGTGTGTACGGGGCATAAGGCTCACCAGTTCCTAAATGTCAGATGGTAGACCCACCAAATAGAAATAAAGCGTTACTAGACCTACTGATTACCAACAATACAGACCTGATCATAGATCATGGACAATTTAGGAAACAGCGATCACAGGTCAATTGGCTTCAGTATAAATCACACAAATAGGAAACATAAGGGAAATACAAAGACCATAAATTTCAAAAGAGCAAACTTCCGTGAACTACAAACCTTGCTAGAAGGCATGAATTGATTGTAAAAGTTCAATCTCTCTATTTGCAGACAGTACTAAGCTAAGCAGGGCAATAACTTCTCTGCAAGATGTGGAAACCTTGCAAGAAGATCTGAACAAATTAATGGGGTGGGCAGCTACATGGCAAATGAGGTTTAATGTAGAAAAATGTAAAATAATATGAATGCAATCTATACACTAGGGGAGAACATCTGGGGGAATCTAGGATGGAAAAGGACCTGGGGGTCCTAGTAGAAGATAGGTTCAGCAATGGCATGCAATGCCAAGCTGCTGCTAACAAAGCAAACAGAATATTGGCATGCATTGATAAAGGGATATTGGCATGCATTAATAAAGGGCCGCACCTAGAGTATGCTGTCCAGTTCTGGGCACCAGTCCTCAGGAAGGATGTACTGGAAATGGAGCAAGTACAAAGAAGGTCAACAAAGCTAATAAAGGTTCTGGAGGATATTAGTTATGAGGAAAGGTTGCGAGCACTGAACGTATTTTCTCTGGAGAAGAAACGCTTGAGAGGGGATATGATTTCAATATACAAATACCGTACTGGTGACCCCACAAAAGAGATGGAAGGGAGAGGTTTAACCTTAAACTACGTAGAGGGTTCTTTATTGTAACAGCGGCAAGGTTGTGGAATTCCCTTCCACAGGCGGTGGTCTCAGCGGGGGGGCATCGATAGTTTCAAAAAACTATTAGATAAGCACCTGAATGACCACAACATACAGGGTTATACAAGGTAATACTGACATATAATCACACACATAGGTTGGACTTGATGTACTTGTGTCTTTTTTCAACCTCACCTACTATGTAACTATGTATCAATGCAAAAAAAGTTTCAAAAACTACAGTTTTTTCAGGAGCAGTAATTTTAATAATGCTTAAAGTGAAACAATAAAAATTAAATGTTCCTTTAACCACTTCAGCCCCGGACCATTTGGCTGGCAAAAGACCAGAGCACTTTTTGCAATTCGGCACTGCGTCACTTTAACTGACAATTGCGCGGTTGTGCGACGTGGCTCCCAAACAAAATTGACGTCCTTTTTTCCCCACAAATAGAGCTTTCTTTTGGTGGTATTTGATCACCTCTGCGGTTTTTATTTTTTGCTCTATAAACAAAAAAAGAGTGACAATTTTGAAAAAAAAATGCATTATTTTTTACTTTTTGCTATAATAAATACCTGGTCATTTTTTGCGATACAGCACTGCGTAATTTTAACTGTATGGTCGTACAACGCTGTGCCCATACAAAATTGACATCCTTTTTTCCCACAAATAGAGCTTTCTTTAGCGGAATTGATATATTGATTGGTTTGCGCAAAAGTTATAGCATCTACAAAATAGGTGATAGATTATGGCATTTTTATTATTATTTTTTTTACTAGTAATCGCGGTGATCTGCGATCTTTATCTGGACTGCAATATTGCGGTGGACAAATTGAACACTTTTGACACACTTTTGAGACCACTGACAATTATACAGCAACCAGTGCTATAAAAATGCACTGATTACTGTATAAATGTCACTGGCAGGAAAGGGGTTAACTCTAGGGGGCGATCAAGGGGTTAACTGTGTTCCCTAGGTGTGCTCTAACTGTAGCGGGGATGGGACTGACTAAGGGAGGAGAGAGATCGGTGTTCATACATAGCATGAACACACAATCTCTCTCCTCTCCCCTGAGAGAACTGGAATTTGTGTGTTAACACACACAGATCCCGGTTCTCGCTCTGTCATGAGCGATTGTGGGTGCCTGGCAGTCATCACGCCCACCGGGCACTCGCATTGGCATGGCCACATGCTGTGGGCACATGCACGCGCCTCCTACAGCGTCTTAAAGGGCCAATGCACAGTTACGATGGCTCGTCCAAGGGAGCCATTCTGCCGCAGTATAACTGCGGCGCCCGGTCGGGAACCGGTTAAAACTGCTCACGGCTGTAATGAATTGTCTGATCCCTGCAATATAGATAAAAATCATTGAAAAAAATGGTATGGGGACCTGGGTCCTGCCCCAGGGGACATGTATCAATGCAAAAAAAAAGTTTTAAAGACGGCAGTTTTTTCAGAAGCAGTGATTTTAATAATGCTTAAAGTGAAACAATAAAAATGAAATGCTCCTTTAAATATCGTGCCTGGGGGTGTCCTTAGTATGCCTGTAAATTAGCGCATCTTTCCATTATTTAGAACAATTCCACAGCAAAATTACATTTCTAAGGGAAACAAATCTCATTTAAAACTGCTCGTGGCTGTAATGAGTTGTCAGATCCGGCAATTAGATAAAAATAATTGAAAAAAAGACGGCATGGGGACCTGGGTCCTGCCCCAGGGGACAGGTATCAATGCAAAAAAAGTTTTAAAAACTGAAGTTTTTTCAGGAGAAGTGATTTTAATAATGCTTAAAGTGGAACAATAAAAATGAAATATTCCTTTAAATATCGTGCCTGGGGGTGTCCTTAGTATGCCTGTAAAGTAGCACATTTTTCCTGCATTTAGAACAAAGTCTGGTATGAATATTAAGGGGAACCCCACACAAAAAAATGCACGGGGCCCCCCAAAATCCATACTAGGCCCTTCAGGTCTGGTATGGAAATTAAGGGGAACCCTGCGCCAATTTTTAAAATAAAATGGCATGTGGGTCCCCCCAAAATCCATACCAGACCCTTCTCCAAGCACGCAACCTGGCAGGCCGCATGAAAAGGGGGGCGACATGCCCTCAACAAGGGGGTGCTTTGGGGCGCCCAAAGCACCTTGTCCCCATGTTGATGTGGACAAGGGCCTCATTCCCACAACCTTTGCCTGGTGGTTGTGGGGGTCTGTGGGCGGGGGGCTTATCGCAATCCCCCAGATCCCACCCCCCATGTGAATGGGTATGGGGAACACTGTACCCCTACACATTCACCAAAAAAGTGTCAAAATGGTAAAAATAACAGTAGACAATTTGGGACAAGTCCTTTATTTAAAAAAAAAAACTGTCCCGCGATGTCTATTCATCTTCGATCAGTGTTCAAGGCAGTGTACATCCCTATTATTCAAAGTTGCAAATCTAATACATTTATTTTGTTTTGTTTTTTTTCTATTGGCAGACTAGACCAGGGTTTTGGGAAACAGATTGTTGTTCTCATCAAAATGAGAACAAGGTGCTTTTTCAGGGGGGACCCTCCTAACAAAGTAGTACCCTCCCCACGTTTAGGGCTGTGGTCTGTTATGGTTCAGGAGGGAGTACACTCTCATCCACCCCTTTCTTGGCCTGCTAGGCTACACATTCAGATAAGAATATGGTATGTATTTGGTGGAACCCTAAACCATTTTTTTGTTTGTTAGGAAAAGGGTCTGGTATAGGTAAAGGGAATCCCTAGCTGTTTGTTCAGAAGGAAAGAAGTAGCTGGTAGCTGCTATTTACTGGAATCTATTTGTAAATGTATTAAAATTCATACATTGTATAGGTGCACCACTTCATTGGCAGGTTCAGGACATCTCCCAAGCATGTTATTTACCCACTTCAGCCCCGGAAGGTTTTACCCCTTTAATGACCAGAGCACTTTTTACAATTTGGCACTGTGCCGCTTTAACTGGAAATTGCGCAGTCATGCAATGCAGTACCCAAACGAAATTTGCATCTTTTTTTTTTCCTCACAAATAGAGCTTTATTTTGGATTGGATTACCTCTGGGATTTTTAGTTTTTGCAATATAAACGAAAAAATACAAATTTTTGAAAACAATGTATTCAGCCACATGTCAAAAAAAAAAATTCAATAAGCATATATTTATGGGTTTTCACAAAAGTTATAGCATCTACAAACTATGGTACATTTTCAGGAATTTTACGCAGCTTTTATTTTATGAGTTTATCTAATTTCTTGAGGTGCCAAAATGACAGGGCAGTACAAAACCCCTCCAAATGACCCCTTTTGGAAAGTAGACACCCCAAGGAATTTGCTGAGAGGCATGTTGAGCTCATTGAATTTTTTTTTTTTACAAGTGATTGAAAAATGACAAAAAAAAATAAAAATGTACACAAAATTGTCACTGAAATTATATATTGTTCACACATGCCTATCACAGTTTCGGAGGCCATGAAATGCCAAGATAGCACAAACCCCCCCAAAATGACCCAAAGTAGACACCAAAAGCTATTTTCTGAGAGGCATGTTGAGTCCATGAAATATTTTATATTTTGCCACAAGTTTTAGGAAAATGAAGACTTTTTTTTTTTTTACACAAAGTTATCACTAAATGATATATTGGTCACACATGCCATGGGTATGTGTGGAATTACACCCCAAAATACATTTTGCTGCTTCTCCTGAGTATGGGGATGACATGTGTGAGATTTTTTGGGAGTCTAGCTGTGTACAAGACCCTGAAATCCAATCACTGCCTTCAGGATTTTAAAGAAAAAAACATGTAAGATGGCAGAAGGGGGCGTTCCTTCCCACTGCTTGTTAAAGCAGTCTAGCAGCTAACTAGCTACTAGGATTGCTTTTACATGAAATCTGACCGCTGGCTGAAAAAAACAATACCAAGATGATACCTATACCCGCAGGCATCCTTCCGGTATAACCACTCAAAGTACAGCAACATACCAGTACATCGCTGGTCCTTGTTGGGCATATATTGTATTGTTCTCCATTCACATTGATTTATCAGTGGTATGCCCACCATTAGGATAGTGCCCTGCATCCACCCACTTCTAATGATGGGCATTCAATAAATATAAAAATATATGCCAAAGCATAAAGTCGATCCACCCCTATGTCCACCCCTGCCCCTATGCTTCAGCATATATGCATATATGCTCTTTTTTTTAACTGTGGTGATGAAATCACCTCCTACAGCGCTGGAGTCACAGATTTATGTATCATGAGAGCAACCCCTGTTGATGTCAAAATAAATAAATCCATGCAGCTGAATGGTGTATCTGCAAAGTAAATAATGTTAGCAATAAATCACAGTATCAATAAAACATTAACTCATTAAAACAACTTTTTTTATTGTAATCTGTGCCAAAAAAAAGAGTAAAAAATATATGCCGAAGCATAGGGGCAATCCGCCCCTAATTTCCACCCCTGTGCCTATGCTTCGGCACATATGCCTTTTTTTTAACTGTGGTGGTGAAATTACCTCCTACAGTTCTGGAGTCATGGATTTATGTACCTGCAAAGGAAACTATGGTTAACAATAAAACGCAGTAACAGTACAGTATAACAGTACATTGACATACTGTGTTTTATCGTGTTTGTTTTGCAGGTATCGATAAAACATTGCAGTTAAGCATAAAATACAGTAAAACAAAGCAGAACAATAGAGAGAGAAGACACACACACACACATACACGCACACACTATAAATATATATATACACACACACACAGTATTTATTTTTTTACACTTTTATTTGTAACTATAAAGGTTCCAGGTTTGGGTCTCTCAAAATGCGATGGTCATCTCATCTTTTGAGACCCTGTTTGAAAGTGTGCCCTAGGACTGGGCCGTGCTGGGCTGGGCGCGGGG
Source organism: Lithobates clamitans (assembly GCA_037952925.1). Taxonomy (NCBI): domain Eukaryota; kingdom Metazoa; phylum Chordata; class Amphibia; order Anura; family Ranidae; genus Lithobates; species Lithobates clamitans. The sequence continues at coordinate 19,670,032 of JBBGZY010000438.1, forward strand.
GGCTAAATTCAGGTGCTGGCAGGTGTCTGGGCTGATCCTGCTAACGCTGCATTTTTGGGAACACTATACTACTGGGGACACTAGTATAGATCTGATCAGATCAAAGATATTGATCCGTTCAAACACTATACTAGTAGGGGAGGTGTGTGCATACTAGCAATCAAAGGGTTTAAATCTGATGGTGTCTGAGATTGACGGTGACACTAACTGACCCTAACACCTAACTGATGTCACCTGTGACACTAATACAGTGACCAGAAAAGAGATCTGTACACTATACTAATGACACAGTGACAGGGAGTGAAGGGGTTAACTGGGGGGTAATCAGGGGTTTAAACTTTTATTAGGGAATATGTGGTGGGTTCCCTGATGCTATACAAGACTGACAATGACTCTAACTAGCTAACCTCACCCGTGACACTAAATAGAGTGATCAGAAAATAGATCTGTACACTATACTAGTGACACTGTGACAGGGACTAAAAGGCTTAACTGGGGGGGTGATCAAGGGGTTAAACCTTTATTGGGAAATGTATTGGGGTACCCTAAACCTACCTGGACCTACATCTAACTGCCACTAACTGCCCTAATGCTGTTTAGTGTCACAAGTGACACCAGTACAGTGATCAATGAAAAATCTGAAAACTGCCCTTGGTGACACTGTGACAGGGAGTGAAAGGGTTAACTGGGGGGGGATCAGGGGGTGATCAAAGTCTTAAAAGTGTGCCTATGTGTATTGGTGTTAGTGTAGTGTTTGGTGTACTCACAGTAGATGTCTTCTCCTCTCACGCTGGAACCGAAAAGGGCTCCATGAGGGGAGATGACATCACTTCCTCTGCCTGTGTTTACACAGGCAGAGGTCAGTCTGTCATTCGCCACAACCGATCAGCAGGTCCAGAAATCATTGGCCTGGCCCTGTAGACTGATCATTTCTGAAGCGAACCTGATCACCGCAGGGACCCCCTGCCCACGGGCACGTGCGCTGTACTGATACAAAGATTCACGGAGGAGAGCCACTTTGCCGGAGTATAACTGCGGCAGCTGGTCGGGAACCGGTTAAAGTGGACCTTCAGTCATTCTTTCAGCTTTCCATCTATGAAATCTTCTGCCCTTGTTTTTTTAACTTTGGATAGTAAAAAAAATGTCTGCCAGTAAATACCTTATACAGCCCACTTCCTGTTTCTTGTCTGGTAAAAAGCCTAGGCTTATATGACATCATGCACAGTTCTTTCTCTCACTCTCGTGAGGGTTTGCCAGGAGGGAAGGGGAGATTAGTCATAAGAGGGCCAATGACTGCTGCAAAGCTGGAGGTGTGCCTCTTTGTAAATCTAGGAAGTGAACTGGCAGCAGCTTCAGCTGCCCACAGTTAAAATGATTGCAGCCAGACTGAGTGGATGGAGATTTCTGCAGCAAATTTGGCAAGTACAGAATCATAGTATATATAAAATAGTATGCAAAGTGGTTAGAGGGAAGCTTCAGAATGGCAAAGATGTTTTTATTACAAATTATGTGAGCAGACTTTAGTTCCTCTTTAAATACGTTTTGCATTTTTAGTGTTTAACATTAAGGATGATTAAAATCAATGCTCTCTGCAAAACTGAATTTTTTTACTTTTTTTGCTCTGGTACATGTCCCCCAAGCAGCACTCATCCCCCAGTGCTCATTGTTTGACATTGACTTGCTTATTAGCCTAAAAAGACCATTATTTGTTTATAAGATATGGCTCTAATACATTTCAATAGATTCTGAGATTTTAACAAAGAAACCCTGAACCAAACCCAGGTATGTTCTTCTCATCACTGCAGAGAAAAAATGTTTAAACCCACTTACAGATTGCGCCATTGTAAAAGCTGCATTGTTCTTCATTTCATAACTTATAGCCTTGTACTGTTATTTATACTCAGGGAAAGAACATGTAAAAAAAACAACAAAAAAGGTCATTACACCGAGACTCTTGTAAACAGGAATAATTGAGGTGTTCATGGAGATATGTGACCCTGCCACCTGTTACAGCAGAATTATTGTGCTACAAGAAACATGCATTCTTATGCCTAAAGCTTGCATTTACTTAAATGGTTAAACAGGATGTAAAACAAATGAAACACACAGCTCAACACAATGCATCTGATAACCCTGAGGACTGTAAGCTAGTACAATTGTCTGCCTGATTGGATACACTTTGCTGAGATGCTCAAACTATTGGAGCTACAGCCAGTGTTAATTACTGAAGTTTTTAGAAGCTCTAAGCATAAGTACTGGTATATAAGAGTCTCAAAGCAATAAGACATCAGATAACATGATGCATCTATTTAGACATACCAGGGTTTATTTATTAAAGCAGAACTCCAGCTTTTCCTCCCCAAAAAAACAAATGCATTGTGCATGTAAATGAATCACAACTCTAGTGTCATTGTATCTGTATCTTACCTACTTTAGCTGTAAAAGGCAGATTTCTGTGTCTGTAATGTAATTCCTTCTCCTGGCTGAATTTCAAAGTTCTCTGACTTTCTGTTTCCTAACTTTACCAGTCTTAATACTACGTGTCCCATCATGCTTTGAGCCTCTGTAGTTTCAGAGAGAGTTCATGATCTGGGAGGGTGTGATCTGTGAGGCAGGACTTAAGAGGTTTGGACTCTTCCTGTAGGTGTGACTGGGTGAGATTGAATGCTAATTAGGATGTATTCCATCCCACCCACCATCAGAGCTGTGAAGGAAATTACATCATTTGCACAGACTGAAAGAATACAGATGGGTGTGTTCTAGGCTAGAGATTGAGCAGGACGTGTCTGGAAGGCACCCAGTCTACATCCAGACTATACAGACTGTCACATGGTACAAAGCCTCAACTAAATGCAGAATATCCGAGAAGTTGCTGACATCAGAGCAACATGGTACAGAGGTATGATCTATGCTGGGAATGACCATTCCATTCAGTTCTAGTGAAAAGAAAGTTGGAGTTCAGCTTTAAAGGTAAATAGGCTGCTCGCTTTGAAGAAGGAAATTTCAAGGAAATATTGATTCAGCTTACTGAATCTAGTGGTAAAAATTCACTTGATAATGAATGTCCAATCATGTGCAAGGAAATTTAAAAGGTTTTCAACAGGGCTTTACTGCATTCACACTAAGGTTGAACGAAAAAAAACCCCTGACAGCTCAGGTCAGAGCTGCCGTGCTAACAATCCGATGTTAGTACAGCGATCTTACCTGCTGTGCTATTGTGTTCTGAGAGGGGGGCGGTCCCCCATCAGAACACTACGGTCAGCGCTCTCAGCCATTGGCTGAGAGTGCTGATCAGGAGCTGATCGGCAGACTTTTTTTGGTCATGTCCCTTCGACAGAAGCCAACTGAAAGGCTGGCTTCTTTTGGACCGACTCCAGTGACACATGGGTTGAATGTTGGCCGGTTTCTGCTCGTGTATACTAGGCCTAAAGTGGATGTAAATCATCTTCCAATCCAGTGAAGTGAATAGCCTCGGATGATACACAGAGAATAAACAAATCTCCCTACATAAGTTTTACATTCATATCTGCTGTCTTCAGATTTCTATATTCTTTAGAAAGTGAACATTGTGTTATAATTTTTACTTTCTTTTTTAGCAGTGGGAGGGGAGTCTTGGCATACACTGTGTGACAGCTGATTGAAGGAAAGGCACACACCCCCTCCACATAGGCAGAGGAATTAAGAAACGTGCAGAGCTGTGCAGTGAATTAATCAGCTCTCTGCTAATTTATTTATAGCAACCTCCCGAGACAAATTTTCAGCTGCTTTTATCTCCTGTTTTGGAGAGCCTCTGTTATCAGCGAAATGAAGCAACAGAAAGACACGAGACTTAGGGCTTTGGAGAAAGATAAGTAACCACTACAGATAGATGTGCCCAGATCTAATTTCATGAATCGGGTTTACATCCACTTTGAGCTAAAGGGAAAGTCCTTTGCAAAGTGAAAATACCCTTGCAAAGTAAACAGCTGATTTGCCCTTATTAAATCACCCCCTTTAATCTGTCAGTGTGTATATGTAGCAGGAAGTGAATACAAAGCCACGCTCTGTATACATCACACCATAGGCATTATTTAGTGTAGCTGAGCGAGATGAGCTCTTGAGAGCCAGCACCTGATGGAATAACAAGACACGAGGAGCAGTTTTACAGGACTTTGAGTAGTGAAGTTTGCCCTTGGACCACTGTATTTTTCAGTGGAAGAGTTGTAGTATATTGGTATGGATGTGCAGCGACACTGCAAATGAAATTTCTGTATTGGCAATCAGGACAGTGACAACATATTATGCTACAGAGAGGCTCTTTAGCCTTAAATATTAAGTTTCATTGTTGCATTTCAATGCCATTTATTGTTAAAAGATATCTCAACAGAATAACAAAAATGCAACATAATGCAGCTTACCAGTTCTAAGATGCACTATCAGCTTTAGTTTTCATTTTTTAGCTTAAGAGCATTTTCAGCAAGCATGGAAAATACCTGTTGATTCTGTTAGAAATTCAGTGTCCTTGTCATTTACTGTGAACTGGAAGCTCAGACAATGCTATCGTCCTTCTGTAAATTATTTTTTATCCCATTCTCATTTAATGCAGATGAAGAGAAAGGTGAATACATGTTTAAATTCCAGCCTGGCTGACAACAGGGGCTCTTTTCGTAAATACAGTGGAGTGAGTGACCCCCTGTCACTGTGTTATTCACAATATCATCAGGTGGAAAAGGCTGAAATATCCTCCCCTTGCTGTTTGTTAGGTTGCAGATTACATCTGGTCTCTAGCAACCATTGGTATGTAAGTATAGCTCAAATGTATCCTCTCCTGTCCTTTAACAACAGTATATATTTTAGGAAAAGAAAATACTACAGTTACAGTCTCTCGTCTGTGTTTCTCAGGGATTACACAGAACTTCTAGCATGAAAAGGGATGTGTTTAATAATGTAGCTGAGTAGGTCTGGCAATACTTATACAAAGCTGGGCCTTGGGCAGTGTTTTGGTATCCTGGTTCTATTTCAAATACCATAAATAGGGGCTCAAAGTAAGTAAAAATGTTCCACAAAAGAATATTTATAGATAAAGTTTTGTTAAGATTTTACCTCCATATGCATATGCGGGTGTGGTTCTTATTTACCAAAGAATATATTGTCCATGATTAAGAAAAATGTGAAAAAAAACGTTAAAATAATGTATAAACATGGTGACCACATGTTTGACTTGTGGGGAGCTTCTAAACAATATTCTAACAGTATGAATGATTGGGATAGTCAGCATAGAAAAATGCTATTTTTAAATACAATTTAAAATAATAATTCTGATATCCTAGAAAAAATACAAAAGGGTCCTCTTACGTTGGGTGCACAGGAATCAAAATTCGGCTGGTTCAGCAAGCACCAGCTGAATTTGCATCTGTGTTTGTCCCTCCCTGTTTACCAGAAATCATTCATTAGACCGCCTTCTGCCGAATAGTCCTTTTGGAAAACCAGCATTCGATCAGCCACTGCAGCCAATTGCTTCATCGCTGATCAATGTATTCTGACAGGGAGGAGGGGATTCCCCACTGGCAGAATATAATAGTGCGGAGGGAGAGTGGGGGGGTATTCCTGCATGCACATCACTCATGTGGATGCAGGGATTGCACCCAGCTTCAGCTTCTCCTGCTTATTGCCCAGTACATCCTGCTGGGAACGGAAGCAGTTATAATTTTCAGGGTTGTTGGGATGGTGGATTGCTCAGTTTTCTTTTCATTGCTGATTATGCCTCGATCTCCATTTTTGTCTCTGCCTTTTCTTGCTCTGTAGCTTTGTCTCCACTGCTCACTTTGGTATCTTACTGTGGTTTGCCCGATACCTTAAATCTCTAACTACTTATACATGTGGGTGTGTACCAGCAATCATTTAGGTGGAATATATCTTAGAGAGGATTTCCTAGAGGCTTCATGACTCATGGAAGGTCCCCAGAGAGACAGATCCATTGAAAAACAAACTTGTTGATCTTGGCGGGTGAGGAGAACCATAAGGAGTAAGCCAAAGGCTTTCATTTATAATTAAAAGTAGTTTGTTAGTGCAAGTGAAAATTGGGGGTGGTGGTTCTTAATAACAACATGCCACCAACCATACATGGGAACTATCTATGATAGAATGTGTTTCCCCGGCTCCTGTGTTGCTATGATTCATGACAAATTTTCAAAATAAAACCCATATCATATCAGAAGGTTGCTTTTCTTCTTGCTACAAAAACTTGTTACCTCATTGGGAGAAACCCATCCTCTGCCTCCCTTCTTCAATGTAGCTTTGCCTAGGCCAGCCCTCCATAACCTGATCAAGGATGGCTCAGGTACACTAATTTATTTAGTTCACAAAGGAGGGTGAATCATCTGTAGGTTACTCAAGTCAGCTTCCCCACCCACAGGACCTGGATCTGATCAGCAATGAGCACTGCTGCATCTTCTGTTAAGCCAGTAGGACACTTTATAATCTATATTGAAACTTTAAATAATGCACTGGGGATTTTAATTAAGGTCTATCTAAACAAAAACGGAATCAATTGCAACTTACATGTTCTTAAATGTGGTAGTTGTAATATTTTGACCCACCGTGTTTGCTTTTATTTCCACAAGATAATCTTGTGAATAATACCTTTCCTGACCCTAGATAGCTACACTCACTTCTGCACTGTATCTATGAAGGCAGTCCTGATGGTCACAAAGACTGGACCCTAAACATGTCTGCTTTTGTTTATCTCCATTATATAGTAGTTAATGGGTCTACGTAGATTGCACAAGAAAGATAGGATTGCTTTTGATTACATATTAGCTCACAGGAAATAAGAAGGACACTGCATTTCTGGTAAGATCTTCCATTTTCTGTACTTGCTGAAAATGTTCTGAAAAAAAAAAGAAAACAAAAGTGGTGCATGTGCTGTTGAGCTGTTTGATTGTTGGTGCAAATCCACAGAGCAGCGTGTGTCTGGAAGGAAGGAAGTGTGTGAGTGTGTGTGCTGCAGACCGGATCAAAACCCCCCTAAGAACGGGCGAAGCGTCGGTAGGTGTGGACCGGATCAAACCCCCACCACCCTTGTGACCGGGAGAAGTGCCAGTGAGTGCGGACCTGATCAAACTCCCCCCCCCCGAGACCGGGAGAAGCGGCAGTGGGTGACCCGAGGGGATTATGAGAGGCAGTGGGCAGGGGTGATGGAGGACAGAGGAGGCGGTTTGACCGGGAGAGAGATCGAGGGGACCGTGAGGCGATAGCTCTGACCGGGAGAAGCAGCAGGTAAGTGTGCCACGGACCGGAGAGGGAGAGTGACAGGCAGACAGGGGAGCGGTGGGAACAGTAACAGGCAGGCTGACCAGGGGAGACCGTAGGCACTGGCAAGCCCTGCAAGTGTCGGATTGCATAGGCAATTGAGCAGAGCAGTCATAACCAGTTAACATAAAAAAATAAAAACTGACTGACTGTGTCTAGCGTGGATGCTGTGTAGTGTGGAGTAACTGTTCTTGTTGAGTATTGTGAGTACCTGAGTATTGTGAGTACCTGAGTATTGTGAGTGTTGTGAGTGTTGGGAGTACCTGTGTATTGGGAGTACCTGTGTATTGGGAGTACCTGAGTATTGGGAGTACCTGAGTATTGGGAGTGTTTGGAGTACCTGTGTATGGTGAGTACCTGAGTGTGTGAGTATGTTTGTGTTGTGAGTACTTGAGTGTTGTGTGTATCTGAGTAGTGTGTGTGTAATGTTAGTACCTGAGTATTGTGTGTACCTGTGTATTGTGAGTGCACGTGGGCAGTGTGTATACAAGTGCGGTGAGTGCAGGTGGGCTGCGAGTGCACGTGGATTGTGAGTACACGTGGGCTGTGAGTACCTGTGTATTGTATTGTTGAGTACCTGTATATTAAGTATTTGTGTCAGGAAGCTAGTTAGTTAATTTGAACAGGGTATAATCCCCAATCCTCAAATTAGTAGGTACGATGCCCAGGGGGTGGAGATGCGACTCGTTGTACATCTTGCGGCATGTATGCGTTTCTTGATCATCCGATCGAAGGGGGGAATACTGCTGTGCAAAATGTAAGCACATTGTTTCCCTGGAAACCAAGATTGAATCTAGAGAAGCAACTGTGAGCACTGAGAAGACCCTCTATACTAAAGGAGAGCTGGAAACATACCCGGCAGGTGCCAGCAGGGGCCAGCACAGAGGCTGGTAGAGACAAAGAGGTGCAGGCACAGGAAAAGAGTAGATGAGTGACAGTCAGGAAGGGTAGAGGGGAAAGTGCCAGGGAGGCCGATCCTGGGCTGGAACATCCCAATAAGTATGCCCCGTTGAGTGACATTGGTGAAACCAGTCGGGACCAGCACTGCTGGAGCTGAGAGACTCCCCTAGCTGCCAGGGAAAGAACTCCTCCAGTAAGAGTGGGGGGGAAGCGAAGGGAAAGCAAAGACAGATTCTGAGGGTAGGGGACTCAATTCTTAGAAGGACAGAGAGGGCAATCTGTGACAAAGACCTAAAGCGCTGAACTGTATGCTGTCTACCGGGCACTCGGATTCGGCACATCACGGATCTGGTGGACAGATTACTGGGAGGGGCTGGGGAAGACCCAGCTGTCATGGTGCATGTTGGCACCAATAACAAAGTCAGAGGAAGATGGAGTGTCCTAAACAATGATTTTAGGGACTTAGGAGCTAAATTGAGGAAAAGGACCTCCAAGGTAGTATTGTCAGTGCCGCACCAGAAAGGCAGAGGGAGATTAGGGAAGTAAACAAGTGGCTGAGGAACTGGTGTAGTAAGGAGGGGTTTGGGTTCCTGGAGAACTGGGCTGACTTCTCAGTTGGTTGCCAGCTCTATAGAAGGGAAGGACTGCACATAAATGAGGAGGGTGCAGATCTGCTGGGAGTGAAGATGATTGAAAAGTTAGAGGGGCTTTTAAGCTCAACGACGGGGGAGGGTCCAGAGGTAGAGATAGTCAGCACGGAACATGTTCCAGAGGGTAGTATTGGGGGCATTAGTGGTAGGTTGACTAAAGCACTTAAACCCGAGGTAAGTATAGTAACAAGTCCTATTTGCAACCTCAGAACACCAAATAAGAAGACAGTATAAATATGGATGAATGAATGTACTATATGAAACAGCAATTAACCCATCAAAGCAGCGCTATTTTCAGTCCTCAATGCTGACTGATAAAACAAAGTCTTTGTAAATGCAAGCAAAACACATGCAGGCAGGTAAATTCCAACAAAGACACAGCGGTTGGAGCTTGGTCTGGATTCCCTTATATGAATAGTAGATCTGATGAGTGCACCTTTCACCATCTATTGGGACACCTTGTGCTGCACACACCCCATAGGGGTTCAAACTCACCGGAGCCAGGAGGTTAACAAGCCTTGGATCAAATCCTCTCTCTGTTTACTCCCGAAGTCCTCCAGGGTTGATGATCAAATAACAGCAACAATGTCCACATGTAAAAAAAGAGACCCCGAATAGTCCAGTACCGTTTTGATAATTTATTGTAAGTCACAAATCAGAGAAAAAAAAAAAAAACTAATAAAGTAAATACACTGTAAAAATCAGTGGGCGCAGTTCCTTACAAAGGATAGCCTTCTAGCTTTCAGTTGGTTGGTAATAGTGGATAACTCAAACTGCTTCTCTCAAAGCACAAGGGTACTGGTTGCAGACTGGATGGATGTTACACACTCACAGCTGATCAGTCCTTCATTCCACTAGTATACAACTACAAGCTTGGAGCACACTGCGTGTCAGCCAGGCACAGCTGATCCGCACTTCCCCTCTCTCGTGTCTGAAGCTTCAGGCTAAAAGCACACTGCGTCCTCACGTGATAACGGTTGCCGTGGTATCATGCTCTGACTAGTTTCGTCAGGAAGACTTTTTCAAAGAGCATGACTACACGGCTTGTTGAACAAAATTTATCTGAAAACCAGGGGGTGGGGCACAACCAAGACAGTATGCGACAAGTCTAAACTACATGGCATGTTCACCAATGCGGACAAGATGGGGAGAACTGTTGTACGAGGAGGATTTTGATTTTGTGGGAATCTCAGAGACTTGGTTCAACAGCTCTCATGATTGGTTGGCAACCATTCAAGGGTATTCCCTTTATTGCAGGGATAGAGAGGGTACAAAAGATCTAGGGGTATGCCTGTATATAAAGAATAATGGACAAGTGAATGTGAGAGATGCATAACTAAGGGAGCTGGGGAGCAGGTGGAATCCTTATGGGTAGAGCTCCAAAGGGATGAAACTAAGGGGAAAGTAATACTGGGTGTATGCTATAAGCCCCCTAACCTGAGGGAGGAAGGGGAGATGGACCTCTTATCACAATTTGGATTAGCAGCAAGGATGGGAAGTGTCATCATAATGGGGGATTTTAATTATCCAGACATAGACTGGGCGGAAGGAACCGCGCATTAGTCTAAGACTCGCCAGTTCCTAAATGTCTTGCAGGACAATTTTATGGGCCATATGGTAGACACACCAACTAGAAACAAAACATTACTAGACCTACTGATTACCAACAATATAGACCTGATCACGGATGTGGAAATACGGGGCAATTTAGGAAACAACAATCACAGGTCAATTAGCTTCAGTATAAATCACACAAACAGGAAACATAAGGGGAATACAAAGACACTCAATTTCAAAAGAGCCAACTTCCCTAAACTACGAACCTTGCTAGAAGATATTAATTGGGATAAAGTCTTAGGAACAAAGAACACAGAGGAGAGATGGGTTTGCTTTAAGAGCATATTAAATAAGGGTATTAGCCAGTGCAATGCATTGGGAAATAAATTTAAAAGAGCGAATAAAAGTCCTGGGTGGTTTAACTCCAATGTAAAAATGCATATAAAAGCAAAAGGAGAAGACCTTCAAAAAATACAAGTCTGAGGGATCGATATAAATATGGGTTATTCCCGCGCTATCAGGTATGGAAGCGGCTAAAAATGGAGCAGCTGCATGCACCGATAAAGGTAAACACCTGACCTTGTGGGTAAATCTGTAAATGAGTGGTGCTGCGCTAATCCTATATGCATGAACCGATATAACTTTAGTAATGGGCGTTGCTTGCGTAAATAAAGTAGTGTGTGAAAAAAAATGTGCAATAATGATAATGGTAGGACTGGTAAAGTTGCTAACACAGTGGTAATTAAAATATAAATGGCAACTGTGTACCTGATATGAATATGGATACAGTATACAAGGTGACAAAAATATTACTGAAGTGAGAATCATATACTGGAACGTAAATGGCAGTGATAATAAAAGTAGTTGAAAACGTCGGTACTGTTATCGATCCTAAATAAAGTGCATACCAATGAAACTATGTACATCCATAGCTTTGGGATATTAATGTGTATAGTGCAAGCATAAGGTGCAACGTGAAAATCTTTTTAAACAGTGAGGTAGTGACTAATTACTTTTTCCATAAAGTGCATAGTGTGCAAATATTCTTCAAATAAATAATAGTAAGTGTCCCAAATCTTGGAGAAAGAAAATATCATAAACAAATTATGTAAGAAATCATATAAGAAAAAACTTTCACAAGAACAACAGTCTGTTGAATAAAAAATGTGACAGCAACGTCCTGGCATGCACATGTTGCAATTAGAGTGCTAGGTGTATCACATCAAGTGCTTCTTCGTGTGCAGACACTCAGGTGGGTAATAGCCCCTTACCTTAGGGTAATAGGGCAAAAGCATGTAACCAGGAGAGCTTTTTATAGGATCCGCCTATAGGCTCCAGCGCGTCCCTCACCAGCCTACGTCCTAGGATGGAATTCCCTCATATGTAGCCCAGGGGGGGAATGTAAAAGATAATAGGCAGGAAGAAAGCCAATAGTGTAATCCCGTTTGATAGAATAAACTTCTTTTTATTGAGAAATATAGGTACTCACATTAAAATAGGTAAAACAGCAAATTAAGTCCGACGAGCGGCGAGCTCGTATGCCTCTGTAGTGTATGCAGCCTGTCTCGTCCCTACGCGTGACGTCACACCACACGTGACTTCATCAGGGGATGAATACAGGCTAGAATCGTGTCTTTAAATAGTCTAATATTGGCCGGTATGAGGCGGCCATTTTCTTGGAGTCTAATGGGAGTTAATGCGGCGGCCATTTTCCTAGGGTTTATACGCCGCTACTTCCGCTTAGGATACCCGTCTATGTAAGATGTCAGCTGACTAATTGGGCCAATGGGCGCTGTTCTACCACTCAGAATATCTCGTACTGTCAGCAGAGAGAGGCAACAGCTGCCTCTGATAATCGGAGCCCTGCGGAGGAGAACTGGATGGGAATATTACGTAAAAGCTGTCGCTGGCTAAACGTTGATTTGAGCCAAGTGTCACACACTAATTAAAACTTGGTGATACAAATAGTCAGGTCGGATACCACCCTATGTTTTAGATATGAGGGGCAAAGAATATTATATGGGTGTTGGTCATAGGTGTCATTTTAAAGCCAGGGAAGAGAAAAGCAGCAGACACTATTGGCTCAAAAAGTGAGAGGTATATTACATGTGATATATTACATACTAGTGAGAAAGAATAATAATTGACCGTAAATTGTATATATACAACCCTTTTTAAAACTAAATTGTTAATATATATCAATACATAGTAAATCATGTGAAAAGACTATATAAAATATATTAAAATAAAATATATTAAAATAAAAAATAAAAATAAAGATTAGCTCAAATAATACATTTCAAAAAGGGGCGGAAAGGAGACAACAGATGATGGCGGTGATCTTCTGGGGGCATATAGATTATGCCTCCTAATAGTGTCATTGTGAGAATGGTATAGCAAGTCTATAGTTCAAACTTAGCTTTTTAGCTGGGTTTCCTGCCATACAACGTATGCAGGTTGTGTCTCTAGTAAGTGGCAGGGTTGGGAGTCTGGACATATGGACCATCAAAATAAATTAGTCACAATGGGTATCTTTTCATAAAAATGTAATAAAGAATGATTATTGAATTATATTAAAATGAATTAGAAAGTTTATTTTAAAAGATTTTTATGTTAAAAATATTTTTATATTAAAAATATCTTTAATTCGAATACTACAAAGTTAAAAATTAAAAATTAAAAGTTAAAAATCACTCAGGAAACAGTTTAGGTCAAACTCAATGTTTAGACTACGGGGCCAAAAGGTATCTAAGGTGAAAATCCATTTGGATTCGAGTTTGCTAAGGGTTCTCACCTTATGGCCTCCCCTCCAGTGTTTGATATATGGGGTAATGCCCCAGAAGCTCAAATGAGTGGGGTCTCTATTATGACAGGTTAAAAAGTGTTTAGACACACAGTGTTTATCATAGCCGTTAATAATATTTTTAACGTGTTCCTTGATACGGACTCTCAAGGGTCTTTTTGTGCGGCCTACGTACTGGAGGCCGCAGCTACATTCCAGTGCATATACTGCCCCCTCGGTGTTACAGCAAATAAAGTCTTTAATTTCATGATTTTCTCCTGTACTAGTGGAAGTAAAATTGAACACTTTTTGGTTGGGGCGTTTAGTCCTTACACAGGCAAAACACCTTTTACATGGAAAAAACCGTTCCCAGTGAAAAAGGAAAATGGTTTTTTGGGTGGGTCTATGGTGTTTTTGACTACTATATCTCTACCTGTGGGTGCCTTTTTATATATAAATTTCGGTATTTTGAGGAGAATGTCTTGTAATTGCTTATCTGCCAGTAGGATATGCCAATGGTTCTTGATTATCTTTTCAATTTTTCTATATTGTACGTTAAAGTCCAGGATCAGTGGTATTCCCTCAACTGTCTTCTTCTGCTGTTTGGTTTTTTCTTCAATCAGTTGGTTCCGATCCAGTTTAGAAACTTCAGTTATTTTAGTTTGAATAAATTTGTGATCATAGCCTTTTGACATGAATCTCTCGCCTAGTTTTTCTGCTTGTTCAAAATATGTATGTAATTTGGTACAGTTTCTTTTTATCCGTATTAGTTGTCCTTTTGGAATATTAAAAATCCAGTTTTGGTGATGGCAGCTTGTGGTTGGAAGGTAGCTGCTCCTATCCACTCCTTTAAAGTGCGTCTTTGTGCTAAATGTGGATCCATTAAGTGAGATCTCTAAATCTAGGAAATTGATTTTTTCTGTACTGATATCCCAAGTTAGTGAGATATTTCTATCATTGTTGTTGAGTTTCAGGAGGAATTCTGTTAGATCTCTTTCATCTCCATCCCACAATATAAAAATATCGTCAATATACCTTTTGTATATGACAAGCTGACTTGGGCGATCTCCAAAAACATTGTATTCTTCCCACTGTGCCATGAATAGCCCGGCTATGCTTGGGGCAAATTTAGCACCCATGGCTACCCCGGTCTGCTGGTGGTAGTAGGATTTGTTGTACCAAAAATAATTATTTTTGAGGCTGAATTCTAAACACTTGATCAGGAACTTCCTCTGTGTGCATGGGAGTTGGGTATATTTTCTAAGGCCCCACTTTGTTGCTTCGCACGCTTTATAGTGGAGGATGATTGTGTACAAGGCCGAAACATCGGCAGTGGCCATGATCCATGATTTTTTTTCTCCCTGGATACTCTCAATAACTCGTAGCATTTCTTTACTGTCTTTAAGGTATGCTTCTGTTTTTTGGACCACCGGCTGTAAAAAAACATCTATGTACTGGCCCATCCTCGATGTAATTGACTCGATGCCATTGACTATCGGCCTAGGGGGTGGGTCAGTTTTATTTTTATGTATTTTAGGAACTGAATAGATTATTGGCGTCCGGCAAGAGTCTGGGATGAGGTATCTTGCTTCCTTTTTATTCAAAATTGCTTTCTTTACTCCCAGATGTACCACTTGCTCGAGCGCTTTCCGACACCCAAAAACCGGATTTTTCAATAGTCTGGTGTATGTATTAGTATCATTCAACATGAGAGTCATTGTGTTGTGGTACTGTTCTTTAGAGAGGATCACAATGCCTCCTCCCTTGTCGGCTGGCCGAATGACAATGTCCTGCCTCTTGGTTAACTTCCGGATCCCACTTTTAATAAAATTAGGTTCTTCTTTTTTCTTGATCTTAACATTCTTTATTTCATCTAAAACAATCTTTTTAAAAACATCAATGTGTTTGTTATCTTTTGCTGGTGGGTTAAAAACTGATTTATTCCTGAGTGAGCTATGTAAAAACCCATTTTCTGATGGTGGTGCTACTTTGGGTAGTGGGGGATTCCCTACCATATATTTTTGTATATTCAACTTTCGTACGAATTTTTGAATTTAGTTTTAAAAAGGGTTGTATATATACAATTTACGGTCAATTATTATTCTTTCTCACTAGTATGTAATATATCACATGTAATATACCTCTCACTTTTTGAGCCAATAGTGTCTGCTGCTTTTCTCTTCCCTGGCTTTAAAATGACACCTATGACCAACACCCATATAATATTCTTTGCCCCTCATATCTAAAACATAGGGTGGTATCCGACCTGACTATTTGTATCACCAAGTTTTAATTAGTGTGTGTGACACTTGGCTCAAATCAACGTTTAGCCAGCGACAGCTTTTATGTAATATTCCCATCCAGTTCTCCTCCGCAGGGCTCCAATTATCAGAGGCAGCTGTTGCCTCTCTCTGCTGACAGTACGAGATATTCTGAGTGGTAGAACAGCGCCCATTGGCCCAATTAGTCAGCTGACATCTTACATAGACGGATATTCTAAGCGGAAGTAGCCGCGTATAAACCCTAGGAAAATGGCCGCCGCATTAACTCCCATTAGACTCCAAGAAAATGGCCGCCTCATACCGGCCAATATTAGACTATTTAAAGACACGATGCTAGCCTGTATTCATCCCCTGATGTAGTCACGTGTGGTGTGACGTCACGCGTAGGGACGAGACAGGCTGCATACACTACAGAGGCATACGAGCTCGCCGCTCGTCGGACTTAATTTGCTGTTTTACCTATTTTAATGTGAGTACCTATATTTCTCAATAAAAAGAAGTTTATTCTATCAAACGGGATTACACTATTGGCTTTCTTCCTGCCTATTATCTTTTACATTCCCCCCCTGGGCTACATCTGAGGGAATTCCATCCTAGGACGTAGGCTGGTTGGGACGCGCTGGAGCCTATAGGCGGATCCTATAAAAAGCTCTCCTGGTTACATGCTTTTGCCCTATTACCCTAAGGTAAGGGGCTATTACCCACCTGAGTGTCTGCACACGAAGAAGCACTTGATGTGATACACCTAGCACTCTAATTGCAACGTGTGCATGCCAGGACGTTGCTGTCACATTTTTTATTCAACAGACTGTTGTTCTTGTGAAAGTTTTTTCTTATATGATTTCTTACATAATTTGTTTATGATATTTTCTTTCTCCAAGATTTGGGACACTTACTATTATTTATTTGAAGAATATTTGCACACTATGCACTTTATGGAAAAAGTAATTAGTCACTACCTCACTGTTTAAAAAAAATTTCACGTTGCACCTTATGCTTGCACTATACACATTAATATCCCAAAGCTATGGATGTACATAGTTTCATTGGTATGCACTTTATTTAGGATCGATAACAGTACCGACGTTTTCAACTACTTTTATTATCACTGCCATTTACGTTCTAGTATATGATTCTCACTTCAGTAATATTTTTGTCACCTTGTATACTGTATCCTTATTCATATCAGGTTCACAGTTGCCATTTATATTTTAATTACCACTGTGTTGTGCAACTTTACCAGTCCTACCATTATCATTATTGCACATTTTTTCACACACTACTTTATTTACACAAGCAACGCCCATTACTAAAGTTATATCGGTTCATGCATATAGGATTAGCGCAGCACCACTCATTTACAAGTCTGAGGGATCATCAGCATTCAAACTTTACAAAGAGTGCAACAAGAAATGTAAGGGTGCAATTAGGGCAGCTAAGATAGAACACGAAAGACACATAGCGGAGGAGATCAAAAGAAATCCCAAGAAATTCGTTAAAGGATATAAACAGTAAAAGAGGGAGGACAGACTATATTGGGCCCCATAAACAATGAGGAAGGGAATCTGGTTACAAAGGATGGTGAAATGGCGAAGGTATTGAATTTCTTCTCAGTCTTCATCGGGGGGCTTCAGTAACCAAAACTGCAGTGCTTATCCTCATGACACGTCACAGGAAGCACCTCCATGGTTTACAGAGGACAGAATTAGAAATAGAATTGAAAAACTTAACATTAATAAGTCACCGGAACCAGATTCCTTGCACCTGAGGGTTCTTGGGGAACTCAGTCAAGTAATTGCCCTACCATTGTTCCTAATTTTTACTGACATTCTACTGATTGGAATGGTACCAACTGATTGTAGAAAAGCCAGTGTAGCACCAATATTTAAAAAAGGGCCAAAATACATCCCTGGAAATTAAAGACCAGTTAGGAACCAAATACAATATTTTAGTAATGAAAACTGTATCATTAGCAGTAATCAGCATGAATTCAAGAAGAATGATTCTTCCCAAACAAATCTATTAACCTTCTATGAGGAGGTGAGCTGCCATCTAGATAAAGGGAGGCCCCTAGACGTGGTGTATCTAGATTTTGCAAAAGCATTTAATACAGTTCCCCATAAACATTTACTGTACAAAGTAAAGTCCGTTGGCATGGACCATAGGGTGAGTACATGGATTGAAAACTGGCTACATAGGCGAGTTCAGAGAGTAGTGATAAATGGGGAGTACTCGGAATGATCAGGGGTGGAAAGTGGGGTCCCCCAGGGTTCTGTCCTGGGACCAATCCTATTTAATCTGTTCATAAACGACCTGGAGGATAGGGTAAACTGTTCAATCTCTGTATTTGCGGATGATACTAAATTAAGCAGGGCAATAACTTCTCCAGGATGTGAAAACCTTGCAAGTAGATCTGAACAAATTAATGGGGTGGGCAACTACATGGCAAATGAGGTTTAATGTGGAAAAATGTAAAATAATTAATTTGGGTGGATAAATATGAATGCAATCTACTCACTGGCGGGAGAACCTCTGCAGGAATCAAGGATGAAAAAGGACCTGGGGGTCCTAGTAGATGATAGGCTCAGCAGCGGCATGCAATGCCAAGCTGCTGCAAATAAAGTAAACAATATTGACATGCATTAAAAAGGGGATTAACTCAAGAGATAAAGCGATAATTCTCCCACTCTACACGACTCTGGTCTGTCTGCACCTGGAGTATGCTGTCCAGTTCTGGGCGCCAGTCCTCAGGAAGGATGTGCTGGAAATGGAGCGAGTACAGAGAAGGGCAACAAAACTAACTAGAAAAGGTACAATTTCTGGGGAAATTGTGAAAGTGTTCTTGCCTCTACAACTGGAGTGGGCGGAGTAACTGGGTGGGGTGGAGTGGCTTGAGTAACTGTGAAAAGTGTTAAAAAGCTTAATATTTTAAAAAGTATAAATAGTAGTAAAAAAGTTCCATCATTCGCTGAAAGAGCTGAACATTTTTTTCAAAAGTAATTTTTTTTTTCAAAAATGAATTTTTTTTAATCAAAAATGATTTTTTTTTCTTCAAAAATGATTTTTTTTTCAAAAGTAATTTTTTTTTTCAAAGGTAATTTTTTTTTTCAAAAATTAATTTTTTTATTTCAAAAATAATTTTTTTTTCAAAAATAATTTTTTTTTTCAAAAATATTTTTTTTTTTCAAATATATTTTTTTTTCAAAAATAATTTTTTTTTTAAAAGAAATTTTTTTCAAAAATATTTTTTTTTTCAAAAATAATTTTTTTTTTTTCAAAAATATTTTTTTTTTCAAAAATATTTTTTTTTTCAAAAATATTTTTTTTTTTTTTCAAAAATGATTTTTTTTTTTCAAAAATTATTTTTTTACTTTTTTCAAAAATTATTTTTTTTTTTCAAAAATATTTTTTTTTTTACATGGGGCGGTCATAATGTTTTGGCTGATCATGGGGTGGTCATAATGTTTTGGCTGATCATGGGGTTGTCAGCTTTTGTCACTTCCCACTCTAGTTTTGAACATTTCGCCATTCATTCCTATGGGACCAATTTCGCCGCAAAAACGTCATTTCGTGGACCATTCGGCAAAACATTCCACAAAGTAATAACACACCAATCGGGAACAATCCGCTCGTTTCTGTATATTATTTGTCTCTGTAGTGTGAAAACTGTGGGAGGAGTCTACAAGCATTATCAAGTCTAGCAGATGAAGTCACATGCATTTGGAGTGTCTCAGCATCTTGTGTTTACAACCACTGTTTCCTAGCAACGCTCATGCCCTGTTTATGCTTCCCAAATACTGCTTCATCAAAACTGCCCCATCAGAATTACCCCATCAAAACTGCCCCATCATATTCCTCTATTATAAATCAGTGCATGGTGTGTCTGTCCCCTCCCCCGGGCTCTGTAATCAGCTGAGATGCTCCAGCCACCTTCCCCCCTGTGTATAACAGAAGCTTTGGTAACCATGGCAACAAAACAAACACTAACAGTACACTCTGATTAATGGCTAAAATTTCCTGAAATGACCTCTAAACAAATGGCCGTATTTTAAAAACTATACATCCTACAGCGAAGATCTTTATATTGTGAGAATCACAAGACCCAGACCTAGATTTTGATGTATAGTATGTCTCTGAAATATTAAAAATGAAGGCACAGTCGCAGTTTAGAAATTGCCCTTCAAATTTGGAGGGGGCTAGAGTGTAGTTTCAATGAATGTCAATGGACGGCGTGAGTTGCAAACAAATGGTCATATTGTGAAAACTATCAGGACTATGGCTTAGCTGTGGACATGTTTAGTGGCAGCAGGGATAGCTGAACGTTTTGATATAAGATTTGTGTAGGTGGGCTTGAAAATGAGGGAGTGGCGGCAGTTTAGAAATCATGTTCTGATTTTCCAGCTTTTGTCATCTCCCACTCTAGTCTCCCCATTCATTCCTATGGCACCAATTTCGCCGCAAAAACGACGATATTTCGTGAACCATTCGGCAAAACGTTCCACAAAGTAATAGCACACCATTCGGGAACAATCCGCACGTTTCGGTATATTACTTGTCTATGTAGTGTAAAAACTGTGGGAGGAGTTAGGGTGGTAAATTTGGCTATAATAATAAGAATAATATATATGTGAGATAACAGTAAGTGGTCTTGCTATGCAAGAACACTTAATAAAGGGACTGGAGGACATTAGTTATGAAGAAAGGTTACGAGCACTGAACTTATTCTCTCTGGAGAAGAGACGCTTGAGAGGGGATGTGATTACAATTTTCAAATACCATACTGGTGACCCCACAATAGGGATAAAACTTTTCTGCACTAGGGAGTTTAATAAGACACGTGACCACTCATTAAAATTAGAAGAAAAGAGGTTTGACTTTAAACTGCATAGAGGGTTCTTTACTGTAAGAGCAGCAAGGATGTGGAATTCCCTTCCACAGGCAGTGGTTTAATCGGGGAACATCGATAGTTTCAAAAAACTATTAGATAAACACCTGAACAACCACAACCTAAATGGATATACAATGTAATACTGACCTATAATCACACACATAGTTGGACTTGTGTCTTTTTTAACCTCACCTACTATGTAACTATGTAAAAATGCAATCAAAACTTCTAAGGGCTGGTATGGTAAAATACTGTATATCACAATTGTGTTATTGAGTTTAGATGCTATTTAAAGATACAGTTTAGCCATTGTGATAGAGAAACACACAGGTGTGTGTGTATGTATGTGTGTGTTGTCTACACCCAGGGCTTTTTTTCTTGGAAAATAGGTGCAGGAACTCCCCCCGTCTGAGTCACCCCTTCTTTCTGCCCCTTACCCACCTCTGACCACAATCCCTTGATTCCACCCCCTACCCACCTACCAGTACTGCACCTTTTAAAGAATCCAGAACCAAGTATCATTTTGTGGTGCTAAATCATTTGTATGGAACATGTTAATGATAAAAAGAAAAGCAGTAAAATAGATCCCCTGCAGCCAGCAACAATAGAATCCCAGCAATAGATCCCCACACAACAATAGACTCCCCCAGCAACAATGGACTCCACCCCAACAACAATAGATATCCTGCAGCAACAGTGAACCACCCACAACAAAATACCACACCCAGTAACAAAATATCCACCCAAGCAACATTGGACCCCCTCCCCAGCAGCAACAACAGATCTCCCAACAGCCAGCATCAATAGATCCTCCAGCAGCCAATAAAAATAGACCTCTCCCTCAACAGTAGATCCCTTCCAGCAACATAAGACCCCCCAGCAACAATAGATTCCCCATCAGCAACAATAGACCCTCACACAAAATCAGATCCCCACCAGTGACAATAGATCCCCCAGCAGCCAACATCAATAGACCCTCCAGCACACCCCACACTATTACATACATTCAGTGCTGGAGGTGCCGGAACTGCGTTCCCCCACATTCCCGCTGAAAAAAAGCCCTGTCTACACCTGTCTGTGAATGAATGAACTGGAGCTCTAACTGAGGAAGAGGTTGGAGAGCGCAAGATAGACAGTCTGGAAGAAATTTCTGCAAAAGGTTGCAAACTATGGACTAAATCGAAGAAAGTTGTACTCATCCTCTTTGCTCATGAGTTCTGGAGAGAAAATGGGCTGGCTGGCTGGCTTGCCTAAAGTTCCTAATTTCTTGTTGTGTTATATAAATCTAAATGGGAAATGTTTGTTGAGGTTGCAACAGATCATCTAGTATATAAATACAATATCTCACAAAAGTGAGTACACCCCTCACATTTTTGTAAATATTTTATTCTATCTTTTCATGTGACAACACTGAAGAAATGTCACTTTGCTACAATGTAAAGTAGTGAGTGTACAGCTTGTATAACAGTGTAAATTTGCTGTCCCCTCAAAATAATTCCACACACAGCCATTGTGAGATACTGTATATTATTGAATAGTATATAATAAAACACACTTAAAAAGTTCTATGTTATTACGTCAAATTCACTTTTCTGCGAAAGCTCAAATTGATCCAGGTCATGGATCATGGTCATATCTAGTATTAGACAATCACTTTCAACTGAACTTATTCTGGAATGCTGAAGACATTTCATAGCTTACCAAGCTACTTTCTCAGTTCTAATGAGTGTCAGGAAAATACACTAGTATTTATATCCACACAGGTAGCACCGACATCTTAATCCAATCATCATGGACAGGCAGATGATGAGTGGGTGATGTAGAACACATAGTGTTATTTTCATTTCGTATGCAGTTGGGAGTGCCAGAAAAAAAACTGAAGAGTCTTTAACAAGCAACACTTTCCTATGCTTTTCAAGCCCATGAGCACACTAAGACACAAATGTGTACATCCAAAATACTCCCACACAAACAAAATAACTAGGTGTATTCAGTGCAGTGAAGTGATGAGGAATGCAAAGAACTGTACATTAGGGAGATGAAAGATGAAGAAACTACTCAACAAAAGAATTGCCCAATATAGGAGACAAATTCTACAGGTTAAGACTTCTCAGTTTTCCTTAAGTATTTTCTTACAGAAAATAGACATTCTTTTGAAGACAGTGATGTGCACATTTAGGACATAGAGGACATCTACTGGAACAACCATCATTAAACACGGATGGGGGCCTTTCATACCATCTGTCTTCCACTTATAATGCAAATTTAAACACTCTAGCACAGGGTCTTGACAACAATTCAAACCTTCAGCCATATAAATTGAAGTATTCACACTTTTGAAGACTTCCTGATACCAAGGATAAAATTATATAAGCAGAATACAGTAGTTGCACAATTATTATTAGAAGTATATTTGCAGTATAATCTCTTGCAACCTATATCCAGTGTTTTCTCTGAAGACAGTAGGGCACTGTTGATTGACTGAAGAGGTGAGAATATTAGAAATACCGTTTTCCTACTATTCCATATTTCATACTATTCTAACAGTTGTAGTTAGGATGGCTATTAAAGGATCAATAAAAGCTAGTCACCATCATTGCAATTTTTGTACTGCTTCCTAACTATATATTATGATAAAAACTATTTCATGAAGTTGTTAGCAGTCATTATTGCACAGTGGGATGTTGCAACATCTAGCTCTCTTGAAATGGGAGTGAGGGAGATATCAGTTTATCTATTACTGGCTTTAGACTAGGATCCAGTATGACAATTGATAAATGACAGACACCTTCGGTGACTCCTGCTTTTAACATGTGCATTTATATGTTGTGTTTTCACAAGCTAAAATTCTTCAATTTTATATATGTTGTTCATCCCACTGTAGTACAAGCAGGGACTAATTACATGTGATTAGCAACTACTAATTTAGAAGTGTTGCAGCATCATTGCCACACCATCACAGGATGTTGCTTTAGGTGGACTTCATGGGCTGGATCTACAGGTATATGTGGTACTTTGCAGGCTGCACGTATTTTTTATGTGAGACCTGGCTTTAGACTAGGATCCAGTATGACAATTGATAAATGACAGACACCTTCGGTGACTCCTGCTTTTAACATGTGCATTTATATGTTGTGTTTTCACAAGCTAAAATTCTACAACTTTATATATGGTAATTAAAGATGATAACGATATAAAACTAAAGCATTGTTTAAAAGCTAATCATTGTAGACTATTTCTAATAAATATAACAGTAGGATCTTCAGCTTTAAATAATTCTAACATATTTACAGTTCGAGCAACAAGAGCACTTTTCCTAGTATAAAAAACAATTTAGTTTGTGGATTTTCGTATTTTGTGAATTTTTGTTGTTTCGGAGGTCAGTTTCTCTTTTCTAATATTAAACTTATTTTTGGTTTCAGTTAGTGTGGGAAAGCATTTTAACCTCTTTCATTGCCGTGAGTGTTTCTGTTGGGTAGACTTCATCAAAGTGTCATTACTTTTGTGCTCCTGTTTTGAGAGATTTTCAGCATCTTCTTCGCAGAAAAACTTTCCTCAATGCTTACAGAATAAGCAATAAAAAAAAAAAAACACCAACCTGATGATGTTAACCACTTTATTTAAATGATAACATTTTTGGCTGGAGTTACACTTAAAACAAACAATAATAAAGTTATACTAGCATTAACTTTTTTTGCACAAAATTTAAGTACAGCCATTACTGAACAGCATTATAGTAATGCTTTTTAGCAAAACTATTTTTTAGATATAATATATCACTTTTTCTTCATATGTACTTTATATCCTTGTATACTTTTAGAAATCTGTATCAGACTAATGCGGGATGCAGCAAGCTAGTGTCATGTAGCAAGTAGTGGATGAAGAGCTTATAGCGAGTGATAAGGAATATCACTTCTTACTTCCCTTCCACTGTGGTTCTTATCTTACGAGTCTCATTTCTGCAAGCTCTCTTCTCAACTACTGAACCAACACAAACAATGGCAAGATTACTCTGGTGTTTATACATGCTGAGAAGTAGGGATGAGCCGAACACCCCCCGGTTCGGTTCGCAGCAGGACATGCAAACAAGGCAAAAAATTTGTTCGAACACGCGAACACCGTTGGGACACGAACGTGAAAAATCAAAAGTGCTAATTTTAAGGGTTAATATGCAAGTTATTGTCATAAAAAGTGTTTGGGGACCTGGGTCCTGGCCCAGGGGACATGTATCGATGCAAAAAAAGTTTTAAAAACGGCCATTTTTTCGGGAGCAGTGATTTTAATAATACTTAAAGTGAAACAATAAAAGTGAAATATTCCTTTAAATTTCATACCTGGGGGTATGCCTGTAAATTGGCACATTTTTCCTGTGTTTAGAACAGTCCCTGCACAAAATGACATTTCTAAAGGAAAAAAAGTCATTTAAAATTACTCGCGGCTATAATGAATTGTCGGGTCACAGCAATACAGATAAAAGTCATTATAAAAAACGGCATGGGATCCACCCCAGTCCATTACCAGACCCTTTAGGTCTGGTATGAATATTAAGGGGAACCCCCGAACCAAAATTTAAAATAAAATTGCATGGGGGTCCTCCCAAATTCCATACCAGGCCATTCAGGTCTGGTATGAATATTAAGGGGAACCCTGAGCCAATTTTTTTTTAAAAATGGCGTAGGGGTCCCCCTCAAAATCCATACCAGACCCTAAAGGATTTTAAGGGGAACCCCATGCCAAAATTTTAAAAAAATGGCGTAGGGGTCCCCCCAAAAATCCATACCAGACCCTTATCCGAACACGCAACCTGGCAGGCCGCAGGAAAAGAGGGGGGATGAGAGAGCGCCCCCCTCCTGAACCATACCAGACCACATGCCCTCAACATGGGGAGGGTGCTTTGGGGTAGCCCTCCAAAGCACCTTGTCTCCATGTTTATGGGAACAAGGGTCTCATCCTCACAACCCTTGCATGGTGGTTGTGGGGGTCTGTGGGTGGGGGACTTATCGGAATCTGGAAGCTTCTTTTAACAAGGGGACCCCAAGATCCCGGCTCCCCCCTGTTTGAAATGGTAACGGGTACATTGTACCTGTACCATTTCACAAAAAAAGTGTCAAAATGTTAAAAAACCACAAGACACACCTTGAGACAAGTCCTTTTATTAAAAATAAAAAAATAAAAATGTCCCACAAAGTCCATTCATCTTCCTCTTCTTCTATGGCACCACCAACGAACCGAAAAATCAAATAAAAAAGATCTGCCTCCATGGGAGGCACCCACCTTATGACGCTTCATTGCAATGACATTTCTTTTATAACTGAGGGTGGGGCCACATGATGATGTACCCAGGTAACCCGGCCCCCCACTGATGCACGGGGAGTTCCCAATGGCTTCCCCGTGGCAACAGAGGGGGGCGGGGCCACCTGTTTACGTACCCCGGGTGGCCCCCTTTAACGCCACGGGGAAACCATTGGGAAGTCCCTGTGCATCAGAGGGGGCAGGGTCACCCGGGTATGTCACCGTGTGGCCCCGCCCTCAGTTATAATAGAACTGTCATCGCGCTGAAGCGCCATAAGGCAGAGCCATTGAAGAAGATGAATGGACTTCGTGGGACATTTTAATTTTTTTATTTTTTAATAAAGGACTTGTTCCAAGGTGTGTCTTGTGGTTTTTTTTTAACATTTTGACACTTTTTTTGTAAAATGGTACGGGTACAATGTACCCGTTACCATTTCAAATGGGGGGTGCTGGGATCTAGGGGTCAAAATAAAAAAAAACCCAAAGCACCCTCCCCATGTTGAGGGCATGTGGCCTGGTATGGTTCAGGAGGGGGGTGCTCTCTCTTCCCCCCCTCTTTTCCTGCAGCCTGCCAGGTTGCGTGCGGGGATAAGGGTCTGGTATGGATTTTTTGGGGGCCCCCATGCCTTTTTAAAAAAAAATTTGGTGCGGGGTTCCCCTTAGATTTTGAAGGGGACCCCTATGCCATTTTTTTTTAAATGGCACAGGGTTCCCCTTAATATCCATATCAGACATGAAGGGACCCCCATGCAATTTTTTTAAAATTTTGGTTCGGGGGTTCCCCTTAATATTCATACCAGACCCAACGGGCCTGGTAATGGACTGGGGGGATCCCATGCCATTTTTTCAATGATTTTTATCTGTATTGCCGGGACCCGACAATTCATTATAGTCGCAAGTAGTTTTAAATGACTTTTTTTCCTTTAGAAATGTCATTTTGTGCAGGGACTGTTCTAAACACGGGAAAAATGCGCCACTTTACAAGCATACTATAGACACCCCCCCAGGTACGAAATTTAAAGGAATATTTCACTTTTATTGTTTCACTTTAGGCATTATTAAAATCACTGCTCCCAAAAAAAGTCAGTTTTTATAACTTTTTTTGCATTGATACATGTCCCCTGGGGCAGGACCCAGGTCCCCAAACACTTTTTATGACAATACCATCCATATAAGCCTTTAAAATTAGCACTTTTAATTTCTCCCATAGACATTAAAGGGTGTTTCGCGGCTTTCAAATTTGCTACAAACACACCAAATTGTTCGGTATTCGGCGAACAGGCGAACACCCGATGTTCGAGTAGAACTTACGCTCGACTGGAACATCGGGCTCATCCCTACTGAGAAGTTCTTTGGAGGACAGGGAACAAAACACTGTATAAGCTAAAGGCCTGATTGATCCAGATACATCCTGGTGCTGCTTTAGTGTCAGAGTTCTTTCTTCTGTCTTCCATTTTATATGAAAGCTAAAATCATTTTCACCGTTTGAAGACCTAAGCTTGCCAGTACCTTTCTGTTGGTGCAAATGGCTTGAGAGTATGCAAGTGGAAAAGGTGGGTAAGGTTGCTCTCTCTCCGCTACAAGAAATGATGGGACTGTAGAATGTCAAAAATAGTGTTTGACATTATAAAGATGAACGTGATGCCCAGACTCCTTTACTTATTGCAAACCTTGCCAATAAAGATCCCCTCGAACTTCCTAAAGGACCTTAGATCAAGGTTCCTGAGGTTCATCTGGGCAGGGAAGCCAGCAAGAGTAAGGAGAAACATTTTAGTGCTCCCAAAAGAAAAAGGAGGTATTGGCTTTCCAGACCCAGTGCGATATCAGGAAGCCCTACAGTTAGCTAGAGTGGTGGAATGGTGTGCTTCCGTAAGGAAGCCACACGTACAGTTAGAGCAAGCGACGATTAAAATTCCACTGGAGGGAATAGCATGGATAGCAAAATCGAAATTATCCACTATAGTGAAAAAACATCCGCTAACAGGCGCAACCATCCGCTCCATTAATATGATTTTCAAAAAAACAAACCTTTCACCTTATCCGAGCCCTATGACCCCTGTATTGGGCTCCCCAGATTTTCTACCAGGCTTATCAGATCGGAGTTATGAGGTATTAAAACACAAGAGGATAAATAGGCTTATAGACTTTTCTAGGGATAGCCGCTTGATGACACGAGGTGAGATAGAGGGAGAAGTGGCATTGGACCTGGATTATTTCAGGGCCATGCAGTTAGGAGCGTTTATCCGTTCAAAAATCAAAACATATCCAGTGATACAGGAGTTATCTTGCTTTGAGCGGAAATGCTTAAGCGGTGAAAGTATGAGACACTCTCTATCACATTTTTACGAAATATTAACGAGCCTGGAAGCCCCACAGGAGCTCAATTTCATGCAAGCATGGGAAAGAGAGTTAGGGGTAACGTTTTCTCAAAAACAGAAGGTTAAAATGTTAAAATCTATACATAAAACATCGATTGCTAGTAGATACCAAGAGGGAGGATATAAACTCCTTACTAGATGGTACAGAACACCATCAGTTCTTCAAAAAATTTTCCCACAGGCTTCAGATAGGTGCTGGCGTTGTAAGAGAGGGGTGGGTACGATGCTACATATATTTTGGGACTGTGAGGAAATTAAGAGTTTCTGGGAAATGGTCGAGGAAACGATTAAAGATATCACAGGTGTGTCTCTTGGGAATAACCCGGCTGCATTCTTACTAAATGACGTCCCCTTATCGGTGGAAAAATATAAGAACTCCCTGCTCAAACATCTTCTCACGGCTGCAAAGGCCAGTATACCATGATGCTGAAAGAACAAGACAAGAAATATCGGAGGATTTGGTCCCCTCTAGTGGATTATAGAATTAGAGAACAGGAGAGGTTGATTATGTAGGATCGAATGGAAATGAGGAGGGGGTACCCCCTGACAGTGCTTCCTTTTTTTTTTTTTTGAGGGTGGGAGTACAAGGGGTATGGGAAAAGAAAAGGGAAAATATACATGCCTTTGGAACAGAGGAGATTTAGAATTATTTTGTAAGGAAATGTGTTATGTTGTTATATTACGATAAAAAGGAGTTATATGAGTGGACACAATGTTTAAAAGAAATGTTTCATGTGGCATGTAATACATGATACTCAAAAAATAAAGAATTTATAAAAAAAAAAAAATAGTGTTTGATATATTAGCAAAATAACATTTTCCTGCATTGAACTGATTGCTTTTAATGGCAGACATTGACTGGAAGCAATCAAGCTTCGCTGGGAACAAAGCCTTCAGTGCTGTGATTGATTGATTAATTGATTTATTGATTGATTGATTTGACAAGAATTTCACAAATAGTGCTCCTCCTTATTAGTTAAGTGATACTGAGACAAAGGATCTTGTCAATGATCTTTTGCCAGAACAGTTGACATTGTCAATCCCATCAGATCATTTTATTATTTATCACATTAAACAAGTTTATTAAAGGCTTGTGAATAACAATGATAGAAAGTAACATAGCGAAGTCTACATATATAGTAGAATAACAAAATATATGAAAGCATCTTTTATATTAGACAGAGTTATGTTAGTTACATTCAAAAGAAAGTACTGAATATTCATAGCGACAAGATAATAATCTTGCTTAAGGAGAACCATCATCACCACGATTGTACAAAGAAAATGTTTGACTGACTTAGAAAACTTTCTCTCAAATCAGTTGGGTTTTGAGACATCACCAAAGAACTAACATCCTATTATCTGAATTCTTCTCATACATTCAACCTACTTTCGAGAAAAGGGGGGGGGGGTGTCAACACAATTTCCATTAGTATCCATGACCCTTTAAATTAGTTTGTGTATCAGGAAATTTGAATATGAACCAAGCATTCCACGTTTTATGGAAACGCCAGTGTTTCTTCCATTTCCTACAAGGTATCTACTCTGCAAATCCAGTCCCTGACAGTTGGTGTGGAAGTTGACTTTTAGTGTAATGGGATTAGGGATTTGGCAGCACTGAGATAACAAGGGAGGGTTAACTCAAGTTTTTAGTCTCTGTAATCTGTATTAAATTCCAGAAAGGAAGCAATTTGGGACAATGCCACCATAACAGTAAGGTACTGGATTACGGTTCCCAGAGCTTGCCCACATCTCCAGCACATGTTAGAAGATTGCAGAAACGACATTTTGATTGGTGTAGCATACCATTGTGTTAGTAGTTCATATGATGTTTCTTAAAGTGATTGTAAAGTCTTGTTAAAAAAATAAAAATAGCAAACATGTTATACTTACCTCCTCTGTGCAGTTGGTTTTGTGCAGAGCAGCCCCGATCCTCCTCTTCTCCCTCTTTGCTGCTCCTGGCCTAGCTTCCTATGAGGGCACTGGAGCCGAGTCACAGCTCTGTGTGTCCATTCAGACATGGAGCCCTCTCTCTCCTGATTGGCTGACTGACTTTGATTGGCTGTGGGAGCCAATGGTGCCTCTGCTGCATCTCAGCCAATCATGAGGAGTGTCCCAGATGGCTTAGACATTCATTGACATTGCAGGAGAGAGATGGGGCTCAGGTAAGTAATTAGGGGGTGCTGGAGTGGCTGCTACGCACAAAAGGTTTTTTATCTACTGATAAATTTAAGAGTCTCTGGGAATCTGCACTACAAACTGAAATCTCAGATAGTGGAGAAAGGCTTATATTCTGGTGCACAAATGCTCTATCAGTACCCGCAATTAAAGGAGTTGTAAAGGCAGGAAATGTTTTTTCTCTTAATGCATTCTATGCTTAGATGTGGCCCTTGATTGTTGCAGCCAAGCATAAGACAAGGGTGTGGCCCTTTAGACAGCATTACTGTGACAACTCAATTTTCAAAAGGATTTAGAGTCCTAGTAAAAAAAAAAATTGGCTGGCCAGATAGCTACAGTATTTAAAACACAGATCTGAGGGCCCTGGGTGATGTCATTGGCCACATTTTATGCAAAAAAAGCTCCCATTAGAATAAAAAAAATCAGCAAAGGTGTTGATTGGCCAAGAAAAATAGTATTCAGAATTTTCCTTCCTAACTGACCCTAATTTTCTCTCTATGCAGTTTGTCAGCTTTGCTTATTCTTTGCTTGTAACATTTCATAGTGAGGGAGCTGATAAACAAACATGGACCCCATTATTGGCCATTTTAAGCCAACTGACAAAAGTTAAAAGGCCCTCACATTATCACCTGCTAGTGTCAAATGATTTGTCTTATCTCTGTAACTGATACATTCTGCTGGAGAGCTTGTTTTTTGAAAAGCAACAGACTTACTGGCCAGATCAGTGGATAAAAATAGATGGAACAAATGAATACAGCCATCATATCTCAGTAATGATAAGCTGCAATATAATATTTGTTTGCTTTTTTGTTTAATACCACTTTGAAGTTAATGGTGGCTGGCAAATTGGCCCATTAATACACTGGGCCTCAAACCCATGTCTAACCTAAACCTGAATCCCATTCTTACTAATGACAAGGTTTTCACGCACCAACACTGTATGAGAGGACATCAAAAAAAACAAAAAACTAAGCATTTTACCACTAAAATATTACACTTTCATTTTTCCACCTTCTTAATGCAGAGTTCCACCCAAAAGTGGAACTTCCGCTTATCCTCCCCCCCTCCGGTGCCACATTTGGCACCTTTTCGGGGGGGAGTAGATACCCGTCTTTGACAGGTACCCTGTCCCTACTGTCGGGAGACCAGGCCGCGGCAAAGTACGTCACAACTCGGTCCCCTTCCTCCTCCCTCCCCTTATGCTGGGCCAGTGAGAGAGCGCAGCGTGCTTCACGCATGAGCAGTAGGGGCCCACCCGTGAAGTCGATAGGCTTCACTGCTGGGTTCCCTCAGCGGCAATGGTGGCAGCAGCCCCCGACAGCTGATGGAAACGTCAGTTGCAGTGCCAACATCACTGGACTCCATGACAGGTAAGTGTCCTAACGTTAAAAGTCAGCAGTTACAGTATATGTAGCTGCTAACTTTTAATCTTTAACCACTTGCTTACTGGGCATTTAAACCCCCCTCCTGTCCAGACCAATTTTCAGCTTTTAGCGCTGTCGCACTTTGAATGACAATTGCGCGGTCATACAACACTGTACTCAAATGAAATTTTTATTATTTTTTTCCCACAAATAGAGCTTTCTTTTGGTGGTATTTGATCACTTTTGCAGTTTTTAGTTTTTGTTAAAAAAATTGAAAAAAAACGAATTTAAAAAAAAATTATATATTTTTAATATTTTGTTATAAAATTTTGCAAACAGGTAATTTTTCTCCTTCATTGATGTATGCTGATGAGGCAGCAGTAATGGGCACTGATAGGTGGCAGTGATGGGCACTGATGGGTGGCAGTGATGGGCACTGATTGCTTACACTGATGGCAGCACTACTAGGTGGCACTGATTGGCACCACTGGTGGGCATTGATAGGTGGCACTTGTGGGCCTTGATAGGTGGCACTTGTGGGCATTGATAGGTGGCACTGCTGGGCACTGGCAGGTGGCAATGGCAGGTGGCACTGGCTGGCACAGATGAGGCATATGTGCCTCCTTCCTCTTTGGGACCAATGTCCCTTTAACATAAGCCGGTGATCGGCTTTTTTTTTTCTTACGCTGACAGCGTGAGGAGAAAAAAAAAACGATTACCGAGCTTTTGTTTGCATCATGTGATCAACTGTCATTGGCTGACAGCTGATCACATGGTAAGAGGCCGGGATCGGCCCCTTACTCGGATCTGTGATCATCCGAGTCTCCGTGACTCTGTGATCACAGCGCGCACCGCGCGCCCTGCAGGGTGCGCACGGTGCGCGTGCACAGGGGAGGACGTCCCATGACGGTCTCCCGGAAATTGAGGTCCACGCTGTGGCCATCATTTGGCTATGGCCTGGACCTCAAGTGGTTAAAGGGGCAGACGGACCTCCGCTTTTAATGTGAAACTAAATTTGGTGGGCCTACAGTGGCAATTGCCCAGTATACTACAAGTAGACTTTTTTGTGCCCTTCTGCCCTAATTCAGTGGTGAAAGCTCCATACTCCATTGCTTCTGCAGCCATCTCCTCTGTGCTTCTTCTGTATCTGATATCTTTTGGGGGATAAGACACCGAGAGTGACTTCAAGAACTTAATATGTACAGTCTGGAGGAAAGAAGGGAAAGGGGAGACATGATTGAAACCTTTAAATACTTCAAGGAAGTAAATAAGGATTAGGAGGCCATTTTTTTCAATATGAAAAAAAAAAACTGCCCCCTTCTGACATCGCCAACCCAGCATGCACTGGTACGTGACCTCACATGGGGCTCCGCCCCTTCCTTACTTTTATAAGAACTGTCAAATGGCAGAGCCTGCAGTAGATGAGAGCGGTTTTACTTTTTATATTTTTTGGGTCCTTTTTTAATAAAGGAATTGTCAAAAACTGTCTGTGTTCTTATTACTTTTTGACACTCTTGTGGTGAATGGGTAGGGGTACTATGTACCCCTACTCATTCACATGGGGGGCCAGGATCTGGGGGGCTTCCAGATTCCAATAAGCCCCGTGCTCGCAGACCCCCACAACCACCAGCCACTGTTGTGGGGATGAGGCCCTTGTCCCCATCAACATGGGGAAAAGGTGCTTCGGGGTGGGGGGGCACATCCCCCCGCCCCAAAGCACCCCCATGTTGAGGGCATGTAGCCTGGTATGATTCAGGAAGGGGGGGTGCTCACTTGCCCTCCCTTTTCCTGACCTATAATGCTGCATGTCCAGATAAGGGTCTGGTATGGGTTTTGGGGGGAACCCACGCTGTTTTTTTCTTTTTTGGCATGGGGTTCCCCTTGATATCCAACTGGGGGGTACCCCACACTATTTTCTTCTTTATTTTTTTTTCAATAGCTGGGTGCCGGCAATTGCATGTGGTTTGACTCATTTTTTTTTTCTTTAGAAATGTCACTTTTTGCTACAGCATGTTCTATACGTGCTACAGATGCGCCACTTTACAGGCAGGCTAAGAGGCTCCCCCATGCACTATATTTAAAGGGTTTTTTTGTTTTTATTGTTGCACTTTAGGCATCATTAAAATGGTTGCTCTTGAAAACATGTCACCCAGGGCAGTACCCAGACCCCCATACCCTTTTTATGGCCAATTACTTATAAGCCTTCAAAATGGGCACATTTGATTTTTCCTGTCTGACTCCCACAGACATCAATGGGGTTCGCCGTTCGGGTTAAAACGCTTTCCCTGTTCAGGAGTTCTGCTGGGAACCGAACATGGGGGTATTTAGACCATCTCTATTTGCCAGTCACATAGGCCTGGCAATTTGGCAAAGTAGACAGTAGTTAATGCTCCTGCAGGAAGCTTATTTACCTCTGGGTGTCTACACTTCGTTAGTCAGAAGCTTTTCTTTTCTTTTTTTTTTTTTCAACTATCTAAGCCAATCCCACAATTTTTGCTAAGAGTTGGATTTTAGTCTTCAAGATACAACAATGAAAAGTTAAATTACTGTTTAGTATTCCTTTAGCTGATCAGTAAGTTTACTTTAACACAAATTGCACCTCCCCCCCCCCCCCCCCCGTTTCCCTAACCTACTGAAGGAACTTAAGCACTCCTGGACTGGTACTTGTGTAGCATTTGTGTTGTGCTCCTGAGATTGATTTGTGAAGCCTTTGTGAAATATGGGGAAAATGGTGTCCGAATATTTAAACTATTTTGGAGTAGTTTACCCATACATTTATTGTTGCCTTTGCCATTTATCATATTTCTTTGCTTTTGTACCTCCATATATGGATTTTGTAAAATATCAGCAGGGTGTGTGCCCAGGTGCACACAGTCCTTATAATGATGATCTGCTGAGCAGTGCAGATGGAGTAGGAGTAGTTGAAGTTGCGGTGGTTGCTGTGTGGAGACAGATCCCTGTCAGCAGAGCTGGTGGGGCTTACAAGGACTATGGCTTTATTTACTAAAGGCAAATCCACTTTGCACTACAAGTGCTGTAGATCTGAGGGAGACATGCAAGGAAAATAAAAAAACAGCATTTTTGCTTGTACATGATGGACAATAAAATCAGCAGAGCTTCCCCTCATTTCACATCTTCCCCTCAGATCTACAGCGACTGCACTTCCAAGTGCACTTGCAGTGGAAAGTGGATTTGCCTTTAGTAAATCAACCCCTATATCCCTTGTTCCTTTTTTGGGAGACTTCTTGCCAAAGGACTGAGAAAACCATAATGGTTACGCAGGCTTAGGAGACCAAGAGAGAACTGAGGCAGTTATTCTGCTAAAAACCGAAGATCCTGGTGCAGCAAGGGGATTTAAGGCTTGCCTTACACTTGTTGTTGTTAAAGATAGATTGGAAGCATTTTGATAAATCAATCTTTTAGGGTCCACTCATACCCTAGGTTTCACAAATCATATCCATATTGTTAATATGTCCACTTACATTTGTTGATAATTAGATGGTAGCACATGGAGGTCAACAGACATCACCTATGATATACTATTGTGTTGTACATTGAACTGGCACTAGAAAGGGTTAAAAGGATTGTTAAATTATATTTTTAGCATCTGAAAAGAATGCACAGGAAATCCTCTAAAGATTAGATTTGTGTTACGTTAAAGACCTTTGAGTTGCTGTCACAACACTTCCGAGCTGGCAGAAGAACAAGACATAAGTACTCTTCCTAATTGGTTTGTGTTTTATTATTTGGGGGATTGAGAGCCTCAGAATCAATGCAATGTAGAGAAACTCTTATCTGTATTTCCACCATGTTGTCTTATCAGTTAAGTTATTGGGTTGCTTAAAATTGTTCACTGGTACAATGCCAAATTTTTGTGCAGAGGCATACAAATGATATTAAATAGTATGACAGTGAAAAAAAGACAGAATAGTTTAATTATACTTTATTTTAGCCTTTCTGTAATAAACTATATTTTATTCTCTTTTTTGTTATTATTGGGTTATATTATATTTGACCCCCTTTTCCCTTTTTCATTAACCTATCAGGGATGGAAGCATGCACCCATACTTAATCTATTTCAATATTCATGGTACCTTCCATTGTCAGCAATAGTTTAGGTGTCTATTAATAATTTAATTACTATTTTTTATTTTTCCTATTTTTGGGCCATTATCTAAGTCAAATTTGAGGAGTGTAGTTTCACATTTAATTATATATTGGTTATCCAGTTACTCCCTTTACCATGCAGACCGCATGTTCTGGATTGCGGTGTGCTGGGCTGGTTGATCCTGGGAGCTGCAATGCGCTCTGTGGGCCTCCCCCTTCCCTCTCTCCTTTGGGTGACGTAGGGGTTTGAGCCGGCGTCCCGCTACACATCAACGCCAAACCCCCAGCTCTGTGCGCGCTGCGTCATCAACTGGTGAGGTAAGTGCCCCGGCGCTGGGATTCGTTCTTGGTGCCCTACAGGAGGTTGTTTAATGCCAGTTGGTGAGCGGTGATGCACTGCTCGGCTGTTGGCCCCATCCCTCCAATCGGCTGCCAGCATGGCAATGGTGGTTTCCCATGTTCACTTTGGGGTGTCCATACTCCTTCTAGCCTATTCAAACACTTTCCTACAGTCTATGCCCCTGTGGACACTGTGTACCAACTTAATTTCACTGCTTTTTACAGGTATATCTGTGGTAGTTTTCTTTTTCTGCTTTTTTAATTTCTTTATTGTCTTATCCTTATATCTGTGTCCCTGGTATGTGGTCCGAATATATTCATTATTTATCCCCCTTGATGCGGTATACTATATTATATTTTTTCACCCTTTTTACACATGTGTA
Organism: Lithobates clamitans; assembly: GCA_037952925.1. Lineage (NCBI taxonomy): Eukaryota > Metazoa > Chordata > Amphibia > Anura > Ranidae > Lithobates > Lithobates clamitans. The sequence continues at coordinate 19,706,422 of JBBGZY010000438.1, forward strand.
ACTCTTGGGACAGTTTTACTTTCCTTCTATCCTCTTTCCCTGGTCACAGCTACATCACATTTATCCTTTTAGAAATAGTCATCTTTTTTATACCCTACATTTATTTCACATAATTAAATTTACATTTTTTATAGATGCGTATGCTGGTACAATTCACACATGGGGGTTCATATCCGGGGACTGCTGTCTTCTGCTGGCAATTTTCATCACTGTGCCATTGGGGTTTACCACCTCAGCTCCCGGGGCTGATGACCCCTCCAGTCATCCTCCAGCTCTCTACGCTTGCACTCAGTTTCATAGTTGATCTGTAAGTATATTGGGTGCACATAATTTTCCATCTTCTTACTCTTTTCCTCCTCTTATAGACCCATTAAAATAATCTCCTTATCATAGCAATTTTTAATATTCTTATAGACTCCCATTTGTATCTTTCCTCCTGATGAGTGGCAGTGGCCACGAAACGCGTCGGACCATTGGATGCCCTTCTTGGATATTTTTCAAGATTAGTGCCAGCAATATACTGACTATGCTTACTGGTCAACCATTTTTAGCATTTTTTACTCCTCTCTATATAGATTGAGGTTTATTATATGTATATATCTTACAGGATTATGTCGCATCAGCTCCTGATGAGTGGAGAAAATCATCCACGAAACACGTCGAGCTACACTTGATGCCATAACTTCATCCATTGTAGCTAGCAGGAGCAGAGAGTAGTGAGAGGGGAGACAGCTCCTCCTGACTCTTCTGTTCCGGAACTGGAGAGTGTGCGTGACAGCGGTTCAACTTCTACCCAGGATAACTACTCTGCACCGGTGATCGTGATCTACAGGACATCATTCGGGTGGATATTACGGGAGGTTACCTCCTCATGCCTTATAGACGTACTGCTATACGGCAGATACGCCCTACGGATCTGGTAAGAGTACCCAACCTCTTTTATGTGAAGATGTTTGTGGCTTGTTACCTGTGGTTGCCTTCCATTTGAGTGCCAATTCACCTTCCAGTTTTCCAGCACCTTCCCCTTTGGAACGAATTCCGCTGATCCTATCTTTATGGACTCTGGTCCCTTGTTATTCCACACTTCACATAGACATTTTGTTTATACCTGACTGGTTAATTTCACTTTGTTATTTTATTTGACTTTTTCACTGATGTATACATGTTTTACCCATGTTTCTAGTTTATGCTGGGTGATCTTAGCGCTGCACTTAATTATTTGCATATTGAGTTGACTTGGTTTGTTTGTGTGTCAGCTGCTTTCTATTTAATTTTTTTCACTTGTTTTGAGGGCCAGCGCAGCACTTCCCATACCATTATTATATGTATATATATCTTACAGGATTATGTCGCATCAGCTCCTGATGAGTGGAGAAAATCATCCATGAAACGCGTCGAGCTACACTTGATGCCATAACTTCATCTATTGTACCTTTATGATGTCATCACTATTTTAATAATATAATTATTATATTACTATTAATATGCAATCTTATTTTCAGTTACCGGACATGCCATCTCTGGCACCTATAGGCTATATGCTATTTTGTACCAACACTACTTTGACCAATATCTACTCAGTGTAACCATGTATTCAACTGTTTGTACCTTTCCATCCATTACGCCTATATTTCTGTGCCAAATATATGTGTATGTGTATAATTATATATGAAATTCTTCTACTATATCTACCATGATTAATACATTTTCAATTTTAATCCTCTGCATTCCAACTGCTTCATTTAAAGTCCCAATTCCTTTTAGCATATACCTGATACCGGGATGGAGGCGACTAGTGCGCCTCATTTAAAGTCCCAAACTCCCCTTCCAATTTACAATGCTTACTGGAATGTACCATTCTATCAAGATTTTATTATTTTTATACTGTGGAGGCACACGATAATGAGTTTGGTGATTTTTATCAATGTTTATAGTATGAACGAATATGTTATTATTCTACTGTTTACCATGTTATCATATATTCTTTATGAAATAAATTATATGTACCTTTTTTTCTTCTCATATATTATCCTGCTATATAATATATGTGGTTCTTATGTACCTATTACCCACCAGACACATTTTTGCAGTGTCATTTCCCTGGTGGCATGCTTCATATAAAGTCCCAAACCTCCTTCATAATTTTCAGTTAATAGGGATTGAGGCAATTGTTCCAATATGTTCGATGCCTCATATAAAGTTCCAACCCCCATTTTACTTTTTTCATTATATTTGACCAGTGTTTTGTTGCCCAAAGCCATTAGATTCTCCTTTCACTAGTACAAAAAATGACAAGATGCAAAGATTCAAATCCTTTCCTCGTGTTTCTTTTTTTTCTTAGGGGAACATCAGTCTTTTGCTAGCAGTAAAAACTGAGAGAGTCACAAAAATAGAATCAGGTAAAAAGAAAATCTAGGATATAACTTATGGTGTACAAAAGGTGTAACTGTCTCTAAGCCCCCAAGTGTCTAAGCCTTTTAAGGCCCCACTAGCATCGGGGCTCATTCATAATTGTTCTGTTTAAAGCTCATCTGTAGCCACCTCACCCGTGCAGAATCCATCTTGACAGAAAATGTTGTTAAAGGCTTGTGATAATGTCACGAATGTCATGTCTAAGGATGAGCCTGATGTTTGAGTCGAACGTAAGTTCGACTTAAACATTGGGTGTTCGCCTTTTCATAGAATAGCGAACAATATGCGGTGTTCGCAGCAAATTCGAAAGCCTCCAGAACACCGTTAAAGTCTATGGGACACTAACATGAAAAAACAAAAGTCCCCATCAACATGGGGACAAGGTGCTTTGGGGGGCTACTTCAAAGCACCCTCCCCATGTTGAGTGCATGTGGCCTGGTACAGTTCAGAGGGGGGGCCGCTCTCCTGAAGGGTCTAGTATGGATTTTGGGGTGTCCCCTATGCCATTTTTTTTAAATTTGGCGCAGGGTTCCCCTTAATTTCTATATCAGACCCGAAGGCCTGGTATGGATTTTAGGGGGACCCCGCGCAATTTTTTTTTTAAATTTTGGTTCGGGGTTCCCCTAATATTCATACCAGACCCAAAGGGCCTGGTAATGGACTGGGAGGGGACCCATGCTCTTTTTTTCAATGAGTTTTATCTATATTGCCGAGACCCGACAATTCATTACAGCTCCGATCAGTTTTAAATGACAATTTTTTTCTTTAGAAATGTCATTTTGCTGTGGTACTGTTCTAAACACGGGAAAAATGTGGCAATTTACAGGCATACTATAGACACCCCCCCAGGCACGATATTTAAAAGAATATTTCCTTTTTATTGTTTCACTTTAAGCATTAAAAAAATCACTGCTCCCGAAAAAATGGACGTTTTTAAAAAAAAGGAACACAGCTAAATAAAAATATAGCAATTTTGCTTACTGCTAAACTACACAACCTATCTACCTAATGATTTTTTAAATATGTTATTTGTATTGTGCACCTATCTACCCTGCTAGCTAAGTCTATGTAGTTACATAGATGTATAGTTAGTCCAGTTGAAAAAGTATACAAATCCATCCAATTTAACCAATAGAAAAAAAAAAACAGTTGATCCAGAGGAACCCAATAAAGCATAATCCAGTTCTTAAATCTTTTCTATAGTTCCTGTCAGTATCTTCTACATGGCCTTGATTTAAAGGATTATCCTCTGATCTACCTTACTGACCTCCAACCACTGACCACATACAGCATGGAGCAGTAAAGAATTATGTGAAAAAAGGCAGCAGTGTCACCCACAATGTGAGAATTCGATTACTCTGGATGCATTGGATTTTATAAAGCAAAGCTCTGGTTTGCACTTTTACTGGCCTTGCTCTTTAAATAATTTAAATTTCAGTCAGATGTACCATGGTTACGGGTGGTTGTCCTAATATAAATAGATAAAAATCTCACTGCATTCTATCTTACATAGCTTAGGACAAAGCCAATCAATAAGAAATACACAATTGTAATACACATATCCTGGCTTATAATTATGCTTTATAGAAAGGATGAAAAGATTACAAAACAGCAAAATGGATACAGAGAGATCACGAGCTACGTCAAGAGCAAAAGGCCTCAATAGTTACTGGCAGAGAGAAGCAATGTTCCAACCTTTTCTGTAACATGCATCAATAAAAATGCTCCCACTGGTCTAGAGAAAAATGGGTTTCAAGGAGACTTGTATAAATGGGTAATTTTCCGCATTATAAATGACCTGAACATATTGATCAAAAAGCATACCATTATTGCAGCATTCACTAGGTAATCAACGTTTCTCGAATTTTTACCATGCAATATTCTCTACTCTGTAAAGAAAAAAAAAACAGCATTATGTGTATATATAAAGAAATTTAAAAAATGCCAACTGCAATGTGTCTTTGTTGCAAAGGTTTGTTGCAGTTGGCAGCCAAAAGTAATTTGCATTAGCTGATCATTTCTTTCAACCATCGACATGCTTTATTACACTCTTACCCAGATGGTTTGGCGCGGAAGGAGAACTTAATAGATGATGCAGGGAAGATGTTTTTAAATAGTAAATGATCCAGTCTATGTCAATTTCAAGCTATTTTCAGAAAGATTTAAATTTGTATTTAAGTTTTTCAGACTTGCAGGTAAAGTGGCATTTTATGTGATGAAGGCTATTGTTACATTAGGAAAAAAAAAAAAAAAAAGCAACTTAACTCAAAAGTTAATCAGTGACAAGGGCTGGAGCAGTTCCAAATCACAGCTTTAAAGGACTATTGGTTACTAATGTCGCTGGAATGAATGAGATCTACAATGAACACTACATAGAATTTAGGAGTAGGACATATGAACAAAGCGGCACATTTGCATAAATGTTCAATTTAATTCTTTCTGGTAATTGTATTCTGTCTATATTTTTTAATGTAAACAACCGATTCTGCTTTTATTCCTTGCATTAGATTTTATAGTAAGTTAGATAGATTTTGCACTTGACTGTTAATTTAAATTACATTGAAAGCACAGACTTTTTTAAGTTTGAATAGACTAAACCAATTCTCCAGAATTTTCTAACAATCAACAGTAGATGAACTAATGACAATTTTATGAGTAAAAAACTATTAAAAAGTCTATTCATGACCCATAATTCATTCAAACACCATTATGATCTAGAGCACATCATCATTTTACATTACATTTACTGACTTGTCCCATATTTGTTTTTTTTATCCAGCATGTACATCCAAAACTTTGTTAATAGGAGTTTGGCTTGTTTATGAAAATATGTCGACCATGACAACTTTTCAGTAAACCCCTAAAGCAAATATCAAAAAATCTTTAAAAGTGATTAATAGTTTATTATCTAACTGTACATACAATAGAAACGTTTAATTGTAAAACTAACAAGAATTGAAAAAAAAGTAGTTCTTACTATCTTCTGGTCACCCACAAATACTTCATGCAAGTCCTATCATCACAAATAGATGTAATCTCCTTCTCAAACCATGCTCCCGTCCATTTAACCTTTGAAGCTGGGCCCAACTATTCATTGTCCTCCATCATGGAGATGTAATGGAGCTCTGCTTCAATCTCCAAAAATTTGTTCTGAACTCTAAACTAACCTAACTGAATACTTTTCTGTTAACTTGAATTCGGTGGACAACCCTCTCTTGGTATGGGAAGCCAATAAGCCTGTTATTAGAGGCTCTCTAATCAAGATCGGATCTAAACTACAGAAGGAGAGAACCCTTGGACACTCTACTTGCCCAACTATGCTATTTGAAATTAAATGTGTCCACGTTACAAGGGTAAGGTTGCAGAACTCATCCTGCCTACGCAGAGGGAGCAGAGGATGAAACATCTTCAGGAGGCCTTGAAGAAAGGTTTGTGCAGGCATTTCCAGACCCTGGGAGGTTACAATTTCCTGGTGCTGAACAACGTGTTGAGATTTCGTTCAGTCAGAGGAAGAGCGGTGGAGAAGGTGGCCGGCTGACCGATGCCTTTTAAACAATTTTTCAGTCCTCAGTGCCAAGGTCTGATCAGTTCAAGCAACCATCGCCAGCGTCTGCATTACATGGTGCAGGAATATCTAGGGGCAAGAGTAGACTTGGAAACCTTTCCAACAAAGTATCCACTGGGTTACTGGGTCTTGAGGATGGACCACTGGCCAGAACTTGCTCAATATGCAATTGAGCTACTGGCATGGTTTGCATCCAGCGTGCTTTCTGAACACACATTCAGTGCTGCTGGAGGATTTGTAATTGATCAAAGAGTGCGCCTGTCAACAGAGTCCGTTGATAGGCTCAGATTCATGAAAATGAATCAGTCTTCGATCAGCAGCTATCAAGCACCTGATGCTGATGTAACTGATTGAATTTGCTATGGATGTGGGATCCCTTGAAGACTGCCTATGCTGACTTTCCTATTCCTTCTCAATCCTGATGATGCTAGCTTCCAACAATATTTTTGGTTTAGGGCACCACCACCACCTGAGGCCCAATTTTTCTGCCCCTGTTTAATAGGGGCATGCAATTACAATTTTTGATCTAATATTTCACAGCAGGGCCTGTTCCTGCACCCAACAAGAGTATCTGTGAGGGGTTACAGTGTTGTGGCACCACCACCCAAAGCCCAATTTTTCTGCCCCTGTTTAACAGTGGCATGTAATTAAAAATGTTGATCTACTATTTAACAGCAGAGTCCCTTCCTGCACCCAACAAGAGTATCTGTGAAGGGTTACAGTGTTGTGGCACCACCATCACCCAAGGCCCAATTTTTCTGCCCCTGTTTAACAGGGTAATGTAATTACAATTTTTAATATAATACATAGGTACATAGGTAGGAGAATACAAGGTCAAGGGTGTTGCCGTCAGAGTGAGTAGAAGCCTGTACCCATTGCTTCAGGTCAAATGAAGAGGTTAGATTAAGAAGTTTAGAAGTAGCAGGAGTGTTTGTATTAGCAGGGATGTTGAAATCACCGAGAAGGATTGTGGGAATATCCAAAGAGAGAAAGTAGGGTAGCCAGGCAGAAAACTCATCAAAGAAAGTCGATAATGGTCCAGGGGGCCGGTAGATCACAGCTATTCTTAGGGAAGTAGGAGAGAATAGACGTATACAGTGGGCTTCGAATGATGAGAGGGAAAAAGAGGGAGGAGGGTGAATAACCTGGAAGGTGCTCTGGGCAGATAGGAGGAATCCCACTCCACCTCCCTTGCGTCCATTAGGCCTAGGGGAGTGAGTCCAGTGAAGGCCACCCTGGGAGAGGGAAGCAGGAGAAGGGGTGTCATATTCGTGGAGCCAGGTTTCGGTGAGAGCAAGTAGATTAAAGGAATTAGTGACAAAGAGGTCATGAACAGCAGTGAGTTTGTTGCAGACAGAGCGGGCATTACAGAGGGTGCAGGAGAGAGGGAGGCTGGTGTTGGGAAGAAGAGGAATGGAGACCAAATTGTGGAGATTGAGACTACTGCCAGAGGGTGTAGGGTGATGGTGATGGGTGTGTTGGGCACAGTTAAATAAGGGGGGCCCAGGGTTTGGGGAAATATCTCCAGCGATTAGGAGAAGCAGAAGAGTGAGGGAGGTAATATGAGAATATGATTTGTATGAGGGGACATGCTTCAGTATCCTGGGGGGTATGTTAGCAAGTGGGCTTAGAGTTAGAAAGAGGTGATAAGTGCAGTAATAGGGGGAGGGGAGAAGTGAGGGTAATATTTACAGATTGTGGGGTGGAGCAGAGGGATGAAGAAAAGAGAGTTTGAGGAGAGAGGCAGCAATTTGAAAAGGAGGAGAGGTAAAGAGTGCATGTTTCAGAGAGGAAGATGATAAAATTTGGAAATGGGGTCACCTGCAGTCTATATATCACTATTGGTTTATCCTACTTATTAGTTAATTGTTTTTGTATATGTCATTTTTTAAAAATTATTATTATGTTGATAATTTTTCTCCATTTTTGTTTTTTTCTTGTTTCCTTGTCCTTTGCATTTTATTATACGTTTTCTGTTTCTCATTTAGTTATCATCTTTGTTATTTTTTTTCTGCCAAACCACATGCTGAGCTGTCAGCCCCAGTACACCGGGTAGCACTCTCTGATGATCTGATGGTGTAGTTATGTTATTAATATGTGAAGGCACAATGCATGCATTCCTGTTTGAATTGTGAAGTGCCATTGTCACAATTGTCTATGAGAGAAGTGAAGTGCAATCTCTCCATCGGGAAATATTCAGAAGAAAAGACTGATATAGGAGCAGATTTAGGTCTTTTTTTTCCTGTTTTTGCTCCATAAAAAGGTTCTTATTTCAAATGCCGTTTATGCATTGATATACCTCCAAAGATCTCATTTTATCTGGTCAGTATGGTCACCTACTGATTCAGTACCCTTCACAGACAGTTAAATACTTCAATAGCCACAAATTTAAATCAAAAGAAATTTTACTTCTCAGAGTACATTACAAAGGATGCTTTTCCAATCTTTTAAAGTTAAAAAGTCAATGATTCTTTTTAGTCTTGTGTCTGCTATCAAGACTAGAAACTAATTGAGGGAACATGGAAAAAGACAGGGAAAGAATAACTAAGACTTTACCATATAGCACTGAACATAAGGGAGAAAAGGAAGAAACAAATACCAAATGCTGCATAATTAATTGATTTGGAATAATCTAATGCTAGATGTCTGCATAGATGGAATGCAATACATAGCAATAGCAGAAAATAACATGACATGTGATACACAAAAGTGCTGGTTCCCCCAAAACCATACTTCCTAGCTAAGCTCCAACATCTTTGTCAATTTTTCCTTTATCTATGCGTGGTTTCCACACTATCATGTGTATAGTAGATATAGTAGAAGAAATCTATGAATTTAAAGTGATTCTATACCTTCATGTTTGCTATTACAAAAAAAAAAAACCCTAATTTCATTAGAAGGTCTTAGATACTGATTTTATCTAAGAAAAAGGTCTACTGAGTCCTTTTTCTAGGACTCAGTGTGCAATGCAGGAATGTACATCAGGATTATTAAAATGCAATAGTTCAGTAATTGAGCAATAAGAAGAGGAAAAAATTGATCGCACACTCGAATCCAAAGGATACTGTTGAAATTTCTTTATTGTCATAAGCCAAAGTTGCAAGGACGATTAGTTGACGCGTTTCACACGAAAGAACCGTGCTTGTTCACAAAAATTGAAATGCTCTCAATACAGGCTATTTAAAGGCATGTATCAAATCAAACCCCTAACCCAAAATACCTGCAATTAGAGAGCAATCAACACAAAACGTCACCGACATAAAATAATTTCTTAATTGCTAAAACACATGGTTACAAAATAATCAAACAAAAATAATCAAACAAAAATAGAAAGTGTAAACATATAAGCAAAAATTTTTTTAAAAACAAAGATGTTGTATAAATATATGTATATGTATTACAAACGTTCCACACAGAATAACCGAAGGAGACATTCAATGTGTATCAAATGTGTCTCTCTAGTGAGGTACACTATGGAAACAGAGACAATATCCACAATGCAAAAACTACAATGCAAAAAACTTAAATGGAGGGCACAGAAGGTGGAAACACCCAAAATTACTTGCTTTTTAAAGTAAAAAATATAGAATAAAATATAAAGCAAGGAACTGCAAAGCAAGGGAAAAAAAACCCTTATTCTGAGTGGGGGAACACTAGTCATAATAATGTGTAATATCCCACTCGAAGTTCATCCCAAACGGAATGCGAGTATTAAAGTAAAAAATCCAAAAGACTTCCCTTTTGCAGAGAAGTCTAAAGACATCACCACCCTGTTTGGGTGTATGAATCTTCTCTATAATTTGCACACCAACAACCGAGGTATTACCTTCATGAAATTGATTAAAATGTTGACTACATTGGTGGAGAATTTCTTCTCTATGCTATATAGATGTTCCTGAAACCTATCTCTAAGGCATCTTGTGGTGCGACCGATGTACTGTACATTGCAGATGGCAGGTTATAATATATATTACAGAACGGGTGTTGCAGTTATAAAAGGATGTTAATTTATGCTGCTTACCATTAGAATATGAGCATACAACATTCCCCTTAGTAATATGTTTGCAGCAAGAACACACGGTCGGACCACAGCTATAATTGCCCTTGCAATGCAACCAAGTGTGTGATCTGATTATGTCAGATGCAAAAACACTTGGTGAAAGATTGTTTCACAAAGTGGGAGCATGTCTGGAGACAAAGTTAATACCGTCTTTAAGTAAATTAGCACAAACCCCATCCTCAAATAGGATCGGTAAATACCTGTGAATGATTGTCTTAATGTAATTAAATTCCTCACTAAACAAAGTACTAATAGTAGGTCTCCCTTTGTTAAAACACTCCACTCTGTTCCTGTTTTCGCCTGTACGGGTCCGTTTTAAGAGGTCATTCCTATTTTTGGAATTGACAATAGAAACTGCTCTATCTGGGATGTATCGGGGGTACCCCCTCTCTAGAAAATGGGTGTAAAGGGCCTGTGCTTCTTTTTCATAAATCTCAGGATCATTACAGATTCTGTGAATTCTGAGTAACTGACCCACAGGAATACCTCTAATGGTATGTCGAGGATGGCCAGATATGGCCATCAACAAAGTATTGCCTTCGAGAGGTTTTCTGTAGTGTCCAGTATATACAGAAGTCCCTCAACCACACAAATGAACATCAAGAAAGTTAATTTCGTACTTATCACAGAGCCCTGTGAAATATAAATTCATATTGTTCTGATTGAGATACTTCAAAAATTCATCTAAGGAAGCAAAAGCTGTATCCATGATAAAAATTAAATTATCTATATAGCGAAAAAAATTTTTTATCTGAGGTCTGTAGGGATTAGAAGAACCATATATATGGAGATGCTCCCACCATCCCATATATAAATTAGCCAGTGATGGCGAAAATTTAGCGCCCATTGCTGCTTCACACTTTTGAAGGAACGATTCACCATTGAAAGAAAAGAAATTATGTTTTAAAAGGTATTCCAAAACATCCAAAATAAACATTTTTCTTTCAAGGCTGCAGAAAGCGTCACGTGTGAGAAAAAACTGACAGCTTCTAAAGCTTGAGTATAAGGGATGTTGGAGTAAAGGCTAGAAACATTGCAGGTGACCCAGAGTGAGCGATCATCCCACCTTGTATCACCTGCGATGTTTAGCAAGTGATTGGTATATTTTAGATAACTGGGAAGATTAGCAACCAAAGGTTGTAACACGTGATCAAGCCATTGACCCAATCTTTCATTGAGGGAATTTATGCCAGAAATAATAGGCCTCCCATGCAGGGGGTTTAACCCCTTATGGGTTTTAGGCAAATAGTGAAAGATTGGTGCAACGGGAAAGTCAGGAATTGACTTGGCTGCAGTTTTGTTTTCAAATATGCCCAAGCACGTCCCCTCATTTAAGTTAAAAGAATTTTAAACTTTTTAGTAGGATCACTTTTTAATATTTCATAAATCTCATCATTAGAAAGTTGTCTCTCTCAGATCACACACCTGATTGCATTGCAAGGACAATTATAGCTGTTGTGCGACCGTGTGTTCCAACACCTTGATCAACTTCCCAAGGGGATAACCTGGTGACTTCAGGAGTGGAGCAAGGTTCAGAAAGGATGGGTGGAGGTATGAGGAGACACAGATATGGGTGAGAGTATTTTACATTGCTATTATTCAGTTGAACTTGCTGATTAGCAGTGGACTGACAACACCAACTCCCCCTGCTGTGTTCCTCCCTCCCCAAATCTGCCTGTGATGGATCAGTGAACTTTTAAATGAGTATTATACTTAAGAAGTTTTACCCACGCAGCCTTGCTTATTGGACACTGCCTATACAATTAAGCCACCTGTGCCTCCAACAGACAAATGAGAGCCCCTAATCCTAGGTGCCACAATTGAATTTGTGTACTAATCAATTAGGACAGCCCATGATATATCCACTTAGATGGAAGGAGGATGATAGTATATGCAATATATTGATCAACAATACTTAAATCCCATCCTTTCAGCTGTGTGTATGTCTGATTGTGTGGATGTGTGTGCAGCTGCGATTCCCCTTTTTAAATGACGTTGTCTTTTTTAATAATTTGGACAGTTACACTCAGACTGCTATTTTTGGTATTTTGTCATATTTGATATTATGGTGTGTTTTTTCTAAATAACATTTAATTAAATTCAACCGTAGTGTTCAGTTACTGCGCCCCCTTTGGAAGGCCTTGTCCTTTCTTTTTTTCATAGATGATAACCTAGTCTAAGGAGAGTTTAGGAGTGTTTAGCATTTTGTTCTGCCGGAAAACTTGCTCTCAGAAATGCAAAACAGAAAGTTTTTTTTTATGCCTCTAAAAACTGAGCTTAACATACAGTATGACTCTAAACAACCTAATGTGCATAGACACATAGGATAACATGAATTGCTTCTACAGGCAAAACGCTAAACTCCTCTAGGAGCAGTGTTTTTTAAACCAGTGTGCATGGACCCTTAGATGTTGCTATTGCTGCCATGCCATCTTGTCCCTATAATTACCACATACCCATTCCACGGGGGCTGTCACAGAGACAGGACGTGGGGGAAAATCTCCCAATGAGCTCACAGACAGAAGAAATGACTACAAAAATTGCACTCATCCCTACTGTTTGAAGCTAAAGTAAATCCTGTTGGCTGAAGTTAACCTTTAACACCATATATTATTTCAGACAGTCTCACATGCCCAGATAGAAATAACACATCCTCTGTCACTGAGCAAAGCTGTTTGCCTTCATGGTTGTACTTAAGGGTTAAAGTGAAAAGAACCTAAATCTGATTTACTGCTATGCAAAAAGAGGTGAAGTGAGCCTGGGTTCATTTCAACTATCCAATCACATGCAGGTGAGTTTTGTTTAAAAAAAAAAACAGAGCTTTTTCTTCACATGACTGCATGTTACATGAACACAAGTTATCTTCACATATACAGTGCAAACCCCAGAAAGTATTCACAGCGCTTCACGTTTTCTACATTTTGTTACAGCCTTATTCCAAAAATGTTTAAAAGCATCTTTTTTTCTCCAAATTCTACAAACAATACCCCATAATGACAATGTGAAAGAAGTTTGTCTGAAATCTTTGCAAATTTAAAAAAAAATAAAAATCACATTATTTTCAGCCTTTGCCATGACACTCAAAATTGAGCTCAGGTGCATCCTGTTTCCACTGATAACCTTTGAGATGTTTCTGCAACTTGATTGGAGTCCACCTGTGGTAAATTCAGTTGATTGGACATGATTTGGAAAGGCACACACCGATCTATATAAGGTCCCACAGTTAACAGTGCATGTCAAAGCACAAACCAAGCCATGAAGTCCAAGAAATTTGTCTGTAGACCCCTGAGACAGGATTGTATCAAGGCACAGATCTGGGGAAGGGTACAGAAAAATATCTGCAGCATTGAAGGTCCCAATGAGCACAGTGGTTGCCATCATTCGTAAACGGAAAAAATTTGGAAGCACCAGGACTCTTCCTAGAGTGGGCCGCCTGGCCAAACTGAGCAATTGGGGGAGAAGAGCCCTAGTCAGGAAGGTGACCAAGAACCCAATGGTCACTCTGACAGAGCTCCAGCATTTCACTGTGGAGAGAGGAGAACCTCCCAGAAGAACAACCATCTCTGCAGCACTCCAGCAATCAGGTTTGTATGGTAGAGTGGCCAGATGGAAGTAACTCCTCAGTAAAAGGCACATGAAAGCCCACCTGGATTTTGCCAAAAGGCACCTAAAGGACTCTCAGACCATGAGAAACAAAATCCCCTCATTGCTGATGAAACAAAAATTGAACTCTTTGGCCTGAATTGCAAGCGTCATGTCAGGAGGAAACCAGGCACCACTCATCACCTGGACAATATCATCCCTAGAGTGAAGCATGGTGGTGGCAGCATCATGCTCTGGGAATGTTTTTCAGCGTCAGGAACTGGGAGACTAGTCAGAATTGAGGGAAAGATAAATGCAGCAATGTACAGAGACATCCTTGATGAAAATCTGCTGAAAATCTGATGAAATCCTCTGATGAAAATCTGCTCCAGAATGCTCTGGATCTCAAACTGGGGTGAAGGTTCATCTTCTAACAGGACAATGACCGTAAGCACACAGCCAAGCTAACAAAGGAGTGATTACGGGACAACTCTGTGAATGCCCTTGAGTGGCCCTGCCAGAGCCCAGGCTTGAACCCGATTGAACATCTCTGAAGAGATCTGAAAATGGCTGTTCACTGACGCTCCCCATCCAACCTGATGGAGCTTGAGAGGTCCTGCCAAAAAGAATGGGAGAAACTACCCAAAAATAGGTGTGCCAAGCTTGTAGCATCATACTCTAAAAGTCTTGAGGCTGTAATTGGTGCCAAAGGTGCTTCAACAAAGTATTGAGCACATGTGACATGTCCCAGAAGATTGTAGGGAGGGAGAGGAGAACTCTAGGTGATCTGAGCAGAAGTGGAAGCGGGTTCTTGTCAAAACCAGGTACCCACTCCCTCCCCCCAAAAAAATTACATGTAAAATGTGGTATAGGAGGGGGGAGGAGTGCTTAAAGCGGAACTTCCCCTTTTGGGTGGAGCTCCACTTTAAAGGGTAACTCCACTTTCATGGGGAAAAAAATAGCAAATAAAAAAAAAATAATATAGCATTTGCAATTGTACCGAAAGTCATATTGTAATTAAATGTTATTAAAAAATACCTTTCTTTTTCAATCTGCATCTGCTGTCATTTTCTAAAATTGCAATATGGCTACCTGGAGGTGTACTGTACAAAGAATGTGTACAGAATGCCCCTCGGAAACATAATTTCCTGCTTGTGTGATTGGCTCACTGATTTTCCCAGAAGTCTACACTACGATACAAGTCCGATTTCAGGCATCCCCTACAACAAAAATTTCATTTTTGGTGAGATATTCCCAATAGGAACACATCTAAAGGGATGCAGGCCCAGCAGCATTCCTCAGTAGAGCTCTGCAGTTGCAGCAGCTGATTTATAAATATGAAACCACTCCCATTAGACTTACAGGAGCACAGAGGAACACACAGTGATTTCTTCAGAATAACAAAAGGTAGGAATCTGCAACAAAGTTTGTTAAAATGAATATAAATTTGTTGGAATGTATATAGATCACCCAGAGGGGAGTGTTTTTTTCCCATCAAAAGTGGAGTTACTCTTTAAAGGGAAACTTAATTTTTTGCTGTTTTTCAAGGGCACACAATTTTGAGTCTAGAGTTTCTTCTTTTTATTTAACCCATACACAATGGCCCTGTCATCATCCAAGGCCAGTTACGTACCATTGTACTGGCTAAAATCTAGAAATCTAAAATATACTTTCTTATTTTTCTGACCATACATTTGTCAAAACGTACACATATTTGGGTTCCCATTACGTAGGATAAATAGGAGAAAAAAAAATATGTATATCTGTTTGTATATATCAAATCCAAACGATAATGCACCACTCACTGGACTTGAAAGGTGAACACACAGTGATGAAGTTTTACTTTGATTTCTCAACAAGAAACAAGCTCATCAATCTTAGATCAAAATAACATGTATACCCTAAAAGAAAGCCTCCCATCATTACCACCCACACGTGATGACATCATCAAGTGTAAAGGTCAAAAATCCAGCTAAAATGGTGGGCAGATGTTCAAATGGAAAGCACATAAAAACAACACCAAAGTAGTACATATAGAATGGTCATACAGAGCAACAGAGCATAAGCTAGACAGCCGTCAAAACTGAATTAGTGCTGAAATATGAGAAAATGGTGGACAATTCAATGTACATGAAAAAAAAAACAAGAGAGGTGCTCCAGGTGGCTCTGAAGTCAAGAAAGAAGCAATAAAACAGACATAAGCCCAGTGTAATATCACTAAATAAATGCGATGAAAGTGAAAATAAACAGAACTGTGAAAAAATAAAACAGCAGAAACAAGAATAAAATAAAGCATTTATTCAAATAACAATAACTAAAAAACAAAAGATATAAAACTCCCATACTTAAATTGGTATATGTTTTTTCCCCTTTAAGGATAGAACTGAGGGCCGCACAAAATCAGCCACTTACAGCATAAAAAATGAAAGAAACAGAATAATGCAGATGGATATGCAGATCAAGGCTATGTCTTATGGAAATGTGCTTTGCAACTTTACTGGAGACATGCACATTAAGCAAACTTGCGACTTGCTCTGTTATACTATATGTAAATGATATTGTGCTGAGCTATTTCCTTTCAGCAAGTTAAAATCCTTTACTTTTTAACAGCGTCTCTAACTCTTGTTGCTTATTCTACACACATTTTGGAAATGAGGCTACAGAATGTTTTGCGACCTGCTCAGGCTAAACCTCTAATGTAATGTAACTATTTCCTGTGAAAAGCAATCAGCCTTACGGTTATGAAGGAATCTAGCAAATGTCACTAGTAATGGCAAGGTAAATGGCAAAATACAAAGTGAATGTTGGATAAGTAGTTTCAATAAATTAAAGGAGAACTGATTTTAAATCCTACCACTCTACCAGAGATTATCAGCTGTGATGATGATTGTGTTACTAGACAATGATGCAGCTTGAAATGAGATAACGATTCTGCAGAACAATGGAAATGAAAAACCAAGATGCCAGGTATCTTGATATTAAAGTGGTACTAAACCCAGGACCCTGCATATGCTATATCCAGTCTCCCAAAGTACACAGAATATGGAAATGCAATAGTTTTAGTAAATATAAAGTGCTAAATACTTTTTTTCATCAGCAGTTAGAGCAGTCTTGTGACTTCTTTCGGTGACTGGTTAAAGCTTGTAGGAGGAGTTTATATTCTGCCCTGACTGGCCTATGAGGCTCTAAAAAAACTCTAAAATCTAAAACAAAAAAAAATCTTTTTGGCTTGACATACATTTTAACCCATTAATTTAATGTGTAGCAAATGTAGCTATTTCTGATCTCTATTGAAAGGAATGTACCTTTCATGTACCAGATTGACACGTACCTTGGAGGTGAGCCTGACGTGCAGAGGGACACCTCTCATACAGCCCTGGTTCCGGGATCACTGGAGTGGCGACAGTAATCGTCGGAGCACAGTGAGGTATGAGTGCCTACAGGGTTCACTTGGTTGGAGATGATGTCAGCTGACAGAGAGAGGAACAGACTTGATTGATGTGGATGCAGGTAAGCAGGTGCACTGAGGGGCAGCAGATGCAGATGCACACAGATGCGGGACAGCAGGCAGGAGCAAGGTCAAACTAGCCAGGTCATAAACAGCGGATCAGTCAGGCAGAAGCGGCAGGCAGAGAATGGTCAAAGTTTAGGCAGGGTTGATAACAGGAGGTCAGGACTGGAGACAGCAGCGAGGTCAGGAAGCCAGGTAAGTACTGGATCAGATGCGGGTTCAGGATCAGGTCACAGGATAAGCTGCAGATCAAACAGCAAGGATCCATACAACAGAAGCCCCTTTTAAAGGTGACTGGGCGCCAAGACAGCGTCACCGTGCGCGTGTGCACGATCTCCGCGATCTGCACATGTCCATGCGCATTGGCGCAAGTCTGTTCACCGCTGGATGCCTGTGAGCTGGAACACGTCTCAGTGAACCTGTGCACCTGTGTACAGTTGCAGCGCTATGTGCAGCGCATCCTTGTCATTGCCCCCTCCCTGAAGGCAACCTCCGGGTGCCTAAAAGAAACTTCTTTTGAGGGTGGCTGTGGAAAAAAGCCTGGATCAGTTCTTAGGCATGGACATTCTGCTGGGGTTCCCATGAGTTTTCTTCCGGCCCATACCCCTTCTGTTTGATTAAATATTGTAGTCGATTACCCCTTCTCCTGTAGTCAACTACAGCCTCCACCTCATATTCCTCATCCCTGTTGACTATTACAGATTCAGGAGGCCCCAATCCCCTGTCCGGGAAGGGGTCTGGTACTGTGGGTTTCAGCAGGGACACATGAAACATTAGATGGACCTTGAGTGAATCCGATAAAGCGAGCTTGTAAGAAACTTTGTTTAGTTTTCTGTTAATCGGGAAGGGACCAATAAATTTAGGTGCCGGCTTCTTCGATTGTGTTTCAAGAAATCAACAGTGCTCTGTAACCGGAATCGGAGACTCGGGGATAATGTCAGGTAGGAGGACTGGATGAAACTCATAGCAAATAACGGGGACTGACCCGTAACAGAATGGCTGGCATTATTAAAAGTGAACTCCACCAAGGGTAATAGTCCTACCCAATCTTCCTGGACAAATGTGGTAAAGTATCGGATATATTGTTTGAGGGTCTGGTTTGTCCTCTTGGTCTGTCCGTTAGTTTGCGGATGGTAAGCAGAAGACATGGATAGCTTAATTTTCAGGACCTTGCATAGTGCTCTCCAGAAGCGAGAGGTGAACTGGACCCCCCTGTCTGATACAATGTTCATTGGAATTCCGTGCAATCTGACAATTTCCCTGATGAAAACCTGTGCAGTCTCCATTGCAGAAGGTGTGTTCTTTAGTGGTATAAAGTGGGCCATCTTAGACAAGCGGTCGACAACTACAAAGATAGCCATACACCCTTCAGACAGGGGTAGTTCTATTATGAAGTCCATAGCAATCATGCTCCATGGTCTGTCAGGAATTGGTAGCAGTCTGAGAAGCCCCCAAGACTTGGTTTTAGTAGTCTTGTTTTGAATACAGACAATACATGACTTGACATATTCCTTGCAGTGCTTCTCAAAGTTCGGCCACCAGAACATGCTGAATCAGTTTGAGAGCCTTTTGGACCCCAAAATGGCCAGCCAGGGGGTTGTTGTGACAAAAGCTCAGTACTTTTGCCTGGCAGGTTTCTGGTACAAAGATTTTATTGCCTTTCCAAAGTAACCCATCCTTGGGCAACAGGGTAACTCCTTATGGGCTAGATACTCCCTTATCAGCTTGTCTTAGGCTGGGCATCAGATCTGAATGAAGGAGTAGAAAGTTGCCTTCGGATAGGATGGTGTCTGGAACTGAGATTTCCTTGGGGTCATTGAACACTTGGGAGAGGGCGTCTGGCTTGATGTTCTCTGACCCCGGCCAGTAGGTGATGTGAAATGAAAATCTGGAGAAGAACAACGCCCATCGCGCTTGATGCGGCTTCAGTCGTTTGGTGGTTCTCAGTTACTCCAGATTTTTGTGATCAGTGTAAATAAGTATAGGATGTGCTGCTCCTTCCAACAGGTACCTCCACTCCTCGAGCGCAGCCTTAATGGCCATTAGTTCACGATCACCCACATTATAATTCTGCTCGGCTGGAGAAAGTTTACGGGAGAAGAAGGCTATGGGGTGCATTAAATACTTAAGACCTTGGCGCTGGGAAATGACTGCCCCTACGGCTGTTTCTGAGTAGGGATGAATCAAACACCCCCCAGTTCGGTTTGCAGCAGAACATGCGAACAGGCAAAAAATTAGTTCGAACACGCAAACAACGTTAAAGTCTATGGGACACGAACGTGAAAAATCAAAAGTGCTAATTTTAAGGCTTAATATGCAAGTTATTTTCATAAAACGTGTTTGGAGACCTGGGTCCTGCCCCAGGGGACATGTATGAATGCAAATTTTTTTTTTAAAAACGGACGTTTTTTCAGGAGCAGTGATTTTAATAATGCTTAAAGTGAATCAATAAAAGTGAAATATTCCTTTAAATTGTGTACCTGGGGGATGTCTATAGTATGCCTGTCAAGTGGCGCATTTTTCCCGTGTTTAGTACAGTCCCTGCACAAAATGACATTTCTAAAGGAAAAAAGTCATTTAAATGTACTCGCGGCTATAATGAATTGTCTATGGGAGAAATCAAAAGTGCTAATTTTAAAGGCTTATATGCATGATATTGTCATAAAAAGTGTTTGGGGACCTGGGTCCTGCCCCAAGGGACATGTATCAATGCAAAAAAAAGTTTTAAAAACTGACTTTTCGGGAGCAGTGATTTTAATAATGCTTAAAGTGAAACAATAAAAGTGAAATATTCCTTTAAATTTTGTACCTGGGGGGGTGTTTATAGTATGCCTGCAAAGTGGTGCATTTTTCCCGTGTTTAGAACAGTCCCTGCACAAAATGACATTTCTAAAGGAAAAAAAGTCATTTAAAACTACTAGCGGCTATAATGAATTGTCAGGTCTTGGCAATACAAATAAAAGTCGTTGAAAAAAAACGGTATGGGATCCCCCCAGTCCATTACCAGGCCCTTTGAGTCTGGTATGAATATTTAGGGGAACCCCGTGCCAAAAAAAAAATGGCATGGGGGTCCCCCCAAAATATCATACCAGACCCTTATCCGAGCACGCAACAAGGCAGGCCACAGGAAAAGAGGAGGGACGAGAGAGCGCCGTACACGGGGCCACCCGTGTACGTTAATGGGTGGCCCCTGACTCCCTCTGAAGCCACGGGGAAGCCATTGGGAAGTCCCCGTGCATCAGAGGGGGGCAGGGTCAACCAGGCATATCACTGTGTGGCCCCACCCTCAGTTATAAAATAACTGTCATCGCGCTGAAGCGTCATAAGGCGGGTACCTCCCATAGATGCGGATCTTTTTTATTTATTTTTTCGGTCTGTCAGCGGAGCGAGAGAAGAGGATGCATGAACTTCGTGGGACATTTTTTTTTTTAATAAAGGACTTGTCCCAAGATGTGTCTTGTGTTTTTTTTTTAACATCTTGACACTTTTTTTGTGAAATGGTACGGGTACAATGTACCCATTACCATTTCAAACAGTGGTGGGGCCGGGATCTGGGGGTCCCCTTGTTAAAGAGGGCTTCCAGATTCCGACAAGCCCCCTGCCCACAAACCCCCACAACCACCGGGCAAGGGTTGTGGGGATGAGGCCCTTGTCCCCATCAACATGGGGACAAGGTGCTTTGAGGGGCTACCCCAAAGCACTCTCCCCATGTTGAGGGCATGTGGCCTGGTACGGTTCAGGGGGGCGCTCTGACTTCCCCCCTCTTTTCCTGTGGCCTGCCAGGTTGTGTGCTCCAATAAGAGTCTGGTATGGATTTTTGGGGGAACCCCCACACCATTTTTTTTTATTTTGGCATGGGGTTCCCCTTAATATTCATACCAGACCCAAAGGGCCTGGTAATGGACTGGGGGGATTCCATGCCATTTTTTCCATGACTTTTATCTGTATTGCCGGACCCGGCAGGTACAGAGCAGGTACTCTAGGTAGCATCCAGGTTGGATGGATCTGCTGAGCCTCTTTCTCTGCCTTGCACTCCCTAAGGCATCAGTCTATCTGAATGGTCAAGGAGATTAAAGCCTCCAGGGAGTTTGGTATACCGACTCGGGCCAGTTCATCCTTTAATTCTTCGGACAGGCCAAGACAGGGCTGAACTATTCCACTGGGTATCTGCGCTCCAGCGTCTGAATTTCGTAATGTAGTCCTCGACCGCTCGGTGGCCTTGCTGGAGCGCATGGAGGGCAGCCTCTGCAGTGAAAGTCCTTTGCGGATCATCATATAGTAATGACATGGCATTAAAGAAGGATTGTAAAGAGTCCACCATAATATGGTGATCCTCTAGCAGGTGATGGGCCCAGGTCTGTGGTTCTCCCTGCAGCAGAGAAATAACAAAACCTACCTCTCTAGGGTAAATGTCAGGGGTTGTAGTGAGAAATATAGCTCGCAGGCGTTGCGAAATGCCCAAAACTTATTTCGGTCCCCAGAAAACTTCTCTGGGATGGGGACCCTTGGCTCTGGAGAAAACATCATTGCTGCAGGCGTGGTGATGGTCTCTGTGGATGTCCGGCCAGTAGGAGGATTTGCAGGAGTGACCAGGAGTTGCACTTGTTCCTCCAGATGCACATAACTGTTCTGGAGAGATTTCACCACTTGAGTAAGGGCTGAGAGGTGTTGGCAAACTTCATCTGTGGGAGAGGTCCCTCTTGCAGACTCAGGCATGGCTGTTTGATACTGACACGAACCTTGGTGGTGAGCCTGACGTGCAGAGGGAGGGCTCTCGTACAGCCCTGGTCCAGGGATCACTGGAGTGGGGACAGTGATCGTCGGAGCACAGTGAGGTATGAGTGCCTGCAGGGTTCACTTAGCTGGAGATGATGTCAGCTGACAGAGACAGGAACAGACTTGATTGCTGTGGATACAGGTAAGCAGATGCAGGTGCTCTGAGGGGCAGCAGATGCAGATGCACACAGATGAGGGACAGCAGGCAGGAACAAGGTCAAATTAGCTAGGTCGTAAACAGCGGATCAGTCAAGCAGAAGCGGCAGGCAGAGAATGGTCAAAGTTTAGGCAGGGTTGATAACAGGAGGTCAGGCAGATAGACAGAGCAAGGTCAAGGCAAACCTGGCAGGTCAGGACTGGAGACAGCAGCGAGGTCAGGAAGCTGGGTAAGTACTGGATCAGATGCAGGTTAGGGATCAGGTCACAGGATAAGCTGCAGATCAAGCAGCAAGGATCCATACAACAGAAGCCCCTTTTAAAGGTCGCTGGGCGCCAAGGCAGCATCACCGCGCAAGTGTGCACGATCTGCACATGCACATGCGCATTGGTGCAAGTCTGTTGGATGCTTGTGAGCTGGAACACGTCTCAGTGAACCTTTGCGCATGTGATCAGTTGCAGCGCTATGCGCAGCGCGTCCATGACACAGATGAACCTATGGCATATATGGTTGCAATAATTGGGCTCACACATCACAAAACAACCAACCCTTAACCAACCCTCAAATATCTATTGCTTAAAGCTGAACTCTGGGCAGATAATATATCCCAAATATAGATAGTGCATTTATTTATTTAGTTATTGTTAAAAAAAAGTGTTTGAGGACCCGGGTCCTGCCCCAGGGGACATGTATCAATGCAATAGAGCTTTCTTTTAGTGGTATTTGATCATCTCTGCAGTTTTTATTTTTTGTGCTATAAACAAAAAAAGAGCGACAATTTTGAAAAAAACACAATATTTTGTACGTTTTGCTATAATAAATACCCCCATTTTTTTTTAAAAGAAGCTAATTTTTTTTCTCAGTTTAGTCTGATATGTATTGTTCTACATATTTTTGGTAATAAAAATCGCAATAAGTGTTTTATTGATTGGTTAGCGCAAAAGTTATAGCGTCTACAAAATAGGGGATAGATTTATGGCATTTTTATTATTATTATTTTTTTATTGTAATGGGGACGATCTGCGATTTTTATCGTGACTACGACATTATGGTGGACACATTAGATACTTTTGACACATTTTTGGGACGATTGACAATTATACAGCGATCAGTGCTATAAAAATGCACTGATTACTGTATAAATGTCACTGGCAGGGAAGGGGTTAACACTAGGGGCAATCAAGGGGTTAACTGTGTTCCCTGACTGTGTGTTCTAACTGTAGGGAGGGGGAGATGACTGAATAGAGGGATGACGATCGCAGTTCCTGGCTATTAGGAACTCACGATCTGTCTCTCCCCACAGAACAGAACAGGGATTTGTGTGTTTACATGCACACGTCCCTGTTCTGCCTCTCTTGCCTGCATTCGCTCTTGGCTGGCGGTCATCGCAACCGTCGGCCATGAGCATCAGCAACCCCGTAGTGCAGTGGCTCCTATCCCGCTTAAAGGGGCCGACGTATAGCTACGACAGCTCATGGGAACATGCCGACCTGCCGCAGTATAATGACGCCGGCTGGTCGGCAAGTGGTTAAACTACTAGGAAGTATTGGGTATTTTGTTGCTATATCTTAAGAAGCTTTTCTTGCAACTACTACTACTTAAAGATCTCCAGCTCACTTCATTCCCGCCTTCGCCTTGGTCACATCACTAGAAACCATCTCCTGCATTCCTGTTTAAAGACTGGCTTTGCTGACATCCCTTCTGGCTCCTTATCCTGCTTGCTGTTTCTCTACTTGGATCCCTGACTTTTAGACTGGCTGATTACCCGATATGGTTAATGAACTCTGGCTTGGCTGATTAACCGATCTGGTTACTGAACCCTGGCTTGGCTGATTAGCCGATCTGGTTACTGAACCCTGGCTTAGCTGACTACCCGATCCGGTTACTGGACTCTGGCTATGCTTTGACTACGCTTACTCTATTTACCTTTTTATTGTTATTAATAAACAAGTGTGATTTTACTGTACTTCTGTCTCAGTATGGTTCATGATTTCTGATAGTAGGGCCATGAATTCAGAAGATACAGTCAATCCACTTGTTGGTAATATTTTTTCAAAATTGGATGAGCAAGATCACCGCATGGATCAGTTTGCCATGGCGTTACAAATGCTCCTGAGTCACACGGCTCACCTGGAATTCCCCACTGTGGCTGCTTCGGTACAACCTGAGTTGCAGGCCATCCCTGCTCTCTGTCCAGGCACCCGCCTTGAGTATTACCTCTATAAGAGCTATGTCTGGTTCCGCCCTGATTCCCCAGCGATTTGGGGGCGATCTAGTTCAATGCAGAGGGTTTCTCAACCAAGTTGAGATATACTTTGAGATGCTGCCCCAGGCATTTTCCACAGACAGAAGCAAAGTAGGGTTTGTGATATCTTTGCTTTCTGAGAGAGCCATGGCCTGGGCTAACCCTCTATGGGAGACACAAAAACCTGTTGTCTTGAGTTACCCTGAGTTACCCTGACGTTTCTGCATGTTCCGCTTCTGCTGCCAAGTGCCTTGTGTCCATCAAACAGAGTACGAGAACTGTTGCCAACTACGCCATTGAGTACTGTACTCTGGCAGCAGAGGTTGCTTGGAACAATGAGGCCCTCGTGGCTGCTTTTTCTCATGGTCTCTTGGATTCCATCAAGGATGAGATAGCAGCCCGAGATATACCCACTGAGCTGGAGAGCTTGATCTCGTTTGCCATCCTCATTGACTCCAGACTCAGAGAAAAACTTTCTTTTAAAGAGCGCTTGCAGAAACCTACTGTACGTTTGCCTCCAAGCTTTGCAGTCCCACCCGTGCCTCTCTCACCTCCCATGCCTCCTGGTACCGAGTCGGTCAGTGAAGATGAACCCATGCACTTGGGCTTCACGTGTCTCTCTGAGGATGAGAGAGCCTTTAGGAGGAGGGAGAGATTGTGTCTTTATTGTGGCCAGGCAGATCACTTTTTGAAGTCTTGTTCTACCCATCCTGGGAACACCCGAGCCTTGAGGTCCTGTCATGGACAGACTTTAGGTGGTGTTGTGTCGTCCCCAGTTATCCAGAAGGATAAGCCCCTGGTTTCGGTCACCCTTTCATGGGCTAAGTCGTCTATCGAGATACAGGCTCTAATCGGGGCTGCAGACCTGTTCATTGATGCTGCCTTTGTATCAAAGCACTCGATTCCACTGCAGCTGCGTGACACTCTACTTGCCATTGAGGCTCTTGTCAGGAGACCTCTACAGCCTGCCCATGTGACTCATGAGACTGTTCCATTGTCCAGGGGCTCTTCACCATGAGATAATCCAATGTCAAGTGATTTCCTCTCCTAAGCTTCCGCTGGTTATTGGTTAGCCTTGGTTACAGAGGCGCAACCCTTCTTTTGATTGGCTCCGTGCTGAGGTTCTCTCCTGGTCACCACAATGCAGTGAAACATGCTTCCAGAAGGTAGCCAAGGTCCTGTGTACCTCTTCACTCTCCTCCCTTGCAGAGGAGTACCATGATTTTAGCGATGTCTTTGACAAAGGTCAAGCCGGTAGTTTGCCTCCACACCGGCCGTATGATTGCGCAATTGACCTTCAACCTGGTGCCACTCCCCCTCGTAGCTGGGTTTACCCTTTGTCGGTCTTGGAGGATAAAGCCATGGAGGAGTATGTTGCAGACGCACTTTCTCTGGGTTTCATCCGCAAATCCTCGTCTCCTGCTGGTGCTGGTTTCTTCTTTGTGAAGAAGAGAAGCGGTGAACTGAGACCTTGTATTGATTATAGGGGTCTCAATCGTTTCACGATTAAGAATGCCTACCCGATCCCATTGATTACAGAGTTATTTGACCGCCTCAAGGTGCAACGGTTTTCACTAAGTTTGATCTGAGAGGGGCTTACAATCTCGTGAGGATTAAGGAGGGCGACGAGTGGAAAACTGCCTTTAATACCAGAACAGGCCATTATTAGTATCTCGTAATGCCTTTTGGCCTTTGTAACGCACCGGCAGTTTTCCAGGAATTTATTAATGATGTCCTCCAAGATTTGTTGCAGTTATGTGTGGTGGTTTATCTTGATAATATCCTCATATTTTCCAAGTCCCTGGAGAGCCACCACACAGATGTCTGTCGTGTGCTTCAGAAATTAGGAGAGAACAATCTCTATTGTAAACTGAAGAAGTGTGAGTTCCATTGGGAACAGGTTAAATTCCTGGGTTATGTCATTTACACTGCTGGTTTTTTGATGGACCCAGAGAAACTTTCGTCAGTCCTACAGTGGCCTTGACCCCTGGGGTTACGTCCTCTGCAGCGTTTCCTGGATTTTGCCAACTATTATCGGAAGTTTATTCATAACTTCGTATCCCTGATCAATATGACCAGAAAGAATGGTAACCCACAGAGTTGGTCTCCAGGGTCCATTAAGGCCTTTGAAAGTCTCAAGGCTGCCTTTGTTTCTGCTCCTGTGTTGGCACATCCTGATCCTACCTTACCTTTTATCCTTGAGGTTGATGCTTCTGAGACTGGTGTTTGCGCTCTTCTGTCTCAACGTCCTACTTCTGAGAGTTCTATGCATCCTTGTGGCTACTTTTCCAAGAAATTATCACCTGCCCAGTGCAATTACGAGATTGGTGACAGAGAGCTGTTGGGAATCATTTTAGCCCTGAAAGAATGGAGACATCTCCTGGAAGGTACCGCTGTTCCGGTTCTCATTCTTACTGACCATAAGAATCTCACATTCTTGTTTGAAGCTAAATGTCTCTCTCCCAGAAGGGGCTCGATGGGGCTCTTTTCTTGTCAAGTTTCAATTACATTGTCTCATTCTTACCCGGTACTAAGAATGTAGGGGTTAACGCCATGCTGATGCCTTGTCACAACAATTTTCCTCCACTCCCAAGTTGGAGTCGGAGGTACAATCCATTGTTGACTCCCGTAGGTTCCGTGGGCGCATACAGTACCTGGTGCATTGGAAGGGGTACGGTCCGGAGGAATGCTTCTGGGTCTCATCCTCAGTCGTACATGCTCCTGCCCTCCTTCGTGATTTCCATAGATGTTTTCCCCTCAAGACCAGTGGTTCTCCGAGGGGGAGGGGTCATTGAGGAGGGTTTACTGTCAGGGCTGGCTCACCCCTTCCTTCTCTGAGCTGACCGCTCAGCTGTCAGCTAATTGCCAGCTCTCATCTCTCTCCACAGTTAACCAGCTGTTGTGGACCTGCTCTTCAGTCCCGCCTACTTAAAGATCTCCAGCTCACTTCATTCCTGCCTTCGCCTTGGTCACATCACTAGAAACCATCTCCTGCGTTCCTGTTTAAAGACTGGCTTTGCTGACATCCCTTCTGGCTCCTTATCCTGTTTGCTGTTCCTTTACTTGGATCCCTGACTTCTGGCCTGGCTGATTACCCGATCTGGTTACTGAACTCTGGCTTGGCTGATTACCCGATCTGGTTACTGAACTCTGGCTTGGCTGACTACTTGATCCCGTTACTGGACTCTGGCTATGCTTTGACTACGCTTACTCTATTTACCTTTTTATTTTTATTAATAAACAAGTGTGATTTTACTGTACTTCTGTCTCGGTCTGGTTCATGATTTCTGATAAGGCATCTCTGAATCAAAGTACAGGTGACCACACCCACCACTGCACTGTACACTCCCAATCCCAGAACCAAAACAGACAGGCCCAGCACACAACATAAGCCTGCCTAAATTTACCTGCACACATCCCTAAACTTAGGAAAAAATCCTACTCTAGCACCTACCTTCAGGTAGAGGGTGCTACACATGTTTACATACATTAAATTTCATATACATAGAAATGCACACTTCCATAGTGCCAATTTCTAAAACAGTAATATCTGGTAGTAACATATTTATAAACAATAATCACATGATAAGATTAAGGAATCCACCAACATTCATGATTGGATATACACATATTGAAAGATAGCATTTGCACAGTCTATGGTCTTTCTGATCCCTGTCACAATCTTATCATATGATTAATGCTGTCTTCAAGAGAGACCTGCTACAGATGTCTGTCCCTGCACCATGCTGATCTACTCACTTTCTCTCCTTCTCCTTCCCACTGTCTCTCTGGTATTATTCCTTCCACCACCTCCTGTGTTAGGATCCTTCCAGGCCAGCTTTCCTGAGCACCCAGCCTGAGGCAACCCCCCCCATCCAGTAAGGGGTCCCTCAAGGGCCACCAACAGCCTCTCCTCAGCACCGCTTCTCCATTTTCCACCCGACTCCCCTGCTGGAATGGCCCATGTCTATTTTTGTGGTTGTCCCAGTTCCCTGCCAGCCCACTTCTAGGGATTGGCCAAAGCCCCATACATATTCATGGCAGCTTATCCTAACCCCCACTCTCTAGTTCTAGAAAGTTCTTCAACCTTCCAGATACCAGGGGTAGGCACCATGGAGCTGCCAGGATGAGTCATCCAGCCCTGGCCTCTAGTAACCCTGACCCAATTCAGTGACTCAGGTTATTCCTGGCCAGACATATGCTTTTTAGCTACTCTTGCTTCTAGGAGCACACACTTTTTTATTCTCCTCTTCTATGTATCTCTCATGGTCTATTTTAGCTGCCCTGATTGTGTTCTTACATTTCTTATTCTATTATTTGTAGAGTGAGCCCTCAGCCTTATACAGTATATTTTAAAAGACAGTTGTTTGTTTCTAGAATTTGATCCGATTTAATGTTGTTTAGTATGGAGTGCAGCTTATTAAAGTTGGCTCCTATGAAATTTAGTGTTGTTGTCCTATCCCTGTGTCTCCTTTTCCCATGATTTAAGTTGAACATAATTACTCTGTGATCACTGTTTCCTAAGTTAACCCTTACTTCCACAACTGCAACTAGCTCTGATGTGTTTTCAATTAATAGGTCTAGCAAAGCATTATTTTTAGATGGGGCATCCACCAACTGACACATGAAGTTGTCCTGCAAGACATCTAAGAAATGATGAGCTTTTGATGAGTGAACAGTTCTGTCTGCCTTGTTAATATCTGGGAAATTGAAGTCCCCCATGATAGTAACATTACCCTTTCTCACCACCATGTATAACTGTAAGAGGAGATCAGTCTTCTCTTCATCCTTCAAGTTAGGGGGCCTTTATCATACACCCATTATTCATTTACCATTTGTTTCCTCCCTTTGAAGCTCCTGCCATAAGGATTCCACCTCCTCCTTTGCCTACTTTTTAACAGAAAAGTTTTTATTTATGTTAAAAAAATTGAAAATAAAGATATAACACAATACAAAAGAAACATAAGGCACATAGTTTCACATCATTACAATAACCATATTACATAGTACAAGATACGTTCTTTGCAGTGTATGTTGAACGTCTTCCAGAGGAACAGCATCGACAACCGATCTCCATTGCAAAATTGTGGGAGAGTCAGTCTGCTTCCACTTTGACAAAGAGGGCCTCCCTTGCATAAAATGCCACATAAAATACAAACAACTGCTTGTGTGTACTGAGAGCAACTGCATCACAGATTCCTAAAAGAAGTATCCTAGGATCCATGTCCACTGACAGACCCCCCCCCCCCCCCACAGACTTTAGCTCATCCACCACAGCTTGCTCATTTCCTACTAGCTTCATGTGAGAACCTCTGCCCTTCTATTTATACATCCCAGGTATAATGACAATAGGGAATTGTCTAATTTTAATTGCAGCTATAACAATAGGGGGATAGGGGAAGTGCTACTTTGGTGCACTTGACACTGTGCTGATTTTGGTGCCATAAATTGCACAGTGGTGTAACAATAGGCTGCTTTATTTTTTTTCATCAACGTGTTCAAAAACACCCCTGAATTTTCACCTGTCCTCCAATGATTGTAATACAGTGAGGCGCATAGTAACAGGGGTGTGTGAAAGCAATCAGGCAGATGCACAGACACCAGATTTCTTCTATGTGGCAGCCAGCACTCAGCCCGTCAGTTATACAGTCCCGGTGTCTGCAGCCACTGGGAGTGTGTGACAAGTCCTCCACTTCCATCTTCTTATGACATCCATCAGTGGCAGTGAAAATGGTAAGCCAGAAGTTTATTTTTTAGTTTTGGACAGAAAGCCCTATTTGAAACCCTAGGTGGAGGAGGGGTATGACTTTAGTGAGATATGAAAGTATTTTAATTGAGAGAATAAAGTGAAAGAGCTGAGTTGATTGAGATCTACTGTTAGGCATTTAGCTCAGGTCTAGACCTAGCCAGGCTTAAGTCTCCACCAGGATGGACAGCAACTTGGAGACCCTGCTGTAGATGATTTGGTCCAGCAACACTTTTTTGATATCCCCTCTGTGCCACCTGTTGATTCTGAGCAAAGAAGGAGGATCAGGCTGCTGGAGTATTTGAGCTGAGCAGGGACAAGAAAAGAGGATGTAGTGATTAGCTGTAATGGCTAATGATATGACCCAGTGAAAAAGGGGGTGGGGCTCCACCACCACACTACTGCTATGCTGGCATGGTGCCCATTAAATGAGAAGTCACACAGCCCAGATGAGAGAGTCCACTAGCAAGGAGCTCAACACTCTGCTGGGAAGTGAGGAGGTTGTGTTTAAACAGAGTTCAGCCTGCACTACTCACAGAGCTGCTGCACCAACACCATAAAGCAGGAGTGGGCAGCTGCAGCCCTCCAGCTGTTGTGAAACTACATGTCCCATGAGACAGTGCAAGACTCCCAGAGGCAGTGGCATGATGGGACTGCTTTTCATATAACAAGTGGAAAAAAGGCAAGTTGTACAGAAACGAGGAGATATCATTTCATTCCTTGCACTTTTCACATATAATTGCAGGTATTTGCAATGATGTGATGGGGTGCATAGTTGGTGAGAAGACACTTTAAATGTTTTTATTTGTAAATGTCAGTGAAAAAATCAATACTCTCTGCAGTAATTTGGATTGGTGCATGTTCCCCAGGGTTTACACCCCCCATGCTATTTTTTGATACCTGCTTTATATTAGTCCAAAAATCTCATTGATTTCAATAGGGTTTTGGTTCGACATTCAAACTTCTTTGTCTCATCATTAACATTGGGGATACTGGGGTTTAACACCTTTTATAGCAGGTGAGTGAAAAATATATGGGCATTCCACACAGGCAACCGGTGATAGGTACATTTGCATGGGGGCATGGTACATGGCAAACAGAAAGTTGTGTTTTGTGACATTTATTCAGGACCGTTTTTAAAGCAGTGCAAAAGGGGCAACTGCCCTGGGCCCTATCATTGTTGTGGGGCCCAAAGCAGCTGCCTCATACCTGCCAACTATCCCAGTTTAAATTCCCTTATACCTTGAAGTTTTGGTCCCGTGCTGTGTCCAAGTATCTCAGGGTATAGTTCTGTTGCTGCTGGCCAGATCTGCCCTATTGTCATGTACAGATGACTCACCTGCAGACCCTGTGTTTACATGTAAATAACCTGCATTGATATGTAAATAGCGGCAACATTAATATGTAAATAGTCCTGGACCTCACCATTGATATGTTAATAGAGGTGGCATTCATATGTATATCATGTTCCCCTGAGGTCATATCTACCATCACTTTTGCTGAATGCTGCCCACTGGGGAGGTAAAGGAGCATGCTTGAAAGTCCTGCCTACCACTATATTCATTAAGCCTAACATCAACCTGTCCTGCAAAGGTAAGCAAATTGGAGGTGGAACCCTTCTTCAAAATAACATGGTGCCACAGCACCATGAACTTTGGTGCATGTGAATACGCACATCTCAGCCAATGCATGAGGGTGTCATTAACAATTAATGGCACTGCTGTGTATCTGCTAAAGAGCAGCACATTTCTGTGGTGTCAGGAAAGCGATTTTGCATGTATTCCCGACACACACACAAATGTGAACGCAGGCTAAATGTCTCAGTTTCATTGGCGGTTAGTGTAAATCTTCTCGGGGCTTGGTGTACAATCCTTTCATTCACACTAGTGGCCAGTGTGAAGGTCCCCCTTACATTGGTGGTCAGTGTAAATCCCTCTTTACATTGGTGGTTACTGTTTACATTAGTAATCCGTGTAAATCCCCATTACATTGGTGGCCAGTGTAGAAACTCCTCTTGTATTGGTAATCGTTAAAAAAAATCCAAACTTGCATTTGTGTTCAGTTTCGAATTCTCCCTTACATTGGTGGTCCATGTAGAAGCCCCCTTTAAATTGGTGGTGAGTGTAAATCCCCCTTACATTGGTGGCTAGTAGGGATGAGCCGAACACCCCACGGTTCGGTTTGCATCAGAACATTTGAACAGATCGAAAGTTTGCGCGAACTTTCGAACCCCGTTAAAGTCTATGGGATTCGAACATGAGAAATCAAAAGTGCAAATTTTAAAGACTAATATGCAAGTTATTGTCCTAAAAAGGGTTTGGGGACCTGGGTCCTTCCCCAGGGGACATGTATCAATGCAAAAAAAAAAGTTTTAAAAACAGCTGTTTTTTGCAGGAACAAAGATTTTAATGATGCTTAAAGTGAAAAAATAAAAGTGAATTTTTCCTTTAAATATCGTGCTTGGGGGGTGTCTATAGTATGCCTGTAAAGTGGCATGTATTTCCCATGTTTAGAACAGTCCCTGCTCAAAAAGACATTTCTAAAGGTAAAAAAGTCATTTAAAACTGCTTGCGGCTTTAATGTTATGTCTGGTCCTGTGAATATGGATGAAAATTATTGAGAAACCCTCCCCCCCAGCCCATTACCAGCCTCTTTGGGTCTTGTATGGATATTAAGGGGAACCCCGCACCCAAATAAAAAAAAAGGAAAGGCGTGGGGCCCCTAGGCCCTATATACTCTGAACAGCAGTATAGAGGCGGTGCAAACAAGACAGAGACTGTAGGTTTGTTCTTGTACATTTTTTACGTGTAGCTCCAACCAAAAAATCTATTTTTTGTTTTCAAACGTTTTTATTGTAGGAAAATATAACATTTGGGTGTACAGGCACTGTGGTGACATGAATCATAATGGTACGAAAGCATTTGACAGATAAATGAAGTATCACACATAGTGCAGATCTTAGCTCATACAAGCGTACAAAGTGAGCCCATAAAACAATAGTAGTAAAATAATAAAATAAAAAGAAAATAAAAAGACAAACGAGTAAAGAAAAAATGAGAAAACCAAAATCATACAATTGTGATCGATGTGTACTTCTAATAAAATAGGTTTACCGTCAGGGAGCAAGACACAATGTGCCTATTATTGTAAGGATCTAATATGTTGTGAAGGCCCTGGGGTGTCCCCTTAGTGTGTTCTTAACAAATAAAGCTAACCCTCATTTTATAGAGGGTCAGCTGAAGCATCTGGGGGATCCTCCAGTCTGTTGCTCAATAGATGAGCTGTCCAGATGTTCCATTTTCGGTCAAATATAGGCATGGAATCTAGGAGAGTATGATGTATTCTCTCCATAGACTCCATACGAGAAATCACCTGTGACCAGGATACCTGGGGGCGTTTCCAGTTCAAAGCTATTGCCCATTGAATTGCACTGAAGAGTGTGTGAATTAATTTTTGTAAGGGGTGGGGAACATCTGGAAGCTCCGCAAACAGCAAACACATCTGACATGTCAAGGTAAGTGATATTCCGGAGAGAAGTCTGATAAGGGATGTAGTTTTGTGCCAAATAATGTCCAAGGCCTTACAACTCCAGAACGTATGCAACAGCGTTCCCCTGTCCTGGCATCCTCTGAAACATGTGCCAGCGACCAGGGGATATATCCTATGAAGACGCTCCGGAGTGTAGTACCATCTAGTGTAAAGCTTAAGCACTGTTTCCTTTATTGACACAGAACGTGTACATTTGTGCATGTTATCTAGCATGTCTTGCCAATCTCCGTCAGGGATCTCTTGGGCCAACTCCGCCTCCCAAGCCACCATCGCCAACGACTTTCGAGGGGAGTTGTGGTCATTGAGGTATCGATAAAGTACGGAGATTGTCCCCCTATCTCTCGCCGCCTCCCCACACAGATGTTCAAATGGGGTTTTCGACACCTCCACCCCACCCCTCAAAAGAGTTGAGTAGAAGTGTCGAATTTGCAAGTATTGGTGGAACTCGGATCTACCCATCCCATAGGTCTGCTGCAAGTGGGTGTAGGAGCAGAAAGAGGCGTTCTGCAGCAGAGAAGCGAGGTCCACCAAGCCCAATGCAATCCATCTAAGATATGGCAGATTGGAGGGAAAAGCTGGGGGAAATGAGGGTTCTCCCAAAAAAGAGGACAAGAGGGGGACGTCAGAATGCAACCTGAACTTTTTACGGTAAAGGGACCATAGATAAAGTGATTGACCAACGATATTGTTCAATGGGGTAATATCTTTAGGAGAGACTGAGCGGGACCAGAGAAGGCCAGGGAGGTAATATGGAGTTATTGAGATCCGCTCAAATTGTAGCCATGGCACCGGGGTCGGGAAGGAATGCCACTGCGCCATTTGGGTAAGCCGAGATGCCAGGAAGTATTTCCATAGATCCGGGCATCCCAATCCCCCCCTCCTCTGGGCTCTATAGATCAGTGCCCGTCCCACTCGTGGTTTTTTATTCTGCCATATAAATCTGAGCAGGTCTATCTGAACCCTCTGAAGAATTGATCGTGAGACATATAGAGGTAGGGATCTGAAGAGAAATAGGAGTTTAGGGAGGATATTCATTTTCACTGCTTGGATTCTCCCTAGGAATGATATGTGATAGGAGGACCATTGATTTAACAGGTATTTGACATTGGAGAAAGCTGGGGGGTAGTTCAATGAGTATAACTGTTTTAAAGAGGGGGCCAATTTAACTCCTAGGTATTGTAGAGAGATATGATTCCATGAGAATTTAAATTTGTCTGTAAGGGTGGTCAATAGGGGTTGCGGAAGGTGAACTGGTAGAGCCGAACATTTGGAGGGGTTAACGCTCAGGCCTGATAGTTTATGGAAAGAGTCAAGGGAGGACATAAGGTTAGGGAGGGAGATTAAGGGGTCTGAGATGAACAGTAGTACATCATCTGCGTACAGGCTAAGTTTAAATTCCTGATCTCCCTTACTGTAGCCCCTGATGTTTGGGTCATTAGAGATGGATCTAGACAGGGGCTCCATAGCCAATGCGAACAAAAGCGGGGATAAAGGACACCCCTGTCTAGTGCCACAGCCCAGAGAGAAATAATCTGAGTAGCATCCTGGAAGTTTAATTCGGGTTTTTGGGTTATGGTAAAGGGCCTTAAAGCCATGTAAAAATGCCCCACTAAACCCAAATCTGGCCAACACTGTATCTAAATATGTCCAGAGGACACTATCAAATGCTTTGTTTATATCTAAACTTAAAAGCAATACTGAGTTAGAGTTCATATGGGCGTCCTGCAAAATATTAGCTGCCAAACGTATATTATCAGTAATCTGTCTCGATGGGATAAATCCGGTTTGATCGGGCGATATCAAGGTTGTAATAACTTTGGCCAATCTGTCGGCCAGGATCCTCCCAAATATTTTGAGATCGTTATTAATAACCGAAATGGGGCGAAAATTTTGGGGTAAGGTATGATCTTTGCCAGGCTTGGGAATAAGGGACATGTTGGCCAATAGCATTTCTTCAGGGAAACATTGACCTTTGAGTATTTGATTAAACATATTTGTGAGTGTGGGGAGTAGGGATTCAGCGAACTTTTTGTAATAAACAGGAGAGAAGCCATCCGGGCCTGGGGCTTTAGAAGGTTTGAGAGAGGAGATAATAGAGGCCACCTCCCCTGATGAGCAAGGGGCATTTAGGATGTCTAATTGCTCCTCTGAAAGTCGAGGGAGCGAGAGGGAATCCAGCCATGATTGCATAGGGGGAGGGCGTGAGGGGTCTGGGCCAGAAAATAGTTTTTGGTAGAAGGTGGAGAAGATCTGCAGAACATGTTTTGGATGAGAGGTTAGGTTGCCATGGCTATCCTTTAGTTTATAGAGATGGGTCGGTTGGGTGGATTGTTTAAGCTTTCGCGCAAACAGCGTGGAAGCAGAGTTACTGTATAGAAGGAAGCGGGCTTTAGACCATCTAAGAGACTTTTCTATCTGATCTGACAGTATATCATCTAGAGCCCTTCTTTTTTCTGTGATTTGAAGGAGCAATTCCTGTGTAGGGGTCTGTCTGTGTCTATGATAAAGTTGTTCCAGTTCTAAGGTAAGTTTGTGGGTGTCTTGTTGTTTCTGTCTTTTTTGGGTCGTGGAAATCTCTATTAGATGGCCCCTCATCACAGCCTTATGGGCTGCCCACAGAGAGGTAGGGGAAATGTTCTCTACATTATTGAGCCTGAAATATTCGTTAAGACGTTCCACCAACTGAGCCATAATCACAGGATCTGTGAGTAGTGTGTCATTGAGGCGCCAGGACCTGGCTATATGTGGGAGGCCCAAGCATGAGATATGGGTGGATACAAGGTGGTGATCCGACCATGGGCACACATGAATGTTGGCTGTAGTTGAGTTCACTGTCAGAGAGGGGGTGCCAAAAATATAATCTAAACGTGAGTAACTGTCATGGGGGTGGGAGTAGAACGTATATTCCCTAGAGCCGACATTGTGGGCTCTCCATATGTCTATAAGTTGGGAGGATTTTAGGGAGTGTTGAAGGGATTTGGGAAAGGCCTGGGACGTTGGACATGTTCGGCTTCTATCAAGTCCCGAGTGGGCAACCAAATTAAAGTCCCCTCCGATTAGCATATGAGGGGAGTGGAACTTATCTAGTGTTAGGAAGAATTCCTTGAAAAATGTTGCCTGTGAGGTGTTTGGGGCATACACTGAGGCTATAGTTAGAAGTTTGTTTTGGATGGTACCCTGAGCTATCACGAAACGACTGTTGGGATCTTTATAGATCTTTTGAGCCTGAAACATCACAGAATTTTTGATAAAGATGGCCGCCCCTCTAGACCTGGACCCATGAGTGGTGAAATAGCTTTGATTAAAAGATTTGTCAAAGTGTGATGGGTGATTATCTCTGGAGAAGTGAGTCTCCTGGAGCAAAATTATATCCGCCCCAAGAGATTTATACATTTTAAATGCTTTTCTCCTCTTCTGGGGGGTATTAAAACCTTTAACGTTATGGGAAATAATATTAATACCCATGGTTATTTATAGTAAATTCGCTAGGGTCAGTAAGGGGTCCAGGCCGAGAGGGAGCCATCATACAACAACCCGGCCTCCTCAGAGGTATTGCATAGCTTAGACGTACAGTCCAATGAGGCTGCACGTATTGAAACCCTGAGTTGGTAGCACATACATCACAAAAGTAAAGCCAGTAGATTCGAATAACATAAAAAGAAAATAAAAACAATAAATCATAACCACAGAAAATTAGAAAACCTAGAGGCCTGAAAACTAGGCCCAAAAAAGGCCAAACAAAGCTCTGGGGGGTCATGGGGAAAAACATCCCATGGACCCAAAAAAAAATGTCCATTCGGACCATAAGGTCCGACACTCTGAGCGGTAATGTTCGTGTCATCCGTGCAGACATAAATTCTGCTGAGGAATTTACCTGAGGGGGATCAACCAGCTTCGACATCACTAACCAGACGAGAAGCCAGTCAGTTCTCATTGATAAGGAGTGTGGGGACAATCATGCAGACGCATCCGGGAGTCCGTAATGAGCCGGGAGAGTCCAATGTTCTCTAAGCATGACGGGAGATGTTCCAATCTCGATACCCTGGTGGGAGAGAGACAAAGAGAAAAACAGGGGTAGGGGAAAAAGTAAAAAAAAAAGAAAAAAAAAGAGGAGAGACAAAAAAAAAAAAGAAAAAAGTGTGCCTCGATGTCAGTCATGGCGTTGATCGCGGCGGTCTCTTCTTGGTGGAGGGGTCACTCAAATAGCTGAGTGACGTGGAGTGGAGGGTAGTCTGGGCAAGGAAGCCGCATCAAGGAGGCCCATCTTCACAAGCAATTCCTTTCCCTCCATCGGTGAGGTTACGGTGTATGTTGTGCCGTTGTGGGGCACCTGGAGCTTGAATGGGAAACCCCAGCGATAGCGAATACTGGCAGCCTGGAGAACCGAAGTAACTTCCTTCATCCTTCTGCGCTTATCCAGGGTGGTAGGGGAGATGTCAGGGTAGATTTGAATCTGGGTACCTTCCAGACGAATGCTTGGGCTGTTCCGCGAGGCTCTAAGTATTTCCTCTTTGATCAGGAAGTCCTTAAGACAGAGTACTATGTCTCTTGGTGGTTTTTCTGGGGGAGGGGGGGGGCGAAGGGCCCTGTGGATCCTATCGCAGGAGAAGGCTGAAAGTGGGGAGTCTGGTAAGAGGGATTGGAAGATCTTTTGTATCGTGGGTAGTAGATCTGTAACAGACTCAGGCACACCGCGTACCCTGAGATTGTTGCGGCGGTTTCTGTTGTCGAGGTCCTCAATGTGGGCTTGTAGCTGCAGGACTGTTTCAGATAGGGACTCATGTTCCTTCCTTAGGTCAGAATACACTAAGGAGAGCTCATCGTGTTTTGTCTCCAGTAAATCAGTTCTGCTACCCAGGGCCGCAATCTCCAGGGATAGCGTGTTGGTAGACTTGTGGAGCTCAGATTGGAATTTCTGGGCGATCTTGTCATACATTAGCGTCAGGCTCTCATCCAGATCAGCTTTAGTAAGTTGAAATGAGTACTCACTGTCTCCCTGGGAGTGCGGTGGCGAGGGAGCTGCTGCAGGAGAATGTGCCTGAGTCTGTGTCTTTCGGGCGCCATCTTGGGCCTGCATGCTTCTCTCCTTCTCTCTCAGCAAGTATGTCGTTAGGGATCTTTGGGCCGGTTTTCCACGGCGATTTCTGGTGCCTGTCATGCGCTGAGTGTTCCGCCGGGGGTGCGGGGGAAAGTTAGGTAGATTGTGTGTGTTGATAGCCCCGGGGAAGTGCCGTTAGTCTCCGCGGCTCAAGGAGCTCTCAGCCCTTGCTTCCTCCTCGGTTCGCGCCGCGCATGCGCCCCCAAAAAATCTATTTTTAAGCTTTTTGGAAAACATAGGGAAGGGTTATCACCCCTGTAACATTTGTTTTGCTGTCTGTGCACCTGTTCAGAAGATTTCACATCAATTTCTGTCCCAATGACAATTGGATTTTGAACATTTGGGGTTTTTAGTGAAACAAGGAACTCTTACAGGAGAGAATTTCCCTTCCTAGGGGTAGATTTCCTCTCACTTCCTGTTGTCTCCTTCTGTTTTGCAAGTAGTCGTTTGTAAGTTGGATGTTTGAAAGTAGGTGCCTGCCCTATATACTCAGAAATTTGGGCCTTAGGTGTTGGTTTTGCCACAACACTGTAAGCCCTCACAGTTACTCTTGGTGGGTGTAGGAACGGGCCCCACTGTGAAATATTAGATCAAGAATAGTAATTACATGCCCCTGTTGAACAGGGTCAGAAAAATTGGGCCTTTGGCGTTGGATGGTGTGGTGGTGTTGCCACAACACTGTAAGGCCTCACAGTTACTCTTGGTGGGTGCAGGAACGGGCCCTGCTGTGAAATATTAGATCAAGAATTGTAATTACATGCCCCTGTTAAACAGGGGCTGTGAAAAATTGGGCCTAATGTGATGCAGTCGGTTGGCTGCCCTTAAGGGGCCCCTGGAGGGCATCCTGCCTCGTTGGAGATGTGCCTCCTCCTCCTTCTTCTCGGCCTCCTCCTCCTCTCTCCTATCAGGCACCCATGTAGAGTCAGTGAGCTCATCACCTTCTCCCTCCTCATCACTGAAGCATACCTGGCAGTATGCTGCAGCTGGGGGAACATAACTGCCAGTTTGTTGTCCTTCTTGGGCAACCCCTCTCTCTGGACTCACGTTACTGCCTTCCTCAAGCTGGGTACCATCATCGGAGCCTTCAAAACGCTGCGCATCCTCCAGCAGCATGTACCTGACACTGTGGTCGAACAATTCGGGGGACTCCTCCGGTGGGGCTAGGGAAGGAGTAACTGATGATGAGCTTGAGTCCAAGGAATAGGCCGCTTTGGAACCTGCATTGGCAGCCAAAGTAGCCTGGGTGACAGAGGATGAGGAAGATGAGGAGGATGAGGACGGCTTGGTCATCCACTCTACCAACTCTTCGACATGCTGTGGCTCAACACGGCCAGCTGCCGAGAAAAAGGAGAAGCATGCCCCACGGCCATGTGCTGATGAGGATGCACCATGTCCATGACCAGCACTGTTGCCTCTAGACACAGAGCCTGCTTGCCCTCTTTTACTGGCCTGTGACTGTATGCCTCTCCCTGTTGGCCTTCCAGACATACCGTCTTTGATGTATTGGAATAGGTACACAAGGAATGGCCTGCAGTGAGATGTAGCTGCACAAAGCTGGGATGTATATATATATACTGATTATACTGCAGCTTGCTGAATCGCCTGCATGTCTGTAGTATTATTACAAAGAGAACACCAGCAATTGTCTGCAGTTAGCTTTAGTTGCACACTTTGCCCAGTATACAGTACACTAATACACTGCAGCTAGCTGAATCAACTGCCTGCCTGATGTATTATTAGGAAGAGGACACCAGCAAATGTCTGCAGTTAGCTTTAGTTGCACACTGCACAGGATACAGTACACTGACTGAAAATACTGCAGCTGCCTGCCTGAGGTATTATTAGCAAGAGAACATCAGCAATTG
This sequence comes from Lithobates clamitans, assembly GCA_037952925.1. Classification (NCBI taxonomy): domain Eukaryota; kingdom Metazoa; phylum Chordata; class Amphibia; order Anura; family Ranidae; genus Lithobates; species Lithobates clamitans. Next base: position 19,746,988 of record JBBGZY010000438.1, read on the forward strand.
TCTGCAGTTAGCTTTAGTTGCAAACTGTGCGCAGGATACAGTACACTGACTGAAAATACTGCAGCTGCCTGCCTGTAAGTATATTAGGAAGAGAACACCAGCAATTGGCTGCAGTTAGCTTTAGTTGCACACTGTGCGCAGGATACAGTACACTGACTGAAAATACTGCAGCTGCCTGCCTGTAAGTATATTAGGAAGAGAATTAAAGGATAAGTGACTGTGCTTAGGATCCTACCTAGGTATGCTGCCTCCCCTGATATAGCTCCCCTAAGGGGTCTATAAGTACGAGATTATATTGAAAAAAGGGGTTGGTGGCGCTCCCTGGTTTGTGTATACGTAGCCAGTTAGTGGTGTATACCTAACACAAATATAATATAGTGCAAGCTAGTAGAAATAGTAAAAAACGCTAGGTGCCTATGTTGGAGACAGCAGCAGCGTGCTGCGTTCCACCTGTGTTCCAGCTGCCTATACCAGGAAATGACGTAGCGTGCGTGGCGCCGTCGTACGCATTTCGTCATAGACGTCCTCAGCGACGGCGATGATGAAATGCGTATGACGGTGCCACGCACGCTACGTCATTTCCTGGTATAGGCAGCTGGAACGCAGGTGGAACGCAGCGCACTGCTGCTGTCTCCAACATAGGCACCTAGCATTCGCTGCACTATAAGGCCGACATATTCATCACTAGCCGCCCACACTACATTACGGCCCCGTGGATGGTTTTTGGGCTATGCAATAGGCATTCCAGGATATATATCTTAATAAATATATATATATTTTTTATTAAGTTTTTATTTTATTTTTGTATCCAGTCGCAGTATATATATCTTTTTTCAATAAACCCAGTAATTTTACTACACTATGGGAGCCTACATCTTTCTTCCTCTATGAGGAGTTCACACAGATCACATCAGAAAACACCTGGAGGAAGAAGGGATACCCTAGACTCCTGGACAACTAGGATGGTGGAGCAACCGTAGTGGTTCCAACTATAAGCGTATTACCCCTGCAGGGGTGAGGGGATGTGGTGAGTGGGGATCCTGGAGGGGGAGCACAAAGTCACAAGCGGATTTCCTGAAAACACTTACAGTCACCATTTTTGTGTTACCCACCCTGAGTGAAGACCTAGTACAGCATATGGACTATTAGCTGTGCATATGTGTATCAACACTGTTTTCTTTTTGTTTTTTCTGAAAAATTGTTTATATAAATTCCTTATTATCTTTCTTATGTACCCACTAAGGTTGTTGCAAACACTTAAACCACTTTATGTGGGTCATAGTGATGGAAAAACGGATAAAAAACTGCGCCAAGATAAAAATACAAATAGAATAAGTAAAATTAAAATAAAAAATGAGAGAGGTTACTTCCAAAACTGTAATCCCTCGGGAGCTGCAATTCTCATGTATGACATTAATACAAAAAAGAAGGTTGGAAAGTTAGAAATATTGACAAAGAATCAAACTGATCTCATAAATATACCTGATGATAGTGAAAAAATATCATAAAATAATAATAATGGAAATAAAAAAAAATTCCCAAGAACTAAAATGTGCATATACACCTTAATCAGTGAAACCAAAAATGAATAAGTCTATAAGTGATCAATTGAAGAGATGATATACATCAATGCAAACGGATTATAAGTCCATAAAAAATAAGTGAATGTGAAAAAACAACAAAATCTAGTGAGCAAATGAATAAAAAAATCACCTGTTCAAAAATAAAAGTCCATAGATTACAAACAAGACATCCTCAAAAACACTGAGTAGAAAACTGTGTTGAATCCACCACCAGATCAGCAGAAATGAACTCTTACCAGAGTTCCATTAGCCCCCATGACAGAGGATCAGGGAATGCGTGCAAGGAAACACTGTTTGGCTCCAAAGGGCATCAAGCACAGTCACAAGTGCCAGGTGGCCCCCTCCCAACCGATCAGATCATCACATGGATACCGGGGTGCATAAAAAATATAAACACTCCATAGTGTAAAACCTAATGGTTGTTTATTACATTAAAACGAAAGAAACACACTTACAATGTTGCAGTTTAAAAGCGCCTGAAATCTGCTGTGCTGGCCGGAGCACAAACAGACAACCCATCCTCTGGGTAAGCGAATGGAGTACGAGGTGACATCAGCGCGTTGCTCTGACCTACGCGTTTTGTAACAACTTACGTCGTCCAGGGGCATGGGCGGCGCATTGCATCACCACTAATTATATAAAAAATAGCGTACTAAGCCTTGTTCCGAGCCACCACACATCAGTGCACATGCGCAGTAGTATGAATACACGTCCATCACACTGAATAGTGTGCGGACACCTGAAATGGCTACCAAACGAAAGATGATCTTGTGAAATTTAGTCCACAACCAGAAAAAAAGTATACGGTTGGGACATAAACAATCCAAACGATAAATATAAAAAATTAGGATAAGACAGTGCCACATTATGCAGACGCACACCGGAAGTATATCAAATGTGTGTAAAGGTGACAGGCTCAGCATTGAAGCCGAGCGACACCTAGTGGGCAACGTAAAAATTGTCCACCCTCCCAAAAAAACAGCTTTTGGGTCAATTGATAAATAATATATTCACTGATAAAAATACATTATATTCATAAAATATATATATACAACTAAAATATCAGCAGATGGAACAAAAAGGTTCATCTGCTATCAATAACAAAAATATGACATGTAGGGGCTCAGACCAAGGATCAATAATAAATTCACAGGATATAAGAGATTATTATTTTTAGACACTTATGGGATAAATACAGCAAAAAGTGCATACAAATTAAGTGACCAGGAATATCCACATATGACAGCAGAGACAATCAATCATGATCATCATTAAATGACATTGAAATCAGAGATTAATAGGTCAGTAAAAAATTATTTCTACACAATAACATAATAATCACTGACCAGACACAAACGTGGAAAGCGACAAAAATGCAAACTAAGAGTTATTAATAAATGCGTTAACGTCGGTATCCACGTTTAAGCCAAAGGGTACATAAGTTTTGAGATGATAAATCCAGGACATTTCTTGTTTTGAGATCTCCCTAACTAGTGAACTGCCTCTCCAATGGGGTTTATATTTATCAATCTCCATGTAAAGTGTGTTGGAGGGGTCTCTGTGGTGCACTTCATCATAATGTCTGGAGACTGAATGTTTCTTAAAGCCCCTTCTGATGTTACTAATGTGTTCATTTAATCTGACCTGAAGAGCCCCTTTAGTCCTCCCAACATATTTCAGCCCACAGGGGCATTGGATGAGGTAGACCATACCCTCAGATGAACACGTGATGAGAGGTTCTACTGTAAAGGCCCAAGAGGTACTGGTAGATATATAAATTTACAGATCTTCCTCTCCTTAAAACTATTCAAGGAGCAATCCTTGCACTTACACCTATAATAACACTTAAGGTTTTGGAAGAAACACCTGTTTGCTCTCGGAGGGTCCTGAACACTGGGGGCAATTCTGTTCCCAAGTGAGGAGGCCCTCTTGAACACTATCTGTGGTTTATCCGGTAGTATGTTCTTCAAAACATGATCATTGCATAGTAAGTGCCAATGCTTTTGAATTAGTTTCTAAATGCTCTGATGTTGTACCAAAAACGTAGTAATAAATGGCAGGAACATTTTACAATCCTTCAGGGAACCACATCAAGTGGATTAGGAGTCAACCGTCCCACCCTTGCCCAATTGAGAAGAGACCCCTATTACTCACCGAGAAGGGATATTTCACAGAATAAAAATAAAAATAATAATAACTATCAAGTTAAGACCTCTAAGAAAGGTCCTGCCCAACCCTTGGCTGACAAGAGGATTAGAAACAATTATAGACAGGATAAACGGGTTCAGGGCTCACAGCGAGCCCTTCCCCCCACAATCCTGGGACAATAATCCAATGAGGCATGGACCATACCCCTACATGCGGGAGTTTGACCAACCAGGTCCCTCCTATTATGATAGAGATGGGGGGAATCAGGGATATAATATCCCTATGCAAAATCAGTTCTTTCCCCTATCTGATTTGGAGGCTCCTGGGAGCCTTAGTTTTAATGATGGGGGTTATGGTTTTCACACTCCAAGGAGGAATACTGTTATATACCATCCGGGTAACCATGGACCAGGTTATAAACAGCCAAGATCTGACCAATATTGCGGACCTCCTGGTAGCCAGACTAATCAAAATTGGGGTTTTCCCAAGAACAATCAAGGCCTCAAAAGGCCTGTGGAACAAAGAGAGGGACTAGAGGGGGGAGGCGTGCCCAGGCAGCAAAAAAGAAAAAGAACATAGGTGCTGGGATCTACAATCTAAGCAAACAAGCACTGACAGATCCTGGGAAGAAGCTGTTAGATAAAGGTCTGAAATTTGTTCCGCCTAGGAGCCTGAGCAAATTTCAGACCTATATGGACATACATAAGTATGTCCAAAAGTTAAACAGCCAGCAATGCACTGCGATGCCGCAGTGAATTATGGGCCGTGACACTCCACTCGAATTTGGCGCAAACAGGACATAGTGTTCGCAATTCGACGAACGGTTGAACGGCCGATGTTCGAGTCAAACTTACGTTTGACTCGAACTCGAAGCTCATCCCTAGTGGCTAGTGTAGAAATCCCCCTTTATTTGTTGTTGATGTAAAATCCCCCATTACATTGGTTGTCAGTGTATATTCTCCATAACATTAGTGATCGGTGTAGATTTCCCTTTACATTGGTGGTAAATGCAGATCTGCCCTTAAACTGGTGGTCAGTTTAAATCCCCCTTTACATTGGTGGTCAGTGTAAATTCCCCCTAAGATTGGGGGTCGGTGTAGAAGTGTCACCTTACATTGGTAGTCAGAACAAATCTCCTTGACATTGGTTGTCAATGTATATTCCCCCTTACACAGGTGGTTGTTATAAATGCTCTTATTACATTGGTGTCAGTGTAGAAATCCCTCTTTTCTATTGGTGGGTGGTGTAAAATCCCTCCTTACATGGTGGTCAGTGCAAATTCCCCCTCACATTGATGGTCAGTGTAAATGCCCCCTCACATTGGTGGTCATTGTAAATTCCCCATTACATTGGTAGAATCCCCAACTATATGCTTGCCAAAGATTTCCAGCTTTGCTCTACATGATTCAGAATTTGCCACAGTGTACTGCCTCCTAACTAATCCCATACCCCCACCACTGCCACCAATCCCATTAACCCCCCAGCATTGACACTGAACCCAGGAGTCCTAGGATTCTCAGGAGTCCTAACCTCTGACAACCAATCGCAATTGCTGCCTGATTTAATTCTATAGATAGATTTTTAGTCTAGCTGCTATTTATTGTATGTCTCAAGGCATGTTAAGAGCGAAATTGCATGGAAGTGGGGGTCCAAGAAAATGTTTGCCCAGGGTCCAGTCAATATTAAGGACGGCCCTGCATTTATCAGGGACCTAGCTGGTACTGGTAATATATATATATATTGTTGCACTATTGTCATAAGGAATTTATTTCGAAAGTTAATGGGCAATTTACTGTACAGTGAATGTTTCGTTATGATTTAATATTTGTAAATTGCTGTGGCTATTCCTTTCCAATATTAGATAAAGTATTTGCCTGTTAAAATGTTGGTTTCAGTATTTTTATTTTTAGGTAGTGGAGTGAAGGTACCTTGTTTTTGCATTCAAGGGTATTTAGCACCTCTATCAGGTTTTATTTTATTGCTGTGTCCTTGCTGGAGTTATTTGTCCTGTGACCATTGTATCCAGTGCAGATACTGCTGGGAAATCCTTAATTTTAAAGTTGTCAATGGAACCGGATTAGATGGGAGCTTTTAAAGTGAGGACACCTGTTCCGATGACAACTGCCTAAAAGGGGAAGTTCTGTCTATAGGGAGATTACCTCTCTCTCATACTGCTGTATCTGTGAGACAGGTATTGGAGAAGAAATCACACAGGAGACACACAGCAAACAGAAAAACCTGATATGGGACTTATTTATTCCCTACTCTATCCAAAGTAAAAAAAAGTCTGGCTTCATGCACCCTTGATTTGAGCTCTGTATTTTAAAACAGCAGGCTTTCAGTCTTTTTTTCTCATCTAATTTGACCTCTGTCACACTTTGTTTATATCTCTTTAAGTACACAGGGTGTACAGATAATTCTTGTTACATTCATTAAAACAATCTATAACTTATTTAAACCAAAGCTAAATACAAGAGTAAAAAATAAATTACAAGAAAAAATAGATTGTGTTGATATCATAATGGATCAATAATAACAATCCCAGATTTTTCAGCTTTTTAAAAAAAAAATACAGTCAATATTGTCATGTGTGAAATACAGTAGATTGCTTCTAAAATAACCAAGGATTCAAAAGCCTCTTGTTTTGACTGAATGCCACATTGATTTGAACCTGGCCGCACAAAGGGAAATAGTCTGCTACAGCTTAAATGTGCACTTGTCACAGTGCTTGAACTGGAAAGTAATGGCTTAAGAGAGGTTACATCAAAAACAGTTATAGGTGTCCTTTTCGTTTTGCAGGACTGAAAAACAATGGTAGTTAATTTTAATGTAGCAACATTTGCATCAGCTTGAAATAGCCATACATTGTAAAACAAGTTTAGCATATGTCAAGGCACATTCTTTATACAGTTCCTATGCAAGCAGATTATCATCGTTCTTTTAACTGATTCTGAACAATTACTGTATACTCTTAGAAAAAAATGTGTAGCAAAAGTGAAAGTTTAATGTTTTATAAACTGTAATACCATCCCCTTTATTTTACTGAGGCGGTCAATCAAGTCAATGAACATTTAAACCATTACCTCAGGTGCTGTTTTATACATTTGGAGAATACTGATGAGGCCCAGATAGTGTGTGCATTTAACTAAACTAAAATGCAAATTAAAACAATGTAATCAATTCGCCACTAGGGTTCTTTTCTTAAAGTGTAGCATGTCCAATTCTTCATATACCATTTGAAGGATCACCAAACCAGGAGTTGGGATATTTCACTTCATATTGTCAGGGACTTCCCCTTTAATTCAATTGGCTAGTGGAGGCTCTACCATTGAATATTTAGTTGCCTCATTCTGTAAATACATTTTCCTTGACATATCTTGTCCTCCTGCTGAGTTCACATGCTTTAATCAATGTTCCCTTTAATGACTTAATTTATACTGACCTCCTGCAGGGCAGAGGCCAAGAACACTTACATGGCAGTGCACATCGGCATGTATCCTAGAGTGGTCAGGGTTTGGCAAACTCATTTAGGCTCTACATGGTTCTAGCAGTTTGAGGTATTAAAAAATGTTACTATAGATGTGGAGGGGAGTAAGCAAAAAAAACAAACACTCAATGGGATTGAGAGACAGAGACAACAATGATGCATGGCAGTAGCTTCTGACTTGGATGTCCAGTTGAGATTTGAAATATTTGATTTCAACAGCCACCTTTTGGGGTCTTTTATCCTCATATGTGTGAATATGATATAGGATATGTCATCCAATTGACACTTTTGGGTTATCTTGGGATCAGGAAGTAGCCCCCCCCTTTTCATGTCAGCATTGGGATGACAGTATGTTGTATGTTACATTCCTGGCTATAAAGCACTGTGATTGCTTTTGAGGTCCACCTAGCCATATCTCCTACTGTGTGTCTCTTAATTGCCTCCCCACAGCCTGGGAGGTGGTGACTTTCTTCCCCTGAGTGTTTTGTTTTTCTAAAAACATGTACAGTGAAATATTCATACCTCTTTAAATTTTCCACATTTTGTTATGTTACAACAAAAAAATAAAAAAAATATTTTATTGGGAGTTTATGTGATAGACCGACACAAAGTGGCACATAATTGTGAAGTGGAAGGAAAATGATAAATGGTTTTTAGTTTTTTTTTTAATAAATAAATATCTGAAAAGTGTCATTCGTTTGTATTCAGCCCCCTTTACTCTGATACCCCTAACTAAAATCTAGTGTAACCAATTGCCTTCAGAAGTCACCTAATTAGTAAATATAGTCCACCTGTGTGTAATTTTAATCTCAGTATAAATACAGCTGTTCTGTGAACCCCTTAGAGGTTTGTTAGAGAACCTTAGTGAACAAACAGCAAGGCCAAGGCCAAAGAACACACCGGACAGGACGGGGATAAAGCTGTGGAGAAGTTTAAAGCAGGGTTAGGTTATAAAACAATATCCCAAGCTTTGAACATCTCACAGAGCACTGTTCAATCTATCATCTGAAAATGGAAAGAGTAGGGCACAACTGCAAACCCGCCAAGACATGACTGTGAAGAAAGCCATTGTTGAAAGAAAGACATAAGAAGTCCTGTTTTTAGTTTGCGAGAAGCCATGTAGGGGACACAGCAAACTTGTAGAAGAAGGTGCTCTAGTCAAATGAGACCAAAATTTAACTTTTGGCCTAAAAGCAAAACGTTATGTGTGGCAGAAAACTAACACTGCACATCACACTGAACACACCATCCCCACCGTGAAACATGCTGGTCATGGCATCATGTTGTGGGGATGCTTTTCCTCAGCAGGGACAGGGAAGCTGATCAGAGTTCATGGGAAGATGGATGAAGCCAAATACAGGGCAATATTAGAAGAAAACCTGTTAGAGTCTCCAAAAGACTTGAGACAGGGGAAGAGGTTCACCTTCCAGCAGGATAACGACCCTAAACATATAGCCAGAGCTACAATGGAATTGTCACAGAGGTTACCTGGTGCGCACCGGTGCCCAGTGTTCCTGTGTACTGGTGTGCATGGTCTGGCTAGCCCTGGTTAGCACGTGTCCGCCTGTGGGCGCTGATCTGCATGTGCCTGGAGGTGCTGGCGTGCGCCTGTGCGTATCGGCACACGCACGAGTGCGGCGTTTGGCGCCAATCCCTACTTAAGCCTGCTGCTCACTCTGCCCGGTGCTGCCTGATCAACAGCTCCTGTACCAAAGTTCCCATTGCCTTCCCGTGTTCCTGTGTTCCTGAGTGCTGATCTCCTGACGACCCGGCTTTCCTATTAGACCTTCCTGACTTGCGCCTGCATCTGACCCCGGCTTGTTTGACCCCGCTTCTGCCTGCTCCCCTTGTACCGCTGCTGCCCACCTGTTGCCGAACCCTGCCTGTGTTGTGACCTGCCTACCTTGCTCCTGCTCAGCATCTGTTGCCAGTGCCCTGATTACTACCTGCTGCTTGAGGATCACCTTCCTTATGGCTCCTGGACTGCTGCACTACGCTCTCATACAACTCCGCACTCACGCGCTTCCTGTCTGCTCAGGGGTCGCGAGTCGGATACGTAAGGGAGCCTACCCTCTGCCCAAGTGGACTCACCGGTCTGGTAAGTGGGAAGTCTGACAGTATCAGGCAGCCATGACCGAGTCCGGGCAGGGGGCCTCCCCCATGGATGAACTTTGTAGGCACCTAGCTGGCCTTACCCAAGCAGTTAAGAGTTTACAAGAAGGCTACACTAGATTAGAGGGACAAGTCCAAGCCCTCTCTGCACCTCCTCAGGGAGCCTCGTCTTTTGGACCTTCCCAAGCACCCTCTGTAGTGATGCTCCCTCCTGAGCCCAGGGTGCCCACGCCTGAAAAATTTACTGGAGAACGTTGCAAGTACCGGGCCTTTCGCAATGCCTGCGAGCTCTATTTTGCTTTACAACCCCGCACATTCTCCCTGGATGCCACAAAGGTGGGTTTCGTCACCTCACTACTGGCCGGAGAGCCTCAAACCTGGGCTCACCTCCTGCTGGAGCAGAAATCCAGATCCCTGGACTCCCTGGATGCCTTCTTCCTGGCCATGTCGCAATTATACGAGGACCCTCAACTAATGGCTACCGCTGAAGCCGCCTTGCATTCCCTGCAACAAGGTCGCAGAGCGGCCAAAGATTACGCAGTGGAGTTCGGAACCTGGAGCTCTGATATAGAGTGGAATGGTGCTGCCCTGCATCATCAAATTTGGATGGGGTTATCCGACCCTCTTAAAGATGAGTTGGCACGTGTCGGGATACCTCAGACCCTGGTTGAGCTCATCAACCTGTCCATCCAAATTGACTACCGCCTGAGAGAGAGACGTTCTGAGAGGTCTTCTAGTCATCCTCATCCTATCTGGATGCTTCCAAAAGTTCCCAGTTCCCCCAGCCAATTTCCGCCTGCCACCTCTGCTCCGATCACAGAAGCTCCAGAATCCATGCAACTCGGTTTGCTCCGTCCATCCCTTACCCCAGAAGAAAAGTTGCACAGACGTACCCACAATCTATGTCTTTACTGCGGAGAACATGGTCATTTTGTGAGGGCCTGCCCAAACAAGATACGTAAGTGCCTGCCGTCCTCTTCTGTATATGCACCTGTCTTGCCTAAAACTGGTAATCATCTGACTCTTTCTGTTACATTGCAGCTTCCCGGAAGGAATATCCCAGCACCAGTCATCATTGACTCCGGAGCATGCAGTGGCTTCATTGACCAAACCTTCGCTAACAACCATGGCATTCCTCTCCAGCCCAAGGCACAGGGACTTGCAGTATTTCTAGCTGATGGCTCCACCCTCAGTTCCGGTCCAGTCACCCAGGAGACCGTCCCTTTACTGGCCATCATAGGCCCGGAGCACCAAGAGCTCTTACGCTTGGACGTCATCTCCTCTCCCCTCTTTCCAATCATCCTAGGAATGCCCTGGCTGCAGGCACACAACCCCAGCATTAACTGGTCTACAGGAAAAATTCAATTCCTCTCCGAATACTGCCGGCAGCACTGCTTACCTGAAACACCCGCAACTTCTTCCCAGCTTCTTTGTCTGGACTCTGACACCGAGTTACGCCAGTCTCTTCCTGAACCCTACCAGGATTTCCTGGAAGTATTTAGCAGGAAGGGAGCAAAAACTCTTCCAGGCCTTACGACTGTCCAATAGAACTCTTACCCGGAACCGAAGTTCCCTTCGGGAGGATCTTCCCGTTAACTGAGCAGGAGCTGGGCACCTTGAAAATCTATATAGATGAAAACTTGAAGAAGGGGTTCATTCTCCCCTCCACATCTCCAGCTGGTGCAGGCATTTTCTTTGTCGAGAAGAAGGATCACTCCCTACGTCCCTGTATCGACTACCGGTAGTTGAATAAATTACTATTAAAAACAGATACCCGCTACCTCTAGTACCCAAATAGTTTCAAAGACTAGGAACCGCAACTGTCTTCACCAAGTTGGATCTCCGCGGAGCTTACAACCTAATTCGCATAAGAAAAGGGGATGAGTGGAAGACGGCCTTTCGTACTCGATTCGGGCACTTTGAGTACCTCGTCATGCCCTTCGTCATGCCCTTCGGTCTGTGCAATGCTCCAGCGACCTTCCAGCACTTCGTTAATGACGTCTTCCGTGATTTCCTGGACTTGTATGTCATAGTCTATTTGGACGACATCCTAATTTTCTCTGCTTCTCTGACTGACCACAACAGGCACATCCGGAATGTACTCTCTTGACTTAGGCAACATGGGCTCTACGCCAAACTCGAGAAATGCGAGTTTGAGCTTCAATGTGTTCAGTTTCTGGGCCCGGTCATCTCTGCCGAGGGCATCAAGATGGACTCTCAAAAAGTATCTGCTATCCTGGACTGGCCTGCACCTGCAGATAGAAAAGGGGTACATCGCTTTATTGGTTTTGCCAATTTCTACAGGAAGTTCATCCGAGGATTCTCTTCAATAATCGCTCCCATTACCGAGCTTACCAGACAAGGGACCCGATTCTGCTGGACTCCTAAGGCACAATTGGCCTTCGAAGAACTCAAAGCACTGTTCACCTCAGCCACTATCCTTAAACATCCCAACCCAGCTCTACCTTTCGTGTTAGAGGTTGACGCATCTGAAATTACAGTAGGAGCAGTGCTCTCACAACGGCAAGGTGCCAAAGCCCTCTTGTACCCTGTGGGGTTTTTTTCACGCAAACTATGATGTGGGGGATCTGGAACTTCTGGCCATCAATGCAGCATTGGAAGAATGGTATTATCTACTGGAGGGTGCTGCACACCCCATTCTGGTCTATACGGACCATAGGAAATTATGCCCCATACACACAGTCGGACTTTGTTCGGACATTCCGACAACAAAATCCTAGGATTTTTATCCAACGGATGTTGGCTCAAACTTGTCTTGCATACACACGGTCACACAAAGTTGTCGGAAAATCCGATCGCTCTGAACGCGGTGACGTAAAACACGTACGTCGGGATTATAAACGGGGCAAATAGCCAATAGCTTTCATCTCTTTATTTATTCTGAGCATGCGTGGCACTTTGTCCGTCGGATTTGTGTACACACGATCGGAATTTCCGACAACGGTTTTTGTTGTCGGAAAATTTTATATCCTGCTCTCAAACTTTGTGTGTCGGAAAATCCGATGGAAAATGTGTGATGGAGCCTACACACAGTCGGAATTTCCGACAACAAGGTCCTATCACACATTTTCCTTCGGAAAATCCGACCGTGTGTACGGGGCATTAGAGTACCTGAGAACAGCTAAGAGACTAAGGCCTCGGCAGGCCAGGTGGGCACTCTTTTTATCCCGATTCCAATTCCACATCACCTACAGACCCGGATCCAAGAACGTGAAGCCCGACGCGCTCTCCCGTATGTTCCATGACTCAGAAAAGACCCTACCTCCAGACACCATTCTTCCTTCTGGGAACTTCCTGCTTCTTCAAGAGGGTCTTGTCTCTCGAATTAGACAGGCCTCTATGGGGATGATCCCACCTGCTGAAGCTTGTGCTAAGGACTGTCTGTTCTGGCATGAAGGCAAGATCGTGGTCCCCGAGGACCTAAGGGTGCATGTGCTGGAACTTTGCCATGACCATAAGTTGGCCTGACATTTTGGTGCATGGAAGACAACTGATCTGATACAATGTACCTTCTGGTGGCCTCAACTCTGTAAGGACTGTAAGGAGTACGTGGACTCATGTAATACTTGCGCCAGAAGCAAGAACAGCCGTGCCAGAGCTTGGGGTCCATTAAAACCCCTACCGGTCCCAGGGAGACCGTTGAGTATGATTTCAATGGACTTTATCGTTGAACTCCCCCCGTCGGAAGACTTTTCCTCCATTTTTGTTGTGGTAGAGATACTGTCTAAGATGGCCCATTTTCTTCCCATAAAGGGCATATCTTCGGCTATGGAGACAGCTAGTATCTTCATTAAAGAAATCATAAGATTGCACGGAGTCCCAACGAATATAGTATCTGACCGAGGTGTCCAGTTCACCTCTAGGTTCTGGAAAGCCCTCTGTGGCGCCCTGGAAATCGAATTGGCATTTTCCTCAGCTTATCATCCCCAGTCAAAAGGGCAAACTGAGAGGACCAATCAAACTCTGGAGCAATATCTCCGCTGTTTTTCTGCCTTTTCTCAGGATGATTGGGTCTCCCTACTCCCTGTTGCTGAGTTTTCTTATAACCACTCTCTACATTCAGCTACCAATCAGACACCATTCTATGCCAACTATGGCTTCCATCCGTCCTTTTTGCCCGGATCAATTCCCGAATGCACCATTCCTGCAGTATCCAAAACCTTGGATTTCTTTTCAGTCAACAATAAATTACTGCAGGACATCATGGCCAAGGCTCAAGAATACTATAAAAAAATGTTCGATAGGAAGAGGCGTGGAGAACTTGTATTGGAACCTGACAACCCAGTACAGTTATCTACCGCCAATCTGAAATTGGCCTGTCCTTCTAGGAAACTTGGCCCTAAGTTTTTAGGTCCTGCCTAACTCTCTGAAGTTGCATCCGGTTTTTCACGTGTCTCTCCTGAAACCGGTTACTCCCAATTCTTTTGTTGGCCGTAGTATCGGTCCACCCAAGCCCATTCTTGTTAACAACGAGGAGGAATTCGAGGTGGAAGCAATTCTTGATTGCAGGAGGAGACGCAACCAAACCCAACTTCTCATTAAGTGGAAGGGGTATGGCCCCGAAGATAACTCGTGGGAGCCCGAAAGCAACCTACATGCCAGAGAACTCTTGCAAGCATTCAAGGATTCACATGCCTCCAAGTTAGCCCAACTGGGCATCCGGAGTCTGCCCTTGAGGAGGGGGCACTGTCAGAGAGGTTACCTGGTTGGGCGCCGGTGCACGTTGGTGCACGTGTTCCTGTATGTGCTGGTGAGCGTGCCTCTGCGAGTACTGGTGTGCATGGTCTGACTAACCCTGGTGTGCGCGGTGGTGCCGGGACGCGCGCGTGTGTTCGCGTTAGCGCGCGTCCGCCTGTGGGTGCTGATCTGCATGTGCCTGTAGGTGCTGGTGTGCGCACCGGTGTCCGGGGGCGCGCTCGTGTGAGTGCGAGTGTGCGTGCACCTGTGCGTATCGACGCGAGCGCGGCGTTTGGCGACAATCAGCCTAATTAAGCCTGCTGCTCACTCTGCCCGGTGCTGCCTGATCAACAGCTCCTGTACCAAAGTTCCCGTTGCCTTCCCGTGTTCCTGTGTTTCTGAGTGCTGATCTCCTGATGACCCGGCTTTCCTATTGGACCTTCCGGACTTCTGCCTGCATCTGACCCCGGCTTGTTTGACCCCGCTTCTGCCTGCTCCCCTTGTACCGCTGCTGCCAGGCTGTTGCCGAACCTTGCCTGTGTTGTGACCTGCCTACCTTGCTCCTTCTCAGCATCTGTTGCCTGTGCCCTGATTACTACCTGCTGCTTGAGGATCACCTTCTTTCCGGCTCCTGGACTGCTGCACTAGGCTCTCATACCACTCCGAACTCGCGCGCTTCCTGTCTGCTCTACCAGGGGCTGCGAGTCGGATATGTAAGGGAGCCTACCCTCTGCCCAAGTGGACTCACCGGTCTGATAAGTGGGAAGTCTGACAGGAATGGTTTAGATCAAAGCATATTCATGTGTTATAATGGCCCAGTCAAGGTTCAGACCTAAATTTAATTGAGAATCTGAGGCAAGACTTGAAAATTGCTTTTCACAGATGCTCTCCATCCAATCTGACAGAGCTTGAGCTATTTTGCAAAGCAAAATGGAAAAAAAAATCACTCTCTAGATGTGAAAAGCTGGTAGCGACATACCCAAAAAGACTTGCAGCTGTAATTGCAGCGAAAAGTGGTTCTACAAAGTATAACTTTGGGAGACTGAATAAAATTGCACGCTACACTTTTCAGATATTTATTTGTAAAATATTTGGAAAACCATTTATCATTTTCTTTCCACTTCACAATTATGTTGGTCTATCACATAAAATCCCAATAAAATACATTTTCATTCATGGTTGTAACATGACAAAATGTGGAAAATTTCAAGGGGTGTGAATACTTTTTTTAAGGCACTGTAAATACAAGGCATCTGTCATATGTGAACATTGAGTGGCACTTCAGAAGTGACACTAACCATGAAACGTGCTGGCAGTGTGACTTATAACAATTCAAGCCATTCAAATTTTTCCTGTTCAATATGTTTATTGAATTTACAATAAAAGGAAGAATATAACATTATATTGACATGTACATAAGATTCGGAAATTAAGGAACATTGTCATACAATTGATGATACCATCTCATTTAGATAATACAAGGAAGAGCTTAAATATATGTAAAAGAAGATGAATAAGAATCAAGAACAAACGCGATCCTAGTATTAGAGAGTATAAGACTCTAATAGGGCGTACACACGGTCGGACTTTGTTCGGACATTCCGACAACAAAATCCTAGGATTTTTTCCGACGGATGTTGGCTCAAACTTGTTTTGCCTACACACGGTCGCACAAAGTTGTCGGAATTTCTGATCGACAACCACGCGGTCACGTACACCACGTACGACGAGACTAGAAAAGACCGGTTCAGAACCAAGCGCGGCACCCTTTGGGCTCCTTTTGCTAATCTCGTGTTAGTAAAAGTTTGGTGAGAGACGATTCGCGCTTTTTCAGACTCGTGGCTTTCAGATCGTTTTCTGCCGTTCAGTTTGTGCTTGTGGGTTTGTATCTGCTCTTCAGTGCATGCAGCAAGTTCCGCGTGACTTTAGGTAGTCATTGTATTCTTGTTCGTTCGTTACTGGTTTTCAGGTCGCTCTTCACAGGCCTTGCTGTTCTTCAGTGCGTTCTGTTACTTCGTTCTGAGCAGCTGACCGTTTTCTAGCCATGTTTCGTATGCGTACTCCTCGTAGAGTTCGTGCTGTGTGGGGGCTTGGTGTTGGGGTCCTGACCTTGACACAAGTCCAGTCCATGAACAGGGTGGGGAGGAGTTCATGGACCAAGAATTGATTGCTTCAGCGTGACCAGTTCTCTCATATGCCTTTGCTCCGTGAGATCCGTGAGAATAATCCTGATGATTTCAGGAACTTTCTCAGGATGACGGACCCCGTGTTTCACAGTTTGTTGGCTTCGCTGACCCCCTATATCAGCAGGCAGGATACCTGCATGAGGCAAGCCATCACTGCGGAGCAGAGGTTGGTCGCTACCTTGCGGTATTTGGCCACAGGGAGAAGTCTGCAGGACTTGAAGTTCTCGACAGGCATCTCCCCCCAGGCTCTTCTTTGTGGACATTTACTGCTTGTGTTTGTTTGAGGTGACCCTGACAGAAATGTGTGGAGTCCAGAAAATGTCGTGATTGTGTAACCTTATACAAAGCATTTTTGGCTGTTATTTACTAAATGCAAAGACACTTTTCACTACAAGTGCACTTGCAACTGCACTGAAACAGCACTTGTAGTGCAAAGTGGATTTGCCCTTAGGAAATTACCCCCATTTTCTCATAAAACAACAATTACATCACCCCAAAAGTGTTGTAGCGTTGAGACAATAATCCACACATTCTTGATGAACAATCTTTTTAATACCTGCACAATCACATGTGCATTTACCAAAGGTTTTTCTGACAAACCAACATGTTTGTTGTATATCAATTTTTGTGGTGGCATTATCCAAAATCAAAATGGGCATTTTATAGAAAACAGGCCTGTGTAAAACCCACAAGAAAGACACAAATCTTGATCTTACAAAGTTCACATTTGGTAGAACTGGAAGGCAATATCAGACATGAAGATTTAGGAACTGTGTTTGATATTGCGTTCAGATGGGGGGAAATCACCCCTGGAAAAGCCAAATTTGGAGGATGCACACAAATTTCACAATGTCAACATGTGCTATCTGCCATCACGGGGGATGAAGGGACGTATTTTGGGGGAGAAAGCCCTTCCTCACCGCTACTTTATTATTGAGGAAGGGGTTGCACCCCCAAAACATGTCCATTGATCTCCCGTGATGGCAGATAGCACATGTTGGCACACTGTGTGCATCCTCCAAATTTGGCTTTGGGAAAAATCACAAAAACATTTAGCACATTGTAGCACACAAAAGAAGAAAGTGATTTGGAGGGGCTTTAAACTCGCCCCAAAACATCAATGATGTTTTTATATTTTGGAATAACATCATTGATGTTTTGCTTGATGTTTTCCAATTGTAAATTACACCCCATGATCTCCCCGATCAGGATCTAGGCACTTTCGGATGTGAAAGGATCTTCATCCACAACCTCACGATCACCTAAAAAGAGAGGAACCCCAAAATAAATTAGGTTTGCAAAAAAATGCCGCCATCCATCTCTTATCTGAGCCTGTGGTTGCAGACACTCACCTGTTGTGGTGACTAGTTCCACCACGTCTTCATCCTCCTGCTCATCTTGTGTTGTTGGGATTTCCCCTTCTTCCAGAGGGGGGGGGCTCTGGTCTCCTGGGATGAGGGGTGTCCTCTGAGTCTTTTCTCCCCTATGTTAAACAAAAATGGTATAATTAGCATACAGATATTTAATGTCAGAACTATAAAGATGAAACATTGCTTGGAAGTGGGGTACAATTATCTATTTTAGCAGAGTTCCAAGATGTAGCTTTTTTAGTGTCCTTTGTCAAGCTGCAGTACTTTACCTGTTTGGTACAAGCTTCACAGATGGAGACACCCCTATAGTATACACTGGAGCACCTGTGTGCCCCCCCTAATAAAAATGGTGTTCTTTTGTCCCACACTAGTGCTCCAGTGTCCAGATGTGAAAACAGCTGCTGAGTGTCCTCTCCTTACACACAATCTAGTTTGCATTTCATTCTAGTAACAAAGCCATCTACACAACCCAATTGTTTGAAGCCAAGTATAGGGCGTCAAAATGGTGGCCAAATGCATATGGCCTAAACAATGGTATTTTATCGTCCGAAATAAAAATGTGTGATCCGAACGAATAATGTGCCCATGATCATGAAAGTTGCCATTTTAAACTGAACAACAGTTCCTAAAAGCACATGGAGCAGCACGAACGTAATAAACACAAAAAGAATAGGAACACAGCACAAATACTTACTTTTTTGCAGCACTCTCCGGATCTTTCTGTACTGCTCATGTTCTCGTAATTTCAGGTCCGACCACCGCTTCCTGAGCTGATCTTTCGATCTTCGGACCCCGAATTTCCGGTGCAGACTCCTGACCACTTTCGCCATGATCTTGGCCTTTCGGACATTGTGGTTGGGGTAAGGCCCATACTGTCCATCATAGTCGACCTTCTTCAGGATGTCCACCATCTCCAACATCTCCCCAAAGGACATATTTGAGTCCTTTAATCTCCTTCTGGATCGGGACGTTTCAGGCTCGGCCTTTCCTCCTCCTCCTCCTCCTCCTCCTCGTTGCTGTAATTAGCATGATCCTGCTGTCTATCCGCCATGTGCTCTTCCCCCACTGCGCCGAACGAAAAGGGGCGGGGAATAGACTAGAAAGAACGTCAGGGGCGGGCGGAGTTATACGCATGCGCAGTGTGTATAAATTGTAACGCGCGCGTCTTACGTACGATCTGTGAGCGGAGGAAGGAGCATCGGAGATGCCGATCGTGCTAACGAAGGTAGGATCTAAACTTGGGCCTATACTGCTTCGAAATGGAAGCCTATATTGTAACAAGATTAGGGGAGTTTGGCCTGACATTAGGGTTTGTCTTGTGTTGTGTCTTGCAGAGAAAATGCATGGGTTCAACGACCACAATTTCCTCTGTTCATAGACAAGTACAGGGAACTGCCCTATCTGTGGCAGGTGAGACACCCCCACTATAACCACAAACAGAAGAGGCAGGCAGCGCTGGAGAAACTGCTGGAGTTGGTGAAGCCGGTGGTCCCCACAGCAACCATCCCCTATTTAAAAGCTAAAATTGGTGGCCTGAGGAGCACGTATCTTAGGGAGCGCAAGAAGGTCACAGATTCTCAGAGGTCCGGAGCTGCAGCAGATGACGTTTATGTCCCCAGGCTGTGGTACTATGAGAGACTGCGATTTCTGTCAGACCACACTGAAGTCAGGGAATCCCTCTCTACTCTTCCTTCCACGCTTCCTTCCATCCCAGCTGAGGCTTCCTATGTCCAACCTGGGCCTTCCAGCCAGGAAGAAGTGGAGGAGCCCAGCTGGAGTCAGGTATAGCATTCTTCTACAGATTTCTGGGCAATAAATAAATGATGTTTACTAGATGTTATTATTGATCACTAATTGCTGATTAAAAAAAGTGTTTTACATATCAATAGACAGTAGTGGGCACCCAAAATTGGGACAAGAATGAAAACTGCTGGGCTCAGAAGGATGGTCTATTATATTTGTTAACATTCAATTTGCAGCAGTCAGGAGGTGAAAATTGTGTGTGATTGATGAAAACAATACTAAAACTATGTCCCTTTTTCATACACAGGAAGACCTCAGCCAGGAGGAGGTTGTGGAATGTGGCAGTCAGGAGGAGGCGGGGATTAGTGGCAGCCAGGAGGAGGCGGGGATTAGTGTCAGCCGGAGGAGGCAGGGCTAAGTGTCAGCCAAGAGAAGCCTGGGACAAGTCGCAGCCTGACTGAGTCTCAGGTCCCTCCCCTCCGCCTGCCACATAAACGAGCCAGGAAGGCCACTCCCAGTCCTGTGCAGGATTCAGCATACAGGCTGATCCAGGAGGCTTCGGCGTCCCTCAGAGCCTTCCCCAGTCCTGCAGAGGCCTTTGCCTGCATGGCTGCCACCAAATTGCAGGGCATGCAGGAGGGCCAACGCAGGATCTCTGAGGATCTGATTTATAAAGTCCTACGTAAGGGGGAGAGTGGGGAACTGACACCCAAGACGCATGTCATTGAGATCGACGATCCTCCTCCTCCTCCTCCTCCTCCTGCTGCCACAACTCCACCACCACAGCCACAGCGTGGAAGGAGGCGTGGAAAGAAGACCAAAGAGTGATTGCCCTGGGTTCAGTCTGGTCTGACAAAAGCTGCAGTCTCTCGTATGACCACAGCCTGGGGACACAGATGTCATCTGCTGCTTTCCGGATCTCTGAGACTTCTGGACCAGACTGCCCTCCCTTAGATATGGACTCCTCAGGCCACCAATTTTGCTTTTAAATAATTGATGTCTGCCCTGGGGGTCCAATTTCTGCAGTTTCTCCAGCGTTGCCTCCCTCTTTGTTTTTTTATAGTTGTGACCCCTTAATAAAATTTTTTAAGGTCAATTCTACTCTCCTGTGTGTGTTTTCATCCAAAAAGGACAGTTTGTTGGTGACGATTCAGGTACATTTCTAACATAAAATGTGAAATTAACAAGAGACAACAACACCAAACAATCTCCTACAGATTAAATAGAACAACATATCAATGGTGTTGTGGGAACTTGTCACAAAAAACACACAAACATTTTCGGGAGTACAAATCAAAATCACCAAAAAAAAATAAATAAAAGAGAAACACAAAAAAAGATTCTACATTAAAGGCAAAAAAAAATAAATAAAAGAGAAACACAAAAAAAGATTCTACATTAAAGGCAAAAAAAATAAATAAAAGAGAAACACAAAAAAAGATTCTACATTAAAGGCAAAAAAATAAAAATAAAAGAGAAACACAAAAAAAGATTCTACATTAAAGGCAAAAAAAATAAAATAAAAGAGAAACACAAAAAAAGATTCTACATTAAAGGCAAAAAAAAAACATACAAAAATATGTTGTCAGATGTGAGAAATCAAAATATATTGAGGGAATCCCGATAAATAGTAACGAAATAGGTTTGTGAGAAGTATGTGTGAATATGAGCAGCAAAACTAATATATTCTTGTCACATTATAAAGAAGAAGAGAGTGCGCTGTATTAAACCATTTTGAACATTGCAGCGTGACGAAAGTGCTGTATCCTTTGCGAATGCTAAGTTTACCAGAACGAGCTGTCCCGTGTCGGAATTTCTTCTGAGCATGCGTGGCACTTTGTGCGTCGGAACAGGCCACACACGGTCGGAATTGACGCGATCGGATTTTGTTGTCGGAAAATTTTATCTCCTGCTGTCCAACTTTGTGTGTCGGAAAATCCGATGGAAAATGTCCGATGGCGCCCACACACGATCGGAATTTCCGACAACACGCTCCGATTGGACATTGTCCATCGGAAAATCCGACCGTGTGTACGGGGCATAAGAAGTATAAAAATAAAAATTAGGAAAAAAAATGATTAAAATTACCTCAGTTATCTGCACATCAGTTGAGTCATGCCTCCAGACCATCCGACCACCCCAAATGGGATCAAACTGTGGACGAATGGGGGCATGATCTTAAGGCAATAAATTATCAATTTACAGAATAGAAGGAATATTTGACGAATCTGACAGCCCGTCCGACAGACCTTCGACGGACTTTTGGCGGACTTGCGGCAGACTTTCTAATGAACGGATTTGCCTACATACGATCACACAAAAGTCCGACGGATTCATACGTGATGACATACACCGGACTAAAATAAGGAAGTTGATAGCCAGTAGCCAATAGCTGCCCTGGCGTGGGTTTTTGTCCGTCGGACTAGCATACAGACAACCGGATTTCTGGGTCCAGGGTAGTTACGACGTAAAGATTTGAAGTATGTTTCAAATCTAAAGTCCGTCAGATTTGCGGCTGGAAAAGTCCGCTGAAAGTCCGGGGAAGCCCACACACGATCGGATTGTCAGCCGGCTTTAGTCCGTCGGCGTCCGTCGGACTTTTGTAGACGAAAAGTCCGACCGTGTGTACGCGGCATTAGAGTGATCAAGGTAAATAAACAATAACTCATGCTTTCTTCATGTATATAGTAAATATAGTCTATATACAAAAAAGATGATATTATAAGAAAAATGAACAATGTATGACTGAAGTATCAATACTGGTAAATGATCTCATGTATAAGGATTATAGGATGGAAAGAAAAAGGAAGAAAAAAAAAGAAAGGAGAAACAAGGGAAAGATACTATTAATAGAACCAAAATGAAGCAACACAAGCTTTAATCTACATATGGGAAAAAAATGTAAAGTAAGTATCCTTCACCTCTAATTTAATGTCAGTAAGTCAATATGTGGAGAAAGCAAAAAGTAAGAAATAAAGAGAAAGAAAGAGAGAAAGAAAGTCTCTCGTGGTGGGGGTGCGCCCCCCCCCCCCCCGGGCAGTGCATATGTCTAATGAAATGGAGTGGAAGGAAGAAGGGTAAACTTAGCAAGGTAAAAGTAAGGATTGGTCAAAGTCAGTTGGTAAGTAATATTTGACCCAAGGTTGCCAAATCTTGCAAAATTTGTTTATATTAATATTTTCTTTATGCCGCGTACACACGGTCGGACTTTTCGTCTACAAAAGTCCAACGGACGCTGACGGACTAAAGCTGGCTGGTAATCCGATCGTGTGTGGGCTGCTTCGGACTTTCAACGTACTTTTTTAGCCTCAAATCCGACGTACTTTAGATTTGAAACATGCTTCAAATCTTTACGTCGTAACTACGACGGACCCCGAAGTCCGCTCGTCTGTATGCTAGTCCTACGGACAAAAAAACGACGCATGCTCATAAGCAAAAACTAAACGGAAGCACTCGGTCTAGTAAAACTAGTGTTCGTATTGTAGGTAGCACATTCATCACGCTGCAAAATCTGTGATCGTTGAATGCAGCGCATTTTATTTCTTCTTTACGAATGCTCTAAAGAACGAAGGTGTTTTGCTGTTCATAATCAGAGTTCTCCCAAACTGATTTCTGAATTCTTTTTCTCTTTGATCTCATGAATGATATAGTATGCTTTTTATAAACAATGTTTCCATACTAATAATACTTTTTCCCTTTTATTTTTTTTTTTTTTTAGGTTTGTAAAGTTACCACAAAGAACCCATTATTCTTTTTTTTTTTTTTTCTAGTGATTATTTTTTAATTTTTAGATAAAGTTAACCCAAAGCACCGTTTTTGTTTATGTATATATTTTTTTTTCAAGACTTACCACTTGAACATTCTTAACATTAGTAATGTATTTTTGGTGTGTTTTTTTAAAACTCAATGAGATTGTTGTCCCTTGTTAATTTAACATTGTGTGTAAAATCAATGATTTAAAAGAAAACACATAAAAGTCTTTTGCTAAACTCAAAAAAGATCCATTTATTCATGGTCAAAATAAAATAAAGAGGAAGTCAACGCTGGAAAAAGTCGGTGTACAAGAAAATTGGGATCTTGAGGAGTCCATATAAGAGGGAGCACAATCTGGTCCAAGAATCCCAGAGATCAACAGCACCAGCAGATGATCTAGATGTCCCCAGACTGTGGTACTACAACAGCCTGCGTCTTCTGTCAGACCAGACTGAACCCAGGTCATCACTTTCTTCTCTTCCCTGCAGCCTTTCCTCCACGCTGCCCTGCAGCCTTCCCTGCAGCCTTCCCTGCAGCCTTCCCTGTAGCCTTCCCTGTAGCCTTCTTTTGAGGCTGTGGCTCTGGTGTTTCAGTTGTGGCAGGAGGAGGAGGAGGAGGAGGAGGAGGAGGAGGAGGAGGAGGGGGGGGGGCTGCCTCATGTAGTTGGGTGTTTTTGGTTAGCGTGCCCTGCAGCCCCTTATGGATTGTTTCCCCAAATAGGCGCTCACAAATGAGGCGCTGCTCCCAATCCATCTGAAGAAGCCTGCTGGCTAAGTAGCAGCCATAGGCTTCTTCCGCTTCGGGGGGGCTTGTTAAAAAACGGGTGGCCTGTTGCATGAGGCGCAGGGACGCGTCCTGTGTGACCATCCCCTTCCTGGCCCTTTTTTTGGGAAGGTGGAGGGGAGGCACTTGGGATTGGGTGAGGCTCCTACTGGGCCCAGCCACCTCACTTGGCCCAGCCACCTCACTTGGCCCAGCCACCTCACTTGGCCCAGCCACCTCACTGGGAGCAGCCACCTCCTGCCTGACACTGGGCCCAGCCTCCTCCAGGATGATGGTGAATCCGGCCTCCTCCAGGCTGTCCATGGGCCCGGTCTCCTCCTGCCTGCCACTTTCCCCACATTCCTCCTGGATGGACTCATCCTGTGTATAAAAAAAGGACAATAGTTTTAGTTTCTTTTTTTGGGTTCATCAATGACACACAGTTTGCTTCTCATGACTAGCAAATTCAATGTGAATACATCTCTTTAATAAAAGAGTCTAATCAGACACCCTAATTATTTCAAGCAGGTGCCAAACATATTTAGTCACTACTATCATTTGATATGTATACACAATTTGGAGTGCTAAATTATTTGAGACAATTATAACATCCAGTTAACATCATTAATATTAGTACAGTAAATCTTTGTTAAAATAATTTACCTGACTCCAGATGGTCATATCCGGTTCATCCAGGATGGAAGACCCAGCTTGCTCCTCATCAGCCTCTGCTGGGGTGGAGGGAAGGGTGGAGGGAAGGGTGGAGGGAAGGGTTGAAAGTGATGCCCTGGCTTCATTCTGGTCATCAAGAAAACGGAGTTGTTTGTAGTACCACAGCCTGGGTACATAAACATCATCTGCTGATGCTCCTGATCTCCTTGATTCCTGGATCTTCCTATGCTCCCTTTTATACATGTTCCTCAAGACCCCAATTTTCTTGTACACTGTCTCCATTGTTGCTCCAGGGATGGTCTCCTGGACAAAGGACAGAAGTCTCTCCAGCGTTGACTTCCTCACATGCTTGTTATAATACTGAGGGTGTTTCACCTCCCACAAATTCCTCATCTCTCGATACTTTGAAATAAAAGAAGTAAGGAACTCTGGATCCTTCAATAGGGGATTCATTATATCTGGAAAAGAGAAAGTCACAAGACCAAAAAAACTTATTATATGTTTCTGCTAACCCCTCATCATCTTCTCCCTATGTAGGCCTCATCAATCTATCAAGCCATATAGGCTGCTTGCTACAAAGTCATGACCATAAACCCCCCCCAAAAAAAAAAATATATATATCTCAAATTACCTTCGTTTTGGAACGTCCTGGTCCACTATCACCTACGCACAGAACGTACGTACGACACGCGCGAAAGGCCCTCCTTTATACACTACGCATGTGTGAAACTCCGCCTGCGTCGCCCGCCCCTGACGTTCGAAATGAACTCATGTTCTCCGCCCCCTAATTTGACGCACAGAACGTACGTACGACACGCGCGAAAGGCCCTCCTTTATACACTACGCATGTGTGAAACTCCGCCTGCGTCGCCCGCCCCTGACGTTCGAAATGAACTCATGTTCTCCGCCCCCTAATTTGACGCACAGAACGTACGTACGACACGCGCGAAAGGCCCTCCTTTATACACTACGCATGTGTGAAACTCCGCCTGCGTCGCCCGCCCCTGACGTTCGAAATGAACTCATGTTCTCCGCCCCTTTTTTGTTACGGCGCGTAGTGGAGTTAAAGAATGGCGGAGACACCTGAAATGTTGACGACCTCAGGTAGTGGAGACAGCCCGCAGGCTGGAACGTCTGGAACGTCAACCAAATCTGTGAGGCCTAGATTTAAGGCCTCTAATATGAGTTTCAAAGAGATGGTGGAGATGGTGGCCATTCTTCGCAAAGACGACTATGATGGCAATTATGGGCCGTACGCACGGCCAAATTTGCGCAAGGCCAAAATCATGGCAAAGGTCGTGGACACTTTGCAGGCATCATTTGGGGTCCAGCGCTCCAAGGATCAATTGCGCAAAAGATGGTCTGACCTGAAAATCAGGGAGCCGGATCAATACCGACGTATCCGGAAAGTTCTTAAAAAAAGTAAGTACTTGTCGTGTTTTTCTCTTGTGTTTATTACCTTGTATACTGCTCCATGTGCTTTTCCTTTCTATACGATTTTTGTTCATCGTTCTAAACGATCTTTGAAGAAACCTCGTTACATATCCATATCTATCTATCTATCTATCTATCTATCTATATCTATATCTATCTATATCTATATCTATATCTATATCTATCTATATATATATATCTATATATATATATCTATATATATATATCTATATATATATATCTATATATATATATCTATATATATATATCTATATATATATATCTATATATATATATCTATATATATATATATATCTATATATATATATCTATATATATATATATCTATATATATATATCTATATATATATATATCTATATATATATATATATATCTATATCTATATATATATATCTATATATATATATATATATCTATATCTATATATATATATCTATATCTATATCTAAATATATAAATATAAATATATAAAAATATAAATATAAATATAAAAATATAAATATATATATATATATATATATATATATATATATATATATATATATATATATATATATATATATATATATATATATATATATATATATATATATATTTGAAATTCTCTTAATTTTTTGGATTTACATTTAGTTAGATATTTAGAGATTTTGTTACAGATATAGAGAGAGATCAAAAGATTATTAACTATATTTTGAGATATTGATATCTATCTATCCGGTATGTCTTTATAATTTTAAATATTGAACTAAAATAGGAACTCTACACAAACCACTTCACTACAAATGTTGGAAAATTATTATGTCCTAAAATATCTGTGTGCTAATTAGATTACTCATTTTTTGTTTCACATAGGGGAAAAATCACTCAGCCAACCAAAAGAACACAGTCCACCCCAAGCAAAACAGGATTGGGCAATCAGTCCAAGTCCCATTGACGATGTGGAGGAAGGAGAGGTGGGCGACATGGGCACCCCACCAGGTGAGTGTCTGACACACCAGCTTACGTTAATCTATGCATGGCTGCCTTTTGTTTAATTGAATTTGTCTACTCTATTTTAGGGGATCTGCTTCATTCAAGCAACAGTGACACCCCCGAGGATGTGGAGGAATTAGGCTACATGGCCACCCCACCAGGTCAGTGTCTGAGACAACAGCTTTATTTCTGGTAAGGTAAACTATGTATGTGTGCATATTTGTAAAGACATTTTTTGGTTTCATTCCACTTTAGGAACAACAAGAAGTGACCATTTCACCTCGGAAAGTGCCCAACGTCTAATTGGTCAAATAATGGGCTGGAATCAAGACATGGATCAAATGCGTAATAGGCTGGATCGTATGCAGCAGGAAATGAAGGACATGATTGATGTTTTGGGTCGAATCTAAATGCCCTTTTTTAAACCCCAAAACATCAATCATGTCCTTCATTTCCTGTTTTGCTGACCCCATTCTGGGCCTTCTCTTTGTTTTTTTGGCCTAACATAAATGGCTGTTTAACCTAATGTCAAAAAGGAGGGCTGTCAAAAATCCACAAAAAAATAAAAATTGATTTTCTAAAAAACAACCAAAAAAAAAAAAAAAAGTGATTTTAAAAAACCCAAAAAAAAAAAAAAAAGTGATTTTAAATAACCCAAAAAAAAAAAAAAAGTGATTTTAAATAACCCAAAAAAAAAAAAAAAAAAGTGATTTTAAAAAACCCAAAAAAAAAAAAAAAAAGTGATTTTAAAAAACCCAAAAAAAAAAAAAAAGTGATTTTAAAAAACCCAAAAAAAAAAAAAAAAGTGATTTTAAAAAACCCAAAAAAAAAAAAAAAGTGATTTTAAAAAACCCAAAAAAAAAAAAAAAAAGTGATTTTAAAAAACCCAAAAAAAAAAAAAAAGTGATTTTAAAAAACCCAAAAAAAAAAAAAAAAAGTGATTTTAAAAAACCCAAAAAAAAAAAAAAAGTGATTTTAAATAACCCAAAAAAAAAAAAAAAGTGATTTTAAATAACCCAAAAAAAAAAAAAAAAAAAGTGATTTTAAAAAACCCAAAAAAAAAAAAAAAAAGTGATTTTAAAAAACCCAAAAAAAAAAAAAAAAAGTGATTTTAAAAAACCCAAAAAAAAAAAAAAAGTGATTTTAAAAAACCCAAAAAAAAAAAAAAAAAGTGATTTTAAAAAACCCAAAAAAAAAAAAAAAGTGATTTTAAAAAACCCAAAAAAAAAAAAAAAAGTGATTTTAAAAAACCCAAAAAAAAAAAAAAAAAGTGATTTTAAAAAACCCAAAAAAAAAAAAAAAGTGATTTTAAAAAACCCAAAAAAAAAAAAAAATTGATTTTAAAAAACCCAAAAAAAATTCAAAAAATTAATGTTAAAAAACCAAAAAAACTTAAAAAATTGATTTTAAAACACCAAAAAATCGAATAAATAATTAATGTTAAAAAACCAAAAAAAGTAAAAAAAATTGCTTTGAAAACACCAAAAAAATTAAGAAAATTAATGTTAAAAAACCCAAAAAAAAAAAAAAATTGATTTTCAAAAACAAAAAAAAAAAATAAAAAAAACTTGCTTTTAAAAAAAAACAAAACTTGATTTTCCAAAAACAAAGCCTGTTTTTGAAAATCCAAAAGCCCAAAATATTTTTTTGTGGATTAGGTAGAAATATTTCAATATAATTATATTTTGCTACATCATTAAGATACCATTATATTTTTGTCTCGGAACATTTTATACTAAATGCAGAACTGAATGCATACCAACCATTAATAAAAACATCTCCTTTTATAGGATTTTAACAAATGTGTGGTTTGTTATTTCAAGGCTCAGTATCAGTTTGGTTATAATTGTCAAAAAGTTGTTTACAGTGGCAATGGAGCTTATTTATACATTTTTAAAATTCTAATACAGTTGGCACTACAACTGCTCGACCATAACCTAGGAGACAGCCCAAAAGAAAGGCAAGCAATAAATATAATGCCAGATTTCAGCAATATTTTTTTTATTGTAAAAAAAATTATATATCCTGGCCCATTGCAATGGCCCCCCTACCCATAAAATAATCAACATATTGCTGTCTAACCTGACGGGAACTTTGGGGGGCCAAGCCAGTACGGACAGTATCCAGGCCTGTAAGGTTGGCTTCTATTTGTCCGGCCTCAGGCCCAACTGTGCCTATATAATTGGCAGAATGCTTATTTAAAAAGTTGTGCAGAATGCAGCATGATAAAATTATAAAATTAAGTTTGTATTCCGCCAAATTAATGGCTGTTTGAAACAGGCGGAACCGGCTGGCCAGAATTCCAAACGCATTCTCAACCACTCTTCTAGCTCTGGCCAGCCGGTAATTAAAAACCCTCCTCTCCGGGGTGAGGGTTCTTTGGGGGAATGGCCTCATGAGGTGCTTGCTCAGAGCGAAGGCTTCATCGGCAATGAAGACAAAGGGGAGTCCTTCCACGTTATCCTCATCAGGTGGCAATCCCAGGCCACCACTCTGGAGACGCTGGCAGAACTCCGTCTGGGCAAATACTCCTCCATCCGACATCCGGCCATTCTTCCCCACGTCCACATATAAAAAATCATAGTGTGCCGACACCACCGCCATTAAAACAATACTGTGGAACCCCTTATAATTAAAATAATATGACCCCGAATGGGGTGGTGGCACAATGTGGACATGTTTCCCATCTATAGCCCCTCCACAATTGGGAAAGTCCCAACGGCTTGCAAAATGGGATGCCACAGTCTGCCATTCCTGTGGCGTTGAAGGAAACTGGGGAATCAAACAAGAAAACCAAAATCAATTAATTTGGAAGCTAACATTGCAAGAAAATTAGACAATTAAAAACATTATTCCCCAGCATCAGTATAACATTCAATAATTTAATTCTTCTGGAATAACTAATATGGAAAAAGGCACACTTATCAGATTGCTCACCCCCTCTGATAGAACATTGATTACATTTTAGGGGGTTGTGAAATCCCCAAAAAAAATTACTTTAACAACACGCAGGAATTTAGGGATAACAAAGGCTACAAGACTGCAGTTGTCGCACTCTGCAGGTGCAGTTGCAAACCAGCTTACAGTAAATGAGGTAATGTCAAAAGGCATTCATGTTGCAAACAGTACACAATCACATGCAAGGGCAATTAATGAAAACACTTTGAGGCTTGCATATGATTTGATGATGGAAATCAGCAGAGCTTCTGCTCATTTACTAAAGCACTGGAACAAATGCACTTGTAGAGTGCACATGCATTTTGCAAAGTACAACATAGATTTGCTTTAGACAAATCAACACCACAGAACATTCAAGCAAATTTTAACGAGGGTGGGGGTGGGGGGGTTGTGAAATCTAGCTAATTGCTAATTAGCAGCACACTATTTGGAGTGAGTTCAGGTGGGGGGGGGGGGGGTTGTGAAATCTAGCTAATTGCTAATTAGCAGCACACTATTTGGAGTGAGTTCAGGTGGGGGGGGGGGGGTTGTGAAATCTAGCTAATTGCTAATTAGCAGCACACTATTTGGAGTGAGTTCAGGTGGGGGGGGGGGTTGTGAAATCTAGCTAATTGCTAATTAGCAGCACACTATTTGGAGTGAGTTCAGGTGGGGGGGGGGGTTGTGAAATCTAGCTAATTGCTAATTCTAAGCACACTAAATACACTCCAACAAAATACATTCAAAATGAGTAGACTAGGTGGATATGTTCCCATCACTTCATGCTGGGAAGGTTATTGAAGGAAACTATACATGCATGACAAAAAATAACAGGAAAAAATCCCAGCATGTGTGAGGATAAAAAGGGGACATTCACACTATATTGCAATGATGGGAAGTAGTGTTTGAAGCAAGAAATACATTACTTTATCAAAGATTACATAAAAGAACATGTGATGCTAATAAACTAAAAATAGCTTACCTTAATATAGTCCTTCTGCAGGACCTGTATGATGGCAGAACAGGTCTCTGGGATAATGATCCCCAGAGCCTGGGGGGAGATGCCTGTCGAGAACTTAAGGTCCTGCAGGCTTCTCCCTGTGGCCAAATACCGCAAGGTAGCGACCAGCCTCTGCTCCGGAGTGATGGCTTGCCTCATGCAGGTATCCTGCCTGCTGATATAGGGGGTCAGCAAAGCCACCAAACGATCAAAAACGGGGTCCGTCATCCGGAGAAAGTTCCTGAAATCCTCAGGATTATTCTCACGGATCTCACGGAGCAAAGGCATGTGACAGAACTGGTCACGCTGAAGCAACCAATTCTTGGTCCATGAACTCCTCCTCGCCCTGTTCATGGACTGGTCTTGGGCTGAAGAATAAACTACAGCACCAAGCACATACAATGCACGAGCTCTACGACGAGTACGTACAGGTAACATGGCTTCAAAACGGTCGGCTGGTCAGAACGCACTAAACAGAACGCACTGAAGAACAGCAAGGCCTGTGAAGAACGACCTGAAAATCAGGAACGAGCGGCCAATAAAACAAAGATTTCTCAATGCCAACTGACCAAACGCACTGAAAAGCAGATACAAACCTCACAAGCACAGACTGAACACCAGTTAAAACGAACTGAAAAATACGAGTCTCACAAGCGCGAATCGTCTCTCACCAAACTTCTACTAACACGAGATAAACACGAGATTAGCAGAAGGAGCCCAAAGGGTGTCGTACGGGCTATTGAACTTCTGTTTTATAGTCTCGTCGGACTTGGTGTACGTCACAGCGTACTAAACTGGCGTACTTTTGTGTGGTCGTGTGTGTGCAAGTCCGTTCGTAAGAAAGTCTGCCCCAAGTCCGCCGAAGGTACGCCGGAAGTATGTCGGACAGACTGTCCGACTTTTGTAGCTGCAAAGTCCGACCGTGTGTACGCGGCATTAGTGTTTCATTAGAGGTAATATTAATGTGTCGATATAGGAGTGAAATCAGGCCTCTAATGTGTGGGTTGCTCTTACAAATACGTTCAAACTGCGACATCTGGTTGAGTGGAGAGCCTGTCCTAATGAAGGGTGTATAAAAATGTTTAATTTGTAGGTATCTAAATAGTTCAGATCTGGGAAGTCCAAAGTTTCACATAAATCGGAAAATGTGTATAATGAGTTGTTAGAAACTAATGCAATCTGGTTAAGTTAGTAGAAGACCAAGCTGTGAATGACATTGGGAATTTCCAAGCTGGGTAGAAAGCTGTGTTTTTAATGAAGGAAAGGAGGGGGTTATGTGAGGACTGAAGATTGTGCGAACTTTTAAATTTGTCCCAGATAGCCAAACAATGTTTGGTAATAGGATTAGATATATGTACTCTATCCTTAGGCTGGAGCCATAACATGTTAGCCACAGAGATGGGGTCAATAGCAACAGATTTGACAGCAACCCATAGAGGAGTTTCCATATTTGAATGGTATTTAGGCAATTGGGATAGTTGTGCTGTGTAATAGTAGGAAGAAAAATTTGGTAACCCTAATCCGCCCTTCAATTTAGTAAGGAACAATGTAGATTTAGGGATATGGGGTTTATTAGTGCCCCAAATAAATGACATAATTCTGCGCTGTGTAAGACGTAAGAAGTATGAAGGTATTGGAATGGGGAGTACCCTAAATAGGTAAAGGAATTTCGGTAGAATTGACATCTTAATGGCATTAATCCGCCCAAACCAAGACAAGGAAAGAGAAGACCATTGCTTCAATAAACCGGTAATTGATTTTAGAAGTGGTAAGTAGTTGGTTGAAAAAAGATCTGTTAATGAGTTTGTGATTTGTATTCCAAAATAAGGAAGATGATGAGATACACAGTTGAATGGTAATGAGGACTTAGCTCGGAGAAATTCCGCTTGTGTTAAAGAAACGTTTAGCGAGTTAGATTTATTATGATTAACAAAAAGTCCAGAGACTACTGCAAATTTATCTAATAGGTCTATTAAGTTAGGGGCCGACACATGTGGATGAGTTAAGAAAATAAGGATGTCATCGGCGAAGAGACAAAATTTGTGTTTTTAACCACCCAACTCTATGCCTTTGACATTCGGATTAGAACGGATTAATTGTGCTAAGGGCTCTATAAGTAAGGCAAAGAGCAATGGGGATAAAGGACAACCTTGCCTAGTTCCTCTACTAATATCAAATCTTGCTGACTTATAACCAGCGTATTTAATGTAGGCCTGTGGATTAGCATCAAGAGAGGAAACCCATGTTAGAAAGTGATTTTTAAACCCCCATTTTTACAGAATATATTGTATGTATGGCCAGGAAACTGAATAAAAAGCTTTCCTAATATCTAAAGATATAAGGCATGTCGGCATTTTTCTTTTTTTAGCAGTATGGATAATAAGAGAGCTCGTCTTATATTGTCGCCCGCCTGTCGCATGGGCATGAAATTTGTTTGATCACAATGTATTAATTGACCTATAATCGCATTCAATCGTGTCGCTATGATCTTGGCTAATAATTTGATGTCTAAATTTAGGAGGGAAATGGGGCGATAATTAATCCAGGAGGTGAGATCAGAACGAGGTTTGGGAAGCATGGTTATTATAGAGGTCAGAGTTTCGGTTCTAAATGAATTTCCATTTATAAATACATTTTCATTTATAGTAGCATTAGGATTAGACTGAAAAGCCATATGACTAGCATTAAAATTAGCTTCCAACTTTGCAAATAAAATCTTACGTTCTCTTTTAAGAGATGTGGCCTGTTGTATAAGTTTGCCATGGATGACAGTTTTATGAGCTTCCCATAGAGTAAGGGCTGATATATCTTCATTATCATTAAATGAAAGGTAATCTGTAAGTGCTACCTCTATCTCTAAGCGATGGCATGGGTGGGTTAGTGTCGAATCATTGATACACCAAGTTGTATCTTGTGACCTGGGTATCGGATAAGCTATTGTGGTGACAATCGCACAATGATCAGTCCACGAAAAGGGAATAATTTTAGAGGAAATAATCTCTGGGAGCATACTAGCTAGGATCAAAATGTGGTCTATACGCAAAAAAGAATTGTGTGGATATGAGTAGTGAGTAAAGCGCCTACTAGAGGGGTTAAGTTCTCTCCAAGAGTCTACCAAACCATGGATACTTAGCAAGCGTTGGAGGGATAATTTGTTAGAATTTGTAATAACTGATGGTGGAGATTTATCTAAATATGGAAAAACAGTAGTATTCGAGTCCCCACATAAAATGGTCGTCCCAAACTTGTGTGTATCAATAATTTGGAAAGGATGTGATAGAAAAGCCTCCGAACGTTTATTGGGGGCACAGTACGATACAATTGTTACTGGTGTATCTGAAATATATCCTGTAAGTAGAAGATATCTACCCACAGGGTCATTTAGTTGGGATACAAGAGTAAATGGCATAGTTCTATGAAACCCAATAAGTGTACCACATTGCTTAACAGTAGCTGAGGCTATATAGAATTGTGGGTATGTGGCAGATAAAAATTTAGGCGAGGCCTTATCGATGAAATGAGTTTCCTGTAAACAAATAATATGCGTTTTTTTGGTGGCAAGGGAGCGCAAAGCCTTAGTGCGCTTATGTAGAATATTGAATCCTTGTACATTCAAGGCCAATATATTTATGGGGGCCATAACACATCAAAGACAATCGTTATGTCAGGGAATACACAACCCGAACCGTGAGCCGCAACCACCACCCCGAGAGAAGGAAAAGAGAGGAAAGAGAGAGGGAGAAAAAAACAAAATCCAAAGGAACAACCCTATTAGATGCAAAAAATGTTAACATATAAAACAGTGAAAACCAAAAATTAACTAAATATTGTTGCGCTACTATAAAAAACATATGATTGAAGTAGCAGCCAGCATCAACAGTGTAGTGACAATGTAAAAAAAATAAAAAGATATATGAATGCAGCGCTAAACACAAATTCAAATATTAGCTACCACAATACATATTAGCGACATATAAGTGACAACCAATCCTTCAACGTGATGGAATAACAACCATATTTGAGAAAAAGGGGGAGGGGTGAACTTCATAGAGTAAAAATAATGTTCATAATCAAATAAATGTCCATCTATTTAAACAGCATATTTTCTCCGGTGTCAAAAGAAGAGAGCGTGTATCGTAGGTGCAATTTAAATCACATGAGTGGTCTTCATATATTAGAAATCCACAGGTAAAAATGGAAGGAGCAAATACGCTTACCAGAAAAGGTGGACACGTTCGCCGTATGGCTAGGTGTCATTCAGGCTTGTGGATCCACCGATCCAGATAGGTGCTTGCGAAGAAGCGTGTGTGACAGGTTCAAATGGTTCCTTTTGAAGCGACCGTGGACAGCCTGGGGGACTTCTGATGTTCAAGGTATAGGTAAGATCACCTTCCCAGCAAATGGATGGCTGGAAAGTGCGGCTTTCACTAGGCCAGTGTGGAGACATAAAAGGAAGGGAGAAGACTCCACATGCATGAATCAATAAAAACGGGTTTATTGTAAACCAAAGAAATGAACAGGTACAAGTATAAACAGCAACTGCGATGGTTAAAAAAGTGATCACAAACGGAATAAACAGCGTGGTACCAGAGGACAGATGGCTTTTAGCAACCCAACATGTTTCGGACAAAGGGTCCTTCTACTGGGGCATACAGCCTATTGTCCGGTATCACGCTAGCATATATAGACATATTATTTATTTAAAATAATTATCAGCTGTGAGCACCGCTATAGAGCGTACTTCACAGCCAATAAGAGACTGACAATATATAATTATCCTACATCACTATCGCATGTGATCTATCCGACCAATCAGGGCCCCTGATGCCGAGTCACATGCCAACGTCGTCCGGGATGACGTCATCGCGCACTGACCCATGTGCTCCAAGCCTCGATTCCATACCAGGAAGAGGCTGATGTAGTAACGTGGTGTGGGACAGAATAACTCCGCTCCAAAACCAGATAACGGCGTCATTGCGCATTTGGGTTATACGCTCCTATCCCGGAAGCTTCCTGTGTCACCGGAAGTGCCAAAAACGGACACAGATATGCCAGCAGAGCAGAGCAAACAACAAATTTACACTAACAAAAAATGTTTAAATGAAACATAAACCTGGGCACCCGGCTGGGAACACCCCACTGATTGTTTAATGGCAAGACCACAAGGTAACACATGGACAAACAAAAACGTCCCAAAAATGTCCACGAAATCACAGACATTACACTGTTTTTATATTACCCAACTGGGGACAGTCATGCAAGGCCTTGAAAACGCTATCAATAGGGTACAGGAGCGTCTCTGAGGAAATTCAAAAAATCCCCCGAGAGTCTCCAATGCCCCCATCAGAGTCCCACATAATTAAAGTGGGGGTCTGGGGGTGACGTAAGGGGCTGCAAGATGTTCCAAAAGGAAGGATAGCACCGGAGAACCGCTATATCTAATCAAAGAGTATTAGTGCATTGAGGACCAGAAAAAGAAAAAGCATCAAAATAACAACAAAACCGCTATGAATTAATCAGGGCCACTTGTGGCCAAAAATAACATACAGGAAATAAAAATACCTGCAGGAAAAAAAAAAAAAACAAGTTATAAAAAAAAAAAAAGGGAAAAAAAAACTATGTAAAAAAAAGGAGTAGTCTAGAATCGACTTCAGTTCATCAGGACCGCATAGACTATCCAATATATAATATATGAACCATATTAAGTTTGATGAGTCCCATTTCCTATTACTTTCCTGGGAACTTCCGTGAAAAGTCTCTTAAAACATAAAGATAACACTGAACCAGGCTGAGACTTATAAATTAAAAGAAGAAACAGGAACTTTAATGTAAGAGCAGATTTCTAGTGACTCTAAAGTCCTGTGCAAGTAAAGATTATGGAAAGGAAAAAAAAACAAAAAACAAAAACAAAAAGATAATATATATGAGAAAAAAAAAAAAAAAAAAAAATATATATATATATATATATATATATATATATATATATATATATATATATATATATTTTCCTGGAAGAAAGCAATGAAAGTGGAGTCATAACAATAAGCCAGAATCCAGGTGAGTAAATGTTAACTGATGTTACCTCTAGCCAAAATTTCAGAAGGCTATTGAGGAAAATGACAAGAAATAGGATGGAGTGGTAAAATACACTCAGTAGATAGAATCAGTAGCAATCGATATTGGATTGTCATATCTACCACGTTTGTGAAGATTTTGATGTGATGAAGCAGGCATTTCAGATCCAGCTGATGACTGTTGCTGCTGTGGGGATCTAGAAGCAGAGCGTCTGCGAGGGAGGTCCCTCGATGAAATTTGATCCACAAGGCCCATTTTAAGCAATGCTGTTTGCAATTCCTCAGAAGAGTGACACACATATTTGTGTTGAAGGTGGGTGAAGCGTAGCGAAAATGGGAATCCCCAACTGTATGTAATTTGATTGCTAATAAGTACTTGAAATTGGGGTTTTAGCACGTGTCTCTTGGCAACAGTGAGTGGAGAAAGGTCTGCGAATAGCTGATATTGGTGTCCTTGAAAATTGAGATTGTTATTACCTCTGGCTGCTGAAAGTAATTGCTCTTAATGCGGAAGAAGTGAAATTTAGCAATTATGTCTCTGGGAGGACCGTTTGTCTTGCGAGGGGCTAGAGCTCTATGTACTCTGTCCATCTCTAGCCTTTCAACAGGGATGCCAGGCTGCAGTTCCTGGAAGAGAGCTATCATAGTAGCCTGTAAGTCCACAATAGACTCTGGAATCCCCCCTAATTCTCAAATTAGAACGACGGTCTCTGTTCTCCTGGTCCTCTAAATGGGACTGTATTAACATATTTTCATCTTTAAGGTTATCTAGTTCAGAAGTATATTGTTGAGTATGAGTTTCAAGTTCATCTACCCACACTTCTAATTCAGTTGTTCTCTGTCCCAGCTCTCTAATTTCCATAGTCAGCTTGTCAGTTATGTGGTCAGATGTTTGTTTAAGAGCTTTTTGCAGCATACGTTCAAATTGTTTGAACATAGTCGATTGAACTACTGATTTTGAGCTCCCTGTGTCAGAATCAGACTCACTAGCAGATTCCTGTGATTTTAAGCTGTGTGACAGAGGCTTGAGGCTGCGCTGTGTAGTGTGTTGTGAGGGGGCAGCCGACACCATATTGGATAACGGCCTGGACGAGGTTTCCTTTTTAGAAACGGCTTTATAATTGATTTTATGGCCTTCAAGGACCATGATTTTGGTACCGAAGCGTCCTGTGATGGACACAATTGTGTATCGTTCGTTTGGCCGCTGAAGCCCGTGGCTCTCCGGTGTGTCCGTCCCCAGAGCAGAGCTCTAAGGAGACTTGTCTGTTCCCTCAGACTCCGCGCATGTGCCTGCCATTCAAATTTTTATGCAAATTTCTATTTATTGAAGTGATAATAAATGTACTCCATGTTTGGATGTTTTTATAATATTTTTGGAATAAACAATCATATTTTTGATTTGGTTGTGATGTGTACTGTACATACTGGTTGACCATCCTTAAACACCACTTATAGCCTCTTCTTAGGTTCAATTTGCGGGCACTCTCAGTAACTGCACACATAAGGTCAGAAAACAATTTGCAAATTGTGAACATTAATGCAAGCTGAATAAACTCAACGCAACCAATTGAGCCCCACTAAAGGCTCAATTGGTTGCTAGCATGCATCCACCGGCATCCTAGCAACCAATTAACCCTGAGTTGGAAGCAGTCACATTCAGTGGTTGTAGCAGATGCCTTCTTTATTCTTAGGGATGAGCCCGATGTGCGAGTCGAATGCCCCACAATGCACTGTGGCATCACAGTGCATTGACGGCTGCTGATTGGCCAAAGCATGCACCTGACCTGCATGCTTTGGCTAATCACAGCACGCTCTGCTGTGAGAGCCATGATTGGCCAAAGGCA
Source organism: Lithobates clamitans (assembly GCA_037952925.1). Classification (NCBI taxonomy): domain Eukaryota; kingdom Metazoa; phylum Chordata; class Amphibia; order Anura; family Ranidae; genus Lithobates; species Lithobates clamitans. Next base: position 19,785,785 of record JBBGZY010000438.1, read on the forward strand.
GGGGGCCTTTGGCTAATCATGGCTCAGGGGGCTAAGTCCACGCCCCACACTATGTAAGGCTGCTTACATAGCGGCCGTACATAGTGTAATGAATGAGAGCAGCAAACTTACATTTCTAAAGGAAAAAAATGTAATTTAAAACTGGCAAAACTATCTGCTACTGTTACAACGGTATTCCTCTTCAAACAGCCGATGTACAACGACAGCGAGTGGTCCTTAACCCACACAAAAACAGAAAGAGGTGCCAGATCAAAACCAGATGAAAGAGTCCAAGATAAAAATAATTGTTGATAAAAAAATAGTCATATAAACATCAATGTTACTTTATGTGAAGAGCTCATTGCTGGTTCTAATATAGGTTTTTAAAGTCACTGTTTTCTCTGACTCCATCCTGTATTGATCCCTGGTGAAGGGGAAATGGTGTTGCTCCACAACACATTGGAAGGTTTTATATGACGTTTTACCAACAATTAAAATTATGTTTCACTCTTTTGTTATTATTATTATTATACAGGATTTATATAGCGCCAACAGTTTACGTAGCGCTTTACAACTTGAGGGTAGACAGTACAAATACAATACACTTTAATACAGTAGGAATCAGAGGGCTCTGCTCCTTAGAGCTTTCAATCTAAGAGGGAAGGTCAAGAGATACAAGAGGTAATAACTGTGGGTGATGTGCTGATTGAGAAGATAAATGTACAGTTGTTAGGTGGGGGCCAGATAGGCTTCTCTGAAGAGATGAGTTTTCAGGGATCGTCTGAAAGTGGATAAAGTAGGAGAAAATCGGACGGATTGGGGTAGAGCATTCCAGAGGATGGGAGAGGCTCTGCAGAAGTCCTGAAGGCGAGCATGGGATGAGGTGACAAGGGAGTTTGAGAGCAGGAGGTCTTGGGAGGAGCGAAGAGAACGATTAGGTTGGTATTTTGTGACTAGGTTAGAGATGTAGCTGGGGGCCAGGTTGAGGATGGCTTTGCAAGTTATAATTAGTATCTTGAATTTAATTCGGTGATTGAGTTTCAGCCAATGGAGGGATTGGCAGACGGGGTGTATCAGACGCTGAGCGGTTTGTGAGGTGGATAAGCCTGGCAGCAGCGTTCATGATGGACTGAAGTGGGGATAGCCTATTTAGAGGTAAACCAATGAGGAGGAAGTTGCAGTAGTCAAGGCGGGAGATGACCAGGGAGTGGATTAGAAGCTTTGTGGTGACGTTGGTTAGGAAGGGGCGTATCTTGGAGATGTTGCGGAGATTGAGGCGGCAAGTTTTGGATAGTGATAGAATGTGGGGTCAAAGGTTAGTTCAGAATCCAGGATTACACCTAGGACCTTGGCGTGGGGAGATGGGTTGATAGTTGAGTCGTTGATATTGACAGAGAAATCAGGGGAAGTGGCACCTGAGGGAGGAAATATCATGAGCTCAGTTTTGGATAGGTTGAGTTTGAGGAAGTGATGTGACATCCAGGCTGACATGTCTGCTAGTAAGTTGGTAATGCGTGAGGAGACAAATGGAGAGAGCTGGGGGGGTGGAGAGATAGATTTGGGTGTCATCAGTGTAGAGGTGATATTTAAAGCCGTGGGAGGCAATCAACTGACCCAAGGAGGTGGTGTAGATTGAGAAAAGGAGAGGTCCAAGAACAGAACCTTAGGGGACCCCGACAGAGAAAGGAAGAGGAGAGGAGGAAGTAGAGTTGTAAGTGACACTGAAGGAGCGGTGGGATAGGTAGGATGAGAACCAGCGAAGAGTACAGTCTCGGAGACCAATGGAGTGGAGTTTTTTGAGGAGGAGGGGGTGGTCCACTGTGTCAAAGGCAGCAGAGAGATCCAGGAGAAGTAGCACAGAATAGTGTCCACTGGTTTTAGCCACTAGTAGGTCATTTGAGAGTTTAAGGAGAGCAGTTTCCGTGGAGTGTTGAGGGCGAAAACTGGACTGAAGGGGATCAAGAAGTTTATTCATGGTCATATGGCCACTTAGTCGGTTGTAGACCAGTCTTTCAAGAAGTTTGGAGGAGAAGGAGAGTAAGGAGGTGGGACGTAAGTTGTTGAGATTGGTGGGGTCCAGTGAGGGCTTTTTAAGTATGGGGGTAACTAGCGCATGTTTTAGACAGTTTGAGAAGATGCCACAAGAGAGGGAGAGGTTGAAAATGTGAGTTAGAGTATGTAGAATTGAGTCAGAGGGCGAGCGTAGCATTTGCGAGGGAGCAGGATCCAGGGGGCAGGTGGTTAGATGAGTTTTAGATAAAAGTTTAGCAACCTCAGTAATAGTAGCAGGGTTGAATGAGGGAAGTAATGATTGTATCTGTGGACATGGGGTGTTGCATGGGGGAGGTTTTTGAGCATTGGCAATCTCCTCATGAATTGTATCAATCTTACTTATGAAGTGATTGGCAATCTCCTGGGCAGTGAGTGAGTTGGCGGGAGGAGGCAGTGGAGGACAGAGTAGAGTGTTGAATGTAGAGAAGATTTGACGTGGACTGGATGAGAAGGTGTTAATGAGTGTGATAAAGTAGGTCTGTTTGGCAGTGTGAAGGCAGGAATAGTATTTTAGGAGGGCAGATTTATATTGTATGAAGTCTTCCTGGATCTTAGTCTTATGCCACAGGCGCTCAAGAGCACGGCTACGTTTTCTGAGACTTCTGGTGTCATCTGTTTGCCAGGGTTGTAGCAGTCGGGGCCTAATTCTGCGTGTAGTGAGGGGGGCAAGCTTGTCTAGGGAGGAAGACAGTGAGCTGTTGTAGATGAAAGTGGCTAGGTTATGCGTACTCCTCGTAGAGTTCGTGCTGTGCGGGGGCTTGGTGTTGGGGTCCTGACCTTGACACAAGTCCAGTCCATGAACAGGGTGGGGAGGAGTTCATGGACCAAGAATTGGTTGCTTCAGCGTGACCAGTTCTCTCATATGCCTTTGCTCCGTGAGATCCGTGAGAATAATCCTGATGATTTCAGGAACTTTCTCAGGATGACGGACCCCGTGTTTCACCGTTTGTTGGCTTCGCTGACCCCCTATATCAGCAGGCAGGATACCTGCATGAGGCAAGCCATCACTCCGGAGCAGAGGTTGGTCGCTACCTTGCGGTATTTGGCCACAGGGAGAAGTCTGCAGGACTTGAAGTTCTCGACAGGCATCTCCCCCCAGGCTCTGGGTATCATTATCCCAGAGACCTGTTCTGCCATCATCCAGGTCCTGCAGAAGGAGTATATGAAGGTAAGATTTTTATTCTTTAATATCACATTTTATTGTATTTAATGTTTGATAATATCTTGTATTTCTTTCCTCATTCCCTAATTACCATGATTGTAATATGCTGTGAATGTCCCCTTTGTTCTCATGCATGCTGGATTTTTATGTAATTATTATTTTATGTCCTTCATACATATTTGCCCTTCACTAACCTCCCCAGCATGGTGTCTCCTGCCCTATATTCACCTCATGTAGTCACTTAACAATGTATTTTATCAGCTCCATAGTAGTGCTTTACCCCAAACACCCCCTAAAATGTTTAGAACTGTTTTTTTTTATTTAAATTCAGGCAGAGTGGCAGAGGCTTTTTTTGTGGTGTCCCCAAATAATTTTTAGTAACCCTCCCTCCCCCCAACTGCTAAGTCAGCTGATTCCAATTCTCTATCCTCAATCATCTATCTGCTGACTTTGCCAAACCCATACACACTATACCCATCTCTTTAGTGCTCAGATTTATGGATGAATTCCCCAAAGCATGTAGTGCAAGGGCCTGCCTGTATACTTTCAAATGGTACTGTTTAAAGTTTTTGTATCCTATTATTATCTTGATAGGTAATAGCAGAATATCCAAATGTCCTCAAATGTGTACAGTGTGTATTTATATCTTTGTATTATGACACTTCTTACCTGTCCAGTGGGCTGCCAATAGTGTAACTAAGGAGGGTCTGTTCAAAGTAATACCCATTATTTAGGCATTCATCTCTCAATGAAGTGAAGAGGGTTACCTGTCCAAGATTTCCACACACCCCATAATGTTAGAAATGGCCCATGAGAGGGGGGGGAATATGATAGGTGTACCTTATACTTTGGCCTTGTTAAATTCCCCTTACTAAATGCTATCTGGAGGTTGCCCCATAATGTTTGTGTATAATCTGCTTGCCATGTTTCTGTGAAAAAATAGTAATGTTTATTGTTTTTTCCTCAACAGTTTCCTTCCACGCCACAGGAATGGCAGACTGTGGCCTCCCACTTTGCCCAGCGGTGGGACTTTCCTAACTGCAGAGGGGCAATTGATGGGAAACATGTCCACATTGTCCCTCCACCCAACTCGGGGTCGTACTATTATAATTACAAGGGGTTCAATAGTATAGTGATGTTGGCGGTGGTGTCGGCTAATTACGACTTCTTGTATGTGGACGTGGGGAAGAATGGCTGGATGTCCGATGGTGGAGTCATCGCCCAGACGGAGTTCTACAGGCATCTCCAGAATGGCAGCTTGGACTTGCCAGCTCCAGAGGACAATGTGGAAGGACTCCCATTCGTGTTCCTTGCTGATGAAGCGTTTGCGCTGGGGGACCACCTGATGCAGCCATTCCCGATGAGGACCCCCACCCCGGAACAGAGGGTTTTTAATTACTGGCTGGCCAGAGCCCGAAGAGTGGTGGAGAACACATTTGGAATCCTGGCCAGCCGGTTCCGACTATTTCTGACACCCATCCATATGGCGGAGTATAAACTGAACCATATTATATTGGCGTGCTGTGTTCTCCATAATTTTTTAAGGAAACATTCGGCCAACTATCCTGCTCAGTTGGGCCTGAGGCCGGAATCCTACATCAAACCACACTGACGGCGCTTGAAAGTGGCCATCCTGGCTTGCCCTCCCTGAGTGCCCGTGATGTCCGGTTACGCTACCTGGAGTTCTTTGCGGGTAGGGGGGCTATCAATATGCCAGACAATATGTGAAGCCTTTTTATAATAAAAAAAAAATTCTTTGTGGACATTTACTGCTTGTGTTTGTTTTAGCTGACCCTGACATAAATGTTTTGAGTGCATAAAATGTCATGATTGGGTAACCTTATACAAAGCACTGTTGGCTGTTATTTCCTACATGCAAAAACACATTTCACTACAAGTGCACTTGCAACTGCACTGAAACTGCACTTGTAGTGCAAAGAGGATTTGCCCTTAGGAAATAACATCCATTTTTGCATAAAACAGCTATTACATCACCCCAAAAGTGTTGTAGTGTTGAGACAATAATCCACACATTCTTGCGTAAGCCACTTTTTTATACCTGCACAATCACATGTGCATTTACCAAAGGTTTTTAAAACAAACCAACATGTTTGTTGTATAACAATTTTTGGAGTAGCATTATCAAAAATCGAAATGTCTATTTAAGATAAAACAGGCCTGTGTAAAACCAACAAGAAAGCCAAAAAACTTGAACTTACAAAGTTCACATTAGGTAAAACCTGAAGGCTATATCAGACATCAGTATTTAGGAACTGGGTTTGATATAGCGTTCAGATGGGGGGAAATCACCCCTGGAAAAGCCAAATTTGGAAGATGCACACCAATTTACGAATGTCAACATGTGCTATCTGCCATCAGGGGGGATCAAGGGACGTGTTTTGGGGGAGCAAGCCCTTCCTCAACGCTACTTTATAATTGAGGAAGGGGTTGCACCCCCAAAACGCGTCCATTGATCTCCCGTGATGGCAGATAGCACATGTTGACACACAGTGTGCATCCTCCAAATTTGGCTTTTCAAAACATTGCAAAAAGATTTTAAAAATTGGAACACATTCCCAAAAATATATTTTGTGGGGTTTTAAATTTGCCCCAAAACATCAATGATGTTATTATTTTTTTTAATAACATCATTGATTTTTTGCTGTATGTTGTGCAATTCGAGATTACACCCCATGATCTCCCCAATCAGGATCTGGGCACTTTCTGAAGTAAAGCGTTCGGGATCCACAACCTCACGATCACCTAAAAAGAGAGAAACAAAACAAAAACAGGTATCAAAAATCTGCCACCATCCATCTCTTTTACCTGAGTCTGTGGTCGCAGACACTCACCTGTTGTGGTGCCAATCTTCACCACATCTTCTTCTTCCTCCTGCTCAGCTTCGTTTGGGGGTATTTCACCTTCTTCCATAGGTGGGGGGTCTGTGGTCTCCTCGGATGAGGGGTGTCCTCCGAGTCTTTTCTCCCCTATGTAAAACAAAAATGGTATAATTAGCACACAGATATTTGATGGTAGAACTAGAAATAGGAAACATTGCTTGGAAGTGGGGTACAATTGTCTATTTTAGCCGAGTTCCAAGATGTATATTTTTTATTGCCCTTTGTCAAGCTGCAATACTTTACCTGTTTAGTACAAGCTTCACAGATGTAGCCCCCCCTATAGTATACACTGGAGCACCTGTGTGGCCCCCCTAATAAAAATGGTGTTCTGGGGTCCCACACTAGTGCTCCAGTGTCCAGATGTGAAAACAGCTGCTCAGTGTCCTCTCCTTACACACAATCTAGTTGGCATTTCATTCTAGTAACAAACCCATCTACACAAACAAATATTTGGCATCCAAGTAGGCCCCAAAAAAATGTGGGAAAATGCATATGGCCTAAACAATGATGTTTTAGAGGCCGAAAGAAAAATGTTTGATACAAATGAATAATGGGCCCATGAACATTAAAGTTGCCAATTTAAACGTTACAATTAATAAAAGCATATGGAGCAGAACGAACGAAATAAAGACAGAAAGAATAGGAACACAGCACAACTACTTACTTTTTTGCAGCACTCTCCTGATCTTTCGGTACTGCTCTGGCTCTCTCAATTTCAGGTCCGACCACCGCTTCCTGAGCTGATCTTTTGATCTTCGGACCCCGAAATTCCTCAGAAGACTTCTGATCACTTTCGCCATGATCTTGGCCTTTCGGATATTGGGGTTGGGGTAAGGCCCATACTTTCCGTCATAGTCGGACTTCCTCATGATGTCGACCATCTCCAACATCTCCCCAAAGGACATATTTGTGGTCTTAAAACGTCTCCTTCTGGATCGGGACGTGTCCGGATCCGGGCTTTCCTCCTCCTCGTTCCTGCAATTAGCACACACCTGCTGTGACTCCGCCATGTGCTCTTCCCCCACTGCGTCGAAAGAAAAGGGGCGGGGAATAGAATAGAAAGAACGTCAGGGGCAGGCGCATGCGCAGTGTGTATAAAGCGTAACACGCGTGCGTATTACGTACGATCTGTAAGCGGAGGAAGGAGCATTGGACACGCCGATCGTAAGATCGAAGGTAAGAGACAAACTTGTGCCTATACTGCTTCTAGATTGAGGCCTATATTGTAACAAGATTAGGAGAGTTTTGTCTGACATTAGGCTTTGTCTTATGTTGTGTCTTGCAGTGAACATGGATATGCTACTCAAAGATAATGACTTCATGTCAGTATTCGTAGAGATGCTAAGGGAGCTGCCCTGTCTGTGGGAGATTCAACACCCCCATTTCCTTGTCAAAAGAAGTTTATTGAGTATACAATATTATAAAGATACATAAAGTAAGTTTACAAGGATCTATAAAGTAAGCTCATTGTTTTACAGTAGGGTTTATATAGGTAAATATCATGAAATTTCAAATATTAAACATTGGGTTCACGTAAACCTAAATTAAAGATATATATCATTTCCTTAGTTACTTTTGTAGGTATTTAAATGATTTATACCTACTATACATATTGTTTACAGGTAGAGTGTATATAGGTCAATTAAATTCTGATAATGAGCTTTAATCGTAAGGTAGAGAAAAGGAAAGAGAAAGAAGAAAAAGGGTAGAAAGGCAGAGGTATGGTCCACAAGGTTGTCCCGCTTGTCAGTTTATTATTCTTTTTAGTTCTCTTTGAAGCCTTAGAATGGGTGTCTCTGTAAGTCATTTAATCTGTTACCATGGCAACAGGACAGAGTCATTGAAGTTTGACAGGAACTGTTGTTTTATCCAAGGATGCCAAAGTTTTTCAAATTTTGGAATTTGATTTTGATCGATGGCTACCATCTTAGCATGGGACGTTGTATTATTCATTCTGTGAATTGTTTCTGCTAGTACCAATGTAGGAGATTTCCATGCCTTGGCCACTGTTTGTTTTGCAGCCGTTGTTAGTTGGATCATAAGTTTGAATTGAGAGAGTGTTAACCATTCCGGTTTTAGATTAAGTAAAGTTATATATGGATCTGGTTGTATTATTTTTTAAAATATTTTAGATGCAATCACGAAGACTTCCTTCCAGAAGGTTTGGATTACTGGGCACGTCCACCATATGTGTAAATGTGTGCCTATTTCTGGGCATCCTCGAAAACAAAGAGCTGAGGTATTAGGTGAATATTTTGCCACTCTAGCGGGTACAAGGTACCAGCGAGTTAGGACTTTATAATTTGTCTCCAGTGCTAAGATGTTGGGTGAAGATGACTTAGATGTGAGCCATATGTTAGACCAGTCCGTGTCTTCTAAAGTTCGTCCCAGGTCCTCCTCCCACCTCTGAATGTAAGAGGGTCTATTAAGATTTGCTACTCCATATAATTGATTATAAAGTGATGAAATTGTACCTTTAGCAAATGTATCTTTTGTACAGATTGATTCAAAAATGGATAATTGGGATAATGGTGTATCCCCCTTTAGGAATGGTGTATAGAAATTTTTGATTTGGAGATATCTAAATATCTCAGAGTTTGGTAGATCATATTTTTCTCTAAGCGATGGGAATGAAAGGAATGATTTAGATGCTATGAAGTCATTTAGTGTCTGAATGCCTGATGTTGTCCAAGCTTTAAAAGAATTTGGGTAGATCCATGCCGGATAAAAGGCCGGATTTCTGATAAAAGAAAAGAGAGGATTGTGTGGAGATTGTAACTGATATTTGGTTTTTAGTTTATCCCAGAGAGATAAGAAGTGTTTAGTTATGGGATTATGAATTTTAAAGCGGTCTTTAGGATCAAGCCATAATAAGTTTGATATTAATAGAGGGTCATTTTCTGACGCCTCTATAAATACCCATAATGGGATTTCCTGTTTTGCATGGTATTTGGACAGACTGGCCAAATGTGCTGCTCTGTAGTAGTTAGTAAAATTAGGGTATCCCAGGCCTCCTTTATTTTTGGGAAGATGTAGTGTGTGTATAGGTATACGTGGTTTAGAAGAGCCCCATATAAATGAAGTTGCTCTTTTTTGTACTATTCTCAAAAAATAGGAAGGAATTGGAATAGGGAGGACTCTGAATAGATAAAGCAATTTGGGTAGAATAGTCATTTTGATTGCATTAATCTTCCCTATCCATGATAAAGGAAGTTGCGACCATTGTTTTATTAGCTTTGTGATCTGTCTTAATACAGGAGGATAATTGGTTGAGAATAAGTCAGAATGAGATGCTGTTAAATGAATTCCAAGATATGGGATTGGTTTTTCTGCCCATGTGAATGGGAGTGCAGCCCTAGCCGGGATCAATTCCATGTTTGTGAGTGAAATATTAAGCACTAGGCATTTCTTAGGATTAATCATAAGGCCGGATAGGGCTGCAAATCCATCAAGAGCTGGTATTAAGTTAGGACCAGAGACCTGTGGTGATGATAGAAAAAGTAATATATCGTCTGCAAATATACATAATTTGTGTGTAATACCTCCTACTTCAATGCCAGGTATAGTTTGGTTTGTTCTGATGTATTGGACCATGGGTTCGAGTATAAGGGCAAATAATAAGGGAGATAATGGGCAACCCTGTCGGGTACTTCTTTCGATATTAAAGGCATCAGATTTGTATCCAGCATATTTTATATAGGCTTTGGGTTTATTATATAATGCTTTGATCCATGTTAAAAAGTGGGGTCCAAAACCCCATTTTTGTAATGAATATTGCATATATTGCCAGGATACTGTGTCAAATGCCCTCTTAATATCGAGAGATAGAAAACATAAAGGGATTTTCCATTTTTTAGCAATATGTGCCAATAACACTGCCCTGCGTATATTATCGCCTGCCTGTCTATTTGGCATTAAGCCTACTTGATCTCTATGTATTAATTTTCCTATAATGCTATTGAGGCGTTTTGCTATTATTTTTGCTAATAATTTAATATCGAGGTTTAACAGAGAGATAGGCCGATAATTCACACAGGAAGTATCATCAGAAAGGGGTTTTGGGATCATACAAACAATTGCCATTAGTGTTTCTTGCCGAAAAGAATGTCCATCTAGAAGTTTGTTAAAAGTTTCAGTGAGAATGGGAGAGAGTATTTCTGAGAATGTTTTATAGTATAAAGCCGAGTAGCCGTCTGGGCCTGGTCTTTTGTTAAGTTTTAGGTCTTTTATGGCGTTAGCAACTTCATCTATAGTTATAGGCTCATCCAAACGGCTTTTTTGATTCTGAGATAACTCGGGTAAGGTTATTTTTGAGAAGAAGGATTCAGCCTCTGTAGGATTAAATTCATTGTTTGTCTTGTATAAAGTTGCGAGATGTGAGTGAAATTTATGGACTATTTTAACTGGATTACAAGTATAAACATTTTTTGATAATTTCAAACGTATTGGTTTGAAAGATTTGTTAGTTGAATTTAATGCCCGAGCCAAATATGTACCTGGTTTGTTTGTATTCATGTAGAAATTGTGTTTGGAGCGTTTGAGGGATTTATCAACTGACTCAGTGAGAAATAGATCGTATTCCAATCTAGATTTTTCCAGATGAGATTTTGTACTCTGAGATGGATTATCTTGGAATGATATGTAGGCTGCATTAAAATTGAGTTCTAGTTTTTTTGCTAGATTTTTGCGTTCCCGTTTAAATAGTGCCATTTGTCTTTGTATTGTACCACGCAAGACAGGCTTATGAGCTTCCCACAGTGTTATTGGGGAGATGTCTGTTGTATTATTAATTGATATGTATTCCTTTAAAGCTTGTTCAATGGCCATCTGATGTAGTGGGTGTTTGAGCATTATGTCCGGTAAGTACCACATTGGGTCATGCGCTTTTGGTATGGCTGAGGCTATAGTAGTGTATACTGCATTATGGTCAGACCACGGAATCGGAATTATATCTGATGCAATAATTTCTGGTATCATTCCTATTGTTAGAAAAATATGATCTATTCTGGTGAAGGTTTGATGAGGGTGTGAGAAATAAGTGCATTTCTTTTTCATTGGGTTACTTTCTCTCCACGAATCTACCAGATTGTATTTGGAAAGAAGTTGAGAAAAAGGTAATCTAGAGGTTATTTTGGATGGTGTAAAAGGTGATTTATCTAGAAATGGGAGGAGGACCTGGTTCAAATCCCCACACATTATCACTGTTCCTATTTTGTGTGTATTAATCACTTGTAATATATGTGAGAGGAATGGTGCAGGTTGTTTGTTAGGAGCGTAGTAGGAAATCACCGTGATTGCTGTATCCATTATATAACCCATGAGTATCAGGTATCTACCTTCTGGGTCTTTAATTTCTGATGATAAGGTGAATGGTGTGGATCGGTGAAATGCAATTAGAGTTCCCCTGTGCTTGGTACAGGCAGAAGCCGTGTAAATGTGTTGATAAAAAGGAGAAATATATTTTGGAGTAGAATCTTTGATGAAGTGTGTTTCTTGGAGGCATACTATGTGAGCCTTCTTGTTATGGAAAGTACGGAAGGCTTTGGTCCTTTTTTGAGGGACATTTATTCCCTGAACATTCAGGGAAAGTATATTCAGTGGTGCCATGGCAACAAATCAAATAGTTTTGACCTACTTTTTGTTATGCAGAGCTGACTGCGCAGATCAACCTGTGTGGACTGAAGAGATGAAAAGATAGAAAAGAAACCAGTGAATTCTGGAGTAAAGAGTAAACAAAAAACATATGAGATTAGATGATACATTGTATAAATTATTTTTTGCAAGTAATCACAATTTACCCGTGAAAGAGAATAAATATCTCTCTCAGGGGAATAATGCCGCGTACACACGGTCGGACTTTCCGGCATACTTGGTCCGGCGGACCAGAGTGTGCCGGACAATCCGCCCGTGTGTGGGCGGCGGCGGACTTTTCCGGCGGACTTCTTCCCAAAAGCCCGCCGGACCTAGATTTAAAGAAAGTTTCAAATCTTTCCGTCGGACTCAGTTTCGGGCGGAAAGTCCGCCCGTGTGTGTGCTGGTCCGACGGAAAGCCCGCTCGTGTGTAGGCTGGTCCGACAGACCAAATACGACACGAGGGCAGGGTATTGCATCACGCGTTTGCTGCAATAGGAAAAACAAATCTTCCTATTGCGGCGAGCGCGGGGCATACCAGGCCCTTAGGTCTGGTATGGATTATAAAGGGGAACCCCTACGCCGAAAAAACGGTGTGGGGCCCCCCTAAAATCCATACCAGACCCCGATCCGAGCACGCAGCCTGGCCGGTCAGGAAAGGGGGTGGGGACGAGCGAGCGCCCCCCCCCCTCCTGAACCGTACCAGGCCGCATGCCCTCAACATGGGGGGTGGGTGCTTTGGGGGAGGGGGGCGTCCTGCGCCCCCCCCCCAAAGCACCTTGTCCCCATGTTGATGAGGACAAGGGCCTCTTCCCGACAACCCTGGCCGTTGGTTGTCGGGGTCTGCGGGCGGGGGCTTATCGGAATCTGGGAGCCCCCTTTAATAAGGGGGCCCCCAGATCCCGGCCCCCCACCCTATGTAAATGAGTATGGGGTACATGGTACCCCTACCCATTTACCTAGGAAAAAAGTGTAAGTAATAAAACACACTACACAGGTTTTTAAAATATTTTATTAAACAGCTCCGGGGGGGGGGATCTTCCTCCGGCTTCGGGGGTCTTCTTCCGGCTTCGGGGGTCCCTCCGCTTCATCTTCTCCCGGCGTCCGGTTGGTTCTTCTCCGCTCTCCGGCCTCTTCTCCCGGTGTCGCAGGTCTTCGGCCGGCCCCCTCCGCTGTCTTCATGTAGCTCTATTGCAAGCGGAGGTCCGGACTTCTTGGCTTCTTGGCTTCTTGGCTTCTCTCCTCTTTTCTTCCCCCAGATGTTGACACGACGCTCTCTCCGGCTGGACTGGTCTCTGAGGGCTGCGTTGTGACTTATATAGGCGGAGACCCCGCCCCCATATAATGTCACAGTCCCTGGGCATGCTGGGACTGTGACGTTTTAGGGGGCGTGGTCGACCACGCCCCCTAAAACGTCACAGTCCCAGCATGCCCAGGGACTGTGACATCATATGGGGGCGGGGTCTCCGCCTATATAAGTCACAACGCAGCCCTCAGAGACCAGTCCAGCCGGAGAGAGCGTCGTGTCAACATCTGGGGGAAGAGAAGAGGAGAGAAGCCAAGAAGCCAAGAAGCCAAGAAGTCCGGACCTCCGCTTGCAATAGAGCTACATGAAGACAGCGGAGGGGGCCGGCCGAAGACCTGCGACACCGGGAGAAGAGGCCGGAGAGCGGAGAAGAACCAACCAGACGCCGGGAGAAGATGAAGCGGAGGGACCCCCGAAGCCGGAAGAAGACCCCCGAAGCCGGAGGAAGATCCCCCCCCCCCCCGGAGCTGTTTAATAAAATATTTTAAAAACCTGTGTAGTGTGTTTTATTACTTACACTTTTTTCCTAGGTAAATGGGTAGGGGTACCATGTACCCCATACTCATTTACATAGGGTGGGGGGCCGGGATCTGGGGGCCCCCTTATTAAAGGGGGCTCCCAGATTCCGATAAGCCCCCGCCCGCAGACCCCGACAACCAACGGCCAGGGTTGTCGGGAAGAGGCCCTTGTCCTCATCAACATGGGGACAAGGTGCTTTGGGGGGGGGCGCAGGACGCCCCCCTCCCCCAAAGCACCCACCCCCCATGTTGAGGGCATGCGGCCTGGTACGGTTCAGGAGGGGGGGGGGCGCTCGCTCGTCCCCACCCCCTTACCTGACCGGCCAGGCTGCGTGCTCGGATCGGGGTCTGGTATGGATTTTAGGGGGGCCCCACGCCGTTTTTTCGGCGTAGGGGTTCCCCTTTATAATCCATACCAGACCTAAGGGCCTGGTATGCCCCGCGACGGGGCTCGCAAGGTGTCAATCTCGCCGATAAAAGCGGCAAGATTGACATCCTTTTCTAGTCCCGTCGCACCTGAGTCACGTTCAAAATGAACGGACTTGTCCGTGTGTGGGCAAGTCCGTTCATTCTGAAAGTCCGCCGGAACTCCGGCGAAAGTCCGTCGGAAAGACGGGCGGACTTAGCCCGCCGGAAAGTCCCGGCGTGTGTGGGCAAGTTCCTCCCTTTTTTTAAGTCCGGCGCACCTGGCGGACAAAGTCCGTCGGAAAGTGTGCCGGACCAAGTAGGATAGAAAGTCCGCTCGTGTGTACGCGGCATAAGTGCCTTCGTCACACTCCCACATAATATGGTTGGGAGAATGAGGAGGGCTAATGGGGGTACACGGATCTTCCGCTTACAGGAGAGAAGTGCTATGTCAAAAGACATCAAAATTATGTTTCATTAATTGGAGTGCAGAATATAGTTTTTGTTGAAATTATTTATTCCAGGGTGGTTGTATATGGTTAGTCTTGCCCTAGGCTAAATAATTCAGTTAGAAAGGTATTGTTAATAACTTTGGTATTGATGAAGATAGTTTGAATTATTTTGGGATTTTAACCCTTTTAGAGTAAACAATTACATATTTTATTCATATGTAACTGTTTAGATATGTTAACTCATAAAATTGAGGTTGTATTGCTTCAGATTAGAATAAACAAAAACATAGTTCTAGGAACTAGTTAGGTAATAATATATTTGTTTTAAGAAAAGAAAGAAAAAGCTTCCATTACTTCTGGATTATTGAACATATTTGTCCTAAAAAGTAATAAATCTGTTGTTATTACCCGATAATATATAACTGAACAAGAATTTCCTTATTTCACTTATATATTCTAAGGCTATATGAATCAGAAGTAATAAGAAAAATAACTGGAATGTAACATGATCCCACACAGTGTGTGACTATCAGAATGCAGTTACATTCAGTTATAAATACAGGTTTTTTTTTATAGAGAACCATCTCTTAGTATAATAAATGAAGAGATATCAGGAATTAGGATGTCAGTCCATTAAATCTTCTTGGTCCATGGATGATCTGGCATAACGGCCTCTTTTGTGAGAATGATGATTCCCATTTTGTTCTGAAATTTTCTGGGTGCTGCCTGAAGGTGAAGATGATGCCATTCTTCTGCGTGTGGGAGAGTTGCTGCTTGTGGGTTCTGTCAGATTTAATTTTAAAAGGGTTTGTTGTAGTTCATCTGCTGATCTGCTTCTGTAAATTGTACCTTGGTAGTTAAATCTGACTGAAAAGGGGAAGCCCTATTCATACATAATGTTGTGGCGTTGCAGTTCCATTAGTTGGGGTTTCATGGATCGTCTTTTAGTAATAGTAAGTTGGGATAGGTCAGCAAAAATTTGATAATTGTGTCCTTGAAAATTAAGTTCCTTTTTTTTCTCTTGCAGCAATTAGTATTTGTTCTTTCGTTCTGTAATAATGAAATTTTGTGATTATATCACGTGGGGGTCCATCTTTCTTTTTGGCTGTGAGGGCTCTGTGTACTCTGTCCAGTTCTAAACGTTCAATAGGGATATCTGGCTTTAGTTATTTTAATAGAGCAGTAATAGTAGATTGCAGGTCTGTCACAGTTTCAGGTATTCCCCTTATGCGCAAGTTTGAACGTCTGGCTCTATTTTCGTAATCTTCGAGCTTAGTTTGAAGTATTAAATTCTCTTCTTTTAATTGTTCCAATTCTGTTATATTTTCTTGGGTTGTAATTTCAATTTCATCCATTTTTATTTCTAAGGCTGCGGTGCGGTTTCCCAGCTCTCTTATTTCTTTAGTTAGGCTTTTTGTTATTTGGTCTGAGGTTTGTTTTAAAGCCTTATGAAGCATCTTTTCAAATTGTAATAATATTACTGGGGATGCTGAGGAGGCTTGTGGAGAAGTTTGTGAGAGGATTTGTTCTGTATCTGACTCAAATGGAGAGTCTTGCTGTGACATTTTCTGTCAGTGAGAGCGCCCTGATGCTGTATATTGTGAGGTGACTGGAGCTGCTTTAGTTGCAGTGAGTGCCTGTGAGCTCTTTGTGAGGTGATTTTTATTCCTGCCACGGTTTCCTCCCATACCATATTTCCTGCCCAAACTTTCACAGTTTGTTCCCTGGGGCAAAAAGATTCAAATAGATACCTTTTGAGCCTGCAGGCTCTGCTTTGTCCTTCTCTTCTCTCCTCAGCGGTGCGGAGCTCTAACAATGCATGTCTGCTCCGATAGGCTCCGCCCATCTCCCGCAAACACCCCCATTTCAAGAACCAAGCAAAGAGGAAGGCAGCACTGGTGCAATTGTGTGAAATTGTGAAGCAGGTGATCCCCACGGCAGACATCACCTATTTAAAGATATTAATTGGTGGCCTGAAGAGTACATATCTAAGGGAGCGCAAGAAGGTCCTGGATTCACAGAGATCCGGAGCAGCAGATGACATCTATGTCCCCAGGATGTTGTACTACGACAGGCTGCACTTTCTGGCAGGCCAGACTGAACCCAGGCCATCCCTCTCCAGTCTTCCTTCCACGCTTCCTTCCCCCCCGGCTGAGGCTTCTGACGCCCAACCTGGGCCTTCCAGGCCACATGTGGAGGAGCCCAGATTGAGCCAGGTATAGCATTCCTCTAAATATTTCTGCTTGTCCAATCAATGATGTTAACTAGATGTTAGTTGGGAGTACTAATTTAGGATTGTGATTGATGATGCAAAACATTACAACCATGTCCCTTTTTCATACACAGGGAAGTCTCAGGAGGTGGCCGGGCCGAGCCGGCTGGCTGATCTGCAGGTCCCTCCATGCCCCCTGAAAAGAGAAAGCGGCAGTAGGAGGAGTGCCCTAGAGGAGGCTGCTATAGGATTCTTTTGGAGGGCTACAGAGGTCCTGGGAGCACCCCACACCATGGAGGAGAATATTGCTGCCTTCATTGCATATAAAATGCAGAGGATGGAGGAGGGCCAACAAGCCATGTGTGAGGCCCTCATATTGGAGGCTCTTGAGAAAGGTATGAGGGGCCAAATGACACCTCAGACACACCTTTGTGATGGTCCTCCTCCTCCTCCTGCAGGTCCTCCTCCTCCTCCTCCTTCTCCTCCAGGTCCCCCCAGTCCTCCTCCAGGTCCTCCCAGTCCTCCTCCTCCTCCAGGTCCTACTCCTCCTCCTGCCACATCTCCAACTGCACAGCCACAGCCCGGAAGGAAGCGTGGAAGGAAGACCAGACAGTGATTGCCCTGGGTTCAGTCTGGTCGGCCAAAAAATGCAGCCTCTTGTGGTACCACAGCCTGGGGACACAGATGTCATCTGCTGCTATCCGGATCTCTGCGAATTCTGGACCAGACTGCCCTCCCTTACATATGGACTCCTCAGGCCACCAATTTTGATGTTGAAGAATTGATGTCTGCCGTCGGGGTCCCAGGCTTCGCTAATTTCTCATGTTGATCCAGTGTTGCCTTCCTCTTTGTTTGGTTCTGATCCCTTAATAAAGGATTTTTGTTTTGAATTATACTCTCCTATGTGTTTTACTTCAAAAAGAACAGTTGGTTTGTGAGGATTCAGGTACATTTCAAATATACAATGTGAAATGAACAAGGGACACCAACAACAAACAATCTCCTGGAGATTAAATCATACAAGATATTATTGGTCTTGGGGTAACTGGACACACAAAACACACACAAAAATATTCTGGAGTAAAAATAAAAATAACATTGAACAAAGATCAGCCTTGGAAAAAATCCAAACATTAAAGTAAAAAAAAGGCTGAAAATCCAAAAAAAAAAAAAAAAATAATATAAAACTGCCAGATGTGACAACTAATAACAATATATTCAGGGAATCCCACTAAAAAAACACAAATAAAACTTTGTGAGAAGTGTGTGTTAATATGAGCAGCAAAACTACTTAATTCTTGTCACATTATAAAGAAGAAGAGAGTGCGCTGTATTAAACCATTTTTAACATTGCTAAGTTTACCAGAATGAGCTGTCCCGTCTCGGAATTTCTTCTGAGCATGCGTGGCACTTTGTGCGTCGGAACAGGCCACACACGGTCAGAATTGACGCGATCAGATTTTGTTGTCGGAAAATTTTATCTCCTGCTGTCCAACTTTGTGTGTCGGAAAATCCGATGGAAAATGTCCGATGGAGCCCACACACGGTTGGAATTTCCGACAACACGCTCCAATCGGACATTTTCCATCGGAAAATCCGACCGTGTGTACGGGGCATTAGTGTTAACAGGGATGTTGAAGTCTCCGAGAATAATTGTGGGGATTTCAGAAGAGAGAAAGCAGGGTAGCCAGGCAGAGAAGTCATCAAGGAAGGCTGATACTGGTCCAGGGGGCCGGTAGATGACAGCAATTCTTAGAGAAATGGGAGAGAATAGACGAATGCAATGTGCCTCAAAAGAGTGTCAGAGAGGGAGGTGGGTGAGGTACCTAATAGGTGCTGCATGGGGATAGAAGGATTCCCACTCCATCTCCCTTCCATCCACTTGATCTGGGGGAGTGAGTCCAGAGAAGGCCCCCATGGGAGAGGGAAGCAGGCGAAGTAGTATCCGATTCATGAAGCCAGGTTTCAGTAATAGCAAGTAGGTTAAAGGAGTTTGTGATAAAGAGGTCGTGAAGGGCGGTGAGTTTGTTGCAGACAGAACGTGCATTCCAAAAGGCACAGGAAAAGGGGGGGCTGGTTTTGGAAAGAGGAATAGAGACCAAGTTCTGTGGGCTGCGGCTTCTGCAAGGGGGTGTAGGGGGGTGGGAGCGTTGGGCAAAGACAGATGATGGTGGCCCAGGGTTTGGGGATATGTCACCAGAGATTAGGAGAAGCAGGAGGTTGAGGGAGGTAATGTGGGAATGTGATTTATGTGAAGGGGCATGTCTCAGAGTACTGGAGGTTTTATCAGTATATGAATGTAGAATGAGCAAGAGTTGGTAGGAGCAGTAGTAGGGAGAGGACAGAAGGCAGGGTGATACATATAAGCAGGCGGGTGGAGAGGGGGGGTGAAGGTAAGAGAGTTTAAGGAGAGAGGACACGAGTGTCAGAAGCAGTGGTAGAGAGTACATGTTACAGAGTGGAAGGAGAGCTTAATAGAGAGACAGGGTCACCTGCAGTCTGTTAGGTGCTTTCCAGTGCAGATTGCTATATTTGTTTGCTTCGTGCAGTCGCTGAAGTGCAGAGATTGAAGTGCATATCACTTGTAGAAAGAATCACTTAGAGATAGAAGCCTTAAGGATAGAAGCCACTGCAATGTGCTCCCCCAGGAAGGTGCTGACCCTTAAGGATGCTCAAATTTAAACTGTTATAAGGGTGGGACTGAAGTTTGTTAATTAATCATAAGTGAATATAAGAATGGTTAACATTCAAAGTGGACTTTCTGCTTCTAAAGTCAGAATAGCAAGAGGCCAGAGGCCAAGATAAGATCAACACATAAAACTTAGGTAAGATAGTCCAGAGCAACAAAAAACAACGTCATGGTTATGCACACAGGGCAACAGATAGAGAAGGCCACATACCGAAGACACACACACAGAGACAGCAAGCAGATCCCAATTTCATTTAACAGTGGAAGATGTGGTTCTTCAATCTTCAATCCAGTTTTAGTATGGTGCTCCTTTCTGTATTTCTAAGGCCAGGAAGTACAATTACAAACTTGTTTTGACGCTGCAAGATCTAGAGCTGTCACATTTATGCTTGCTTTACTACTGTAGCCATGGCACCAACCTCTGAAGAGCTGATAATACACTTCAGGGTCAGCGAGAGCTGACATCTATTCTCACAGTGTGGGCCACTAGGCATGGTGGGCGCAGAGTAGTGTAGATTAAGTTTGGTGCCAGACACTTTGATGATGCAGAACAGAAGAGATTTATTTTCTCTTGAAGAATTGGGGAGAGAGGGTTAGGGCCAGGACACCCTGTGAGCAGGTGCAAAAACACTTAGCAAACTCCGAGACTCACAAAAGGTAATTGGTATATGGGTTATATAGCTCCCAGCGCCTTAAAGCTGAACTGCGCCTGAAAGAACTGTTTCCATTAGCAACTGAACTGGTATTTTGACTTCAACACAGATCTGTACAAATACCAACTTGGTATCCCCGTTGTATAGGATCTGGTCTCCATCTCGCAGCCTCTCGCTGCCGCTTCTTGAACTTAAACTTACAGTCTATCTTGAAGACTCCTTGGACCCACTGTCACTGGGTCCCTTGAACTTCACACAACCAACTGCTGTATCTTTCGAGTACTACCCATGCTAACCTGCTGGGTCCCTTACTCGACTCTTCAACCCAACTGCTAAACTCTCTTGCAATTGTCACTCCTGCTATCACGCTGGGTCCCTGGCTTGACTTCTGCTGAGGCTTTACCAAATTCTTCATCGGTTATTGAAAAATGCTGCCCTGGTACTCTCTCTCAGACTATGAACTTTGGCCTCTGATGATAGGAGCGTTGTCCCTTGAAGACAACAGTTTCCCCTTTATCTCTGACCTTGGTTCAAGCTTTGCCTCTGGCGACAGGAATGGCTGTCTTCCATTAGCAACTCTGCCCCTTCACCTCCGACAAAGAGGGGTTCTCCGGTCGGTAGAACCCTTGCAACTTGGTCAGGCTTCTGACATGAAGCCCCAACCCTACGCTGCTTCTTCTGTCCCTAGATATGCCTCAACTGACTAGCAACCAGGGAACTCCAGGATAGGCCTCAACTGCCTAGCAGCCAGGAGCTTTCAACAAACGTCCACCCAGACAGCTGCCCAGGTGCCACCGAACACCCCGATCACCTGACTCCTCCCAAATAAATAGGTTCTCCCAGCAGTCCATGGGGCTCAAGAAAACCCCTGCCAATTGGCTAGAGCAACCTATCCACTCATATTCCAAGTTCATATGCACCTTATCATTCCACCCAGCAGCAGAGGGGAGAGGTGCATCAAACTCAGAAGTAGGAAAAGAGTCAGGACATCCCCTAACAATTGGCTAGGTTAGTTATCACCTAGTAAACTAGATTTGACAGCATCCTTGTTCAAGACCAGGGTGCTACACTATTTAGTAAGTTGCTGTTCTGGAACAAGCACACAGCCTCTGCAGTATTGGGACACTACACACCAGATATGCAAATGCTGTACTTGTTCTAGGTAAGGGACTCTCCAGAGCTGACATGGAACACAATTGCAGTGAGTTATGTGCTGTAGGAATATAAAAATAATAAATGTTCTAATGCTTTCCTCAAATGATTACAGCTTGGAAAGGTTACTTTTACCTGAGATAAAAATATCTTGATGAAAACAGAAACATGAATAAATATAGCTGTATTTCTATAATTACTTGGTGTAGTAACTACTGTATTAAGGACATGTATAGAAAAAAAAAAACCTTAGTACTGCTTTGTACAAAATGAATAGTTTCACACAAGAATTTATTCTTTATATGTGACATCAGCAGAATATGTGCAGCTCTATCAAGACTGTGGCTATTCTATTTTCTAAATTAGCTGGAAATCATTTTTCTTGGAATAGATACATAATGTCTCTGAAAATAGTTATTAGTTATGAATTGGTAGACTGTAATGGGTTTGAGACACAGATAATTATATTTCTAAAAAGGCTGATGTTCGGGTTTGTGCATTATTTTTTTATGATTACTATTTGACTCATAGCTTTTCTCTTGATCAACAGACGAAAAAGAGAAAAAAAAGCTTGAACCCAATAGAATTAGTCAGTTGCTTAAATCCTTTATTACTCATTAAAAACAATACTAGCATTAATTTAAGTGATTAATTATGCCCTAAACAGAACTATCAAATCAACTGAAAGATTTAAAACAGCAAAGATTTTTCACTTTTATTTATGGTAAAAGAGATGAGGTGATAGAATGAGTTTGGGGACAGGCAACAAAAAAGACCAAAGATCTGGAAGATAAAATATATCAGGAGAGACTGTACTAAACTTACTATGTACAGTCTTGAGGAAAGCAGGTAAGGGGGGGGGGGGGGCATGACCTTTAAATACATAAAAGGTTTGAATTAAGTCCAGAAGGGCAGGACTTTTAATATGAGGCTAAAATGAAGAACATGGGGGCATGATTCCAAACTAGCAGGAGGATTGTGCAAAAATAACCCTAGAAAGTATTATTTCACTAAGTCAGTCAACAGAGAGAGAAGAGAGAATTTAAACACGATTGGGATAAAAAAAATCCCCAATGAAAGCTAGAAAAGGGCGGACTCATTGCACCACTTTGTCTTTTAATAAAATAAAATAAACATATTTCTATATTTGAAACTTACCATATATATATATATATATATATATATATATATATATATATATATATATATATATATATATATATATATATATATATATCTGTCAGATTGTTGGTCTTATGTTAAAAGAATTGCAGACACAAGAATTGCAGACACATGGGGCGTGATCAGTATCAATCTGTGATGGTTTTGGCGAGGGTGGGGAATTGATTCAGCTGCACGCAATGTTTACAACAAGTCAGCAAAAATTGTAATGCCCAGACTTTATAATGCCCTAAGCAATATACAATTTCATAAAGACTCTGCCCTTTCTTTGCCAACCCATAATATGAATTTATAACTATGAAAAATGTAACTACACTTAAAGTATATGCAAACTCACACATTTACAGAGACATGCTAATCAACTCATATTATTCAGTAGTCATAGTCATAATGAAGACATGCTTTGCAAAATTTAGGGAGTATATGGCATGCAAACTGATCATGCTAGCATGGGTTAACTTCAGTGCTTTGAGTGTTCATTTTACAGCCAAGAAGAAGGGGAATCAGCAGGATCAAGCTGGTATTATATGCAGAATGTACAATAATAGTAAATATTTATATGACAAATAACATTTTGTTATTTGAAGAGACAGATTAATAAAATACATTTTTTAAGGTAACACTTCAATTATTTGAAGCTGGATACATCTTTCACATGGTCTATAATCTAAGCCTGCAGTGAAAGCAGAAATAGCTGCATGTCTAGAAAGTGCTTTGTAATTCCCCTTGTCTGGTCATTGATACCACTCTCTTTGGGTTTGTTCACACTTGCTTAAAATACTGAAGCTTATCAAACGTGCCTATAGCATTAATGCACGCTAATAGATGTGGTTGATAAGCATTTATTGAACGTTAAAAACGCTCCCCCAAACGCCCTATGCGCTTTTGCAGTGCAGTTGACAAGCATATTTGGCTTATTAAAACTGTACCACAAATGCCTACAATAACTGGCTGTTAAAAAGTTGGCTGGGAAGCAGACCACCGCATCCTTAACAACCGATGAGTCATCAGCTGTCAGTGGGCTTCCCTGCTGACAGCTGAATGTAAAAGGAATAATTGCCGGCAATTCAAGAAAATGGAAAAAAGCAGCCTGGGACCCCCCCAATCCATACTAGGCCCTTTGGGTCTGGTATGGATTTTGAAGGGAACCCCACGCAGTTTTTTCCGCTTTTTTATATTGCTGGCTCTTTTTTTTTTTACATTCAGCTGTCAGCAGGGAATGAGTATGGGGTACATTGTACAGTATTGACAGTATTCGACAATTCCATTATTACAAAAACAATGTCCCCTGATGTAGATCCATCATCAATCACACTACCCCTCGCCACTGCCAACCAAAAATAAAACACTCCGCTCGCGCTAAAGGTGCCCGGCGTGTGCCTGCTCGGCCACCTGATATTTCCTAAATAGCTAAGGGGTTGGGCCACCTGGCAACGTCACCTGGTGGCACCACCCCCTTTTGATGCCTGAAAGCCCAGGTAATGGATTGAGGGGGAACCCCATGCCATTTTTTCCCATGCCTTTTTTTTTTTGTTATTGCCAGCAATTTTTTTTTACATTTAGCTGTCAGCGGGGAAGCCCGCTAAAAGCTGATGACTCATCGGTTGTTAAGGACACAGCAGCATGCTCCCTGACCCACTCCAGCTAATATTCACACTGTACTAATGCACCGCAACCGCGATGCAAGCGAGCTGCAACCACACCGGCATGTGGCACGCGTTACCATAGACTTGAATGGGAGGAGTTGAAAGGCTTCAAATGCCTCCTGACTCGACATGAGGCTTTAATTTTGAAGTGAAGCGTTGGGATGCTAGCGCTTCATGTTTTGATAATATGAACGGCACTGTGTGCTGTCCATTGTATCATTTGCATAGGCAATTGCGGGGCATTTTTAATTCCCCTTAAACACCTGCTTTTAATGCCAGCGTGATCGTAGCCTTTAGTTCTTTTTCTAACATTGCTCAGAGTTGTCCGGATAAGGAAAAAAATTAATAAATGTGAAAATGTTAAAGTTGCATTTTCATGATGTCTTTCCTTACCTAACTGACTTAGCCGAGTCAACTCCTGCTCCATTGTAAATATAGTAGTGGAAATAACCATATTAATTTAACCTTTGTGGGTCACTCTTCATTAGGGATGAGCTTCGAGTTCGAGTCAAACCCATGTTCGACTCGAACATCGTGTGTTTGACCGTTCGCCAAATTCTGAATGTTTTGGGCCGTTCGCGCCAAATTTGAGTGGTGTTTTACGGCCCATAATTCACTGCGGCATCGCAGTGCATTACTGGCTGATGATTGGCCAAGCATGCACTATGACCCGCATGCTTGGCCAATCAAAGCACCATCTGCACAGAGAGCCGTAATTGGCCAAAGCCATGGTGGCTTTGGCCAATTATGGCTCAGGGGGTTTAGTACACACCCCACACTATATAAGGCCACCTGCGTAGTGGCCTTGTGTAGTGTATTGAGGCGGCTGAGAGAAGTAGACAGAGAGAGAGACAGTGTCATTTGATTTAAGTTAGATTGAATAGGCAGGCGAGTCAGTTAGCTGCACTTACAGTGTATTGTGTGTGTATATATGCATATGCATTCCAGGTGTTGTGTGTGTATATATATATATATATATATATATATATATATATATATATATATACACACTGTATTCAGTTTAGCTAGATCCGTTCCTGTTATTCTCTTTCTAATGTACTGACAGACAGGCAGGTGTTTTTAAAGTATTTACAGTTAGTGTACTGTGTACCCTGCACAGTTGCACCTATAGCTACCTGAAGACAAGTGCTGGTGTTCTTCTTCTGATCCTATTAATACCACTGGCAGGCAGCTTGAACTATTTACAGTTAGTGTACTGTGCACCCTGAACAGTTGCACCTATAGCTACCCGAAGACAAGTGCTGGTGTTCTTCTTCTGATCCTATTAATACCACAGGCAGGCAGCTTGAAGTATTTACAGTTAGTGTATTGTGTACCCTGCACAGTTGCACCTATAGCTACCTGAAGACAAGTGCTGGTGTTCTTCTTCTGATCCTATTAATACCACAGGCAGGCAGGTTGAAGTATATACAGTTAGTGTACTGTGTACCCTGCACAGTTGCACCTATAGCTACCCGAAGACAAGTGCTGTTGTTCTTCTTCTGATCCTATTAATACCACTGGCAGGCAGCTTGAAGTATTTACAGTTAGTGTACTGTGTACCCTGCACAGATGCACCTATAGCTACCAGAAGACAAGTGCTGGTGTTCTTCTTCTGATCCTATTAATACCACAGGCAGGCAGCTTGAAGTATTTACAGTTAGTGTACTGTGTACCCTGCACAGTTGCACCTATAGCTACCTGAAGAAAAGTGCTGTTGTTCTTCTTCTGATCCTATTATTACCACAGGCAGGCAGCTTGAAGTATTTACAGTTAGTGTACTGTGTACCCCTGCACAGTTGCACCTATAGCTACCTGAAGACAAGTGCTGGTGTTCTTCTTCTGATCCTATTAATACCACAGGCAGGCAGGTTGAAGTATTTACAGTTAGTGTACTGTGCACCCTGAACAGTTGCACCTATAGCTACCCGAAGACAAGTGCTGGTGTTCTTCTTCTGATCCTATTAATACCACAGGCAGGCAGCTTGAAGTATTTACAGTTAGTGTATTGTGTACCCTGCACAGTTGCACCTATAGCTACCTGAAGACAAGTGCTGGTGTTCTTCTTCTGATCCTATTAATACCACAGGCAGGCAGGTTGAAGTATATACAGTTAGTGTACTGTGTACCCTGCACAGTTGCACCTATAGCTACCCTAAGACCAGTGCTGTTGTTCTTCTTCTGATCCTATTAATACCACTGGCAGGCAGCTTGAAGTATTTACAGTTAGTGTACTGTGTACCCTGCACAGTTGCACCTATAGCTACCCGAAGACAAGTGCTGTTGTTCTTCTTCTGATCCTATTAATACCACTGGCAGGCAGCTTGAAGTATTTACAGTTAGTGTACTGTGTACCCTGCACCGATGCACCTATAGCTACCAGAAGACAAGTGCTGGTGTTCTTCTTCTGATCCTATTAATACCACAGGCAGGCAGCTTGAAGTATTTACAGTTAGTGTACTGTGTACCCTGCACAGTTGCACCTATAGCTACCTGAAGAAAAGTGCTGTTGTTCTTCTTCTGATCCTATTATTACCACAGGCAGGCAGCTTGAAGTATTTACAGTTAGTGTACTGTGTACCCCTGCACAGTTGCACCTATAGCTACCTGAAGACAAGTGCTGGTGTTCTTCTTCTGATCCTATTAATACCACAGGCAGGCAGGTTGAAGTATTTACAGTTAGTGTACTGTGTACCCTGCACAGTTGCACCTATAGCTACCCGAAGACAAGTGCTGGTGTTCTTCTTCTGATCCTATTAATACCACAGGAAGGCAGCTTGAAGTATTTACAGTTAGTGTACTGTGTACCCTGCACAGTTGCACCTATAGCTACCTGAAGAAAAGTGCTGTTGTTCTTCTTCTGATCCTATTAATACCACAGGCAGGCAGCTTGAAGTATTTACAGTTAGTGTACTGTGTACCCCTGCACAGTTGCATCTATAGCTACCTGAAGACAAGTGCTGGTGTTCTTCTTCTGATCCTATTAATACCACAGGCAGGCAACTTAAAGTATTTACAGTTAGTACACTGTGTACCCCTGCACTGTTGCACCTATAGCTACCTGAAGACAAGTGCTGGTGTGCTTCTGCTGATCCTATTAATACCACACGCAGGCATTCTGCTAGCTGCAGTATAATCAGTATATATATATATATATACATCCCAGTTTTGTGCAGCTACAATTCACTGCAGGCCATTAGTATGTCTGGAAGGCCAACAAGGAGAGGCAGACAGTCACAAGCCAATAAAAGAGGGCAAGCAGGTTCTGTGTGTAGAGGCAACAGTGCTGGTCGTGGACACGGTGCATCCCCATCAGCACGTGGCCGTGGGACATGCTTGTCCTTTTTTTCAGCAGCTGGCCGTGTTGAGCCGCAGCATGCGGAAGACTTGGTAGAGTGGATGACCAAGCTGTCCTCATCCTCCTCATTCTCTCTCACCCAGGCTCAGGGTAGTTTGTCTGGCAAAGCAGCTGCCAACGCGGCCTCTTCCCCCGGCTCAATGGCATCAGTCACTCCTTCCCTAGCCCCACCATGTCCTCCTGAGGAGTCCCCCGAACTGTTTGACCATAATGTTGGGTACATGCTCCAGGAGGATGCCTAGCGTTTTGAAGGCTCTGATGATTGTACTCAGCTAGAGGAAGGCAGTAACGTGAGCCCAGACAGAGGGGGTGCCCAAAAGGACAGCAATCTGGCAGTCATGTTCCCCCAGCTGCAGCATACTGCCAGCTTTGCTCCAGTGATGAGGAGGGAGGGGATGATGAGGTCACTGACTCCACATGGGTGCCTGATAGGAGAGAAGAGGAGGAGGAGGCACATCACCAACGAGGCAGGATGCCCTCCAGGGGCTAGCTTAAGGGCATCACACCGACTGCGTCACACTGCAGAGCTCCGCATGTGCAGGGCGCTGCTGTCTCTGCGCGTTATTCCAAAAGTTCTTTGGTGTGGGCCTTTTTTGAGACGAGTGCATCACATTTTACCACTGCTATTTGCAACATATGTCTCAAGCGTATCTCACGTGGCCAAAACATCACCCGCTTGGGCACCACATGCTTGACCAGACATATGTTGACCTGCCATGCAGTTCATTGGCAAGTGTACCTAAAAGACCCACACCAAAGAACAAAGAGGACCTCTCCTTGCTCCTCATCAGCTGGGATCTCCAACTCCACTATACCTTCAGTCCTCTCTGATACCTGCTCTGAGAGGAATGAAGGTGTGTAGAATTAGGTGTGTCACAGCCAAGTACTTGCGGGCAATCTACTAACGGTACACCGACGTTAGATTGTACCAGGCAAATTTCCCTGCCCCAGCTTCTGCACCGCTGAAAGAAGTTCGCTCCCAGCCATCCACAGGCCCAGTGGTTGAATGCTAGCTTGTCTAAATTGCTAGCACTTCAACTGCTGCCTTTTCAGCTGGTAGACTCTGTCCCCTTCCTTGAGTTTGTGGAATGTGCAGTTCCTCAGTGGCAGGTTCCCAAACACCACTTTTTCTCATGGAAGGTGATTCCGGCTCTCTACAGGCATGTGGAAGGCAAAGTCTTGGCCTCTCTGGACAGGGCGGTCAGCGGTAAGGTGCATATTACCGCTGACTCATGGTCCAGCAGGCATGGACAGAAACGTTACCTATCTTTCATGGCACATTGGGTGACTCTGCTGGCAGCTGGGAAGGATGCAGGACAAGGTGCAGTAGTGTTGAAGGTTGTTCCACCACCATGACTCCAAACTGCTACTACTGGTGATTCTGACACACTTCTCTCCTCCACCCTTCCTCTTCTTCTTCCTCCATGGCCTCTTCCTGTGCTTTGTCCTCGGAACCAGCGGTGCTCCGTAGGCGTTCAAGGGGCTATGCAAGTAAGCAGGCCAAAAGATGCCATGCGGTGCTTGAGCTGGTGTGCTTGGGGGACAGGAGCCACACTGGGGCAGAGATTCTGTCAGCTCTGCAGGGGTAGGCCCAGAGGTGGTTGATGCCACGCCAGCTTAAGACAGGAATGGTGGTTTGCGATAATGGCACCAACCTCCTCTCTGCCCTCCGACAAGGACAACTGACCCATGTGCCCTGTTTGGCTCACGTCCTTAACTTGGTGGTGCAGCTGTTCTTGGGCAGGTATCCGGGCTTACAGGATGTCCTGAGGCAGGCCAGGAAAGTCTGTGTGCATTTCTGCCTGTCATATAATGCCAGTGCTCGGCTGGCTGACCTCCAAAAGGAATTTAACCTGCCCAAGAACCGCCTAATCTGTGAAATGCCCACCAGGTAGAACGTAACATTGGCCATGCTGCAGAGGGCCATCAATGAGTACCTATGCAACTATGGCCCCAGGACAGGGTCAGGGGAGCTTGTTTTTTTCCCCACGCCAGTGGGCCATGATCAGGGATGCATGCACTGTCCTGTCACCATTTGAGGAGGCCATGAGGATGGTGAGCAGTGACAGTGCATGCATCAGTGACACTGTCCCCCTTGTCCACCTGTTGGAGCACACGCTGCCTGGAATAATGGACAGGGTGCTTGAGGCAGAACAGAGGCAGGAAGAGGAGGATTTCCTTAGCTCTCAAGGCCCCCTTTATCCAGACAGTGTTCCTGCATACCTGCCGATCACACAGGAAGGGGATGAGGGGGAGGAGGAGGAGAAGGATTGTGTCAGCATGGAGGTGGAGTCTTGCAGTCAGCATCAGCAGCAGTCTTTAGGGGATCATTTACAGTCCCAAGAAACCCATGGACTTGTACGTGGCTAGGAGGAGGTGGCTGCAGATCATGTCGTCCTTAGTGACCCAGAGGACTCTGGACCAAATACCTCAGCAAACCTACGCTGCATGGCCTCCCTGATCCTGCAAAGCCTGCAGAAGGATCCACGTATTTGTGGTATCAAGGAGAGGGCTGGCAACCCTCCTTGATCCACGTTACAAGGGTAAGGTTGCGGACCTTATCTTGCCATCGCAGAGGGAGCAGAGGATGAAACATCTTCGGGAGGCCTTGCAGAAAGGTCTGTGCAACGCGTTCCCAGAGACTGGGAGGTTACAAATTCCTGTTCCTGGACAATGTGTTGCTGAGGCTTCGGTCAGTCAAAGAAGGAGCGGTGGAGAAGGTGGCTGTCTGACCGATGCGTTCAGACAATTTTTTAGTCCTCAGCCCCAAGGTCGGTTCCAGCAACCATCGCCAGCGTCTGTTTTACATGGTGCAGGAATAGCTAGGGGCAAGATCTGACTTGGACACCTTTCCCACCGAAAATCCTCTTGGTTAGTGGGTCTTGAGGATGGATCACTAGCCAGAGCTTGCACAGTATGCATCCAGCGTTCTTTCGGAACGCACATTCAGTGCTGCTGGAGGTTTTGTAACCAATCACAGGGTGCGCCTGTCCACCGACTTGGTTGATCAACTGAAAAAAATAAAAATAAAGATGAATCAGTCTTGGATCACCACCAGCTACCAAGCACCTGATGTAACCGAATAATTTTTTTTGTAAATGTCAGATCCCTTCAAGACTGCCTATGCTGATGCTGAGTGACTATCCTGTTATGCTGAGTGACTATTCTCTTCCTCAATGATCATGCTGATAGCTTGTAAGAATATTTTTGGTTCTGGGCGCCGCCACCAGTGCCTAAGGCCCAATTTTTCAGCCCCTGTTTTAACAAGAGCGTGTAATTACAATTT
The DNA here is from genome assembly GCA_037952925.1 of Lithobates clamitans. NCBI lineage: Eukaryota > Metazoa > Chordata > Amphibia > Anura > Ranidae > Lithobates > Lithobates clamitans. Next base: position 19,816,368 of record JBBGZY010000438.1, read on the forward strand.
TTGATGCAATATTTTGCAAGGAGGGTTCATTTGCTGTGCTCAACTAGAGTATTTGTGAGGGGTTGCAGTGTTGTGGCACCAGTGCCTAAGGCCCAATTTTTCAGTCCCTGTTTAACAGGGGCGTGTATATACAATTTTTGATGCAATACTTTGCAGCAGGGCTCATTCCTGCGCTCCAACTAGAGTATCTGTGAGGGGTTGTAGTGTTGTGGTACCAGCACCAGTGCCTAATCCGTCGGACAATTCGACCGTGTGTGGGCTCCAGCTGACTTTTTTCCCAAAAGTCCGATGGTCCTAGAAATAAAACATGTTTCAAATCTTTCTGACGGACTTGAGTCAAGCGGACAGTTGAAAAGTATGCTAGTTCGACGGACAAAAACTGATGCTAGGGCAGCTATTGGGTACTGGCTATGAACTTACTTATTTTAGTCCGGTCGTACGTCAACACGTACAAATCCATTGGACTTTGGTTGATCGTGTGTAGGCAAGTCCGTTCATTCAAAAGTCCATCGGAAAGTCCGTTGAAAAGTCCGCCGGACCTAGTCTGTCGAAAAGTCGGTCCGTGTGTATGCGGCATAAGGCCCAATTTTTCAGCTCCTGTTTAACAGGGGCATGTAATTACATTTTTTTTTTTTTTTCAAAATAATTTTTATTGAAAAACAATTTTTCTTTATACATTTCAAACATGAAATGGTATACAGAACAGGTAGTATAATTTAGCATTACTTGCACAGAATTTCGTTTGGTAACACATGCATGTTTGAGTTTGGATGATTTGTAAGCGAAGTAGAACTTATAACTGTCAAGATAAGTAACAACATAAACCTAGAATAGCAATACACTACCATTACTGTTAAGTGGGTGGAATGAGGGAAGGTAGTAGAAGTTAGTAGGCGGTTGGTCGGATGAAGTGGGAGGAAGATTGGAGGGGAGGAAGGAGGAAGGGAGGGTATGGGGGGGAGGGAGGAAGGAGGTGAGGTGGAGGGAGAGGGGGGCGGAGAGAAGGAGATGAGGAGAGAGCAAAGGAGAATACCAGAGCATATAGGACAGAGCCACTGAAAGTATCATTGTTAAATATCTGATCACTGACTTAGATTCGGTTTTTCTTTTTCGTACCATTGTGCCCAGGGGAGCCATAATTCGTGCGTCTTAGAGTAAGAGGGTTTACCGCGTGCAAGCACTGATTCGAAAGTGTAATGATTATGCACTAACGCTATAACTTTTGTACTTGATGGAATGTCTGTTGTTTTCCATCTTCTGGTAATAAGTAGTTTGGTTGCCAGTAATACATGTGTGGTGACAAGCCTGAGCTGTGGAGGAAGCGATTCTATGGTTAGATTCAGAATGCTAAGTTCTGGAGTTAATATGATGGGATATTGTAGGATTTATTGTAAAATGTGTTCAATCTCCGACCAAAGTTTCCTTATAGGTGGACATGACCACATAATGTGCAGTAGAGTACCTGTACTAGAACAATCTCTCCAGCACTCGGGGGATGAAAGTGGTTGAAATTTTGTTATCCGTTGAGGTGTTAAGTACCATCTCATCATAGTTTTTTGTGTGAGTTCCCATAGGGAAGTGCAGTTAGTAGCTTTATAAACTGTTTTTATGGCTGTTTGCCATTGAAGGTCAGTAAACTGGGTCTGTAAATCATGTTCCCAATCTTTAATGGGTTGGGATTTGTTAAATATTGTTTTTTCTTACAGTGTTGAGTATACTAGAGAAATCCCTTTGGAATGCGTGTTGTTCATGAAAAGGAAGTTTCAAAGTTTCATAGGAATTGCCTTTTCCAAAGATGAGTGCGCTGCTAGACATTTTTGAATCCTATAGAAGTTAAAGTAGTTGTTTGCGGGTGCATCGTATTCTTTTTGCATGTGGGAGAAGGGTTTGTCTAGTATTTTGGTTTGAAGCAACACTATGTGAGTAAATTGATCTGATAACCATTTGGGTATAAACAGGTCCTGGGATAAAAGTGAAAGGACAGTCAAGGGTATTTGGACTGTCTTGGTCAGTAGGTTAGTCCATGTGGAGTCATGTAGGGATCTCCTAGCTTTAATGGAGGCTCTAATTGTTGGTGAGTAGTGAATAAATTGTGTTTGGTTAGAGAGAGTGCTGAACAACCAATCTCTAAGATTTTTGCCCGGTGTCAGGTTATTTTCTATGTCGCCCCATAGTGTGGAGGGTTCGGTGGATAGCCAGTCTTTTAGTTGGGAGATTAACGTGGCTAGATAATAGTCTTTTATGTCGATGTATCCCATTCCCCCGGCATATCTATGTTTAATGAGCTTGGTGTGATTACACCTGGGTTTTTTTCCTTGCCACACATAGTGACTTATTATGGATTGGAGAGAGTGTATGTAGGCATGTGATAGTGGTAGTGGCATTGTTCGGAATAAGTATAATATTTTGGGCAAGACTTGCATTTTAAAGGCTGCGAGAAGCCCTGATCAGGAAAATTCATGTTTGGATAATTTGGTTGTTTCTCTGAGAAGCATTTGTTTGGCTTCTACATAGTTAGCGGCGAATAGAGCTTTCATGGATTTTGTAAGAGTAATACCCAAATATGTGATTCCTCTGTCCGCCCAGGGATAAGTGAAGTTGTTTCTGAGTAACATACTAGTTACAGCATCTAGTCCTAGATCTAGTATATAGGATTTGTTTTCATTCACCTTATAGTACGATATGGTACCAAATCTGTGCAATAAATGATGTACCGAAGCAAGGGAAGATAGGGGATTGGCGAGCATAACGATCACATCGTCAGCGAATAGGTTAATTTTGTGTTCAATAGATCCTATTTTGAAGCCAGTTATGGACGGATTGGTTCTCATATGTTCCGCAAGAGGTTCCATCATGAGATTGAAGATGAGTGGTGAAAGAGGGCAGCCTTGTCGGGTGCCATTAGTAATTCTGAATGGTTTGGACAACATTTCAGAATTGTATACTTGGGCAGTAGGGGTTGAGTATAGGGCTAGAATGGCCGATAAAATAGGTCCTTGAAAGCCAAACTTGCTCAGGGTCATCTTGAGATATGACCAGTGGACCCTGTCGAACGCCTTCTCTGCATCCAAGGAGAGGAGCAGAGAAGGCGTTCGAGTCATTTCAGATGAGTGGATCAAGTCTATAATTCTACGTGTGGCATCGAAGGTTTGTCTACCTACAGTGAAACCTGATTGATCTTTATGGATCAGCACTGGCATTAAATGTAATAGTCTTGTGGCTATAAGTTTTGCATATATTTTTGTGTCAAGGTTGAGGAGTGATATAGGCCGAAAGTTTTGTGGGGAAGTAGGTTCTTTCCCTGGCTTCGGCAGTGTGATAATCAATGCATTTAACATTTCTTGAGGGAGAGAGGAGGAAGAGGCAGCCTCATTACACACTTTGGATAGGAAAGGTGAGAATACATTACTAAATCTTTTGTAATACTCGCCTGTGAGGCCATCTGGGCCAGGTGATTTGTTAGCCGGAAGGGTAGCTATGATTTTTAAGATTTCTTGTGATGTGAAGGGAGCATTGAGTGTGGTGAGTTGTGCGTGTGATAATTTGGGAAGGTCAATTTCTTCTAAGAATGCTTCTATTTCATGTGTGGAAGGCTGTGTGGTAGTAGGATCATCTTTTAGGTTGTACAATTTACTATAATATAGGCTAAATGCGTCTGCAATAGCTTGTGGTTCTAGTAGTTTTTCCTGTGTAAGTGGATGAAAAAGATGAGAGATTTTGGATTTGTTGTAACAACCTTTTAATCTATTGGCCATGGCTTTCCCAGCCTTGTTGCCTGTGGAATAATGAATTGCTTTAAATCGAGTTTGCGCTTTTTCAAATGTATCTAACAAGTGTGCTCTCAGCTCCTGTCTAAGGGGAGTCAGTTCATTTTTCAGTGTAGGGGTTGGGGAAGATTGGTTTTGTGCCTCTAGGTTTTCGATATTAGAGGTGAGATTGTCTAAAAGCTGTGTTCTCCTCCTCCTCTTTCTTGCACTCACTTGCATAATGATCCCCCTTATAAAAGCCTTATGGGCATTCCACAGTGTGGTTACGTTAGATGCAGTCCCCTCATTGAACCTGAAAAATTCTTCTAGGTTATCCTGGATATAGGCCGAGTGTTCTGGCGAATGCAAGATACGTGGATTGGCTCTCCAGATCAGTGGACAAGATTTGGTTGGTGTGTCCTCTTTTGTTATTGTAACTAGGGCTTGATCTGACCATGTTATAGTAGAGATATGAGAGTCAGATATTTTGGGTAAGAGCCATTTATCAACCAGGAAAAAGTCAATCCTTGTGTACGAGTTGTGACGATGTGAAAAAAAGGAGTAATCCCATTCGGTGGTGTGGTGACATCTCCAGACATCGTATATGTCATTCGACCTTATGAATGATCCCATGGTTGATGAGGTTCTGCTGATGCGTGAGGATGTGTCTACGGTGTTGTCAGGCACCATGTTAAAATCTCCACACAAAATGAGATGACCCTTTCTGAAAGCATTAATCTTCTTCATCAGTTTCCTTAGGAATCTGATCTGATTAGAGTTAGGTGCATAGATATTTACTACGGTGTATCTGGTATTGTTTAGGGTGCAGTCGAGTGCTAGGTATCTACCCTCCTCATCTATCATGCCATCGTGTAGAATAAATGTGACAGAATTTTTAATGGCTATCAGAACTCCGTTTTTCTTCGAAGGACCAGAGGCTATGAATATGTGGTTAAAGTGAACATTGGTACATTCTGGTTCTGCTTTCCTCTCAAAATGGGTCTCCTGTATGCATATTACTTCGCTATGAGAATCCATTGCGGTGTGCCACATCGACTTTCGTTTGGCCAGGTGGTTCAACCCCTTGGCATTAAGTGATAGAAATTTAGGCATCCTGGGTGTGTGAGTGTGGACGATGCATGTATTGATCTGTACTCACAGTTAGTTGAGTTGAATATCCTATTCGGGAAAGTTGAGGATGTAGCTTCTGGTCTGTGGTCCGGCTTGATGCGCAGTCACTGATCTGAGCAATCTCCTGTGCTCTCAGAAGGGAAGAAGGAGAGAAAGAGGGATAGGGTATACTGTGGTTAAGCAGTAGAACAGTAAGGGTGATGGGAAAACAAGGGTCAGCAGTAACACTGGAACTGCTGATGAACTTGAGGGTAAAAGTTTGTGAACTATCTCCTGCGAGCAGGCACCGAGACGGAATGTGCTGTTTAAGCATCTGGAAGATGCATGACAGTACCATTAATCTGGTGATGGGGTTGCAGGGTTTGTAGGAGGGCTGGTATTGCGGTTGGTGTCTTTAGTTTGCCGTTGTGGACTGGGTTGCAGTATTCCTTCAGGAATGATTTCCCAAGTGCGTAGGAGTTTAATTCCCTCTTCAACTGTAGTGATATTGTGTTTCACCCCATTTTTGTTTACTATGAGCTTGGTGGGGAATCCCCATTGGTAGGGGATCTTGTGGTTGATTAGAGGTTTAGTGATAGTGGACATTTGTCGCCTCTGTTGGCGCTTAAATTGTGAGATATCTGCATACAATTGTATTTTCGTATAGGGCTCTGGAAATTGTCCCAGGTATCTTGTTTTGGCCAGAAGCATGTCTTTCACGTGATAAAAGTGGATTTGCATCAGGATATCTCTGGGGACACTGGCGGGAAGATGCGGGGGTTTGGGAAGGCGATGACTACGGTCGATGAAAGTTTCCATCGGGGACAGGTCGGGTAGAGTAGCTATCAGCTTCCTGATGTAGAGGTTGAGGTCAGGTGGTAAAATTGACTCAGGTATGCCTCTGATTTTGACGTTGTTTCATCTAGACCTGTCCTCGAGATCCGCCATCTTGGTCCTGACCCAGTGGTGTTCATCCCGAGTATGGTCATGTGCATCGATCAGGTCGTTAACCTTTTCTGTCATGGCAGCCATACGGTGTTCTATGTGATCAACTTTTTGGTCTATAAAGGACATTTCAGCTTTAAATTTTGTGAACATGGTGAAGATGTCACTATGTAATGAGCTATGCAGCGACATGAGCATCTCTTTCATTGTTGTATTAAGGACTGGTGTATTAGATGTGGGGAATGATGCAATAGGGGAAGTCTGGGCCTGCTGTATGTCCAGAGCAGGGCTTACCTCATGAATATGTTTATCAGAATCCAAGCGCATCCGCGCTTTAGCAGGACTGTTGCTCACTGAGGGTGGTTGTGGGGACTTGAGGAGTGAAGGATTATCTTCCGGTGCGGATATTGCCTCTTCTTCTGCATCAAGGAGATCTGTGTATACAGCGGTGCTGTGTGCTGAGGAGCCACGGGCGCCATCTTGGATTCGGCCTCCAGACGGCACTGTGAAGAAATCAGTCAATTCCTTTGGTTGTCTGTATTCTTTTCTTTTCCTAGACAAGCCCGGTTGCTGCCCTGATATGTGAGGATCACTCGTGGCCATCCTGGAATTGCGGATTAGTGGTGATTACGATTGGTATTCCGTTGGGCGCTGGAGCTATCTGTTCAGGCTTCCATACTGCTTGGCGGTAGCCACACCCCTTTGTAATTACAATTTTTGATGCAATATTTTGCAGGAGGGCTCATTCCTGCGCTAAAGTATCTGGGAGGGGTTGCAGTCTTGTAGCACCAGTGCCTAAGGCCCAATTTTTCTGCCCCTGTTCAACAGGGACATGTAATTACAATTCTTGATCTAATATTTCACAGCAGGGCTCGTTTCTGTGCCCACCAAGAGTAACTGTGAGGACTTACAGTGTTGTGGCACCAGCACCACCACCACCACCAACAAAGGCCCAATTTTTCTGCCCCTGTTCAACAGGTGCATGTAATTACAATTCTTGATCTAATATTTCACAGTAAGGCCCGTTCCAGCGCCCACCAAGAGTAACTGTGAGGGCTTACAGTGTTGTGGCAACACCAACACCTAAGGTCCCAATTTTTGCAGAGTATATTAACTCTCCTGTAAGAGTTAATATGGGAAAAACGTGTCTCCTCTCCACTGATGCTTTATCAACAATCCTTGTTTCACTAAAAAACCCAAATTGTCAAAAAACATTTGTCATTGGGACAGAAAGTGAGGTGAAATCTTCTGAAGAGGTATACAGACAGCAAAACAAATGTCACAGGGGTGATAACCCTTCCCTATGTATTCCAAAAAGCTTAAAATAGATTTTTTGGCTGGAGCTACACTTTAAAAATGTACTAGTTCAAAATTACAAACAGATTCTACTTAACAACAAACCTTGAGTCCCTGTCTTGTTTCCACCGCCTGTATACTGCTGTTCAGAGTATATAGGGCCTGGGGGCTCCACACCTTTCCTTTTTTTAATTTGGGTGCGGGGTTCCCCTTAATATCCATACAAGACCCAAAGGGCCTTTTAATGGACTGGGGGGGGGGACCCATGCTGTTTGTCTCACTGATTTTCATCCATATTGCCGGGACCCAACATTACATTAAAGACAAAAGCAGTTTTAAAAGACTTTTTATTCCTTTAAAAATGTCATTTTGTGCAGGGACTGTTCTAAGCATGGAAAACATTCACCACTTTACAGGCATACTATAGACACCCCCCAGGCATGATATTTAAAGGAATATTTCACTTTTTTTCCCACTTTAAGTATCATTAAAATCACTGCTCCTGAAAAAACGGCTGTTTTTAAAACTTACTTTGCATTGATACATCTCCCCTGGGGCAGGACCCGTGTCCCCAAACCCTTTTTAGGACAATACCATGCAAATTAGCCTTTAAAATTAGCACTTTTGATTTAGAACGTTCAAGTCCCTTAGACTTCAATGGGGTTCTAAAGTTCGCAGAAATTTTCGGTCCGTTCGCAGGTTCTGGTGCAAACCGAACCCGGGGGTGTTCGGCTCATCCCTACTCTTCATCTACAGTATATTTGCTAGATGTTTTTTGTATGAAGGATCTATAAAGGTGAAGTGTTGCAGCGAATTCCAGATTTCTTTTGATTGTATATTTACTATATGACTTAGAAAAACCCTTAAAGTGGTTGTAAACCCACTAAGAAAAAAAAAAACTAACACTTGCAAGACAAAGGCATAATGAGCTAGATGCATAGGATATGCACATGGAAATACAGGGGATATCTCCTAAACCATGCAGGTTTAGGAGATATCCTGAGTAGCTACAGGTAAGCCTTATTATAGGCTTACCTGTAGCAAAAAGTGGTCTGTAAGGGTTTACAACCACTTTAAGATGGCCATACGTTATACATTGTACATTTTGATTCAGAATGTACATTCTGATTGTACATTTTCTGGACAATCTCCTTTAATTTTACTAAAACTATGTAATATTAATATGAATGTAAATAAAACATGAAATTAGTATCCATTGATGCAGGCCCTTGTACACATAGCTGATGGTAGCCTAAAAGAGATTGTAAAATCAGAATGTACAGTGTTTGGTCAGCCTTGGACAATAAAGAGATAAAAACTTACTAAACAGAAAAAATCAGAAAAAATCAGAAAAAAGGGCAAAAGGATAATCTGTCACCAGGACCAGGATTGTCAAAAAGTCTGCTGTTTACCTAGTGAGAGACATTGGGGATTGATTTAACAGATTGTTGGGTGGGGCTGGGGAAGTCCCAGCTGTCATTGCATACATTGGTAATGACATGGACATTTATAGATACGCAACTCCTATCCTCATATTGATTAGTGGTTCCAAATTAATAATAACTACTGCAGTAGGAAACAGACACAAAAGATACACTCTGCATCTTTCCAAATAACTGTTCCAAATAACTGTTCTGCTTTATTATGACTCAATTGAAGGTTTTTATACACATGATTACATGGGTATCACATTAATATTACAATTGTATGTTTATGGTAACAAGGGGCATAACATAGGCAGACTAATGCCCCGTACACACGGTCGGATTTTCCGGCGGAAAATGTTCGATGGGAGCCTGTTGTCGGAAATTCCGACCATGTGTAGGCTCCATCGGACATTTTCCATCTGAATTTCTGACACACAAAATTTGAGACCTGGATCTCAAATTTTCCAACAACAAAATCCGTTGTCGGTAATTCCGATCGTGTGTACACAATTCTGATGCACAAAATTCCACGCATGCTCGGAATCAAGCAGAAGAGCTGCACTGGCTATTGAACTTCATTTTTCTCGGCTCGTTGTACGTGTTGTACGTCACCGCGTTCTTGGCGATCGGAATTTCCAACAAGATTTGTGTGACCGTGTGTAAGCAAGACAAGTTTGAGCCAACATCCGTCTGAAAAAAAACATGGATTTTGTTGTCGGAAAATCCTATCTTGTGTACAGGGCGTAATTCTAATCAGGACTCGAAAGAATGCAAATGTAATGAAAACATTATTAGTGCCGTGTGCACAGTGAGGGCAGTGTGCAATACATACAAAATAGAACCGTCCAAATTTCCTTTACAGTATAAAAGGCAAAGTTTGAGGAAGATAGAGCATCTTAAAGAAGATTTCAGAGGCTTAAAAACCGTGCTAAGGAAAAGGACCTCCAAGGTGGTATCTTCAGAAATACAGTACTCCATGTGACAGACTACATGTACAGTACTCACAAGTGAGAGACAGCGGAAGCTAAAGGAGCTGATTAAGTGGCTGGGAAATTAGTAAGGAGAGTTTTGGGCTTCTGTAGCACTGGGCTGACTTTTCTGTCTCCTACTGACTTGACTGTAGGGACAACGTGCACTTAAATGGGGAACAATAAGCTGTGTGTGTGTGGGGGGGGGGGGTAGAAGAAGGAGCCTTAAACTAGAATTTGGCTGAAAAGGTTAACAAAATAATATACAATCTAGAATTTAGAAAGCAAGAGTCAAAAAGGGGACTATATATAAAGGTTGGAAGGGGGAGAAGTGGGGTCCAAACTGGATAACAGGGTAATTGGATTATCCAAGTCCAATATAAAAAGTGTCACAGAATCACAAGAAACACAAGAAGACTTTTAAACAAAATGGAGGAGCTGGAACTTGTTAATCCATGATAAATTTGATTTTGTTGGAGCACCTAGCTGCACGGCTTACATGACTGGGCTACTAATATCCAGGGCTACACTCTCTGGAAGGGACACGATTGGTAGGAGAGGTGAAGGGGTATACCTGTATGTGAAGAGTAATATAAAAATGAACGTGAAAGATTGTATCACTAATAGGTTGTTCAATGGTGCATCAAATAGTAAGTTGATTGTGGGAATATGTTATAAGCCCCCTATCCTAAAGGGTGAGGAAGAATTTCAACTCCTTTCACAGACTGAAATGGCATTAAAATATGGCAATAGTATTATTATGAGTGAATTGAAGTAACCTTATATTGATTGGGCAACTGGAAATATACACACAACAAAAGCTAGTCATTTCTTGAACTTATTGCAGGACAATTTCATGCATCAAATAATTGAAGTCTTAAAAAGAAAAAATGCTCTGTTGCATCTATTAATTTCAAATAACACAGAGCTCAATACAAATGTGCAAATTGGCTAATAATGATCATAATACAATTACACAAGTTACTGGAAATAGAGGCATGTTGGTACAGTATGGCAATCAATGTTACTAATTATTCTTAACAAACAGCAAAAGGACAAGTGTGAGTGTTTTAAGCATGTATTAAACAACTGTATGTGCAAATATATTCCAATGAGCTACACATATAAACAAAACCAAAAAAAACCTTTGTGGCTCATAGTTTAAAAAGGTTATTTAATGAGAAAACTGATCTATACAAAAACCAGGAAAACACAGAGTTACAAGGATTGCAATAAGAGAGCAATCATAGCAGCTATTATAGAAAATTATGAAACATATTGCTACAGTAAAACAAACCCAAAAATTTCTTCAAATGTATCAGTGGAAAAGGAAAAAACATGCAAGCCCCTTAAAGGATAAACCTGGATATTTGATCATGAAGGATAAGGAGAAGGCATAGGCACTTACTATTTTTTTTTTTAAAGCCCGCGTGTGTGTGTGAACATACTGCAAAAACTCCACCTGGTGCAAAATAAAAAATTGCACACAAACAGTGCACATAGGGGGTACATATGGTCCTCCAAAATCGAAGGACCTCACCCTGATCCTACGGGGCATTAGGCTCCAGGCGGAGACTGGGGTACTTTCACATGGTCCATCTGGCCGAAGACAGACGGACCCCGTGCTCTGGGAGGGATGTGCTTGAACTGGAGAGAGTCAGAGAAAAGCAACAATAATAAGTAGGCTGGAGGGCCTCAATTATGAGTAGGGATGAGCCTGATGTTCGAGTCAAACATCTGTTGTATCGGGCCGGGTGTCCTCAGTGTAGCGGGGGGGAGGCTCACAGGTGATCAGTGTGGCGGTGCGGGCAGTTACAACCACCGATCCCCCTGTATAGCTTTTCAATAGCTGACAGCTGCTTCTCCTCCTCTCCCTCCCATGGCTGTCAGCTGCTTTATTGAAAGACTATACAGGGGGATCGGTGCCTGTAACTGCCCACACCATTCACCCCTGACTATCCCCTGTGTCCTCCCTGGCTCCCTGGAACTTCCTCTGGCTTCCCGTGTCCTCCTCCCTCTCTCTGAGTCCTCCTCCCTCTCTCCGGGTCTGGGACCGTCTCCCCGGCTCCCTGGGTCCTCCTCTGGTCCTCCCCCTGTCCTAGATCTGTCAGGATGGAGAGCGGAGGAAGGAGCCGGTATATATGTCATTTACCTGCTCTTTCCTTTTCTGAATGCACAGAGTCAGTGATCACTGATTCTGTTTATTCATAACTGAGCATTGTAAACTGTATTTACGATGCTTCAGTTTATAAATGGAGAGGAGCCACTGTCCATTCATTTTCAGTACAGCTGAGGCTGCAGATAAAGGGACTGGGGAATCTGTGTCCTCAGTCCCTTTCCTTGTCTCAAAAGGGAGATGTCAGGGGTCTGTTTAGACCCCTGACAAAACTCACCATAAGAAATAATTAAAGGTTAAATTGTAAAAACAATAAAAACTAAATTAAAAAAAAAAACACTGACACCGTCCACTCCCCCCCCCAAAAAAAAGCATTGTAAAAAAATAATAACAAAAAATATATAAATTGTAAAAAATAATGAAAACAATTAATTGTAAAAAATAAAATTGTAAAAAAATAAAAAACTAAAAAAAAATATTGTTAATTGGTATCAGCGAGTACTTGGTATTGGTACTTGTACTTGGTCTTAAAAAAGTGGTATCGGTGCAACCAGGGCCGGACTTACCATTGGGCTTGACTGGGCTTAAGCCCATGGGCCCCGGCCAATAGGGGGCCCCGCAGGCCCCACCCATTTCGAAAGCCGCCGAGTGCAGCCGAAAGCCGCCAAGATACACAGGACATCCAGCTCTGTATCTCGGCGGCACCATTTTTAAACTGAAAGGCTACAATGACAAGACAGCAATGACACTGGAGAAAGGCTACGCTGACAGGTCTGCAAATGACACTGGGGCAAGGCTACACTGACACTGACAAGGCTACACTGACACTGACAAGGCTGCAGAAGGACACTGATAAGGCTGCATTGATGGGCATTTAAATGTAAGTTTTTTTCCTTAAACTTCCCTCCTAAAAGTTTTTTTCCTTAAAACTCCCTCCTAAATTTGGGGGGTGTGTTATACGCCAATAAATACAGTAATTATCATTTTATCCATTTTTAAATACCAGTACAGTATCCCCCACTTATACGCTTATATATTATCTACTTTTGTGAGTAGCCATTTGGCTGTTTTGTCTTGTTCAATTAAACAGAAGTTCTTTAATACTGCTCTGAGTCTGGCGCACCTTGTCCTTTTCTTTTTCTGTTTTATAGAGCTGTGCAGGGGCACACCACCCTAAGTCCTGCCCTGGGTGCAACCCTAATTTATACTTACATATTGTTAGTTGTAATACTTTAATACTATAGATTAAGATATAGTTGGTTATTTACTAAAGGAAAATCCATTTTGCACTGCAAGTGCACTTGGAAGTAAAGTCGCTGTAGATGCGAGGGGGGCATGCAAGGAAAATAAAAGACAGCATTTTAGCTTGCACATGATTGGATGATAAAATCAGCAGAGCTTCCACTCATTTCAGATCTACCCCTTAGATTTAGAGCAACTGCACTTCCAAGTGCACTTGCAGTGCAAAGTAGATTTGCCTTTCGTAAATAACCCCCATAGTCACATTTCAGTCACTTCATGTTTCATCAATAAATGTACTGTAAATTAGAGAAAATCTGCACAAAAAAAGTGTTATTAATTCCTATGAGATATTTTATGAACATGTACGCCATTCCTCCATCAGTCTTTACAATCAGGCAGTCATTTCGACACTGGAAATCACATTCTTGAATATTATTATCATGAAAACATGCAAAGATTGTATTCTTCTGCAGCACTAACAGAATGGGAAAATCCAAGGGCCTAGATGTAATATATAACATGACAATGATACATGTAGCAAACACCATGACAATTACTGTGCTTTCTAAAATGAATACCTGATGATTACGGTTTAGCACTTGCAGAAATAGTGGGGTGCAATTGCACAGTATCCAGACACTGCAATTTAAAGCAGCAGCAGACTGCTGTCATGTAATTTTGGCCATTATCAGGTATACATTTGACACCATGAGCCTTTACATTCATCATCTTGATCGATCATGGTCAAAATACACATGAAACACCAAGTGCATAGAAAAGAAGGAATATTTCTCTTGTAGAATTGATGGCAACATACATTGCTTTTCAGTGTTTATTTATGCACTTTTTTTGTTTGCATTTGTTATAAAGAAAACTGCAGTAATACAATGTTCTATGTCAATTTTAAAACAGTACCCCTACATACAACTAGTATACATCAGCTATCCTCCTAACAAGGGATAAGCCATCTGCCTGATAAGGGATTCACAACACATCAAGTGGCTCCTAAAGGCTGAAATTTGCATATTTTTTTGTGATCTGCCTGTCCACCATATTAGTGGAACTGTGAAAGGAATTTACTTACCATATCAACAAAATGCTGCTGGCTACTTTTTTGGGATCATTCATGCAAATGAATGATCCAATATGGCCTGGTGTATGGTTATTTGGGTGTGTTATGTCATCAATGACGTAACTAATGCCCCGTACACACGGTCGGATTTTCCGATGGATTTTACATCGGATTTTCCGACACACAAAGTTGGAGAGCAGGAAATAACATTTTCCGACAACAAAATCCGACCGTGTGTGGCCTGTTCCGAAGCACAAAGTGCCACGCATGCTCAGAAGAAATTCCAAGATGGAACAGCTCGTTCTGGTAAACTTAGCGTTCGCAATGGATACAGCACTTTCGTCACGCTGCAATGTTAAAAATTGTTTAATACAGCGCACTCTCTTCTTCTTTATAATGTGACAAGAATTAAATAGTTTTGCTGCTCATATTCACACACACTTCTCACAAAGTTTTTGTTTTTTTATTGGGATTCCCTGAATATATTGTTATTAGTTGTCACATCTGACAGAATTTTTTTTTTTTTATTTAATTTTTTTTGGTATTTTAAGCCTTTTTTTTTATTTAATGTTTGGATTTTTTCAAAGGCTGATCTTTGTTCAATGTTATTTTTATTTTTACTCCAGAATATTTTTGTGTGTGTTTTGTGTGTCAAGTTACCCCAACACCATTGATATCTTTTATTATTTAATCTCAAGGAGATTGTTTGTTGTTGGTGTCCCTTGTTCATTTCACATTGTATATTTGAAATGTACCTGAATCCTCACAAACCAACTGTCCTTTTTGAAGTAAAACACATAGGAGAGTATAATTCAAAACAAAAATCCTTTATTAAGGGCTCAGAACCAAACAAAGAGGAAGGCAACACTGGATCAACAGGAGAAATGAGCGAAGCCTGGGACCCCCACGGCAGACATCAATTCTTGAACATCAAAATTGGTGGCCTGAGGAGTCCATATGTAAGAGAGGGCAGTCTGGTCCAGAATTCGCAGAGATCCGGATAGCAGCAGATGGCATGTATGTCCCCAGGCTGTGGTACCACAAGAGGCTGCATTTTTTGGCCGACCAGACTGGATCCAGGGTCCTCACTTTCTGGTCTTCCTTTCACGCTTCCTGCCGGGCTGTGGCTGTGCAGTTGGAGATGTGGCTGGAGGAGAGGGAGGACGAAGAGGAGGACCTGCAGGAGGAGGAGGAGGACCATTGCAAAGGTGTGTCTGAGCTGTCATTTGGCCCCTCATACCTTTGTTAAGAGCCTCCAATATGAGCGCCTCACACAAGACTTGTTGGCCCTCCTCCATCCTCTGCATTTTATATGCAATGACGGCAGCAATGTCCTCCTCCACGCTCTGTCGTGCTCCCAGGACCTCTGTAGCCCTCCAAAAGAGTCCTCTGGTAGCCTCCTCTAGGGCACTCCTCCTACTGCCACTTTCTCTTTTCAGGGGGGGTGGAGGGACCTGCAGATCAGCCAGCCGGCTCGGCCCGGCCACCTCCTGGCTGAGACTTCCCTGTGTATGAAAAAGGGACATGGTTTTATGTTTTGCATCATCAATCACAATCCTAAATTAGTACTCCCAACTAACATCTAGTTAACATCATTGATTGGACAAGCAGAAATATTTAGAGGAATGCTATACCTGGCTCAATCTGGGCTCCTCCACATGTGGCCTGGAAGGCCCAGGTTGGGCGTCAGAAGCCTCAGCCGGGGGGGGAAGGAAGCGTGGAAGGAAGACTGGAGAGGGATGGCCTGGGTTCAGTCTGGCCTGCCAGAAAATGCAGCCTGTCGTAGTACAACATCCTGGGGACATAGATGTCATCTGCTGCTCCGGATCTCTGTGAATCCAGGACCTTCTTGCGCTCCCTTAGATATGTACTCCTCAGGCCACAAATGAAAATCTTTAAATAGGTAATGTCTGCCATGGGGATCACCTGCTTCACAATTTCACACAATTGCACCAGTGCTGCCTTCCTCTTTGCTTGGTTCTTGAAATGGGGGTGTTTAATCTCCCACAGACAGGGCAGCTCCCTTAAGATATCTATGAATACTGACATGAAGTCATTGTCTTTCACTAAGATATCCATGTTCACTGCAAGACACAACACAAGACAAAGCCTAATGTCAGACAAAACTCTCCTAATCTTGTTACAATATAGGCTTCAATGTAGAAGCAGTATAGGCACAAGTTTGTCTCTTACCTTCGTTCTTACGATCGGCGCGTCCAATGCTCCTTCCTCCGCTCACAGATCGTACGTAATACGCACGCGTGTTACGCTTTATACACACTGCGCATGCGTGTAACTCCGCCCGCCCCTGATGTTCTTTCTAGTCTATTCCCCGCCCCTTTTCGTTCGGCGCAGAGGGTGAAGAGCACATGGTGGAGTCAGAGCAGGTGTGTGCTAATTATAGCAACGAGGAGGAGGAAAGCCCGGATCCGGACACTTCCCGATCCAGAAGGAGATGTTTTAAGGCCACAAATATGTCCTTTAGGGGGAGATGTTGGAGATGGTCGACATCATGAAGAAGTCCGACTATGACGGAAAGTATGGGCCTTACCCCAACCCCAATATCCGAAAGGCCAAGATCATGGCGAAAGTGATCAAAAGTCTGCAGAAGAATTTTGGGGTACGACGATCGAAAGATCAGCTCAGGAAGCGGTGGTCGGACCTGAAATTGAGAGAGCCAGAGCAGTACCGAAAGATCCGGAGAGTGCTGCAAAAAAGTAAGTAGTTGTGCTGTGTTCCTATTCTTTCTGTCTTTATTGCGTTCGTGCTGCTCCATATGCTTTTATTAATTGTAACGTTTAAAAGGGCAACTTTAATCTTCATGGGTCCATTATTCGTTCGTATCAAACATTTTTCTTTCGGCCTCTAAAACACCATTGTTTAGGCCATATGCATTTTCCCACATTTTTTTGGGCCTACTTGGATGCCAAATAGTTGTTTGTGTAGATGGGTTTGTTACTAGAATGAAATGCAAACTAGATTCTGTGTAAGGAGAGGACACTGAGCAGCTGTTTTCACATCTGGACACTGGAGCACTAGTGTGGGACCCCAGAACACCATTTTTATTAGGGGGGCCACACAGGTGCTCCAGTGTATACTATAGGGGGGTCTCCATCTGTGAAGCTTGTACTAAACAAGTAAAGTATTGCAGCTTGACAAAGGCCAATAAAAAAATACACCTTGGAACTCGGCTACAATTGACAATTGTACCCCACTTCCAAGCAATGTTTCCTATTTCTAGTTCTGCCATCAAATATCTGTGTGCTAATTATACCATTTTTGTTTTACATAGGGGAGAAAAGACTCGGAGGACACCCCTCATCCAAGGAGACCAGAGACCCCCCACCTATGGAAGAAGGTAAAATACCCCGAACCCAAGCTGAGCAGGAGGAAGAAGAAGATGTGGTGGAGATTGGCACCACAACAGGTGAGTGTCTGCGACCACAGGCTCAGGTAAAAGAGATGGATGGTGGCAGATTTTTGATACCTGTTTTTGTTTTGTTTCTGTCTTTTTAGGTGATCGTGATCCAGAACGTTCCACATCAGAAAGTGCCCAGATCCTGATCGGGGAGATCATGGGGTGTAACGTAGAACTGCAAAACATACAGCAAAAAATCAATGATGTGATTAAAAAAAATAATAACATCATTGATGTTTTGGGGCGAATTTAAAACCCCACAAAATCACTTTTTGGATTGTGGTCCAATCTTTTAAAACTTTTTGCAATGTTTTGAAAAGCCAAATTTGGAGGATGCACACAGTGTGCCAACATGTGCTATCTGCCATCACGTGAGATCAAAGGACGCGTTTTGGGGGTGCAACCCCTTCCTCGATTATAAAGTAGCGTTGAGGAAGGGCTTGCTCCCCCAAAACACGTCCCTTGATCCCCCCTGATGGCAGATAGCACATGTTGACATTTGTAAATTGGTGTGCATCTTCCAAATTTGGCTTTTCCAGGGGTGATTTCCCCCCATCTGAACGCTATATCAAACCCAGTTCCTAAATACTGATGTCTGATATAGCCTTCAGGTTTTACCTAATGTGAACTTTGTAAGTTCAAGTTTTTTGTCTTTCTTGTTGGTTTTACACAGGTCTGTTTTATCTGAAATGGACATTTCGATTTTTGATAATGCTACTGCAAAAATTGTTATACAAAAAACATGTTGGTTTGTTTTAAAAACTTTTGGTAAATGCACATGTGATTGTGCAGGTATAAAAAAGTTGCTTACTCAAGAATGTGTGGATTATTGTCTCAACACTACAATACAACACTTTTGGGGTGATGTAATTGCTGTTTTCAGCAAAAATGGGGGTTATTTCCTAAGGGCAAATCCTCTTTGCACTACAAGTGCAGTTTCAGTGCAGTTGCAAGTGCACTTGTAGTGAAATGTGTTTTTGCATTTAGGAAATAACAGCCAACAGTGCTTTGTATAAGGTTACACAATCACGACATTTTCTGGACTCAACACATTTCTGTCAGGGTCCGCTAAAACAAACACAAGCAGTAAATGTCCACCAAGATTTTCTTTTTTTTTATTATTATAAAAAGGCTTCACAGATTGTCTGGCATATTGATAGCCCCCCTTCCCGCAAAGAACTCCAGGTAGCGTAACCGGACATCACGGGCACTCAGGGAGGGCAAGCCAGGACGGCCACTTTCAAGCGCCGTCAGTGTGGTTTGATGTAGGATTCCGGCCTCAGGCCCAACTGAGCCAGCATAGTTGGCCGAATGTTTCCTTAAAAAGTTATGGAGAACACAGCACGCCAGTATAATATGGTTCAGTTTATACTCCGCCATATGGATGGGTGTCAGAAATAGTCGGAACCGGCTGGCCAGGATTCCAAATGTGTTCTCCACCACTCTTCGGGCTCTGGCCAGCCGGTAATTAAAAATCCTCTGTTTCGGGGTGAGGGTCCTCATTGGGAATGGCCGCATCAGGTGGTCCCCCAGCGCAAACGCTTCATCAGCAACGAACACAAATGGGAGTCCTTCCACATTGTCCTCTGGAGCTGGCAAGTCCAAGCTGCCATTCTGGAGACGCCTGTAGAACTCCGTCTGGGCGATGACTCCACCATCGGACATCCGGCCATTCTTCCCCATGTCCACATACAAGAAGTCGTAATTAGCCGACACCACCGCCAACATCACTATACTATTGAACCCCTTGTAATTATAATAGTATGACCCCGAGTTGGGTGGTGGGACGATGTGGACGTGTTTCCCATCAATTGCCCCTCCGCAGTTAGGAAAGTCCCATCGCTGGGCAAAGTGGGAGGCCACAGTCTGCCATTCCTGTGGCGTGGAAGGAAACTGTTGAGGAAAAAACAATAAACATTACTATTTTTACTCTGAAACATGGCAAGCAGATTATACACAAACATTATGGGGCAACCTCCAGATAGCATTTACTAAGGGGAATTTAACAATGCCAAAGTATAAGGTACACCTATCATATTCCCCCTCCCCCCTCTCATGGGCCATTTCTAACATTATAGGGGGTGTGTGTAAATCTTGGACAGGTAACCCTCTTCACTTCATTGGGAGATGAATGCCTAAATAATGGGTATTACTTTGAACAGCCCCTCCTTAGTTACACTATTGGCAGCCCACTGGACAGGTAAGAAGTGTCATAATACAAAGATATAAATACACACTGTACACATTTGAGGACATTTGGACATTCTGCTATTACCTATCAAGATAATAATAGGATCCAAAAACTTTAAACAGTACCATTTGAAAGTATACAGGCAGGCCCTTGCACTACATGCTTTGGGGAATTCATCCATAAATCTGAGCACTAAAGAGATGGGTATAGTGTGTATGGGTTTGGCAAAGTCAGCAGATAGATGATTGAGGATAGAGAATTGGGATCAGCAGTTGGGGGAGGGAGGGTTACTAAAAATTATTTGGGGACACCACAAAAAAAAGCCTCTGGCACTCTGCCTGAATTTAAATCAAAAATAACATTTCTAAACATTTTAGGGGGTGTTTGGGGTAAAGCACTACTATGGAGCTGATAAAATAAATTGTTAAGTGACTACATGAGGGGAATATAGGCCAGGAGACACCATGCTGGGGAGGTTAGTGAAGGGCAAATATTTATGAAGGACCTAAAAAAATAATTACAGAAAAATCCAGCATGCATGAGAACAAAGGGGACATTCACAGCATATTACAATCATGGTAATTAGGGAATGAGGAAAGAAATACAAGATATTATCAAACATTAAATACAATAAAATGTGATATTAAAGGATAAAAATCTTACCTTCATATACTCCTTATGCAGAACCTGGATGATGGCAGAACAGGTCTCTGGGATAATGATCCCCAGAGCCTGGGGGGAGATGCCTGTCGAGAACTTCAAGTCCTGCAGACTTCTCCCTGTCATCAAATACCGCAGGGTAGCGACCAACCTCTGCTCTGGAGTGATGGCTTGCCTCATGCAGGTATCCTGCCTGCTGATATAGGGGGTCAGCAAAGCCAACAAACAGTGAAATACGGGGTCCGTCATCCTGAGAAAGTTCCTGAAATCATCAGGATTATTCTCACGGATCTCACGGAGCAAAGGCATATGAGAGAACTGGTCACGCTGAAGCAACCAATTCTTGGTCCATGAACTCCTCCCCACCCTGTTCATGGACTGGACTTGTATCAAGGTCAGGACCCCAACACCAAGCCCCCGCACAGCACGAACTCTACGAGGAGTACGCATACGAAACATGGCTAGAAAACGGTCGGCTGCTCAGAACGAAGTAACAGAACGCACTGAAGAACAGCAAGGCCTGTGAAGAGCGACCTGAAAACCAGTAACGAACGAACAAGAATACAATGACTACCTAAAGTCACGCGGAACTTGCTTGCACGCACTGAAGAGCAGATACAAACCCACAAGCACAAACTGAACGGCAGAAAACGTTCTGAAAGCCACGAGTCTGAAAAAGCGCAAATCGTCTCTCACCAAACTTTTACTAACACGAGATTAGCAAAAGGAGCCCAAAGGGTGCCGCGCTTGGTTCTGAACCGGCCTTTTCTAGTCTCGTCGTACACGTGGTGTGCGTGACCGCGTGGTTGGCGATCGGAAAATCTGACAACTTTGTGCGACTGTGTGTAGACAAAATAAGTTTGAGCCTACATCCGTTGGAAAAAATCCTAGGATTTTTTTGTCGGAATATCCGAACAAAGTCCGACCGTGTGTACACCCTATAACATGTTTTGAATTATACTGTTACATGTGTAGGGATGTATGATATAGGTTGCAATATCTTCAATTGTCAGCAGAGAGTAGGTTCCATAGACCCCTTTACCAGTTCATTTTGGCTTGAGGAATATAAAAGGCCAGCTTTAGTTGATGGTCTTGAGAGTGAATGTTTCCCATTTTCTCTTCTACAGATCTATGTAATTTCCATACCCACTCACAAACCCTTCATTTTTAATTTTTTTTATCCCTTTCTCCTACCTCCTTCTTTCATAGTGCATTTTTATCCTTCACTTCTATTCTTTGCTCACACTCTCACTCTCCTACCTCCTTTTTTATACTCATTGCTAACTGCCTAACATCTTAATGTTAATATTTCCTTACATGAGTAGGAGCTGTGTAGCTCTCCAGATCATGTGTAACTGGAATTTTCAGCATGTATATCAACTGTTTTGACTCTATAAGTCTGCTGACCACAGTAGCTCCACAGCTGCAGGAGAAGAAATGCAGGACCATAGGACCCCATAGTGGTCTGAGATAAAAGAGTTCAATATCTTACTTTAGAGGAAGCTCTCTGTCAGCTGGGTGTCCCAAAGGGTCCCTGAGTAGTCTACAACCCACTACAATGATGAAAGCAACGCAAAGCTTGTTTCAGTACACCAATACTTTTATTTTCACCAACAGAGAATTAAAAAAAACACATTTCAGGGGCTTGAAACTCCCCCTTCACTGGGACTTGTGAGCTGGGCACTGGGCAACAATTGCAAAACAATATGGACAATATGATTTTTTTTCAATTTTTTTTTAAATAGCAAACATGTTACACTGATTTGCTCTGTGCAATGGTTTTCCACAGAGCAGCCCTGATCCAGCCCTGATTTCCACAGAACAGCCCTGATCCTCCACTTTAGGGGTCCCCTGCTAGCGCTCCTGGCTCCTTTCTCCTGCCAAGTGCCCCCATAGCAAGCTGCTTGCTAGGGATGAGCTTCGTGTTCGAGTCGAACCCATGTTCGACTCGAACATCGGCTGTTCGACCGTCCGTCGAATTGCGAACGATATGGGCCGTTCGCGCCAAATTCGTGTGGCGCGTCACGGCCCATAATTCACTGCGGCATCGCAGTGCATTGCTGGCTGATGATTGGCCAAGCATGCACTATGACCCGCATGCTTGGCCAATCACAGCGCCGTCAGTAGAGAGAGCTGTAATTGGCCAAAGCCAGGGTGGCTTTGGCCAATTATGGCTCAGGGGATTTAGTACACACCCCACACTATATAAGGCCGCCTGCACGGCGGCCCTGTGTAGTGTGTGTTCCGGTGTGCTGAGAGATAGAGAGAGAGAGAGACAGTGTCATTTGATTTGAGTTAGATAGATTAGGCAGAACAGTCAGTCAGTTAGCTGCACTTACAGTGTATTGTGTATATATATGCATCCCAGGTGTTGCATATATATATATACACTGTATTCAGTTTAGCTAGATCCGTTCCTGTTATCTTCTATCTAGACTATTTACATTTAGTGCAGTGTGTCCTGCTCACAGTGTTCAGCTAGATCCGTTCCTGCTATTTACATTCAGTGCAGTGCGTCCTGCTCACAGTGTTCAGCTAGATCCGTTCCTGCTATTTACAATCAGTGCAGTGCGTCCTGCTCACAGTGTTCAGCTAGATCCGTTCCTGCTATTTACATTCAGTGCAGTGCGTCCTGCTCACAGTGTTCAGCTAGATCCGTTCCTGCTATTTACATTCAGTGCAGTGCGTCCTGCTCACAGTGTTCAGCTAGATCCGTTCCTGCTATTTACATTCAGTGCAGTGCGTCCTGCTCACAGTGTTCAGCTAGATCCGTTCCTGCTATTTACATTCAGTGCAGTGCGTCCTGCTCACAGTGTTCAGCTAGATCCGTTCCTGGTATTTACATTTAGTGCAGTGCGTCCTGCTCACAGTGTTCAGCTAGATCCGTTCCTGCTATTTACATTCAGTGCAGTGCGTCCTGCTCACAGTGTTCAGCTAGATCCGTTCCTGCTATTTACATTCAGTGCAGTGCGTCCTGCTCACAGTGTTCAGCTAGATCCGTTCCTGCTATATACATTTAGTGCAGTACGTCCTGCTCACAGTGTTCAGCTAGATCCGTTCCTGTTATCTTCCTACTGACAGGCAGGCTTGTCTGGTTACAGTATATAAAGCTACCTGAAGAAAATTACAGGTGTTCTTTTTGATCCTATTAGTACCACGGTCAGGCAGCTAGACTATTTACATTTAGTACAGTGTGTCCTGCTCACAGTGTTCAGCTAGATCCGTTCCTGTTATCTTCCTACTGACAGGCAGGCTTGTCTGGTTACAGTATATAAAGCTACCTTAAGAAAATTACAGGTGTTCTTTTTGATCCTATTAGTACCACGGTCAGGCAGCTAGACTATTTACATTCAGTGCAGTGCGTCCTGCTCACAGTGTTCAGCTAGATCCGTTCCTGGTATTTACATTCAGTGCAGTGCGTCCTGCTCACAGTGTTCAGCTAGATCCGTTCCTGGTATTTACATTTAGTGCAGTGCGTCCTGCTCACAGTGTTCAGCTACATCCGTTCCTGCTATTTACATTCAGTGCAGTGCGTCCTGCTCACAGTGTTCAGCTAGATCCGTTCCTGGTATTTACATTTAGTGCAGTGCGTCCTGCTCACAGTGTTCAGCTAGATCCGTTCCTGCTATTTACATTCAGTGCAGTGCGTCCTGCTCACAGTGTTCAGCTAGATCCGTTCCTGGTATTTACATTTAGTGCAGTGCGTCCTGCTCACAGTGTTCAGCTAGATCCGTTCCTGCTATTTACATTCAGTGCAGTGCGTCCTGCTCACAGTGTTCAGCTAGATCCGTTCCTGGTATTTACATTTAGTGCAGTGCGTCCTGCTCACAGTGTTCAGCTAGATCCGTTCCTGCTATTTACATTCAGTGCAGTGCGTCCTGCTCACAGTGTTCAGCTAGATCCGTTCCTGCTATTTACATTCAGTGAAGTGCGTCCTGCTCACAGTGTTCAGCTAGATCCGTTCCTGCTATTTACATTCAGTGCAGTGCGTCCTGCTCACAGTGTTCAGCTAGATCCGTTCCTGCTATTTACATTCAGTGCAGTGCGTCCTGCTCACAGTGTTCAGCTAGATCCGTTCCTGCTATTTACATTCAGTGCAGTGCGTCCTGCTCACAGTGTTCAGCTAGATCCGTTCCTGCTATTTACATTCAGTGCAGTGCGTCCTGCTCACAGTGTTCAGCTAGATCCGTTCCTGCTATTTACATTCAGTGCAGTGCGTCCTGCTCACAGTGTTCAGCTAGATCCGTTCCTGGTATTTACATTTAGTGCAGTGCGTCCTGCTCACAGTGTTCAGCTAGATCCGTTCCTGCTATTTACATTCAGTGCAGTGCGTCCTGCTCACAGTGTTCAGCTAGATCCGTTCCTGCTATTTACATTCAGTGCAGTGCGTCCTGCTCACAGTGTTCAGCTAGATCCGTTCCTGCTATATACATTTAGTGCAGTACGTCCTGCTCACAGTGTTCAGCTAGATCCGTTCCTGTTATCTTCCTACTGACAGGCAGGCTTGTCTGGTTACAGTATATAAAGCTACCTGAAGAAAATTACAGGTGTTCTTTTTGATCCTATTAGTACCACGGTCAGGCAGCTAGACTATTTACATTTAGTACAGTGTGTCCTGCTCACAGTGTTCAGCTAGATCCGTTCCTGTTATCTTCCTACTGACAGGCAGGCTTGTCTGGTTACAGTATATAAAGCTACCTTAAGAAAATTACAGGTGTTCTTTTTGATCCTATTAGTACCACGGTCAGGCAGCTAGACTATTTACATTCAGTGCAGTGCGTCCTGCTCACAGTGTTCAGCTAGATCCGTTCCTGGTATTTACATTCAGTGCAGTGCGTCCTGCTCACAGTGTTCAGCTAGATCCGTTCCTGCTATTTACATTCAGTGCAGTGCGTCCTGCTCACAGTGTTCAGCTAGATCCGTTCCTGCTATTTACATTCAGTGCAGTGCGTCCTGCTCACAGTGTTCAGCTAGATCCGTTCCTGCTATTTACATTTAGTGCAGTGCGTCCTGCTCACAGTGTTCAGCTAGATCCGTTCCTGCTATATACATTTAGTGCAGTACGTCCTGCTCACAGTGTTCAGCTAGATCCGTTCCTGTTATCTTCCTACTGACAGGCAGGCTTGTCTGGTTACAGTATATAAAGCTACCTGAAGAAAATTACAGGTGTTCTTTTTGATCCTATTAGTACCACGGTCAGGCAGCTAGACTATTTACATTCAGTGCAGTGCGTCCTGCTCACAGTGTTCAGCTAGATCCGTTCTTGCTATTTACATTCAGTGCAGTGCGTCCTGCTCACAGTGTTCAGCTAGATCCGTTCCTGGTATTTACATTCAGTGCAGTGGGTCCTGCTCACAGTGTTCAGCTAGATCCGTTCCTGCTATATACATTTAGTGCAGTACGTCCTGCTCACAGTGTTCAGCTAGATCCGTTCCTGTTATCTTCCTACTGACAGGCAGGCTTGTCTGGTTACAGTATATAAAGCTACCTGAAGAAAATTACAGGTGTTCTATCCCAGCTTAGTGCAGCTACAGGCCATTAGTATGTCTGGAAGGCCAAGAAGGAGAGGCAGACAGTCACAAGCCAATAAGAGAGGGCAAGCAGGCTCTGTGTCTAGTGCTGGTCGTGGAGACGGTGCATCCTCATCAGCACGTGGCCATGGGACACGCTTGGCCTTTTTTTCGGCAGCTGGCCGTGTTGAGCCGCAACATGCGGAAGACTTGGTCGAGTGGATGACCAAGCCGTCCTCATCCTCCTCATCCTCTCTCACCCATGCCCAGGGTGCTTTGTCTGGCAAAGCAGCGGCCTCTTCCCTCAGCTCAATGTCATCAGTGACTCCTTCCCTAGCTCCACCATGTCCTCATGAGGATTCCCTCGAACTGTTTGACCACAGTGTTGGGTACATGCTCCAGGAGGATGCCCAGCGTTTGGAAGGCTCTGATGATGATACTGAGCTCAATGAAGGCAGTAACATGAGCACGGACAGAGGGGGTGCCCAAGAAGGACAGCAATCTGGCAGTCATGCTCCCCCTGCTGCAGCATACTGCCAGGTTTGCTCCAGTGATGAGGAGGGAGGGGATGATGAGGTCACTGACTCAACGTGGGTGCCTGATAGGAGAGAGGAGGAGGAGGAGGAGGAGGAGGAGGAGGTGGCACATCACCAACTAGGCAGGATGCCCTCCAGGGGCCAGCCTAAGGGCAGCACATTGACTGCATCACACCCCAAAGCTCCACATGTGCAGGGCGCTGCAGTCTCTGCGCGTTATTCAAAAAGTTCTTTGGTGTGGGCCTTTTTTGAGACGAGTGCATCAGATCGCACCGCTGCTATTTGCAACATATGTCTTAAGCGTATCTCGCGTGGCCAAAACATCTCCCGCTTGGGTACCACATGCTTGACCAGACATATGTTGACCTGCCATGCAGTTCGTTGGCAAGCGTATCTAAAAGACCCACACCAAAGAACAAAGACGATCTCTCCTTGCTCCTCATCAGCTGAGATTTCCAACCCCACTAGACCTTCAGTCCTCTCTGCGACCTGCAGTGAGAGGAATGAAGGTGTAGAATTAGGTGTGTCACAGCCAAGTACTTATGGGCAATCTGCTTTTGGTACACCGACGTCAGATTGTACCAGGCAAATTTCCCTGCCCCAGCTGCTGCACCGCCGAAAGAAGTTTGCTCCCAGCCATCCACATGCCCAGCGGTTGAATGCTAGCTTGGCAAAATTGCTAGCACTTCAACTGCTGCCTTTTCAGTTGGTAGACTCTGCCCCCTTCCGTGAGTTTGTGGAATGTGCGGTTCCTCAGTGGCAGGTACCCAAACGCCACTTTTTCTCACGGAAGGCGATTCCGGCTCTCTACCGGCATGTGGAAGGCAATGTCCATGCCTCGCTGGACAGGGCGGTCAGCGGTAAGGTGCATATTACCGCTGACTCATGGTCCAGCAGGCATGGACAGGGACGTTACTTAAGTTTCACGGCGCATTGGGTGACTCTGCTGGCAGCTGGGAAGGATGCAGGACAAGGTGCAGTAGTGTTGGAGGTTGTTCCGCCACCACGCCTCCAAAATGCTGATTGTGACACACCTCTCTCCTCCACCCCCTCCTCTTCTTCTTCCTCCATGGCCTCTTCCTCGGAACCAGCGGTGCTCCGTAGGCGTTCAAGGGGCTACGCAAGTACGCAGGCCAAAAGATGCCATGCGGTGCTTGAGCTGGTGTGCTTGGGGGACAGGAGCCACACTGGGGCAGAGGTTCTGTCAGCTCTGCAGGGGCAGGTTCAGAGGTGGTTGACGCCACGCCAACTTAAGGCAGGAATGGTGGTTTGCGACAATGGCACCAACCTCCTCTCTGCCCTCCGACAGGGACAACTGACCCATGTGCCCTGTTTGGCTCACGTCCTTAACTTGGTGGTGCAGCGGTTCTTGGGCAGGCACCCGGGCTTACAGGATGTCCTGAGGCAGGCCAGGAAAGTCTCTGTGCATTTCCGCCGGTCATATAATGCCAGTGCTCGGCTGACGGACCTCCAAAAGGAGTTTAACCTGCCCAAGAACCGCCTAATCTGTGACATGCCCACCAGGTGGAACTCGACGTTGGCCATGCTGCAGCGGCTGCACACGCAGCAGAGGGCCATCAATGAGTACCTGTGCGACTATGGCACCAGGACAGGGTCAGGGGACCTTGGTTTTTTTTCCCCACGCCAGTGGGCCATGATCAGGGATGCATGCACTGTCCTGTCACCATTCGAGGAGGCCACGAGGATGGTGAGCACTGACAGTGCATGCATCAGTGACACTGTCCCCCTTGTCCACCTGTTGGAGCACACGCTGCGTGGAATAATGGACAGGGCACTTGAGGCAGAACAGAGGCAGGAAGAGGAGGACTTCCTTAGCTCTCAAGGCCCCCTTTATCCAGACAGTGTTCCTGCGTGCCCGCCGATCACACAGGAAGAGGACGAGGAGGAGGAGGAGGAGGAGGAGGAAGATTGTGTCAGTATGGAGGTGGAGCCTGGCACTCAGCATCAGCAGTCTTTAAGGGATCAGTCCCAAGGAACACATGGACTTGTACGTGGCTGGGAGGAGGTGGCTGCGGACGTTGTTGTCCTTAGTGACCCAGAGGACTCCGGACCGAATGCCTCAGCAAACCTACGCTGCATGGCCTCCCTGATCCTGCAAAGCCTGCGTAAGGATCCTCGTATTCGTGGTATCAAGGAGAAGGACCAATACTGGCTGGCAACCCTCCTTGATCCACGTTACAAGGGTAAGGTTGCGGACCTTATCTTGCCATCGCAGAGGGAGCAGAGGATGAAACATCTTCGGGAGGCCTTGCAGAAAGGTCTGTGCAACGCGTTCCCAGAGACTGGGAGGTTACAAACTCCTGTTTCTGGACAACGTGTTGCTGAGGCTTCGGTCAGTCAAAGAAGGAGCGGTGGAGAAGGTGGCCGTCTGACCGATGCGTTCAGACAATTTTTTGGTCCGCAGCCCCAAGGTATGATCGGTTCCAGCAACCATCGCCAGCGTCTGTTTTACATGGTGCAGGAATACCTAGGGGCAAGATCAGACTTGGACACCTTTCCCACCGAAAATCCTCTGGGTTACTGGGTCTTGAGGATGGATCACTGGCCAGAGCTTGCACAGTATGCAATTGAGCTACTGGCCTGTCCTGCATCCAGCGTTCTTTCGGAACGCACATTCAGTGCTGCTGGAGGCGTGGTAACCGATCACAGGGTGCGTCTGTCCACCGACTCGGTCGATCGGCTGACCTTCATAAAAATGAATCAGTCTTGGATCACCACCAGCTACCAAGCACCTGATGCAGATGTAACCGAATAATTTTTTTTGAAATCTCAGATCCCTTCAAAGACTGCCTATGCTGATGCTGAGTGACTATCCCTGAGTAATTATCCTCTTCCTCCTCAATCATCACGCTGATAGCTTGTAAGAACATTTTTGGTTCTGGGCGCCACCACCAGTGCCTAAGGCACAATTTTTCAGCCCCTGTTTAACAGGGGCGTGTAATTACAATTTTTGATGTAATACTTTGCAGCAGGGCTCGTTCCTGCATTCCAACTAGAGTGTCTGTGAGGGGTTGCAGTGTTGTGGCACCAGCACCAGTGCCTAAGACCCAATTTTTCAGCCCCTGTCTAACAGGGGCGTGTAATTACAATTTTTGATGCAATACTTTGCAGCAGGGCTTGTTCCTGCGTTTCAACTAGAGTGTCTGTGAGGGGTTGCAGTGTTGTGGCACCAGCACCAGTGCCTAAGACCCAATTTTTCTGCCCCTGTCTAACAGGGGCGTGTAATTACAATTTTTGATGCAATACTTTGCAGCAGGGCCCGTTCCTGCGTTCCAACTAGAGTGTCTGTGAGGGGTTGCAGTGTTGTGGCACCAGCACCAGTGCCTAAGGCCTAATTTTTCAGCTCCTGTTCAACAGGGGCATGTAATTACAATTCTTGATCTAATATTTCACAGCAGGGCCCTGTGAGGGCTTACAGTGTTTTGGCCACAGCAACACCTAAGGCCCAAATTTCTGCTGAGTATATAGGGCAGGACCCTACTTTCAAACATCTAACTTACAAACGACTCCTACTTGCAAACGGAAGGAGACAACAGGAAGTGAGATGAAATCTACCCCTAAGGAAGGGAAATTCTCTCCTGTAAGAGTTAATATGGGAAAACAATTTCTCCTTTCCACTGATGCTTTCCAATCCTTGTTCCACAAAAAAACCCAAATTTTCCAAAAACATTTTTCATTGGGACAAAAAAGTGAGGTGAAATCTTCTGAAGAGGAGGAAAGACGCAAAACAAATGTCACAGGGGTGATAACCCTTCCCTATGTTTTCCAAAAAGCTTAGAAAAGATTTTTTGGCTGGAGCTAAACACATTAAAAATGTTCAAAATTACAAACAGATTCTACTTAACAACAAACCTACAGTCCCTGTCTTGTTTGCACCGCCTGAATACTGCTGTTCAGAGTATATAGGGACCTTTCCTTATTTTAATTTGGGTGCGGGGTTCCCCTTAATATCCATACAAGACCCAAAGGGCCTGGTAATGGACTGGGGGGTACCCATGCCGTTTGTCTCACTGATTTTCATCCATATTGCCATGACCCGACACGACATTAAACCCGCAAGCAGTTTTAAATGAGATTTTTTCCTTTAAAAATGACATTTGGTGCAGGGACTGTTCTAAACATGGGAAACACGCGTCACTTTACAGGCATACTATAGACACCCCCCAGGTACGATATTTAAAGGAATATTTCACTTTTTTTTTTTTTACTTTAAGCATCATTAAAATCACTGCTCCCGAAAAAACGGCCGTTTTTAAAAGTTTTTTTTGCATTGATACATGTCCCCTGGGGTAGGACCCGGGTCCCCAAACCCTTTTTAGGACAATACCATGCAAATTAGCCTTTAAAATGAGCACTTTTGATTTCGAACGTTCGAGTCCCATAGACGTCAATGGGGTTCTAACGTTCGTGCGAACTTGCGGTCCGTTCGCGGGTTCTGGTGCGAACCGAACCGGGGGGTGTTCGGCTCATCCCTACTGCTTGCACTGGAAGAGCTCATGACTACTCACTCCTGAGCTGGCTCTGTGTGTCCATTCACACATAGGCCATGGCTTAGCCCCACCCCCCACTCTCTTCTCACTGGCTGTGATTGACAGCAGCAGAAGCCAATGGCTCCCGCCTCTCTGTCCAATGAGGAGAGAGAGAGCTGAAAGAGCCACTCCTCTTGTACACATTATTGGATCGAGATTGGGCTCAGGTAAGTATTTAAGGGAGGGGGGGGCTGCATGGAGAAGTTTTTTTTTTTTACTTTAATGCAAAGAATGCATTAAAATGGTTGTAAACCCATGAAAAAAATACCTGCAAGACAAAGGCATAATGAGCTAGTATGCATAGCATACTAGCTAGTTATGAAATACTTAATACTTAGTTATGAAATACTTAATCTAAAGAAATACTTACCTTAGATCAAAGCCCCCGCAGTGGTCCCGGCATGCCGATGTGGCCGGCGACATATCTCCCGGAGTTATTTCTGAGTATCGCGGGCTCTGACGCTGTGATTTGCCAGAGTGGCGATGATGTCACTCCCAGTAACGGCACAGCAGCTTAAGAAACGTCACGAGCGAGCCGTTTCTTCAGTGTGCATGTGCCGATGACGTCGGTACATGCTGATACAGTGAATGTCTCCTAAACGGTGTAAGTTTAGGAGATATTCACAGTACCTACAAGTAAGCCTTATTATAGGCTTACCTGTAGGTAAAAGTGGCGTGTAAGGGTTTACAACCACTTTAAGGTAAAATAAAAACTTGTACTTTTAGAATCACTTTAAAGCAGTATTAAACCCAAAAACAAACATTTATTATATTATTTATTTTTTGTATATCAGCCTAATAAGTCTTATATGTGACGTTGCATTCATTTTCATTTTTAGACTTTCTTTCTTCTATTTTCACCTGGTGATCTTGGTGTAAGTCTGTTTTTCAAAAGAACGAGCTCTCCTTCAAATTTATCAGTTTACATGGATGAGACAAATCATTTACCACTGACAGGGGGCTTACAATTGTCATTGTATGGTGTTAATGCAAAAGGGAAAACATATTATTATATTGCTTCTCCGCATCATCAGTGTTCTGTGTCCTCCTCCTGTAGACTCTCCCATAGAATTTGCCGCAAACACCCCAAATTGTTCACTGTTGGGCGAACTGGCGAACAGACTCGAAGCTCATCCCTACTGGTGACGGAGGATAATAATTATTGTCATCAGATATTGAAGGAGTGGGCCAGAGATCAACTTTTAGAATGTATTTGTCTTGCTCATTCTCTAGTTGATAGGGCAGTATGCTCTTTGAAGACATTCATCCTTTGATTCAGGTGTGTGCTGAGCTAGCTTTGTCCAGTATTCCTAAAGGCAGTGATGACTTTTCTCCCCCCTTCAGTATAGCTCAGGTAGAATCTTTAGACCCCTTTCACACTGAGGCTCTTTACAGGCGCTATAGCTCTAAAAATAGCGCCTGCAAAGTGCCTATAAAGTGCCTCTCCTGTCACTCCAATGTGAAAGCCCGAGCAGTGCTCTGGCAAGACGTCAGAAAAAGTCCTGCTAGCAGCTTCTTTGAGGTGCTTTAGGACAGGTGTATACACCTAAAGCGCCCGCCCATTGATGTCTCCCAGAGCTATTTCCGGGTATCGCGGGCACCGGTACTGTGATTGGCCAGAGCCGCTGCAGCCACGCTTTTCCGGTGCTTTTCTTTCAAGGTTTTTATTGAATTATTAACAAAGCAGTATCAAGTACATACATTGCATAAAGACAGCAAAAGAAGAAGAAAAAAGAAACAATAATGCGTCAATACCTATCTTAACAAAGGATTTTTCTAATATGCATAAAATAGGCACATGCAATGACTAAGGCTTATGACACCTCCAAAATTATTAGGATCCAATGAACCAGTGGATTCCATGGGGAGCCTCTTGGTACTCGGTCTATGCCAGGCCACGCTAAAGTTGCCCCAGTAGACCCCCCGGCACCCCTATTGGGATCAATTTGTGCTGACGAAGCCCTCCCAAGGCCCCTGAAGCACGTCAAGGACTATTGACGAAAAAAGAGTACCCCAGAAAATAGGTGTAGTATCTTCGGTTGTACCATAGGCTCCTGAGGGAGGTTCTAACCTTTGGAAATGGGCGCCTTTGAATTGCAGTAACAGATTGGGCGAGATATCTGTTCGCAGACAATTTATATTCGGAAAATCCAGCAAACCAAAACAGGGGAAAAGGAACAAAAAGCAAATAGAAGGGGGCGAGAGGGGGAAGGGGTCAGAGAGCAAGCCTCACGAAGGAGCAATGTTGTTGACATTATCTTGGTTAATTTGTATCCCAGGGATGAGGGAGATACCTATGTGATTAGCCCAGGGTTCCCAGGTTGATTCAAACTGTGCCCTGGAGTTTAACAGAATACTGGTCAGTTTCTTGTGAGACATCATTGAGGAGAATTTCCGCCTTGGCAGCAATAAAAGAGACCTTGGGCTGTTTCCAGGCCTTAGCAATCGTTAGTTTGGCGCCTAGTAAAATGAAATGGGTTAATTTGCGTGCTCCTTTAGAAACGCCTGGGATATTAGCATTCAAGAGGGCCGTTGCAGGAGTTATAGGGATCTGTTGCCCCGTTACTTTATGAATCAGAGCGAATATCCTCCTCCAGAAAGACCTAATTTTAGGGCATTCCCACCATATGTGGGCCATAGAGCCAGTCAGTTCACAACCCCTGAAACACTGTGGGTCCACAGAGGGGAATATGTGGGTTAATTTAGAAGGTGTGAGATACCACCTGGTCGTCACTTTAATATTTGCTAATATTAGGGAAATATTTTTAATCTCCTTATAGGCTCTGGAGAAGTGTAACCGCCATTTGTCCAGGTCCCATTGGATTTGGAGATCTTTCTCCCAAGCAGACATATATGGGGTTTTGTCTACCGTTTTGAGCCAAAGATTGGTATATGACAGAAATTCCACCCCTCTGATTCGTGGCCTGACCTATCCATAATTCGTAAG
The DNA here is from genome assembly GCA_037952925.1 of Lithobates clamitans. NCBI lineage: Eukaryota > Metazoa > Chordata > Amphibia > Anura > Ranidae > Lithobates > Lithobates clamitans. Next base: position 19,850,102 of record JBBGZY010000438.1, read on the forward strand.
GTGTGAACCTAGGCGGGATGGGTTTCTCTACCCATATTCTGTGTAGGAAGTGTTGGATTTGAAGAAGCCTAAAGTGTTCCTCCCTGGGGATGTCTAATTGTTTCTGACAAAATTTTAAAGTTAATGGGCCTGTCGCTGTAAAGAAGTGACCAATCTGATACAGCCCCTTGTCCAACCACCATTTGAAGGAAAATATGTTTAGACCTGGGGTGAAGTCCAGGTTATTAAAGATATGTGCCAAAGGACGGTATTTAGAGGTTAATGAAGGTTGAGTTATTATCTTGTCCCAAAGGGACATAGATTGTGAGAGGATTGGTGAGAGTATGGGGAGTCTGTCTTTGGTGGGGATCCATAGTGAATAGTTAAGAGTATGATTAGGGACTAACTGTCTTTCAATTCGGATCCAATCAGGTTTTTCTGTCCTGGAAAAAACAGTTGAAAGTTGGGAGATTCTTGCTGCCTGGTAATACCAGAAATGTCTTGGTAACCCTAGGCCCCCTTGTGTCCGCAACCTGTAAAGAGTGTTATTTGCAAGTCTATGACCCTTTCCTCCCCAGTAGGGATGAGCCGAACACCCCCGGTTCGGTTCGCACCAGAACCTGCAAACGGACCGAAAGTTCGCACGAACGTTAGAACCCCATTGACGTCTATGGGACTCGAACGTTCGAAATCAAAAGTGCTCATTTTAAAGGCTAATTTGCATGGTATTGTCCTAAAAAGGGTTTGGGGACCCGGGTCCTACCCCAGGGGACATGTATCAATGCAAAAAAAACTTTTAAAAATGGCCGTTTTTTCGGGAGCAGTGATTTTAATGATGCTTAAAGTAAAAAAAAAAAAGTGAAATATTCCTTTAAATATCGTACCTGGGGGGTGTCTATAGTATGCCTGTAAAGTGACGCGTGTTTCCCGTGTTTAGAACAGTCCCTGCACCAAATGTCATTTTTAAAGGAAAAAATCTCATTTAAAACTGCTTGCGGGTTTAATGTAATGTCGGGTCATGGCAATATTGATGAAAATCAGTGAGACAAACGGCATGGGTACCCCCCAGTCCATTACCAGGCCTTTTGGGTCTTGTATGGATATTAAGGGGAACCCCGCACCCAAATTAAAATAAGGAAAGGTGTGGGGCCACCAGGCCCTATATACTCTGAACAGCAGTATACAGGCGGTGCAAACAAGACAGGGACTGTAGGTTTGTTGTTAAGTAGAATCTCTTTGTAATTTAGAACGGGTACATTTTTAACGTGTTTAGCTCCAGCCAAAAAATCTTTTTTAAGCTTTTTGGAAAACATAGGGAAGGGTTATCACCCCTGTGACATTTGTTTTGCTGTCTTTCCTCCTCTTAAGAAGATTTCACCTCACTTTTTGTCCCAATGAAAAATGTTTTTTGAAAATTTGTTTTTTTTTGTGGAACAAGGATTGGAAAGCATCAGTGGAAAGGAGAATTTTTTTCCCATATTAACTCTTACAGGAGAGAATTTCCCTTCCTAGGGGTAGATTTCATCTCACTTCCTGATGTCTCCTTCCGTTTGCAAGTAGGAGTCGTTTGTAAGTTAGATGTTTGAAAGTAGGGTCCTGCCCTATATACTCAGCAGAAATTTGGGCCTTAGGTGTTGCTGTGGCCACAACACTGTAAGCCCTCACAGGGCCCTGCTGTGAAATATTAGATCAAGAATTGTAATTACATGCCCCTGTTGAACAGGAGCTGAAAAATTAGGCCTTAGGCACTGGTGCTGGTGCCACAACACTGCAACCCCTTACAGACACTCTAGTTGGAACGCAGGAACGAGCCCTGCTGCAAAGTATTGCATCAAAAATTGTAATTACACGCCCCTGTTAGACAGGAGCAGAAAAATTGGGCCTTGGGCACTGGTGCTGGTGCCACAACACTGCAACCCCTCACAGACACTCTAGTTGGAATGCAGGAACGAACCCTGCTGCAAAGTATTGCATCAAAAATTGTAATTACACGCCCCTGTTAGACAGGGGCAGAAAAATTGGGCCTTGGGCACTGGTGCTGGTGCCACAACACTGCAACCCCTCACAGACACTCTAGTTGGAACGCAGGAACGAGCCCTGCTGCAAAGTATTGCATCAAAAATTGTAATTACACGCCCCTGTTAGACAGGAGCAGAAAAATTGGGCCTTGGGCACTGGTGCTGGTGCCACAACACTGCAACCCCTCACAGACACTCTAGTTGGAATGCAGGAACGAGCCCTGCTGCAAAGTATTACATCAAAAATTGTAATTACACGCCCCTGTTAAACAGGGGCTGAAAAATTGTGCCTCAGCTATCAGCGTGATAATTGAGGAGGAAGAGGATAATTACTCAGGGATAGTCACTCAGCATCAGCATAGACAGTCTTTGAAGGGATCTGAGATTTCAAAAAAAATTATTCGGTTACATCAGCATCAGGTGCTTGGTAGCTGGTGGTGATCCAAGACTGATTCATTTTTATGAAGGTCAGTCGATCGACCGAGTCGGTGGACAGACGCACCCTGTGATCGGTTACCACGCCTCCAGCAGCACTGAATGTGCGTTCCGAAAGAACGCTGGATGCAGGACAGGCCAGTAGCTCAATTGCATACTGTGCAAGCTTTGGCCAGTGATCCATCCTCAAGACCCAGTAACCCAGAGGATTTTCGGTGGGAAAGGTGTCCAAGTCTGATCTTGCCCCTAGGTATTCCTGCACCATGTAAAACAGACGCTGGCGATGGTTCCTGGAACCGATCATACCTTGGGGCTGCGGACCAAAAAATTGTCTGAACGCATCGGTCAGACGGCCACCTTCTCCACCGCTCCTTCTTTGACTGACCGAAGCCTCAGCAACACGTTGTCCAGAAACAGGAGTTTGTAACCTCCCAGTCTCTGGGAACGCGTTGCACAGACCTTTCTGCAAGGCCTCCCGAAGATGTTTCATCCTCTGCTCCCTCTGCGATGGCAAGATAAGGTCCGCAACCTTACCCTTGTAACGTGGATCAAGGAGGGTTGCCAGCCAGTATTGGTCCCTCTCCTTGATACCACGAATACGAGGATCCTTACGCAGGCTTTGCAGGATCAGGGAGGCCATGCAGCGTAGGTTTGCTGAGGCATTCGGTCCGGAGTCCTCTGGGTCACTAAGGACGACATGGTCCGCAGCCACCTCCTCCCAGCCACGTACAAGTCCATGTGTTTCTTGGGACTGATCCCTTAAAGACTGCTGCTGATGCTGAGTGCCAGGCTCCACCTCCATACTGACACAATCTTCCTCCTCCTCCTCCTCCTCGTCCTCTTCCTGTGTGATCGGCGGGCACGCAGGAACACTGTCTGGATAAAGGGGGCCTTGAGAGCTAAGGAAGTCCTCCTCTTCCTGCCTCTGTTCTGCCTCAAGTGCCCTGTCCATTATTCCACGCAGTGTGTGCTCCAACAGGTGGACAAGGGGGACAGTGTCACTGATGCATGCACTGTCACTGCTCACCATCCTCGTGGCCTCCTCAAATGGTGACAGGACAGTGCATGCATCCCTGATCATGGCCCACTGGCGTGGGGAAAAATAACCAAGCTCCCCTGACCCTGTCCTGGTGCCATAGTCGCACAGGTACTCAGTGATGGCCCTCTGCTGCGTGTGCAGCCGCTGCAGCATGGCCAACGTTGAGTTCCACCTGGTGGGTATGTCACAGATTAGGCGGTTCTTGGGCAGGTTAAACTCCTTTTGGAGGTCCGTCAGCCGAGCACTGGCATTATATGACCGGCGGAAATGCACACAGACTTTCCTGGCCTGCCTCAGGACATCCTGTAAGCCCGGGTACCTGCCCAAGAACCGCTGCACCACCAAGTTAAGGATGTGAGCCAAACAGGGCACATGGGTCATTTGTCCCTGTCGGAGGGCAGAGAGGAGGTTGGTGCCATTGTCGCAAACCACCATTCCTGCCTTAAGTTGGCGTGGCGTCAACCACCTCTGAACCTGCCCCTGCAGAGCTGACAGAACCTCTGCCCCAGTGTGGCTCCTGTCCCCCAAGCACACCAGCTCAAGCACCGCATGGCATCTTTTGGCCTGCGTACTTGCGTAGCCCCTTGAACGACTACGGAGCACCGCTGGTTCCGAGGAAGAGGCCATGGAGGAAGAAGAAGAGGAGGGGGTGGAGGAGAGAGGTGTGTCACAATCATTAGCATTTTGGAGGCGTGGTGGCGGAACAACCTCCAACACTACTGCACCTTGTCCTGCATCCTTCCCAGCTGCCAGCAGAGTCACCCAATGAGCCATGAAACTTAGGTAACGTCCCTGTCCATGCCTGCTGGACCATGAGTCAGCGGTAATATGCGCCTTACCGCTGACCGCCCTGTCCAGCGAGGCATGGACATTGCCTTCCACATGCCGGTAGAGAGCCGGAATCGCCTTCCGTGAGAAAAAGTGGCGTTTGGGTACCTGCCACTGAGGAACCGCACATTCCACAAACTCACGGAAGGGGGCAGAGTCTACCAACTGAAAAGGCAGCAGTTGAAGTGCCAGCAATTTTGCCAAGCTAGCATTCAACCGCTGGGCATGAGGATGGCTGGGAGCAAACTTCTTTCGGCGGTGCAGCAGCTGGGGCAGGGAAATTTGCCTGGTACAATCTGACGTCGGTGTACCAAAAGCAGATTGCCCACAAGTACTTGGCTGTGACACACCTAATTCTACACCTTCATTCCTCTCAGTGCAGGTCTCAGAGAGGACTGAAAGTCTAGTGGGGTTGGAAAACTCAGCTGATGAGGAGCAAGGAGAGGTCCTCTTTGTTCTTTGGTGTGGGTCTTTTAGATGCGCTTGCCAACAAACTGCATGGCAGGTCAACATATGTCTGGTCAAGCATGTGGTACCCAAGCGGGAGATGTTTTGGCCACGTGAGATACGCTTGAGACATATGTTGCAAATAGCAGCAGTGCGATCTGATGCACTCGTCTCAAAAAAGGCCCACACCAAAGAAATTTTTGAATAACACGCAGAGACTGCAGCGCCCTGCACATGTGATGCAGTCAATGTGCTGCCCTTAGGCTGGCCCCTGGAGGGCATCCTGCCTCGTTGGTGATGTGCCGCCTCCTCCTCCCTCCTATTAGGCACCCACGTTGAGTCAGTGACCTCATCATCCCCTCCCTCCTCATCACTGGAGCAAACCTGGCAGTATGCTGCAGCAGGGGGAGCATGACTGCCAGATTGCTGTCCTTCTTGGGCACCCCCTCTGTCCGTGCTCATGTTACTGCCTTCATCGAGCTCAGTATCATCATCAGAGCCTTCCAAACGCTGGGCATCCTCCTGGAGCATGTACCCAACACTGTGGTCAAACAGTTCGAGGGACTCCTCAGGAGGACATGGTGGAGCTAGGGAAGGAGTCACTGATGACATTGAGCCGAGGGAAGAGGCCGCTGCTTTGCCAGACAAAGCACCCTGGGCATTGGTGAGAGAGGATGAGGAGGATGAGGACGGCTTGGTCATCCACTCGACCAACACTCGACCAACACGCGGAAACGATCGGCGAGCGGCTCTCATACACAGAGCCGCTCACACAGAGATCAGGATCGGACATGGAAGGTACAGCGCCTTGTTACATTACGCTAGCCTGCTATCTACAATGACTACTTCCCCTGCTAAAGGTGCACTTTCCCCGTGCCACTCTGGACATTATGCCGCTATCACTGTATGTAATGTGTACTTCTGGTTTACTTTTGCTGTGGTTTGTTGACATTTTCAACCACATTGACACCCTTTTTGATTGTAGATTATACATTTATACATTTATATCCTACATCATTCTCAATTCCTTATTTACATTCATTTACTATGTACTATTTTTTATTCTTTATTCTTTATTCAATCTTTTACATATAATCTAATTTTAATTTTATCTTATTTTATTATATATTTATTATATTTTATTTATTTATTTATCTAGCATTTATCACCATCTATTCACTTGTACAAGTGAGTTGCCCATGAGGGAGGGATTTTTTAAGGGGGAGGGGCCCCACAAGTCCGCCCTACTCTACTGATTGGGCCTTCTGGCACATACACTATATATATATACAGGGAGTGTTGAAGGAGGGTTCACTGCTGAGCTCTGATGAAGAAGGGACGTGCCCTTCGAAACGCGTCAGCTAGTAGTGAAGCTTACATGTTCCTCTAAGACCTTTGGAAGGCTTCGCTCATCATCACCACCAAGCTGCTTGTTGTTGCTCGAGTTTTATGACACCAGATTTTACTACTGCTTGTGAGTAATTTCTTTTATCATTTTATTTCAATAAATGTTTTACAAAAGATAATGCACATGGCCGGTGCGCCCCTCTTTCTTTTTATTTTTTTTATTTTTATTCCAAGTCTTCCGCATGTTGCGGCTCAACAGGGCCAGCTGCTGAAAAAAAGGCCAAGCGTGTCCCATGGCCACGTGCTGATGAGGATGCACCGTCTCCACGACCAGCACTAGACACAGAGCCTGCTTGCCCTCTCTTATTGGCTTGTGACTGTCTGCCTCTCCTTCTTGGCCTTCCAGACATACTAATGGCCTGTAGCTGCACTAAGCTGGGATATATATATATATATATATATATATATATATATATATATATATATACTGCAGCTAGCAAAATCAACTTCCTGCCTGTAGTATGAGAACACCACCAACCTTCTACAGGTAGCTTTAGCTGAACACTGTGAGGTGGACGCACCCCACTAACTTGTAGGTTTAGCTGAACACTGTGAGCAGGACGCACTGCACTAACTGTAAATAGTCTAGCTGCCTGACCGTGGTACTAATAGGATCAAAAGAACACCAGTAATTTTCTTTAGGTAGCTGTAAATACTTTAACAAGACAAGCCTGCCTGTCAGTAGGAAGATAACAGGAACGGATCTAGCTGAACACTGTGAGCAGGACGCACTGTACTAAATGTAAATAGTCTAGCTGCCTGACCGTGGTACTAATAGGATCAAAAGAACACCAGTAATTTTCTTCAGGTAGCTTTATATACTGTAACAAGACAAGCCTGCCTGTCAGTAGGAAGATAACAGGAACGGATCTAGCTGAACACTGTGAGCAGGACGGACTGCACTAAATGTAAATAGTCTAGCTGCCTGAACGTGGTACTAATAGGATCAAAAGAACACCAGTAATTTTCTTCAGGTAGCTTTATATACTGTAACAAGACAAGCCTGCCTGTCAGTAGGAAGATAACAGGAACGGATCTAGCTGAACACTGTGAGGTGGACGCACCCCACTAACTTGTAGGTTTAGCTGAACACTGTGAGCAGGACGCACTGCACTAACTGTAAATAGTCTAGCTGCCTGACCGTGGTACTAATAGGATCAAAAGAACACCAGTAATTTTCTTTAGGTAGCTGTAAATACTTTAACAAGACAAGCCTGCCTGTCAGTAGGAAGATAACAGGAACGGATCTAGCTGAACACTGTGAGCAGGACGCACTGTACTAAATGTAAATAGTCTAGCTGCCTGACCGTGGTACTAATAGGATCAAAAGAACACCAGTAATTTTCTTCAGGTAGCTTTATATACTGTAACAAGACAAGCCTGCCTGTCAGTAGGAAGATAACAGGAACGGATCTAGCTGAACACTGTGAGCAGGACGGACTGCACTAAATGTAAATAGTCTAGCTGCCTGAACGTGGTACTAATAGGATCAAAAGAACACCAGTAATTTTCTTCAGGTAGCTTTATATACTGTAACAAGACAAGCCTGCCTGTCAGTAGGAAGATAACAGGAACGGATCTAGCTGAACACTGTGAGCAGGACGCACTGTACTAAATGTAAATAGTCTAGCTGCCTGACCGTGGTACTAATAGGATCAAAAGAACACCAGTAATTTTCTTTCGGTAGCTTTATATACTGTAACAAGACAAGCCTGCCTGTCAGTAGGAAGATAACAGGAACGGATCTAGCTGAACACTGTGAGCAGGACGCACTGCACTAAATGTAAATAGTCTAGAAGATAACAGGAACGGATCTAGCTGAACACTGTGAGCAGGACGCACTTTACTAAATGTAAATAGTCTAGCTGCCTGACCGTGGTACTAATAGGATCAAAAGAACACCAGTAATTTTCTTTAGGTAGCTGTTAATACTGTAACAAGACAAGCCTGCCTGTCAGTAGGAAGATAACAGGAACGGATCTAGCTGAACACTGTGAGCAGGACGCACTGCACTAAATGTAAATAGTCTAGAAGATAACAGGAACGGATCTAGCTGAACACTGTGAGCAGGACGCACTTTACTAAATGTAAATAGTCTAGCTGCCTGACCGTGGTACTAATAGGATCAAAAGAACACCAGTAATTTTCTTTAGGTAGCTGTTAATACTGTAACAAGACAAGCCTGCCTGTCAGTAGGAAGATAACAGGAACGGATCTAGCTGAACACTGTGAGCAGGACGCACTGCACTAAATGTAAATAGTCTAGAAGATAACAGGAACGGATCTAGCTGAACACTGTGAGCAGGACGCACTGCACTAAATGTAAATAGTCTAGAATTTAACAGGAACGGATCTAGCTGAACACTGTGAGCAGGACGCACTGCACTAAATGTAAATAGTCTAGAAGATAACAGGAACGGATCTAGCTGAACACTGTGAGCAGGACGCACTGCACTAAATGTAAATAGTCTAGAAGATAACAGGAACGGATCTAGCTAAACTGAATACAGTGTATATATATATATGCAACACCTGGGATGCATATATATACACAATACACTGTAAGTGCAGCTAACTGACTGACTGTTCTGCCTAATCTATCTAACTCAAATCAAATGACACTGTCTCTCTGTCTATCTCTTTCAACGCCGGAACACACACTACACAGGGCCGCCGTGCAGGCGGCCTTATATAGTGTGGGGCGTGTACTAAATCCCCTGAGCCATAATTGGCCAAAGCCTCCTTGGCTTTGGCTAATTACGGCTCTCTGTTCAGGCGGCGCTGTGATTGGCCAAGCATGCGGGTCATAGTGCATGCTTGGCCAATCATCAGCAAGCAATGCACTGCGATGCCGCAGTGAATTATGGGCCGTGACGCGCCACACGAATTTGGCGCGAACGGCCCATATCGTTCGCAATTCGGCGAACGACCGAACAGCCAATGTTCGAGTCGAACATGGGTTCGACTCGAACACGAAGCTCATCCCTACTCCCCAGATAAACTTGTTGATTTTCCTTTGTAGTGATTGTAAGTGATCTTTCTTAAGAATAATCGGTAATGCTCTACATAAATATAATAATCTGGGGAGGAGAGTCACTTTAACTGAATGGATCTTCCCTAGCCAGGAAAGCTCCTTACTGCCCCAGGACTTTAGCTTTGATTCCAGTTTCTTATATGTGGGCGGGAAGTTGACTGGGTATAGTTGGTCAATTATGGCGGTGAGATGAATCCCTAGATACTCTAGTGACGATTCGTTCCATTTAAACTGAAATTACTTTTTTAACGATTCTACTATGGCTGGTTTCAGAGAAACTTTGAGGGCATGGGACTTGTCATAGTTAACCCTTAGACCTGACACCTTAGCAAAGACGTTTAGGAGGTTACATAGATTGGGGAGGGAAGTGATAGGTGAAGTGATAAATATTAGCATATCATCGGCAAATAGGCCACATTTATGAATTTGGGATCCGCAGGAAATTCCTTGAATATTGGGGTTGGTGCGAATCGCCACCGCAAGTGTCTCAATAGCCATGGCGAAAATTAATGGGGATAGCAGACAGCCCTGTCTGGTGCCCCGTGCGATGTTAAAGGGTCTGGAGTGATGCCCACAGATTAGAATCTGTGCCGAAGGGTTGGAATAAAGGGAGTGGAGAATGCCCAGAAAGTGCTTGCTAAAACCCCATCTCTCTAGTAACCCAAACAGATAAGGCCACTCGACTGTGTCGAAGGCTTTGTGTAGGTCTAAAGATAACAACATCCCTTCCTGTTTGGGGCCGGTGTCCCATCCCGATTGTAGAAGGGAGACTAAATCAATGGCCCTTCTAATTTGATCAGGCCCCTGCCTCCCTGGTATGAACCCAACCTGGTCCTTATGGACGTAGTGGCTAATAAAGGAAGAGAGACGGTTGGCCATTATTTTTGTTAATATTTTGAGGTCATTATTTATGAGGGAGATTGGTCTATAATTTTCAACTGCTTCTGAAATTTTATTGGGTTTGGGAATTATAGAAACATAGGCCGCATTGAGATGAGAGTCTAAGGGGGATCCTAGAGCTTTCATGTTAAAGAATTTAGCCATGTGAGGACCTAGCGTGTCCACAAAGGCCTTGTAGTATGGCACTGATAAACCATCGGGACCAGGGGCAGAGCCTGTTTTTAGATTTTTAACTACCTCCTTTATTTCCTCAACTGATATGCTAGCCTCCATAATCTCCCTATGATCCTCCAAAAGTGATGGTAATGGAAGATCCTGAAGAAATCTGGATATCAAAGAGTCCTTATCCTTGGTGGGTTTGGCATACAGGTTGGTGTAGAAGTCCCTAAAGGCCTCCAATACCTTGTTGGGGTCAGCCGTAGGGGGATTTCCTGGTATTCTAATTCTGGGAATACAGTGAGACCGTGGGCGTGGAGACAATTTAGAAGCCAACATCGTGCCAACTTTGTCTTTTTGATGATAGAATTTAGCTCCGCTCCAGCGGATATGCTTCTCTGCTTTTACCATGAGAGCTAAATTCAATTCAAGCCTAGTTGCGTCCAGTTGGGCTAGAAGGGTTTTGGAGGGGTTTTTCTTATGTCTGAGTTTTAGAGCGGCAAAGCACTTTTCTAGTTTTTGGATATCTATTAGTCTCGCTCTCTTTAATTGAGTGGCCATACTAATAATGTGGGCCACCCAGAGGGTCTCGGGGGAGATATCTTCTATGTTTTTGATAAGGAAGTATTCCTTTAATGACCTTTCTAATTCAGAGGTTTTAATAGGGTCACTCAGAATAGATTCGTTCAGGCGCCAATGGGAGCCTGAAGGCTTGGAGAGGGCATAAGGGTTTTGAGGAGAGATTGGAAGAATGCAGTTTGTCCTTTATTGGGGGGCATAATAGAAAATAATGGAGTAAATATTTCCCTCAATCGTATCTTTCACAAGCATATATCTACCTTCGGGGTCTTTATGGTCTGAAATGTAAGAGAACTTACTGTTTTTAGTGAATAGCACAGCTACTCCTTTGGTTTTATTAGCGGCATTCGCAATGTAGAATGTGGGATAATGTGCGTGGAGGAATTTGGGGCTGTATTGGATCAGGAAATGGGTCTCTTGTACTAATACTATATCTATCTTCAGGGTTTTGTAGTTTTCGAAAGCCATTCTGCGTTTCTTAGGAGAATTCAATCCCTGAGCATTGTGAGAGGCCACTCTAAGGTCTTTAAATGTCATGTGGTTTAATGCCATTGAATCAGAAGGGTGGGATGTTGCTGCAGATTACATCACTTACCCGTGGAAGACTGTTCAGCCTGGGCTCTGGCCAATGGGATAACTTTGAAGGGATCAGAGTTGTTGTTAGAAGCTTTGCGAGACCCGCCGAGCGGCTCAAAAAAATGAAGAGGTTAGAGAAGAGATGGGAGAAGAATAATAATATAGAAAATAAAAGACGGCGTCTTCTAGGAAGACTGAGGATGGGCGTTGGGGCAAAACCCCATCTGGTGTCCGCAATATGGCTTCGGAAGCCTCTGAGAGGGTCCCGAAGACTCATGCCACTGAGGAGTGAAACAACCTTGTCTGTGGAGTGAGTGAATGCGCAGGGGGGCACCCCTGGCCCTTACACATAAGATAAATTTAAAACAGTTATCAAACTCAGCAAAAAATCAACTTGTCCTACCAACATAAGGAATATAAAAGGTTCTCTCGGGATTTGGGGCCCGGTATGTTGGGTGTTCTGCTGCAGGGATCAATGTCTGGAGCCATATCCCTCCGATTCAGGGAGGTAGGGAACACAGGGGGTCCCACAAGTGATGTCGTCATTTTGATAGCAGTACTGTCTCCAGGTTTGAAGACCAGTGATGTAATCTGACAAAGATTCCCAAGATCGATAGTTTCCCTGTTTGTCCACTCTCTAGAAAGATCTTCCGGGTGGCGGTAGGATGACCAGGGAGGCTTCGTTTAAGGGAGAGTCTGATGAAAGCCGCAAAGTCTCGTTCCGTCTATTCTCTCTAATCCAACTTGGGGTTGGGGCCTTGATAAATAGCCTTTAGGCCAGCAGACTGGCAGTGATGTGGGAGGACTTGTGAAAAACGAAGAACAAAAATTTGCAACTTCAATAAGCCACTCATTGGCAATACGGGAGTAGAATGGAGGCCTGGGCTCCAGCGACAGGGGGGTATGTTTCCCTAAGTGGGAGGCCCTATTGAGAGCTGGAAGGATGAAAGAGTCCCCGAGAGCATCTTATGGTGGTCGGCCCTCTTTTGATTTCTTGGATTTGCCTTTGTTCCAGAGAGGAGAGACTGGGCTTGCCGGTGTCTGTCGTTTGGTGGATCCTCTTGGAGTCGCGGTGAGGTCCATGGGAGCTTCCTGGGAAATCAACGGTTAAGGAATAGTTTCTCTCCTTCTGGAAGGGAGGAGAAGAAGTAAGCTTTGTCTTGGATGGAAAACTTAACACCAAAGGGGAAGTTCCAACGGTATTTTATGTTGCGTTGGGACAAAACCAATAGGAGCGGTTTAAGGGACCGTCTCTTTTGGATGGTCGAGGGGGCCAAGTCTGCGAAAATTTGAATCTGGTGACCTCTGCATAGAACTTGCTGTTTGAGGCGAGATTGCCTCATCACCTCCTCCTTTACTGCGTAAAAGTGGGGTTTGATGATGATGTTCCTTGGGGATCTGTCCCTTTTGGGGGGACCAAGGGCTCTATGGGCCCTATCTAGTTCAAGACGATGAGTGGCGTGTTTGGGATCAGCTCCTTGATGAGGTCTTCAATTGCGGGGGGAATATCCGTGATAGTTTTGGGCAAGCCTCTGACTCGGAAATTATATCTTCTCGGCCTGTTCTCAAGGTCATCTATCCTGGCCAGGGCTGTGTTCAGTGGTCCTGGAGAACCTGTATGTGGGCTGCATTCTGGTTGGTGTGGGATACAGTGATATCCAGTTTGGTTTCTATAACTTCCATTCTGGAGCCGAGGTTGGCAAAATCAGATTTAATGTCTCTGGTGATCTGGGCAGCTGTGTTAGCCAGACCCCTCTCCAGTAAGGCAGAGAATTTCTGGAAGAGGTCCCCCTGTGATGATGAAAGATCATGGTCCTGCTGGCAGGGAGATAAGTCATTCTGGTATGTGAAGGAGCAGGCCCTGCAGGGGATAAGTTGTAATCCTCCAGTGTTCTATTAATAAGGGACTCTGTGGAAGCTGGGGAGGGAGCTGGGCAACATTGAGAGGCTCCCTGGACCACTTGGGAGAAGGTCAGCATGGCTGGAGCAATCACTTGCCTGAATTCCTGGTGTTTTTCCCGATAGGCCGCGTGTTGCTGTGCTGAGGAGATGCCGGCGGCCATCTTGGTACACCCTCCGCAGCCTGCTCGGTCGAATTCCGGCCCCAGATCACGCCTGGCGGCCAGTTCCTGATACCCAACAATCCAGTTCCTGATACCCAGCCTGACGATCCAGTTCCTGATGGTCCGGTTCCTGATGCTCAACCTGATGTTCCGGTGCCCGCTGACCCGCATGCTGTTCTGGTGCCCGATTTCCAGTTTGATGATCCAATGCCCAACTGGATGACCCCATTCCTGATACCCAACCTGATGATCTAGTTCATGATGACCCGATTCCTGATGCCCAGCCTGATGTCCCCGTGCCCATTGTCCAGCCTAATGATCCTGTGCCTGTTGCCCAGTCTGATGTTCCAGTGCCTGCTGCCCAGCTTGATGTGCCTCTTCCCGCTGCCCAGCTTGATGTGCCTCTGCCCGCTGCCCAGCTTGATGTGCCGCTGCCCAGTTTGATGTGCCGCTGCCCAGTTTGATGTGCCGCTTCCCGCTGCCCAGTTTGATGTGCCTTTGCCCACTGCCCAGCCTGATGATCTAATGCCTGTTGATTAGATGTCTGCTTTCCAGCCCATCGCTGATGATCCTTTGACCAAAGATCAGCTTGTTGGTAATATCCCTCTACTTACCGCCCAGCCGGGTTCTACTGACTTTATGCCTATGGCTCAATTAGCGCTTATTGACTCTATGCCTACTGCCCAGCTGGTTTCTCCTGCAGAGGGGAGGATTCCATCTGCCATTGGGTCTGATACTCGTGAGTATTTGGGTGCCTGGCATGGGTTATCTGTGTTATTTTAGTTGCCTCAGTTGGGTCCCTCACACAGTACGTTGCTCCGATGGCACCAAAGCCTGGTGGTCTGGACATACCTTGCACAATTGGTAGCTAACTTCGCCTTTATGACCTTGGTAGTGGTGAGCTCATATGGAGTTGCAGAGCACCATTTGTGCCTTGCCACGAGCCGGATGTGATTTCCACAACTCCAAGTGCAGTAGGGGACCCGTGTTAAGTAACCAGTGCCCTGGGGAGACCTAGATGGCCATCAAGTGTGGAACGAGTCCCGGAGATCAGGCAAGCTACAAACAGTCAGGTCCATAAATATTGGGACATCGACACAATTCTAATCTTTTTGGCTCTATACACCACCACAATGGATTTGAAATGAAACAAACAAGATGTGCTTTAAGTGAAGACTTTCAGCTTTAATTTGAGGGTATTTACATCCAAATCAGGTGAACGGTGTAGGAATTACAACAGTTTGTATATGTGCCTCTCACTTTTTAAGGTACCAAAAGTAATGGGACAATTGGCTGCTCAGCTGTTCCATGGCCAGGTGTGTGTTATTCCCTCATTATCCCATTTACAAGGAGCAGATAAAAGGTCCAGAGTTCATTTCAAGTGTGCTATTTGCATTTGGAATCTGTTGCTGTCAACTCTCATTATGAGATCTAAAGAGCTGTCACCCCCCCTGACCCCGGTGATTGGAACAAGAACCTCCTTCAAAAGGAAACCCATTGGATTCATAGGCGTAGGGCCACATCACCCCCGGGATTGAATGAAATTACCAGTTTTAAGCCCTTCTTGGAAGGTTTTACATCTGGCCGATCTGAACATCTCATGTGATCTTTTAAGCCCTTCTTAGAGAATTTTACACCTGGCCTATTTGAACACCTTATTTAATTCTCTACCATATATGATTTGGCTATTTCTCTACATTTTTGCTTTTTTCAGCATTGCTTTGTCTTTTGTTTTCTGTTTTTTTTTTTTTTTTGCTTCTCTGACACTTTTGTGTCTTGTCTGGTTGTTTATGCTGTGCCATGTTTCACCTCTCTGCTATATGGATTTACATTTATATACATTCAGTGTGTGACCCTTTGTACTGGGTATTGGACATGCTGGGACCCTTCTAGGATGGACAATGCAGTCCCCTCTCTCTTCCCTTCCCTCTTTTCTTCCCGTTTTTTTCTTTTTTTCTTTTTTTTTTTTCTTTCTTACTTTTTTCAGCCCATATGCCCCTGGTGCCTGGCAGCTTAGACCCCTTTGGGCCCATCAGGAGGGGCTACACTTAGGCCACCATGGGGGGGTTTCTAGACTACCATTATGGGAGTTTTTTCATTCCCTAGTTCATGCATATCGGCACTGTCCTCTTTCCCTATTGCCACTGGCTTCCATCATGGCGGTTCGGGTACTTCCGGTTTCCGGTTGTGACATCAGTTCCGGTCCCGGCTCGGGCATCCCTTCCGGCCGGATGATACAATGATTGGAATGGCGGGGAAGAGTCCATCTCTCCCATCAGCCACATCTCTCCCACAGCTGTGGGAGTTTGGGGTTTTGGCATCAATCGCCCCACATACATTGGTTGTTCTTGTTCACATGACTTATTGAATCCCTTTTATAATGCCCACCTCCGTCCCTATCTCTTGAGCAGATTTTGGATGGAGGTGCTGGGCTGCTAGTGAAATCCTTTTCAGGGTTTTGATGTTGGTTAATGGTAAGTAGCGCTTTGTATCATTTGGTTAAATCCTGACCTTTTCATGTCCTTGACAATGATGGTTTTTAAGGGTTTTGTTTTGTTGTTTCCCTGTTTGCCATAGATTTTCCATTTGTCAATGGATTCTTATCCATAAACCTACTGTGCAACTTTCCAGTAAATCCCTTTGTGTTTTACAACTACCTCCTCTTTTCTGGACATATTGGTGCTGTTTAATCTGCCCCACAAGGTATGGCTGGTGTCCAGACACCGTTATACATCATTATCCCTTTGAAAAGTCCCTGGCTTTTTTGATACATGCTTCTTTTTTGTTAGGCAAAGTGCTTTTACACCTTGGCTGGTATCCCTTGTGCTTGGGACACATTGGCTGACGCTGCATTTCTTTCCTGCTTCTTTACTGCCCTTGTTGGCTTCCAGCATCACTAACCCACTGCATCAACTGTATTTTACAAACTATGTAAGTTGCTTAAAGGCTATATTTGTATATGATTTCTCTGATTATACTTGTCATTGAATTTGCAGTATATTTATGTTATGTGCTTACTTTAGAGAACAGTCTGTTGTGCTGTCCATAGGCAATCCCCTGAGGAAGACCACACTGGTCGAAACGCATCGAAGCTGCTTGGAAAACGCGCTATTCATTATATGTACCTGGGTGTATTGTATCATCCTGTATTTGTCTCTACATATGTTCTCTGTCATGTTTTTTAATGTCTAGTACTTTTCCCCTACTCATGCGTAGAAGGGACATTTTAGCCTTTTCCAAATAAATATGTGTTTTTATGCTATTCTGTGTGCATACTGATTCATCCACTCATTGGGTGTCTCACCATTCCCCATTTTGCTTGTGGATTGTGTTCAACCCACACCATAATCCCCCTTGGTGTTGGAGCCCTGTGCCTGGGGTCTGTTGGGACATGGGTAAGCAGATTCGTCCCCTTCCCCCTGTAATTCCTATCACATTTTTGCTAATTATGATCCTGTAATACAAGTTTGACTGTTTATGTCTTTTGGCAAACCTCATTATATTTTTTCCTATCTGTTAGGTTCAGACTGTTTAGTCAGAATAAACCATCTTCAGATTCCCTCCTTACGAAGCGGCCTATGTCCGCAAAACTAGTTGAGGAATATGATATCTGAGATCAATTGTCTTATTGTATATTAATGACCCCATTGGTGCTATACCTGTACTACTATCATGTTTTATTGTATTACTAATGATTTGTTCTTTGCATCAATAAAATCAACTATACATTTTTACATTACTGTTATACTCTCTATATTGTTTATAATTTTTACTGTACCGTAATAGTCCAATATGCCCCCACTTTTTTGGTCGCCTGACTGGGGATCAGGCTCCCAACCTTGCTATTAGCGATTTCTGGATGATGGTTCATGTCTCTATTTTTGCTTACCTTAGCATTCTACCACAGAGGCCACTCGTTTACTTATATACATTGGGTGGATAACACACCCGGCACCATGTCGAGTGGGATTTATTGGTGAGCTGTTTGAGTGGACATGGCTATTTTTCTGCCCTCCACCTTATTGACCCCAATTATCCCACCCCTCATTTTTAATCAACCCCCATTGACACATATGTTCTTGTGTCCTTTGGGGGGGCCTCTTATAGTACACATTATTACCCTCATTACACCACTATTTTTTTCAACAATTAGTCTCGATGCAACCCTCCAAGACAGATGCCCATTAGTTCAGCCAGACACTATCAATTTGGCTACCAGCCCTATCTTTCACATGTTTTACCCAATCATGTGGCTATTGTCTTCGGCCCTCCTTTACTTATATGCATTGTATTATGTAATTAAGTTTTCATGGGTCTATGTCATGGTGGTGACCGCATCGGCTTTCTTAGGGTATTCAATCAATCCCTAAATTACCCAATTTAAATCTTCTTATGGTATTCTTAATTTTATTTTTATTATTTTATTATGCTTTATTATTGATTTTGTTTATCCACTCTTTTACTTGTTTCTGTACTGGGACCCTCTGCTTCCCCCTCTCCTTGTCACCATTTTCGGGCGCCGGCGCGGGGCCCTCCCCCTGTGCTCTTCCGCGGCGGCCCGGTGGGGTCCCTGGCGGAGGGGTCGGTCTTGGATACGGGGCCGCCCCCTCCTCTTGCACTGGTCCTGGCAGGGACTCCGTCCCCATAGCCTTAGGGTGGGTGCGCGTGATTACCTCGTGCCTACGCTGTGTGGGACCTCTGACCCTGCGACGTCATGTGCCGGCATCCTGACGGCGTGAGGGCTAGCGTCGCATGGACGGGAGCTACTAATAACAGGCATTGGCTGTTTGTTGACGTTTGGGTGCTTGGTCCCCGGGATTGTGTACTATGGCCAGCCTATTGTAAGTTAATGGGGATTACCAACCTTACCTTTATTATTTTGCAGTCCCGTACCCCAGGGCACCAGCATTGTTTTGTATTTTATACCGTTTTTTCCCCCTTAGATGCTCTAGGCATGGGTGAACATGTTTTATCATGCTTCCACCCGTCGCTTGCAGTCCCAAGTACCGTTCCACTGGCTTTACTATGGCATTGGCCCCTCGAAGCCTTCCCCGGGAACCTTCCAATGTCCATATTAGCACCAGGTATCATTGTGCCCTTATCCACTTCACACCTCATATCTCTTTTTCCCCTTCCCCCTTTCTTTTTCCCCTCCCCCCCTTGGTTCTCCTATCCACTCCCCTCTCCTTCCTTCCCTATCTACCCATTGCCCTGCTTTATTTCCTCCTTAATTTCCAGTTCTCCCTCCCTCCCTCCCTCCGGTTTCCCTTCCTCCACCTGTCACCTACTCACTTCCACACTACACAATTAAACATAATTACACTTTCATATAATCCTTCTTGGTTCTCATTTTATTTGTTTACCACATGTACCATTTTATCTTCATCTTTCTGCATTGTGCAACCAATTCTATCACTCTTTACACCTTTCACCATTCATTATGCCTCTATTATTCAATGTAGCAATGGCTCACTTGACTTCAGTGTGGCAACTTAGTATACCCAAATCTTTTATAATGTTTATTCTTATTATCCCCGTCATTTACAGCTCCCCTGGGTCGCCATAGGAGATCACCCTTGGTGGTGGAGCCCTGTGCCTGGGGTCTGTTGGGACATGGGTAAGCAGATTCGTCCCCTTCCCCCTGTAATTCCTATCACATTTTTGCTAATTATGATGCTGTAATACAAGTTTTACTGTTTATGTCTTTTGGCAAACCTCATTGCATTTTTTCCTATCTGTTAGGTTCAGACTGTTTAGTCAGAATAAACCATCTTCAGATTCCCTCCTGACGAAGCGGCCTATGTCCGCGAAACTAGTTGAGGAATATGATATCTGAGATCAATTGTCTTATTGTATATTAATGACCCCATTGGTGCTATAGCTGTACTACTATCATGTTTCATTGTATTACTAATGATTTGTTCTTTGCATCAATAAAATCAACTATACATTTTTACATTACTGTTAAAATTTCTATATTGTTAATAATTTTTACTGTACATAATAGTCCAATATGCCCCCACTTATTTGGTTGCCTGACTGGGGATCAGGCTCCCAACCTTGATATTTTGCCACAAGTGTCGGGAAAATTACATTTTTTTGTCACTAAATGATATATTGTTCAAACATGGCATGGAATCACACTCCAAAATACATTCTGCTACTTCTCCTGAGTATGGGGATACCACATGCGTGGGACTTTTTGGCAGTCTAACCGCATATAGGAACCCAAAAACCAATCACCGTCTTCAGGCTTTCTAAGGGGGTACATTTTTTAATTCACTCCTCACTGCCTATTACAGTTTCGGAGGCCATGAAATGCCCAGATAGCACAAACCCACCCCAAAATTCTGGAAAGTAGACACTCGAGCTATTTGCTGAGAGGCATGTTGAGTATTTTGCAGATCTCGCTTTTTGTCACAAAGTTTTGAAAATTGAAAAAAGAAAAAAAAAAAATTATTTTCTTTCTTCATTTTCAAAAACAAATGAGATCTGCAAAATACCCACCATACCTCTTAGCAAATACCTTGGGGTGTCTACTTTCCAAAATGGGGTTATTTGGGCTGGGGGTTGTGCTATCTGGACATTTCAGGGCCTCCATAACTGTGATAGGTAGTGAGGAGTAAAATCAAACTTTTACGCCTTTAGAAAGCCTTAATGGCGGTGCTTGGTTTTCGGGGTCCCGTACGCACCTAGGCTATCAAAAAGTCTCACGCGTGGTATCCCCATGCTCAGGACAAGCAGCAGAATATATTTTGGGGTGTAATTCCACATATAACCATGCCATATTTGAACCATATATCATTTAGTGACAACTTTGTGTAAAAAATAAAAAATAAAATTGTAATTTTCCCGAAACTTGTGGCAAAACATAAAATATTCCATGGACGCAACATGCCTCTCAGCAAATAGCTTGAAGTGTCTACTTTCCAAAATGGGGTAATTTGTGGGTGTTTTGTGCTATCTTGACATTTCATGGCCTCCGAAACTGTGATAAGTAGTGAGGAAGTGAAATCACCATTTTACGCTCTTAGAAAGCCTGAAGGCAGTGATTGGTTTTTGGGGTCCTGTGCGTGGTTAGGCTCCCAAAAAGTCTCACACGTGTGGTATCCTCATACTCAAGAGAAGCCGCAGAATGTATTTTGGGGTTAAATTCCACATATGCCTATGGCATGTTTGAGCAATACATCATTTAGTGACAACTTTGTGCAAAAAAATAAAAAAAATAAAAAAGTTTGTAAATTTCCCGAAACTTGTGGCAAAATATAAAATATTCCATGGACTCAACATGCCTATCAGCAAATAGCTTGGGGCGTCTACTTTCCAAAAAGGGGTCATTTGGGGAGGGGTGTTTGAATTGTCCTGGCATTTTATGCACAATATTAGAAGCTTATGTCACACATCATCCACTCTTCTAACCACTTGAAGACACAGCCCTTCTTGACACTTTTTGTTTACATGAAAAAATATAATTTTTTGCCAGAAAATTACTTTGAACCACCAAATTTTTCAAACGCAATTTTTTGGGAAAAAAACACTTTTTGAATTTAAATGCACTAAAACACACTATATTGCCAAATTTTTGATGAAATAAAAAAGATGATCTTATGCCGAGTATATGGATACCAAACACAACATGCTTTAAAATTGCAAAATGTGTGGTGATACCTCACATGCATGGTGAAATTGCTGTTTACATATGACACAAGACCGATGCTTGCATTCGCTTTTGTGAATGAGCACAGGGGGACAGGGGTGCTTTTTTTAATATATCATTTATTTTTGCTTTTTTTCTATTTTATTTTTAAACCTGTTCCTTTCTTTTTTTATATCATTTTTATTGTTATCTCAGGGAATGTAAAAATCCCCTATGATAGCAATAGGTAGTGACAGGTACTCCTTTAAAAAAAAAATGGGTTCTAGTAGACCCTAGATGTCTCTTCTGCCCTCAAAGCATCTGACCACAGCAAAATCAGTGTGATAAAATTATTTCCCAATGGCGCTGTTTATATCCGGCGAAACCTAATTAATGAAATGTTTATAGCTTCCGGTTTCTTAGGCCATAGAGATGAATGGAGCCGTTCTGGTCTCCGACCAGCTCTATGGTCAGCTAGCTGAACCACCGGTTGCATTCTCGAGTTCCCATGTTGGGACAGGAGAGCCAGAGAAAACCAAGGAAGATGGCGGGGGGGGGGCATTCCCTCCCACTGCTTGTAAAAGCAGTCTAGAGGCTAATTAGCCACTAGGATTGCTTTTACATGAAGGCTTACCACTGGCTGAAAAGAATGATTATGACTAAGGCCTTATAGGCTGAAACGCATCAACTGTTCTCATTTGCGTTTGGTCACTGTGGCTTGTCAATAAATATTACACTTTTTAAGAGCAATCACTGGAGTGCGGATCATCTTTTCCTCATTTCCCTACTCACCGATCGACTGTGGATCGAGCACCCGGGATCTCTGCTTTCTATGTGATGTATGGGTAGTAGCACTGACTTTTTTATATTATGAAAAGAATGATACCAAGATGATACCTAAACCTGCAGGCATCATTCAGGTATAACCATTTAAAGTCCAGCAACATACCAGTATGTTGCTGGTCCTTGTTGGGCATATAATGTTCTTTTTTCATGCAGCCTGTGGGCTTAACGAAAAAAAGAGATTGATCGGTGGGTATGCCCACCATTAGAATACCGCCCTTCATCCACACACTTCTAATGATGGGCATACATGCACCATTTTTTTTTAAACTGTGGTAGTGAAATCACCTCCTACAGCACTGGAGTCGCTGATTTACATATCGTGAGAGCAAACACTGTTTCTGTCAAGATAAATAAATAAGTGCTGCAGCTGAATGGCATGACTGAAAAGCAAACAATGGTAACAATAAAACATTAACTCAATAAAACAACTTATTTTTTTATCGCAATCTGTGCCTAAAAAATATATGCCAAAGCATGGGGGCAATCCGCCCCTAATGTTGGGAACAAATTGCCCCTCCACCCCTGCCCCCATGCTTTGGCATATATGCTCTTTTTTTAACTGTGGTGGTGAAATCACCTCCTACAGTGCTGGAGTCACGGCTTTATGTATCGTGGGAGCAAACGCTGTTGCTGTCAGATCTGTCAATAGATATAGAACTATAGAGAGCAGACAATAGAGAGTGAACGTAAGAGAGAGAACAATAGAGAGGGAAGATAAATAAAACAACTCTTTTTGGCTTTTTTATTTTTATTCTTTTGTGTTTTTTTGTGTGATTTTTTTTTTTTTGCTTTATTTTTGCATTTTTATAAACTGTAAACTGTAACTGTAAACGTTTCAGATTAGGGTCTCTCAAAATGTGATGGCCATCTCATGTTTCGAGACCCTATGTAAGTGTGCCCTAGGACTGTGCAATGCTGTACCCTACACTAATACTCCACTAGTGTGTGGTAGCGTTTGAAACAGTCACCAATGCAGATACCAGGTTGGTCAGGACAGGAGGGACAATAAAAGCAGGTGTCACGCCTATATCTGCGTTTTCTGCAGACACAACATCTTCTTTGGGGGTTTCTTTGGGTAGGGGTACCAGGGAGGACATACGGAATATGCCTCTCATGCAGCCTGCTCACTGCATTTGCGTTGGGAAGGTGGGCCACAGCACCGTCTGGAAACAGAAGGGCTGTGATGATCTCTTCCTTAGGAAGGATCCAGTTCATTCTGAAGTTTTGTATAGCAAAAAAGCATTCAGCAGAGCCAATTGGAATAAATATACAGACATTTTTTTATACCAGCATCTGGACTTACAGGCAATTGTCTACGGCACCAACAATTGGACGTTGAGGTGCACCCCTCCCATGTTAAGGTTGTATTTGTGGACAGAGAGGGGTTTCTCCACAACACCAGTCGTCATAGGAATTTGGACTGTCGTATCTGTGTGAAAGGAGGACAGAACGAAAACATTCCGTGTATCCATCCACTTCACTGCTAAGAAATTATTACATTTCAAGCATGCTCTCTCACCCAGTTTGGGGATTCTACAAGCTGTTGGAGGAAGCCACGGCGATTAGATCGCACGGTGCCACATACGCCAATTCCACAATCAAAAAGGTGACTAAAAAGTGTCACTCTTGTGTAATAATTGTCCACGTACAAGTGTTACCCCTTTCCGCATAAGGGTGATACCAAGTTCCACACAATCTTACCAGCACTCCCTATGTAGTCTGGGCAGTTCTCCGGCTCCACATGACTATATTTTCCTTCGTAAAACAATAAAACTATATGTATAGCCTGTTGCCCTGTCACAGAACTTATACATCTTGACCCCATATCTGGCACGCTTGCTGGGAAGATACTGTTTGATAGGGATGAGCTTCGAGTTTGAGTTGAACTCATGTTCGACTCGAACATCGGCTGTTCGCCAGTTCGCCGAACAGCGAACAATTTGGGGTGTTCGCGGCAAATTCGAATGCCGCGGGACACCCTTTAAAAGTCTATGGGGGAAATCAAAAGTGCTAATTTTAAAGGCTTATATGCATGGTATTGTCATAAAAAGTGTTTGGGGACCTGGGTCCTGCCCCAGGGGACATGGATCAATGCAAAAAAAGTTTTAAAAACGGCTCTTTTTTTCGGGAGCAGGGATTTTAATAATGCTTAAAGTGAAACAATAAAAGTGTAATATCCCTTTAAATTTCGTACCTGGGGGGTGTCTATAGTATGCCTGTAAAGGGGCGCATGTTTCCCGTGTTTAGAACAGTCTGACAGCAAAATGACATTTCAAAGGAAAAAAAGTCATTTAAAACTACTCGCGGCTATTAATGAATTGCCAGTCCGACAATACACGTAAAAGTTCATTGATAAAAACGGCATGGGAATTCCCCACAGGGGAACCCCGAACCAAAATTAAAAAAAAAAAATGACGTGGGGGTCCCCCTAAATTCTATAACAGGCCCTTCAGGTCTGGTATGGATATCAAGGGGAACCCCCGGCCAAAATTTAAAAAAAAAAATGGCGTGGGGTCCCCCTCAAAATCTATACCAGACCCTTCAGGTCTGGTATGGATTTTAAGGGGAATCCCATGCCAAAATTAAAAAAAAATGGCGTGGGGTCCCCCCAAAAATCTATACCAGACCCTTATCTGAGTACGCAACCTGGCAGGCCACAGGAAAAGAGGGGGGGACGGGAGAGCCCCCCCTCCTAAACCGTACCAGGCCACATGCCCTCAACATTGGGAGGGTGCTTTGGGGTAGCCCCCCAAAACACCTTGTCCCCATGTTGATGAGGACAAGGGCCTCATCCCCACAACCCTTGCCTGGTGGTTGTGGGGGTCTGTGGGTGGGGGGCTTATCGGAATTTGGAAGCCCCCTTTAACAAGGGGACCCCCAGATCCCGGCCCTCCCCCCTGTGTGAAATGGTAAGGCGGTACAAAAGTACCAATACCATTTCACAAAAAAAAACTGTCAAAAATGTTAAAAATGACAAGAGACAGTTTTTGACAATTCCTTTATTTAAATACTTCTTCTTTCTTCTATCTTCTATCTTCTTTCTTCTATTTTTTATCTTCCTTCAGTTTCTTCCTCCACCTTCTTCTTCTTCTGGTTCTTCCTCCGGTGTTCTCGTCCGGCATCTTCCTCCGCGGCGTCTTCTTATCTTCTTCTCCTCGGGCCGCTTCGCATCCATGATGGCATGGAGGGAGGCTCCCGCTGTGTGACGTTTCTCTCTTCATCTTTTTCTCTTCATCTTTTTCTCTTCATCTTCTTGTCTTCATCTTCTTTTTGGGCCGCTCCGCATCCATGATGGCATGGAGGGAGGCTACCGCTGTGTGATGCTTCTCCTCTTCTGACGGTTCTTAAATAACGGGGCCACCCAATGACCCCGCCCCCTCTGACACACAGGGGCTTGACGGGGACTTCCCTGTGGCATTCCCCGTGACATCAGAGGGGGCGGGGTCACCCCTTACGTAACCCCGCCCCCTTCTGACATCACGGGGAATGCCACAGGGAAGTCCCGTCAAGTCCCCATGCGTCAGAGGGGGCAGGGTCACCGGGTGGCCCCGCCCCCTTGTTATTTAAGAACCATCAGAAGAGGAGAAGCGTCACACAGTGGGAGCCTCTCTCCATGCCCTCATGGATGCGGAGCAACCCGAGGAGAAGAAGATAAGACGCCGCGGAGGAAGATGCCGGACGAGAACACCAGAGGAAGAACCAGAAGAAGAAGAAGATGGAGGAAGAAACTGAAGGAAGATAGAAGATAGAAGAAAGAAGATTGAAGATAGAAGAAAGAAGAAGCATTTAAATAAAGGAATTGTCAAAAATTGTCTCTTGTCATTTTTAACATTTTTGACAGTTTTTTTGTGAAATGGTAGGGGTACTTCTGTACCCCCTCACCATTTCACACAGGGGGAAGGGCCGGGATCTGGGGGTCCTGTTGTTAAAGGGGGCTTCCAGATTCCGATAAGCCCCCCGCCCGCAGACCCCCACAACCACCGGGCAAGGGTTGTGGGGATGAGGCCCTTGTCCCCATCAACATGGGGACAAGGTGTTTTGGGGGGCTACCCCAAAGCACCCTCCCAATGTTAAGGGCATGTGGCCTGGTAGGGTTCAGGGGAGGGCGCTCTGTCATCCCCCCATCTTTTCCTGCAGCCTGCCAGGTTGCATGCTCGGATAAGGGTCTGGTATGGATTTTTGGGGGGACCCCACGCCGTTTTTTTTTAAAATTTTGGCCGGGGTTCCCCTTAATATCCATACCAGACCTGAAGGGCCTGGTATGGAATTTAGGGGGACCCCCACGTCATTTTTTTTTGAAATTTTTGTTCGGGATTCCCCTGTGGGGAATTCCCATGCCGTTTTTATCAATGAACTTTTATGTGTGATTATTCATGTTCATGTCCCATAGACTTTAATGGTGTTCGCGTGTTAGAACAAATTTTTTGCCTGTTCGCAAGTTCTGGTGTGAACCGAACAGGGAGGTGTTCGGCTCATCCCTACTGTTTGATAGAAAAGCAGCCAGAAAACATAATCAGGGACTCATCAATGCAGACAACTTGATTGGGAGTAAACAAAGCTGCAAATTGCTGGTTGAAGTGGTTTACGAGGGGCCGAATTTTATGGAGCCGATCATATCCAGGGTCACCCCGAGGACGACAGAGTTCATTGTCATTGAAATGCATGAACCACAAAATCTGCTCGTATCGTGTCCTGGTCATGGAGGCAGAGAACATGGGCATATGGTAAATTGGGTCAGTGGACCAATATGACCGCAACTCACTTTTTTTAACTACGCCCATGAGGAGGGATAGGCCCAGGAAGGTCTTTAATTCGGAGACCGTAATAGGTCTCCAATCTCTGGCAAGGGGCAGCTGGGTATTAGCGGCGATGAATTGACCAGCATACAAATTGCTTTGGCCCACAACAGATCTATAGAGATCTTCCGTGAAAAACAGCGAATAAAAATCAAGTGACGTAAAATCAACTGTTTCCATCTGAATCCTGGGTTGGCCAGTGAATAGGGAAAGTACGGGTGCTGCAGAAGTGGTGGGCTCCCAATTCGGATTGGCAAATGCAGCAGAAAGGGCACTATGGGCTCGACTGGGCTGTTTTTGTCTTCTTAGTGGCTGCTGGACACTAGTTGTGCTAGCCACCTCACCTCACTACTAGGCCGCTGGTGCTTGCCAGTTCACCAGAAGGATGAGCGGCACTAGTACTGGCTCTCTGCTCCATACAAGAGCCCTGCGGTTCTTGCACCTCAACAACAGCAGAAGAACGGGGTCGGGTACACCTGACCTTGGTAGGGACCACTACTCCATCCTCAGAGCTATCTGTCAGGGTGCCACTGCTGTCTACTGGTTCATATTCTGAGCCAGAATCAGACAGATGGGTGACTTCCTCTTCACTCTCATCTGTCAGGCTCAGAAATGTGTAGGCCTCTTCACTAGTGTACCTTTGATTGGACATGTTGGCCT